>OW051461.1:6454762-7792812 GCA_932521415.1 Oscheius sp. DF5120
TCTTCGTGTGCATTCGGAGGCGAGTAAAACCAGGGAAAGATTTGAAGACGCCTCGCAGCTCGTCTTCCGACACATGTGGGGAAAGATTTGCAACGAAAAGTGTTGAACAGGCAGAAGGAGTTGAAGTAGCTGATGGAGTGGCAGCTGCAGCCGCCGCAGCTGCAGCAGCCGCATAGATGGCTGCATGTTGTTGAGGGATCTAAAATGGAATGTTGAGGAAAAATGAACTTTGAGGTTGTACTAACAGCCTTTGTTAAGATTTAAATACTACGGAAATGAATAATTTGAGCCACGAATGGCTGGTTTTTACTTCAAAAAAAGGAAGACTTGGTTGGAATGCTAGGTATTTAATTATTTTGTCCAATATTCTAACAACTTAGTTCCATGTTTCGGAAGTATTTTATGGTGTGCCACAAAAGAAATTTAGGTCACTAGAGTGTTAAAATCGTAAACCTCTACATAGTCGACCACTTAGATTACAATTGTTGCCGCAAATCCGTCCGAGGAACCTCAATTTCGCGTCCGTCGACTTCCTTTCTAATTAATCCGACAAAAGTACAGGGCGTCACGCGCTTCCATAAATTCTCTCCAATCATTTCTGTCTCCCCTGCCCCCGTCAAGGTCATCGTCCTGCCGCTCTAAAAGGACACGAACACGACCACCCCGCGACAAAAAATCGAAATTTTACGAAATCTCTCACCTGCATTGCATGGGCAGCCGGTAGATAAGCTTGTAAGGCTTGTGCATGAGAAAGTTGGGGCAAACTGAGAGCCAGGAGCTGTTGTTGTTGGTCGAAAAGAAGCTGCTGCTGATCGAGAAGAACCTCGTGTTGTAGAGGAGTCAGAAATTGTAGCTGAGAGGTGATTGGAGCTGTCGCTGTCATTGGTACATGTGGCGGTGGAGATTGCTTTGGTCGACTGACTTTTGTATTCGATTTGGCTAATTCTAATCGCAGAATCTGGAAATAGAAGTATGAGTTAAAATAATAATATACAAATTGGAATTTCGGCTGAATTGTGTTGTTTATGTTAAAACGAAAATAAATACGTAATGAAAATATTTTTATGTCCACGTAAATAAATAAATTTTTAATCAATTTCATCATTCTTGTTATATTTTAAGATATTTGAGGACAAAGAATTTTTTTTTATTTTCATTCTTTTATAGTGAAAATTTTTTTCTTTTCTCACCATCGCCATTCTTTTTTCTTAGTCATCAAGATAAGCAAAGCTGTCAAAAGTTGTTACTTCCTTTTACTTTCCCTTGCTGCCATCTCCCTCGAGATAAAATCTCATATATCTGATTGTTTTTTGACATCTTTACACAAATGTCTTCCCTTATCAAAAACAGCAACAAGTAAATGCATTGACAGCAAACATGGGGAGACGGGAGGAAGGAAACGACGACGAGGGGAAGAAAGATTGGGTGCATAAGCAATCGGGTAGTATAGAGACGAGAGGGGAATATCGAACATTTTTGAAGGCAAAATTATTTTTAGTCGAAATTTTAAATTCAAAGAAAAATTTGAAATTTCCTCCTATTTATAAACGTTTGCCATTAAATCCCATCAAATAAGCAAAAAGATTCATTGAAAAGTCTGCTGAGTCTATTTTGCGGGAAACGGTAGCTGATTTCTCGGACATCTGTCAACTTAAACTGAACACAGCCGGCGGGAAAGCTAGGAGTTTAAGGGGGATTTGAATTTTCGATTGTTCTTAAGAATTTTAAGAAGCAAAATGTGTAATTATGAGATAACAATAGGTTACAATAAATGGAAAAAAACTGATTTTTTAGTTAAATATGAGAAAAAATGAGCATTTTGAAAGGGATCATTGAAATTTTGGAAATAAAATGAATGGTAAAATAGAAAGTGAGAGAAGAACATTATAAAAATGATAAAAATCCACAAACCTGAGCGCAATCGGGGTCGAATCGTACTCCTTGGAGCTGTTTCCTCGCCTCATCGGCATCTTGTCGTGTAACGAAGGTTACAAAGCCAACCGGTGAAGTCGGTTTTCCTCCTTTGGCCGTCATTTTCAATAAAGAAGACTCATAGCCGCGATATGCTCGAAAAAGGAGATATAACTCCCTCGGTTTGGCGTCCATCGGCAGACCGGAGACGAAGAGCGTCCTCACCGAGTTGCTGGCTGACGTGGATTCCGTACTGACGCTGTTCAATGACTCCATTGAGACGGCGGAGGACATCGTCTTCTCCATCGCCGACGGCAGGTAAGTCTGAACTGGGCCGCCGCGCAGGGGCGGCGCGAGCGGCCTCCGCCCCTTTCTATCCATGGGGCGCGGTTCCGTTTCCACGGCAACCAACATCTGTCGTTTTCAGGTCGGGAATGTTCTAAAGGAAAATGAATTGAAAGGGAAAAGCGATTGAAAAGAGACGCGCAATGGTAAATAATAAGCGTCTGTTTACACCTTCTTTAGTGTTTTTTAAAGACTGACTGATAACCAATCGATCTGTCTAGGTGGTCAACAATAGAGGAAACTGTCATATTTGGCAACATTTTACTTTTTCATTTGAGTATTTTGAGAAATGAAAAGTGATTTTTTTAATTTGTGTAACATTTGAACTATTTAATACATATTTTTCAGGAAAAATCGCATATTGGTCTTTTAATAATTAATAAAGTTTGATGGAATTCGAACTATAGTATTATTTGAGATAAAGAAATTTTTTAAAGATCAAAACAGGAAGAAAAGTGGTGAAAAAATACTTTTGTCAAATCCATTGTTATTTCATTTAAAAAATGGATAGCTTAGGGATGTGTGTGATTCAACAACAGTTAATTTGATAGAAAGTAATTTTTTAATCCTCAGAAAATTTTGTTTTCCTTAAAAAATTCTAAAATTCGAGTCCCAATTGGATACATGACAAACTTTTTTTTAAACATCTATCCATCCAAATAACATAAGATCAAATCATATGACTGAGAGGATTATGGCAGGAAGTCGTGGAGGAGACGTGACAGACGGCTATTGTTTCGATACCTGAATTCTCTAAAGTCGTCAAGAAATCTACTTCTAACTTGAAATAGTTATTCCTTGTTGCAAAGACAGTCTGAAAGCTCCGAAGGTTCCGTTTCTGACGCATAAGAGCGCTTTTGACCGATGGAAAGACATTCTAAGCAAAAAGAACACCGCTTGTTGTTTGTCGGTACGCGATAAAAGGATTGTAGGATGTTTGATATGGTAGTTTTACTCTGATTGTGATATTTGAATCTCAGGGGTAAGATTCCTGACTTATTGACATAATCTTTTAGATTCTCGTTCGATGTTCTCATGAAAATGATTTTTACTTTTTAGTTACAATACTCCTTCAAAAATCCAAATTTGTAAGATGTTCCATAAATCGGCCTTCATCACGTGGTCGACCTCGCTCTTCCAGACTTTTCTCGCCCTCTTCACCTCCGTCTCTTATGTTTACCGCCTAACGGATAAGTGGTAGTATGTGGCCACTCACTCTACACCGTTTGGCCTTGCTTATACATACTTGGACGGGTCAACGAGAACCTCTGATAGTCACGAGAAGCGAAAGACGCCCTTGTATATATGCATGTCTTCGAATGCATACGGATAGTGTCACGCGAGGCCTTGACATCCCCCAGACTGTTGTTATCTCGGGGCAGGCAATATACGGAGCCATTGATCCGGAAAAGAAGGCGACGGTTGCCTAGAAACCAAGCTTAGGAGAAGAAGAGACAAGATAATTGAATGAATTCTGATGAAGCAGAGATTGGAAGGCGTGAAAACTGAGGGGAAATGTGTTTTGTAGTGTAGAAACAAAAAAATGAGGAGGACAACAAAAACTGAACACAAAACAAGTCTGAAGAAAATTATAAACATTCCATATTACTTAAACTCTGTACCTTTTTGATCATCAAAAAATTTTGTCTTTAAAAAAGAAGAACACATCATCAACAGATTCACAAAAACCTTCATCCATTGTTTTTCTACAATAGTAAACGAGCTATTTCTTTTTTTATGTACAAAGGATTTCAAGTCTGAAATTTGTTAGTAATTAGTTTGTCAAAAAAAAAAAATAATACATCAATAACAATACATGTTGAGGGGTAAAAATAATAATAACCGTACTCAACGTCTGCCTTATAAATTACAAAAACCAGCAAAAAAAACAACGAAATTAACGGACGAATAAAATAAAAAAGATTGAATAAAACAGAACCGTACGTATTTATTTCCGAAGTACAGAGGATTTTCGCTAAACTGTAAGAGGCTCAAAAATTTCTGCGTCGTTTTTTTTGAAATGACTATAAACAGAACAAAAAAATTTGATTTTTCTTGCCAAAACCAGAATGCTTTCGTGCCGAAAACCAAAAATAAAAACTTAATCGTTTTCTGGCCTAATTTTTTATTTCTTCGTTTGGTTCGATTAGTTGTAATAGGTTATCATTTTTTTCTTTATTTATTGAATTTAATTTGAAAAAGTAATTTTTTTGTTCCAGATCATCTCCAGTGGATCAACAAGTGAAAAAGCTGCACTATGGTTCATCAAATCTTCGGGTTACTACTTCTAGCCACATCCACTTTAGCGCTGCCATTTGGTCGTGAAAGTTGGGATGATGATGAGATGAACAGCGGCGATTTCGGTTGCATCCCTGGACTTTATGCTATGGTGAGCCTCTTTTCTTATGTTTAAATATAAAAGTGTACTTATACTAACGTTATGTTATATTGCAGGGTTGCAGTCCTCGGATTAGAGGTTGTCGAGAAGATGGTAGCGAATTTGAGTTAACTTGTCCTTTCTCCTTATGGTTCAATGAGGTTCGTCATTGGTTTGTTTTTCATAGATGTATTTTCTAGGAATCACAAAGCTGTGTTCCTCAATCTGACGTGCCTATGTGTAGATCGAAGAGGGACGTATCGGCGATTGCCTCGTCGGGATATCTTTCTAACGATTTCTGCACTGGTCTACAAGATGGATTCCATCCAGTTTCCGAATGCTCTTCGTCTATTAGCAGATGTATCAATGGTACTGCTTCAATTTTCGAATGCCCAGCCGGACAAGTCTTTACCAAAGGAAAATGTATCAACATGGATGAAGCCACTCATTGCCAAATGCGATCGGATACCGACGGTAAGTGAGTTTTCTCTATTTTTTTATTTATAGAATGCGCTGCTGATGGCCTTTTCGAAATTGATACTTGTTCTCCTTTGTTTATGGCATGTGGAGCTGGAATTTCCCATATTATGACGTGTCCTTGGCCTCTTGTTTTTGATGCTGAAAATCAAATATGTAATTATGATTATCAAGTCGCTGGATGTCCTGTGAAACCTAATACGATGTGTCCTTCTGACGGTTTCTATTCTTACAAGAACTGCAGTGATACGTTCTATGCCTGCACAGGAGGTATTTTTTCCTCGATGACTTGATTATTTCAGACTCTGTACAACCTATGCATTGCCCTGCTTCGCTTGCATTCGATGAACAACATCAGCGTTGTGATTATCCTTCTGTTGTTCCTGAATGTGGCAGCGATGGTAGTGGATCTGGAAGTGGTGAAGCCAAGGATGACGGAAGTGGTCAAAGCAGTGGTGATGGCAATGGTGAAGGTAGCGGAAATGATGGTATGTATTTAATATTCTTTTACAACCCGTTTCTTATAGGATTCTGTCTTGATCGACCGGATGGCTTTTATGCGGAAGGTTGCAGCTCGACTTTGATTGGTTGCTCAAATGGCCTTGCTTATAATCTTCGCTGTCCAGCAAATCTGGCCTTTGATGAGAAGAGAACTCGTTGCGAGTATCGGGAGGCTCTTGAAATTTGCCACGAAAACGGTTCTGGTGAAGTATCACCTGGATCTTCTGGTGAAGGTTCTGCCCTATCTCCCGCAGAAGGCTCAACTATGTCATATACTGAAGCACTAACTGGATCATCTGTTGGAGAATCGACTGAATCTTCTACTGAAAATACTTCCACACCTTCTGAGGAAGGCTCAGCTGTATCTTACTCTGATGCACTAATTGGATCAACTGAATCTCCTGGTGAAAATACTTCCACAACTTCTGGTGAAGGCTCAGCTGTATCTTCTGCAGAAGACTCAGTTATGTCATATACTGAAGCACTAACTGGATCATCTGTTGGAGAATCGACTGAATCTTCTACTGAAAATACTTCCACACCTTCTGAGGAAGGCTCAGCTGTATCTTACTCTGATGCACTAATTGGATCAACTGAATCTCCTGGTGAAAATACCTCCACAACTTCTGGTGAAGGCTCAGCTGTATCTTCTGCAGAAGACTCAGTTATGTCATATACTGAAGCACTAACTGGATCATCTGTTGGAGAATCGACTGAATCTTCTACTGAAAATACCTCCACAACTTCTGGTGAAGGCTCAGCTGTATCTTACACCGATGGACTAAATGGGTCTTCCGATCTCCTCAATGACGAAGGACTCGTCCCTAGTGATCATATGTACAATTTATAATATCTTTTTTTTTACTTTGTAAATTTTGCAAAATATACTTTTACTCACATCTCTTGTTATACCTTACTATTGAAGTCCTCCTGTTTTATTATTTTTATTCGCATAAGTACTCAAAGGAAAAAAGATCTTTTTTTTATTTTTGCAACGTGACTTTTTGAAATACTAAGCAACTAAACGTTCTCTGCATTTTATCGTTCAAAAAGTCACGTAACCGGCTCTCTATTTACCTTTCTCCTATGGCTATCGAGACACTCGATTGGCAGCTTATCTAACGTTGATAGAATTTTGTTTTCGATTCCTTTTACGCTCTCTAACGTTTTATCCAGAAAAATGACGGTTCCTCCAGTGGTCGATGTTCCATGGCTCCAGCAGAATCACTCAAATGTTAAAATAATCTGTGTTAGCTCGACTCTTCCATCCCTCGAGAATTCTAAAGAATTTCGGGAAAAACATTATGGAAAGTTTAAAGAATTAATGGAAGAAAAGGCGAAAAATGTTCCAACGGAGCTAATACCTGGTTCTGTATTCTTTGATTTGGCTGTGGCTTATTATCCAGGCGAGTAAGTGAGCAGCTTTTCTGTTTTTAAAAATCTACTTCAGGACTCAACGCTTCGCCCTTTATCCTCATGATCTATTTCAAGAATACATTCGTTTTCTTGGAATCGACTTCTACGACCATGTCATTGTCTATTCTCGTGGTCCAGCCGCTGGCATGCTCTTTGCGTCACGGGCTTGGTGGACTTTTCTTGTATTTTCCTACCAAATTTAATCTCCACTTTTTAGCTTTATGGTCATAAAAACGTAAGCGTTTTGACTGGAGGATTTGATGCTTGGAAGAATTCTGGTCTTCCAGTTGTTAATGAAATGGCAAAAGTGAAGGTAGAAAACCCTTTATAACAGTGATATAGGATAACATGTAGTAAATGTGCATGTGAAAACATAACACGTTGCATTGTTATTTGTGAAATATTGCGACTTGTGTATTTTGTATTTGCTGCTGATAGATTTGAATATGATCTATCTGAAAAAAATAGATAATATTTTGTTCGAATTTCACGAAAATTTTTTATCCATTATCATTTTCATATATCATTTTGTTCACTTATCACTGCTTTATAAAGGAAAAAAGAAGTTTAGCCAGGAAACTGGACCGCCAAGCCAATAGATCACAATATTATCGCGAGTTTTGAGGAGTTGGATTTTGAACACTTAGATCAGGTAAAATTTAAAGAATTTGATGGGTACGTTGCATTAAGATAAACTATCTAGATGCCCGGGAACAAGCTCAATTCATAGGAGAGCAACCTTTGGGCTTTCCTGCTCCTGATGCTACTGGTTCTCACATCCACTACGCCAAGAATCTTCCTCTCATCGAGATAATGACCTCAACCGGTTTAAAATCAAAAGGAGAGATTGAAAAAGCTCTGGAAGCTACCGGATATAAGACAAATCAGCCCACTGTGACCGCTTGTAATGGCGGAATTCAAGCCTGTCTCCTGGCATTGGGTTTCTTCACAGCTGGAATAACGTGTAAGGTATTCAATGTAAGTTAATTTAAAGAAGAAAGGATAGGAAAATTTAGGGAAGTATGTTTGAAGTTGCAGCAAGAGCCTCGAAGTTCATCAATGAGAAATAAAGAAATAAAAAGTTATTATTTACTAGTCTGATTTTTTTTAAGTTTTTTTTAATAATATTTATTGTTAGCATATTTTATGTGTTTTTCATACATATTAATTTGTTCTATGAAGTGACAACAATTTTTGCACCATTCTCCCTAATTCCTCAGAATTCAAAGTCATGGGGATCAGTTTTAAACTTGTTTCTTACCGGTCATGTTAGCCTCTTGCTAATTTTTATCCTTCTCATTCTTATTCTCCCTGTTTTCATTAACAGAGAGCAGTCAATGGTTAGTCATTCTATTTTCTTCTTATAATTATTTGCAGAAATTTATTTTGCTTATCCTCTTTCTCTGCATCAGCTGTTATGAGGTCGCTGGAATGACTACAAAAAGCGAATGGGAGCTCACTGATTTAGCGAAGAAGTCGATAGAATTTACGATAGTTGCCAACTGGGAAAAGGATTATGAAAAAAATCTAGAAGCAGTGGTGAATGCTGATCCGCCTGTTGTGACGGTGGAGGAAAATGCATTCACAACAAATGCACATGTACTCTCAGTAGATGAGAGTCGAGCCAATACGAAGAAATGGAAAGACAACTTGAATACTCTACCGACAGCAAAAACAGTGACATGGACATTCAATCAAAGATTTGATACTTCGACAGACAATCCGATGCCTAAAAGTGAATCGTCTTCGACGCATATTAGCAACTCATCTTCGACATCTAAAAGTGAACCGCCTTCGATGAAGATCAAGAAGACTGGTTCTATCATTCGCGGACATAGGGTTCAAGTAATCAGCTAATAAACAACCCTTGATTGTGCCTCCCGTTCATTTTTAAATATTTTGGGACTAAAGAAACAATGTTTGTACCCTGTTCAATCATTTAAGAAACGTCATTTGAAAATCTGTTTGAAATGTACAAACAATGGCAAATACTTTTCTATCTCCACGTTTTTTGTTGACCTTTATGCGGGGGTAGTACAATATAAATAGCTAGCCAAACTGAACGTTCTTACTTCAAAATGTTCTCTCAATATTTTGTTCTATTTCTTGCTATTCCACTCGTTATTGCACAGCAGAGGCAATGCTCCTACAATCGAGGAGATATTCAGGCTAGCTGGACGGCAAGAAACGGTGTTTTGACCGTTCATTTTACAAATAGAAATATTCAAAACAATCAGTGGACAGGAATGGGATGGGGGCCAAATATGGTGAGTTTTGAGGTCCTTCATATAAAATAAAGATTTAGAACGATCTCGAGGTCGTAACATTCTCAGTCCAAAACAATTCTCCCCGTTTCATGAGAGGCCGAACGACCGCCTTTGCTCCTCCAATTGCATTCCCTAATTCGCCAGTCAGTGTAAATTCTGTTCAATGGAACGGTAAAAAAAAAGAAATTAACAAAAATACCTTCTTCAGGTAGAACTTTGACTGCTCGATTCACTCGTCCATTGAGCCCCAACGGAGCTCGAAATCTCAACCAGTGCATGAGCTGGAAATTCGTCAACGGAGGACCCGTCGTCAATGGTGGACAACTTCGAAAACATGACCGTGGAGCTGCTTCTTTTAATGTCTGTCCCATGGGTTGCTAATTTTTAATAAATATAACTACTGAACATGTTCATATTATGTGTCAATAGTGTTCACCTAATGATTGGCTGAAAGGAATTATTTGCACAAAGTAAGAAAGAGAAGAGACATAGTTTGGTCTGTTTGATGAGCTTTACAGCAGAAAAGACTAAGTAAATAAAAGTTGTCAAAGCTGAAAAAATGATGACGCTTCATGCGTTCCATTTTTCTTTATATACTTTTCTTTTAAAAAAATCCACAATTGCGTTTGATTGTATTTACCCGTTTTTATTATTTCCCTTCGCCATTTAGTGTGTTATCTCGTCTCGTTGGTTTTTTTTTCATATGTTTGTGCCTTTAATTTTATTTTTTAGTTAATTGATCATAGCAGAAATTCAAATTGATAAAACTGCCACATATCTCAATTTCAGTTTTGACAACTTTTATTTACTTAGTCTTTTCTGCTGTAAAGCTCATCAAACAGACCAAACTATGTCTCTTCTCTTCTTTCTTACTTTGTGCAAATAATTCCTTTCAGCCAATCATTAGGTGAACACTATTGACACATAATATGAACATGTTCAGTAGTTATATTTATTAAAAATTAGCAACCCATGGGACAGACATTAAAAGAAGCAGCTCCACGGTCATGTTTTCGAAGTTGTCCACCATTGACGACGGGTCATCCGAGCAGCTGAAAATAAATACAGTAAATTGTAGAACACCCAAGGGTTCTATTTTTCATTTTTAATAAGTTTCATTACGAAGGTCGCGAAAAATAGAGGAGTTTAGGGTAATATTAAAAAAATCTTTTCTCCATTCTCATAATTCTTCTCTCTCATCTCTCTACAATACAGAACAAAAACTTTCAAACGGCACCTAAGACCTCGTTAAAAAAAATTCCGTATAGCCAACACTCAAATATTGGTAATTCTTTGCGAGTCCCATACACCAAATGTTAGTTTTCATGTGGGTGAACGACAAGTATAAAAAGGTCTCACCCTGAACAACTCCTCAAATTTGCCATGTACTCCCTCGTCGTTCTTACTGTCCTCATTTCTGCCGCCGCTAGTCAATGTTCATACAATAAAGGCGACATTTCGGCCAGTTGGCATGCTCGGAATGGAAATTTGGAGTTTCAATTTACGAACAAGAACATTGGCAATAATCAATGGACGGCTATGGCTTTCGGACCGAATATGGTAAGCATGAGAAAAAGGCATTAGAGCTGAAAAAAGAAAAAATCTATATCAGAGACGGGTAACATAATTGCTACTATTATATAACTGATTCTAGCTAAAAGTTTCCTATTTTTTAGCTAAAAAAAATTTAGTTGTATATGATTCCGCATATTTTTAGTCTATTTGCGCGTTGTGAGTTGTTTCAACTGTCGGGTGTCGTGGCGGGCACCTGTAAGCCAGCTTCTAGGCGACAGATTGGAGTGGATGGAGTGAGAGAAGGATCCCTGTCCTATGGTATCAGCTGTGGCGATCGGCGTCCGTTCAAGCAAGGCGTTACTAGGGGTTCCATACCGGAGGGTGTGGTATCCCGGGTAGACAAGGAGAGGTGTACGGCTCAGGCCCGAAAGGGAGCAAGCAGAAACCTCCGCGCGTTGCAGTGGACGGATAGCGCTGTGAGCAGTGTTCCTAGAACAGCCTTTCCAACACCTTCAGACCTCCAATCATTTTGCATTTGTTGATTGATACGTTTTTTTGTGTACGGCTTAAAATTCAATTCAATAGCGACAAAAAATAACCACGAAAACCTAGAATGATCTCGAAACCATCGTCTTCATGGTTCAAAACAATCAAGCCTCCTCGATGCTTGGTCGAACAACTGGGTATGCCCCACCTATGGCTGTCAATAATTCTCCCGTCATGGTAAATTCCGTCCAATGGCAAGGTTGACTTTACAATAACCTAAAAAATCTAAAAATTATCCAGGAAGGATGCTGACAGCTCGTTTCTCTCGACCAATGACTGTTAACGGAGCTAAGAATCTCGCTCAATGTATGAGTTGGAAATTTGTGGCCGGAGGACCGGTGATGAATGGACAAATTCAAAAACACGATCGTGGTGTTGATGCGATGAATGTCTGTCCAATGAGTTGTTAGAAATGAAATAAATATTGCTGATTCTCCCGACTGGTTTGGCATGTGGCTTTTTGCCATCGTCTTATTGTATCATCCGGTCGTCGTCTATACGAATATTAGCCCCTCTCGTCGCTTTTTTCTTATCATTCGATCGGAAAAACAGAAAAATTTGTGTCTACAGGTTCCATTCTTTGGTCGTCATAGAACGACTGGTAAAAGTGTCTAGTCGTTCCGCCAACCTACCAGGAGGCTACATCATATGTTGACCCACACCCCCCAACTGCTGCCGAGTATTTAGAGGCTCAGTAATCATTCGTCAGTTTACTGAACAGCATCACTTTTCCACGCGTCTCAACAGCAATGAGGTGGTGTTGAATTTTTTGTAGAAAATAATCTAGACAAAACAACAGAAAAAAAATTTGCAATTCCGTAGTATCCGCATTTTTCTGGTTTTCAATCTGATAAATAGAATAGAATTGTCGACTTACTATTAGAAAATTCTCTGGTTGGCTGATTCTTTTCTCGACTGGACATTGAAAATAGCCAACCACCTATATAATCCGAATTCATGCTATTAAACGCATGTTCCGCCAGCTTTAATGTTCTTTTTTTATCAGTTTTCCCAGTGTCTACAATTCTTTTAGTATTTCTTTTCTAGTCTTCATATATCATTCAAACGAATTCAGCAATTGCACTTTCTTATTGTTTTTAAGCTTTTCAACAAATTAAACATTACATGACACCAAATTAAATAGAATAGAAGCTTTCGAGTTTATCGTTAAAATCCATATTGAAACAACTACTTTTTACCACAACTTACTTAACTTAGTGACTAATAAAAAAAAAGAACCAATGTTGACACGGCGGACACAAACCGCTCACGGATTATCAACTAGAACTAAAGTTTTTTCTTGACTCAGATGATCAATTAGTCCTAAAATGTATAAAAAATAAAAAACAAATGAATTTTTTGCTCTATGTTCCTATCAGACCTATTTCCAATGATTTCTTATCACATGAACATAATGAAGCAGACCCAGAGATCCTGTTCAAGAGGCGGAAGATTTATAATCGCCGATTCGGAGTGGAAAAATGACTGTAATCGGCACTTTAAACGCATCTTTGCAGCCATTTCTATCTTAATTTCTCTAGTTTTGTGCTATATGTAAATAATTAAAACAAATAGAAAAAGCCTAACTCATTGGCATCACAGATTTCGTCTATTTGTTGAGTAAATTGTTGGCGTCTAACATCTCCTCCAAGTACCTCTCCCATCATTCGTTCTTCGACCTTCTCTTCTCCTATTGTACAACGCCCTTCGTCCAATTTCCCGTCACTTCAAGCCTTATTTAGATGTTACCTTTATTGATTTCGGTCGGTTTGGTGGTTTTAACTACTGGTCAGCAATGCTCTTTCAACAATGGTGATATTTCGGCCAAATGGCAAGTAGCCAATGGTGAAATTATCATCGAAGTTGTCAACAGAAACTTGGGAAATAATCAATGGACCGGTATTGGTTTTGGTTCAAATATGGTAAACAAAAAAATTTACAAAAAAAATTTACAGAGAGATCAAGATGTTGTTTTATTCATGGTGCGAAATAACAGACCTTCGATGGTTACTGGCTACACAACAGATTATGCACCACCAATTTTAGACAGATCTCCATCCGTTAACGCAGAATTAGTTCAATATAATCAAAATACCTTAACAGGACGATTCTCTCGTCCTCTTGGAGCAAGTGGTCCCCGTAATTTGGACCTTAGCCAGTGCATGACATGGAACGTAAGTTTTTTTTTCTCTAATAAATTAATATTCCTGCATGATTTCCCATTCAGTTTGTCTCCGGCGGTAACTTAGAAGATGGTGAAGTTGGCTATCATGGACGAGGTTATTCCAGCGAAGAGATTTGCCCACGAAATTGCAAGAAACATTAACACCCCCCATTCGTTTAACATTGTAATTCAACCGGGTTTTCATAAACAGTCGCATAGCTTGTTTTCTTTTAGTTCCCAGGATCTGGGCCAATTCAGCCTAATGGAAGCATCGGACCACATTTCAACCGACCAGTTCAAGTTCAAGTAAGTTAAAGACACAGATAATACGTCCTTAGATTTGTCCTCAACAATGCACAACACCTCCAGGTTTCCTTCAACGAGACGTTTTAACTGATCCTATTCCTCTTGCCGCTGTATATAATAATCGACAAAGCTCGCGCTTTGATGGTCTCTATCCGTCACAACCTGGAAAATAGTGTAAAATTCATATACGTATTAATAAAACATCACAATCATAACCGACCCGTATTAAAAAAATAATTATGAAAAAAAACTTCTATGTACAGCAAACTAAAGATAAAGTGGATGGCTAGCCAGCGTGCGAACTATCCAGCGGACACATCGATCTATGTTTGTGCCTTCTAGAGCGGATACAGGAACTACGGCAAGGTCACCAGTGTGATTGTCGTCTTGCAGAAATGTACGAACCTAAAAATGTCGAATCGATGTTCGATCGAAATATACCTCTGCTGCGGCAGCAGCTCCTTCTAATTCACTTTTATTCACAGCTACAAGTACTGGTAACCGACGTAT
Source organism: Oscheius sp. DF5120 (assembly GCA_932521415.1). Lineage (NCBI taxonomy): Eukaryota > Metazoa > Nematoda > Chromadorea > Rhabditida > Rhabditidae > Oscheius > Oscheius sp. DF5120. Next base: position 6,469,098 of record OW051461.1, read on the forward strand.
AAAATCGTTTAACATTACATTTTCTAAAAAATCATAAATAGTAAGTAGATAACTTACTAAATACTTCTGCAACTGTTGGGAAAAGATCACGTCGAGTTGCATCAACAACAAAAATCAAAGCATTTGCTTCTTCAAAGTAGTTTGACCATAATTGCCGTAAATCTTCTTGGCCACCGAGATCCCAAAAGTTTAAACAAGTATTATTTAGCTCTACTTTTCCTACTACAATAGGAAATTTTATGGAAATAAATGAAATATCTTACCATTTAGTCCAACTGTGCTAGTAATTTTAGAAGGATTCAACATACCATAATCTTTAATAAATCGTGATTTTGTTTGCTCAAGAAATGTCTGAATAGCGTAAAAATGGAAGAGAAAAATTACCGTTTTCCCTGCATTGTCCAAGCCAATAATAACTACAAAATAGTCTTTCTTTTTGAAGAATTTTTCCCACAGGCCCGCCGAGAGTGTATACATAACATTAGACTATTCTAGAATGCATCTTAATTAAGAAAATATAAGAAATTAAGAAAGATTCATGGAGATTATATCGGAAAAGCTGCCAGTCTGCTGGCTATAAAGATTTGCGCTCTGTCGATAAATTTTGTCTACGGGGCGTATAGTCCTTTAGACACATTGAACACATCAGCCTAGTTTGATTCACAGTATTTTGACTAGTGTTTTTTTTCACTTTTTTCTTATAAAAATAATATTTCAGATGTTTTTTCACTTATCATTAGAACACGAAGTATGTTTACATCCTAAATATTTTGGACCGAATCTTAACGAAACAATCAAAGCCAAATTATTCAATGAGGTTAGTTTTATCTGTTTTATTTTTAGTGTTTATCCTTCTACTATGCTTTGGATCTTTTTGTGACATCATAATCTTCTCTGATGTTAGATATTTAACAGAATATATTTACCTATTTTTGAACAAAAAGAAAAAATCTGTTTATCCAAATCTTTCCAGGTAGAAGGAACTTGTACTGGAAAATATGGATTTGTAATTGCTGTAACAACAATTGATACTATTGGACATGGCATTATTCAACCCGGTCGCGGTTTCGTGATTTATCCAGTACGATATAAGGCTATTGTCTTCCGACCGTTTAAAGGACAAGTTGTTGATGCCGTCGTAAATCAGGTAAGAATATAACTTTATAAAAAGTACTTTCCATTTATATTTTTTAGATTAACAAAGTTGGAATTTTCTGTGATGTTGGACCGCTTTCTACATTCATTTCACGACATTGCATCCCACCCGATATGGAATTCGATCCCAACTCCAATCCCCCATGTTATAAGACTGCTGATGAGACTGTTGTAATTAAGCCGGACGACGAAATTAGAGTAAGTCTTTTAGTGTTTTGTAGTTTATTTTTCAGGTGAAACTTATTGGCACACGTGTTGATGCTAATGACATCTTTGCTATTGGAACCCTTATGGACGATTACTTGGGTCTCTGTACAACCGAGTAATAAGTTTTTAGTTATACTTTAAGTAACGGTGGTATTATATTCTGTATGATCTCAATAATATTCTTCCACTGTTATTATTCTATGCAATGCTGGTTTATTTGCCATTTGATACTTTTAATTTTTGTGGTTGCTTTAGTTTTTAGAAAATGTCTATTCTTCAATGGGCGATGTTCGACGAAGTGCGTCGGATGAATTTTAGGCAAATGATTTACCAGGCAAGCTAATGTTTTTTAATCATAATTTGAATTTCAGGCACTGAATTTTGGAATGGTAGTCTCCTCGGCTTTAATGATTTGGAAAGGACTTATGGTTGTTACAGGATCTGAGAGTCCTGTAGTCGTAGTTTTATCAGGTAAATACTTTTTCTACGTTCTTATTTATCTTTAGGTTCTATGGAGCCAGCATTTTTCCGAGGCGATCTTCTTTTATTGACCAATGATTACAGCGATCCTATTCGTACTGGTGATATTACTGTTTTCAAGATTGATGGACGCGACATTCCAATTGTGCATCGAGTTATTAAAGTTCATGAAAAGAAGAATACGGATACAAAATTCTTAACAAAAGGAGATAATAATTCAGTCGATGATCGTGGACTATATGCCCCAGGACAAATGTGGCTAACACGTAAAGATGTTGTTGGTAGAACCAAGGCTATTCTTCCTTACGTTGGAATGGTAAGCATATATTTTTTAAATACTTTTTCTTTCTAGGTTACTATCTTGATGAATGATTATCCCAAGTTAAAGTATTTCGTGTTGGCCACTTTAGCTGCATTTGTTCTTCTTCATAGGGAAAAGTAATTAATTATTTATTATGACCGTCCCAAAAAAAAAGCTCTTTTGTACGTTGTTTACAATTGTATTAAACCTCGGCTTTCAATTTCGGGACAGACTAGTACTTATTCTGTGATGCCTCTCATATCTGCAGAGGTTTGCTTGTTCTCTCAAACGCTTTTCTCTAATGGGTTATCTATACATAAATAAAATATTCATTTAGATCATATTCACTCTTGAATTAAGGAAAGCGCATTATCGACTACCGGGGGGTCGTATATATGAACAATAAAATGGCGCTAATAAACAAAAAAAAACACGAGATATGATTAGAGGCGCTTGTCTAACAAAAGACTAAAAAATACCCATTGTAGGTAAAGTATCATTTTCTAAATAGCAAACCAAAAGAAATCAAGACCCCGACTATTTTTTAGAAAATAAGGGTTATAATAAGAAAAAAAAAAGTACTTGTTGAGCAAGAGTAACTTTGAATTTAATCGAGCTCATCAGAATCAATCATACCCGAAGGAGCAGAGGGTGGTGGAGGAATTGTAGATGAATCAGAATTACTCCATAGATTAGGATCAATTTCCATTCTATAACAGTTTAGTTGTTCAAAACATTGTATGGGATACCTGCACATAGGACATGTGTTATGAGTTAATAACCAAGGCTTTACGCAATCTACATGGAAGATATGCGAGCATGGGAGTTGACCAACATCTTCATCTATAATGTTAAAGTGAAATAATTTTCGAAAATCTAACCAAGGGTGAAATCTTCAAAACAAGTAGAACATTGCGTCTTATTATCAACATGTTTTTGAGTTACCTAAAACAATTTATACTGAAAATTCATAACTTTTCCATACTTTGGCCATAGGAATGTGACGAAGTTGGTCTTCTGTGAGACCTCGAACAGGATGACCGTCTCCGAATTGTGCCATGAGATTATTTAGAACATTTTCCATATCACCGACAACGTAATCTCCAATATTGATAGTAGCTCCTCTGAAAAAGAAATCATAGAAATGAGAATATTATGAACATACCTTGCACCTTCACTTTGTGCGAAATTTAATTGAATTTGAACACCATGAGGATGTCCTTGCATAATAGCACCAGTAATAGCTTCAAGGAGTTCACGAGGTTCTCCTCCTTCCTAAAACAATGTTGTTAAAAACATTTAAAATCATATAATTACCATTGTAACACTTACTCGATGTGCATTCGGTTCTCTTGGTCCAGTATTAGCACCTCGCCCAGGCTGAGGCTGTGGAGGAACATTTCGATTACCAGTAAGAATTCCCAAAATATTTGGAAGTATCCGTTGGATTCCTGGAGGAGCCTCCTGCTGATTCGCTTGTTGGTTAGGTCCAGGACCAGATTCTTCTACATTAGGGACAGGATGAGGAGTTGACGGAGGAAAAGGAGTAGTAAATCGATAGCGACGAGTGTTCATAACAGGAGGAGGATTTTGTTGTGGAATGAAGTTCACAGCTCTTGTATCAGAAGGGATAAAGGGAAAGTTAACACCAAATGGAGAATGAGGCGGTGGTGCAGTATTAGGTGGGAATGGTGGAGGCTAGAAATAATAATATAATAAGTTTAAATGAACGAACGAGATCTATATTTATCGGATTAGTTCCAGTGAACATTCGCTGGTCTGGAATATGAGCACCAATAACACCCGGATGACCAAAAAGAGCTAAAAAAACTTCAATTATGAAATGGTTAACAACTTACGATCATGAGGAGCAAAAGGTTGTGCACGTTGAAATTGTGGTGGCAATTGTTCGATGAATTCACTTTGACATTGACCGCACTTCAAATCACCATCTTGTGAAGTAACGGTTTGATTACAATGATGACAGTAATATAATGATGGCATCTAAATTATTATTATTAGAAAAGACATACTACAGCAGAAAAGATATAAATGATAAATAATCAATGAAAGTAAAAAACAATAAGTAACAATAATTTTTAATGGTCAACAATCAAAATTTAAGAAAACAAGAAAAACAAAACGAAAAAACAATTAACAAAGTTACTTTCGACGATTACCGCGACTCTCATTTGGATTTTTCCGATTACCTTTGGAGAAATTACGTAATCCCAACATTGCTGATCGGGAAGTGGTGTCATGCTGTTGGAAAGGCCCATCCGCCAAAGGATCCAACTTCATTTTTGCCATCTTGTTCTGTGGTATGCGCTGATCTTCGAAGAGGATTTCATTTATCTGAAGAAATATAGTAAATAATAGAATATAAAATATTTACCGCATGCTTCCCTCCTTTTGGACCAGCAATGCAATGTTGAAGTCCACGTTTATTGGCCAACCTATTCCAATTGATGTGTAAAACTTGCTTTCCATTTTCATCTACTGAAACAGCACACTAAAAAGAATAAAAATAAAATAAGGGAAGTAAAGCTAACCTTATGAAGCATCTTATTGCCACATGCCGGACAGAAAACCTTTTCCATATTAGATGTAGTATTATAGCATCCTCGACATCTAACATGACTCAATGAAATTCATAAGAAAAATCTAACCTCAAAACATATGATTTCAATTTCTTGATCCTATAACCCGTAAGAGAAACCAAGCTTAATTCCATTCCTAATAAGACATTTTGAAGGGCGAAATCAGTCGTGAGACAACCGACTGTGATGCCTTCTTCGACTTCAATTGCTCCCATTTTCTTTAAAGCATCAGCAATGTTGTCTTCAGTAATCCAACCATCTTCATCGTCGCTATCAGCCTAAAAAGTATATCATTTTCTCAGATAATTTGAAAACTAAAAAACGAAAAATTCTAGAAATTTTTAAAACATGAGTTTTTAACAATTTTTCACATAATTCGAATTAAAATTAGAATTAGAATGAATTAAAGAATGTAAAATATTCAGAAATATAAGAGGCTGGCTTAATAACTTACATCTTCACAAAATCCTTCGGGTAAGTTATTAACTTTTTCCTTTGATTCTTTCACTTCTGACTCAGCCGAATTTTCTACAGATGGCATTTCATCATCTTCTATATGAGGTTGTTCAGCAGTTTTCTGAAAAGTAAAAATAAAAGTATAAAAGTAATTATAACTTACATTTTCAAATTCTTCTCTACTTCCTCCAGCTTTGTTACAAAATTGCTGCTTTATATCATAGGTGAGAGCAATGACTTTTAAATCCGTAATCGAAAGTGAAGGATAATCACCAGTCTTTTTTGCTGCTTCAGTAACTAAAAGAATAGATACTATATAAAAGAAAACATTCACCTGCTTTACAAGATTCTGTTGATGGTTCTCGTATAGCTACTTCAAATGGTAAGGCATCATAAATGTTCATAACCTTTTTTGATCGCAGTTCAGCTAAAACTTCAGATGGAGCATAAAATTGCTCGGCAATGTTCTTTAAAAAAAGATTTAAAAAAAGGAACAAATAACTACATGCAAGTTTACATTGGCGATAATAGCACCCGTATCAAGAATAAGATGTTTCACGGGTTTTTCTTTTGTCTTCTTTGTAACTTCTTTAAAATCATCCATTCTCTAGAAAGTTGATGTTAATACACTCAAAAAAAGAAAAGAAAGAGATATTGAAAGTAGGTAAGAGCAGTATCGATCGGCAGGCAGGTTCAATGAAGGCAACGCGTCGCAATAGTTGTTGGTAGAAAGAACTACAAGTGAATAAACAACAATAAATTGTAATGTTTCAGTTATATAAAGAGGCTAATTAAACAAAAATAATTAACAATCTTTTTCATAAATCACAATGAAAAGTGACAAGTTTGCACTTTACATAAAAGCAACCTTGCAAATTTCATGAACACATATGTTTTTGTTGTTTCCTTGAATCGTATTTACTCAATGCTGATATTGAGGTAAAATTCATTTTAAAAAATTCAAATCATAAATCATCGATTATAATATGCAACCATAAAAAAATCACTCAAAATGATAATTCGCTCTTATTTTTTCACATAACAGTATGCTCAGTCAATCTCATTAAAATAAGAGCTTACTATTTAATAGAATAAAAAAATGAGAAAAGTTTTCTCATCATAAGAATAAAGGATTTCGTAAAAAACAATCGTCTTTTATTATTTGTTTTGTAAGTATGGATATTTTTATATAGTAATCCTTAAAAATGTAAAATAACTGCACGCAATTAAGAAGAAAAATAACAAATTAGCAAGTAAAATGAGTGAATTTCTTCATTCTCGTGACAAAAAAACTTCCACACACGTGAACTGCGCCGCTGCTTGACGCGCCGAATGTTCATATTCAGCGACCGCTGCCGAGAATTCCGGCCTTCTCTCCGTCTTTCATCCAATCCTGCCCCAATTTCTTCGCATTGACATTTAATTTTCTTTATTTTTGCTTGTATAACGTTGAAAACACCTGTTTATCGCTAATCATTAAATAAATTAATTTTAGAGGCGTTTTGAATAAGACATCAAAAGTAATTGCGCTAATTGCTCATTATTGAAATTCTATCATGTACTTTGATATTATGTAGATAAGATTTGATTGAATTATCGACTGAATAGAATTTGTTTGACTTTTGGATGAACAATGACATTTTCTTTGTTTACGAAGTTTTTGAATTCTTTTGACGTGGTATTTGTTCCTTTACTCCGTATTCCTTCAAATCTATCTACCAGTCTACTATTGATTTGAGCCATTTGATTTGAAAATGAATCAATAAAACGAACTCTGACAGCGCCTATGACTTGCCATATTATGTTTTCCCAATAATTATTTTAGAAAATGGATTGATATCAACCTATCACCATATCATATTCCGCATTTCTGCATATATATATATATAAAGCTTTATCTACAAAGAACTATGCGTGTTGATCTACATCCTGTATATCGTGTATATATTCATTTAAACAAATTTTGTAACATTGATCTCACCTCACGAGGCTATTATCAGGTATGTATATCATGAGGGCTATTTTCAGAATGGCTTTTTTAGATTAGACTCACTCCAAAGAACAGTAGTGATTATACAAATCTTGATGTTAAAGTTTCGGACAAAATCCTCCCCGCATATTCGTCAACGATCCTTTCAGCTTGTATTATCTCAGGTGTAGCTGTCAGCAAGACTATTGAGATCCTCTATACGGATGAGATCGTCGAAATTGGTGAGCAAATTCGAGGGCGAAAAGAAAGTCTTTTCTAGATGATACATTTACCATTTCCGTTCAGTTTTCTCCTGAATCAGATTTCAAATCGCCACATAAATTGTTGCTCGATTTAGAACTCTGGTATGAAATTTGACTCACATCCGCTAATGAGGATATGTATTTAGGTACATGGACCGCGATCGTCCACCGAGATATGATCTTCTTCACATGGAAAGTAAGCGTACTTTGGAGATTGAGCTCAATCCGATAAGGTTCGTTTCACAAAATTTGGCCACTCAGTAAACACTGCGCGCTCGGCTAGATTGAACTAATTTTCGCAATATTGCTGCGAGGCGGGATAAAGAGCAAATGAGTGTTAATGAAGGCCACGGTTATTGGTAAAATTTTAAACTATTAAAAGTAACAAAACAACGAACCATGCGAGTTGAAAAATTGTTTTTATAGATTGACCTCGGTGAGTCGAGTGATTAATTTCGAATATCTTGTCCCTTCATCATTGCATTTCACCGTTTTCGCTTCGTTAGTTTCCATTATGCCGAGGAGAAGAAAACCACCACCAGACCCAGTAAGTTTTACAAAACTATTTTTAATATTATATGGTAAACAAACTGAGGATCGTATCTAATAAAATTCATACGTAGCTACGTACTTAATTTTTTTAGTTTTTAAATATTCTGCTGGTTTTTATTTTCTATTATTAAATTTCTTGAAAAAATAGTAAAGCAGAAAAATAACGATAAACCAATGCTTAAAGAAATAGTGACTTCTGATAAAAAAAAAAGGCAACGTTAACAAAAAGCTCTAAAGTTTAAATACTCTTTCAGCCTCTAACACAGCGTCTTTTGGAACTTCATGAAGAAGTTTGTGCTGCTCTGATGTCATCTACCGAGTCCGTTGAACATTTTGTCAATCGGAATTCTCATCACATTGGCGGCTGCGTGCAGTTTGGTGAGGCCGGCTGTCTCCATTATTCATCCTCGTGTCGAATTTTTAGCCAGGTCTCAAAGTTCTTCCGATATGACAGCATTGACTAACCGGCTACAAGCTTCCGAAAGACCGTGGGCGACATTGGAGGCGTCCGTAGTACAGCTGAGCATACAACTAGATGTGCTATTCGATCAGTTGGCTGAACTTTTTGGGAAATGTTCATGTAAATTTCAATTATAGATTGTAAAAAAGATTTTTTATAGCTATGGCACAAACCCTGCTGCAAGATTTTCTCGATCAGCGGCTAAAAACTTTGGGAGAAGGCTTTTTCTTCTGCGAGAAGCCACTGTCATCACTTAGCAATTCCTCACCGAGTATATTTCTTGAGGTTTGTTGTATCAAATATCCGCCTTACGTGGTGAAATATTATTAGAGATATCGTTTTTCGTTTGCGGGCAATTTAGGAAGGAAAATGAGAGTGAATAAAGGGCAAAAGGTGGCAAATAGATAAGAGCAACATATATCGAAAAAAAATCCAAAATTCATAGACTAAAGGCAATATTTTTGCACTTTTCTACAATTTAGCATTAATTGATAGAAAAAAAAGTCAAAAATCTTGATTTCAAACAAATTACCCTTTTCCAGCTCTACGCTCAGGTCAGTAAGAGTCGTTACTTGTTAAAAATGCCTCGTTCTGCTGTCTTCTGCAATGAGACTGATTCTCCAATCGAATATTGGTAGACAAATCACCAAATAAACAATAAAAATCCCTTCAGCCCTATTATTTTCGAGGAATGTTATGAAGCTTCTGGTCCTTCTACCAGTTCTGAGGGCTCTTCATCTCTCCTTGCGCTAGAAAAAAACGGCGAAATTAAGAAAAAACGAGCCAAGTCATTCAGACTGTTAAATTTTCGAAGGAAGAGCAATGAAGCCAGCGTCAATCGGTTGGTTATAGACATTTTTTGTGATAAAAATGGTTTTAAATCATTCATTTATTTTAATTTTCAGGTTCTCCAAGCGTTCTAGCGTTGATTCCTCCATTCTTGGAAACGTTTTGATCAATAAATCGCCTCCTTTTTCGGAAAGAGGTATTCGAATTGAAAAGGAAGTAAATGGTCCACAAACGGCAAGGGAGTTCAGTACTTCACCCGATGAAGTGATTTTCTCCCGTTTTATTCATGAAAAACGACCTTTTCAGACTCGAATCCACCTTTTAGTCGACTTTGTTCGCGAGAGAGAAGCTCTAAAATCTCGTTTGTTAGGAAAATTCCATTATGAGGGTAATCTTTACAGGTATTATCGTGCAAAAAATTGTTAAAAAATGATTTTTCAAGTGAATTAGCGTTCCTTTCACTCCATCCTCGATGTTTTGCCCAAAAATTCAGCGATCAAAAGGAAAATTCGAAATTTGAATCTCATCTAGTTGTTCTAGTGCATGGTTTAGAAGGTAATTTTTCCAATAAAAATCAACAAATTTTAAATTTTAAGGCACAAAAGACGATTTATTGTCCTACCGTAACGTCCTACGATCAATGGGCAACAATAAGAACTTTGATTTCTTAATGAGCCACACGAATATACTGCAAACATGGGCGGATTTTGAAACAATGTCAAGAAATCTGCTGACGGAAATCAAAGATCACATCAGTTTTGCTCAAAGGGAGCCGAAGAAAGTCAGGTATGGAAACGGGAATGAATTTTTGAGGCATTTGGGAAGCAAAAAAATTTAAACAACACTTCTGATCACTCCCAGAGTTGAACCAACCTCAAAAAGTTTCAGTAAGTTCCGCTGTCAAAAAAATTTTAATCAATCGATTCTTTGGTCAAAATGTTACTTACCAGTTTTTACAAAAAAAAGAGCCCTAAATTTTAGTTTCATTGCACATTCTATGGGAGGAATCATTGTCCGCGCTGCTCTCGGTCTTCCTGATGCTGATTTTCTCTTCGACAAACTTCATACCCTTATGACTATCAATACTCCCCATTTGGGGTTAACATATGCTGGCAGAGGTGTCCAGTGGGGAGTTCAACTTGTTCGATGGTTGGTTTTTTTCTCGAAAATCCAAAGACACTATAGGTGGAAACAGTCGAAATCAATGGACCAGTTAGCTCTTCGCGATGAAATGATCTTCCAAAATGCTTTCTTAGTACGATTGGCTCAGAATAAAGCCCTTGGGAGATTTAGAAATGTCCTTCTATTAGGATCTCCAGGTAGGACAAACCCAAAAATATGAACAAATTGCAGCTGATCTCCTTGTTCCTTCGCATTCTTCCCTTCTAGAGCCTTGTAAAAATTCTACAAAAGATCCGTCGACTCTTGGAACGGCTTATAGGTTAGTCTATTGGGAGAAATAGCATGAAAATGAGCCCAAAGTGAATAACATTTTTAGGGACATGTTGACTAGTATTTATTCTGATCTTACTTCTAATGATCATCCGCGAACTGTTATCCGCTATTCCACATTCCATAGTAATAATTCTGCCAGAGCAGCTCGACTGACTGGACGGGCAGGTATAAAATCTAGATGGTGGGAAAAAGGATTTTCAGCCCATATCGCCCCTATAGAAGACGATGTCTTCATAGAGAAATTGTTCTCGATCTCTGCATTGCGCTACTTCATGGATATTTGAGGGAAAAATAAATATTTATATTCTTTAATCTAGAAATTAAAATTAATGAACGTTTCAAATTTCCTTCTGTATAAGATACAATTATATCACCCAACTAAGTATCCCATTAAAGGAGCGGTAAAAAGAAGTATAGAAAATTATGAAAAACGATGAATATAAATAGATTCATCGACAATAAAGTAAATACAAGCAAGTAACTTTAGATACAAAAAAAAAAGAAAACATTGTCGAGAATCTGTATTGAACACCGTCGATAAATAAGAGAATTTAAAATTTTTGCACAGAACTTTAGTGGGATTGTCCAGCCGCCAAATCCAAACTACGATGGACCATTTGTTCCTTCAGAATTAGATGAGATACCTGAAAATAAAAATAAAAATTGAAAATAAACAAACCTTATTAAGTGTATCCGTCAACTTGTGTACATTACTAGCCCATTGATCAAGCTCTTCAACTGGTGCTTTTCTTGCCCTCAAATTTACGATACGGCTAGGGCGGTGAATCTTAGCATCTGGAATAGCTGCTGTGACAATCATATTGCATAAAAATGATTCCATGTCCTGGAAAAAATGTAAACTACAAAGAAAAAACCTGTAATGTGAAATCCAACAATTCAGCAAGACGATCAAAAGAAATTTGGGAGTAATACTTGGCCACCATGCGCATATTGTGTTCAGCAACACGAAGATGAAAATCTTTCCAGCGCCTCTCATTTTCCTTATGGTCGCTAAAGACAGAAGTCACGGGAGAAGTAATAGTTCCTTTTCTCAAAATCTTTTCGAAATTTTTCTCAACGTAATTTTTCCACGATATGATTTCTTGATTTATGAACAGCTCAATAAGATTCTAAAAAAATATTGTATGATAATTAATAGCATACTTTGTATTCAGGGATTTGTTCCAAATCTCTCATTTGAGCTATTCTATTTAATAGATCCCATTGTTCGTTATCATGTGGAGCTAATATACAGTACAGAATAGCACAACGAAGATTCATTTTAGCATGGTCTTTATCAGCCTGCACTTTTGGAGTATCATACATAGCTCTAAAAAAATAAAAAGTTGACGATACAACTAACCGATAATGACGGCAAACGTCGAGATAATTAGAATCATGAAGGCCAATTGTTACCATAAGATTATAATATTTCAATTTAAGTTCTTGTACGGGAAGATTTTCGCTATTGAAAAACTTTGTGCTGATCTTCTTAGAAATGATGCCGGCACGGACAAAGTCGCTGCGTGCAACCGACATTCTCATCTGCTCAAGTAGAAATTGAACCTGGAAATAAGTAAATCAAAAAGCTAAATGTTACCTTTTCTTGCGTTTCCATTGAGCCATACGTCTCAACTTGAAGATCGAGAAGCATGTTAGCAGCCTCATCTATTTTTCCTTCCGATTCTAGCCTCTTTACAACTTTTGAGGTAAGTCGAGCTCGCTCAACTTCTACGTAAATCTACAAAGAACACAATAAGATATAAGAACCAATTACTTTTCCAGCTGTCACAGTGCGTAAGGTGTCAATGAGCTTCATCTTAAGCTCCTCTGTTGGCAACTTCTCTACCATATCACAGGCATCACGGACCATCTGAGCAATAGCTACCTTGATAATAAGTCGTTTCTTTGATAATGCGAGAATGGTCTCGTTCAAAAGATCCCATTTCTGACCTTCAAAGCATAGCTTTACCTAAAACAATAGAATAAGTTTAAAAAAAGCAAAAATTTACCATGTGCTTGACAATTCTAGTATTGCTCCGCATATCTGAGCCGAGACGTGAAGATTTCTCAAGATTAGCGAGAGATTCGAGTGCTTCGGCAACCTTTCCGGTCTTAGCAATAGCATCGGCTTTCGGAAGAGCTTCATCTACTTGCGTGGCATAATCCACATCCATTTTAAACAAACGACCATCACCAACCTTTAAACAAAATTATACTGAAATGGTAAGAACTGACCTGAGCTGCTAAATGGGCCAAATTTTCTAAATCAGATGCTGTGCCCGATTTAATTGGGTCTACTGTAACCGATTTCCTATTATCTGCCATCTAAAAATTTTTCAGATAAAAAACGTTGTAAACAAATAAATCTAATAGAAATCAAAAAATAAATGTAAATTTTTCCTTCCAATATTTAATTTTTTTATTTTTATGATATTAGTAGTTTTAAAGTGGTCAGTAAACTCTACCATGCACTTAAAAAAAATACGCTTAGAAAATATTACGATATATTTTTAAAACATTTAGAAGAAACATGGTAAACTTAAATATCAATTCAAATGATGACTACGATATAATCGCGCTCTGCCACAGAAACCATCAACGAACAGACCTTTATATACATAGGCGGGAAAAATAAACTTTCCTGCTTCATATTTGCTGGAAATAGAATAAGCTATAAATTCAAATATCGGTCTCTCAAAAATTTCCTAAAGAGCCCAATGATGGAACGGTCGTCTAGCTATTAACAACAACAACTTTTCAGCCAATGGGGACATTTTTTCTCATTGTATTCGTTGTCAAACCTTTAAATTACAACCGATCTCCATAATTCCTTGCTTGATTTGCCTTTTCGAGATCTGCATCTTTGTAGAACACCAGAGAACATTTTTTGACGTTTCTAAGTTGAAAACGTAGAAACCAGTTTCCAGATATGTATAAAGACTGCATCTGTTCTTAACTGCTTCAGGTTCGTTTTCCTCCTACAAGTTATTGAACGAATTTATGAGCAATGTCGAAAATGGTTTATTTCGTCAACTTTATTAAAAGACTACTTAAACCGACGAATTTTGATTAAGCAAGTATAGTTCAGTTACTTTACAATTGTTTGCACATTCTTTTTCTACAGAAATGAAAAATTATAACTAGAAAAAAAATAATTTATATACTAAACAATAACATGTCATTGGTCATTTTTAAGCGAGGTGGTTAAATCTAATCTAATACTTTTCCAGACTATTCTAGCACTCAAATAAGCTTTCTAGGCAAGTCGATGCCGGGAAACTCGAGTTTACATTCAAATATGCCTTAGAGCCATATTTCATGAAAGTAACATAAATTTCATTTTATTGAAAATCATCTTACCTCAACTTTTCAGTTAAAATTTTTATCAAAAATAACCTATACTCTTTTGAAAAATAGCTTTTGCTCATTCAATCTTTTTTGAGTACTCCAAACAACCTTTGATCGTTGACGGAAATTTGAGAAACCTCCTGTGCAAACCACCTCCTTCCCCGATCACATGGTCCTGTGACGCAGGAGAATGATCCTTAGGAAAGTTACTTTAGATGTGGTTGGTTCTATCTTCTGTAGACTACCTTATCAGTCCATCGATTGATAAATTTTCTTCAAGAAGAAGGGAAATTAACTATCAACGCAAAGGAGGAAAAAAATAAAAGTCACCAGAGATCACAAGACAGAAAATACTTTTGGTCCCCAAATTTTACCTTTCAAGAACCCTAAGAAGATCGGCTGAATCTTTGAAAAGCCTAGAGTTTTAATATTCTCTAACATATGACATACTCATGGTTGGTCGCCGAATAGAAGCCAAGTCACCTCCGCACCAGAAACCTATGAATCATCCCACAACGTGAAATTATTAAAAACTTCTCACTTCCTTCGTGGAACAAGATGAGCCGTGATCGTAAAAACTCTTATCTGGTTGGAAAAGACTGGGGTTATTGGAATAGAACAATTTTCTGTCCAAGTTATCGTAAATTTTTCAACTCCTAGAAATTATTTTGATATGAAAAAATTTATATTATAAAGTTGCTCAACCTATTGAGTTTAGAGTATAAAAAATTGAGATTTGACAGATATTTGAAGAAGCAAACGGATACTAAATTGCAAAGTATTAATAAAATTTCTTATGTCCTGAAGAAGAATCATTCCTATCGCTTCAAAAGTCTCAATCTGTTCCTTTTTGTTTTTCATCTCAGGCGGAAGTCCCTCGAGCGATGAATGACACATCTAGCCGGAGGTCCTAACATTGATTTCGCAATGCTATGTAATCAGGTGATGAAACGGGCGAGGCCTCTTTGTCCCCCTCGGAATTAATCGATGGAGACTGTTATCTAATGGGAAACAAAGTACGAGGAAGTTTTATTCTACGAGAAAAATAGAAGAGAAATAGAAGGGAAAAATAGAATTATAGTCACAAAGATACAGCAACGGATCGAATCAACACGGGTTTCGCGAGAGACTGATGGGTTATGGCAAATTAAAGCAACGTTTAGATGGTGTACTGCATACCGAAGAAACGATCAGAATCGACCGCCTCCGGTAGACGATTTGGTGGAAGAAGACGGAAACCGATGTAACGAAGAGTACGAGGGAAGCCTTCCTCAGGACGAGAAATTGACTTCTCGAAGATGGCAATTATTCTCTCCAGTCCTGAAATTTTTGTTTTTATTACTTTTTTTCTATTTTTCACTGAATGTAAAAATAATAAAAATTTACATGAGCAAATAATAAATCAGTTTTTTTAAATAGAAAATAACTATTTTTGAGCGTTTGAGGGGAAGCGATACGCAGTTCTGGAAAATCAATTTTATTAGCAGCGTTTATTTTCATTTGTTTTTTTAAATTTTTCTTATTATTTATTTAAAAAATAAAAAATATAAAGGAAAAATTCGGAAAATATAGCTTCTGTGTAAAAATTAATTTTTGAAAAGGCTTATAAGTTTGCTATAAAAATAGTTGCTTTTTTGTATACTCACCTAACTCTTCTTCGCAGTACTCCAAAAGAGAGACGAATCTTTCTTTGGAAACATTGAGTGGATCCTGTTTTTGTGGGATCTCAAGTAGAAGTGATTTTGCATCCGCCATTCCCCAACGCCAGCTCGACGAAACCGCGTTGACTTTTTCAGTTACCTGAAAATTTGTTATCTTGCTTAAATTCTACTTATTCTTTAGTTTATAACTAAATTGCTTTGCAAGCATTGGTTTTTTGTGGGGTGAAGAGGAATTTGTGTTTTAGAAACACTTCCGCATGAATTATAGCAACGTTTATTATTATTATTATTATTATTCTATCTTCATTTTCTGATGCTCTTATCAATTTCAAACATAGTTCTAATTTTAGCTAATCTATGGATATATTTCATCAGAATGACGTTTTTCATAATTCTTTTATCTATTATTTCGCGAAGTTTCGTATTTGTTAAGATCACTACGCAAAAAAAAAGTCTTGGAATCAAACTGGGAATGTGTTTATGGTTTGGTTAACTTTTTTAACTAATGAAAAAAACTCACCACATCTTTGTGACATTCTACCTGTGGGGGGACGTCAAAAATACCATCCAACTGCTGCGTCCCCGGGCTCACAGCTGAAAATAGAAAGATTAGCTCCGATATCGAAAATATCCATGCGCGATTTTAAAGCAACAACAAAATTTTTTTTTAATTTTTATATTTGTTTATTGAACTTACCAATTGGTGGTAGAATTACTAGACAAATTACTAATCAATTTAGAAGCCATTGCTATATAGAGTTGAACAGAATTGAAGAATCGACGATGGTCGTAAGGGGCGGAGCCTGCGCTGGGCTATATGAAGACCCGGCAAGTGTCTGGGTCTCTCTATTTATTGTGCTCTTTCGCATAATCGATTGTAGTCAGCTGGTCTTTGCTTGGAATGGCTCTACCGTATGCTAGAACGACTGGCAAGGAGCCAGAGAACTTTAAAATGGACCTCCGATAATTAAAATCAGCTGTTTTAGCGGGGTTTTTGAGAAATTGAATTTGTTTTTGATGCTTGCTGTTTATATCTACATTATTTCAAATGGATATGGATATATTTCACGCGTTTCAGCTTAATTGACTGTTAAAAAATTTGTTTCCTTATGTTTATCTTGTGTTTACTCATTTTCTTTCTCTTTTCTTGTTTCTTTTTTCTTTTAAATATGCTTCCTTTCAGTGATCAATACCATTCGGAGATTAAACCAATGAAATATGGCTATATTTGATCATCTACCAGACATAGGAGGAGATACATCTTTTCAACAAACAAGCGTAAATTTGTCTTAATTTTATAAATTTTTTAGTCATTAATCCAGCAATGTATTGATCATAATTCATTGGATGATGCTGTATTTATATCAGAAATGCTTCATGAACGGGGTTAGTTGTAATTTTTATTGCTCAGTTTATTTTTAGTCTCTAATGACGAGTCTCTCTTACTTTATACCGATTGTCTTTTGCGGTTATCAAGAACAGAAGAGGTAAACTTTCTTTTACGAATCGATTTTACTAATTTTGATCAGGTTTATCATCTTTTATTCACCCATCCAAAGAATCATCCACGGTTACGGTATCTCTTTGCCAAGTGCTGTTTCGATCTCAAAAAGTCAGTTGTTCCTTTTTGTTTGAGGTTCTTTTTTTCAGATACGATCAATGTGAAAGAGTTCTGATTGAAAATTGTGAAGTACAACCAATACGGCTGCATCCAATTTTTGAAAATACTCTTTCAGCGCCATATGCCGGGTATCTTCTTGCCATGGTGTTTTGGTTAGTTTAACGTTTGATATTTTTATCTTTCTTTTTTAGTCAAACGGGTAGAGTTGATCTTTCACGAAATGAATGTGCCAAATCGATTGAAACAAATCCATTCATTTGGTCTACAATATGTAAATATGTACAGGTAATCTAAAAGCAAATTTCTGTTATTTTTTATTTTAGGTTGGGGGAAAAAATGTCAGAAATCTAATGCAAGAAATGGATGTTACAGTTCAAGAACCGGTTCTTCAAACCGTTGTGGTACCACCAAAGTAAATTTATATTGAAATGATAATTTATAATTGTAGAAAGACGACAAAAGTAGAGAAAACTGTTACACCCGCTAGTAAAAGGACTCCATTGATATCAAATATTGTTCAGCCGAAGATGGGAGCACCTCGTAAAACGAGGCCGAACGACCGGACAACGGTAATACGGTTCTGTATACAAATTCTTTTTTTATACAGGTAGCTCCAGAACAAGTGCGGAGAAGTCTACGTCTTCATAATGACACGCTAGATATGCCTAACGAAAACGCTGGCAGAATCGCGACGCGAGGCTCAACACCTCGAGGAAATAAAAGTCATAATGTCCGAAGTGCTGCGAAGTCTATAGATACATCGCCAGCAGTTATAAACAGGTATCTTGATTCTCTTCAGTTTTATTTTATTTCAAGAAGAACGAGAGATACAAAACCCCTTGGTTCACGAAGTGCCAACGCTATGCGATCTCTGTCATCATCGACAACTAGCGTGGCATCTTCTGCTTCGCAAACACTAGAAACATTAAAGGAATCGGAAAATCCCAAGAAGCCAAGAGAATTAGAACCAGTTTTGAGTAAATATTCATTCTTATTTTTTTACTTTTCATTATTTTAGAAGATGTCTACAATTCTTTTCAACATTTTGCTGCTTTGGAAGAGGCTATCGGGAGCCATCAGTGGGATAAAGCTAAAAAATTACTAGGTATAAATTGTTGAATATCTAATATCATTAGGGGATCTACCCCCAAAAATACAAAAACAATCTTTGTCACTTCTGATGAGAGCACGTGTCATGTTCGAAATGTCTGATTATGAATCAACGAAAGATATTTTAGTCGACTTGAGGCGGCAACACCCGCATAAAGTTGAGGTTAGTTTCTTTTTTTGCTTTATTTTATTGTTTAGGGGACCGAATTGTTATCAACAGCATTGTGGCAGTTACAAGATTCGCATGCCTTGTCTTCTCTAGCTAGAAGCATGACTGATAATCATAGAAGACGACCTCAAACATGGTGTGTAGTAGGAAATTGTTTCTCTCTTCAACGGCAGGTAGAATTACTTGTTTATGTTTTTATAAATTTCTTTAGCATTCTGTAGCAGTTGATTGTATGGAGCGAGCAGTTCAACTCGACCCACATTTTGCTTACGCCTATACTTTACTAGGACATGAACTTGTGTATCAAGAAGAATTAGATAAAGCTTGTAAAGCATTTAGGTAATTAATTGGTGATTCTTTTATTTTGATTTTAGAAGCGCTTTGAGCATCTCACCAAATGATTATCGTGCCTGGTACGGTTTAGGACAAGTACATCAACGAAATGAACAACTACATTTAGCAAGAGTAAGCTATTTTAAGTGTTTAAACGTTTGTTTAGTCAAATATGAAAAAAGCTGTACATATCAATCCGACTAACAGAGGGATGCTGTGTTCCTTAGCTCAAGTTGAGCAGGCACTGGGACATCCGGAAGAGGCTATGAGGCTACTTACACAAGCATTAAAATTAAATCCTAACGATGTAGCGTGTAGGTATAATAAGGCTCGTCTGTTGTATGATATGAAGAAGTTAGCCTTTCCAATTGCTTTAATTATTCGCAATTTCAGGGATCAAGAATGTTTAAATGAATTAGAGCAATTGAAACAGTTATCTCCTGATGAAGCTCATATTTTCCACCTACTTGGTTGGTTTTTTCCTCTTCAATTTATATTCTATGTTTTAGGTAAAGTACATCGGCGTCTGGATAACACACATAAGGCTCTATTGAATTACAGTTGGGCAGCAGAAATGGATCCACGAGGCGAGCAAATGATGGCGAACGGCATTAGTGACAACTATAGCGAAGACTCATATTCACCAGAAAATGAAGAAAGAGAATAAAAGCAGAAGAAACGGGTAAATTTCTACCAAAATTAGGAATTTGGCTAGTCCGTTTGTGCATTCCCCTAGGTTTATATTTTGCGTAAGTTGTATATTATTTTTCCCCATTTCATACCTGTTCAACGAAACGATCTTTCTTTTTTGGAGCCTTCATTTTCTTAGATATATCGTATCTTATTAGTATCAGCTCAAGTTTTGGGTAATTTGACCCTTGTGACGGTTTTTGTATTGTTTTAGTATGATGTCTCATTGAATAAAGATTTTTATACGTTGTTAATAATGCATTTTATTTGGCGCTTTGTAACGCTATTCATTTGTTACAAATAATATGTTTTGTCTTCAGATTAGAGTTTTAGTTTTTAAAAAATGTCTGGATCAAGGAGAGAAGCGCTATTAGAACACCAAGTATGTTTATAAACATTCCTTTCCATTTTCTAGACAATTGCACAGGCGCTTGACGAGATGGAAACTGATTTTCCTGGAATGCATAATCCACCGGAAAATATCTTAACAGAAGTAAGTATTAGTGTAGTGCTTATTCTTTTTAATTTTCTAATTTAGGAACAAATTAATGCACTGCTCGATTCACCAATAAGAGAAGAATCTTTGGTAATTGAGGAAGAGGTGATTGCTATAAACAGTGTCAGTAAAAACTCAAAAGAAACGAAAAAAGCTGCAGCTGATTCAACGCAAAATGGAAATGACATCGGTTAGTTCAATTTTTTAAACAACTGTTTTAGATGGACGCGATACTCCTACTGACCACCTAATAATTCGAGACGATGATGAAGCATTTATAGCTCTTAAAGCAAAAAATAAGTAAGGTCATAAGATGGAATTGTCTCGTTGTAGAATCGGGGGTATATAGGAACTTTGAACAAAACGGAAATATCCCACGGTAGCACTGGACAGTAGAGAATTGGACAATGCGAAACTGGGACGTTTCGCCACTTTTCCGTACTATTTTCGCGCAAGCACTATTTTCTATTACTTCTTTGAGGGTTGATGCTTAGATTTTCTTTTTACAGCTAATGCAAATTTATCTAGATACAAATCATTTAGAAGAAATAAATAATTTTACCAGTACAATTAGAATGCTCTAAGATGTCTTTTCCATACTTATCAAAATGAATATTTTTCGATGCATTGTTTTTTTGTTCTAAATAAGTTGTAATATTATTGTTACACACACATAAGAAATATAAAAGAAATAGCAACCTAACAAAACTAACAATTAGCATAAACACTCAATGCAGTAATAAAACACGTACGGACCGCCGCTTGCGCGAAAATAGTACGCAAAATGTAGCGAAACGTCCCAGTTCCGCGTCGTCCTGTTTCCTACTGTCCAGTACTCAATTGTCGCGTTCCAAAGTGTAACAATTTCTATTAGCCTAAATTCCATAACCGGACAATTCCGCCCTATGGCTTTATCGAAAAATAATATTGAGACATTTAGTGAAAATGGACTACAAGCGATTGATCTGCTTACGGAAAATGAACATGACGAGAATCTTATTACTCTTGGTTTGTTATATCTTTCAATATATATTTTTATAGATGATGATATCTTTGAAGTTGACCCAGGTGAAGGTACGTCGTCAAAAAAAATAGAAAATACTCTGGATGACGATGTCATATTAGATGATATAATGCCCGACAATGATGATACTAAGAAGTTTTCTCGACTACCGGAGCAAGTAATTTAATTTCTTTTGAATATTTTATTCTAAGATGGTTCGTGTGTTTTTGGAACAACTCCGTGTTAAAGATCCTGAAATGCTTATTGGTGCCCAAACAAAGCAGGACATTCGAAAGTTACAAGAAACTGTTGATTCACTAGGAAAACAAATAATTACAATGAGAGCACTATTTGAAAAGAAATGTTAGTTTATGAAATCAACCAAACATTTTTTTATAGTAGACGAAGTAATTGGGTTATATGAGAACAAATTACGACAAAAAGATAAGCAGCTTGAAGATTTAAGACGTCAATTAAACGATACAACTATAAGAACTATGCTACCGGTAGGTGTAAACATTTTCTTTATAATTTATTTTTTAGCCGTCTCGTCCTGAAACCTCATTTACTAACTCTAATAGTCGAATATCGGATGGATTTGTATGTTACTTTTCCTATTTCTTTTCTGAGCTCAGTTTTAGGTTATTAGGCGAAAATCTTTAAATTCTATTAGTTTTCATCCATATAAAACAAAAACATCACCACTTCAGAGAGCTACATCTACATCATCGACCTCTACAATACCAGACCCTTCAAATTCTACCACTAGTACTTCAGAACTTCCTAATGTAAGTCAATCTTTGTTTTTTTTTAAATAATTTTTTTGTTTATAGTCTGTTCCAACAAATGTTGTTTACAGTCCTACTAAAATATCTTTAAAAGTACTTAAATTGCGTGTTTCGATTTTTTTCTTTTTTCACTCCCTTTTCTTTTATCTCTGGTTATTAGGTAGCAACAGTAATAGAAGCAAAAGCTCCAAAAGAAAACTGAAGAAAATAAAGCAAAAGTCAAAAATATATACAACATGAACAAAATTCCCTCCTATGGATTTGGTATTTGTTAAAATGCAGCTTTTTTTGGAATACACTATATCCTCTTTTCAGAGGATTCTCATAAATGTACCACTTAATCACGATGTAAGACAATGCTCTTCACAAAGACCATTTGATCGCCTACCACCAAGAGAATATCCAATTGGGTTACAACAAATCTTGACCAACGAAACGAAGCACATTGAGCTGAAAATAACAAATCATTACGATAGTATGATTTTTCGTTGTCCTATAAAAACTAGGTTCAGATTTTATAATTTCACGAAAACTTCACGGTCAACTAAAATATGAAATTCCACAAAACATGAAAGTGAACGCGAAAAGTAATGTTCGGATATATTATTTGGTTGAAAGTCTACATGATAGTTGGATTCACAGCCCCTCAGCGAAAATTTCAGATAATGGAATAACTAAATTTTCTATAGCTTTCGATAAAAGTAAGTCTTCTTTCAATATAATATCATTTTTATAGATCAAAAATTATATGAAGGTGATCGAATTTCTTTTATTGCCTATCTTTTTATTACCCAAAATACAAAATTTGTTTCAAGTCAAGTTATTTTTAAAATGCGACGACCTTCGCCGCAACATAAGATAGAAATAAACTTGGCTGATTAAATTTTCAGAATATCTTATTTTGCTTTTTTATTTATTGTCTACGGGTTTCATTTTCTTAAGCTTGTTTAATAAATCTCTTGCCTTCTGTGTTATATTTGCTTTGTGTCGTTTATTTACGATTTGTTTCGTGTTTATAAGTTATATAAGTTCATTGAAGATTTATTTCAAGAAAATGGTTGTGGAGCTATATCCTAAAACCATTGAAAGCGATGAAGAAATGGAAATAAATGAAAGTGATAGTGATGAAGAGGATATTGAGGTGAGAGCATGGTTTTTTTCTGTTTTTACCAGTCATTTAGGCCGTAACAGTGAAAAGAAAGAAGAAGGTAGCAGGAGCTTCGTCGGAGTTTGCTGCTGATTTTCACTTCGAAGGATTTGATAAACCACGCGAGGATAAAGAAACAGAAAATTTGAAGAAATACTTAAAGAAAACTGCCTCAACTAGTTTAGATGATAAAATTGCTGAAGTAGGGCTTTATTATATTTATATATTGTTTATTTGATGAACTATTTTGTTTTCAGATTCGTAAGCTGAAGAATACTGCTAAAACCGTTGAAATTGTGGAAGAAGATGAAGAGGAAAGCGTGGCTCAGCTTGGAGGCTCGGAAGTTAGAGGTTATTTATTTTATTTGTTAAACTAATATTAATTCTTTAGACTCCATTCGAGAGAAACAAAAAGGTGGTCGTCGAAGACTGAAAGAAGAAGAATCCTTTTTCGAAGAGCCAGAATTGAACAACGATGTTGAGATTACATTTGAACAGATGAATTTATCCCGTCCTATTCTTAAGGTATAAACTTTTTTTTATTAATAACAATTTCCAGGCAATTGGATCTGCTGGTTTTTCTGATCCAACACCTATTCAAGCAGCTTGCATTCCCGTTGCACTTTCAGGTTTTCTTTTCTGTTATATTTGTAAAATTATAAATTTAGGAAAAGATATTTGTGCTTGTGCAGCTACGGGTACTGGAAAAACTGCCGCTTTTGTTCTTCCAATTCTTGAACGCCTACTGTATAAGCCGAAGTCAAGAAGTTGCACTCGTGTATTGGTACTTGTTCCAACGCGTGAATTAGCCATTCAAGTATTTCAAGTGAGACTATATTTAATTTTTTTTATGATTGAATAACGTTAAGAAAAAAAATTTTTAGGTTTTCATGAAACTGTCAACATTCTCCCAACTGGAAGTCTGCCTGTGTGCTGGTAAGTTTTCTTTTTACATTTTTTATTTCACTGTGGCTATATCTTCAAATCGCAAACTTTCCCCTGTCGCGCGTTTCACCTGTCGTTTGCCCGGATCTCAGACTCGTCCTCGTGGGGTCTAAAATCTCGTTCTTACGACTCACGCCATGATATGGTCCGTTGCTTTTAAAAATAACAGTATAAGTCAAAGAAAAATAATTTAATATTGCACTAATATGTAACCGTGAGACTGGGCAACAAATTTCCAAGACGAGCGTTTGTGTTCTTGGCAAAAAGTGACACGTAAATGAGGGAGCCAGCGGAAAGCAGAGCGGAAGTGTAGAAGGCATATGTGAAATGATAATGTTGAACAATATGAGAGGCATAGATTGGAAGGATGAAATGTGTTAACCATTGAGCCATTGAAGCTAGTCCAGTGGCTTTACCAAGATCCGTCATTTCTACCGCACTGAAAGAATGGATTTTTTTCTCAAAGTCGTTGAATTGCCTACCTGGTAATTTGTGTACTGCTTTCGGCATAAGCGATGGCATAAGCACCAGTCTGTACAGCAGTGATGACCAACATTTGAACAAGAGAATCAACAAAAGCGACGGAAATATAACTGGCCATCAATGTGACCAAGGCGAATTGGAGGAGAGCCTTTGGACTAATAGCCTTTTGCAACATAGGAAGAATTATGAATTGAACAACGAGAAGAGAAGCGGCCATCGTTGTAAGAACGATAGCCGAATCACTTGAATCCAACATATAATGACGGAGGATGAAATTACGAGAAATCATTTCGTAACAGACGTATGCAGCTACGATGAGAGCTCGAAGAATGAGTCCTTCCTGAAATTTTTAAACTTCAATGTAATGATATTGGCTTACTCTCAATGCCGAATTTTTTGTAATCATTGGCCAATAATCTTGTGGACGAAGACGAGCTGTAGCCAATTTTGGAATGGAATGAGTAGTTGGAAGCATAAACATGAGGACGGGCATCAATGTTACGAGGAGAGAAACTCCACAAATGAATTGGGAAATTCGAAGAGAAGTCCAAGCAGCGATTTTTGAGCCGATGATAGGACCGAAGAACATAGCAATGGCTTGAGGAACGGTAAGACGCATTAAGGCACCCGTTCGTTCTCTTTCTGTTGTAACTGTAGCTAAATACATTTCAGCAGTTCCATCGAGTTGATAGCCAATTCGAAGAATCTGTAAATAGGCTTTTTATCTGGGGTTTTTTTCTTGTGATAAACCCGTTTAAGTAGTTCAATTTTAAGCTTTAAGATTAATTTGTTGCTTACCTGTAGGAAGAAAAATGTGTAGAATGATGATGCCGCTGAAATTCCAGCGTAATAACATGCTGTTAATATGCATGAGACCATGAACATTGTCTTAGGTCCAGTTGAATCGGCCATCTAGATTTTTTCTCAATGTTTTTGCATTGTCTATTTTGCTCACTTGTCCAATCATTAGAGCACCAAAAGCATTACACAAACTCCCGAATGCTTGAATATAACCGAGGTCTACAATTGTCATGACTTCTGTTGTATCCCATTGTAAAAATGACAAAAGTGTTGTTGTCCATTGGGTACCGAGATGCCATAGCCCGAATATCAGGCACAATACGGCCATGACCTTTTGTTTTCGATCCATTCCAACCTCGAGTCCCATTTCTGAATATTATTTGATTGAATTATTTGATTGAAGGAAAAAATTAAGGAAAGATGAGAAAAACGTGCTGAAGTGGGTCCTGTTTATATGAGTTTGATTTCTTGGAGATGATTTTTAGAACAAACTTGATTTTCTGTGATTTTATAGAAATCTGGAGGTGCATTTAGTACTTTGAAACGTAGGATGCATGAGGCTAAAAGAAGCCTAAAGCATGTAGGAGTCCCCTGACGAAACTGGTTTCAGAAACTTGAATCCAATAGAAATCGGGAGTTTTTCCAAATTCTTCTCAATAGTTCAATAAAGCTGTGTCAAAACATAGGAATAGTCAGCACTTGCAGAGGGCAGATGGTTAACCATTTGTTTACTCAAAAACTGGACGGGAGTCGCGAAATTTACGCCCTGACAGGTCGTGGACAAATAGAAAAGAATTGCAATAATATTGAGAGTAGAAGAAACAAAAAATATGAACGCATTGAAAGATAGATAGCCTCCAGGAAGGCGAGACAGACCGCCTGGCCCCGCCTCCGGTGGCAATGACCGGCCGATTTTCACTGTCGTCGTCGCCCAGTGGATACAGGTTTTGAGAGAGCGATGTCGCGGCCAACGTTCTTCTCTTTTTTTCGCGTAGAATCTGACCGCCTCGAACATTGACCGAATGCCAACGCCATGTGCTTTTGAACTGGTTTGTCGTCGAACTGCAATGGAGAGAACGTCATGCATGGAAAAACATAATAACAAGCTTACGCCAATTTTTCTGGGGAAGGAGTGGAAATGTTTTTCTACGAGTCAATTGTTCACCGAACACCAAACTGTATGTCGAACTAAACAATAAACAAGCGGATAAAAAGTCGAATCTATTTATGTATTATGTATTTCAATCGAATTTATCAATTCCCGGCAGAAGAACAGGATGATTTTGAAGAAAACCACAAAAATAACGAAGAACAGGAATTGCACTTAGTGAAATAATAGCGCTGAAATAGCAGAGAATCGTCGTCTCGTCGTGATCCACAGTCAATCTATAGAAAAGATGAGAGTGTATAGTTCGTGTTTGCTCTCTCACCCTGTAATAATCGGTGTCATGAGGTAGCCGAGTATATGAACTGCGCGAATGAGTCCTGCAGCTTTTCCACTGTTACTTTTTCCAGCGCTGGCCAGGATTTGAGAAGGTAGTTCACCCATACATAGGGAGACTCCAGTCACCTAAAAAAAATCTTACAAGAGCTTTAAAACAAACAGGTGGCATCTTCTCTTTTAAAAATTTTTTCACTTGTTACATTGAGACCACAAAATTTCCCATCTTTTTGCATATAAACTAAATTAATTTTTTGTCAGCACATAGACTTAAAATATATGATTTGTTTATTCCAATGATAAGAAATTTCATGTTCAATCTAATAGGAAAAAACATATTAGCTCTTCTATAAACGACCCAACCATCCCTAACCAAAATTATTCACCTGGAGGGGCATTCCAACCAGCAGCGTCGCATAGGCACTTGTATGAGCCAGATAAATATAGCTAACTCCCAAAAGACTAAAAGCTCCATAGAGAATCTGCCGGGGTCCGTATCGTTTTTGCAGCTGAGGTAGAAGAAATAAATTCACGGCAAGTGTAGTTCCTCCTAGTACGAAAAACTAAAAATCTTATCTTTCTGCTATCAGAACTAGTTTTGTTAGCCGCCGATGTAATGACGATGCATAAAATAAGAAAACGGGATTTTTAGCGAACTACTTACCAATCTTCCAAGCTGTTCTGGCTCACGAATAACAGTTCCAGTCAATAGAATTCGAATAACTTGGTCATAAGCTGCATAGGGACCCAAAACCATCTGGAGTTCATTTTTGTATAAATTTTTAGATTTTACCAAAAGTAACAATAAGCACCATTTCGTTTTCTCTTGCTTGATTATGGCCATGTAGGAATTAACTAGCTCCGAATCATAATGACTCCCTAAAACTTTATTTAATTATGAAAATCCCCCTACCTTTTGCATTATCTGGTAGTAAAAAGGCTGCTGGTAGCATGCAAAAAGCATGAGCAAAAGCGCACATGTTTTGAGAATAGTCCAGAGAAGAAGTCAAATAGAACATGACCTGTTCTTTAAAATAATGTGAATATCCTTACTTGAAGTGCTAGATAAGGTCCAGCGGCGATACCAAAACTTATGGGAATCGTTAGTCGATTAAACATCCTAGTTCTTTTTTTATCATCGCCATCTTCTCCTTCCAGATAAATTATACAAGAGTCAATAATCTAGATGATGTTTAAGAGTACTAGAAGCCCCCTCATACCATTGGCATATGGTTTGCGAGAAGTAAAATTTGTAACAAATGAAAAGCATAATAATCTTTGACATTATTAACGCAACATTGATAAACTGTAGTCAAAATACTACAGAAAATACCCGTCTTTCGTAGCCCATAGTTTTCAATCTGGACATTTTAATCGAGGTATTCAGGTTTATACTTACCAGGTAAGCTATGATAAATATACCGAAAAAGTTGCATATTGAGGCGAATGCCTGTATGAGGATCATTTTATCTAAATCTGGTTTCGGAGTCAATGACCATAGCATAAATGGAAGGAGAACTTTTGTCCATTGGTCAAAAGTATTCCAAGTACCGGCAGTAAAGAGTAAGAGACCCTCGAATCGCTGTTTTTCTCGTCGATTCATTTCTGGAAAATAAATATCCGGCTGACTATAATCTAAGAAAGTAGAATAAAGGAACCGATGACAATGCGATTCTCGGTGTGAATGGCATAACAATGGATTTTTGTGTGTTTGGACTGGGCAGCAGCTGATTCGACTATCTGTCGTCCCAAAGCGTATGCTTCTTGAAACACAACGAGACAAAACGGGTTGAGGCTGAGGCTGAGGATATAGATAGCTGGCAGGTGACTGGAACGTGTTGAAGTTTTAAAAAATGAGGGTCACTTTGAGGGGATTAGAAGGGAAGGCGGGCAATCGACCTGGAAATTATGCGCGAAAACTAGCCCTATCCAACGAGTAATTATACAGGCATTGACCCCCTGCCGTTTGTTAAAATATCTAGTTTTAATTTTCTTTATGTTACAGGTGGATTGGATCTAAAAGCGCAGGAATCAGCTCTTCGTTCAGGACCCGATGTCGTTGTCGCGACACCTGGACGTCTTATTGATCATTTGCACAATTCGCCTAATTTTAATCTCAATACTATCGAGGTAATTTTAATTTTTCAAACATGATGTTTTTTAAGGTTTTGGTATTAGATGAAGCTGACAGAATGCTTGAAGAAGCTTTTGAAGATCAAATGAATGAATTAATTCGTCTCTGTTCCTCGAATAGACAAACATTATTATTTTCTGCAACGATGACTGATCAAGTGATTATTTCTTTTCATTTTTAAAAATTTATACAGATTGATGAACTTGCTTCAATGTCGTTAAAAAAGCCAGTAAAAATTTTCGTCAATGAGAATACAGATACAGCTATGAAACTCAGGTATTCTATTTTTTATTTATTTTTTAACCAAATCACTTCAGACAAGAATTTGTTCGAATTCGTGCAGGACGTGAAACAGATCGTGAATCCGTTGTTTCGGCTTTGGTTACTCGTACTTTCCAAGAAAGTACTATCGTTTTTGTAAAAACTAAACGAGACTGTTTTAGAATGCAGATTATTTTAGGCTTATTAGGAATTAAAGTAATAATCTCAATTAACTAATTATTTATGTTGTTCAGGTCGGTCAAATGCATAGTTCTCTATCACAAGCACAGCGTATTGAAGCGTTAAGTAAATTTAAACGACGAGAGATTGATGTATTAGTCTCAACGGATCTTGCCTCACGTGGTCTGGATATAGAAGGTGTACAAACTGTTATTAATATGCACATGCCGAGATCGATTAAGCAGTACATTCATCGTGTTGGTCGTACTGCACGTGCTGGGAAAGTTGGACGGTTAGTTGCTTGTTTTTTTTCAATATTTATTTTTAGATCTATTTCTTTGATTGGTGAAGATGATCGTAAGCTGTTGAAGGAAATTATTAAAGCAAATCCTGATAAGACGTTAAAACAACGTCAAGTAGCTCCAGGTAAAAATATATTTATTTTTTAATAATCTTACGTTAAGAAGTTATTGAAGCTTATAGACAACGATTGGACTCATTAGAAGAATCAGTTGAACAAGTAATGACGGAAGAAAAAGAAGAACGAGAACTAAGAATAGCTGAAGAGAATTTAAAGAAGACACAACAAAGATTAGAAATGAATCAAGATGAACGTGATGGACGTGTTTGGTTTAAAAAAGATACACAAGCAGGTAATTCTTACCTTTGTTTTTAATAAGTTGTTTTTAGAAAAAGAAAGATTAAGAAAAGAGAAGAAAGCATTAAAAGATGCCGAAAAGAAACAAAAAGAGGCAGCTAAAACGGTTAATTTTATTTTCTTTATCTAATTTATTATAACAATTTAGCCAGAAGAAATTGAAGCTGAACATTATGCCGCTTATTTGGTTCGTGAAGCTAAAAGAAATAGAAAGAAGAAAAATGGTCGTATGCGAGCTGTTATGGAAGACAGTTTAGAAAATAGGAAGAAAAAACCATCACAATTAAGTAAAAAGAAGGGTTTAGCTACTGCTTCACTTTCCAGTCTTCCTGCAATTCAGGTTTGCTCTAATCCTTTTGTATTATTATTTTTAGAGCGGAAAAATACAGAAAACGGTCCAACAAAATGCCGGAGGGAAGAAAGCAGCTGGCAAGAAGTCATTCACATCAGCTTTCACTTCTGTTGGAAGGAAAGATGTTAAAAATGCTAGAAGAGGGTAAATTTATTTAATTATAAATTCACTACCATATTTAGGCCGGATGATGATCAATTCCGAAAAGCTCGAGTGTCTCATCGTCTTAAAACAAAAAAGAAGTAGAAAAGTGATTGGTTTATGTTTTTTGCGTTGTTGTTGTTGTTGTTGTTTTGTTATTAAAATTTGATTATATATATAAATTTAAAGGAACAATGTCACACAACCTACTTCTTGTCTCCAATGTCTCCAGCCTTGCGCGCGCAATTTAAAAATTGAGGATTTCTTATCGTTTACTCGAAGTTCTTTTTTGTACTAAATTTTTGGGATTTTTTTTTGTGAATTAAATTTCTATCGGTCTAGCTAATACACGACTCTCTCTTCATTTTCTACTCCCAGTAGGCATGATATAAAAATTTATGCAATTTAGTAGATATAATCTTGTGCGTAGAATCTATTTCTGGAAAAAAAGGGAAAGAGAACAACAAATATCACGAGTAACCTACTTAATTAATGATTTCTTGTGATAATTACAGTACCTTAAAAATGATACGCAGACGCGCAGTACAAACCTGTGGCAACAGGGCAAATTGTATATCACATACTGCACATACTGCACATACTTGTATATCACATACTGTTGTATATCACATACTATAATTTAAAATACCTTGTATATCACATACTTTTATATTTTATTTTTTTTCTCCCATTTTTTCGGGATTTTATCAGCTATTTTTGTGTCACATGATACATCTTTCTTTTAGAACAATAATATTTTCAGAAAAATCAACTTTTTTTTTGTTTTTCTTTGTGTTTGGTATGTGTTGATATTTCTTATGTTTACTTCTTTTTTTGTGGTATTCGCGGATTTTATTGTTGGGCGCTACTTTTTTTTATTTATTGTTTTTTTTGTAACCTAACTTCTATTTCTAGTTTCAGTTAAATTGAGACATGTTTTCAGGATCATTTTGAGAAATGAACGAATCAATTTTTAACGAGTCGTCAATTCTAGAGGTAGTAGAGAAAAAAGGATTATACACTATGGATATTCCAATATCAGATGACTTTGTGATAAATGAGATTTTTTTGCGAAGGTCAGTTATTTTCAATTATATATTTTTCCAGGTTGTCGTATGACCGTGTTGACGTCCCATTTAAGGAAGTACCGTTGATCTTTTTGTGTCACATGATACATCTTTCTTTTAGAACAATAATATTTTCAGAAAAATCATAATTTTTATTTTTGGTCAATTTTAATCCGTCATTGATAAACAAAAAACACAATAAGTAAACAAGTTTCATTTTAGAATGACAAAAACTAACAAAAAGAATAATAACAACAATACATTAAAAAAAGTTATCGGTAACCGTAAATCGGCTTTCGTTCCTTCGACGGAACCGCACTTTTTTTACAACCACGTCGACCTTTATAATTTTTTTTTCACCTTCTTTACCAGTTTCCACACGTAATTTCCTCTGATAAAGACTATCGAGATCCTCAAATGTATCTTGAAGAACCTTTAACGCACAAGATTTCATTTCATCTTCTACCGACTTTAAGAAACATATTCGAAAATTGACAACATCACTGGATTTACCAAAAGATAGGTGTCATCATAAATTAAGTGCTAAACAAAGTTATAATTAGTTTTAAAAGCTAACTCCGTCTTTTTCTTTTGGTCTTGAATACAAATATAATTGTCAGTTATGTTCAAAAACTGCTTTCTTAAAAGCATCAACATTGTCTAACTGTTTTCCCCTGAGGACCACTTTGAACATTTATTCCCCTTTTTGAATTGTATACCTATACTAGAAAAATAATTTAGTTGAATAACATACCTGCTCTCTATTAAAGTTCCCCTCAAATTCATTGCTCATTATTCTAGCGACATCTTTTGGTGCGTAAACTTGAAGTAGATTTCTTGCGCTATCTTTTTGAACAGATGTCATCCTTGTAGTTATTGACTACAATTGGATATTGCAAAATGTAAAAAGGAACTTACAATTTTTTCAATTCTCTGATTCCCGTGTATTCTGCCTACTGGAATAACAATAAGTAATTAAGACGTCAGCAAGTAATTTAGTATTTAAAAAATGTCTCTTATCATAAAAACAGTAAATCTAAAAAATTCAAAAAGAAGTAGAAAAGAAGTTACCTTCCTTATAAACCTCTTGTTACATGGATGATGGTTTTTTGAAACCATCATTACGAATGGTTCATCAGTTTGTAACATATTTTTCTTGTTACGATGAATGCTCTTTTTTTCCCCACATTCGCTAAGTGAAATGTATTTTTGCGTTGTTGCAAATTCTTAAACAATAATGAGTAGCAAAAAACATGACTTACTTCCTTTAACATACCACGGTGAATAATTGTCTAATGTGAGGCTGCTTACATCGCTGCAGGCCAATTTTCTCAATATGAAAAAGAAGTAAACATTTTTATCCAAGATCAACGGTACTTCCTTAAATGGGACGTCAACACGGTCATACGACAACCTGGAAAAATATATAATTGAAAATAACTGACCTTCGCAAAAAAATCTCATTTATCACAAAGTCATCTGATATTGGAATATCCATAGTGTATAATCCTTTTTTCTCTACTACCTCTAGAATTGACGACTCGTTAAAAATTGATTCGTTCATTTCTCAAAATGATCCTGAAAACATGTCTCAATTTAACTGAAACTAGAAATAGAAGTTAGGTTACAAAAAAAACAATAAATAAAAAAAAGTAGCGCCCAACAATAAAATCCGCGAATACCACAAAAAAAGAAGTAAACATAAGAAATATCAACACATACCAAACACAAAGAAAAACAAAAAAAAAGTTGATTTTTCTGAAAATATTATTGTTCTAAAAGAAAGATGTATCATGTGACACAAAAATAGCTGATAAAATCCCGAAAAAATGGGAGAAAAAAAATAAAATATAAAAGTATGTGATATACAACAGTATGTGATATACAAGTATGTGCAGTATGTGATATACAATTTGCCTGGCAACAGTGTCACAAGTTTTAATGTGGCTGAGTTGGCGCGACGGGTTGCGGTAGCGTCTTTTTTCAGTTGATACTATATTTTATTGTCTTTATTTTGTGTTTTATTATTATTCCATACAAATAAAAGGTCTAAATGATATAGTTCTGAAGACAACAACTGAAAATATGATTGCTAATAGAAAAAGAAAATAATTTATGAACAGAATAATATATTATTGAAACAATAAGATCACGATACTGACGTAATTGACGACGATTAGACCTGAAATTAAATTATTACAAGCATTCGATATAGTAATAGAAATATGTTAAAGTTAGAATGAGGATTGGAACTTGCCATATTTGTGAAGAGAAAGGGAAATTTATTTATAATTTTCCTAGGAATCCAGCCCATGCTTTATTATGGGCTGAATGTGTAAATTGGACAGTTCAATATAAGAAATATATCAAGAGAAGCCAAGCACGTAGCATACTAATATGCACGGATCATAAAAAAGGCTCTTTTCAACCGATCACAGGGGCGGCAAACATTCATTGCCAGAAATAAAAAGCCCACAAACACTTTCAAGAAAGCTATTCTACAGGAAATGTGCAGAATATACGTAGAAAAGAAAGAAAATAGCGCCGATACTTTAGAAGATGACCCTCCCTTTTTTTCTTTCTGTTTCTTTTGTGTTGATACGCACATTCTTAGTGATGCGATTTTCCTAATTAACTTTTATAGGGCTTTAATGTAACTCACATGCTCTAAAATTCGTTTCTGATGGTAACATCAATTTTCCAAATCTTGAATAGTTCCTTTGCCTTTCAGATCATTCTCCATTTTTCGGAAGATTATTGATCTATTTGCTTTTGTTATAGGTCCATCTTTGAGAATCCGTGAGATAATCAGTTTTATATCGGATCCATTAGGTTTGAATGCTTTGCCCATTGTTTTTTAACACCTAAATGTTATAGACATCAGGAAAGAGGTTATAGGGATTACTGACAGCTAGTCAGAAGGTATATACAAAAGAATGAGCTTATCAGAGTACTCTTGATCTATTTATAGACACTTTTTTTTATCTAGAACATTCTATGACTAATTTCGTCACTGACTTCCAACCTTATCAGTAGTTCCTAATTCTTTTGCAATCCAAGGGTGCTTTCGTGATTGTTTTGGCTCAATGCCAACTTGATAAGACAAAAAAGGCGCCATCCGGGCTCCGGGCTCCGATAATACATCAAAGATTGGAAGAGACACCAATCAGTTCGGAAATTACTCTATTTCATTTCTTTTCAATTTATAGTTGACAATGATGAACTTATCATGTTTCTGTGATTTTTTCTTGTTTATATTCTATTGTGGCATTAACTTATCCTTTAGTGTTCAGCTACTCTTTATTTGTGCCATAAACAAAAAACAATTTAATAAATTATTTATTGTTTTTCCAAGTTTCATATGCAGTTAACCGTTATAGTTTATAGGTACAGTTAAGAAATACTTGGTGAGAAAAATTTAAGTGCTGCAATTGATAAACAGTCTCAGTACTACGCCCAATCACTCTTTAACAAATGGCTCAATCTTCATTTCCATTGCCACCTAAAAAAGGCTCATGGTGTGGTAGGTTGATTGAATGATTAATAATGTATATCAGGAACAGAAGTACAGACAGCTGTTAAAATTTTACTACAATATCGCTCAAATTTTCGGCATTATGAGGTAGGCTCATCGTTTTATGTGAATATAATAAATCAACCAGGATATCATCTACGAAAAGATACAAGTTGCCCTTCAAGGAAAAAGAACAATAGCTCAGATAAAAGATTGGTACAGCAATACGAAAAAGATTTTAGAAAATGTAAAAAGAACTGCTAAAAAATTTTTTCAAAAAGATATTTTAGGAAGGACGATGGACCAAAATAATCAATATCTATCTAACAGAAGAAGAAAAAAACAATCTGAGAGATCTAATCATGGATGATGGAAATGGACAGCCAAATAATGACATGTCCATTAAATCCGAAGAACAAAAAGAAGGAAGAGAAGAGGCGATGAAAGGTAAGCTTAATAAATCCATCAAAACATCATGCATCAGAGTCTATTTTAAAACTCTTCTCTGCTCTCAGTTCGGCTGGTAAACAAGAAATTCGACTAGCTATGATGAAATAATAATAGATGTTAAATAATATGTTTATAACAATCTGACGGTTACATCTATTGCAAAGTTATTGTTGAGAGAATAAAAGAATATAGTTACGCTCGATAGATATAATACCGGCTAATAATACGGATTAAGCAATTGCTCAAAAGTTGATCCCAATCGTAATTGGAAATTATTGTACATTTAGTTGGATTTCTCTTCGATTTTTATAATATAATATAGTGCATTCTCCGATCATCATATGACGATATCTAACCATCACATGACATCCAGAGCACTTCTAAATAAACAGTAAACCTTCACACCTGCTGTTTCATGTTTACAAGATCCGTCAAGTGCAAATCCACGTGTGATATAAACATCCTCAAGATGTATTCATCACATGGTTTTCACAGTATATAAGTATACAATATAAACAGAATGAAACAAACATTAGCCATGGCTCCTACTCCTGTTGCTATTACTCATGACGCCAAAACCTGGGACTGGCCATTGCAGCACAACGACGGATCCGTCAAGATTAAAGACACCTATGATGATTTCAAAGTCGTCTTGGATTGTCAAGACTTCAAACCAGAAGAGATTGAGGTAAAGGCCTCCGGCGATGAAGTTATCATTCGTTGCAAGCACGAGGTAGGTAAATCTTTTTAGCCAAGAACATTTTAGACACGAGATGAAGGTGAACATGGAATGGTTGCACGCGAAATAATGCGTGCTTATCATCTTCCAAAAGATACAGACATTAATACCTTGAAGAGTCAACTTTCTCGTGGTCGACTAACTATTACCGCCATTAAGAAGCACTAGAAAGAACATATATTTATAATAAATATTTCATTACTTTTCGTTACAAGAAATAATTGCCACCCTCCAGGTAGCCACCCCCGTCGGTTGTTTGATCTCTTCGCTCTCACCAGCTGTGCACGAATATTGATTGCTCGGTGTTGCTACACCCGGCTGGCTGTTTAATATTGCAGCTTCTACGAAAAGCATAACCGCCAAGTTATCTATTTGATTTCGCTCAGATCTATTGATACATTTCTCTTTTCTTTATAGTCATTTTCACTCGAAATCAATGAATGTCAATGAAGAAGAACATCCTCTCGATCTGTCGGTTATTAGCAGCGATGTTCAACGTAAAATATTAGAAAAGGTTGGATTTTGGCAATATAAATGCAAGAATCAACTTAGTTCGACTTTCATACTTACGCCATCTTTGATGAAACTTCCCAGTTGACTCATCATATTTGTGAAAAGAATCATTCACTTTTTTTTCCACTTACTACCGGAAAGATCAATTTCATCGAAGTGAGAGAAAATAATACGTCTGAAATATACATTTAGGGAATAAAATCTCCAATAGGAGATGGAGAAAACTCGTTCGACTTTCAATTGAATGCTTTCACTCTGAGGCAGGCAAATGAAGGACGTGCAAAATTGGTAGCAGAAGTTTGCGCTCTACCAGTGGTGAGTTTTTAGAGTATTGAAAAAAGAAAGAATTTAGAATAATCCCGATTTTGAGGATAACTATGCAGCTTTGTTGAAAAATCGCTCGAAAATTGATTTACTCTTATTGAGAGGTCAATTGCGAAACATGACAGTAGAATTATTCGACAAATTGTTAAAAGTACGAAGAAAATCAGTATCTCAAAATAATCTTAGACGCTGGTTGTTCCAAAAGTCGGTCTAGAAGGGCAAATGGGAGAGAACCTCAT
The DNA here is from genome assembly GCA_932521415.1 of Oscheius sp. DF5120. Lineage (NCBI taxonomy): Eukaryota > Metazoa > Nematoda > Chromadorea > Rhabditida > Rhabditidae > Oscheius > Oscheius sp. DF5120. Next base: position 6,506,396 of record OW051461.1, read on the forward strand.
GAAATCAAACGAAATTCACAAGGTTATACGAATTAATTAACAAATAAATAGAAATTTAGCTACGGAAATTTGTTCTTAATCGCTACACTGTAGTTACTGATGTTGTACTGCAAGAAATGAATGCAAAAGGACCTTACGAATTAAAGCTAGAAAGAACAACCTTTACCGAGCAAGGAATTGCCAACTTCATCAAGGTAATTGAAATTCATCTTTCCCAAAAAGCACTCTAGGAATTTATGCGAGGAAAACGAGCTTTGAACATCGTAACATTTCCTAAGATATGGCAAAATTTGGACTTACTAAAGGGAAAATTACTTGGATATCACATTCGAGACATTACGACTGAAGAAGTCACGACTATACAACTGTTTCAGCATATCATCCGATCTTCAAGAAAAGAAATCGGTATTCTAGAAATTGAACCTGGTTTCGTTTGCTTCAATGCACAGAAACAAGTAATAGTTATGCAATCAAGTGATAACCATGTTTTCATGCAATTTAACAACACATAACAACAATTTAACAACAATAAAAATGAAAAGATGACAAAGAAAAGCGACTTTGCAATGGTAAAGGTAATGGTGGACTTGAGAATTCCGATTATCGACGGCGAAACAACAGCCACTTCATTCGATACTGGAGCATTGTAGCGTCACTGGTTTCTAGCGACTGTTAAGAAAAACCATTTTGATGTCTTTCATAGTCGTTCCATTCAGTCGTGCTATCTCAACTTGCTCACGGTATATATCTCCCATCATCTTGTAGCCCTGGACGTAAGGGTTTGTCCGGGCCAGAAGAGATGCCAGACTGATCATTATGGCTTGTTAGGTCAGCTACACTGCTAAGTCCATTCGCTCCTGATGGGCATGGTTCGTGTCGATGAACCATAGCTGTTCGTACCTCGGCTGTTGGTTTGGATCCGAAAGAGCTGGACCGACCTTGTGTTGGATTCCACCGTGAATGCGAAAGACGCCAGGACCTCTTCCGGTCATCAACTCATTCTGTGAATCGCAATAGCTAGTAGTAAAAGTACTTATCTTGCACATGAGATTGCTTGTAGCCAAAACACTGTTATAGAAGCAAATGGTATCTATAAAATGTTTGGCTGCTTAGTTTGTAAATAACTCTTTCAGCAAGCTCTCGTTTAGTGGCTTTCTTACTCGTCTATGACCACAATATTTACTATTCCTCGGTTCTGTGCAACACAGGCCTTGTCTGTAATATACAAATTAAAAATTATTTGTCGTACTCGGAAAGAAAAGGGCTTTGCAGGCGGCGCACTCCAGAATCATTATGCCGCAGTAATCGGTAGAAGGTGAATTGTCGGTGAAGGCAAGAGGACAAATTAAAACAGCTAAAACTCTTCTGTTAGCTTAGCGAGTTTCTCTGTATTGTGCAACACGTGCATACCGTGATGATGTTCCGTGCAATCCGGATGCCATAACTGGATAACTAAAAAGAGGCAATTTGGAGTACACGTACGCCAAATTTGTAAAAAGCGTACGTGTTTCACATTTATTGGAGAACACGTACGTTTTTGTAGAACAAGTAATTGGAGAACACGTACGCGGTTACTACTATTTTTTTATTTTTTTTTCTTGGTTTTCTTTGGTTCATAGGGTGTGTCTATTAGTTTATATTTTATTTAGAATCCTTGACTCTCTTTATGAAAGAAAATTGAGAGTCGCATCTGGAAGAGAAGGAGAAAAACAATTACAAGGGACGGTGTGGACTAAAAAGTAGCGCAATTCCTTCCTTTCGTAAGCCAATTGTTGGCAGAAGAGATATAAATTATAATTATGATTCTGAATATTTGTTGTAAATCGTTGAGAATTCAATTATTGTGTTCCTTTTGTAAATAATGTTTATTATGCTTTTATTATTTCCTCTATAAAGAATGATCTCTGACTCGTATGACAAGAAAAGACCTTTTTGACATTTGCCAGTGAAACATATACAGTGCGTTTCATAATTATAGGGGCACCCCCTTTTTCACCGATTGCGCGGGCGCGTCATTTTTTTTTGAAACGGGACTATCACCATTGAATTCAGGAGGGTTGAAAACCCCCAGACAAGTGTTGGTCAGCTGATCCATATCGAATATCCGAGTCATCGGGAAAATTTTTTCGAAAAACTCGAAGTTCGACCGTTTCATAATTATAGGGGCACTTCTACCAAGCCGTATAATCTCGACCATAGTCCCTGAAGAAGTTATTTAAAATATACAAAAATGATATGATTGATTATCTAGCAACATGCCTCGTGGAATTATGTATGTGGCGTTTAGTCTAAAAACGGTTGAAAATGAAAAGTGTAGTGACAAAGTTTAAATCGGATTCTAAATAAAGTATAAACTAATAGACACACCCTATGAACCAAAGAAAACCAAGAAGAAAAAATAAAAAAATAGTAGTAACCGCGTACGTGTTCTCCAATAAATGTGAAACACGTACGCTTTTTACAAATTTGGCGTACGTGTACTCCAAAGTACGTGCGTACGTGCGTACGTGTACTCCAAATTGCCCTAAAAAGGGCAAATTGTATATCACATACTGCACATACTGCACATACTTGTATATCACATACTTTTATATTTTATTTTTTTCTCCCATTTTTTCGGGATTTTATCAGCTATTTTTGTGTCACATGATACATCTTTCTTTTAGAACAATAATATTTTCAGAAAAATCAACTTTTTTTTTGTTTTTCTTTGTGTTTGGTATGTGTTGATATTTCTTATGTTTACTTCTTTTTTTGTGGTATTCGCGGATTTTATTGTTGGGCGCTACTTTTTTTTATTTATTGTTTTTTTTGTAACCTAACTTCTATTTCTAGTTTCAGTTAAATTGAGACATGTTTTCAGGATCATTTTGAGAAATGAACGAATCAATTTTTTCGAATCATTCAGCCCATAATAAAGCATGGGCTGGATTCCTAGGAAAATTATAAATAAATTTCCCTTTCTCTTCACAAATATGGCAAGTTCCAATCCTCATTCTAACTTTAACATATTTCTATTACTATATCGAATGCTTGTAATAATTTAATTTCAGGTCTAATCGTCGTCAATTACGTCAGTATCGTGATCTTATTGTTTCAATAATATATTATTCTGTTCATAAATTATTTTCTTTTTCTATTAGCAATCATATTTTCAGTTGTTGTCTTCAGAACTATATCATTTAGACCTTTTATTTGTATGGAATAATAATAAAACACAAAATAAAGACAATAAAATATAGTATCAACTGAAAAAAGACGCTACCGCAACCCGTCGCGCCAACTCAGCCACATTAAAACTTGTGACACTGTTGCCAGGCAAATTGTATATCACATACTGCACATACTTGTATATCACATACTGTTGTATATCACATACTTTTATATTTTATTTTTTTTCTCCCATTTTTTCGGGATTTTATCAGCTATTTTTGTGTCACATGATACATCTTTCTTTTAGAACAATAATATTTTCAGAAAAATCAACTTTTTTTTTGTTTTTCTTTGTGTTTGGTATGTGTTGATATTTCTTATGTTTACTTCTTTTTTTGTGGTATTCGCGGATTTTATTGTTGGGCGCTACTTTTTTTTATTTATTGTTTTTTTTGTAACCTAACTTCTATTTCTAGTTTCAGTTAAATTGAGACATGTTTTCAGGATCATTTTGAGAAATGAACGAATCAATTTTTAACGAGTCGTCAATTCTAGAGGTAGTAGAGAAAAAAGGATTATACACTATGGATATTCCAATATCAGATGACTTTGTGATAAATGAGATTTTTTTGCGAAGGTCAGTTATTTTCAATTATATATTTTTCCAGGTTGTCGTATGACCGTGTTGACGTCCCATTTAAGGAAGTACCGTTGATCTTGGATAAAAATGTTTACTTCTTTTTCATATTGAGAAAATTGGCCTGCAGCGATGTAAGCAGCCTCACATTAGACAATTATTCACCGTGGTATGTTAAAGGAAGTAAGTCATGTTTTTTGCTACTCATTATTGTTTAAGAATTTGCAACAACGCAAAAATACATTTCACTTAGCGAATGTGGGGAAAAAAAGAGCATTCATCGTAACAAGAAAAATATGTTACAAACTGATGAACCATTCGTAATGATGGTTTCAAAAAACCATCATCCATGTAACAAGAGGTTTATAAGGAAGGTAACTTCTTTTCTACTTCTTTTTGAATTTTTTAGATTTACTGTTTTTATGATAAGAGACATTTTTTAAATACTAAATTACTTGCTGACGTCTTAATTACTTATTGTTATTCCAGTAGGCAGAATACACGGGAATCAGAGAATTGAAAAAATTGTAAGTTCCTTTTTACATTTTGCACGAAGCGTTTTCTATTGACGCATTTAAAGCCAATTATGACTCAGTGCTCAATTCACTACCTCTTTTTGATGAGACTCGTGTTTGGTAAGTCAATTTAATTTTTATCAACTTTCAGGCTTCGGAAACTGGCCAACAGCTTATTTTTTAATTATGGATTATACTCAATAATATGTGGGGGTTTCTCATATTACCCTGTTAGTACGAATGTCATTGAAAACCGTAATTTGCTTTTAAAAATTGCTCTTGGCCCAAAAAGGATGTCATTACAAAGTTTGGTTGACAAGCTGATTGCTTATGACAAAGGTTGGTTTTTTTCTGGGTCAAAAATATTATTTAGGAGAAGAAAATGCCCTTCTTCTTGCTATTTATGGAAAACACTGTGATTTTATACCTATCAAAGGTGGTATAAATGCTAGGTTGGCAAGAGACTTGACACACGCAGCAAAAGAAAAGTTAGCCGATAAGTTCGGTTTAAAGGAGGTATATCGTCGTGAACATAGTAAAAAAATAGACGGACTACCAGAATGGATTTTTCAAGGTTATTTTGATTTTTTGTTTAGAATTCTTTCTTTGTTAAGGCAGATCAACACAATCGAAGGAAAAGCTGCTAATAGATGCAGGAAAGATGATTCTACAATCATCAAGTATTGACAATCGCTATTTAATAATGAATGGTTTAAAATGTTCTGTGTTGACCATGTCACAACACGAATTTAGATGTCATGAATGTATCAATGATATTATTTGTTGTCACAAGTAAGTTTGCTTGCATTATGCTTATTTTGTTAAGAATATGTATCTTAAAGTCGGTAGAAGATGAAATGAAATCTTGTGCGTTAAAGGTTCTTCAAGATACATTTGAGGATCTCGATAGTCTTTATCAGAGGAAATTACGTGTGGAAACTGGTAAAGAAGGTGAAAAAAAAAATTATAAAGGTCGACGTGGTTGTAAAAAAAGTGCGGTTCCGTCGAAGGAACGAAAGCCGATTTACGGTTACCGATAACTTTTTTTAATGTATTGTTGTTATTATTCTTTTTGTTAGTTTTTGTCATTCTAAAATGAAACTTGTTTACTTATTGTGTTTTTTGTTTATCAATGACGGATTAAAATTGACCAAAAATAAAAATTATGATTTTTCTGAAAATATTATTGTTCTAAAAGAAAGATGTATCATGTGACACAAAAATAGCTGATAAAATCCCGAAAAAATGGGAGAAAAAAATAAAATATAAAAGTACGCGATTGAGGGGATAATCGAGGTCCAAACATTCCGAAATCAATAACATTTTTTAAATAAAAAAAACATAACATTTAACAGAAAAATTTACAGAAATAAATCAATTGTTAAAAAAATGAATCTAATCTAAGCGTGGTCGTTTCTCTGATGCATTATTTACATCTGGGAAAATATCACAAAATCGTTTAATTGGTGAAACAGGTCTCATTATATCTTCATTTTCGTCAGATCTTGGAGAGTCAAAACAGAAAGCACATATCGGAGTTTCGGCAAATGTGACGGATAAGTTACTAAACAGTTCTATAGTTTCAATTACTTACTTTTTATGAGGAGTTTTTCTCTGTCGACATTTTAAAATACTTCCTGTGATTGTCGGAACTTCCTAAAAAAATAAAGAGAAAATTAACCTACAATGGCATGTTCCGCAGTAATTTGCAATCTATCACCACCCGTAATATGTATCTGTTCACTATATTTCATTTCCTCAATTTCTTCTTCGTCCTCATTTTCATAATTTGAGAGTTTGTAAATATTTTCGATCGATTCTGTACTAGGGATAGATTCTTCAATCTCCTCATGAGGTTGTACAATAAGTTCCTGTTCAATGACATTTATTTCTTCTACCTGAACTACAATTAGAAACCAAAACAAAACGAAAGCATACACTTTTATTAGAAACTACACAAGAAATTGGATTCGCCGTCACTAATCGTTCGGAATTATCCAATAAAACAGTTTCAATTATATCTAATAGTTCTTCGTGATTATTTTCAATATCCCAACTTTCAAAATCTTCTCTAAACATGTTGATAAATGAATAGTTAAAATACAAACAAGAATGTTTCCATCTTCTCAGATAATTTCTTGAATTGTTTCTCTTCTTCATAATGTGAAGGAATGTTAGAAAGTGGAACTCCGCTTTGAAGGGCTTTATAAACTTCATTGGCTCGCTCAACAACATTTAGTGGAAGTCCTTCTTTAAGAGCAATGTAAGCCGCATGAGATGAACTACAAATGCCGTCAACCAATCGAAATTTATAATCTAGCCTATTTCCACGTTTCAGAACTTCAAAAGTCTAAAACAGTTATTAAATATAACTAATAAACATACTAAATAAGATACAAGATCAGTATTCATTATATGCTGTGCCAACGAATGAAAATGAGAAGATATGAATATATGTGGACAGTCTTTTGGATCCTTTGACAACCAATAGTTTAACGAAGAAGCGAGGACAGATAAGCCGACTTCTGTAAGTGCTCCTTTTCCAAATTCATCCAACACTACGAGGGAAAATGCATCTGCTCGACGAAGAGCTAAGGCTACCTGAAATTCAATAACTTACGACTTTATAAATTACCTGTTGTAGATCGGTTGCAAATGTTGACATTCCATCTAAAACGCCGTCAACTGTATAAATTCTTGTAATAATTTTATTCACAGGCCCAATAATTGATCTTTTAGCTGGTACGAAGCTGCCAATATGCGCCAGAAAGACGAGAATTGCTACTTGTTTCATATAAACACTCTTTCCGCAAGCATTAGGACCAGTAAATATTTTAACTTTTGTATGTCTAATACCAGACCTAAAAAAAATTGCTATTTAAAACACATAAACTTACATTACTTCATTGGGAACAAAGGTATCTTGAGATAAAATAAATGATAATGGATGTACACAATCTACGGCTTCAATAATCGGTTCATCCGTCATCTGTGGGCAATTCCAGCTGAAATGAATTTAATATGGATATAGATAGTTACCCAAAATGTCGAGCTGTCACAGCCATAGCGATTATGCTATCTAATATAGCCGCTCCTTTACATGCACCTAATATAAACTCGGTTTTTTCCAAAACAGATTTCTGAAGCCTTAGTGCGATCGTTGTTTCTTTATCAATTATTTGCATTTTGATATCGCCAAGTTCTTCGTCAAGAATATCCATAGCCTTACTTTTCATTTGTACACTATCTTCACCAGTATAAACCATTCGCAAACTAAATAAAGTCTGATTAATAAAAAATAAATTATTAACTCTGGCCAAATAGATGCTGGGAAATCTAGTGGTAATGAAAGAAGATATCCAACAAGGGGAACATATCCAACTGAGCATTTATTAGCATTTAAACGAGCTGCTTCTTGCTGTGCAGATACTGTTAATAATTCTGGTAGATTTTGATAAATTTTCTTCACTGAGTTAAATATTCAATTAATAAAAGCCTACATGAACCTACGCTCATCTAAATCAGGATCCACTCCTTTTTTAGCAACCAGTCTTCCTTCAATTTTAGAATCTTGCATGTCAATCTGCAATCAAATATTACAATAATCAATAGAGAATCTACCATATATGCAAGAAGGGCTGTAACTTCTGTTATAGGATTTCCAAAATACTCCTGATACTGTTGTAAAACATCAAACTTAATATTTTTATCTGCTAAACATCGTCCTATATCATAGAGAGCTTTCAGTGATTCAAATAGACTTGCCCAATGCAGTGGCTTTATTAAAGATCCACGCATTTTCTTCAAAATCATCTAAAAAACTAATACAGCCAAGTGATAGAATACCTTTGTGTTTTGTACTTTACCTAAACACCGATGAATAAATGCTGTAACATCCATGTTACAATCTTGTACAAAAAATGAAATTGCCTTTTGTCTATTTCTAATTGTCTCTCTATTTAATATGGGGTGATTGAACCAGTACCTGAAATTTTTTGTACATGTTTAATATAAAATTCATATACATTAATGTGTGTTTACCCATGGCCGAACGACATCTATTCATTAAACTATAAAGAGATGCTTCGCCGTTAAACCCTTCTTTTATAATTTTCTTCCAGCCAACTTCCTTTTTTCCTTCACAAAATATTTCCATTGCTCTATATGTTGCCCAGTCTATTTCAATCATGTCATCACTAAAAAATAATGAAATTACTAATGATATAGTTACACGACGATAGTTTTTATAGCAGAAATAGGAGTTTGAACATTTAACGGTTCGTATTCTACTCCAATTCTCGCTGCATATAAATATAATAAAAGAGCTCCAAAGGCTCGAACCTTAAAATCTGTTGAAAAAAAAAATCTAACCATTTGTTTTGCTTTTGTATCTATTCTAAACTGAACAATAATATCAGCTTCACACTTACTTAAAGCTTCAGATGAAAATAAATTGCCAATACGAGATACAGCATGTTCAAAATCTAAAGAAAACAGATTTTAAAAAAATGATAAAGTTTTACTAAATGAGCTTGTAGGCATAAGATATAGAAAAGCTTCTTTAAATGCATCATATTCTTGATCTTCATCATCATCCTCATTATTATTATTATTAAAAGCTGAAGTCGATTGACTATCGGGAACGACTTCGTTCATAACTCCAGGTTTATAGACTAGAAAAATAATGATAAGGAAAACCATTACTTTCAGGCTGCGATTGTGTTGATTGTAAGGACATTGGATTTATTTTGTTCTCCTCATCAGATTTACATCTGTGCTCCAAGTATCTTATATAATTCAGATCATGTGCTTTACAAGTTAAAATTGTTGTCGGCTCGATTTGTTCAACAACTAAAGTTTTAGTAAATTTATATATCAGAGGAATTCGTTCGCAAAAGTTCGAAAAGCTATAAAAACTATTTGTTTACAATGTTCGCAAATATAAAAAAACAATTCTTCCCCTGTAACGTACGATAATTAATTAGACGATAATCATCAGTTTCACTGACATCATGTAAAATTCGGACAATTGCATGTTTTTGATCGTAGATAGCTGCTCCAAGAATACCATCACTGAAATGATACTATTGAGCAAAAAACTTGATTAACCTGAAACACAAAGAAATAATTACTGCTGGCGATTTCTGTGTATCTTCAAACTCATGTCTACCTTCAAAAGACATCTGAAAATAGTTTAAAAGAAAATTTAATTCATAGATTGAATAATAATTAGAGAAAACTTTTACGTTTTAGTTAACATAATGTCCATATAAAAATAATTATAAAAAATATTATAACTATAATTCTGTTCAATTCAAAAAAGAAATATAGAATTTTTTTTTGAGTATGAGAAAAAATATGAGTTTATTTATTTCTTCTTCCTGAACTACAATTAGAAACAAACTAAACTTTCATTAGAAACTACATGCGAAATTGGATTCGCTGTTCGAAATTATCAGATTCTATATCCCAAAAGCGCTTCCATGTCATAATTTAGAAAGATTATAGGGAAATGATGCTCCAAATATCTTATATAATTCAGATCGTGTGCTTTACAAGTTAAAATTGTCGTCGGCTCGATTTGTTTAACAAAGAAAATTTTAGTAAAAGATTTATTCCGTAAAATTCATTTAGTAAAATATTTTTTAAACATGATGCGATAGGGAGGGTTTCAAATTGATGGGAATATTTGATAAAACGAATTAAATATGATGAAAAGATTTAATGGTAATGACTTTCGTCTTTACAGTCCAGGCGAAAACAAACTTTCTTTTTCTTGATCTACCTCTTTCCCAGGCTACTACTTTCTTCATTGTCCAGAATTATGTTATCTAATAGTTATGAGTTTTATACAAAAAAATACCTGCTTCATATTCTTTTGTAACTTTCACTTCAACTTGTCGGAAACTTTTTTAGTATATTGGAATATATGTCTCCTCCTAGTTCAGGATTATATTTCTCAATCAAAAAAGTGAGTAACTCATCACTATCAATCACAAAAGTCATCTGAAAAAATAGATTATAAAGGATAAAGGAAAAAATAGATGAAGTTTAGAGGATAACTAAAAAGATAAATAAAAATAAATTATTTAGAGTGTAAGTGGTAATCTAACTCATATTTTTTGCAGTTATGGAACAAGCTGTGAGGAGCACTTAAATTATCTAAAATTTTACAAAAGAACAAAAAAAACTTTTAATGAAAAAAATTGTATGTTTCTAAAAGAAAGGTACAAGAGAAAGAGAAAGATTTACTCATTCATCTTTATATCTGAAGATGGCTTCCATAAAACTGCGAAATCGTTTCTTGTTGAAGTCGACGGTTCCATAGGCCTCTAGCTCATGTCGAATTGTTTCTTTCACTGCTGCTTTGTCAGATTCCGCAACTCTTTCCATAAGTGTACGATCTATCATGTCCTCTATATTATATTTTTAGTGAATCGGAGGCGGAACGTTCTTCGGAATTATCAGATTCTATCCACCAACAGCGCTTCCATGTCATAATTTAGAAATATTATATGGAAGTGATAATTTATTAATAATTAAGCTAAAACAATCCACAGAAGTGCTTTGCCATTCCATGTATATACGGTCTAGCATAAAGGAAACTGGCATCCGGATTGCACGGAACATCACGGTATGCACGTTCAAAATTCTTAAGATCGCTAGATTTTTTCGGTTTTCCCGTGATAGACAGCGACATCAATGAAGGAAGAAGAGCACGTCGACGACTTTCTTCCGCTTTCACCGCCGAGACGAGAGCGCCAAATTCCTCGTCGGAAAAGTTTGGAAGAATCTCCTCAAAGCTGGGAATACTTTCGGAAACGTTTGGATAGTTAGGAGGGGTCTAAAAAGTTATATTTTTATGATGAAACTCACCAATTCCTGAAATTCCTGTCCAGCAGACGGAATATAAGGCTGAAGAGGTATTTTAGCTACCAATAAACCTACTGGAGAAGAGAAGCCTGATGAACAAAAAGGCTGCCAGGCAGCAAAATCATGAAACGTTCCATTCTGCTGACTAAAATCGTTGAAAAAAGGTTCCACGTAGCGGCTCGGATTCATTGGAAAATGATAAAAGCGCGGTTGAAAATCAATTTTGACGCATCAAAAGCCAATCGACTAAATCTTTTTATGGAAAAAGCGATGCAAAACAATGATTTATCCATCTTTAGATAGAACAAATCCTCTCTCTTCAACCGAAAAATAAATAAATCTCTGAGTATCTGAAAGATTTGTTATCTTTGGTAGACCAGAAACGGGAACGACTTCATTGACCTTCTCTATAACGTCGTCGGCGAATCTTTCATTATAAGGTTGTTCGAAAGAAAGATAATTGATCTCTCGTTCATATCGAAGGTATTCCTAAAAGTTGTATAACTTGGTTTAAAATTGTAAATTGAACTTACAATTAGAAATTTCATGAGAACAATGGTAGAAATAGGAGAGAAGCCACGAAAGTTCAACTCTTTTGCCGATTGGGGATGAACACAAGAAAGAATAGTATCACCATTATGATTATGAAAAGATCGAATGTTTACAGAAGTCTTAAGAAAAGATTTCAAGCTATTATGGATCTCACATTCTCTAAAAAGGCCGATTTTACCAGATCAAACGAGTCATTTGTGTGTAAATTGAAGCATAGTTGATTGTATTCAATTCCCTGAATCTTAATAAAACGGCAAAAGGCTTTTTGTTCAATATTTTTTTGTTTCCAGCTATAACTTACTTTCAATAATTTTTCAAAAGAGTTATTGCTCTTGAAAATCATTTTATGGATGTCAAATGTAATATCTGTTGCTCGGCAAGAATTTTCAATGAGAAGTGTGCATTTATGGTCAAATTTATCATCCTAAAATCGGATTTTATAAACCTAAATCATTATGTAATCTTTTTTAACAGATAAGATTTATAACTTACTACTGGAATTTTCAAGACCTCTGCATCTAGTCTAGCTTTCATTGTATTAGCAAATTCGATTGGAACAGCATGTGGAAATGTTATCATATCCTCGTGTAGGCCGGTCTCAAAACCAATCGCATAGCAAGAGACTTTAAAATAATTTGTCTTATTGCCAACTAGTAAGCCTTGAGCAAACTGTGAAGTTTCTTCAAAAGTTCCCATCGTCTTATAATCGAACTATAAATGTAATATATTTTCAAATTTAGTATTAGCAACAAACCTTTGAAATTATTTTGCTTTGAATATTTGATGGCAGATCTTGAAAATTTAATGGTTCTTCTTCTGTTTCATACGAAATTGGGGGATCAGAACGATTTCGCTGCCAAACAAAATCAGTAGATGTCTTGGTACTTGTTGTCTCTAAAGGCCCCAAAAAACTTTTATTTCTAGAAATTGACTTTTTAGGCGTTATTAAACCTTGATTACGTTTTCGATAGGCACGTAATTTTATATTTCAGCGTGACACGCGATTTTTTATTTTTCCCATTTTCTTTTTTGTTTTGTCCAAATAGGGGCTATTAGAGTCAACTAGTACCAGTGTCTTTTTGGAATTGCGGCAAGCCATAGTGGTGAAGAAAAAGCTGCGAGGAATAGCATCGATTGATGAGTCAATATCAAGTTGGCCCACAAACAAATCAGATGATAAGCAAAAAATTCAAAGAGGTATATAATGTTTATTTACATTGATCATTTCATTCATTCAGTAACTATAGAAAAATGTCGCCTGATCTTCATCTAGAGTTTCAATAGATTTCAGTATATTGTCAGCTTTTTCATGTTCTTTTTTATGGCTCGGCCAAATTGTATTCGGTCCCGGTGCCCATGATTCCTTCTGAAATTTCTCGTTTTTGTAATTTGTGTAAACTCACTTTCTCTTTATCCTTTTCATTATCAAAACTGTCATCCGATTCAATTCCGGAGTCTGTTTGCTGCACATCGACGTAATGTTGAAGATCATTGAAGAATTCATTGATAGGATTTAAAAGAGAAAGAGATAATTCAGCAGAACTTCGTCGCTCAATTGGTTGACATGGATACATCATCGAGTAAAACAGGCATTGGAACTAGAAAGATTTGTTTTAACTTATAAAATTCTTTAAAAAAAATCCATAACGAAAAATCGGATTATTAACGCACCTCTCCTCTTCTTGGAGTAACCCTCAGCAAGTCGAGTTTATAATCGTAGTTTAAAAACTCTTTTGCGTTTATTTTCCTGGCCATCGACTGAGAAAAGAAGAAACAAGAAGCGATGAAAATCGAAGACATGAGGAAAAGCAGAAGCGGTTGAAAATCTTGCGTCGCTTTTCAACCACGAACAGTCTGATTACTTTACTCAATCGTTATTATGGAAGACGTCTACACTCAAGACAACGGGATGTACCGTGAATCGAAAGGCAATCAGGTAACTAGTCGAGTAAGCCACCAAATCTTTCAGCCGCTTTACTCTCTCTTCAACTACAGGGCTTTCGCTCCTATTCATCATTTCAACCCCTTTGCTGCCGAGGTAAACATCCTAAAATAAAGAAAACACCTTGTAGGAAACACTCCGCCGTCTAGTACTACCAGTCTGTGATCTTTTCGTCAACTTGGATCAATATGTTGATTATCGTGAAGACAGTGGACTCGAGTCGGAAGACGATTTGGAGCCTTTCGATGAGGGCAAACGCAAATCAAGAGCTCCTAGCCCACATACGATTTGGGAGGGTAAAAATTGAACATCCTCGACCCATCTTAACGGAATCTAGTCTAATATATTGTCAATACAAGAACTTGTTTTTATCCAATTGAATTAAATAAAACAAATGACGGCGAGAATGTATGCTACAAATTTAAAAAAAACTACAAATTCTAATTTATTAAAACCAGAAACAAGTAAAAAGAAACATATATACTACATATGGCGCATTAGTCGATCAATTGCGTCATCTAATCTATCTTCTAAATTTCCGTATTCGGTTTCTGATAATTGACTCTGAAATTTAATTATAAAATTGATGATAAGTTACCTTGATAAAGTACATCAGGCTGAGGGATCCATGGAGGATGGCTTTATGGCTCGACATTGGAGCCCATTCAAGAGTATCTTCAACAAAATCTGCTCTAAACAAAGATTGTAAATTTTAAAAATAAAATGTACAGATGGGAAAAAGACGAAACTGAATGATTATTGACATTGGAATGATTATCCTCACTCTGTACATGAAATTCAATATTGGCTGAAGGAGAAGCCTCTTCCTTCTTCCCTCCGTCAAATATCTAATAATGCAAATGGGCTAAATGATAATACCATTGACCGGATATTATTTGCGTCAAAATAGTTCTTAATGTTGGCTGGGACTCCATGCTTATTTTCTTCAAAAGCATAATAACCCTCATCGAAACGAATCTAAACTAAGATTTTCAAAAAAACAAAAACAAACAAACATTAACTAATTTATAATGTTCTGCAAAATCTAACGCACCTACAGTTGGCTCACGTGATATATAGTTAGAATTAAGCATTTGTGAAAACCATTTATTAGTTGCAAGAATTCCCATATCAGCAGTGCATTCTCCATTCTAAATGCTAAATTTATATAAAAACAGTTGACAAACCACTTGTGGGACAACTATACCAGCAATCGGCAATACTGGAGCTGAATTAAAAATGGTAGAAATCATTTCATTAATAGCTTCGTATGCTTGTAACCCCTAAAATCAAAATGAAAAAAGGACAAAATTCTTCCTACCCCTACAACATTTGTCACTCCATGAATTTGAGCAATGAAGAGATTACAAGGGATATTTTCTGTATTAAAAATATCCGGAATCTCATAGAGTTGCGAAAGGGGAGCAGCAAAAGTGTAATAGTTGTCCAACAAAGCTAATAAAACTTCATTTTCACTAAGCTGAAAAAAAATTAAAATAAAAAACATGTGAATACTTGTGACAGAATTACGCCTCTTGCTAACTCACTATTTGATCTGACAATGCAACGTAATCCAGGAGAAATAGTTGTTAAAGACTTGAAGTCATCCCTGTAGTCGCTGAAGATATAATATAAAAACAAATCGCTTTACTACATACTGTAAGATATTTTTGAAATAATTGAATCTATCTGGGTAAGCAGCATTACCCATAGCACTGGCTGCTAGTATATGTCGAGGAGGCACAAAGTATAAGATATTTCCCTGCAGATACAAATTAATAATAAAGAAACATACTTACACAAAATACATCAGGTTTTGTAACATTTTGGATGGTGGCTGATTTATCTAACCACATAAAGTCTGACAGAATAACAGAACGGATATTTGTAGTTTCAGATGTTACTGAATTTAAAGAATTATAAAATAAAGCCAAGCTCACCATGATTTGTATTGCTCACAGGACCTATATTAGGAGTATTACAATCTTTTAAACCACCGAAAATATTCTAAACATAATATTTGTTTTAAAAAAATTGTCCAAACACTGGAAATATCCGAAAAAGAAGAAGAAAACAAGCAAGCTGGTGGAACACCCTAGAAGTAAGTGTTTAAAATAAAATTTCGTACCTGAGGACCACAATCACCAAAAGATGAGGAAGAAAATATACTTCCTTCCGAATCCACGTTGTTGGGCATGTCTGAAATAAGTCTTTGAATTATTTTGATAAAAAAAAGGAGAAAAACAGCAAACAAGAAAACAAGATACGGAGATTGAATGTTTGGAAGCGGTTCATATTACTACAGTAATTACCAAAAATGATACATAGTGGAAATACTGCATTACCTATTTTATTTTAATTTTTTTCCTTTATTTGTAGTCTTATCTTTATAAAAAAGGAAAAAAATATAAGTACTTGAACATATAATAATATGTAGTATACAAGTCACCAAACATAATACATAGTGGAAAATAATGCTAAAAAATGTTAAACCATACTGTATACTTTATAAATTAAAAAAAAATTAGTAAAAGAAATATGGTAAAAAAAACTTTATGAAGAATGAATAAGTACCGTACGTGGTTACATAAGTATTTTCCGACAAACGGAGGTTTTCCAAATTTTTTGACAGTGTACTGTCGGAGGCTCAAAATTTGCCTCGATGCGGGCAAATTGCACTTCACGTCCGCGCGTCCCTCGCGTCCGTTGTAGAACACGTGAAATACAAATTCTGTATATTACTTCCGTGTCGAAATTCGCGTAATTGTATTACACGTCCTTATTTTTATTAATTTTTTTCTCCTCATTTTTTGGGAGTTTTATCAGTTTTTTTTGTGTCATATTAGTAAATGAACTCTCCTCTACTGAATACAAGTATACGAATTTTATTTTCAAATCAAGTTATTTTCTCTGTGAACATTAGCTATTTTGACTGTCTCTAAATTTTTCAATCAAAATTTGATGAAAATTTCGATTTCGAACATATTTTGAGGTACTAACTGTCTCTAAAAAAAATTTTGGTCGTTAGATCTATCTTATTAAAGTCTAAACGATTTTGATTTTTGTCATACATGCTTCACACATTACACACACACACACACACACACACACACACACACACACACACACACACACGAAATGGCAATTGAATTTATCATTGATGAAGTATTCCTGAAGAGGTGAGTGTTTTAGAATATGATATCCCTAATTTCAGAAATAAATTTATGAAATCTGATTATCAATATACAGATATTCCACTTGTATAAAATCAAAAAATATTGTACTTCTTCTTCGTTTTACGAAAATCTTCTGTCTCGGATGTAGAAAAGTTATCAGTTGATTCCTACTCCCTGTGGTTTCGTAAAGGAGGTGAAGTTTTTTACAATAGTTAAATAAATGTCAGAAACGTATACTAAATTGTCTGTCAATGGTCAAAAGAAAAAGACAAGATATACAAGCAAAAAGGCTGTCTTAGAGAGTGGGGAACCATTTGTTATCATGATATCGTCCAGTAAGCATCCAGATAACAAATTATTCAGTAAAAAGGTAACTAAGTTTTATTATACTATTTTTAGATGTATACCATTTATTAGAATGATCAACTATTAGAAGAAATTCTGTATACTGATGTGATTGTCTGTTACAATTACGAAGGAGGACCTATACCAATAGCGCAACTAGTGGTACGTATGACAGCTCAACAAAAAGAAGAAGCTCGTCAAGTGCTCTATTCTTGTAAGCCAAAAGATGATACAAGATGCATGAGCATCAAGCACGATAGTAATTTCAACCGTCAACAAGTAAATTACATTATTATTAGCTCTATTATTTTAAAGATTTATAACGCAAAGAGGTCAACTAATGCAATGCGTGAACCACAAGAAGTTGGATGACGTCGGTAAATTCAAGCAAATTTTGCTCGATAATGGTTGGAAAATATACAGCTTTACTCGACCAAAAAATAAGGAAAACGTAAGTAATTTTCCGCTTACAATTGTTATATGCTGATATGCATGCTTATATTAGATCGAAGTGCATATTTTTTTTTGATATTTTAGCAGCAAAAGTATATAGTACTTTATTTGGAGTACTATATACTTTTGCTTGAGGCGTGCTTTGAGACCTGTCAACTGCATCAGTTGACAAGTTAATAATGGATGCTGCGAACATGACCGAAATAAGTAATGACAGTAGTCGGTTTTTTGTGGTTCATGATACAAAATGTGTCGTTTTATCACTAACAGACAAGCTGTTTAAATGTCAGGAATGTAGAGTTTTTCTATGTGCTCACAAGTCAGTATTTTACCTTCAATATTCATATATTACAGAATTATTTTTCTACAAACAACTGATGATGAGATATGAAATCAAGCTTTGAATATATTTCAAGACGAGCTTGATACTACTGATTCGCTTCATTTAATATGATGCAATGTGCGATTGATGCGAATATTAGCCACCATGGTTTATCTTAGAATTTTTTGTTAGGAGTAGTATTTTCTACTTGATTTTTGTTTATTGTATTACTTGGTGTTTAAAACTATAAAATATATACTTGTTATTTGTTTGAATTCTTAATCGGAATACAGCAATTCCGAAATCCCCATGACACATGTCACAGAGAGAAATAACTTTTTTTTGAAAATAATTCGTATACATTTGTATTCAATCGAGGAGAGTTTACTTACTAATATATGTCAGAAAAAAACTGATTAAACTTTCGACAAATTTCGACACGGACGTAATATACAGAATTTGTATTTCACGTGTTCTACAACGGACGCGCGGACGTGAAGTGCAATTTGCCTCGATGCGAGATGTCAAACTATTAGGTAAGATTTTGAAATTTTTGTTCTGAAACTGTATAGTATAGAGAAAATAAGAAAATTTTTTATTACTAATTTTAATTAAATTAAGTGTTATAAATGGTAATATGTTTTTATTATCGTTTCTCAAATAACGATGATCTAAGTCAAGAACTTCTCGTCGATGTTGCACTCATGACATTTTTCGTTAATACTTTAACCTTCATGACCTTTGGCTTTAGAAGAAGTTTATGCATAAACCAAACAATTGTTAGCGGACTAACACTGTATAGCCATAAATGAATAGGTTTAGAATACTTAAACGTTTTGTAGGTTATTTCCAATACTCACCTCAAATATCTGGTCGAATAGTTGCAACGTTCTTTCATCGAATACTTCTATGTAAGCATAGATGAGAAGAACAAAATACATCGAAAGTAACCGTCGAGAAAGAAACATAACGATATTGACGAGTGTCGAAATAACCTATTTTTTTTTAATTTTCTATTTTTCTTACTCTGAAGACCAAGCATGCAAAAACCTTTCTATAAACTTTCAGAATTATTTCAGAATAACTCGTCGTTGTGAAGAACATAACTTTGTACATGCACCACAACGTAATGACAGCGTCTAGAAGTAGCGGAACGATAAAAACCAATGTGTCAATAAGTTCGAAGGAAATTATGTATGGAACGATAGAGAGCTCCTCTTCGGCGGAAAAGAAAACATTTACTGGTAGTAATGTAGTTTTGACTGCAGCCAATCCTGTGAGAATTGAAAGAGAAATGGCCAATATCAGTGACAATTGCCGTGAACTAAAAGGTATTGTTATATTTTTATATTTTTTTAAGGTGGAAATTGCTTTTGCAGAGAAATGCGTGACTTTTTCTCATGCTTTCCCACACAGTTGAAATAACTTTTGGATTTTGATCAGTTGATTTAGGAATTTAAAAATCTTACTGATAGAAAGCAAATTTCCAAATAATTGCTGTAATTACTGTACCAAGGCTAGTAATGAGATAGAAGATATTTATATCAACAACGGAGAGTTCTTTCTGCAATGCTGTCTTAATTTTTTTTAAAGTTTTACTTACCAAGAAAAATGGAACAGTTATAATGAGAGAAAGAAGGTCAAAACCTTCAATAGCGCTACTGAGGAAGTCCATGAATGTCTGAAAGAGAAAGCACCAATTCAGCATTTTCTTGGCCTTCTTTTGACGAAACATTTGAATGAGAATCAAAAAGAAAACACACAAATTGATAATAGCTCCACAATAACATCCAGCAAGGCAGATGATGTCGTGATAATTCGTTGGAATCTCCTCAGTTTCATTGGCAGTCGACTTCTCCATAGATGATGTGAGAAGGTAAAAGTGGTGAGAACGGCCATAATTTCAACAGGGAAATTGCTTTATGTGAAGTCAAGTCAAAGGACATTTATAAAATCTAAAAGAAAAGTGTATTCATAGTCTATTAAAAAAAATAACGCATCCTGCCTAAAATAATTATATAATAACCCGGAAGCAGGGCGTGCTTACTTTTCTATAACTTTTCACGTTTTTTTATCATTTTTGAAACTCAAGATTGCGGTCGCAACTGTCAAGGACAAACGATTGTAGGTCAGCCATCCCATCTGATCCCGTCGTCCCCCATTTCTTCACGGCTTATCGATTCACTCTTTCTTGACCGCATTGACCACAACCCTATCTTTTCTCAAGGTTAGATGCACGACGCTCCCTCACTGCCTGTTTCTTTCACATGGACATCAGATGATCCGTTCTACTATGGTCCAGCTACATGCGAACTCCTTCATTACAAACCAGCTGCTTATATAGCAGCTGTTGTCGAGTTTTTAGTTCTTTTCACTGGTTCTGTTTCGTTCTGGCGTAAGTTTAATTATCTTAAAAAAAACCTGATAATATCAGAATTTTATCATGTACATGAATCGATGAACCAATGGGCTATGTTGGCAATGTTTGTTGTCTTCTTATTTTCTATCTTTACATCAGCCCTAATGGTAAAAGAAAAAAACTGAAAAATTACAATTTTCAGTTTGCCGGATTATTTATAGAGCAGCCTTATTTGATTACGCCAAAAATCTTTTTCATAAAGGTAAAAAGGTTTAAAAAAAACAATAGGGCTTGAAATTTTAGGCTTGGATTGTGATTTTAATGATTGTAGCTTTTACATCAATTGCTGTTATGTCCGTCGGTTTAGAATTAACAAATGAAGTCTTCAGCTACGTTGTCAAGTAAAAAAAACTCAACTTATTTTTAAAAATTTAGGGTTCCTGAAATGGAACGCGATTTTGGACCCCTTTGGCCGATGAATATTGGAATAGTAGCTTTTTTCGCTGCTGCATTGAGTATTTGGTGAGTGAAAGTAAAGAAAAATCAAATTAACCTTATAGGACCCGTGTTTTAGTAACATCCGCTCAGGATTACATTCTTGACAAAGAACATTTTGCCAGTCAGCCAGTTATTGAGATGGAAAAGACTCTTCCACAGCCAGAATAAATTATAATAAATAAATTATAAATCCGATAAAAATAATATGCAAAGAAATGATAGAAAATGATAATTTTCCAAAATCGACCTATGTAAGTTGTGCAATTTGCATTTTTTGCTCGGATTTTACATTTAAAAAAAATAAAATCTAGCTTTTTTGTTTTGTCAATTAGCAAATTAGATATGCATAAACTAAAACATTAGAAAATTTGAAATATGATTATCGTATCAGACACAAAATTCGATTTTGTTAAAATTAGTTTAAAAAAATCTGTTTGTTGTATGGTTGTTTGATAATATCTTTATGCAATATTTGTTCAATCTTGATAGAATTGTTGACTTATCCGTTGATAATTTCTCATTTCTTGTATAGTAAGATTATTTTCGCGTCCGAATGAACGGTGTTTTGATTAAAGGAGCAGATGGAAGTAATCGAAAGCAAAGGGGCTGAATCCATCGGATTAACAAAGATCATGCCTGGGAATGTGCTTGCATTCCAACCTGGAGGCGATAGTGATACTGTTTACATCACGATTTATTACCAGGAGGGGATGATCGACGGTACCACAGTACGGCGGCCAGTTATGGTCTGCAAAGCTTATCCGAGAAACCGAGGACACAGCGTCATAGTGAAAAAGGACAACTGTGTACATGAAGTCGCTTATGGAGAGCTTTGATAAATTTCATGATAGCATATTGTCGAGTTAGAATAAAAATTTCAATGACAATTAGATTTGGGGATTAACTTTAATCAGGAGTTCGGGATGATATTTAAATCCCTTGATTTAAATAGTAACCCCCACAAATGTGATGTGGAAAGGACCTCCACCTTGATCAGGCTTTAAACGGTTATTATAAACTGATTACCATATGCTGGTTTACATAAATTTGCCATTTACCTAAAACCAGCCGTGCCAGACGGTCGTGTTTTATTATCTCTCGTTTTAGTCTGTTCCAAAAAAAACTACCGTTTGCGTGGATATGATGAACCGAGTTATGTTGTGTGTGACAAACTATACGTAATTTTGTCTTTTCAGGAGAGTGACTATAATTTTATTTACATTTTACGCTGTATAAAAACGCTAACAATATCACAAGTGAAGGGGAAACTCAATAAATTAAATATTAAATTGATAAATAGCATAAAAACACAACCAAGGACCAGCAATTGGATTAAAAATAATGAAAATAAATTTTACAAACCAGAGAAGCCATTTACAGTTCCTTCTGCATTTTTACTTTCTCCATTAACAATATATGTAGCGCGGGCTTTCATTTTTAGCTGAAAATAATAGAAGATCGATATAAAATTCGAAGGAATACTCACAGCTCCTTCAGCTTTTTTCGTCACAATGATCATTTGCGTGACAGTATTCTCACTCATGGCTGGTAGTGTAGTTCCTGTAGCTGGTTGGAGTTCGACGTCAAAAGCCTATTGCCATATAAGATTCTTTGATTAGAAACTCACTTTTGTAACGGCGGCTTGGAAGCTGAAATTGTGCATGGCCACGGGGGAATTATTATAGAAAGTAGCTTTAAGCTGAGCTTTATTTCCTGACCAGGGTTTCGTTACACGAATTTGGACTTCAAGTCCAGCTGTATTAATAGCAATGATGCCAGGAGATTCGTTTTCTTCTCTGAAAATTCGAATCCTGTGTCGAGCTTGAGAAAAAAAAATGAAAAAAAGCAAGGAAATATTAATGGTTCCGTGGACATTTAGCCGTGGCTCACTTACAACCAACAAGTGCGGTTTGGATACCACCGCGGCATATACTATTGTTCTTTCTTGTAAAAGATGAAAGCTTACTTTGCCGGTGCTCCATCTAAACCAGCTAGGAAATCGAAGGTATTCCCTCCTGTGGTTAAAGGATTGGCCACAGAAACGCTTCCCAGACTTTCAAGTAAATCCATCGTGTTGCTCTGACTTGTTGTAGGAGCCGAAGGGCCATTTCCAAGTCCAAGTATATCAAATATATCATTCTTTGTGCTCTAAACAATAAAAAAAATTGATCCTCAAACCGTTCGTTCAGAAGATATAAGATCAGGTGATAGAATATCCAGCATCGAGGGAATTGCTGGAGATGCTGTTGGAACTGCTATTGCTGGAGCCTCGTCAAATAAGTTATTTTCATCAATTGGAGCGGCAGCAGCATTCAAGGAATTATGAGTAATGACCGGCATCCGTTCCAGCAGACCATATTTCAGCTCTCCCTGCTCCAAAAGTCGTCCCAATTCGACGGATCGCTGTTGAAGTTCCAAGTTCAAATGGGATTGATTTGCCAAAACGAGAGAATTTATCCGATTCACAGAACTTCCAAATCTTAAGGATGGTTTTTTAAAAGAATAAAAATGTGAATTCTACTTACCAAAACAATTATACAGTAATTATAAGCAATGAAGCAACAAACTTTTTTTTACTTCATTTTCATGATTTTTTCTGCAATATTTCTACATGATTTCTCATGGCCGAAATAGTTATTACAGAATATAAAGACATAACAAAACATTGAAAAACTAAGTAAATTAAAGAATTTTTAAAAAAAACGAGGTAAACATTGCTCCATTGCAGAATTACTGCAATACTACTTTTGACAGGGTGCATTATTTTATTTACTAACTTGTTTTTATAGTGCAAACCACTGGTTTTACAAGATAAATGATTTACCTGGTAGCTAGTTTAGCCAAAGCTGTCACGGCATAACACTTCGTCGTGACAGAAGTCAAAGTAGAGGAAATAATATTCTCAAAAACGTCGACTACATCATTCTCATCAACCTAATATTATTTTTTAAACGAGCCAAAAATGGCTTACTGGAGCTGATTCTGAGTCAGTCGGCTGCAGAAGGAGATCTCCAAACTCTCCAATTGTCCAGAAAGCTACTCGAAGAAGTGGCTGAGCATTTGTCGAGTCGGCTTGAGCTGCTCGGAAAAGCTTTATAGCCGCATATTGTTGCAATTCACTATTCGAAGAGATCAATTGAATCATACAGGAAACCACTTCATCTGGCACAAAGTTACCCGCCTATAAGGGAAATTTTGATCATGAAAAAAGTGAAACGAACTAATTTCAGCACAGTAATCATTGTGTCAAGATGCCATTCATGATTTGGAGAATAACGAGCAGTCGCCACGTACATTTTGAAGGCACATTCGGACTAAAAATTTTGATCTAACGCCAGAAACCTACTTTGAACTCCGGATCAGCCGATTCCAAGAAGATCAAAATCTCCTTAGTCATATTGGCAATATTTGTCTTGTTAATCAACGCAAAGCATAACTCCATAGCTCGTCTGAAGGGATTTTCTTTCGGTTATGGAATTAACTCACTTTCTAATAGAAACATCCGGATCCTTAAGACATTCGACTACAGTTGTTCGATGTCGTTGAACGGCATTATAGTCTATTGAAACGGTCTTCAGCAGCGTATTCAATGCCACGTAGCGAATATTTTTGTCCGGATTTAGAAGAAATCTTCCAAGAATATTCACAGCAAGAACACGAAGACCACTAAAAATTAAACGAAAAACAAAGGTGAATACCTTTCGCTTTTGATCTCCATAATTGTGAGAACAGTTTCATAGAGAATAGCATTTCCAACATTTTTCGCCGTGTCCGTATTTGTTGCTACTTGGGCGAGAATATCATTCATTTCCTCTGTAGCTCGTGGATCATCTTTTCCCAAAACGCGAAGCAGACGAAGAATTTTGACCTATCACAGAATATATACAAAATTGAAAATAGCAAACCTGAAGGAAAGGATCGCTAATGCCGGTAACATCGTGTTCCGGAGAGTATCCGCTCATCAAAAGATTTTTCAAAATGCGGACGAGGTTGGGAACAAGCTAAAATGATTGCTTTGCAGGAAAAAAAAACAAACCTTCTTGAAATAATTCAAAACGTCCGGGCTCCGTTCACACATTTCTGTTACAAGTGTCGTAGCTCCCATTAACACGCCGTGATGTTTCTCTCCAAGTAGAGATTTTGTACATGGAATGAAAACTTCCATGAGATCTGGTACTTTCCTAACGATTCTAAAAGCACAAAAAGCAGCCTAGAAGAAAGTGAGCTTGAAAAAAAGACAACTTGCCTTCTTTTTCAAATATGTATTGCTCAATTTAATAATTCTTTCCACTTCATTGGCCAAATCTCTGCACATTTCATTAGAGCAGATTGAGCCCAAGGTGCAGAGAGCAAGACCAGAGACGAATTGATTCGAAGCGTTGAGATCACTGAAAATGCTTATTTTGTGAGACAAAAAAGGAAGGTTCACATTTTCAATGAATTCGTGACGAGGAGATGAACTTCACTTCGTTCGTCCAAAAGAAGCATGGCACCAAGATAGCCTATTCGTTTATCCGTAAATCGTTGTTGGGCTACTAATTTCATACATTCCATCTTTAAAAGATCGATTGTCACAAAATAATCCAACCTGTCCAAAATGTGCTGGATATCCAAGCATATGAATATATAGCAATTTAGCGATATTTCTACATTTCCATGGAGAATCATCGTCGCGGAAATTCTCTCTGGAAATAAATTGAATAAAATTAAATTAAATTAACCTGATGGCAGCACTTTCTCTGTCAACGACTGCCCTTTCTTCAGCAGCAGTTCTGGCAGCTCTTACTTGGCGAATGAGATCTCTCAATCTCATCGGAGTACCTAGAGTTCTACAAAAAAAACCGACCTTTATGAATTGCCTATGCGACCCACCTTCCAAGACGTGATTTGACTTCATCTATCTTTTCAATGGCCAATTCCACGGCATTTGCCATGGCTATCCCACGTTTATGGGTCTATAAAATACCCTGAAAATATTACTTTTCATTTTAATTCAACAGGGAGAAAATAATTAGAAGAAACGGAAATTATTCAGATGCCGACGCCACTTGGCAGGTAGTGTGATTGTCGATACGTGAATTATCGTCAGAGCACAGGAAACTACTGTGTCCGAAAATGTTTCCGAGGCTTTTTCGAAAACAGCACATAGAATTCAATCGAAGATCTCCACAAATAACAAATTGTTGAACGACTATCAATATCAAGGTAAGAACGAAGATTTCATGGTGAGCCATATTGTAAGAAACAATATTTCGGTAGTATTCAGGGTTTATTGATCATATCTTGAACAGCGTAGTTCATAGAAAGTGGGTAAAATAATATAAAATTTGATTTATTTCATTACAAAAATTGAAGGTAACACAAAATGGTTACCTAACTTGCAGTAAAACTTCTCTACAACAAAATTTATTTCCCAAATATCCCTTACAAACTCAATAAAAATATAAATATCTGAAAATTCTACAAAATAAAACCAAATTATCAGATGACAAAAGCATTTTAAAAAATGAATTTTGTTCGTGAAATTTTGAATTTTATGCGCGTCGATATATTTCACCTTCCATGGTTTGCGGAAGAATATTTATCTGATCCCTTCAGCTTTTGCTCAATTTTCCACGTTTGAAGAATTATTTATTATGAAAAAATGCATAGGCGTGGAAGAGGAGATGTTAAATGGCGGGGTATAAAAATGTATCCGCCGACAAGTAAGTTTTAGGGTGAATAACAAAAAATTATAACTCAAACTGCTATACTTTTGTTTTTAGTTGGTGGAAGAATGCGAGATGACCTAAACCGGATAGCTGATGAGCGAAAACGACAGATGATGAAGAGAAAAGCTGAACCAGAAATGGGAACAGACGTAAAGAGGGTGAAGCAAGTATGAATTTTTTTCTACCTGACTATTTTCAGGATCTTACCGAGACTATGATAAGAAAGATGATTTTACCCATTGTTGGACCCATACCATCATTAGCACGACGAACGGCAGAAGAAGTTTTAGCTGATGTTGTAGCGAAAGTAAATAGTGGAGATCGTCAATTGTAAGTTTTTCCTTTATTATTTTAACTTTAACTCAGGGCTGCACATTTACTACGAGAGTTAAGTTTGGAACATCTTTCATCTATTGGAAAATCGGTGATTTCCGTCACTAATTTATTACTCGAGGCTCTGTTTAGAACAAGACATGATCAAGTTAGTTTCTTTTTTATAGCAAAATTTGTCACTATAGATAGCAAATACAATTTTAAAATATATAAAATGTGTATTGAATTCGGCTGATCCGATATTCGTATCTTCCACATTATTACGAATTTTCGACGAGGGAAAAAAAATAATGGAAAAGCCAGCATTGGATGTAAGAATACTTTCATTATTAACAGAATCATTTGAAAGAGGAGCATTGCGAGCAACTCCACTCCCTCCTAGGTAACCCTTTTTTTTTTTTTAGAAAAACTTTTTCTAGTGTTTTTCTCTGTGCTGATCGTAGTCTTCATCTTGCGACAAATAGTCAATCACGTGTATCTGCTCTACAGTTTCATATTGCTCGTGTTTTCAATACAGGTAAGGGAATTCTTTTTTTTTTTTAATAATATTCAGTTGCTGACATGAAAAATAATTATATAAAACTAGAGAAAATTTTAATTGATGCAACAGCCGATAGAGATTCGCGTGTTAGATTTATAGCAGCTAATGGTCTTTTAAAATTATCTGATGCCCAACAATTATCACCAGCTGCATATGATACTATAAAATTAGTTAGTGTTTATAATATTCTTGTTTACCTTTGTAGCTCACAATTGATAGCGATAGTCAAGTGCGAAAGACTGTCCTTCGAATTTTATTGAATTTCGCACAACATCACTATTTACGGTAAGTGATGCATCATCTTTCTTTTATTGTTGTAGCAATGTTATTGGTGCAGCCGGGCAACCTATGTTACTTTGTGACGATGCATTTTCATCAATTTGTCATGCTATTAACGATATGGAAGTTGATGTTCGGGCCGAAGCAGCTGTATTACTAGGAGAATTTAAATATGTCTCGGACCACTTTTTGGAACAAACTCTTGATAAGAAACTTATGCGAACTATGAAGGTATGTTGCTGTTTTGATTTTACTTACTATTTTAGACTACAGGTGCTGTGAAGCACGAAAAAAAGTCTATGTTTTCTATTACGCAGCAACCATGGCTGAAACCAGGGCAGCGTTGGAAAAATCTAAAAGAGCCTAAAGCGGATAAGAATATTTCGAAGATATCAAAATCGTCAGAATGGGCAACAGGAAAGGATTTGAATGCACCAGCTCCAATGAATCCTGGAACATCAACTCAGGAAGAAGAAGAGATTTCAATTATTCCACAAGGAGCATGTGGAGCTTTTGTATCGGCCCTTGAAGATGAATTTATGAGTACGTATCCCATCCTTCTTTAAGCAGTATTTTAGGTGTGAGAAAAGGGGCAGTATATTCATTAGGAAAATTAGCAGCACAGCGTCCATCATTTGCCTCAACAGCACTCGAACATCTTACAGATATGTTTAACGATGAAATCGCTGATGTAATTTTATTATATAATTTTCTAATATTTCGGCATAGGTTCGGTTAGATGCAATTGTTGCATTGACTCCTCTTGTCGTACATGGTCAACTTTTAAAAGAGCAACTAGCAATTATGTTGAAATGTCTTGATGCAAGTTTTTATTTTATCTCTTTACAACATACAGGACGCTATGTATGAATCGCGACAGGCTTTACGGGAACTATTAGCTAAAGGAGAATTTGCTGATGCTGAATGTATGAAAATGACAACACGAGCTTTAATTAATTGTTTGCAAAGGTTTCCAGCTGATAAAGATATGATATTCAAGTCAGTTGCTGTCTATTAAAAAGTTGTTGTTTTAGATGTTTCAGTCAATTAGGTAGAAATCATGGAGTTTATGTACATACAATGGTAGAAGGATTGTTAGATTTACATCCAGTCTTTGAACCACAGGAACAAGTTGTCGATAATGTATTCTGTAAGTTCTATCAATGCAATAACTTATTCATTTAGATATGGCCAAACTCATCTTAATTTTAAGCGCAGCAGCTTCATATGAACCGATTATTTCACTTCTTCCTGGTTATGTATTGAAACATTATCGTTTTATGAGAGCTTCGGCACCACAGCTAGTACCAGAGATAAAGGTGAAACTTTTTTTAATATTTTTAGTTTATACTTTGTAGTTATTGGATGATCGATTTGCTCTGAATAGCACTATCCCAGTACTATCAGAAGGAAAAGAACACAATGCTGAAATTCTAGGGCAAACATACATCAAATTGAAAGATTCCTGTGCCCTATCAACACTACAACAAAGAAATACGACACGTATTTTTGTCTCTAGGTTTGTGCCTATTTTATTGTTTTTTTTAGTTTTAAATTTAGTGATGCTGAAGCAATTTGTTCTTTCAATACTGTACTGGCTGGAGCTGCGCAATTTGTAAATAGTTTGACGGAATTGGTATCATCCACAGATACCATGAGTGAAAATATTCTACGTGGTGGAGATCTTTCACGAGTACAAGAGCTGTTATCAGAAGTATGAAATAAGTTTTTATATCCAATTTTAGGTTATAACCGATGTATTGAGAGCTTTGAAATTATTTACTTGTATTGATCCAGCGATGCAATCATATCTTCATGCACTTAGTTTTCATTTACAACTACTTTCTGGAATGGCTACACTGATAGTTAGTCCTGAATCATATGCAAATGTAGTATCAGAACTTCGTGAAGCAGTTAAAGACTCCCAAAAGTTAGCTATTTTTTTCCAATTTTATCTTTAGAATTATGCATGATTTGGAAAGGCCCTTGGTAAGCCATGAACGAGCTGTTTTTCAAGTATTGGATATAATTGACAGAGTAGAAACAGATGACAAAAAATTTTTCTCACCTGGTCGAATTGGAGATATTTTGGAAATGACTACACCTCAATTACCAAAGGAATTCAAAGGAATCGAAAATATTCAAGTAAAATGGGCAAATGTAATATTTTTTGTTTAAACTAACTTCAAATTTTTATAGATTACTGAACCAGATCGTCAAACAGCTATTGAAAAGACTTTGAAATTCACAGCCGGATATCCAACTGCATTAACATTTTCAACAACTTTGCATAATTTTTCTACATTAGATTTATCGGATATACGCATCCAGGTTTGTCAACTTTCTTTTTCTTTATAACATTTTGTTTAGATAGAATATCCCGATCATTCAAAAAGCTTTTTTAAACCGAGAGCCACGGATTTTTGCAAAACAGAAGAAAATATATACAATTTGTCAACACGGGTTCGTTTTTTTTTCTATTCATAATGAATAATATTTCAGGTATTGATCCAATCTTCATCAACATGGACAGATGCAGCTCTCGTAAAACTCACCGTCGTTTTGATGTCAGGAAGTCACAAAACAAAGCCTGTTGCCGTCCTGGAATCACCAGCGACGCGAAAGCCGTCATCAATTTTAGTAAATGTTCGTCCGGTACACCGTATGTGATAAGTTTATAGTTTGGTTATTGATAACAATAAAGTTAATTAATATATAATTATGTTTATTTTGGTTTATATGGTGTTGTAAACCTATTATTTGATATTATATTTATATATAATTTTTTATTAGCAAATAATTTTTACTTTAAGCTAACAATGAATCCTGAAAGAGTTGCTTTTCTTGCTGAAGAAATACCAATAAAGGTATGTATGTTCGCCTTATATTTTTATTCTGTTGTAGATTGTCCCACGCGTAGATGAACCTATTTTACATTTGATTTCTGGAGACGTAGGACCATTAGAAGCCGGGATTCCTGTAGAAGTTCCACTTTGGCTGGCAGTTCAACTTCGAAGAAGAAACAGTTGTACCATTGTAGTAAGTTTTACCATTAATCGATAGTTTTCAGGTTCCTGAATGGATGGCAATTGATGAACTGAAACGATTATTAATATTGGAAACAGAAATGGAAGGACTTGTACGACTACCTCAACATATCTTTGAAATTTCTCATTCATTGGTCAAGGATGCTAGAGAAGAAATTCCCGATTCGGATCAGGTTAGCCTTATATTACTAATTATCTTTTATAGATTAAAACTTTAATACAAGACCTTTGGGACAAGAGAGAAGCCAAAATTCGCTCGTCTTCACTCAAATTCATTTCTCAGGTTTTTACTCGTTCTTTTGTTTTATCAAATACAACTGTAGGCTGAAGTTGCACACGCCAGAATGGATAATGTGCAACTATCTGAAGTATCGTCGCCAGCCCTTCGATCAACATTAGCAGCATGCAAGCTTGCAAGTCGTCTAGTCAATCAATCACAAATCTTGGAATTATAACAATTCATTTCCTATATCGGGATTTTTTTAAAACGTGTACTTTTCACTTTCATTGTTTTTATAAATCAATTTCAGCGGAGTTTTTATTCAAGTGAAACTGACAAATTCAGAGATCAAACTATTTAATTACAGAACATCTGTTAAACCTTCCGAATATCTCTTTCATATGAACAGAAAGCCGTAAATAAAAACAAACAATTCAAGAAAAAACGAAAAACAGATGTAGCAATATGTTAATCACCATAACGAATAGAAATCGTACTTTTGATTTTATCTAAATCTCTTCTATTTCTATAGTATCAGCATGTTGTCCTTCTTCGTCATTGACATCAAGATTAAAGGAGCTATGTTATCATTTTCTTGTCAGTATCTGCCAACAATAAAGTAGTCAATGTAGAAATATGTTACAAAGCAAAAGACAACAATTTTGAAGCTACTATATCTAATATTTCTTCGACTTTGAAATCTTTGAAAAAAGAGGAAATCGATATTATTCTTTGTTATCTGAAATTAAATTTATTTTCAGATGTTAAAGTGTCACGTCTGTCATATAGAGATCGAAAAGCTTAGAAATTTCCCTAGAAAAAAAGAAGAAGCTAGTTTATGGGCGAAGTTATTCGAGTAGGAAGGCGATTTTGACAAGTATTATAAAGCCGGCGGAATTATACGTAATCTACGAACATGCTTAGCTCATTTTAGAGAAAAATGCTTTCGCTTAGCTCGTTTAACTTTTTCCCAGCCTTCTCCTCTTACATGTTTCGATACATTTGAATCATTTTATCCTTCACTATAAGAGTCAGTTTTATTAAAAAAAAAACTCAACAAGTTGCGGTAGTGTTGTAGATTTGGCAAAAAGGAATGAAGGCTTGTGCCTTCATTCCATATCTATAGTAAACCATATTCGCGTCGACTCGAATAGGTTTAATATGTCCCGTGATATCTGTCCCAGATATAGTCCTTCTTAGCACATAGAGGCTCGAATATATTTATTAGTCACTAATAATCAAGGTTAGGAGAATAGAAAGAGAGAGGGGGAATTCGGCCGCCCCTGGCGACTGCCTTGTCATAAGTTGAACAAAGGCCAAAGTTACAACATAATGAATCGGGATCCTACAGAGTTACATGCAACAATAATGACGAATTATTCGACTTATATTATGAAGCAATCGAAACGTCTAGTTCAAAATATTGGTAACAACGTTGTAAAATTCACATATACCTTTCAGAAGATCCTATTTCCGGAAAATTAAGTAATTAGTAGGAGACGGTTAGTATGATATTCGTGGATATAGTGCGCAATACGCATTACTGTCGCTTATGGAGTAGATAAAACCGAAACTAAATGTAGGGATTTCTAAAATCTGAAAGTTGTATATTATAGACAGCTCTAACAAAATGGAAAATTATGCAAGTTTTAAATAGGCTAACACCACGTCATTGGCAATATTTTTTAAAGCATTGCTGGACTTCTATTACCCTAACAAAAGGAAAAGTAGAGACTAGCAATATAACTTATTAGAAGATCTAAATTATTTCAAGTTAGCTAATAAAAGAAATCGTAAACTGGAACCTTTTCCGAATCAAAATAGATGGAGATGTAAAAGAATCCTTTATAAAGCCAAGATCTGACTATTTATCCAAGGAATCTTTAAAATCAAAGCGTCGATCCATTGATAAAAATAGATTTTTACTGCATTTTTTTGGATAGAAATTTAGACGGTAGCGTCAAAGTCGGTTGCTGTCTAGATTTGTGTTAAAAGTGATTAGGAATTACAATCGCTGCGAAGTACAACGATCGGACACAAGCATGTAATAAAATTTATTATATTTTCGTAAATAAGATACTGGGATTTGTACATAGGAGATCGTATTTTATACAGATAAAACAGAAAACTACAAAAAGTCTGTTACTCCATAAATTGTCTATAGGCTGTTTCCCAGCCATCGGCAACTTTTTCCACAATGGTTTTCTCTTTTAAGGGACGCTGAAATTTTTTATAGTATTGAAAAGGCTTACAACTGTAGAAATTTCCAGCAGCTCGAGGATATCCTTCGGCACCCAGCTATTCCTTTGAACTTGATAGAGATTCAAGTCTACTTTTGAAATCTATTTTGAATTTTTTTTTTATCTTTTCCTACCTGAGCACCGGCTAACAGTAGCATTCCAACAATGTTCTTCATTCGTTGGTGATTTTTTACAAATTCATCAGTTCCCGGAATTTTTACATAGATATTATGGTAACGAGGCCAAAGGGAATGTAAAAGAGCTTGATTCAAGTCTTGCATGGTTGGCTTTGTCTTCAGAAAAAAAATTTGTGGGTCTGTCAACTCACATTCTTTCGTACACAATTTTGTAGAAAGTCAAGAGCAAAGTCTTCTCTTCCGGCCATGATGAGTCGTTGAATTGGCCGGTCACCATGATAAGCAGCGTCAATGACAAATTTACTAAGCTGAAATCTGAAATATATTGTTTCAAATCTTTGGATGAGATTAGTTTTGTCAAAACAGCTTGCCTTCAAATTTGAGAAAGAACTCACTCATCAGTTCCATGAAGCAAGCCCATTTTTACGTAGTACTGTTTTATCACAGCCAAGTCTTCATCAAACAATTTTTTTCCTTCGACCTGCATTTCGAATAAATACCACGCAATTTCCTATTCAAGTCTTAATTTGGAAAGGTAACTCACTGTTTCATTTGTTATAAATGCATGCCTAACAGCGTTATTTCCCCAAGGATCCGTGACATTTGTCAGGTTCAAATATATACGTGCTTTAGTGTAAATTAAGACCAGCCAGCTCAACATAAGTTGAGTCTGTTAAAACTAATTGTGTTATAATTCGCTTACCATTCCTATGTTTCCGCGATCGATGCAGTCGTGGAGAAATGTACTTCCTTGGAAGAAAATTCTATTCACATTCGTTGAATTCATCCGTGTTCTTTCAATTACAGCCGTAATTGGTTCCATCAGTATCGTTAATAACTTGTGTACATTTTCGAGGTTATCTGAAATGCTTCTAATCTCAAGATTTTGGTAAAATCCTACCGGTTAGAGCAGCAGATGATAAAATGGCCGGGATTAGACGAATTGGCAATTGATTTTGTTGCAGCAATTCATAAGCTATTGTCCAAAAACCGGAACTTATACAAAGCGAAATGAAATTGTTCTAGCCATTATTTGTAAAAGCAAATTGAAATTTACCTCATATTTTGCTTGAATATGAAGATCATAACTATGTTTTGTACAATAAAATGGTATTGTTGTTATATGACCATTGTCATCCACTTCAAAAGAAGTATATTTGCAGTAGATCTTATTAGGATCTAAGAACATCTGAAGGGCGAAATAGTTGTTAGGTTCTTCTCCCGCTGTAATCATTGTTAAATCTTTTTGTTAACTTACTATACATAAACGCTGCGTCAATAATAGATTTTTGGGAATTTTCCATCCATTTTCTAACAAATTCTTCAATTATAGGATTAATTTTAGCCTGTAGTGATAGTTTTTGTAAAAACTAAATAGTTTTTTTTTAGAAATATTTTTAGACTCACATGATACTTGTTATTGGCTAAAGCTATTTGAATTGGATGTATACTATTATAAGTATTTCGAGTCATTGTTTCGCCTATACAGTCACAATTGATATTCTATGTCAAAATAATGGAGAAAAAGAAAGAAAAAAACCTGTTGTCTATGGAGTAAGTGTTTTTTGAAAAGAACTTCATATCCTCCCAAATTTCCGGTATAATTCTCTTCCAAAAACAGCGGGAATTCCATAGCAATATATTTTTTTAATTCAGGAGTCCACGTATCAAAGTTTATAGGTATTTTAGTATAAGTGAATTGCTATAAAAAAAAAAACTAAAAAATAGAAAAATCTAACCTGTTCCGCCATTCTGGCAGCTTTTTGAAAAGTTCTTTCATCATCTTCAAAAGTTTTTTGAGATTCTTCATTTACCTTTTTATATTTTATCTTATTCTCTTCGTTGACTTTTTGTACATATTCTTTTGCCACTGACAATTTTTTGCTTTCATCTTAATTCTAGACTCACTTTCTAACATAGGATCTTTCCATTCGGCAGGCTTCTTTTCTTTTTTTACTCTTGAGTCTGTTTCGTTTTTGACAACTTCTTCTATATTTTTTAACAGTTTCTAAATCTTTTGTTTCTTGAGGTATTTCTAATTTACTAGGCCTATTTCATCGACAGAGTTGTCGCTAAATGATTCTGGCTGGATGTGTAATCTTGTTGTAGACATACGATCGTTACTGATTTGAGAAGATCTGATAATATAGTGTTAATCAAAATGTCATTTACTTGGGAAAATTAGAAGTTAGCTTCAGCACTTCTCCATAGATCATATCGTTGGAGATCAATCCTGGTATTTGTTTTATTTCTTTATTATTGTTGTTTCTTGTGTTCATTTTAATGTTGAACCTAAGCTTTTTTTAATAGTCCCAGAAAAATAAAGAAAATATAGTATATAAAAATGTAAATTCGAAAGATACGTAATACGCAATTTTAACTTTAACGGCATGCAAAGTAGTAGTGGTTGTTAGTTTTTTCGAAGAAGAAGCGCTGTTTTGTGGCTTTTCTTGAAAAATTATTTTTGTAAAATGGAAATATGTTGAATGATGGTGAAAACGATTATATTTTCTACGGAAAATTTTTCGAAAATAAAGATTTAGCGAAAAAAGCTTTCTGAGTTTTTCATAACTTTTCTGTTACAACAAGTTAAGTTTGGTAATGTTTTATTTGGTCATGTTGGAATTAGCCATATACTCTCTTGATACTTTGTTTTTTCCTTAATCTCAATTTTTTTCTCTAATTTTATTTTCGCCAAATTAACAAAATAGCGCGTAGAACGAATAATACATATTTAAAAGTGGATGTAGAAATTTTCCTTTAGCTTTCATTTTCAATATTTGTTTTTTAGA
Organism: Oscheius sp. DF5120; assembly: GCA_932521415.1. Lineage (NCBI taxonomy): Eukaryota > Metazoa > Nematoda > Chromadorea > Rhabditida > Rhabditidae > Oscheius > Oscheius sp. DF5120. Next base: position 6,542,521 of record OW051461.1, read on the forward strand.
TATTTTGAGAATCTCAAAAATTATATAAAAGCTAGGTATATGCTTACGAAAAAATGATTCCGATCAACATAATCCGAGAGAGTTCCGTGGTAAAGATTAAAAATTACATTATTAATTTTAAATATTTCTTTTCTTCTTACTTCGTCCTTATCCCGTTTCAAATACCAATGGGAAGTGGGTTGATGAAAGTATTAACATCTCGAACATAATTTTCACTAATTTTTTCAGAACCTATTTTTACTAATTCACAAAACAAGTTTACTCTGAAGTTTTCATTAAGCATAGAAAACCAATAACAACAAAGATTATCTTTATATTTTTCTTTCGTATTATTTTTTATATATGCAAAAATTGGATGACAAATATCTCTCCTACTTTAAGGGCCACTGACCTATAATTATCCTAGATCATTATCTTAGATAGATTATACGACGAAAGAGGTAGACATCGTATGCTAGTTTCCAATAATAATTCTCATTTTTTTTATTCCAAAAAAAGGCAAGGTAGTTTTTGATTGCCAACAAACATTTTCGTCCTTGAACACGGTCAATCAGCCGATCAAAACAAAATTTTTCTAGACTCTGGGAAACTCCAGTGAACCGGCCTCGTACTCTTCTCGCTATCACATGAATAAGCAAGTTCTATCACATGATTTAAGTGATAAAAGGTAGTCGAAGTGTTCCGTGGGTCTTCCACATGCTGTCCCGCCCCCACCATTCTTATTCCCGTCCGTTGCTCCCGCCATGATCGCTCCTCCCAAAAAAACTGGACCTTATAGTGGTATATAATAATATTGATTGGAGTTTCGAAATATTTTTTTCAGCCTATGAATTAAAAACTATTCTAACAACACTCATCGATCATCAATCTGAAGAAAATAACATTGAAGTGTGTAGAAAGGTGTCCGAGGCCCTGTCCGATAACGTTTTCGGCAGGACTCCATTGCAGATCCAAAGTCTTTATGGAGACATGAAAAAGCTTTACATTAACGTAAGTTTTCTATTGAAAACATTTCTAAAAGTATGAAAATTTAATTACAATAACGTGACAAGAAGTACAAAAATGAGTACATCAAGGAAAATTTTTAGGAAAGGCGCTTCCGAGTAATTCTGAAGAGCCCCTCAATCGAGCAAGCAGACGTCGAAGAACTGAAAGCAATCGTTGAGCAAAACAACATGGTCCATTTGATGTCAATCATCGAAAATCCTGAACTGCTAAAACTAATGGTTACAATTTTCTCGCATCATCACTAAAATCTTTCTCATGACTCGTTACTCTCGTTACTCTCGTTACGTGTATATGTTTGTATAAATTCTATTTATCCTCGATGTTATCTGGTTCAAATGTTATTTTAAATAGGGCATGAAAACAAGAAGGAAAAAAGTGAACTATTGACATGTTTTTATGTCTGCTGCAGCGGTGCAGAAATGACGACAACATGTGAAAGAGAATGTTTAAAATAGATCCTTTTTATAATTTTGATGCAAAGTTTCAGTCCATTGTGGAAAGAAGTGAAAAGATTGAACAATAAAAATAGAAATGAACTGCAATTCAGAAACAAATTGAGAAAGCTTTCACATTTTAATTGTTTTTAGGATGCTATAAACTACTAAATTGTTTGACTTTCTAGTTTTCTTCGTATTATTCTACTTTCTCACTAGGAAAAACGATCTTTGTTACAAATAATGCCATGTGATTCTATATTTCTGTACTCTGAACGAACTCTGTCGTCTTCGATAAGCTTGTCGGAGTTCTAATGTCGAACCTAGTCGACTAGACTATGTCTAAAGAAACAAAGAACACGATGCAGAATTGCAGAAAACATTTCAAAACATTTTTTCCCAGGAAAAGTTGATTCCATTAACTAGAGAACAGTGTGAGGATATCGTATGTCACTCTCATTTTTTCTTGCGTCGTCTTCTAGCGGATTTTATTTCAATGCCACATTATCCACTATCCCTTGTTGGTCGAATGATCCCTTCACCGCCGCCAAGTTACAAGCAAGCCTGTGATATCGAACTTATTGAAGAAAATGTCGATAACTATATGCCGAGGCCAATAACGTCTGGACCAACGTCATATTCGAGCCATGGATTACTTTCGACTCTTGTCTGGGGTTATATGATCGTTCAATTTTTTTCAGTAAGTTTTTGATGTGATGATATAAATTAAAATTTATGTAGAAAATAATTGTTGCTGGAACTTTTCTAACAACCAGTTGTCTTGGTTGCAAATCATGCCAATTTTGTCTTGTTCAGTTTTTTACTTATCTTATTCTCGCTTTCAATTTATGGCCTTTAGGTTTTTTGTGTTACAAACAACACTTGGTATGTTGTAAAGATTTATGTGGTTATTTGTTTTTCAGACCCTAGATCGGTTCAAATGTCGCGTGAGCAAAACTGGCTTTTGCAATTGGGGCTTCCTCTTCTTCATTATTGTAACTTCATTTTTTTCACTTTATATGTATATATATATCAAATTCAGGACTGTTGGTGTTTGGCGACAATTTCCTTGTCTAGTAGTAGAACCAACTATCGCGGAGTTCTACAAATTATTATAATCCCAAGTATTCTTTTAATCATTTGCAATGTGCTTATTTTCATCATCGTTATCAACTTTGAAGTTGATTGTTATGATGTTTGACTAATAGATAATGGATACGATCTATTTTAGCCATGTGCTGGAATGAACAAGTATTTCTTCCAACAAAGAGTCGAAGAATGTTCATTATCATCGAAGCCACTGACGATTCAAGAAAGTGGACCGTTCAGAATAGTTATTCAAAATTGTGGAATGGCGGTGATAGAAGAGCCTGGAAAAATAATTGATTCAGGTCTGGGAGAGTCCATTAATCATAAAACGCCATATTGCTTGGACTAGTAATTCTGCCGACGGTCGATCTACCAATTTCTCTGAAGAAATTGAATTTGTTGTCCATCTTCCTAAAGCTCTTATCGTCGGCGAATATCTAACTGTTAGTTATTCTCTACAAACTAATTTATTTCTCAGTTGATCCCTGAAACTCATGCAGAAGATGGCTCCTATAGAGTCAAGTATCATCGTTCTTTTGGTCTGGAAAAGGGTGAAACCGTCACGACATCTATTTATAACAAACGACGATTCTGTGTAGTTCGGCTCATAGAAGAATTTAAAAAAGATAAATTACGTGCGAAGCAAATAATTGTACGGAATGGTGAGGAGGGCGAATATGAGGAAATGGTTTGATTTTTTTTAAATAAATTTTTTCGGATTTTTCGCCTTCTTAACAACACTAGCGTTGATACATTTATAATGGCGTCAAAAAATTGCGTTAATAGGACAAAGCGAAAATAAAAGCAAACCTACCGCATTTCTTGTTGATCACTTATCATTCATGTCGTCTAGTGCTGCTGCAGTCAAGATTCTAGAAGCTGGAACCAGCCGCCAAGAAGAAAAAAAGAAGACGACCACGTGCTGTACTGCAATCTATAGATGTTCGTGGTGAGTCAATTAAAATTAAATTAATTTTTTTTAGCATTTTTGCCATATTCATCAGTCTGGCCATAGCCATAGCCATTCCTACCATCTTCATGGGTCTTTTGAAGTTTTTAGGTCCAGCACCTTATAATAAACTAGACATTAATTGTTACGTTCTCGAGGAACATGATAGCTACGTCAAAGCTGGCTTTCCTCTTACCATTAATAAAAAAAACATCGACGAAGGGTTATTTGAGAATTGGATGATAAATGGGACTCTTCATATCACTGTAAGATTTGATCCACAAAATAAAGCTTAAGGTAATTGATAACATGAACTTTGGAGATACCATCATCTACGAGTGGAAGAAGCAACCAGCCTCGTATTTAATGCTCCATCAGTTTGAAATCGATTACACGAAAGGTTATATGTAAGTTCCCTTAAAAGCTGTAAACAAGCATTAAACAACATTTAAGAGCCCCTCGCTACATGGTCAAAGCTAAGTGGTTTTTGGAACAAAATGCTAAGAAGAATAAAACAATTATCCAAGAGTATTTTGTAGATTGCGATCTACGTAGAATGATGAACATTCGTCACTCGCAATCATGATAGTTGATTTCGATTATTGTAATAAATGATTTTACAAAATGTCCATAGATGTTTAAGAACATTTTTTTTTTCAATTTTTCATGTTGTTACATATCATCATGTATTTTTTCGCCTATATTTAAATGAATGACTATGGAAAACATATTAAAGTCACTCAAAGACATAGTGATAGAAATAAACAACCTATATTTCAAATTTTTTTCAGGATCAGATCATTTCACACTCGATAATTATTATGGCTATTGTTCCATTGTTAAAAGAAAATATAGCAGCTAAGAATCATCTGAACAAAGGATAAAAAGTACTTGACCTAGTTGAAGTTAATTAACCGATTGTATATAGAATGCTTGTTCTTTGTTCAGACTGAATTCCCACGGAAATTAACAACCATGGGTATAAATGACCCAAAATACAACTGCTGGTTTCACTATCCGATTTTGGCTGTTTCCTTTGCTCCTAAAATGCGATTACAAATTGTCAAACAACCTCTTAATTTTTGCTATAAAGAATATGAATTGGATTGTAAGTTATACAAAGTTACGAAAGACTTTTGCAGCTATTCCTCTTAACGGTTTATCCGTACCAAAACATTTGCCTGTTCCTTCTTATCCGTTGAAAAGAAAACTTGTATCTGTTGTTGATAATGTTGAATCGGAACTATGGGATCTAGTGGAAGAAATCATGTAAGTTTTATTCTTTTTGTTGCAATTTACAGGGAAGATGTTGAAATTGTAAAGCCGAAACAAGATATACAGGAATGCACGGTGAGAAAGGAAAAACAATAGCAATAAAATTTCAGCAATGTGGCAAAACCTATAGCATGTCAACAACTTTTCAATGTAGCACATGGATCAAGCATGCTCTTATTCATATTCCAGTAGCGCAGTAAATTTCTTAGATTTATAAAATACTGATCAGATATCGTTGTCACTTATGTAATGGCAAAAAATTTTATGACCTTGGCGAAATACGGAATCATCTACGAGCAGTTCACCATCATTTTAATCATAATATACCGTCTGAGATTACTCATTTTAACTAGTAAGTAACATGCAAAAAAAATAGAACATTTAGTACTAAAGAAGAAATTGGCATAATAGATGCAGGAGCAAGACGATGCTTTCCAGCTTGGGGCGCTATTGCTCCAGTGATAAAAAATTTAGAGTTTTTGAAAAAGAAGAAGACTGATAGAGCAACTAAAAAACAGAAATGCGCAGTTAGGTAATTTTAACTAATAAACTGAACCATAGATTTGCCAAGAAGAAGTAAAAGGTACTCACTACAATTTCTATGTCAAGAAGGAGGAACATGTTGCAAAGTTCCATCATCCTTTCAAATTGTAAGCAAAAAGACTTACTTGAAGGAGACGATTTAGGTGGAAATGTAATCGGTGTGATTTTGGTACTACACAACCGCCATCAATAGCGGAACACTTCATAGAATGTCATCCAGATGTTCCTTATAACGCAGATATCAATGTAAAAATGGCGTAAGTTTAACAGCCTAAACAAAATGGAAAATTATAGAACTCATCCGGAACGAGTTGAATTTTCTCCGAAGGTGTTGGAATGCTTTCCGGGTACGAAATTACCCAGCGTTTTGTCAAGATAATCTGCAATGAACTACAGAAATTGATTCCATTGGTTTTTATCCCCTCCCCCCTCACAAATCATATCTAAAGGCTAGTTTAAAGAAATGTTAGCTTCCGTTACTGTCTAACGCTATAATAACCAGTAAAATTAAGGTGAACCAAATTGAACCTATGGATAAAATTCGATCTTCTGCTCTACTTTCTTCTCACTCCCGCTTAGAAAAAAAAATGAAAAAGAAAATAAACCTAGAATCATTAATCAAATAGAAGATCATTGATGGAAATATTGCGGGAAAACCAGCAGTATAGATCAAAAACATTTTGTGAATATCCAGTATAAAACAAAAAGTCAATTTGGTCAGAAAATTTAAACATAACAAAAAACATCTCGATGTGATAACTAACCGTAATATTAGTTATAAAAGGAAAAGAAAAATCGAGTAAGTAAACGTGATGGAGAATTTCTAGACACTATTCTCCTGACGGACTTCTACTTTTTCCACAGTCCAGTTTTGATCCATTTGAGTAGCTTCAGTAAGGGCAGTCATCAGCTCCTAAAGTATAACAATATAAGAATAATTATTAAAGAAACTACAGCATCATGATCAGGCATGACATCTGAATAGAATGTAACGTCATAATCCGTATTTATCTCTTCCTTTCCATCAATTACTTTTTTGTACTTAGTAATTTCAATAATGCGATCCTTGAATGGTAAAGACTTCTTCGATATGATTTCTCCCTTGCACTACAACCAAAATTTATAAAATTTATAAAAAAAATACCTCAACTTCGTCATTACCTGAAGTAGTCGTTTCAAGAACAATAGAATCTGCTTGAACGTCTTCATTGTCTTCATTGGATTCAGATTTTGCTGAGTGATGTGATAATTGTTCAAAAATAGCCGTTTGATCGTTGATATCTTCTACCGTCAACGACTGAATTAAAATTGTTAGCAGAATATAATACTTTGACAGTAGAATCATCCACCTCTTTTACACTGTATTTCTCTTCATCTTCTGTATCTTCGAAGACATCTGATACGGACTTGTTTTTCGAATTTTTACGTTTGCTGCTTCGAAAACGTAAAGACGCCCAACTGAAGAAATTACTCTTCGGCTTGTTTACTGACTGTCCTAGTCTGAAATTAAGATAAAAAGATACCACAAAATTTTCCTTGCCTATAAAAAGTATGATGATCAACTCCACATTTCCAAATACTTTTAGCATGCAAATAGTCTTCGGCTTTATAGGTCAAAGTGATCTCTTTTTTAGCATCCAACTAAAAACAATACAATCTGAGACAAATGCCTTACTATGCCAGACTTCAGTTTCATCGAAAATGTACTCTTTTTATAGCTAATCTTTACGATATCCTGCCAGATAAAACAATGTATGCGAGAAGCTTCTTTGTAAACGTTGATGCCAGAAGGACAGATTCCAATTGTATGGATAATTTCATGCTTATCCTAAATAATTATGCTAGCACAAATTAAATATTTTTACCTTTACATCGTACAAAACATTACCAGTTGCTAAATCAACTTCGTAACCTAGTTCGTTCTGCATAATCACCTAAAGGAATAGCCATATAATTATAATGCAATTGCTCTAGAGTCATTACTACATATATATAACTACATAAATAATTTACTATTTTAATTAATAACTCAACTACACTTTAAATTGTAAACTTGATTTGCAGCTGAGAAATAAAAAAATACTAGTGACCTGATAGCATAAAAATAGGAAAAATAGGTAGCGTCATCAAACATTGAGAACAAGTGCAAAAATTTGAATTGATAATTATTGTTTCTTTCATGATTTTTATTTTCATTTTTTTTTTAAATTGAACAACCGAGATAACCACAAATATGCGTAAGTATATTTCCTGAAGAAGAGAAAGCTTTTGCAATATCTTCCCTTTCGTTGAGAAACACTTCCTTCTCCCTGCGCATTGTTCTTCATATTATGAATAATTCTTTTATTTGCAGCTCTTGAAGAAGATTATGCCTCGTACGGAAGTTCGCCTCAATATATATGACATTGTAAGTCACTGTATTTACGTTAAACTATAATATAAACTAGAGATATTCAGAAAACCACAACAAATTTGAATTTTTATATAGTTAACATCGTACTTTCAACTTACTTTCATGTTTTTAAATGCTTATTTCAGATCTGGTTGAATGATTTTTCTCTAAAATTTGGTGTTGGAGTGTTTCACACAGGAATTGAAGTCTACGGAAAAGGTCACTCCCCTTCTGTTCTATTTCAAAATCCATGTTCAGAATATTCTTATGGCGGGCATCCTTATAAATCCTCTGGTATATTCGAAGCTTTTCCTCAAGAAGCAGCAGATGAATTCGATAGAGAAATTAAATTTAGGTTAGTTGATGTTCTGTCATAACATATCAATTATAGACAATCTATTTTATTAGGAGAAACAAGATATACTGAGAATGATATCAGAGTTTTGATGGTATCTTTAGGACGTGAATATTCTGGAGATCGGTACCATCTTTTAAAAAATAATTGCAACCATTTCAGTACCGTTTTGGCCAAGGTACGTTGATAACATTTCACTTTACAATTTTTAGACGCTAACTGGTGCAGAAATACCCAATTGGGTGAACCGTATAGCTAATATTACAAGAGCAATCCCATTCTGGAATCGACTTGTACCACATGAGTGGTTGACTCCTACAACGTTTCAAAGGCCAGGATCAAATCCGGCATCACCGCCTTCATCTGAGGAAATTTCGCCAGCAAGATCGGAATCTTTCTATAGACGGAAAGTGAATGATAAGTTCTTTTTAAACTGTTCATTTCTGTTTAGATTCCTATACTACAATTATCAATGGTCAATTAGGCAACTTTTCCTTATCATCCAGCTGTAGTGAAGACGGATCAACAACTTCCTCTATCATAGCCTGAAAAGCAGGTAAACCTTTTTTTCATTAACTTTTCGTGTTTTACTATGCTTTCTATATTTGGAGTAACTACTTTCTGCCTTTCTCTGTATCTATCCAATTGAATGAAATTATATTTGGTAATGTTGCTCCTTTCACTGGCCATGCCATAATTTTGTTGACCGAGAGAGATAATTTAATAACAATAAAATAGCAACAATATATAAACATCAATTTCTACTCAAAAACTTTTGTTCCATATAATTGTGTGATCGCTGAAGAGATTTTTTATTGCTTTGAAGGCGTTGTTCCACTGTTAGATCCGCTGTTACTCGATTTAATTGAGCTCGGATAAAAGTAGGAGCCTTCTTCTCACGTTCTTCTTCCTCTTCACGGTCATCCTCTGCTTTCGTCATCTTCGTATGTTTTTCGATTTTATTTTTACGCCATTCGACGTTATCCTAAACAAAGTAATCAGCCGTATAAGTGCAGATATACCTGCATTTGTTTTAATCGAGCTTCTTTCTCCTCTTCTGTCATCGGACGTCGCTTTTCTTTTTTCTAAAACAATCAAATCAAATTGAAGAATCACACCTGAGGAACTGGAATGATTGGTAATTTAACCAATTTATACGGATTGACAACTTCTTTTTCATCTCCACTTTCTTCTTTCTTCTTTACTCCAACAAGACCATAACCTTCAAATTTTTTCTTGGACTCTTTCTCCTCTCGATCATAATGATCTGGTTTCTTTTCTTCATCTTCAGAGCTTGTAGTTGCCTGGAAAAAGAACATTACATAAACCAATACAATAACTAACTTGAACACGAAACTGAGCTGGTATATGTGAATCAAAATGTCTTGACGGCGAGGAGCTTCTTCTTTTCTGTGCTGGTGACATATTGTTAGAAGACGATCTCTTTCTGAAAAAAAAAGTTGCAAAAATGTATCAATTATCAAACCTTTGAGATGAGCCCTTTCTTTCTGGTGAAGAAGAGTCATGCCGTTTTCTCGCTGAAGAAGACCTCTTTCTCCTATCCGAGGAAGCACGATGTGAAATTCGTCTATGCGGCGATAATGATTTCGAGTTGTGGCGTTTTCTACTGAATGGTGAATTATGTCGCTTTCTGAAAAATAGTTGTCCAACAATAATATAATTTACCGTTCATGTCTGCGAGGTGACGGTGATTTTGTATCATGTCGTCTTCTGGCTACCGGAGATCTTGATCTTCTCTTTGATAATGTATCATAACGTCGCTTTGATTTCGGGGAAGGAGAACCTGAGTCATGTCGCCTTCTTCTTCTAAGCTCTGGAGATTTTGACTTCTGATGTTTCCTCCTGAATTTTGATAAAAAATAGACAGGTGTGCCAACCATAAGCGATCTTCCGGCGAGGATTTTTTATATTTTGGTGAATTGTTAGAAGAATGGCGATGATGTTTCACTTCTGGTGAAGAGCTTCGTCTTTTCTTATGTCTGGGCGATGGAGATCTCTCCTCTGACGATGAATCATGCCGACGACGTTTTGGTTTATTAGGTGACTTAGACCGTCGTTCATCAGATAAAAACCTTAACAAGAAAGTAAATAACAACCAATTATTAATTACTTTTTCCGAGAACTTTCCGTAATTTCATCTTCTGACGATTTATCTTCCTCAGAAGAAGCTTGTTTCTTTTTTTTCTAAGAAAAGCATTTATTTAGATGATGATATAAAGTATACCTTCTTTTTATCCTTTTTAGCTTTCTTCTTCTGCTTTTTCTCCATCATATCTTTTAAAATCTTTTGAAATTTCATTTTCATCACGGGATTCTCGAACATTTCACGTTTTCGAAGTTCTTCTTTCACCTAAATTGTGCAATATGATTTTTTTTTTAAAATACCTTAACAGCCACCAATGGATCTTCTTTTTTGATAATCTCTTTTTGAAGTGCACTGACTTTATGCTCTGTTGGCTTCGGTTTTACAACTGTTCTGCATAATTTTTCAAAAAATCAAAAAAAAAACAACAAACCTTGTTTGAATAACAGTATCAATATTATCAGGTCTCTGTTCCACAACAGCATCGGAATACTTTTCGAAGTTTTTATCGATCTGAAAAACATTATATGAAATTGAAAATAAGATTTGTAATTAATATAAGAGTAATGAAAAAGTAGAATTTACCCTTTTTCCTAGCAAATAGTCCTCTCTGTTAACATTAGACTTTACACCACGATACATCCAACCAATATCTTTATCCTCAGCCATAGTTAGCTTAAAAAACAAAGTAAAATTTAAAAAAAAATAGGTATAAATAGCACGAATCAATGGATATTCGAAATTGTTCGTCGGATAACAAACACTTCGCAAAAGCATTAAAACTGGAATTTTTCACTAATTCATTAATATTTAGTTTTTTTTTTTTTTTTTTTAAAGAGAAACATGTAAGGAGAGTCAACCGTAATATTAACAAAGCAAGATTATATGAAAATATTTTATTTGCTTCATAACAAAACGATAATATCATAACTTACTCTAGATATTTACAAATTTTCTCTCTTCTCCTCGAAGCTGTAATTTTTCTTGTTCTAACGTAACTTTTCGCTCATCCTTCATTGCTACCCGTTTCCAATCCGTACTTTCACAATGCTAAAAAAGTGAAAAGGTGTGTGAGAAACGGATTAACCTTGCAGGCTTCTGTAGGTACTATTCCATAGGACACGGTTCTTTTTGAACAGCTTCCACACTTAAAAAATCTTTTCTCAACTGTATGACGCTGAATGCAATGACCTTGTTGTTTACAATATTCACTCTGAGAAGGTGCTGTATATTTACACTGAAATTTAATATTTAAGTGACGATACCAAAAATGCCGCTAACCTTTTTACAAGTAACAACATTCGCATTCTTTACGGACATGCATTCAGTTGTAAATGTTTCGATTTTTTCTTTGGCCGCCATTCCATTAAAATATTGCTCTTCTACGGCTCGTTCTTCTTTCTTGATGTCGTCATTATATTGGCTTTTTGTCTTCAATAATTTGGCAATGGCTTCTGGGTCAGTAATTGCCTTGAGGCCTTTGTGCTGCTTCATTGGTGTTCCTGTGTCTGTCCCTTGATCAGACGGTCTTTTAACTCCACGTGTATTTTCTTCTTTTGTCCGTTGAAGTATAGCGGCCGCCCTTACTTTTGCTGCATGATTCAAACGATCTTTCTGCCCAACTACTCCCAAATTTATTGATCCTCCTGTTAAACCAAAACCTAATTTTGGAGGTCGATTGACAATAGCGTTTAATTTCGCATCCTTAAAAAAATAAAAACCAAGTTGGAAACACGAACCTCTTGCTTTTGTATAAATGTAGACATAGATGAAAAAACTTGTCTCGATTCCTTCTTCTCAACAATATTTGTTTTAATATTTTCAAAACGCTGTAAATTCCTTGCTCCAGGAAGAGTAGCCTATAAAATCAAAAAGATCAAAAATTAATATGTATCACCCTACCCTATCACTCATAATTTCCTTTAGTTTTTCTTTTTCTTCAGACTTTGTTATAGTTTTCCCTACGATAGGTTTTGCAACAATACCTGCCACTGTTTTCATAGTTCCGGTTGAATTAATAATTGTCGGATTACCCGTTTTATATAGCGGCCTAACAATTATGATTATCTAAAAGAAAACGTACTTATGGACGATCAGACCATGTGGCAGTGAATTCTTTCCTTGAACAGCACTAACATTATTAAAGACACCTCTTCTTGATGACAATTTTCTAGCAGCACTGGTTACATGATAAACACAATAGTCAGACGATTCCGTATTGACAAAGTTAGTGCATGGAGAACCATTTTGACATGTACTTTTGCAGTGACCATAATTTATACATTGTCCCAGGTCAATTATCTGTGTCTTTCGAGAAATTTTTATAGTGAGTCCATCTAAAAAAATAAATAGGCTTAATTCAAATAAAACCTTTTGCATTCCCCTCGGCAAATTGAGGAGTTAGAAGTGCGATTGCCTCACCATCACGTAATTTCCAAAAATCTTTGCAGGCGTCACCAAAAAGAAGCAATTTTACTGGTTTATCCTGGCAATTCTAAAAAAACAGTATTAAGTTTATATAGCTAACCTTCAAATCATGTAACTTCCATATCAAATATTCATTACCATTAGCACTCTTTTTCACTTCACCTTTTTCACATATAACACCCATTGTCACGAAGGATTCTAAACAAAAATTACACAAAAGGAAAATAAAAAACCGGTTAAAGACTTATGTGAGTGTAGTTGCATTAATTTTATTTTCTTAATTCCTTCAACTAGATTTTCAAAAGCGTCCGAACTAACTTTAGGTTCTCTGACAAAGAAGAAATAAAGAAAAACAAAATTTACTTTATTTTAAGTGCAAAAAAGGAGTCGAAAGCCGAATAAGAAGGTTTGACGACTGTTTTAACTAAACCAAGCTGTGGCATACTAATATTCTCGCATGGTTTTGATGATTTCACTGTTAAACTTTTCTGGAAAAAAAGTAAAAAGTTGCTAAAAAAACCAACACTAATAAAACTTGCTTGCTGTTTTTGATCTTCCTGTGATAAAATTTTGCGAATATCTTTGCCAGATTTATTTAACTCTCTGAAAAAATAAAATAAAATAGCGCAACTGTATGTGTTGAAAATGTTAAAACCTATCGTACTGTTTTTCATAAAGTTCATCATCATCTGAACCTGAATCTAATTTTATTTTTTCTGAGTCATCACATGTTTGTAAAGAATTAGGAAATAATGAAGCTTTCCGTATAACTGAAAATAATAATGCATCACATTAAAACTATACTTGGTGTGGCAGTCTTTGATGCAGGTGGTAAATTACAAATAGTTCTTGCTTCATGCTCTGTTAATGTAAGTCTATTATCACAAGGATTATCGGAAAGCTCTTTAAATATCGGCATGTCGTCATGATCCTAAACAATAGACTACAAATAAATAAATTAAATTATACAAATTCTTCCGGATCTTCTGTGATAGAATCCAATGTATTACTTGTATCCAATGTTGTGGTAAAATATGTATCATTTATAGTATTCTGTGTTCTAAAAAAATTTCAACTAATAGACATAGCTTACTGATTAATTGTTTGGTTTTCTTTACATGTATAATAAGAATCTTCGTCATTTTCGGCAAGAGATAGGAAGTCATCTAATAGATCTGACATTCTAAAAAAATCAAATAAAAAAAACTAATAATACATGCCAACTCTCATACTATAAAAAAATCAATAAAAAGCAATCGTAAACAAACGAAATGTAAATGATATTTTTTAATGTTCATAAAAACTTTATAATAATCTCTGCATATCCAATATATACTTTGTACAAAAATACTGCATATTACCTAATCATCATACTCTTCATCATCTTCAGGCTTATAATCTTCATCTTTTTCTTCATCCGTCTTTTTCTTCACCTCGGCCTTATGTGATTTCTGATGGAAAACGAACGAAATCGGTCCGGTATCGAAAACTGCGCGAAGAACCGGATCTGCTACCTAAACAACCATAGTTTTTAGTCACGGAGAACAAACCTTTTTAGCATCTTTTTGTGAATGATACCAGTGTGCTAAATCTGATGCACAATCGGCATTCTCTGGAGGATCAACGCTCTCCACTCCAGCAATACAACGTTTACATTTCAATCTAAAGGATACTGATAAACAATACGCCTACTTTTCATGAGTGTCTGAAGGGAATTCAGTTTCTAACTTGAAAAGTTCTTTCAATTGATCGGATGAGAAATGTCGGGCTACATCTTCACCAGCATCGATAATGCATGACGCGAGTGCTTGCTTGTGCATTTGTCTTTGGAACATTTTCTCTTCGATTGAACCTGTCGCAAGTAACCTATATACAAAACAGTTCTTCTTTTGGCCATCACGCCAGACTCGAGCCATAGCTTGTAAATCCGAACTTGGATTCCAATCAGGATCAAACATAACGAGTCTAAGCAAAATTCTTGTTTTAGTAAGGCATACCTATTAGCTCCAATAAGATTGAGGCCACAGCCACCGGCTTTAGAAGACAGTAAGAAACAATATTCTGTGCTCTAGAAGAAAAGGATGATAATGGGAAAGTGAACCTCTGGATCATTGAATTTATCTACAATTTTTCCTCGTTGCTTAATAGACATTGAACCATCAAGTCGAACAAAACCATAACTACGTAACTTGCATAACTAAATAGATAATAAAATAAGAAATATCACACCTCCATAAATTGATCGATCGTTTGAGTATAATTGGAAACTAAAACAAATTTATCCTTCGTTGTTCTACGTGTAACGGCTAATAAATAATCAAGAACCTAAAAATTTTAAAAATAGAACCAACCTAATTCACCTTCATTTTACCAGAAAGTACAGGATTAAATGTTTTTGGTGAAAATGTAGTTGGAAATAAATTAAGCACTTCTGAAAACAAAAACTTGAATAAATGAGAAAAAAATAAACTCACTATGGAATCGGTTCTCCGGTTTTATAACTTCCTCATATATTAGTGATGGATGATTACAAAGCTTTTTCAGATGCGTAATAAACGACAGTGCTGATGCAGATTGCCCGTCTTGTCTTTGATTTTTTTCAATTGAACGTAACTTCGTCTCAATTTCAATTAGCTTATGATAAAGTTCGTTCTGGAGATCTGTATTCTTACAACAGATAATGTGTTCGTATTTGACCTAGAAAGTTAGCTTGAAAAAGAAAATCTCACCGGTAGATATTTTGTTAATAAAGCACTGGTACGTCGAATAATACATCTTTCTACTAATGTAATCATTTCTTTAGTTCTCTCTTCTCCTAACTTTTGTTCAGCATCTGAAGCACCGGCATCTCGTCCTTTCAAAATACAATTTTCATATTTTTTTCTGAATTCAGCAGCGGTTCCAAGAAGGCTAGGATTTACAAAGTTTACTAAGCTAAAATGTGAATGATGGAAAAGAGCTTTCTTCATACCTGAAATATTCTAGTAAATCATTTTGAATAGGTGTTCCAGATATCAAAATTCTTCTTGCACATTTTAACCCGCTTAATGCTTGATATGTGAGATTATCGCTATTTTTCAATCGATGACCCTAAATTGTTATTAAAATCAAAGACAAAATATACTTCATCACAGATAACCATTCCAACATCACCTGAATGTAATATTTTGTCATAAAGACGGAAAGTTTCGTAGGATATAATTAGTACAGGAATGGCTGCCCGTATTCTTGCATCCGCCATAAAAGCTTCTAGCAAGAAAATTACAAAAAAAGGTAGGCTCACTCAATTTGGCTGTAATTTCTTGCTTGTTGCCAGAATCCATTGGTAATGCATTTAATCGTCCCTGAAGCCACTTTTTGATTTCTTTATCCCAATTTTTGACTAAACTACTTGGACAAACAATAATAGCTTTTGATATGGTTGGCTTTGCTTCAGGGCCTTGTCGAAGTAATGTCCACATAAGAGTAATACATTGAAGTGTTTTTCCAAGGCCCATTTCATCTGCCATAATACACCCGTGAAAACTGTAGAAAAAACACTGAAAAAGCAACAAAACTAACCCTGGAATATTTGCTTCTGTAACACAATCATACATAAATTTCACTCCTTCACGCTGATGCGGCCTCAATATATTTCCCACAACTGGATCTACAACAACATGTACCTACACACGATATAAACTAAGAGTTTTTTTACCAATTTCTCTTCTTCTTTTACATGAAGTTCTTGATGTGCTGTTAACTGAGGAGGGCTAAATAATACTACAGCACTCTCTGCATATGGGTCAAACAGAGCCATTCGGACTCTTTTCTTCCCAAGGCCCAAAGCTCTTCCTGAATCTAGCTAATTTCTCTATTACAAATAATTCAACTTACATGCATAACCACTAACAGGAAGAATAAATTGTTTAGAAAGGAGACGTTGAATAATTGCTTCATGACTCTCGGCCTGAAAACGACTAGATACGACGATATATTACATACATCTGCAGACATCACTTTTGTGATAGAATCAATAAATTGTAAGCGAAGTGGATTTATTAACTCCTCTCTTGGTATATCAAGTAATATCTGAACTAAAAACTTCAAGATAAGAAAAAGAACAAACTTGATTTTCTTTTCCTTTCTTACGTTTTCGTTTCCCATCTTCAGGTTCTTCTATTTTCTTTGAAAAGGGACTTTGAAATTGAGATTTGAGTTTTGGTGAGGCGGCAACCTGACGAGAATCGCTAGTGATTGTCATTCCGAGCGACTTTCTTTTCAACATGTGTCTACTACAATAAATTTATAACAAAGTATTAAGAAATAAAAGTGGCTAAAAAATCGACTAAAAATTGTATCTTTGAATCTTATGAAATTTCAAGAACAGATACAGCTCAGTTATCAATATTTTCCATCTTTTTTTAACACCACAACTAAGCTAAACAAACTTCTAATTCAATATCAATACAATTTATGCAATTTTACAAAAAATCAATTAGACCTTTCAAAAGAAAAGGTGGTAATGTGAAATGATTTTGTGAAATTTTATTTTCCCGCTAGTTGTACGTAATTACGTATTAGGGAACGGTAGTATGTGACATCATAGGACCGATCCAGTTTCTCTGAACAGCAAGCTGTTTCGTCTCTTTAATAGCTTGCTTCTGTCTTTTATTTTCATCAATCTATTAAATATAATGTAAGCATTATTAAAAATTATCATTTTTAACTTTTTGCTTTTTAATTTTATGGAAATTTATGTGAACTTTTTGAGTCTGGTAGAAATCAAAAAGGTTTTCAAATCTTTTACTTTATTTACTTTTCGAATAGCACAGAATCTCAACAAAATTATTGTTATTGTTACACAAGTTGTCGATTGCACTATTAAGAATAAAGGAGATTGATTACAAAAAAAACTTCAAATCTGAAACAATAAAATGGATGATGCACTGTGTGACACCTTTTAATTTTGCACGGATTGTGGCGCCGTGACTCACGAGGCTATATGTGTCACCATCCCAATATTTTTGCCCAGGCATTTTTTTGATCATGACTTTTTAAATGCTTTCCTTCTATTTCCAATTTCGTATTGTTTTTGTAACATTTTCTTTCAGAATGAGCGCTGCCGCCACACAGAGATTGCAGACGAAAAGGCAGACTCTTGATGAAGCGTATGCTCCGCCAGCTAACTTTCTCGAAATTGAAGTTATCAATCCGGTGACCCATGGAGTAGGAAAAATGCGATATACAGATTATGAAATTAGGATGAGGGTGAGCCTCTTTGAATTTTTTTTTACAATTTACTTTCAGTCTAATTTACCCGTCTTCAAGCAAAAGGAATCATCTGTTCGTCGACGTTATAGCGACTTTGAATGGCTACGTGGGGAGTTGGAACGTGATAGCAAAGTTAGTTGTTTATTTTCTTCATAAACAGACGTGAACGTTTATTTATTCTTTTGAATTGCATTCTGATTGGTTTTTTTACTGTGTTATTTTTTCAGATTGTCGTACCAACTCTTCCTGGAAAATCGCTGAAGCGCCAGCTTCCGTTCCGTAATGATGATGGAATTTTCGAAGAGGAATTCATTGAAAGAAGGAGAAAATCCCTTGAAACTTTTATCAACAAGTTAGTTACGTTTCTTTTTTATCTATATTTTATTTTCAGGGTAGCTGGTCATCCACTTGCACAAAACGAGCGTTCGCTGCACATCTTCCTCCAAGAACCGACAATTGATAGAAACTACGTTCCTGGAAAGATCCGTACAACCTAAGATGTATTTATCGGAGTCTGTGCAGTATCACACACGATAATGAGTCTTCGAATCTTTGCTTTTTTTATTCTTTTTTTTGGCAGTTTCTAGGTGCTCTTCTAATTTGTCTCTCTCGGCGTTTTTTTTCTTTTTCTTAGTCTCCATTCAGTCAGTAGCTCGACCCTTCAGTTATTGTGCATTTCGACTATTTTCTTTCCATTACTTCCTCGTGATTTCTTCTTGAACATTTTTACTTGCACTATGCCATATAATCAGTTGTTCATTTTTCGGTGCATGACTAACATTCAGCATCCCTCGTATCATACTTCTTTGTGCCCATGTGCTTCTGTCTTTATACTCTTTTTTTTAGCTTCTTAGGTTAACGCCGGCCGGTACATGTATTGAATAACTTCCTTTTGAATTTGGTAAGAAAGTTCATTGATCCGAAGAAATGGCTGTAATTTTAAATGTCTTCCATTCGGTTGATATTTTTCTTATTATTTCTATCCCCCATTCTCTTTAATTCTTCTCTTGTCCCTGCATATATAATTATATTTATTACATATTGCATCATTAGCCGAAACTCGAAACAAATCTGCACCTAAATTCTGGTAATATATAGTCTCTCATAATCATTTCAAACCATTGTTAAATATTTATTTTAAATATTCACTTTGTAAATGTTCCCGTGGTCTGTATCTTCTAGCCATCTCTGTGATTCATACGTTGTATTATATTTTTTTGTGTCAGACGTGTTTTGTGAATTTTTTACATATGTTTTTATTACAAAAAACATCTTTCATTTATCCAGGGCCGTAATTAGGTTGACGCCCTATCGACGAGAGGCCTCCCGTTTTATTCTTTCCTGTCGGCGGTCTATCTTTATCATTTGATAAGACGTTTTCCTCCCTTTGAAGTGGACAGTACTGTTTTCCCTTTCCAACGTATTATATTTCAGGTTCAACTTTTAGGGAGCAAAAATCGGAATCCATAGTGGATATATTAATATGCAAACGACCTTGGGTCCATCATATGCCGCAACCCGTAAGAGATGGGAATGACTGAAGCAGTGGTCATAATTTGTTGCCGTTGTCACTCGCCGTTCGTCTGCTGACTGTTTGTTCGTTGTTTCTGTCCGATGTGTACTCTCTCTCTCGCCCCCCGGACAGCCAGTGGAGTCTCTTTTCGCCTAAGGAGCCGGCTCGGGTTTTTTCTTTTTTCCTCTTCAGGCTATGGCGTCATTTCCTGCCTGCTTGCCTGTTCTTTATCCTCTTTTTGAATTTTTTTCTGATTGATTTCCTAAAATTTCTTATACTATCTGAATGTGAAATAACTATTTATCACCCCACGTTTTCTAGATGGTATGACGTGATTATTTGTTACTTCTGCAAAGTTCTAAATTTACTGAAACGGTTGTCCGATATGATCGTCAAAGGTGTCGACAACAATACCAAAACAAGTCCAGTTCATAAAGGCGTTTCTTTGGTTGTTTTGTCTGGTAATATCGTTTCTTCTTTGTTAACGTCCTTTTGAGCCTTTCATTATATCAATTAACTAAAGAACCTTTTAGTTGATCACATCATGAATGAACATTACACTTTTTATCTCCAGCATCTGACAGAAAACCTCCTTCTATCCTGTTTTGTGCAATTTTGTCACACTCACGGTAGCTATCGTTCGATGTAAAATCGCCAGATTGCAATTACTGACTGTCACTTTGTATTTTGCGAGGTCATCGCATAAGTACAAATCGTCTATGAGCGCTAATTCTTTCGTCTAACTTTTCTGAAAGGATTGTTATTTTTTCCGAAATGTTTCTTATTCACTTTGCTCTTTAAAACCGTCGCTTCAGCCGAAAAATCGACAGATGGAAAGTAAACTTCGTAGAGTTGTTTCATTCAATGCAGGAAGTAGAATGGATCAAAATTCCAACGAGGTAAGTGACCAGACACGCGCTGATTCAGTGAAATGACTCTTCTATTTATTCACGTCATGATGATAAATTTTTCAGATCAAACCGAAGAGTACTAGGATGTCATTTAGAAGAAAATTTTTGACAAGTATACGAACACGGTGAGACTTTTCTTGAGTTTTTTTTAATCGAAATAACTATTTTCATTTGTTGTTTCATTTCTCTAATTTTGTTAAAAAGATTTTCTTTGAAGTCTGTATTGACAGGAACTTACATTGTGCAAAACGAGGAAAACGTTCTGAACATAAACAGTTTGCTGGCAAATAGAAAGCACACATTTCCACGTGTAGTTTGCCGACGATACCTCCCAAAATGTCATTCGCATGCGACTCCTCCTCACTTTCAGCCGTAAACGTCCGAGGTATCTCCTTGTTTTGCAGCAATAACAGATTTTCTCCCTCATGTTTATCGATGGTGTTATTACAATCCTTTGGGGTGTTAGTTTACCGTCTTTACACATGATTCGTGTTTTCTGAAATTTCTATAATTTCTAGAGCACACTCAATTCCTATTTTTAACTTTATATTTTAAGACACTCTGTCAATTCTTTGGACGAAGCCTCAACATCTAGCAGCGCGTCATCAATATCAGAAGATGTTCATCGGTAGGCTCTTTTCTAATTTGCCATTTAACTTCCCTCGCCTCCGGTCGGCCGTTCTTATCTTATCTGTTTTTCTTTAGCGCATGGTTAGCAGACTCTTCAGATTGCTTCAATACTCTTATTTTTATTCTCTGATTTACAAAATTCGATTATTTTTTATGTTCTCTGAATTGATTATCATACATTTTGCGGGGGTCTACTACATGCGCTTCAGTGGACAACTCGATGATTATATTGTGTTCAGGTAGGAAAAATGCCACTATTGGATATTTTTAAGCTTATGTACCTAGAGTTATTGGTCTGAAATATCTTTACATAATAATATACTATTGAGAAAAAAAAACAAAACTTATACCTAGATAATCTTGGAAACTTCTAAATTTATTGTCTGTTGATGCATGTCTGTTTTTTTCACTTTTTCAATTACCCTACCTCCCAGGCACATCATTATCGTCCCACGTTGATTTTCCTTTCCCAAAATATTTTTCCTTGTCATTGTCATTTCGTCTGTTTTTTCTACTACTATGTTCACTATCCCGTTGGAGACAGAAGAACAACCGCAACGTGTTCGAGTTAGCGATGGAATCCGTGCTGCGATGGCGAAGATACGAGAACGTCAAATTGAGCGAGAGCCAATTGAAAAGAAGAAGCCTGGAACTTTGGCTAAACTTCGAAGAAGCTTGAGCGCCAGATTGTTGAGAGGAGAGCCGGAAAGAAAAAAACGTTTTACTTCTCTTATTGCAAGAAATAGTACAAAGAATCCATCTGTTAGGTAAGACGTCCGGCGTCTTTTATCGTGTCACAAAATCTGTGTTCTAACCTTTGTAACTGCCAGTTAAGATAAGGCATAAAGAAAGTAGTATAAGATGCTCCGGAGAAATAAACTATAGGTCTAAGCCCTTATGATTTTATGAGTCTTTATGAGTTTTTTTTTCTAAAATGAGCTGATTTGGTTAGGCTTATCCTATAATAGTCTCTTTGATAAGAGACCGCTAACTATGTTGCGTCATAAAATTTCTGCATCCTGAAAAAAACCTTCATATCTTGAGGAAACATTATAGTTTTCTTCCTTCCGTTCTTTTTTTCTTCCACAGTTCTCATGAGGTCATCAATTCAAACGTCACAGAAAAATGCTAAACGTCTTTCGAAAGAGAAAAATGATAAGCAAATTATCATTAATATAGTTTGGAATAGATGACGTGATAAACATTTGTAGTTCATAGGACCAACTTCTCACTTTTGCAAGTGAAAACCTATAGAATAGTAATACTAAATCTGTGTAGATCGACGATTTATTCTCATTAGAATATAGTTTTGATTCAAAATATAATTAGATCATTTCAAAAATCTAAAAGAAAACATGAAATGCTCACTATGATTGTTTTCTGACTTACCACCTACTTGATAAGCGCATGCAGTCGCAACTATATGGTAATACGGTAGACCGCTATCTGCTTCTCTATGCGCTTTCTAAGAAAACCATCAAAGTATGTTAACCCTTCTCCATCTTCTCTTCACTATCATTCTAATAATTCTTCTTAGCTTGGGGCCCAAAATGGGTGAGGTCCCTCGGCCGACGAGTCTCCCCTTTAGTCATGAAGAGAGAAATGCTATCTCGGAAGATGAGACAGCCAGCTCAGAAGTGAAATTCAGGAAGTAGAAAATAGCGCATTTCGAAGGAAATAATGTACCATTTTAGAACAATCTCATCTGACACTCTACTTAATGAGAGAAATGCCATCAGTTTCACGCCAAATGAAGAACTTCGTTCTCCTGGAAGCATTAGCAGTAATTCTAGTAATGGAGCTAAAGGGTAAGTTTAAAAAATTCAAAATTATTTAATTTTGACCATTGACTTGAAAAATTTTCACCGGTAATGAGTCAAATTCTAGTTCATAGGATATCAGTTGACTCATTTACTTGCTTATGGTTTTCTGGCAGCGGTTAATCATCTAAACTCTGAAATTTTTTATTTTAGAAATGGCACCGACAACATACCGCGGTATACAATAAAGAAGAAGAAATATTTCACGGAAAGGAATAAAAATATCATCAAAAAGCTACTACATCCAAATTATCAGGAAAGAAATGCGCAATATCGAAAATTCTTTGGCAATGTCGTTGAAGAGAACGATCTCTTTCTTATTTCCTTCTCCTGTGCCTATCAACGTGAAATTCTTTGCCAAGGACGAATGTATATCTCTCAACGACATATCTGCTTCCATGCAAATATTCTTGGTTGGGAGACAAGACTCGCTATCCCCGTGGAACAAATTTCTATTATAACGAAAGAGAAAGCAGCACTCATCTTTCCCAATTCGATCCAGGTAGGCTCATCAAATGATAGATGGAAAGTGGACAAATCTTCAAAAATCTTTGAACATCAAAAAAATATACCGTCAAAAAATATTAAATCTATTAAAAAAATAACGCATCTCGCAAAAATTAATTATACAGAAATTTTGCAATGGAGCGAATTTTCTTTACTTTTTTTTATTACTTTAGTTATCAATGTTTTGTTATGTTTTTATAATTTGTAAAAATAATTCAGAGAATAAACATAACAAAGACAAATCAAAGAATGAAATAAATAACAATATGCTAATAGGATTACTGTATAATTAACTTTTTTAGACTGCGTCAAATTTTTTGTTTGCAGATCGAAACGCTAAAAGGAGAAAAATATTTCTTCGCCTCTTTCGTAAACCGAGAGAAGACATCGACAGCACTGGCACTGGTGCAAAAAGCTATTCAAGCTGGCAATGTCGTCTTACCGGAGCAGATGTGGGAAAAGATGAATCCCGATCGCAATGTTCATAAGGTTTGTCAATTTTATATTTTTAACAGTATAGTTTGCTCATTTCGACTCTTGACTCAAAAAGGCATAGATAGGGCAAAGCATAAGATTTTTTTGTAGTCGGTGATAAGGAGTACCTTCTGGTTTCCGGCTTTTTGCGAAACATTGGTTCTTCATTTGGTTTGAAATTTTTTTAAATGCTAAAAATTGCTAAGAAAGTCAGAAAGAAGGTGAGCAGTAGAGTTGGACTGTATCGAGTTTCGGCTTTGATATTTGCGTTTCCCCACTTTTTTATTCTGTTTTTATTAATATTCATAACATACAGCCTAAATGTATGGAATCATAAATGTATGTCGCCGAATAGTTTAGTCGCTGACTAATTTAAAAAAGAATGTTCACGTCGTCGCATTGATCGACGTTCCCTAGGCTGCGTGTTGTCCTTTCTGTTTGTTTCGTTTGTTTTAAAGTTGTATGGTATAGGAAATTGCTGGGTTTTCAAATGCTATGCAACTCAGTCTTCACATAGTTTTACAAGATTTACTGTTTTTCACATGAAGAGAATGACCTGTTTTCGGCTGAAAATAGCTGTCTATACCTCTCGCGCAGTTTTTGCGATCTTTTGTGCAAGGGTGAGGTCGGCGTCATTAGTCTATTTGCACCCGTCTAACATGAAATCCCACTAATTACCCTAAATGTTTTGTTTTTGCTAATTATTTCTTTTTCAGCCACTGTCAAACGGCCGCCATCGTGGAGAAGCACAAAACGTAAGGTCTAATGAATCTAGGTAGGCTTTTTTTTATATTATCCGAACTACGTAGTAAAAAAACTGCTTTTGGGGTAAAAAAGGAGGATAAAACAACAATAAAAGCGAATATTGTGAATCATACCGGTCTCGTATGTACGCAATGGCGATTGCTTTCCTTTCCCCTCACCTGTTTGCTGACGGCTCTCGTCGCGACGAGAATAAGGAATCGTTTGTATAACTATCTCAATGTTTTATGAGCTATACAGAGAAGAGCTTCTTTTTTCTTTATAACTTGTTTTCAGTCCTCTGGACAGTGCACTTCCTACATCGTTGACCACACCATCATTGGATTTTCCGCCAATCACCGAAGCTTCGAGTCCAATGTCAAGATCGAGTTCATTAGAGGATCTCGTCGATTCCAGCTGTCCCTGTAAGGAGCATTTTGGAAAATTACTGATGGACTGTGTCTTTCCGCTGAGCGTTGGAGAAGCCTACAGATTAATTTTTCATGAAGAGCATTGGGAGAAGAAATTCAATCAAGTTCTTCGCAACACAGACTACGAAGCTAGCGCATGGGCTAAGGATAAAGACGGTATTGAAGGACGTACCTGTATCTATACGATGGAGTTGAATCACGCGATGGCACCGAAGAATTGTGTTGTGACAGAAAAGCAAACAATTCAACATATCGATACTAACATGAATTCCGTGGTTGTTCATAAGGTAAGTCAAATACGAAACCGATAAATAAGAGTCTAGGAAACACAAAATTCCGGTGTGCCCTATGCTGATCATTTTACTGTTATCTGCAACTATTGTTTAACACGAGCTGGGCGTAATCAAGTTCGGATGAAGGTTCACGGTGGACTGAATTATAAGAAGACTATTTGGAGTATGGTGAAAGGCTACATTGAGAAGAGCACCTACCAAGGACTTGAACATCACTACACAACATTGGAAAATACGCTACGTGCAGAGTGTTCAGCTCGTCGACAGGCATACGACGAGGAAAATGAAAGTGTAGCAAGTTCGATAGAGGATCCAGCACCAGAAACCTCAAGAATATACCCTACGACGATGGCGTCACCATCTGAGCGTCTTCATACAGTGATTACGAATAGACAGCCGGATTATTCTATCTATATATGTGTGATAATTGGCCTATTGGCAGGGCTCCTCTTCCTCCAGTTGCTGCTTCTATTCCGAGGAGCCAACCCTGTGGTTCACAATAGCCCCACGCTTGACATTGGGCCGTTAAGACACGATATTCAGGAACTTTCAAAGAGGTAAGAGAATTATACAGTAAAACAGTAGTCTGAAATTTTTAGATTAACGCCAGCAAACCAAGAACGGGAAACGGAAATGCTGCAGACGCTTCTGGCTACAGTTGAGCAGCTTGCAACAGATCTACAAAAGTTGAAAAAAGGACGAGAAGATCTTTAATAGATTATGTATAAAATGAATACTTACTTCAAACCTCATGTTCTTTTTCTTTACTACTACTTTTTGCACCATATTATTTTTATACAGTAGCAGCTTTTTTTCAACAACTTGAACGGGAAAAAAACATCCGTAGAACTCCGACTGAATTGAAAATTAGTACATGAATTACCGTACTCGGCGCTTCATACAGATCTAGTCAGCTTTGGCGCATTTAAATTTTGAATTTTTTTTTCTTTGATTCTGCTTTTTCTTTTATCAGCTATTTTTTGTATTATGAAATAAAATGTGTTTTTCTGTTTTGGTTAAACTAAAAAATGACAGAACATTGTTTTTAATGAATCGCCTAGATAATTTCGGGTATTTGCTGGAGATTCTTGTATTGTGCTCTGATGGGTCTATCTGCTTGATCAAAAGTTCCATGTATTTCTAGGCATGTATATAACTTCTGTATCTTCAGTATTTGTCAAATTTTTTGTTTTCAGTATGGCTGCCGTTGACAATGAATGTTATGGAGATCATGATATAGAGAAGGACCGTGAATTCTGTGTTCGTGACATTCCGCCTAATGTTGATGAGGTATATATGTATTCTGTTTTGTACTAATCTTATTTAAGTGGAGCATTTTTCATATCTTCAGGCGATTCGGAATAGTGGATCATGTACGTTTTCCGGTTCATCAGCCTGCCGATGCTCCTCGCTATTGGTTTGTATTTATTTTATGCGTATTGTATTCAGTTTTGTTGCTATGATAAATCATGAAGGAGCTGCTAATGTGCGTGCATTCGCTAGTAATGGAAAGCTTAATATTGGTAATGTCTTTCTTCGTATTAGTGATGCTCGTGGAGGTAACCAATATTTTAAAAAGAATCACCCGTAAGCTTGTAACAAAGTTTATAACCATTTTGTGACAGTCGTAGCAGTCGTGGTGGTGGACGCCCTGATAGTTACCAGCCTCGTCGTTCCAATGAACATAAACAAGATAAACATAATGCTATCAGATATCCTTCAGCTGATCTTCCTCTTAATGAAACTGTTACCGTAAGTATTTTTATAATTATCTCTTATTATGTATGCTCAGGTAAAAGTTGTTTCCTCACCTTTTGCTTCAAATGAAAAAGAAGGACTTACTTTCCATATTCTCAATTGCGCGAAAGTTCCATCCGAAGCATATACGGAACTTCAGCAAGCTATGAATACTCATTGTCATAATCCGGATAATGTTTGCGGTTCCGTTGAGGTTAGTCATTTTAAAAAGATCATGCGGCTTTGTTGAGATTGGAACTCCTATAATGTTTTATCGTGATGATGTCGCCTATAGAGCTATTCAAAATCAAACGGATACTGTTTACCTTGTTGATATGGGGAGAGAAGAACGCATTATCTCTGGACGTCTTTACCGAATGCCGAAGAAGTTTGCAGTACTTCCTTCTCTTGTTATAACTTGCTCCTTGGCTCGTGTTAATTGGACAAAACCGTCAGCTGAGCTCTATACTAGTGTCCGTCAAGTATGT
This sequence comes from Oscheius sp. DF5120, assembly GCA_932521415.1. Classification (NCBI taxonomy): domain Eukaryota; kingdom Metazoa; phylum Nematoda; class Chromadorea; order Rhabditida; family Rhabditidae; genus Oscheius; species Oscheius sp. DF5120. Next base: position 6,569,895 of record OW051461.1, read on the forward strand.
TATTGTTATTTGTAAGTCTATATCATTCTTTCTAGATTGTTAAGAAATGGTGTGATTCAGAAAAAGGTTTGCACGCTACCCTAGAATATTTTGTTGGTGAAATCAACATGGTTCATTTGGAAGGCAGTGGAAGTAAGCGCTTCTCTTAATACTTTATTTTATCTTGCAGATACCAATTTAGCAAAATCTCTTGCTAAGAGAGGTGACCTCACGGTCGTAGAAAAACTACCTGGCTGCACTTATTCTCGTGATGAATTTTATCGTATTAAGGAAGAAGTGAGCAAAGAGCAGTGCAGCGTCGATATAAGCCGTCATGCTGATGGAATTCGTTTGTGTAAGGCTATGGATGACCTTGTCATTTAATATTTTTTCTGGTATAACTTACGTGTAAAACTATTTTCAGTGAATATTTTTAGTAACTTGTATTTAATTAAGAAAGCTGGAGGTTAGCTTCTTTGTCATTATTGTAAAGGAATTTGTTATTCATCTGCAGTAGCTGAATACTTGTCATGTAACTATTAGGTTTGCCTACCTGATCTTCAGCACCTTTTCACCTAGTACATCAATTATCTTCTTGTTGAGCAAAATTAAAAAAAAAAACGAAACAACTACTGATCACCAGGTATACGATAATCGGCTTTTGTGGCGTTTAATGGTTCTCCTGTTAGGTGAAAAATTGCCTTTACTAATCATCTGTCAATCCGTTACTTTTTGGGCAGTGAGCGATATGAAAGAAAGGATAATTTAGAGATTTATTACGGGGAAAATGATGCATTCAAGAGGTTAGATAGCCTGTGCACGAGAACGCTGCTGAGAAAGAAAGTCGGTGCCTCCGCCGGTAGCGACCTGAATATGTATGTTCTTTTTTATGATGAGTTCACTTCGTTGTTCCTCCAACTCCAAAATTTTAGACAGCAATCGAATCCGTAGGCACACATGGCTCCAAATGCGAAGAACTAAACAATTTTTTTGATTAATTAGACACTAACTGAAGAAGCTGCCCAGCCAAACGTTTTAACATGTTGGATGGAAGCAACAATAAGAACTGATCCAGCTATGAAAAAAAATATCGTCCAGGCAAAGCAGAAACACATTTCCTATAAAATCAGTCTGTTTTTTTTAGAGATTCGCCTTACACAGACAATCCATGGAACTTGGGGAGTATTATCAACTACTCGAAAAATATACAAAAGAAGGAGCGTTCCGGTCACTGACATTCCGATTGTTGTCACGAACGTGCTCCAACCAGCTCCTATAAATTATCATTAGATAACATTTTAAGTGAACATATTTTACCACTATAGTAGCCAGCACCACCGATTAAGAGACACATAAAACAGAGAAAGCATAAAATAATGCAAACGACTTTTACCATACCACCAAGTGTACGGATATAACTGCAATCGGCTTTAGGAACAGAAAACTAAAATAGTAAATAATAAAGAAAAAGGAAAACATACTCTGACAGCTGGTCCATCATCTGCCAGGTATTCCGTCGTCTCGACAACCGTTGTAGTTGTGGTGTATCTTCCGTCGTGCATTTGAAAAAAAAGTCAATTATTTTTTATTATCTATTTCCATTTAAGTAAGAAAATGCACAAGCGCGCAAAGTGACTAGACGCCGTTTTTCTTACGATGATTCATACAAAAACACATTAGTATTGTCTTTAAGAGAAAAAGATTTGGTCGCGTGGGAAGTGTTGCACCTCCCCCACACGTTGTCAGCATTACAACAGATCTTGGAGTGAACAGCAGGGCAGGATAATTGTGACGGGGAATAGTTTTCGGGTACGCAAATAGGAGAACTACCTCCTCTCTCCTACATAGCCCTTCTTAGGTCGCCGAAAGTGTCAGCCGAAAGGCACACATAGCCATCATTTCATATTTTCTCACTACTTTACTGAAAATAATTAACAACAATGGTTTTGACCGAAAAACGAACGTTTTTTTGCCTAAAACAAAAATATCAACCTCTAAAGAATTTAGAATATGACTAACCTCATCATCAATATTTGGCACAATTTTCTCTGGCAATGGCGAAGCTTCTATAGGAATCGGTGGTGGTGGTTTTTCCGGCGGAAGATCAGCTGCATGGTCCATAGTCAACTTCAAAACCTTGAACCTGGAGCAACTGAAGGCGACAACACCGAAGCGTGTTGGGGTGTTCTTTTTGCGAAACCTAATAGGTCCTTTGTGTGCTGTAAGTGCAGAAAGGACAACATTTTCGGGAAATTCAGTAGATGAAAAAAGAATATCGGTGGAAAATGGAAACATAATGTTTATCTAGAATAAATGGAAAAGAGCCAACACGTCCAATTCTTCAGCTAGATATATAGATCAATCCACAAAAAAAAACTTTTCGTTCATTGAAAACTCGATTCTCTTTCTTTCTCGCCATTTCGCTCCACTATTTGCACTGACCAGCCCAGGGCCGTTTCACAACATGACGTCATCATCAGCTTGCGCAATCCTTTATGGTAAAAGAGTTTCCGTTATCTTCATTTTGAACATCTGACCATTATATGTTATCCAGTTTTAAAATGAAATTGCATTTTTCACCCAGTCATTTTATCATTATCTTGAAATTCAGCTTATCAATATGAAAACAATCAAATAGAATTGTGACGATGTGCTGACGGTAGTAGTTTTGTTTTCAATAAAATACTTTTTGACTGCTTTGATTCCTGAAGAATAGATTGTGCTTGAAAAGTGGCAGTTCCTTTTCTACTTTATCCCGTCCCCTCGTAGTATTTGTAAACGACCGACCCTTGCTTTTATCTTTTTGGTATTTTTACCTGAAAAAGCACATAAACTGCAATAAAAAGATCACTTAAAAAATTTATAAACGATTCGGATTTACTGAAAATGTTAGCTCCCATTACGTACTTTTTCCCCTTTCTTTAGGCCTATGGGGTGGCCCAAATTTTCATTTTTTTTTCTTCTATATGTCCGTTTTTTTCTTTAGTTTACTGATTTTATCATTTATCAATATTTCAGTTTTGTTCGGTCTGACTTCGCTTAAAAATGGAATTTCTCCCTGCGAACGAAGTCCGCTCAAAATTTATAGAATTTTTCAAGGTTATATTTTTTTTACTAATCTTATTTGCAATTTTTAGGGGAAGGAACATACATTTGTTCCCAGTTCATCGGTCATCCCTCATGATGATCCTACGCTTTTGTTTGCAAATGCAGGAATGAATCAAGTAAAGTTTCTATGATCATTTTAACGTCCTTCCCTTTCAGTTTAAGCCAGCATTCTTAGGAGTAGCTGATCCAAACTCAGAATTAGCCAAACTAAGACGAGCGGTTAATACTCAAAAATGTATTCGAGCCGGTGGAAAGCATAACGATCTGGACGATGTAGGAAAAGATGTATATCATCACACTTTCTTCGAAATGCTAGGTAACTGGTCATTTGGAGACTACTTCAAAGTAACAATGCTTTTTTCTTTCCTCACAGAAATGTTACAGAAAGAAGTTATTACATGGGCCTGGGAACTTCTCACAAACGTCTATAAACTTCCAGCAGATAGACTTTATGTGTCTTATTTTGGTGGTGACGACAAAGCCCAAATTCCAGCTGATGAAGAGGCCAGAAATATATGGAAAAGTCTCGGGTAAATTTAATAGTTCTATTTAAAACATATTATTAGACTCCCTGATAACCGTATTTTACCGTTCGGAATGAAAGATAATTTTTGGGAGATGGGCGAAGTAGGACCGTGTGGCCCATGTTCCGAGATTCATTTTGATCGTATCGGTGGTCGTAATGCTGCTAATTTGGTAAATGCTGATGACCCAATGGTAGTAGAGATTTGGAATCTCGTATTTATTCAATTCAACAGGTTATCAATATAAATATCTAAAACTTATTTTTTACTTTAGAGAGGAAGGTGGTTCACTTCGTTCTTTACCTGCTAAGCATATTGATTGTGGAATGGGCTTTGAACGTTTAGTTTCTGCTCTTCAAAACGTTACCAGCAACTACGATACAGATATTTTTCAGCCTATTTTCAAAGCCATACAAGCAGTAAGTATATTATATCCTTTTATTATCTTTAGGGTACTGGAGTTCGGCCATATACTGGTCATGTGGGTGAAGATGATACAGACGGTGTCGATATGGCTTACCGAGTGGTTGCCGATCACATTCGCACTCTTACAATTGCTTTGTCTGATGGTGGTCGCCCTGATAACACTGGAAGAGGTTATGTTCTTCGAAGAATCCTAAGAAGAGGAGTACGCTATGCCACGGAGAAGCTAAAAGGAAAGCCTGGATTTTTTGCTTCTCTTGTACCTGTTGTTTTGGAAATTTTGGGCGATACCTTTCCGGAATTGAGGAAAGACCCGGAAACTGTCAAGGATATTATCAATGACGAAGAAGCACAATTTTTAAAAACCCTAAACCGTGGCCGTATTCTATTTCAACGTGCCGTTTCTCAATTGCAACCAGGAGAGAAAAGTTTTCCTGGAGATATAGCCTGGAGATTATATGATACATATGGTTTCCCCGCCGATCTCACTCAACTTATGGCGGAAGAGGAAGGATTGAAGGTTGACAATGAAGCTTTTGAAAACTGCAGGACGAAGGCTATTGTAAGCTGTTTTCGAAATTTAATGTTTTTTTTAGGAACTTTCTGCTGCTGGAACAGGAAAATTCCGCGAAACTGTTGATCTCGATGTCCATGCTTTGGCCGATCTACAGAAAAGGGGGATTCCGACAACTGATGATTCGCCAAAGTACAAATACACTGTCGAAGGACCAAACAATTTATCAGCAAATTACGGTTCATATCTAAAATTTACTTTTTATCCTTATTTTAGTTTTCGAGGGCTGCGTTGGAAAGATTCTTGCTATTCGAAAGGATGGACAATTTGTTGAGACAGTCAATCCAGGTGATACTGCTGCTTTTTTATTGGACAAGACAAATTTCTATGCTGAACAAGGTGGTCAGATCTATGATACAGGAGTACTTACTAAAGTTGGAGACGAAGTTGGTTTTTTATAATAACTTATGTTCAATTTTGTAGACTATTGAATTTAATGTTACTAATTGTCAAGTTCGTGGAGGATACATAGTTTTAGTTGGTTCTGCCGAAGGTCATTTTAGTGTTAATGATGAAGTAAATCAAAAGTTTGACGAGGTATTTCGTTATTAATTTTTCATCTATCATTTAGGATCGTCGTGCATTGATAATGAAGAATCACACCGGTACTCATGTTCTAAATTGTGCTCTTCGTACAGTTCTACCTGATTCTGATCAAAAGGGTTCACTAGTAGCTCCAGATAGACTTCGATTTGATTTCACAAGCAAACAAGCTATGACAATTGCTCAGGTTTGTGTCTAGGATATTCTCACTATATCACATTATTTAGGTTAAACAGGCAGAAACAGCAGCTCAAGAAGTTATTAACGCGGCAAAGGATGTATATACCAAGAACGTAAAATTATCTGATGCTTTGGAAATTGATGGTCTGCGTGCCATGTTTGGCGAAGTTAGTAATATATATTTCAGCATATATCTTTGCATTTTTAGACTTACCCTGATCCCGTACGTGTAGTATCTGTTGGAACCTCTGTTGAAGATTTACTTACCGATCCTAAAGGTGCCGCTGGACGGCTAACATCTGTAGAATTCTGTGGTGGAACGTATGTTTTACAGGAAAAATCTTTATTTTATATATTTCAGCCATTTACGTAATGTGGGTCATATTGGTCATATAGTTATTTCAACAGAAGAGGCTATTGCGAAAGGAATTCGACGTATTGTTGCTTTAACTGGCCCTGAAGCTGAGCGTGCTATCCAGAGAGCCGATAGATTGCAAATTCGTGCAAATGATCTTGTCAAAACAATTGAAGCCGAGAAAAACATTGCTCAGGATAAGGAAAAATTCAAACAAATGAGTAAAAGGATTACTGAATTGACCGAAGTAAGTTTCTTGTTGCCTTTAGAATACAATAGCAGACAACCATTTATTGGTTTCTCTATCTCATTTACTATTGTTGTCTTTATCATTTTTCTATTCGTCGACAGTTCCATAGGCGATGAGATCTCTACGGGAACAGGACGGGCTGCAGGTTACCGTAGAGTTCGAGTATGTTTCATCGTCCCAGTCGAATTTCTCCTTTCCTGTGAATCTGTTGTCCTTTTGTATATTCACGATATATGTTCTGAGGGCTTGGTAGTTGGGGGTCGTTTCGAAAACCCAGCTGTCGATTAGACGTAACATTTCATCGAACTGTGACGGAAGTCCATTGAGTAGATCACTACGTCCCTTGTCCCTGCTATTTAATTTTGCTTGATGAACCTCTCCGCGATCTAAGATATGCTTTGCAACTTTCGTAAGTGTAAGATACCATTGATCATTCTCCATGGGAGCGCTCCTCTAGTAAATTCCACCAACATATACATCCAACTTTCAATGTCATCGCGTCGACCTAAATCCAGACGGAGGTGGGCGTTGAGACTTCCATAACGTTGAGTACCTCTCCAACCCACTTCCCCTCTGCTTGGAATTATTATTCCTGATTTGTCAATATATTTTCTTGCAAGTCCAAAGTCATACATGAAAATGGTTTTTCTGTTACGACCAACTCCCGGAGCCAAGTTTCCTGGTTTAAAGTCGCGCGAAATATATCCACAGGTGTGCAATTCTTGGAGAGCTTCGATTGTTTGGATTCCGATTCGAAGAGTTGTAGCTAATGAAAATTTCTTTCCCGGCATTTCACTTCGTAAATGATGGAGATCTTTTCCAAGAAGTGTCATGACAATGAATGTATATATAGGCTTATTTGCTCCGAAGGCTATCATTGTACAGAAATGTTTGCAGTTGGTAGTGTTGGTAGTTTTCAGCACATTGACTTCTATGTGCAGCATACTTCTTTTGTATTTTTCCACCTTTATTGCCCAATGACGGTTCTCACGATCCGATGCTAGAAATACAGATCCGTATCCGCCATCTCCAATTGACTCGAGAAGGCGAAAAGAGTGCGGACCTGTTGAAATGTCCGTTCCAACAGAGGGTAATCCTTCAGCTGTTTCGGACGTCATCTGCATTTCAAAATTTCTGTCAATACACTAACCTATGAGAACAAAGAAATGGGAATGATATAACTATCTCATTCTATGATGTTTTGTATTTGTTATAACATGTTCTGACAAAATTTTTCTGAATTACTTTTACAATTTTTTTTAGGAAATTAATGGAGCTCAATTGCCTTACTGGAGGAAGGATGCTATTCGAGAGGAGACGAAGAAGGCTCAAACTATTCTTGTCAACTATAGCAAGGCCGCCCAAGCTGCAATCGCTGAGAAGATTCTTTCTGAAGCTCGAGAATTGTCTGTTTCTGAGCAACCGGATGTACTTGTTCATGTTTTCACCTCTGGTGCTGGTAATAAGGTTTGTCCTTTCTCGTTTTTTTCTATTGAATTTTTAGGAACTCGATAAGGCCATCAAATTACTTAAATCAAAAGCTATTATGGCATTTTCTGTTGATGAAGAACGAGGAAAAGTTATTGCTTTGGCAAAAGTAGACAAGGTATGTTTTTACATTTTTCAATATTGTTTTAGGCTTTTATTGATAATGGGTTGAAAGCAAATAACTGGATTAATGAAGTTGCTACAGTGCTTGGCGGAAAAGGAGGAGGAAAAGAAGGCAATGCCCTTCTTACTGGAGAAAATATCAACAAGTTAGATGAAGCTGTTGAATTGGCGAAGCAATTCGCCAAGACATCTGTTAATTGATATTTTTTAATCAGATTTGTTTTTAACTTATTGGTTTTTGTGGTGAGATTAAATAAATAAAGTATATTTTTAGAGTATTTTATCTTTGGGTTTTTTACCCTTTCATATTGATTGTTTTTTTGGTAGTTTGGAATCTTTTCTGTTGGATAGTGCAGTGGCCAATGGATTCACGCCATATAGTTAAAGTGGTCTTATCATAGATTTAAGAAGAGCTTTATCATGCAGTTACGTGGCTTGATTTTTGATGTTTGAGTAGGAGAAAGTTCTAAAACATATTGATCGCGAAAATTTTTATTATAATGTTTTCATTTATTGGCTGCTTAGGGTGAGCTTTACAAGATGGTTAACGTTTCTTGTTCTGTTTCTCTATTCACTTTGTATTTGTGAATCATCTCACTATTATCATAATAGGTGGAAAGATAATACTGAGTCAGTCGTCTTCGCGACATCCTTACTAGGATGCTATGCGGTTGTATCAAGGCACAAAGGGCGCAGTAAGTTTTGTTTACTTATTGTAACAAGCGATTGTTCTAATTTGTTTGTATGGCAGTACTAACATTAACCATTTGTACATTTGCCAGATTAGTACCTTTTTGATCATGCTCCATCCAACAGAATTGCATATTCCTTTTTGCGTCGAACTTATTCAGTGGTCCGCTTCCGGATTAACTCCCCTCCGTTCTTTTTTGAAGAGAAATCGATTAATCCTCCTAGCCTCTCTCTAGACATATTTCTATTGCTTAATATTATTCTAGAGAAATCTGATATATAAAATTTTCATTATGCATGGTGTGATTAGTTTCTTCTTAATCTTTTTTTTATAAATTCCATTTTCCAGCTCACCTCAGTCTCCGTCCAGTCAACGGGCGGTTGAAATGGGCACTAGCACGAAGAAACGGCGAGCTGATACCGTTGCAGATGTCATAGTTCCAGTTCCAATAGAAGTAAGTGATTTTGCTTTTTTTTGTAATTGGGATTTAGAGTGCAGATTTATTGCCCGAAGTTTTACGTGGACCCGGCTGGCGAGCACGAGGAGACAGAATACCAACTGATAAACGGGTACCATTCAATAGACCAACTGCTAAACAAGTAATTTTAACTTTCTTTGTTATCCTTTTTATTTAGGTATACGATGCACTTCCCTTTGTTAGACGGTATTTTATTTATTGGATGAAGTATTCTTTTGATAAAGAGAAACTATTTATTAATACCTTTCAACCTCTTCGTCATAAACCGTTCTATGGTTCGTTGTCAATGTTATCCTTCAATCTTTGTTTAGGCGTACCCTGTGGAGGTGTTGGATGTGGTGCTATGGGACGTGATTTTCGTGGCGGATTTTGTAAATACAGTTTGCGGCCGGGTCTTGTCGAACACAAAGTAGATGTAATTCCGGTATGTACTGGTTTTTTTTTTTTAAATTTAAATTTCCAGGCTAACCAATTTATTTTATCTGTGAGACAGGACAATAAATGTATATATCAAAAAGTTCTCTCAGCAGCTGATATTCTACGACGAAATGGACAATTGAGTTCATGGGATTTTAGTTTTCCCTCAACCGATCTTTTCTATCGGTATGGATATTTGACAACATTATGTTTTATCTGCAGAGGCCTTTATCCTCGCTCATGGACCATGTATAGAATAGCCGAATTAGGATTAACACTCATAATTAGGCAAATATCTCCTGTAATTCCCGATGATTATGAGGTAAGAAACTCAAATAAATTTGAAGTTTTATCTTTAGGATTCTGCACTTCCCGTCTCCTGCTTTGTTGTTGAGATTAATAATGATGCAGATGAAGATTATACATGTTCTGTGGCGTTTTCATTCAGAAATGGCACCGGAGAAACACGATGGGAACGTGAATCAGAATGTACTTCAGCTAAATTTGAAGATGGTGATGGTAAGTTTTGATTGTTATATAATTATTGTTTGTAGTTACGGGTATTACACTAAGTCATTCAATATCTCAAATGCCATGTACTTATGGTATTGCTACTGCTTCAGCGGTTAGTTTGATCATTAACTTATTATGTATTATGGTTTAGGGTAATAAAACGTCACATGTCTCAGTATGTAAAGGTTTTGATCCCTCAAAGAATGGTCAGGTATTTTGGAACACACTTAGAACTACAGGAGATTTAATAGAAAATGTATCGATCTTTATTTATAAACGTATATTACATAACTTCAGGATGATTCATGTCCTGCTGGAGCTAGAGAGCTAGCTGTTGCTGTTTGCCACAGGATTAATGTTGATGCTGGAGAACACGCTTCACTTGAATTTTCATTAGCATGGGATATGCCTTTAGTTACTTTTGGCAGTGAACAACGAAAATATTTACGGTACATTTGCTTTTATTTTTTCTATAAGAGTTGTCTAGAAGATATACTAGATTCGTTGGATGTGATGGAGCTGCTCCGCTTTTATGTACACGTGCTTTGAATAGACGAGCTAGCTGGGAGAGAAGAATTGATGAGTGGCAGGTAAATGTAGACAACATTTAAAAAAAAATTTTTTTTTTTAGAATCCTGTGTTAAACCATCCAAGCCTTCCTGATTGGTATAAATCAGCAGTATTCAATGAGCTATATTTTATGACCGATGGTGGTTCATTATGGTTTGAATTTGATGATGGTTGGTCAGCTCATGAAACACAACTGAGCCAATATACCAAAGATTTAATGAGGAAACATGGCCGATTTGGTTATCTTGAATGTAATTATTTGCTTTGCTAAATTTTACCTTTTAGCATGGGAATACCGTATGGTTAACACGTATGATGTCCATTTTTACGCTTCATTTGCTCTAGCGAGACTTTGGCCGAAAATTGAACTAACTATGCAAGCAGAATTTAGTTTGTTGTACTGTATCTGATTATCAATAATTTAGCTGATCAAATAGAACATTCAGTTGAGAAGCAAACACGTTTTCATATGGAAGGAGATATTGCTAACAGAAAGACGGTTGGGCGAGTTCCTCATGATTTGGGAAACCCTGCTGATGAGCCATGGCTGTGTACAAATGCATATGTTATGCACGATACTGGAAAATGGAAAGATCTTAATTTAAAATATGTTCTAACATCGTGGAGAGATCATATTGCTTTAGCAGGAGATGATGACTCTTTGTTTCTTCGTCATACTTGGCCAGCAGTAAGAGTAAGTTTTTATTTTTATTTTTTAAGAGACATTTAGATACTTATGGAAGAGGCTTTAAACAATTGGGATAAAGATGGTGATGGAATGATTGAAAATTTTGGCAAAGCTGATCAAACTTATGATGCTTGGCAAATGGAGGGAGTCAGGTTAGGCACATACTTTTTTTAACATTTTTATAGTGCTTATTGTGGTTCTCTTTGGTTAGCTGCTTTAAAAGTTGCAATTGAAATGGCTAGACTTGTTGGTGATCATATATCAGTCTCTAAATATGCTGAAACACTTTATAAAGCTAGAGAGGTAAATTAGAAATGTGATCAAGTCTCTTTATAGGTATTCATTGAAAAACTATGGACTGGAGAGTATTTCCGATTTTGTGAACGCTCGAAGAGCAGAGAGTCAATAATGGCAGATCAGTTATGTGGTGTTTGGTTTCTCCAATCTGTGTCTCCAGAGCTAGCTGCTGATGTAATATCATTTTAAATTTTAATTTGACTTTTTTAGCTTCTACCACCGCATCAAATACGTTCGGCTCTTAATAAAATCTACGAAATGAATGTGAAGGGTTTTGCCAGTGGTCAAATGGGAGCTGTAAATGGAATGAGACCTGATGGTCAAGTTGACAGGTTTTATATTCAGGTCTCCTCTTCATCTTATTGTTATAGTTTATTTATAGGCAGATGAAGTATGGACTGGTGTAACGTATGCGCTTGCCGCGTTTTTACTTCAACAAGGAGAAGTTGAAAGGGCTTTTCACACGGCGTCCGGTTGCTATTTTGCATGTTTCGATAGGATGGGTCTTCAATATCAAACCCCTGAAGCATTATATGAAACAAAGTAATTTTTTTATAATGTTCAATTTTTCTGTAGATTTTATCGAGCCATTGGCTACATGCGGCCACTATCTATCTGGGCAATGCAATGGGCTTTGGAACGCCACTGTTATTTAAACACTGCTGAAGATTTTGTTAGGCACAAATATGGTGAAATTGAAGATTTTGGGGATAAGAAAAACGATAATACTGTAGACATTCCTTTAGATTAGCTTTTTTTGGCAATTTAGAAAACCTCAACTGGTGCTCACCCATACGTGCTATAGCTTGTGCAATTTTTATTTAATTTAAAAGTTTAGTTATATTTCACTTATGTTCATCCTAATATGTGCATCTCCTTTGTGCTATAAATTTCTATTAACCTAATTGTAGCTTTATTTTGTGCTTTTAATAAAATGTAATTTATGGTTATTGTTCATAATCTTTTAGGCTAGTGTTCCATCCATTTTCTTATATGTTAAAATTTAGTAAAATGATGAACACAGAATGTTCCGGAATGGATTGAGTATACTAAGAAGATCATTAAGTAGTAGTGTAACAGAAGGTGAAAGAAAGCTAACTGAACTACTCCTGAAAGGAATATCCGGAGCTAAAGAAGTTGTTGTAGAAGATGTTTCAAGTTAGTTTGTCTCTTTCTCATGAAATCTGTAGATGGTTGCGGTAGTATGTATAGCATATATGTTGCTGCTACTTCATTCAAAGGAAAGCCTCTTGTGTCTCAGCATAAAATGGTAACATCGGTGCTAAAGGAACAGGTAAAAGATATGCATGGTCTTTCAATAAAGACGAAAATTGCTCAAGAATAATTGTTAGATTATTTAATAAATATTAGGTTTATTGTTCCATTGAAACTTAAATTGGTTTTTCTATTTCTTACATTACATGTCATTATCCTTACAATCCCCCTAATTTCATAAAAACAGTACTATAGCAAATGTGCTGCATTGCTAACCAACCCTTTAGAAATTGTTGGATGACAATTTTTGAAAGCCTATGTTTTTTGTCATTCATTGTTTAGTTTTACTTAATTTTTTTCTGGGAAATTTTGGGAAACGCTATAAATGGCATTTAGATGTCATCTCGAGGAGGGACAAGAGCCGTAGGTACTGATGGGACGGATTTTCAACATCGTCAAAGGATTGCAGCTCATTATCAAGAAAGGTTAGTTAAAACTCTTTTTATTTGTTCCTTCTTTGTTACTTTGTCTTTTGTCACCCCTTTATAACTTTCTAGTTTTCAGTGCTAGTTATAAGACAACGCTGAAATGGTTTTTTGTACCGCATGTCCTGATTTTAACTTTTATGTGGTTGAAGGTAAGCATTGCTTTTTTTTTTTTTAAATATTTTAGGTCGGAAGTGAAATATTGCGTAAAAATTTCGCATGGAAGAGTCCTTTCTTTGACAGACTAGATATGCCTTCAGCATATCCTTGGGAATTTGTTTGGTGCTTTTCTTTTATTCCTCCTGTTCTCGCTTTGCTATCTTTTTCTCGTAATAAGGTGAGCTTTTTTTCTTTCAAATCCTTTATTTCAGGTGAAACTCATAAATTATCATTACTACGCACAATTCTTTTTGGGCATTTTACCCTGTATGATCGGTCTTGGAGGACAGTTGCCGGAACTTATGGATTATATTAACAATCCAAATAGCGAGACACCAACTTTCAAAGTTAGTTCATCTATTTATTAGACTTTTTCTTGTAGGGAACCTTTCCAATGGTCGTAATTTGGTATATCTTCTTTGTGGTCGCGCTTCAAATTCATGGTTTCTGCATGTATTTTTCCTATCTGCTGGCATCTGCTTGGACTCCCGTCAAAAGAGATTAAAACATTCCCTGCTTAATTATTGTTATGTACGTTAGGAGTTGTTAACTATGTATAGTGTATGTTTTTTTCAGTATTAGAATTTTTAAAGATTAAGAACAAAATTATTATTTGTTTTTTTTTCGTTTTTTCGTTGGTTTCAACCTTTTATTATCTTTATTTTTTGTTAATATATTGTTTTTCTTTAGGTTATAATGTGGGGCTGTGGATTTGATGATCGCGATGAAGAAACTGGTGAGACAGCGGTTTTAAAAAAAGAGTTCATGCATGAGCCTGTTCATAGTTTGATGACTTTCCCCAATCCTCCTCATGGTATTCCAGTGAGCTATTGTATTTACTGATCACAAGGCTTTTAGGCTAAAGAGTTTGTTAGCCAGCATTTTGGAAAATCGGCCGGTAATCTACAATTCCGCAAAGGAACAACAACCTTGGCGTTCATTTATGAACCCGCGACTCCTAATGACCAAGGAGGTATTATTGTTGCTGTCGATTCGCGTGCTTCGGCTGGAGAATACATTTGTAAGTTTTTTTTTTCTCTTAAAAGCTTTATTTAGCTTCTAAATCTGTGTTGAAAATTCTGGATATTGGTGAACGTATGGTTTCTACAATGGCTGGCGGTGCTGCTGACTGTCAATTTTGGGTCCGGACTGTTGCAAAGTATTGTGATCTTTATGAACTTAGAGAAAAATCGCCTATTACCGTCAGAGCTGCAAGTAAATACTTTGCTAATGTTCTTTATAATTATAAAGGCCAAGGACTTTCTGTTGTAAGTTTTCACTTTTATATGCTCTTATTTTTCTATAGGGCTCAATGGTTGTTGGATACGATAGCCGTGGTCCTCAGATTTTCAAAGTAGATAGTGATGGAGAACGCTGTCAACTACGTGTTTGTTCTGTTGGATCTGGAATGCTCAATGCTTATGGTATTTTGGACACTTATTATAAACCCAAGATGACCGATGAAGAAGCGAGAGCTTTGGGTCGTCGTGCAATTATGCATGCTACATATCGTGACGCTGGTTCTGGAGGCGTTTGCAATAGTAGGTTTTTGTTATTAAACCTTTAATCATTTTTTTAGTGGTTCATATTACTCCGACTGAGAAGATTCGTATGCCTCCAATTGACGTCAGCAAGTTGTGGTATGAATTCGCCGATGAACTGAAGAGAGACATTGTCTATGAACCTAACGAGCACTAATTTATTCCCCGTGATTTCATTGTGTGTATTCTTTAAAATAAATTTAATCATTTATGGTAATTACACTTTTAGTTTCTATTTCGGTTTGAATTACCATTGTTTCGCTTTCAATTTAATTTCAAATACAAAAATAGATGAGTTTATTAATTTTATATGGAACGGAAACAGGAACGGCCCAAGATGTGGCGGAAACAATCGCGAGAGATGTTATACTCCGGAAAATACGGGCAAGAGTAGTCTCCTTTGAAGCTTACGATATAAATGTATTGGTTTTATATATTTTTTCATTAGTTTAGAAACTATGTGAAGAGAAAACAGTTGTGTTTGTTGTTAGTACTACGGGACAAGGAGAAATTCCACCGAATATGCAGCCAGCATGGCGATGGCTTTTACGGAGAGCTATTCCGAAGAACTGGCTAGATAATGTGAATTATTTTTTATGCTTATCTACTTGTTGTAGATGAAATGTGCTGTTTTTGGATTAGGTGATTCTTCTTACACAAAGTATAATCAAGCGGCTATTAAATTGTATCGTAGAATTCTTCAGCTAGGAGCTCAGATGATGATACCACGTGGTTTAGGTCAGTTTCTTTAGATTCATCTATCATTCTTGTAGGAGATGATCAACATGAATTAGGCCTCGATGGAGCCTTTATTCCATGGAGGGAACAATTACTATGTTATTTTCTAGAAAATAATATATTTCCGGTGGGTTGGTTTCTAATTTATTATTCATTTCCAGGAAGCTGTATTTAATTTTGACAATAACCAAAGACTTTCGTCTAAATATAAACTTGATTACTCTTGTATTTATAATGGAGAAGTGGCAGAACAAGATTATTTTGAATTAGAGATTTTAAAGAATGAAAGAGTGACATCCGAAGATCATTTTCAAGTAAGAGATTATTGTTTGAGTAACTTAGTTTTAGGATACTAGGCTTGTGAATTTCGGGATTACAGATTGGGATAAATGGAAGTATGTTTCATAATTAAAACTTTCTATACTTCATTCTAGGTATAATCCTGGTGACGTTTTAATGATTCGACCTTACAATCTAAAAGAATCTGTCAATATTGCTATTGATTCATTAGGTTATACTGATGAGGAATTAGATAAAAAATTTGTAATTGTACCACGAGACGAATTTACTAAAGTGCCACCACATTATTTATTGGGAGGTATATGCAAATGTTGATCTATGTTCTTCCTTAGATGTTACAACATTACGATTATGTTTCGAACGTTATTTCGATCTTCAAACAATTCCTAAAAAGTCTTTCTTTGAAATTCTTGCCACTTTAGCTGATGATCCCATGGAAAAGGAAAAATTACAAGAGCTCAGCAATCCTAAATTTATTGTATGTTTTATGTTACTCTTTTTATTCTGTATTTAGGATGACCTTATGGATTATAGCTACAGATTGAGAAGGACGACTGCTGAAACACTTAGAGATTTTCCAAAAACAGCCAAATCAATAAGTCCGGAATATCTATTTGATCTTTTCAAATCTATTCGTCCTCGTGCATTTAGTATCGCGTCGGCTGGTGATAAACAAAAGAATATGATTCAACTCTTAATAGCCAAGGTATTCATTTGCATCATAGATAAAAGAGTCTTTTTTTTCAGGTAGAATATCGTTCACGTATGTCAGAACCACGACGTGGTTTGTGTAGCTCTTTTGTTGCTAGATTGCAAACAGGCGATAGAGTATTTGCTAAAATACGACAAGGGACTTTTAAATTTCCACCTGTTTCAACTCCTGTAATATGTATTGGCCCAGGAACAGGCATTGCACCCTTCAGAAGTTATTTGCAATGGCGTAATGAGTACGTTGTTTAATTAGTCATAGTAGAATATCTATTGTTCTCCATAATTGTTTATTTATAGCGAACCATCTGCTACTCGATCTGTTTTATTTTTTGGATGTCGTGGACGGGAAAAAGACTATTATTTTAAAGAAGAATGGCCTTTTTTTAAAACTATCAACATTATAACAGCATTTAGTCGCGATTTTGATCAAAAGGTTTGTTGAAAATGCTAATATATATATATATATTTTGCCATTCAGTTTTATGTTCAGGATCATATTCTAAAGGAATCAGAATTTGTTTGGAATATTTTAACAGTTCAAAATGGTATATATATATATATATATATATTGTTAATTCATTATTTATTTTAGGATACTGTTTTATAGCTGGAAGTTCTGGTGATATGCCAAAAGGTGTGTTGGAGATTCTTAATAATGTGGCTGCTGATCATAACTGGACGAAAGGTAAATTTACTGATTCCCTTGAAACCCAAGGACGTTTGCAATTTGAGACATGGTCGTAAAGTATTATATTTAAATATACAAATATATCAAATAATAAATCTATTGTAGCTCCACCATTTGCTGCTTTGGAAAAAATTTTTAGCTTCTTCTTTCCATTGATTTGTTTTACAAAGGTTGATATAATGTTTTATTCTTATCTTTAAAAAATTTCTCTTTTTCCACACGTCTCGCCACGACTTCACTTCACCTGACTAAAACTACGCATGACAGCAGTCTGGCGGGAGCTTCTATATTTTTACCAGATATTATTAGGTTGTTCGGAAATTAATGCAGGACACTAACGTGTATCTTTAAAGAAAAATCCTGCATTAATTACCGAACGACCTAATATTTGAAAGTTTGATTTGAGTATTAATACTATTTGTCCTTAGAGCTTTAGAGTAACAAAATAGTCTTCGTAAATAGTATGAAGGTTGCTTTCCCTAGAAATTGATATAATCTATCATCATATGACGAAACTATCTGACCGATACAGGTCAATAACATTAATTAAAAATACATGTTTCAAACTTTCTTATTGCCTCTTGCTTCTACTGTATTTGTGCTGCTAATCGTACGATACCCATTCAATCTTCTTTCCCTCACACGTAGTCAGATGTTGTTTATTTACATGGGAAATGACGTGAGCCCATATTTTCTACTGTGAGGGACATTGGCTTTCCTTCTTTCTATTGTTTACTTCATTCTGAAACAAAATCTCCAGAATGTTAATAGAAGCCATATGGATAGATTACATATCCCCGTCGATAGAACAAGAGCAATTAGGCGATGGAAATCCAGCCCGTGATTCTCTCAGAGCACTCTTACTATTAGCTTTATTTGGACTTACATTTTTTTCATGTATGGTTAGTTTATTTCTTCTTTTTAGTTTTTTTTCCTACGTTTTAGTTAGCAACAATTTTACGAAGTGACTGGGCACAAAGTCACATCACATCATATGTAGCGTTAATGGGTGGCGGCGTCTTTCTCGCAACTTGTTTACTAGATCTCTTACCCGGTGAGTATAGCTGAAAATATAAAAATCATGCTTTTCAGAAGCATTAGAATCATTTGAAAAAGCTGGGGTAGCGATCAGCTTTCCTGTTGCTGAAGCATCAGTAGTCGGAGGACTATTTATTGTCTTATTTGTTGAACAGGTAAATTTTTAACTATTGCTTTTCATTCGAATAGATGGTTTTGGAATTAAAAGAGCGAGGAGTCTTTGGGCAAAATCATCTTCGACTCCATGATCACGATCATGGATCAATACATGATGAAGAGGAGACTGCAGAAGATCAATCCAAACTAGGCTCATTTCTTCTAGTTTGCTTTATTCATTTTCTAGCATAAAATTATAGGTAGCAGCTCTATCACTTCATGCCCTTTTTGAAGGACTATCACTAGCTGTGATAGCAGAACCATCTAAACTATTAGAAGTAAGAACAAATCACACAGAAAATAATCTTTTAGGTTTTCGCAGCCCTTATACTACACAAATGTATAATTGGCTTTAGTTTAGGTGTCCGCCTTGTGCAAAGCGGAGTAACTACAATGTATGTTGCTCTGTGTGCCATCATATTTAGCATACAAGTGAGTAGAATTCCAAAATAGAAGGATAAATGATTTAGGTTTTAATAGGCGGTCTCGGCGGTTTAGGCATCATGCGTTTGGTCTCCGGAGGAAAGAAAACAACAGCAGCAATTGTAGCTTCTATTTTGCAAGGTAAATCTGGAAAAGAAATTTGTAACACGGTAACCGTGTTTCCCTAAATGGCCAAAGGAAATAATGGAAATGAGCAGATACGGCCAAACGCAACTGTGGAAACGGCACAATAAGGTTTTGGAAAATTCCACAATGGAAACGACCCATTTCGGCCGAATGTGTACGTAATTCGTATTATTCTTCGAAACACGGCGCGGAATGAGAAAGATTCTATTTGACTCTTTCCTTTCTATTATTTTCTTTGTTTTGAAAAGTAGTATAATTAGAAAATAAAAATAAAAGAAAAGAAAGGCTAAAACAAAATATTTGTCATTATGGGCCTTGTTTCATAATATGTATTACGTACAAATTCGGCCGAAATGGGTCGTTTCCATTTTGGAATTTTCCAAAACGGCCAATTCCAAGATTGCTGATTCCAAAAAGGAATCTTTCTTTTTTTGCCGTGTCCATTTCAGATTTCTCCATTTAGTGGCCGTCTCTAAATTTATAACAACACAATTTCCATTTCTCGATGTCCCTTTTTATTTGGTGATTCTTTTTTCTGTTATATTATAAATAAGATAATATTGCCTTATAAAAAATAATATGTATCTGGAAAAAACTGGAATCGAACATCAACATATACTTATATCATTTGTTTTTTTTATCAATTTTTTATTTCCAGGTATCGCCTGCGGTACTTTTCTTTACATTACTACTTTTGAAGTCGTGCCACATGAATTGGAGAAGACCGGCAGCAGAATTAAGAAAGTCTTCTTTTTGTTGGTAGGTATTTTGATTGTTATCGTTTTTATGCTTACTTTTCCCGAAAACGATTAAGCTATCTCCCTCTCCCAGTTCACGTTAGTACGGGTCTTGAATTTCACTTGCCCTTTATGATATTGTACAAATTTGTTCCTGCTCCCATTCTAGTCGTTTATACCTACAATTTGTCATATTTTCTGAGTAAACAACATGTTTTTTTAAAGTGTTTTGAATCTTTATGTAGTTTTAGTCGATGAAATATCTTTTGATTCTCATCTAATTAAATTTCAATATTTAGTAAGAAAAATAGTTATGATCTCTAAATGATTCTTTTTCTAATTTTTATAGTTACAACATTATGGCTGCTTCGCAGGTTAGTGTCAAGTAACTCTTTTAGTTCTAATTGTAGTTATTGCGGTTGGATATTTTCCACCATTCTTTCACTTGCTTTACGATGTCCTATAAGTGTTGGTGATGTTCGCTGGTTAAGGTTATCGATTACGGATGTACGATTACGATTAAAAAACGGTCTTCATATACATATTGATGATTTGTCTATCCAGTTTTTCTCACAAAGTGTTAGGTAACTTTTCACGTTATCTAGCATATTCTCCTAGTAAGCCTCTGCTTCTTCGTTTTGGAGATGTTCGTATTGAAGCTGATTCACAAGTATTTAATAATCGCGATTCAAATACGACTACAACTACAACAACACCATTTAGTAGAAGCAAATTCACACATCTTATTCAATATTGCGGTGTTTCTGTCAACAGTGTCCAATTAGTATTACTCGATGCAATCCCAGGATGTATGTTACATATGTCAGGTGATGAATTATTAGCTGAAACTTTTCGTAGCAGAGAAGGGCAAGTTTTTTTTTCTATCATTCAGTTTTATTTTTAGTTGGCAATTAGAATTATCGTCCCGGCTAATACATGGAAAATTATATCGCCGACGAGAAAGTCTGGAACCACTGCTTGCAAATTGCGCATTTTCTATACAAATTTCAATTGATGTTGCTGGAAGTGATGTGAACAGACTCGGACTTCGACTAGCTGATCCTTCGTTTCATGTTAACCGAGGTTTTTTGCTGTTTTCTTTTTTTTAAATTTCATTTTGCAGGTATAATTGATGTATTTCAAGAATTACAAGAACGAAACACTCGTTCATCATGGGATAATAAGAGCAATTCGAGGCTTTGTTCACGCTTCCAGAACCTGACTGATGCTACTGTTGCTGTTAATAACTGTGTTGTCGTATATACAGCAATAACGAATGAGCAACGGTAAGCATTTAAATAACAATAGACAACTCGAATGTTCATTTTGCAACACCGAGATGTAAACTTAGCAGCAGGGGCTGTGACATGGTGGTGTTTCATTCTTTTCGCCAGTAAGGCGCTTCTCCTGATCTGGAGGGAGCGTGTGACCACGACAGTGCTCGGTCTCGTGTTCGTCTTGCTCCCAAGTAGTCGGATCATCCCATACGCGGGGACGTGAATAGATGCAGCAGCAATTGGACTTAAGTCGACCGAGATGTTCATTATCTAAAAACAGGCTGATACACTATGAATGTTAAATACCGATGACTCCTTCAGCCCAAGTGACTCGTGGACCATCTTGTAAAGGGCGAAGACGAAGTATGAGTGTTTGCTTCTGCTTTTCTTCGATTTTTGACTCTTTTATCACAGTAGGAACAACCGTACTGGAATCCATGATGCGTTAATTGCTGATTTTTGTCTAAGCATGGGGCTTTTTAACAATTAACCTGTTATAACATGTTAAACTTTTCAGGAGATCGTTGTCTTTACGTATAGGAGAAGTAGATTTATTGAAGAAAAGTGGTGTAACACATATCAAAATCGGTGGATTAACTCTATTGGATCATCTTCATAATGCAGTGGTAACTACAGGAAACTTAACAGCCGAAATACTAGTAGCCTTAACTTCATTTTGTCAAAGTTTTTAGGAAGTCTCTGCAATGTCAACAGCTGTAGTACTTCGTTCGGATTCCGTAATAATAACAGTAGTACTAAATGATGCGTTATGGTGGAAAGAACATCTTTTCGAAGTTGTTGCTAGTTTAAAGCCAACCAGTCCTGTTCGCCGATCAAATTCTTTAAATCAACCTAAAATGACAATAACATGGACTACAGAATTAGGCAGTATCATATGTAATTTCTCCGGTGGCGATACGTTCCACTCTACTGTTTCTGTTGATCTTTTGACATTTTCTAAGGCAACATTTTTTGCTACCTTTAATTTCGCAATTTAGAAAGGTTTGGAGTTTGAATTTGGGGCAGAATCTCTTCATATGACCGACTCTGCTTTGCGTGTAGAAGATGCTAAAGATGGCCATCATACATGGGGAGAAACGGTAGGATTTTCCTTTTTGCTATTGTTTTAGGTTTATATTGGAATAGCTCTCGTACAATTTCTTCAAGATCCGATTTCTCCATCTTTATTCGTTTGTATGGATGACTTAAAACTTGAATGGTCGGATAAACTTGCTCAACAGGTTGTTATTATTATTTTTTTATTGTTTTAGATTAACCGTCTGTTGAACTATATTCAAAGTATTACACCAATTTCATCGTCTTCCGAGCCAACGATGCGAAAAAAGCTACTTTTTCGATTCAAAAGTAAACGATGTGCACTTATCGCAACGGCTAAATCATCCTCATGCATTGTCGTTTCAACAAAAGAAATACATGTGGAGAAGATGAGTGTGTCAGAGCTTGTATGCTCCATTAGTTCCACCAGAATTGGGGTAAGATTTCAGTTTAGGTTATGAATATTTACAGTTAACCACTGTAAAACCAGAAGGACTAAGAATATTGGATCTTCTTAAAGTAGAACGCAAGATGCCAACTGTAGAAGAAAATCAAAATTCGCCTTTTCGATGCTGGAATCAGAAAGCCAAAGATGCAGAACGAAGAGAGAAACGCAAAATGTTCGAAGATGAAAGAATGAAAGGAATTTTATTGGTAGACTTTTTTTAAACGCCTTATAATCATTTAGATTGGTGAAGCAGAGCTATTGTGTATTTCGTACGATACATCATTATCTGTTACAAACGATGTTGCAATTTCATCCAATGATTCGGTTTATTTCTGTTGGTCTCCACTTATCCATCGTGTTTTCTACCATATGAAAACAACCCTACAGGAGTAAGATTTCTCTTTCTTTTTTTATACTTCAGGACATTATCTATAAATAAGCCGAGGGAAGCGGTTCGGCTACCTCCAAAGATTTTACAATTGAAAATCCTTACAAATCATCCTGTTGTGATTGATTTGCATCTTCCACGTGATCATAGGTATCAATTTTTCTGAGAAATGTCTTTTAATAATATAGAATGGTATGGAAATTGCCTTCTTTAACATTTGATAAATCTGCAAATGAATTGACGCTAATTTCTTTGGAGCTGTTAATTGCAATGAATGGACATGATATCGTTACGGCTAATGTAGAATCATATTTTATTTATATTTATTTTTGCTTATATAGAATATATGTATCACAAAAAGACCATCAGACAATAAGATGAAGGACTATCGAGCAGCTTTTGACAATTTACAAAATGAGACTAATAAGGTTTGTTTCGTAAATATGCTGGATTTATGGTTGATATAGATTTGGACCTGGGCAGCTGATTTATTTCTTTTTCATCTTCCATTTGAGTTTAACTTTTACGAAGTCTTTGATGAATTTATTAATTCTTTTCGTTGGATAAAAATGGTTCATGGAATTCAGAAGAAACCTTTTACGGCTGATTCACCTTTACCTGCCGATATCCGAATAGTTTTCAAAGAAGTTCGGCTAGAAATTGATGATGATCCATTTGAAAATCTTTTGCAAACTAGTCACGACTTAAAAGAAGATGAAGTAAGTTGTTTGTTGATCTCTTCATTTTCCTTCATTTTTCAGTACTATGAGTGTGATCGACGACATACGATGTTAAAGGAACGTTTAAATGCATTGAAACGAACTAATCCGCTGTTTCCACGTTTGTTGCGAAATTTAAATAGACAATAGTTCAAACCATTTTAGAAACAAAAATTGATGAGCTTCTCTCAAATTTAGAGGAGAAGAATAGCTCAATATACATTGAACGGTGGAAAAAGTTAGGATTTACACCCAGACCAATTTTTGTAAGCTCATGGCAAGGGTTTGAAATTCGTGCTTTTGCCGATCCTTCGTTACATGGAACGGATATTTGTACACAAATGATTCATAAATTTGATCCTCTAAGGTATTTTCTAGCGATGAGCAGTAATGTTATTTTAGTTATTTTCCTACTTCTGGTCTCCAATTTTCCACTTTATGGGCAAGAGCTGTTGAATTGGATGTGGCTGAGTGGAAGATTCAATTTCGTGACTTTTCATCTTACTACCTTGACGCAAAAGATGTCCATTTTTTCGGTCAACTTGTTGGCGCACAGCATTTTGAAGGTATCCTCATTGTATTCATAATTATAACTTAATAGAGAGTGGAAGACAACTACGGGAGAGTCAAGTTGAACTTCCCGACCCTTGGGAAACGCATACAATTCAGAGAAATATGGCATCACTTAAATTTTACTATGATATGCAATGTGGTTTGCGGATGTTATCAACGTATTCATTATTTATGTTTCAGAGACAGTAGAATGGAATGTAACATACGGTCGATGCTGGGAACCGTGTCTGTCGATGATAAGCATACTTTGGGATAATATTAATGCAAAGTCAAAAGATCCTTCACCCCCACTGCCATATTGGGATAAAATGCGTTATCTTCTTCACGGGCGTTTCTCTTGGCTTTGCAATAAAGTACTAATTTTGCACGCAGTACTAAATTTTTTTTAGATGGTTACAACTTGCTTAGCATCTCCTGATCCATACAATACAACAGAGACATTAGAATTTTCTTGGGAAAATTTAGGACTTATTTGGGAGCTAGGTAAGAAATCATGTAAGAGTTTCATTTGCAGGAGAAATTCGGATACAAAGTGCTTTACGAGTATTTATTAGAACAGCATCACGTTATGATGATTCTCGAATAATATCTCTACCGGATTTGAAGCTTCGAATTAATCTCGGTCTGTCTTTTTATATCTTTAATGTATTTTTTAGATTGGGAGTGTGAACGTGATCCACATGACCATCATGTTGTTGTTCTCTGTGCACCTCATAAAGTGCCTCATTATTCAACAAATCACGATTCATACAGAGGATTTCGTTCTCGTTGTCTTGACTTGAATCTTTCTTTTGATGTCGGACCAGGAACAGGAAATGGAGATAGTATGCCACAGTGTTTACTGTACGCGAATAATTTTCGATGTTTGGAAGTTCTCATTGTGAGCTTTATCTATTTCATCATTCATTTTTCTAGAAGACCTTCATATTAAAGAATCGGTTAATCAAAAAGGGTCCAGTCTTTGGAACACCATTCTATGCGAAGCCACAAATTAGTAAACATTTCAGGTACATTTTTTATTAATAAAAATACGCGATTTCAGAACTGTACAAATTCGTGTTAATTTACCTAGATTCTTTATTTCATACTGGATGTCACATTTTTCTGACTATGGTTTTCGCATAACGTCAGATGGTGTTAACCTACAAGTAATGATGAAGCTATCAGCAGTACCACCTTCAGATACAGTTAGTAGTCTACTAGATATGGTTTATTTTTTAGATTATAACAAGACGACCCGTACACGTATGGTCACCAGAACATGTATCAGCAACTCTCAGTGAAACACAGGTCCATGTCTTCGGACCGTTGGATAAGCCGGAAACGCAAGAGGAATCACAACGTGAACAAAGTCTTCTCTTGGGAATTAGTAAAGTATCCTACGTAAGAGAAAACCACACAGGAAAGGAAACGGCTGTCCATCGTTTAATAGCGCATGATCTGAAGGTATTTAGTTGCTAGTTGTTAAATTTGTTTTTAGGCCTCATGGACCGCAGAGATTCGTGATTCTTGTTTAGCTATTGCTGACGGTGTGCATAGAGCCCATTTATTACGTAGGATATTAAGTAATGATGCAATAAAACGATTAAATGTAAGTGATATCTTTTAAAAGAATAAACTGTTTAGATCGTCCAAGAAGAGGAAGAAGCAAAACCATCGACAAATGAAGTGCCAGTAAATAGACAAGACTCATTATGGGATGAACGAGGACATAAGAGGGGATATAGGTTTGTTTGTTTATGTCTATTCTAATTGTTTTAGTCTATCCGATACAAATCAATCTATGTTGAATCTTCTAATCGAAGAGTCTAATACTCGATTAGTAGCTCATTGTGAACAAGCTACAGATCTGCCAACCGAAAATCTTCAAGGTGTAATACAATGTACTATGGATGACATTTTAGCTATTAACTGGCAAGGTATGTTGGTATTTACATTTTACTTACTTTTTAGTGGATCTTTTAAATAGTCAAGCTGTCTTAAAAGGAAGTGATCGTGGAGGATTTGTTTTGCTCACAGCTGCTCATGCCAGCCTTACTCAAAAATTACATAGAAATTCATGGAGAAATGGACAACTTTTTTGTAAAAAATCCTGGTCATGCGTTATCACTGGTATGCAGGTGAATATCTTCTCTTATGCAATAATATTTATTATTTAGTACTTTGCCCCGGTGGGAATCCCATCAGCAAAAGCAGAATTAAAATTCAAGTGGTTACCAAGGGAGAGCATTGAGGAAAGAGTAACAGATACTACTGTTGATGTTTTGTCACATGTCGTTGGTGATGGTGAGGCAGTTGGAGGCGTAATTCAACCAGGTTACTTTTATTGAATAAGACGCTCATTTTTTAGGTTTGCCTGTTGACTCTGAACACCCACAGTTGCAAAGAATTGTGCGCCGATGCAGCTGTGAAATATACTTCTGCTATTTTTCTGAAATAATGAAGACCGATACTCTTGAAGAAACAGTAGTACAGAAAAATGTTGAACCGGAAGCTGTTTTTGGTCGAGAGGAAGGAGTCGACTGCTTAACTTTGAAGCATAATATGCTAGAAGCCAGCACAAGCTCCGACCAATATGAAATGCTGGTAGATATTGTTAATACATTAGTACTTTTTGTTGACCCGAAAAAAAAAGAACAAGCAGAAACTAGAAGACGAATTCAATTTTCTTGCGAGCTAACTGAAATGGAACAAATGAGAACAAGTATTGAACATCAACAGGTTTGCTAATTTTATTATTTAATTTTTTTAGGATCACCTTCGTGAAATAGTTGCTACCGTTCGCTCCTTAGAAAGAGAACTTTTCCGAATGGAAACATCAGGACATGAAGATGAAGCTCGTCGAAAAGAAATTTCAAGCACTATGGAAGAGTTCAAAGTAAAACAATTAGATGTGGCTGACCAACTGGCTATATACATCAGTTGTTATAAACAACGACAAGTTGAAACAACATTGGCTGTAGTGCGTAAACCGGAAGAGGATTCTTTAGCCGCAGTTGCAAGGCGTTTTGAAGTCTGTTTTGAAGATTGTATCTGGAGATTAACCGAATCTGACGGTCAAATTTCATTAGCTGAAATACAAATTAGAAACTTTTTGTATGTATTTTAGGTTCATTGCATTTATTTAAACCTTCAGATATACAAGAACTATGAGAATAGATAATTCTGGCGAGCATTTCTTTGAAGTTAGCTCCGTGAGGATTTCAAATTTATTACCGGAAACAATTTATAAAGATGCTTTGCATAGAGATGAACGTGTAACTACACGACAACCAGCAATTCGTTTACTTTTGAGAGATCTAGCGCCAGGTATACAGAATTTTATTTTTTTAATATTAGTTTTTAGTCGGGGGAATTTGTGTAAAAGAACACTTCGAAGTTAATATTGCTCCAATGTTTGTTCAATTGACATATGAGTTTTTCGAAAAAATGTTTTCCTTTTTTTTCCCTGGAAAGAATATTGACCAAGAAGATCAATTAGAAAATATTGAAGAGGGAACACCTGTAAGATTTATTGCTCTCTTCTCAGCTTTTTTTTTAGAAATTTTCTTTCACCAGAAGGATAACTGGTTCTCTTAGTATGCGTAGTAATAAAGGAGTACCATTTGATAGAAAAGCAAGCACTGCAAATGGCAAAGTAAGTATATTCAATTTTTTTTTAATTTTACTATCAGCTGAAGCCAGAAGATGTAGATGATATTGAGAAAATGAGGCAACGAGCACATGATAATAACTTTTTCCTCTACATCAAAATTCCCGAAGTCCCCTTTATTGTTTCGTACAAAGTACGAACTATTAACATAGCAATTTTAAAAAATTTAGGGAAAAGATGAGAAGAACTTAGAAGATGTAGAAAGATTTAGTTTTCTTTTTCCATTATGCGAATATCACGAGAAGAACTGGAGATGGATTGATTTGTTAATCGCAATTAAACAGCGTTGCCGTCGAATTCTCATCCAGCAGTTTATGAAACATAAACTTTTACGAAACAGAATTATGGGAACACATGAACTGATAGAAGGCATGACAGAAGAAGAAAAGAAACGGATAACTTTAGGCGATGTTAGTTTTTTTGTTGTAATGTATCAATATTTAGACTCCTGGTGGAGCAGAGAGGAAAAAACGAAAGTGAAGACAACTAGTTTTTTTAGTTAATATTTCATGGTTTCAAATACGGTTTTCATCCCTGTGCTTTTTTTTATTGTGTTGTACATATTTTAATTTATATAAGACCTTTAATTCAGGTTATTTTAGAGGTCAATAGCTTTAACTTTTCAAAAGCTGAAGTATAATAAATTTATTTTGTTATATTATTGCTTACTATGAGTTTGAAATCCTTAGGAGTATCTATATATTGACGATTTGCCTTAGCATAATTAATACATAAGAGTTCTTTTTTTAATTTGAATGTAAAAGTTATAAGACTTCTCTACATCATTTCTGTGCACGTAGATTTTGCTGGATAATTTCTATGCAGCAAGTTGCAATTAATTTTTTGTATTGTAATTTTATATTATTATTCGTGGATATTACTTTTATTTTAAGGAAGATGGTGAAACGAATCAAACAAGAACCCTTGCCCTCCAAATATGAAGAAGAGGAACCTATGGATGAAATTCGCATGGAGGAGGAGCGTGTTTTAAATGTATACTTTATGTTCGCTTGTAAGTTTCTGTTTAGACTTATGATGAATCCTCTGATTATACTGCTGCTACTAAACGGATAAGTATAGAAGAGATTTGCAATGCTATAAAAGTATCTCTATGCTTTGTATACTTACATTTAGATTGACATTATTAACGAGAGCAAAGATAAAATGGTGTTGGAATTTGATTTGAAAAATGTGGAAGCTCCAATAGCTAATGCACTCCGGCGGATTCTTATCGCTGAAGTCCCAACAATGGCATTTGAAAAAATCTACTTGTACCAGAATACAAGCGTTATTCAAGATGAAGTTCTGTGTCATCGATTGGGTCTTCTTCCCATTAAAGTTGACCCTCGACTGTTTGAAATGCCAACAACTAAGGTTAGAAATAATTTGTTCTTAATCTTTATCTTTTTAGATTACTGGAGTGAACGAGGAAGGAGTTGATTGTGATGAAGAACCGGAGCCGGATACAACGAGGAGCATTGTTTTTAGATTGCATGCTATTTGTACGAAAAACAGAAGTGCACCTTCAACAGCTACAGAACCAAATCAAATCTATCATCATAGTTCGGTTTATACTAAACAATTTAGTTGGACACCTTATGGAAACCAGGTTCATTTTTAATAAATGTTTGCATATTTATTTTAGATAGAACAATTTGGTGATAATCCTCCACAAATGGTTCACGAAGATATACTTGTAGCTAAATTACGTCCTGGTCAAGAAATTGAAGCAAGTTGTCATGCTGTTAAAGGAATTGGTAGGGATCATGCTAAATTTAGTCCTGTTGCCACAGCAACTTATAGGTAGATTTGAATTTTACATAAATTTTGGTTTTTAGATTACTTCCTACCATCAAATTGATAAAGCCTGTTACTGATGAAGCTGCTGAACGTCTTCAAGGATGCTTCAGTAAAGGTGTTATCGATGTTGTTACACAACAAGGTAATTAGAACGCGAATGTTTTGACAATATTTTAGGTAAGAAAACGGCTGTAGTAGCGGATGCTCGTCGCGATACCTGTAGTAGAAACGTATTCCGTCACGAGGATCTTGCTGAGTGTGTGCAATTAGGTAGGAAGAAGAATCATTTTATCTGTAAGTCTTTTCTTTTTCTTCAATATTTTTAGTTTCTGTGGAGTCCACAGGTGCTCTTACTTCTGGTGAACTCGTCGTTGAAGCTTGCAAAATAATGGAACAGAAATGTATCTCACTACGGAGCCTAATAGGTGAAGCGTTCCACAATCTTATGGAAGTTTAGTTATTGTTTTGTTGTTGTTATAATTGTTATTCTTACTTTTTACTCTTGTTGAAAATGAAAAATGAAATTCTCTTCTTGTTTGCTCACATCGTACTTTGTCTTTTTGCTCTTAGGAGAGGCTATGTCCTCCGTTTACACTACCTACATAATCCCTGCCACATAAGCACACGTCCCCTTGTTCATTGGCATTTAATCTTTTTTTCTTCCTTTATGAATTCTAATATTCTGCAAATTTCAGAATGCGGAGTCTAATTGCAGCAGCCATTTGTGTTATTGTTTCTAGTGCACAGGACGCGGACGCTCCTAAAGGACCTAAAGTCACCGATAAGGTAATATCGATTATCCCATACAGTAAAGCGACATTTAGGTATGGTTTGATATCGAAATCGGTGGAAAACCTATTGGACGAGTAGTTATTGGGCTTTTTGGAAAGACGGTTCCAAAAACAGCGACGAATTTCATTGAGCTCGCCAAGAAACCAAAAGTTTGTTTCACAAGAAAGCAAAAGATAACTATTTAAGGGAGAAGGATATGTTGGAAGCAAGTTCCATCGAGTCATCGAGTACACAAAACTAAAAACACAACTAATAATTTCAGAGATTTTATGATCCAAGGAGGAGATTTTACCCGTGGAGATGGAACTGGAGGACGTAGCATCTACGGAGAGAAATTCCCAGATGAGAACTTCAAACTGAAGCATTATGGATCAGGTTGGCTTTCGATGGCCAATGCTGGAAAAGATACAAACGGATCACAGTTCTTCATCACTGTCAAGAAAACCAGCTGGCTTGACGGCCGTCATGTCGTTTTTGGAAAGGTAATGCGATTTTTAACCAATACAAATACAAAATAAGATCCTCGAAGGAATGGATGTCGTTCGTACAGTTGAGAAAACACCAAAAGGTCCTGGAGACAAGCCGAAAGAAGATGTCGTTATTGTCGCCGCCGGCCATGAAGTCGTTGACACGCCATTTGCCGTACATCGCAACGATGCATAACTCACTTCCTAGCTACTAATTTATTATCATACGCCTTTAATAAATACGGTTCCTTATAATCTCAGGCGACAAGTTGCTGCTTCGCGAAGAATTTGCGTTTTTTCAACCAAGCTGCCAGAACAACTAAAATGTAAACTCACAGCCAACCGTTTACACCTCACTTGCAATGGAAACAGTTGTTAGTGCCAGAATTTTCGCACTTCCCAATAGTCATCCCTTTGCACTTGACACAATATTCCGTGCAGTCAGACCATTTGAGACCTTGAAAATTCAAAAAGAAATATATACATACCAGTGATTGCTGCTTTTTCCGGAACACACGATTTCGATGTTGGATAACATGTAGGTTCTTTTTTAGCCGTCTGTACGAGAGTAACCGTAAAGACGAGGAAGAAGAAGAGAAGCATAATAAACTTTATGGCAAAACAGGGGGGAGGGGAGTCGAAAACAAAGAACAACTGACACCCGTCTGCTAGTATAGGACAGATTTTATTCTTCATCCCATTCACCCTTCAAGCGTTCACGAATTTCAAGTCCAATTAGAGCAGCTAAAGCGGCAACTTGCTCAGCCATTTTTATATTTGGTTGTCCTTTACGAGAGCAAAAACATTTACCTGACACTTCTACCTTGCCGATGAATCTACGATCAGAATCTCGATGTTCCTGAAAAAGGTTTATGAAAAAGATAGGAAAAAAGCTAATAAACCAGTCTACACTATTACAACTATTGCTAGCCGACAACTGATAATACAAAGAACGAACCGTAGAATATTTTGGCTTGTCCATCTGCATCTCCTTGCAGTAATCGAATAGAACTGTTTTTGGTGATATATTTTGGTTTTTTGGTTCTCGAAGTTTCTTCAGAGGAAACGTAACGTCGATGAATGCGACACCATCTTCTTCGTTAATTCTCCGCTTGCATCGAAGACGTGTTCGCTGCATCTTGTAACGATTATAGACATCTTCCATATCCCAGGCCCGACAGATTTCAAGAACACTACCTGCTATAACTGAAGCTCGACCTCGAGGATCACGTTCCTAAAATATTTATAATTGGCAAATAGATTGTTTACTTGTTCTCCACCGAGTATTCTCTGTACTACGTATTTCGTCATAGTATAGTTCTCGTCGTATTCACAAGCCTGCAATAATAACTGCAGAATAGAAATAAAACTTACAAGATTTAAAAAGTTACGAATATCATCCTCCATTGAAAACATGCCTTCTTTTCGAAATACTGATGGATTCTGCAGACCCCGTCGAGCAATCATAACGGAACTAGCTTCTGTATTTGTTAGGAACTTTTGAATGTCTTCATAGCTCCTAATTTCTCCAGAACCACCACTGCAAATAAAAGAATTAGTCAATAAGCAACTACTTTGCTATAACGGGTATGTTCAATGTTCGAGTGATCTCTCGAATCTCTTCAATCCGACATTTATCCGGCTGGCGTTCATCTTTTCGTCTTCCATGTACTCCAAGTGCAGCAATATTACATTTCTCGATTTCGCGAACAAGGTTTAATGTTAATGCAGGCTAAAACTATTTAAAGTAGATGATTAATTTAAACTGACATCATCAAGTACCCGTATTTTGCAAGAAATTGGAATTTTTGATACATCAACCATTGAATTTAAAATCTGAAATATAACAAAAGATAGGAATGAATCTACTTCTTTAATCTTTTCAGTTTGCGTTAAAAGAGCAGCTCCCATACCTTGATGAACGGAGAACGGTTTTGGACAACCCATATTTACATCTATAGCTGCTACATCATTACCTCTGAAAATATTTCCTACATTAAAAAAACAATACTTACACAAATTTAACTACTTCAGCAGCTTTTTCAGCGGAATTTGTTCCTATTTGAAGAACACATTTCTCTTTTGAGGGGGCAATCCTTAAAACAATGTCATCATCTAATGAATAATCAATTGTGTTGAGAATATCTAAATTCAAATAAAAGGTAAAAAGAGACATACCGTTTTTAGTCCGCTTACATGACAGTAACTTTTGATCTACAATTTCTTCTGTATATGCTAAGTCTGCTCCATAATCTAATGTTAGTAGTCTGAAAATAAAAGTGAAAAAGTACAAAGGAACTAACCTTAAAGGGGTTCTGCCAGCTCTTACCATAGGAGCTAATATTAATTTATCCTTGTAAAATTGTGAATCATCAGGAGCGCTCATAGACTGAAAAGAATGAATTGACTATAAGCGAAAGAGAGATAAAGAACAATGAAGATGTCAAGCATTAGAATATATTCCGTTCACAACTTCTTTATTTACAAGCATCACATAATTTTGAGTAATTTCGGCTAGAGTGGGAAACCCATTTCGTTAGGCGAAAGTTCTCTGGTATTTCAAACATACAGAAAGGATTTTTAATCTGTTCTATAAATGCACACAATATAATACAAGTGACAGTTTAAAAAGCTTAGCTGCTTTTTCAATTATTGTATATTATTCAACATTTTTCACGCTGCATTTTCCTCTTATCGTTTTCTTTATTCTGCCGATTTCTGTTTTGTGCAATTATAACATTTAATTGATTTTATGAAAAGTAGAACTAAAATGTAAAAGAAAGTTTTGAAAATTTGCATCTGTAGCCTGTTTTACTGTCGCATGTTAGAATCGTTGATTTTTATACTACATATTAGCCGCTAATGAGGTAGGAAAGAAGATATTAAGTCAATGGGCAACAGTTATGGCAGTTCGTGAATGAGTTGGCTGGTCAGAGTCCATTACTTCTTCCCCTTCATCTCCGGAAGTTCCTGAGCCTTGAGATTCTCCGAATTCGCTATTTTCTTCAGTGTCATCAGTGTAACTTGACGCTGTTTCGGCTATATTTACTTGAATAAAGTAAAAATTTAGTGTACCGTCGGATTTTTCTTCCTCGCTAGGAGAATCCTCATCGTCGAAGTCTTCATCACTGATTCCATAGATCTGTAAATGTTTTACCTTATTTCAGGCTTTTACTATTCTCTCGTCGTCCATAAAAATAGATGATGGGCATTCATGAACCAAAAGAGAATGCTTTTTCTCTTTCCATGTTTCAAAAACTCGTGGAAGATTTACTCCTACTGGACCACGGAGGTCTGTTTCTGTGTGGAAACATTCTAGAAATTAGTAGATTTTTTCACTATTCTTACCTATAATACTGTCGTTAACGCGTTTAGCGACGTTGTTGCAATGTTTTTTTCGAAGCATTGAGTGATTTTTGAAGCCTTCTTTTGAAAGATATAAACTTGGCAATGCTTCCTAATTCAAAAAAATGTTTTTATTCGCACATTTACCTCGATTACAGTGACAAGATAGTCGTCCACGTAGTCTAAATTCTGTGCTTCTTCTGTTATTTCTCTTCCTAAAAGAACTAATTCTCCTACGCGCGATTGGCTAAAAAGTATGCTAAATTCGATAATGTCCCTTACTCTTCTGGTAAATAGTCAGTATTATGTGGGTTTTCTAAATCTGTAGAGCCGTTTTCTGTTTCTAAAATTGTTAGTTTTTATTTCTAAATACAAAAAACCATCTCGCTCTAATCCTACATCATGAAAAGCAACACCGTTCCCATTAGCGCTGCCATTTTTTGATGAACTCGGTTGTTCAGCGCTCAACCGAGAGGCGACAGATGCACGTCCACTGTGCGACTTCCTATTGGGTACATCGTTATCAGGTAAATCTGTGAATTCTAATTAAAAGTTTAGGTTCTTACGTCGACTATAACTACGCTTCTTTTTATTGTTCGATAAGGACGTCGATGAAACTGAATTACCATTTGTATAACTATTTCCATTCTTAGCTTTAGGTTGTGGAAATTCTTCCTGAATTTCTTGAGTCACGTTTTATTGTCTACTCACTTTCATTACGAATTGATAAGCTAACTCGACAAAATATTGAATTCGCAGTAGTAAAATTGCTTGTTTTCTACTCTTCTCTTCTGAAGTCATCATTTGTGGATAAACGTCGCGAATAATCTGTAGCGCATCTCCTGATTTATGTGTTCTGATCAAATCCATAATTTTCCTTCTCGTTTGAATCATCTCGATAGGTTCTTCTGATGGTTCAGAGATATGTTTCTTGAACTTAGCAAATGTTTCACTATATCCTTCTGTTTGTAGAAAGTTTGCAACGATTCTGTAAAAATTAAATTGAAAGATAGAAACACTTCACTTGTGACAAATATCGTGTTTCATGATTGGAGGTATATCAACAGAGCGAATCTTTTGACTTACAATAGCGCGAGTTTTCTAAACTTTCTTGTTTTTTAAGTCATTTTGTCAACATACGTCCATATGTTCATAGATATCAAATACGAAAGGAACCTGACCGAAGTTAGCGTCGATCATTTCATTCGGCATCTGCAAGCCGACTACAGGATACAATTCTTGACCGAAGTCCAATCCACGCATAGCGATTCCTACAAAGTTAGTTGAATCTTCTTCTTTTTACCTTGGAGAACGCCATTCTTCGTGAAAAAGATGTTGTTTTCTATCAAATTCACACCACAACCGACGGTGTCTCCTGTTCCAAATTTTTCTCCATATGCTGTTCCACTTCCACTTGAAGAAAAGAAGTGCCCGTCATCGCCATGATAGCCATAGGATCCCGCGTCCCAACCTGTGAACAAGCTATTAGAAAAAGAAAAAAAGTACCTGGCAAGCGATTCGGCGCAACACTCCTATGACAAACTCCAATACCTAAACACCCTGAGGCACTTTCCTTTAGGAGAATCTGTAAATCTCTTTACATTCCAATGTTTCAAACTCACTTCAAAATAATATATCCCACAAATCATCTGGATCGGATTATTTGCCCGTACTGCACTGGCAGTATTATTCTGTCCTGATTTATTTCCACTTTCAAGATCTACTCCATTTATCTTATTTCGTTTTAATTACTTACTTCTATGAGTAACCCGTAATCCATCAGGACCTATCATCAAATTTCGTGATTTATCTGAAGTGTTCCAAGCTGACGGAAGAATAAGAGTCAGCTAAAAAATAATATTTTTTTTAGATAAATGTACTTCAGATGTATCGGATTCTAAAGCAGGGTAGAGAGCTAAGAGTCGTTCGTGGATCAGATTGTCATCCGGTTCATATGTATCCGCATTCTCACCAGCTTGTACATTATCGGTGCTCGGCTGAAAAATGGATGAATCCTGGGTAAAAAAGAAGATAAAAAAATCTTCAAGTAGGTTGTTAAACGGAACGAGAAATTATTTACCTCGGACTCTTCTAATTCCCTTTCTTGTCGTATTGGCAACTGTAGCTGGGGATTGGCCTGGATCAAGTAATGCCTCCCAAGAGGCATCATGATCGCTTGGAAGTTGTAATTAGCCAGCGCTCTTCAAAAAAATGTATAAAAATAGTGAACAGATATTGACAGAGTGTGAACTCTGATTATACGTTAAACGCAAGTTGACTTTCTTCAAAATTTATTCATAACGACGTCCTATTTACTAATTTGATTTAATATTTCCAAGGATCAGCATATTGTGGCACTGAAGCGATTCGAGATGCATACATTTTAGATTGACCCTGGAATGAAAACAATTAAGAATATTTTTCGAAAGAAACATTATAAACATGATATGATAGTGTTCATGACTTTCAAGACCAAAATATTTGAATTTTTGAGACAATCACGATCGATTTGATAAAACTATACTAAATAAAATAGCTAAACGAATCTATTTGAAACAAATTTGGTTTTACCATTTTTAAAACAAAATAATTGACTAACCTTCATCATTTCAGCCTTAACCATGCCAGCATTCTCCCAACATCTGCCAAAATAGTACACACCTGCACAGGCTAACCAATATCCTCGTCTCTCCCAAAAGGCCTTCTTGACAAAATAACTAATGGTGAAGGTACCCATATGAAATAAGTTAATAAATTGAAAAATGACAAAGTGAGAAGAGAATAAAAGATCATATAGCAAAGTAAGAGCAAGAGAAATAGAATCATGTGAAGGATGCTGCATGAGTTTTACGCTATTCGCTGTAAGACGACAGCAGAACAGTTAAAAATAAAAGTTCTTGTTTGTTTCTCTCTCTGTAGTGCGTACGAATTCATTGTATTTTTTTAACTTTTGATAAAAGAATTCTAAGCATGAACGCAAGCTGAAAAAAAGTTCAATAGAAAAATAATAGAGAAATAGAAATAAACAATTATAACTTGCGAAGAATAACTTTTTTGTAAATGAAATATATGCTTTTTTAATTTTTTTTTCTTATAAACCCGGTAAAGTTCAGTGCACAATATGTGGCGACGAGCTTTTCAAACTGGATTCAGTCGAATGGGAAGCAAAATTGTAAGTTATTTTCTAATTTTCCTTGTCTAATATTTTACAATTTAGCCTCGAAGAACTGAATTCAAAAAGTTGTTATTCAGCGGAGGAGCCGCCTCACTCAGTTTGGCTTTTTTTGGGTCTACAACTGAATCGAAAAAAGAAGACTTGATAAAACCAGCAAACTTAGACTTGATTATGATGGAAACTGATCAACTTTATGACAATTATCTAATTGACAATGCATATGCTATTCTAAGGAAGTAAGTGATATTTTTGTTTAGATTTTTTTTTATTTAGATGGGGCTCGTCAGATAATTCAGAACTACTTTGGCGATTGGGACGTGTACTGTGTGAAAAGGCAAAGCTTACAAAAAGTTCTGATGAAAAAAAGCAACTGATGTATGAAGCATTTGCCATTATAGAAAAAGCATTAAAGTACGAACCAGCTGAAGGATGTTTTGGAGCGCATAAATGGTTCGTCAACTTATTTTGGTATTAGTTTTTAGGTATGCTATTTTACTAGACTATGTAGGCGAAATCGAGGGTAACAAATCTAGAATATCGAAATCATATGAAGTCCGAAAACATCTCGAACGTGCGTTGGAAATTTATCCCAATGATCCGACCACATGGCATATCCTTGGTTTGTTAAAAATTCTTTAAACTATTTCCAGGCATTTGGCATTTTACTTTTGCCGATATGGGTTATGCTACGCGTATGGTTGCTAAGACAATATTTGGTACACCACCTACTTCTACATATGATCAGGCTTTACATTGTTTCCTAAGAGCAGAAGAGATCTCGGTTAGATCAATTTCATTAATCATCAATCTTTCTCAGCCTCGTTTCTACAGTACTAATACCTATTACATTGGTGAAGTTTATGATCGGATGGGAAATAAAGAAGAAGCAATAGAACAATACAAAACCAGTTTCAAAATGGGTGTAGTTACAGCTGACGACCAGCAAGTCCACAAAAAGGTGAATTAATATTGAATTCCACTACTAACTTTTTTTAGGCATTTGATAAGTTACGAAGTGCGGGTGTCAAAATATCGGAGCTCGTCTAATTTTAGAAACAATTGATTTTGTGATATGTAAATATAGAATAAGTTATATAAATTCTTAAAATTTAATGATCAAGCTTCAAAAATTCAAAAAATCTCATGACTAGTAAATTTGCCCGGTGTCCGCCTCCTTGCAATAAAAAAGGAATCAGAAGATATTATTTTTTTACTTTATTCTTTCTGTTGCGATATTGTGTCGTATAACCTCCTGTGAAAAGCGTTAAATATTCAATTGAAAGCGTACTGAATTTTCTGCGTGATCCTCTCTCATCCATTTAGAAATGGACTGAAGAAGAAAACTTCGAGAGTTCAAACTTTATTCTAAAGCAACAGTCTCCTCAAGTCATCCGTGGTTGGCAAAATATGCATTCTACAGACAGAAGGAGACGAATCTCTATGGCTGTTTGATACGGAACTATCGAGGAAACTTTCTTATAATGACTGGAAACGGGCAGCATTTTTTGATTAACTTGATGAATGGAAGATGGAGTACAGAAAATGTATACACTGTCGTTGTATGAGTTCGTAGAATCAATAATACTTTTTCGAATTCAGCTTTTTTTTCAAACCCTAAAGTCTTAACATTACATAATAGAATAAAAATTATACGATAGAAGAACCTTTGGGAAGCTAGCACTAAGAGTGGTGTGGACTGTTTTTTAAATTTTTTGTCCGCAGTTGCGGGCAGCGGACATCAGCTATAACACTTCTTTTTGCACTTTCTAGTAATCGACGTCCCATTAAAGATTACGGTAGTCACCTTCCAAAAACTTTAAATACAAAAAATACTTCAAGAAATCAGATTTATTGAAACTAATGAAGACGTACACGTCGTCTTCTACCGTATCCTCCATTAGCTGGTGGATAGCTGGGACTGGGATAACTGGCTGGGGAAGGGGAATTGTATCCTCCTGGAGCTGGAGCAGGCCCACCGTTGTAGCTAGCCGGTGTGTCTCCTTCAGGAGGCGAGGGACGAACATTGGTTTGAGATGATGGAGGAGGAGCCGGGTTGGCAGGATAGCTAGGAGGCGGGGCACCACCAGAAGAATGACCATTGTTTCCTTTAGGAGTATCACTTTCACCACGTGGAGGGCAGGGACAGTAGTTGGCTGAAATAAAAATGGATTTTTAGGTTTAAACAGAAAAAATAATCCCAGTAAAATGATGAAAACGAGGATCGGTTTGCTCATAGACTACAAATTATAATTGCTTACCATCTTCTCCTTGAAGTCCATCCTTTCCAGCTGGTCCAGGAAGTCCAGGATGTCCATCGTGGCCAGCGGATCCAGGTGGTCCGGGTGGTCCAGCTTCTCCAACAGCTCCATCCTCTCCATTGTCTCCATGTTTTCCAGGAAGACCAGGTGCTCCCATCCATCCTGGTTCTCCAGGTTGTCCCGGTGCTCCAGGGAAGGAAACAGTTCCTGGCATTCCATCGGGTCCATTGGGTCCATCAAATCCTCCCATTCCTTTTGGTCCAGCGTCTCCTGGCGCTCCAGTTGGTCCGACAGCTCCATCGTTGCCAGATGGTCCAGCTTTACCAGGCGCTCCAGGATATCCGCGTTCTCCTTCGGGACCAGGAGGTCCAGGAGGTCCATCAGGGCCGGGTGGACATTTGATACAACCGCCAGGCATGTCGAAGGAGGCCAGAAGGGAGATTCCACTGGCTCCAGGCTTTCCAGTATCTCCAGGATGTCCTTCATCTCCACGCTTTCCAGGAGGTCCAGGAGGACCAGGGGGTCCCGCAGGACAGCCTTGAGAGTTGTTTTCGCAGTTGCACATTCCAGGATAGATGTATCTGAAGATTTTTTGTTAGAAATATGATATATCAAAAAAGGTTTCTGCTACAGACATCAAATTTATATGAAAAAGTACCTCTTCTTACGGAATGCTGATGGCATAGCATTCATGGAGGAGCCAGTCGGGCTCTGAAGCATCAATATACGATCCCAAGTGTCGTCAGCCATGATTTTGAATTCGTCCATTCGTCCTTCAACCTGAAAATATCTCAATCTTAGAAAAGCATCTATCTACTGACCTCATCACGTAGAGTATTGATATCTGAGACGATATGAGCAACGCCCAAAAGAGCAGCGACGACGCCGGCCAAACAAAGGCCGGCACTTAGATGACCGAACGAGGACATTGGCTACCTGACTCTTCACACTATAGGAGGGCTTTTTATAGCCGTTGGAGATAAGAGAAAAAACTGCCGACGGACTGGATAAAATCGAGGGGCGGTGGATGAAAAAATCCGGGTGATTGTCGCGAAGATGGGTGGTGGCCTCGATCCGCAGAGACGGGGAAAATTGTTTAGGAAAGGATGACAAATTTATTTAAAATTTTTTGTTTTTACAAGTATGAAATTTTTTAAACTTTTTCAGAACAAGTTATATTGCTCTTCGACATGGGATTCTTTAACTGCGTCTAAAAAAATTTCTTTCTATTTATCTAAAAATTAATAAATTACCATTTCTATTTCAGCAAAAAAAAAAGAACTCAGTCAATGAAGCTGGAAATACCTAATGATCTGTCAAAAATGCTTTCCGACCCCAATTCGTGTATAATTTTCTTCACATATGTCAGTGTTTCGGAATTGTTGTTCAATATGTTAAAAGCATTTTTTTAATATAAATAGAAGTAATAATCGGGGAAAACACAACAAACAATAAACAATTAGGGTACTGTGGGTCAGATTTTTTTCAGTTCGAACTCCTATTCGAGTAATGTGCAGAATAGCAATAAAGAAAAAAACGACAAAACAAAGAACTGACTTTTGCAAAATGTTTTATATTCCTCACTCTCTCATGCACCGTCATCTTTGTGAAAAACATGTGGACAACTAGGTCTACAAAAATACAAACAGTGACGCAATCCGATGGTTGCCACCTGGCACTTGTCTGTTTCAGAATAGATGTTTTAAAAGTACAGAGAACGCTGTTATACAATTTTATATACAAATGTGTTATACAATTGACGGATACTTTTATGACGTAAAATTTTATTTTCGGATGTTTTTTATTACAACAAAATCTTTAATCAGAGTTATTCGAAGAGTGAATCTAAAAGATGATGATGAGCAATAGTGAATAGTAACAAGACAATAGTGATGAGGAAAAAGTTCAACACATTCTTGAATTTTTTTTCAACAACGTCAAAAATTGGTATATATATTGCAAATCTAGAATTATGCATGTGCAGATCAAATGCAGGAAGTTTCATGATACAATCGACACTTAAATGATCAAGCATCGATTGGATTCACAGCAAACAAATTTGTCTAAAAACTGGATTATTGTTTCTTCCATGTATCGAGTCGCTTTTAAAAGTTTTTTCATGTTGAGATGGGCGTACAGGATCGATCCCAATATCACTTCGTAAAATCTGTAATTGATTTATATTTCCTCTTGTGGCTTTTCTTCTTTTTCTAATAACGTATTTTTCACATTTGTTTTGTGTCTTATCGGATAAAAAACCCAAAGAAACATAGATATAATGAAAACATACTGAAATTAAAAAAACATGAGCTACCATATCCTCGCCCAAACTTATGGTTTTTTATGGAAAATGTTAGTGTTACCATATACTGATGCTTTTTTTTTTAAATTTATTCTTCGTGAATTCTTTTATGTAAGTTTTTTTTAAATTCTAATTCTGGAAGGAGGCAAACATGGTCCGTTTAATATTTTAGAAGGATGCAAATCAAATCAAATGCTTAGAAAACTTTTATTGACTATCTCACTTCCATCTTCAAACAAAGAATTTAGTGAGCGAAACGAGAGACGAAGACTGCACTGCGAGGAGGGCAAGGACAGTAGGCAGCATCGTTTCCAGGTCTGAAATTGGTTATAAATGAAAAAGAAATAGACTCACAGTCCAGGTCCTCCAGGTTGACCGGGGTGTCCGTCGCCACCAGCAGCTCCAGGGTTTCCGGGGGCTCCAGCTGGTCCTTGAGGTCCAGGGGCACCATCTTGTCCAGCATTTCCAGGTTGTCCGTTGGGTCCAGCAGGTCCGGGAGCTCCAGCAGGTCCAGCAGGTCCAGGCTGTCCACGTCCGCGCTGTCCATCCTTTCCAGGCTGTCCAGGAGCTCCTGGAGCTCCAGCTTGTCCAGGAGCTCCAGCATCTCCAGCTGGTCCAGGGGCTCCTGGAGCTCCATCATGTCCTGGAGCTCCAGCTTGTCCTGGCTGTCCATCAGGTCCAGCAGGTCCAGCAGGTCCATCGGGTCCAGCAGGTCCAGCAGGTCCAGCGGGACACTTAACGCATCCGGTATCTTGAGGAGGACAGGTGATGGGAGCATAGGTTGAGGTGTTGTCCTCTCCAGGTGCTCCAGGTTGTCCGGGCTGTCCGGGAGCTCCGGGTTGTCCGGGAGGTCCTGGGGGTCCAGCAGGGCAGGTAGGCTTGGTTGGCTCGCATTGACACCAGGCGGGCAGACCAGAGAAGTCCTGTCTCTTCTGACGGAAGATGCTGTTGAAGGGATTGTTCTTGGGCTTGCTGGGAGGGGTGACAGTGATCTGGATATCCATCATCTCAGTCCAAGCAGAGTCAGTTTCAACACGGAAGACGGAGACTCCATCGAGAACCTATAAATTGTATTATTGAAGTTTTGTGTTATATGTGTCAGTGATAACGATATGAAATTTCGATATAATATGAAAGTAAAACTAAAATAAGTGAATTTTTGTGTAGATTATGAATATCACAAAGAAAATGCAAAAAGTTAAAAAAATACAATAGTTTATTCACTCACCTCATCATGAACCTCATTGATGGTTGTATAGAGCTGAGGAATGACGACCAAGCAGGCAACGATGGCCAGAGTAGAGCAGGCCGAAGCCACACCGACGATGAGTTTCTCCTCGAACATTGCTGTCCTGTCTTTTCTCCACGACCTCGCCTTTTATAGGCTTCTCGTGAAAGGCGGAGTCTGCCGTTGTTTGTCGAAATTTGAAGGTCGGACTGGCAGCTACTTCTCGTCAAGGACTGAAATTAATAGCTAACGCGATGAATTCCGCAACATTACTGCAGAACTAGCTAGATGTCTGAAGAAAAAAAGAATGGGACTGGTTAGCTACTAGCCATAACAAAGAAAGTATGTCTCGACCCAATGTCTTCTAATAGCCTCTATTCCTCGTCGAATGGTCAGTTAGAAAAAAAAACCGGATTATATGGAAAAACACAAGATGAAGATCGCGGAAGTCTTGTCGAAAAAGCTGGAAATAGAAAGTGGAAGATCTTGCCACTGTCTTTAAATTCCTCAGGAAATCTGAAATGTGTATGTAGCCAGCTTGAAACGTATTTCACTTGATAGAGCATTAAATACACTTAGAAATTTTTTTTTCTAAAAATAAAATTTAAAAATTGTTGGTCTATACTCACAACAGCTGAAATGTAGTAATTCAATTTTAATATAGTTAATTTAGAATTCAGGAATTCAAATTCAATGTCTAAAGTTGCCCAAGAAAACAGTTTCCTGATTGTCATTTAGAATGAGAAAAATAAGTCGGTGCTGTCCCCAAAATGCTTGAAACAAAAATCTGGAGTAACTTCTGTCAGATTCTATTACATCCCAGTTATTGCTTTCTTTAGGTAATCTAACACCTAGGAATTCAACGTCTATAGTTAGGTTGAAATAAACTTTTTTTCATG
Organism: Oscheius sp. DF5120; assembly: GCA_932521415.1. NCBI lineage: Eukaryota > Metazoa > Nematoda > Chromadorea > Rhabditida > Rhabditidae > Oscheius > Oscheius sp. DF5120. Next base: position 6,613,813 of record OW051461.1, read on the forward strand.
GCAAAATGACTGATCCGGGATGAGAAATGTCTCTTCAATTTTCAGACTTCGTTATATGACTAACTGACTGTTTTTTAACCTATTTTGCTCCTCCTAGGTGACTCCGAGAAACTCAGCATTCCATTCCGTAGGTCACTTATTTTTGGTTCTTTACCTAAAAATCCACCTCTTTCTTCATCGTTCTCCCTAAAATTCTTTCTTCCAAACGAGTTAAATTTTACCCTGTCTGTCCTAGATTGTAAAGAGTAGACAGTAAACAAGCTTCCTGATGCTTCCAGACGAGTAATGTTAAAAACTCATAGCTTCCAGTTTTTTAATGGATTGGAGGAAACAAAAGTTACAAATTGAGTTTATGGTTCAACCAGGGGTGTCTTTTGAGAGATGAAAGCACTTTGACTACAATCTGAGAGAATTTGTAGGACCATAGTGACACAAAAAAAATGGCTCAATAAGCTGTACTTCAATCATTCTTCCGTCACATTTTCGTTTATTCGAAAATTGTCTTTGTCTGCTATTATATGTCCTTTTCTTCGTTTATTTTTTTTCCGTTTGAAAGTGATAGCGAAAAAAAGCAGTTTTTCAGGGACAAGTAATTGGAGAAAGAGAGAGAGATGTCCTTGGTCAGCGATCGACTGATTACTCCTTTCTTTTATCGAGGTACTGTAACTTGAAGGTAATACCATAATCTTCCAACTAAATTTTAAATGCTCCCAGGAGGTCCATGCATTGTTATCTGGCCTCCACAGAAGAGCCACCCGTTGGCTCTCCAGAAGTTTAAAAAAAATATCCTCCCTGGTTATTTTTCATCTGTCAAGTAAAAACACCCAGTTCTGAAAACGATTATAAATGTTATTTCTTCTTCCTCATTCCTTTTTTTTTTTATCGTTGATGTCATCGCGGCATTTTTTCTTTCTCCCTGCCACCACCATCGCCGTAGTCTTCTCTCTCGGTTCAAACGCTACCGACAAACCCGTCGGCCTTGGGCGTTATGGCTGAAACAAAAAGCAAGGACATGAAATGGGAGGGAACACCTGCTGCTGATCAAGGAAGTTATTAGGACACACCCGAAAGTAAAAATAAAGATATTTATTCCACGATTAACTTGGTGATAAAAGTTCTAAAAGGATAATAAAGTATTAGGTCGTTCGGTAATTAATGCAGGATTTTTCTTTAAAGATACACGTTAGTGTCCTGCATTAATTTCCGAACAACCTAATAATTTTCACAACACAACTTCAAATAATTTGTCTAAAAAAAAGGTAAATTTTGGAGATATTGAAGAATCAAATCTTATTTTCCATTATTTGGGGTGGCTTCTCACCGTTTACTATTCCTACCTTGAATGAGATTGATAATGTTGTAATGTTTTGAGAAGAATATAAATGAATACATAAATCTATTTCTTGACTGTTTATTTGTTGAGTTTTTTACAGTACACCGTTAAAAAGTTTGAAAAACCGGTAAATTGTATATAGCATACCTACAGTAACCAATCATAAAAAATAAACTTTTCTGAAAAAAATTCAAGAGTACTTATTTTTTTTATTATAAACACTCTAATCTATAGAAAACACAAAAAAAGCTAATAAAGCTCGAAAAAAGGGAAAAAATTAAAATAAAATGTCGTATAATGAGGTATGTTGTATACAATTTACCTGAAAAACCGTATTTTGGAAAATACCTATGTATCCATGTATAAAGAAAGAAAGACATTATAAAAAGTGAATTAAATAAAGAACTCTATGTGGTTAAATATTTTCCGAAATACGAACTTTTTGATCTAAAAGGCCCAGATTTTTTTGTTTTTCTGAAACTATTATTTTGAGAAACATTTTTTATTCTATTTTCTGATTTTTGATAAAGTCGTATATCACATCATCGCCAATGGGAATTTCAGGAACCATCTCTGCCGTTGGATACACTATTCTAGTATTTCTAGAATTGTCGAAAAGACTCCTGAATAATTATATTACAAGGAAATAATCATACCAATATATCATAAAACACATACAAATTAGAAATAGAATAGTCCAAATTATGAGAATAATACATGCATCGAAATTGAGACCTTTGAGATTTTTTAGAAGGCTGGATATTCTGCATTTCGATATTTTCATAGAGATCTCTGAAAAGAATTAGACAGAAGAAAACAAAAAATGAAACAAAAGAAGGAAAGCCATCGGAATGGGCTAAATTTTTTTAAGTGATTTCTAGGTAAAATGATACATAACAATTCAAAATCAGAATCCCAAAGTGCCCTAAATGGCTAAGAGTTATCCAAACTAAGAAATAAACCTAATCACCTAAAAAAAAAGATCAACCGTGAGTAAATTTCTTGTTTCTCTTGAACAGCGGTTGGAACTTTTTGTTTTATAATTTCCCCAAATAATTCCTGAATTGTTCTATTTGGAAAAAAATATTTCATAGCAAATAATGCCTTAGACGTTGCGTTACGCCTATTCGCATTCCATTAACCCCGAGGTCTAGCTTATGAGCATAATAATATATTCACAAAAATAGATCCAGCCTTTTAGTCGTTGCAAAAATCGTTCAACATCCTGTTTTGCCTTACTTAATCCCTTGATGTAAAAATCCTTCAAGAACGCGATCAATTTAACAAGATATTTAATGAAGCACGAAAGAAGAAAACCGGTTGGAAAATCCAATTATGCCACAGGGAGTAGGAAGAAGGAGTGAGGGATTACACATTAATTGCCGATGAGTAATCAATAGAGGTCGAATTACGGGTAGGGACCTATAGCTCAGTATGTTCTTTCTTAATTCCTTCCAGTATCTCCTGATAGATGTTTTCAGTCTGTTGACCACTTTTATAGCCAACACACCAGCTGCTTCGAAGATATTTATAATGACCCTCCGTGGCAGTTGTATACAGCTGACTACTCGTCTCGTCACAGAGAAGTAGGAGATTATTGACTGGCTGAAAAAAGGAACCTATTCATTTGATAAAAAGAGGTACTATTTTCTAGATAATTAGGTAAAACTTTTTTGAAAAATTTCTGAATGATCGAATCAGAGAGAAAAAAGTTGGGGATTAGTCTGGGGTTGATAACAAGGCTTGAATAAGTACTGTTATAAAATTAAGTACTTGAATTTTTAATTCAAATCGAAAATGAACTCGAGTTTGATCCCTCCAAAAATACAAAATCTATCCCGAAATTTGATTCCATTTTAACCGAAAGGACCGATGAGATATGGATTAGAAACTTGCTCACGCCGATCGATTCGAATGTTTTGCTAAAATTTTTTTCACTAATCGACTACCAAATCAAAAGAAATATATTTTAATATTCAGCGTATACAAAAATATATAAAGTTGTCAGAAATGCACGTCTTGTAGACGTCTTGTAGGAAACAAAATTCCCCTTCATTTAGTTGATCATCGATCTATTTTGAGTCTAACAACTACTAAACCCTTCCATCTGAAAAATAGCCAAAAATTCAGTTTTAGAAAATTATCCTAGAAAGCAATTAATCCGAAAAAACCAACCCATCGTTCAAACATTATTTCGGTCTTCCCACTTTCAAAATAAACATGTTCCCATTCAAGAATTAACATTGCATTATCTTGTCCTTTTCTTTTCTCACAGAGATAACCAGGTTCTGTGAATCTAAAGAGCACTTTAACCATTTTTTTTATTAAAAACTAACTTTATATTAGCTGGGCTTGTATTTTTAGTGGTTAACTTTTTCTGTGTAAATGTACAACCTTTGTAGGTTCCTAAAACTTTTGAAAACCAAATTAAACCCCACGAGTGGCTGAATAACAGTTGAAAATGAATAGAAAAACCAGAAACATGTACACGTAGACTGACGACGGATTCTCAGAAACGAAGGAGTTTTATTGTTCCGAGGGTGGGAAGCGATATACGACTGATGATATATTACGTTGAAGGAACTTTTTGAGTTTCCTAGCCAAAATAATACCAATGAATTTGACTCCCGTTTCCCAAGTTGCCTAGAGTGTTATATTTTAGTCAAAAACTACAAAGCGCAAAAGCAAAAGTTTGAGTCAATTTAGATTGATCAAGTATTCACTAAAGTTTTGTCCCGAATATCTGCCTCGAATACCGTTAACACCAAAAGATTACTGCACACGTGCGTCAGTGCCACGTTTCAGTAGTCGTTGATGGTAAACTTCACCGGCGATATCTGCTCTAATGGTTTCCTTCCCCTTCCTCATCACGGATGGTTCCAGGTAGTTTTTGGATTTCTTTTATTCAAACCAGATCACCCGACTTCGACACAATTTTCACCTGCCTTCTTTAACATCTTTCATCAAAAATAGAATGAAATTTTACTCTCATTCAGCCAATTTTCGAAACTCGTCATCCCTAATGAATTCTCGAATACACAAAATTAAAACTATTTCCAACACCTAATAGATCTTACAAAATCTATTTTTTAAACTTTCAGACTAACAACGAAGAAACCGGGTTTGAGAACAGCAAATCAAGTTCAAGCAACTTCCAAATGACCTTGGAAATAACTTGTCCTACTGGAAGTATGTTAATAAGAAGTCGGATAGCACAACGAGTCTGATCACTTATTCATATGGGTTCAACGGTATCAACAACGACAGTGTATGAATATTTCACCCAACCTTTAATTTTGTAAATACTTATTTTATTAAAAAATTTTTTTTTTAAATTTATTTACTTTAAAGATAAGTCACTGGAAAAGCCAAACGATGACATTATCTCCTAAACGAAAAAAAAAATTCATAAAGAAACAAACATGCAACAACATTAAAGATTAGCTGCTTTCCGTTGAGGGTTTCTCTCAGCTTCCCTAAAAAAAGTTTAGAAATTAAAACATTCCACATACTCTTCATGAATACCAGCAAAAAACTGACGCAAATTTGTATTTATAGGAAAATCGACTTCTCGAAGGGCTTGTTCGAGTCCTAATGAAAATTCAATTTTATTATTTTCTGAAAAAAATAATGAGATTTTTTTTTCTGTAATAATTAAACCTCTAGTAATTAAACTACAGAGTCTCTCCAATGCATCCATAAGAAAATGTGTAGTGGATATATTCTTCTTATAAAAAGTAGTAATCAAAAGTTGAAGAACGTCAAACTGTAAAAAGAGAATCAAGTATAAAAAATGTAACTGACCCTTTTCTCTCTTCGGCACATGCTAAAATAGAAATTCATTTTATTGTCACGAGCATATAAACCTTCGGTTTCATATAATTGTTGAGCAAGTTGTAGCAATTTTGCATCACCGCTAATCAACATAGAGAAGGCCATATCGAGAGTGGCAATACTTTTACCATGTGCATTCAAAACCATATTGTAGACTTGTTTGACAAATTCAACATTATTACTAGAAATAGACGACAAGATAGCATTAAAATTTTTACATACTTTTTAAAACCTTCCATAAACATTATGTGTGCTCCCCAAGCCCTCTTCAGTCTATTAGATTCCTCCGTTGCGAACTTTAATGCGCCATCAAAATCTTTTCTGAAAAGAAAAGTCACAAAAATTATTCTTAAAGAAACAATCTCATGGCTTTGAATTTTGGGGAATTGGGACGCGTCTAAAGTCGATTCGGCAGTGACATCTAACCAGTAACTTAATTTCGTTTCTCACGGCTAATTATGTTTATAAGGAATTTTTTTCACTTCGCAAAATCAATATGAGAAACAGAAAAAAAACGGTAATATAGAAACAAAAATCCAAAAAACTAATCCTAGCTTTCCCAATATATTTCAAGTCAAGTTATGTTTCTTTAATATTAAAACTTACGCTCGTAAAAGACCACGTAATTGTGCTTCTGTCATGGTTTCCATTTCTATATCAAACTCTTGCGTGAAAAATTTTGAAATTTTCATCATTTTATCGGGATCATCATCAGCTGCTAGAATAGCGCTCTGAAAACAAGCTAGTTTAGATTAATATAGACTATAAATAAAAAAAACAAAAACTTACATGTTTGATAGCCCTATGATCAATTTTTTTAACATTTGCCTTCAAAGCAATGCATGTTTTACGTGCATCTTCTTCGAAACCATTTTTAGCAAGAAGAGCAGCGCAATACAAAGTTGTATCCAGATACCAGCGACTCCGATGGGATAAAGCGCCTACGTGAGACATAGCTCGAAAACTGTATACAATTAGAGAAAAAATAAAGTGAACTTACGATGTGAGATAACTAGTTCCAAACCTAAGCATTGCTAAAAAGGAAATACAAAAAAAATTTTCAATAATGAGAAAAATAGACAATAGAATAAACAAATTCGTGAAACGAAAAATTATTAAAAATTATAAACTTTAATGCACGTAACAATAAAATCAAATAATAATAAATGAGCAATATACCTAGAAAGGAGGCTCCGATTTGACAGAGGGTAGTGTATGGAAATCTATATTCAATGGTACGGAGTTATAAAGCTCGAAAAAATCCACTACAGGTCTATTGTGAGATGTTGACATTGTATCCATTTTGGCGTCAGCTATGGAAGTATTATTATCTAAAAGCAGAGTTATAAACTACAAGTAATGACCATCTAAATCCGGACGGCTGCGTGATCCAGCAACTACTCGTGGACGGAGTCTCTTTCTGGTAAACGGCGTTTCTTCCGCTTCTTCAACTGCAACTCGCCTCTGTTATAATAAACAAGTTTATCACCAAAAAACTTACCATACATAATCGACGCTGCTCGGCTTTAAAGCTAATCTCATCCTTTTTACTCATTATACAACTTAGTAAATCACTTGAACTTTTTTGTTCCATCTAAAACATATGTTATACAATGATAAACCAACAGTTTGTTTCTCTTTTAAATCTTCTGGTTCAAATTCCTTGAGTTGCTCCTTATATCTGAATACATTGTAAACATCCTTGCTTTCCTCAGCGAATTTCAATTTCATCAACAAATCGGCTTTTTGTGCCGTTTTGTTAACTACAATTGACTCATACTTTTTCTTTTCTTCTATCATCTAAAAATATGTCTAAAGGAAATGACGGATACTAACTAAAGAAATATCTTTATCTGAAAACCGATGATTCATAGCATTTTGAATCTGTTTCTTTTTCTCTTGAATAGTTTTTACAAGAGGTATAACATTCTACAAAAAAAATTACAAAAGAATATTGACTAACCGCCTCTTCAGATTTACTCAAGTATTGTTGAAAGATATCATCAGGCCACTCTTTATCGGAAACAAAAGCCATACGAAAGCATCCATTAAAATTTCCAAATCTAACTTTCAATGTCTTGTTTGAGATCTTCTTTCCAACACTATATTGCTTTGAACATTCTAATACATCACGAACTTCAGCGATCTATAAGCTTTAATATTAAAAAAATCAAAGTATATACAATATGTTCTGAAGGAAAATCCCTCATACGACCAACTCTAATCATTACATAAGATCCAACAATAACACTCTTGAAGAAAGGTGCGTATAAAATCTTCTCAATTTGACTACGAGTAAGACGAGCTGGTAAAAGATCAGATTTCTTTTCAACCTAAAAAAAGATAGATACCATCATTAAAAAAAAAAAACAAACTAAAGTCAAAACGTCAATAATCTTGAATTTTTCCTTATTACCATATCCCTCACTGCGGAGTTCACTAAAAACAATTGAACTGTATAAAAGGATGCATACCCTTCCTCAAAAGTATCATCATCATCTGAGCTTGATGATTCGGAAGAGGTCTGTGATTCTCTTTCGTAAACATCATCATCCTGACCAATCAAAGAAAATCTTTCAATGACTGAAGCAAAATTATTATTATATATGTTGTCTTACCTTTAGCTTTACGCATAGGTAACTGTTTCTTCTTTTCTGGTTCCCACCGGGATTTTTTGTTACTGGGCGATTTTAATTGTTCATCAGAATCTGTCCTATTTTTCGACTTCAGTTGATGTGCAATTTTTTCTCTAAAGTTCTAACGTTATTTTAACACTAAAAAATAACAAACCTAGTTTGTTTTTCTTCATATTTGATAATTCTATCATAAATTTCCATTTCACGTTCTTTCTCAGTCTTATCCATCCAAGCATTGTATTCTTCTTCCGTATCAAAATATTGGCGATTTCCGTCCTATAAAAACCATGATTAAAATAAAATATAACTAACGACTATATCATTTTTCTTTTTTTTTCCTCGTTTTTCAATCTGACTTGTAGCGGTAACTACTCTTGGAGATGATCTATCTTCAGTTGTGTAAATAGGAGACATAGATTCTTGCTTTACTCTAACTGTGATAGTCTCATCAATTTTATTGCTATACATAAAAACATCAAATAATTTTTTTACCTCGAATCTGTTTCTCCCCCAGCCGACAACCTATTTTCGTTGTTATGTAATATATCTCCTTCTAAAACGTTGTATGTTTTGTAGGCTGTCAAATGTTCGCTGTCCATTACCTATAAACAATAAATAATTAAACTAATCGTACCGGTTCGATTTTATTTGATTTTAAAGGCATATGTTTGCTAGACGCTTGTGTATCTTCATCATTAGCAAACATCTAAAAGAAATTGAATTGATAATTATGCAAAAGTAACTTCATCATCTGTATCTTCGTAGCTATCAGATTCCGGCATTTCTGCAAATGTCTGCAAATTAAAATTTTTATGAAAATTATAGAATAAGAACATCAAAAAGAGAATTCTTTAGGATCCTACAATACAAAAAGCTTTTATATTAAAAAAAAGTTTTTACCTAATTTGGTAATTTTCTTAAGTTTCGCATTAAGGTTTTTAAACTATTACATCTCCTTACATCAATTAGCTGCAAAAATCATTATTTAAAAAACAAAACAATGCAAAAAATTTGGATCCCATTGCGGTGTACTGCATTTCTGTAAACCGCATAAAAAACGTCCGATTTACTGAAAATGTTTGGGTTATCACGTAACGATATATTTTATTTATTAATTCATTTCGTGAATTCCTTGTTATTTATGCTTTTTTTTTAATCTTTATGTCATTTTTTTCATTTTACTTTATTAAGCAGACATTAATTGCAAATAGCTCTTTTCTCACTGTTGATTTTTATTAGTCGTAAAATATATACAAATTACTACTTGTAAATTTTTTTATTAATTCAACGAATTTCATTGAAAGCGTCTGATCTTCGAACAGTATATAACTTATTCTCTCCGATAAATACTATCGTCTCGACGAGTAGCCCTCTATCCCGTCCGAATGAACGATAATCGGTCATGATATGAGCTCCTGGTATAACATGATTAGCTGGAATTAGCTAAAAGATGAGGTTTTGTTAAATTGAAAGGTGCACTTAATTTAAGATCTTGTCCTGGATTAATTGTCTCGTTTATTTTTACAGAGAATGTGACGGTGTTTTTCTGAAGAGATTTGATACCTTTTCGAGGTTCACCCATATATCTAACAACTCGGGTAATTATAAACTTGTTTTCAAGTGGCTGTAATGACTGGCTTTTTATCATTTTATTCTCAACCTGTGTTCCGATGTTAGCTATGACCAATCTAAATGCTCCGGATTCTTTGACCGATAATTTATATGTTGAATCTTGAATGTCTTCAAATGAGCTGCTTGGTGTATACTTATCATTCTCCGCGCAAGGCTTAAGCTCATATTTTCAACATATTTTACCTTGTAATCCATTGTTTCATGTGTGCAAACAAGAGCGAAACTGATAATGTTCAATGTGGTGAAGATTATCCCTAAACAGTTTTTTTTTATGGCGATCAACTAAGAAAACGAAATATTGAAATCAACTAATAATGTATAGTACTTTAACCGTTGGTCTATTCAGAAGTATTTACCTGTGATCCAAAAGCCTGTCATTGTATAGCTGAAAAGGCTACCTAATGTTGGAATGACGAGGAAAATGGCGCAATCCTGTATATTTTTATAGCATTTGAGACTATTTACCAAAAGGAATGCATATGGATATGGTGTGAATATGATTCGACTGAATTGATAACGAATTAAGGTCTTAAGATTTCTTAAATGCTAATTACTATATTACCATATGAAGTTTATGTTGGCTCATGCACATCCAAGCAGATGATCCTAAGGACAATAAGTAAATAGATGCAAAAAAAGAACGAAATTCCTTTATCATATCATCTCGTGTAAGCATGTTGATAAACATCACACATTTCTAAATCCATTACACGCATCTGTAATAAATCTATTTTCTTACTCCAATAATATGAACCACGAGAACGATGGCAGTAAAGGTCCCTGATGCCGGCTCTGCTAGGAATTCCGTTGGTCCAGTAGAAATAGCATCATTTAGCTGTTCTGGTTGAGAAACACTCGTGACTTCTTCATAACTTGGTGGGGGATGGAGTTCAGATAAGGGTTGCATATTCTTTCTTAGGTCGAAGTCAAATGAGAAGTTAGTATGACGAATGACTCATCAGTAACGCGTTGCTATGCGATAGAGAATTAACACCTGGTTGGATCATTAATGTGTAATCATTTGTAATTGACATTAATGGCCAAAAAATTTTTCTTTTCAAGGTGAGATAAAATTCCTAAATTGATAGACATATCCTGGACATATATTTATAACATATAACAAAATCTAACAATTATTTACAATCAAGGAAAAAATCTAATGAAAATAACTTATCAGTGTTGAGTCCATTGAATCGTTTTCAGATCAATCCCTTCTTGAACCATTTCCCAAAGTGGAGATATTTCTCGAAGACGCTGAGTTTCTCTCACACAGAGATCTATCGTATATTTTATCTGAAACAGAATAATTAAAAAGTTAAAAAGAAACAGGAATATTATTTTTAACAAACAACTTTCTAAATCCTGTCAAAAACAAGTTATAATCACGCTGGCAATAAGTCAGTTTCTCTCTTGACGGTAGTTAGTTGTGTGCACATTGAGCATGAAAAAGTCGGAACTGAGAGAGAAAAGTGTAAAAGATATCGCTGATGAAGGTCGAAGTTGTCGAAAATACGTTCGCCCGAGCAAGAAGGAGCCATTGATACCATTCGATACGTTTCTTCATGGCAAATATCAACTAAAAGAGATCATCGGAGCCGGTGGCTATGGGCAAATTTTAAAGGCTCAATGGCCGGAGCAGAAAATTTGTATAGCCATAAAAATAATGACAAAGAAACATGAACCAAAAAGAATGATCCTCGAGCAGCGAATTCTTCGACTACTGCAAAATAAGGATCATTTTCCTTACATTGTAAGCTACTGTCGTTAATTTGCTTAATCTTAATTTCAGTTTGGAAGCGGCAATATCGATGACAACTATGTGTTTATCGCCATGGAATTACTCGGTAGAAGTCTTTCGGATTTGAGAAAAAAAAGTGACAACAAAAGGTTCGATGCGTCAACATCAATCCAAGTTGGCATTCAGGCTTTTGAAGCTCTTCGCATTCTTCATGATATTGATTACATTCATCGTGATATCAAAGTATGTTCACTACTTTTTGTTAAAGTTTTTCAGCCGGGTAATTTATGTTGTGGCGATACTCCAACAAATTGTCGAACGATCTATCTCATCGATTTTGGACTCAGCAGGAAGTTCCGGGAAAATGGAAGGATTGTTCGAAGAAAGACAGCCGGCTTCCGCGGAACTCTTCGTTATGTTTCGTTAAATGTTCACGATAGGAAGGATCAATGCCCTTGCGATGATCTCATCAGTCTCTTTTATACCATAATTGAACTCAGTGAAGGAATGTTGCCTTGGACGAAGCTTCGTGATCCTGACGACATTGCGCGAAAGAAGAAAAATTGCAAATCAAATGATTTGTGCATCCAACAACCATTATCCTTGTTCGACTTCTACACGCAATGTTATGATACGAGCCAAGGGATGGAACAGATAGATTATGAAGAGTTGTTGAACTTCTTGAAGAACTGTCTTCCGGATGGTAACGGATCCGAACTCTACTCCTATGAAAATCAAATTGCACAGGACGCAACTGGACCGACGGAGACGACCTACGGAGAAGATGGAGCATAAGAAATAAAATTAAAAAATTCTCAACATTTGTGTTTTGTCTGTAAACTCCCAGACAAGAAAAAAAAAGAAACACTAACCTCGGCTTCTGTTGTAAAACGTCCAATTCCGAAACGAATCGATGAATGGGCTAGGTCTTCTTCAGCTCCAATAGCTCTCAAAACATAGGAAGGCTCTAATGAAGCCGATGTGCAAGCGCTGCCAGATGATAAAGCAATGGTTTTCATGGCCATTAATAGAGATTCACCTTAAATTTCTGACTAAAAATAGACAAAAAACTACCTTCAACACAGGCGAACGAAAGATTTACACAACCAGGATAATGACGAGAAGGATCCCCATTCCGCACCACATGCCCCAATTTGTTGCTAATACCATCGATTAACATTTGGGATAGGCGGTGAATGTGTGCTTTATCCATATCTAAATGAAAAGTAAAAGGACAGATGAAAAAAACAAACCTATTTCTTCAGAAGCTATTTTACAAGCTTCTCCTAAACCAACACAAAGAGGTGTTGGTAAAGTTCCAGAGCGCATTCCTCTCTCTTGACCACCACCACTCATTTGTGCTTCAAGACGAACTCTTGGACGACGTCGAACATAGAGAGCGCCAATACCTGATAAGCTAATTTTACAACACACAATTTATAAAATATACCTTTAGGCCCATAGATTTTGTGCCCAGATATAGACATTAAGTCAACATTTAATTTACTAACATCAATAGGTATTTTTCCTGCAGCTTGAGCAGCATCGGTATGGAAATGTACATTTTTCTTTCGACAAAGAGCACCTAAAAAAATAAGACAATGAAAGAACATACCAATTTCAGCAATAGGTTGAATCACTCCAATTTCATTATTAACCGACATGCAACTGACAAGTGCCGTTGTATCAGTAATATGTGATTCTAACTCCTAGACAAAAATATTGAAACATTATATAAACATACATTAAGATCAACAATACCTCCTGTATTTACAGGTAAATAAGTTACTTTAAATCCTTCCGTCTCCAACTGACGACAGGAGTCTAATACACATTTATGCTCCTGAAAATAAAGATAAGTGCTTCAAAAGTATTACCGTTTGCAGAGTAATAACATGGTTTTTACCTCCATGCCTCTTAAACTTGGCTACACCTTTAATAGCAATATTATTCGATTCGGTTGCTCCAGAAGTGAAAACAATTTCTCGTGGATCGGCCTTGATTAAGTTGGCTACTTGTTCTCGGGCCGTTTCTACCGCTTTCTCTGCAGTCCATCCATATGAATGGGTACGGGAATGAGGATTTCCGAATTCGTTGACCATGTAGGGTAGCATAGCATCTACCACTCGTGGATCCTGTAATGTATACTGATAAACAATAATAATAATTAACCATAGGTGATGTGGCCTGTACGTCCATATAGATTGGGGAAGCTTGAATTTTCGGCTGTTCCGCCGTAACAGGTGAAACTTTTGTTACTGCCGGTGCTGCAGCAGTTGTTGTCGACTGGCGAAGCGCCATGAACGCCGCTTTTCTAACGAGCATTTCTATAAAACCAAAGTTACGAGATGAACATAAAGAAAAGACAAACACATGTAATAATTGAATGAACAAATGATATATATTGTTCATAGTCATATATTTGTAACCAAAACAATATTCACTAAATGGTCTTCTATAAAACGTAATGAAATAAAGGAATTTACCAAATTTAGAAGCAATGTAAAATGAAACACCTGTTTTATCAAATAAACTGCTTCACATATAAAATATGGTAGAAAAGAACATAAACAGGTGGTTAAAATTGCTAAACAAAAAGCTGCTAGTAGCAGCTTCGAGCTGATGTAAAAATAAAAGGCAACAATAAATGTTACGCTTTACACAACGATGAGATAAAGAAGAGACTCGGCATTTTAGGCTCTCTGTGCCTGGGGGACGTTTTTACGGTTATCAATGTTGACGGCATTTTCACGAGCAGCACGATGTTGTTCAACAATTGGAGCAAAGTAAGGATGATCCATGGCTTCACGAGCAGTAAGGCGCTCCTACAAAGTAACAAGTAATGCACAAATAGTCTAAACATACCTGATGATCATAACGCAGAAGCTTATCAAGGAAATCGATCGCTTCGACAGTTACCAGATGTTGATTTTCAGCATGAGTGAACCTACAATACAATGATATCAAACAAGCAAGTTACCTTTCCCATCTCTTTTTCGAATGGCGTCCCAAAATATCATTGAAGCGAGGATCTAGTTCAATGTGATATTTATCGATGTATTGGTAGAGTTCATCTGTACCGAGAACTTTAGCAATACGTACAAGCTAAAATAAAATAAATTACACGAGAATTAAATACTTGATCATAATTGTCATGTCCATGGAAGAAAGGCTCTTTACGGAAAATCATACTAGCCAACATACATCCCAAGCTCCACATGTCCAATGAATAATCATAGTTTTGGTAATCAACCAACAACTCAGGACCCTAAAACATATTATCAATAAAATAAAACTAACCTTAAAGTATCTGGAGGCAACTCGTACATTATAATCTTGTTGTGGATGGTAGAACTCAGCGAGGCCCCAATCAATTAGTCGAAGTTGCCTTTTCTCATGATCGATCATTACATTATGTGGCTTCACGTCACGATGCATGATTCCTTGTGAATGACAAAAATCAAGAGCCTGAAATTATCGTAAACAAATCAATAAAATCTAACCTTGAGAAGCTCATACAAATAGTAGCGAATATCCAAATCGCTTAATGTTTGATAGAGCTGCTTGAAGTCGGAATTATTGACATACCTAAAATGTATAGTTAATAACAATGACCATGCTTACTCGAAAATCAAAGCAGGTGTGCGGGAAATGGGATCTTTAACGACATCCAGTAGAGTAATAATGTTTGTGCCACCGCGAAGATTGTGGAGAATCTTGATCTCTCTCTTGATCTTCTTCTTCTTGACAGGCTGAAAGAACAAATTATAAAATGAACACAAAAAAAAGATTAAAAAAAAACAAACCTTTAAAATTTTAACAACAATCTTTTCATCTGTAGCTGTTTTAACACCTTCAAAAACTTCAGAATATTTTCCTCGTCCCAATTTTCGTACTAGTTGATAGTCTTCAATATTTCCCCATTCGATAACATGAGATTCATAATCCCAATACTCTCGCGGCTTTCCGGGATTTGCCTATAGTTAATTTATTAATTGAACAATAAACAATTTACGTCTGCGTATACTTTGGCTCTGCTTGGAATAGGAGCCATATTGGTTTACCAAAGTAAGAGGAAAACCTGAAAATAAAAATTTAGAGAATAAGAAACTATAGACAGGGAACGATTTTGAAAAAAAAAATGATTTTACATTAAAAAAAATGACATAACAGTTAATTAGATTATCCAATAAAAAAACTAGCTGTATGGATAATGTTTCTATCTTTGAATTCCGATAACGCTTGGCAGAGTAACAATCATAATGCAAACAAAGCGAAGCTGCCGTAAAGCGTATAAAATGTTTCAAGCGTAGCCTGACTACTTTTAACGTTTGATTAAAAAAAATTAGTCGAGTTTAGCCTGTTTCTGAAATACGAATTGAAGCTGAATGGAACAACATATCCGAAATGTACACGTTTACACCTTAGAATTTCGGTGTTAACAATAATCATAAAGCCATTTTGGTTTGCTTTTTCAAGCGATTTATGCTGGTTATGAGTTGATTAGAACGATTATAATGACAAGAATTAGTGGCTGTTCATTTAACCTTGAAAAACAGGATTTCAAACAAATTTTGAAATATCGGTTAATTAATTCTGTTTTATGATTTTTTCTTCTATTATTATTATAACAAACAATTAAATTGCCATTGAAAACAGTCTGATTTGCAAGAGAGACAATAGAAAAATAGAAAAATATGATTTCAGAAGTCCAAAATTGAAACACAAGGCAGCACATGGAAAAATCTCCATCTACCGTACCTCTTTGCAATGGAGCAAAATGGCTTTTGAACAGTCCTTTAGAATGCTGACAATCTCATTTTAATTTCCTGTCGTTTTTTTTTTCACTTTTATGATATTTTTTTCGTTATTATCTCAGCTGAAAACCGATGCAAGAGAGTGATTTTTGCTGCGGAATTATAATATAGCAGCAAATTGATCGTTTACATAAAGTTTATTCAAGTTCTTTGAATTTATGTTAGATATTTCTAATGTCATTTTTTTCAGCAGCGATGGCGTGCTCATGCAGTCAGGCTTTACGTTATGTTCGACCTAAATTGTCTTCAATAAATCCGCGACGGGTTAATTATTAATTATTTTCAATTTTTATTTTACCTTCAGAATACATGGGTTCTACATAGAGTTTATGCTCCAGATCCTACGCCAGTTGGAGCAATTCAAAGAAATCCTTCTGAGCTGCCGAATTTACAAAAGTTGGCAGTAACTGATTATGAAACGAAAAGGCCAGCAGGACCGTTGAAAGTAATTTTGTTGCAAGATGTAGAAGGTATTTTGGCAATATCTTTCATTCATGTTTTCTTATGCTTCAGGTGTGGGACATCAATTTGACGTTGTCGAAGTCGATAGAAAGTATGCCAGAACAGATTTGCTTCTTTCTAAAAAAGCCGTATATGCGTCTCCGTTTGATTTGAAGTACTATGCAGAAATGAAAGAAGTTGTTCGATGTTTACTCATAGTTATGGGAGTTTAGAAAATGGCTGATGAACTGGCAGCTCGTATTAGAATTCCATTTGAACTTCTCAAAATAGGACGTGAACTGCAGAAAATAATTGTTCCGATTAAAGTCAGCATGGAAAATTCATGGACCATCAATAGCAATATTGTCAAAGCAGCACTTCGTCAAGTTGTAGGTTTATCTTTTTTTTTACACTTATGTTGTAGGGAATTGATACATTAGATGATTGTATTCATATTCCCGCGCCTCATATTACAGGACCAAATTTTGAAATAGAGGCGAAACTTATTAGATTTTATGTTGTAGTGTCAAATTCTTATGTTGTTCCAATGATAGGTAGGATATCACATATTTCTGTTGATGAATCTAAACAGGTTAATTTTAATCTTATTGTTTTATTTTATGTTAAGATCATTTCTTCCGAGAGGAACAGAATACCAACAACAGCCGATCTGAACAAGCATGGATTAAAACATGAAGACCCGGCATACAGCAAGACTGGAGAATTTACGTCCGATTATCCAGTAGTAGATTTTATGAAACAAAGGGCAAGATCTCAGTAGACTTTTTTTTGTATAGGATTGTTTTTTGTTATTGTTTTTAAAAGAAAATTTCTTTGTTTTTTCGTTGAGCGTTTATACGCTTGTTATCTCCAATTTATTTATTTTTATTTTACTTATTTTGCTCTTCAGTTTTCTAAAGCAAAAAAAAAACTACTCACAATGGTTCTGGAAAGTACAATGATTTGGTTTGTATATTTCTTTTATTTTTATTTTTGTATTTACAGCGTTGATAACTCGGAGTGGATGAGAAATGGCGACTTTGCCCCTACCAGATTACAATGTCAACAAGATGCTGCTAATATGATTGTGCAGACAAAGCTGCGGGCTAATCCAGAGAATGCTGTTGGGCTTCTTCGAATGGCTGGGTTAATAATTTTTTTTGTGTTTATTCTGGTTTAGTGAGGTTGAAGTTCTTTCATCTATGACTCAAGAGCATCCTCGTCTGTTTATGAAGCTCCATCAAGTTCAACCCAAAGTAACTGATGCACATTTCTAAATATTTATTTTACCTTCAGGGTGAATGCAACTTCCTTTCTAGCATCAAAGTTGCTCATTTGGCTCTCAAACATAGGCAAAATCGAAGTCATAAGATGCGTGTAGTTATTTTCATTGGTAGCCCTATTGAAAACGTAGACCCCGCCGAATTGATGAAGGTTGCAAAAAAATTTAAAAAGGAGAAGGTCGAATGTGACGTCATTTGCTTCGGTGAATCTGATTCGAGAAATGGCGAAATTATGGGACAATTCATTGATACGCTCAATGGAAAGTAATTTATTGTTATGATTATGTATTATATGATATTTTATTTAGAGAGGGTACCAGCTCAAATCTTATTGTAGTTCCTGCGGGTAGTTCATTGACTGAAGCAATTGGTGCATCATCTATTTGTCGTGGAGAAGATGGGGGAAATGCTGTTGGAGGAGCTGGTGCCTTTGAATTTGGTGTTGATCCTGAAGATGATCCTGACCTCGCTCTTGTAAGTGATTCATTCATTCTTATATTTTTCATTTAGGCTTTACGTGTTTCCATGGAAGAAGAACGAGCTCGTCAAGCCGCTGCCGCCGCCGCCGCTGCTCAAGAAGGAGGTACTCCTACCAATGCTGCTGCTACTGCTCAGCCAGAAGTAATTGATGTTGATATGTCAACAATGACAGAAGAAGAGCAGCTTGAATGGGCACTACGTATGTCAATGCAGCAAGAAACAACACGTAGGTGTTTTTATACCATTTATATTTCATTTTCAGCACCGCAGCAAGCCGAATCGAGTGCTCCTGCTGGGGAGCTGATGGATGTCGACGTCACGGGATCGGGAAGTTATTCAAATTTCTTCTATTTCTTTAGGATGCCAATGATCTGCTGAATAATCCGGATCTTCTTCAGCAGATTGTGAATGAATTGCCTGGTGAAAACATGACGGAGAAGGATGAGAAGAAAGGAGATGAGAACAAGAAGCAATGATATAATGTTTGTATAATTTGATCTTTCTAAGTGAATTACTTTTATGTATTGTGAAGTCAAGCAATGAACCTAAATAATTTGTCTTATAAAGGTGTTAAAAAATAATAAGGCAAGGATCGACTGATAAATGAAAAAATATATAAAACATAAAAACCCGAAAATTTAATTTATTGAAAGGAAAATTATCTTCTTCCGGGATAATGCACCCGCTTACCTCCTCGGCTATCGTCGTCTTCATTCCACGATCGTCGTCGTTGATAGTTTCCTCTGTAGTTATCTCTATAGTTATCTCGTCCCCCACGGAATCCTCCACGGAATCCTCCACGACCTCCACCTCGTCTAAAATAATTTATTTAAGAAAGAAAACAAATTTACCCTCCTCTTGAGTAATCAAATGTCCTCTTCGGTTTTGATGTCCACGGGTGCATGACGATTACAGGGGCAAATCCGCTATTAATTTCTGCATAGCTTGGATGATCCTGAACAATTGTTTTAAAAATAAAAAAACAACTAACCTCAGTATATCGATCCAAAAATAATTTGTCTAAATCCTCCTCTACTTTTGAACAGGTTCTATTTCCTTTTTCCGTTTTGTCCGCTGCTCCTGCATCCGTCGACATCAGTTCTTAACAAATCATTTAGATGCAAGTAAAAAAATTCACAAATTGAAAAGGACAAGCTAGAAAAACAAAAAACCCATCAAATTATGGCATGTTTTTTGTTTTACAAGGAAATTTCAACTAGTGTTAGGAATTTTCTATACGATATCTTAAAAATAAAAAAAGCATTGAATGAATGAAAGAACTTTTTTACAATCATCCTTAAATAACAATGATAAAAACTAAAAAAAATTCTCAGATCAAAGATATTCGAATGTCTTCGGATTAATACGCAATTTTCCGATTACGATGTGAGATTTGCATTTTGACTCACACGTTATTTACGCAATTTCATTATCTTTCAGCTTTTTCTTTGTTTATCTTCGATATATGTAGTCTTTCTGGTTTCCATATATAATTCAATAGATTATACAATGCTTCGATCCGCCAAACCACTTTCTTTAATGTACTTTTTCAGCTTTACAATGGGACTTTTATCACATCTAGTTACAATGAGTCTAGGATTTTATGGTGGGCTGTGGGCAGCACAAAATTATGAAGTAAGTGGTATTTTTTTCTCTTGGAATCGGTAACACGAGATGTTTGGCCGCTAAGCTGCTTAATTTGCCACCAACATTGTCAATAATCACAAATTTCCTCTCTGAAATAGATTCATTTCATTTATCGTTTATTCAGGGATTTTCATGTGTTGTTATGTATGTTTTTATCACCATATGTCAAATAGTTTGATAAACAAACATCTAGGAATAGATTGTGTGTACTTATTTGCTTCAGGTAGGACCAGTACCGTCAGTATCTCAGCTCGTCCAACGATTAGAAGATTATTTAAAACAGTATAAAAAAACCGATTAACAGTTTGATAGAATTGAATAAAGTTTTTACAAGGAATTACATGCAACGTGGTGTTCCGTCGACTGATAAAGGTCTCCTGTCAATAGTCAAAGTAGAAAAGAAACATTTCTACAAGCTGATAAGCGGTTTATTCTGTTCTACCAAGGTTACTATTCAAATGATGGAAACAGCACGACAATGGTGGTATAAACACCACATGATTGTTCGAAACGTCACTGCCTTTTGGTAATTTTTACATCCTAAGTATATTTCAGGATATTTGGACTATGTAATAATTATGGATATGTTATTATGCTCAGCGCTGCTGAAGATATTATGGCTAATATTCAAGACAAGCCGGCGAATCATTCAAAAACCCAGTGTCAGGTTAGAATTATATTTTTCTTTTTGCTCAATTCGTATTACTTTATTTTATTTGTAGCAAGATGTTTCTGACTGGAAATGTACAACAAAATCAACTGGAGCAGTATTACTTGCTGACAATTTACCTGGCTTGATTTGTAAGCTAACCTTTCCTTTCTTCATGCATCGAATACCTTTTGGGTTACTTTCTATTTTAGAACCATAAGTTCATTTAGATTGCGTCATTTTTTGATATGTGCTCTTCAATTCAGCAGTTACTTCATTGTAGCGTTCTCAAGCAATGTAACCATGTCACTGGCCGGTGTATCAATAGGAAGTTTAGGCAGTGGCATAGGGGAAATAACATTTCTCGGTTTCTCGTCGTTCTTTCCCATGTATGTGGATATTGCTAGTTATTTATAATTACAAAATGAATAGCGTTAAAGCAGTAATTTTTAGGGCGACTGTTGCTGCATGGTCATCCGGAACTGGTGGTGCTGGACTAATTGGCTCTTTTTCTTACGCATTTCTCGTAGAACCATCGATGGGCAATCTTTCTCCAAAAACGGCATTGCTAGTTCAAATTTTCGTCCCAGTTGTATTCTTCCTCACGTGAGAAGCTCTAAAAACCATGAAGAGACTTTTTCAGTTATTGGATTATTTTAGAAACACCTGCAGATGTTTATAGCCCGAAATTGAATCCGAAAACTTGGATTGTTCCAGCTCATTTTTATGACAATCAGTTCAAAGCAAAAGAAATGGCTCGAAAAGAAACGTGGTCATCAGAAGATTCGAATGCTGTATCAGAACCACCACCCGTTGTTAAAGATCCTCGAAAAGTTCCTCAAAGAAAATTAACATTTCTCGAGAGAATTACTCTCATTCTACCTCTTCTTCATCTAATGATTCCTGTCGCACTCGTTTATGTTGGCGAATATTTGATTAATCAAGGACTGGTAAAGCGACAATAGAATAATCATTCGCTTTTTTAGACACAATTGATCGTCTTTGACTGTCATGAAGGCTTTGGCCTTTCAGTAAACAGTCAATATAGATGGTATCAAGTGCTCTACCAACTAGGAGTTTTCATTTCTCGTTCTTCTGTAAAATTTGTTGCTCTTCCAGGATGGTCTCTTTATCTTCTGCCAGTCCTACAAGTAACTAAACAATAAAAAAAATATATCTTTCAGTTTACTAATATGACATTCTTCCTGGTTGATGCAATTTATTGGTTCGTACCGCATATTTCTATCATATTTGTGCTGATTATATTTGAAGGTTTACTGGGAGGATCATCGTATGTAAACACATTTGCCAAAATACATAGAAAGGTAAGTAAAAAGTGTCAAAATAGACCACAAAAAACATCTGGTTGCCTGCATTTCATAGACTTTTTTTCTTAACTTGAGCTTATATAACCCTGAAACGGAAAAAAAAAACTTGGTAGTACTAAACACGCGGCTCCATTCGCATCGGTAAACGCGCTCTGTAAAATACAGTGCAATTTCTTTTAGTTTTTTTTGCTATTTATTTTCTCTTTTACTTGTTTTTAGATTCTTATCATAGCCATATGAATCAATTTAAAATATAAATTTTTTTATAATAACAAAAAATAACTGAATTCTGAAGAAAAATATTCAAAGGAAACAAATAACCCATCAATTTTAAATTGAAGTTATCCCTATGACTAAAGAAAGTCATATCGTTTGGTTGGATATTACCAAAAATTTATAATAATTTTTATTTTTAAAATATCGTGAATCACGACGTGTTAAACGTGGGGGGAGGTGGAGACTGTTAGTTTGTGCGCAAAAAATTTGAAATTCAGAAAATTGGATTATAGCACTTGTATTACCAGAATACGGTAGTGACTGTTTCGTTATCGGTATTTGTTTATAGTTAGATAATTAGAACAATTAGCAAATATTTGATTGTTACTTGGATGAAAACAAGCAATAGAACTTAAGAAGCTAAAACCATTTGTTTCAATAGAATTTTTTATTATCCTTATACACCTGTCTTAGTGTATTACTGGTTAAGGCAAACGTTCCTTTTGTTTGTTTGCGTAGCACCGTGTTCTTGAACTCGAGAGCATATGCCTACTATAACGCGTATTGTAAATATGAACAGGACATGTCAAAATTGTCTTCAGGTTGCTCCGGATGTGCGTGAATATTCCCTCTCCATCGCTACTCTCGGTGATACCATTGGCGTCTGCTCTGCCGGATTCATTGCCATCCCTCTGCATAATTGGATCTGTAGTCTACAAACAAAAAAAAGATTACACCATGTGTAATCTGCATTATTTATTAAAAGCTCTTTTATGATTGGGAAGGGACAAGCATCGGCATGAATTGACTCGTATTTTTACCGACTCTCAAGAAGAGCGATTTGAGATTCTGTGAGAACGTCGTTGAGTTTCTTTTGTAGGCGAAGTGATTCGCTTCGCGAGTGTTCTTCAGCTGTTCTGTAGTATTCTTAAGATTTTATTTTTATGTCGTGTTACCTTCGAAGCTGAGCAGCGATAAGCTGCCCGAATATATCAAATTCGTCATTTGAATTGTTAAATGATGATGTAATTCGACGACAAATCTGAATATTTAGATTGTTTCTTTAACTTCTTACTTTTTTTCTTCTTGGTTCTTCCTCATCCCCACTGCTGGGATGTTTAGAAGTTGATGGCAAATACGTTTCAGGCGTCGATTGATTCGTTACTGGAGGTAGCCCAGATGGTGATGGTGGTGTTTCTGGAGGTGTCTTTTCTTTTTCTTGTTTAAATGACTAAAAGCTTCTTTTACGTATCTATCTCAATTACCTGTACAAATAACGTTTGCATAAGTTCATCCGAGCTTGATACACTATGATTGCTATTTTCGAACTGCATTTCATTTTTATCAAGATCTATCCCATGTTCTCGTTGTAAGGTAGAAATATCGAAAATAGATGATGTGTCGTCTGCAGTTTTCTTTTTACTGTCGTCGAGAAATGATAGCATCTTGTAAAACTTCCATGTGATCTCTTTTTGTGCATCATATGCGTATTTTCCTTCGTTAATGTAACGAAGTTTTCGAACAAAGGTGTCTTTGAGATTCTTCCATTGCGAACGAATATCATCGCCTGAAAGAAAGCTTACTATCTTAATTATTAGTCTTTTAATTCTCTTTCTCTGTGCGTCTCTCTTTCTTCCTTGTAACACTAATTGATAAGTATATTTACAGGACTATTAGAAGCTGAAAAGTGGGGAGTATGAAAATGTGTTAGCTTGTTTATTTTTGTTGATCTTTTTATCTTCTTGGCAATCCTCATGCTGAATGACCATTAAATTTTTATCACAACCCCAGAAATAGAATCTCATTTAGGCGATGAGAATTGCGTGCGCTGGTAATTTCTAACCTACATGTATATTTTGTCGGACTAGGAAAAGCATCATTCATTGAATCAGATACTTCTTGAAAAGCTTGAAGTTTAGCTGTCTTGAGATTTAGTTGACCGGCGTCATTCATCACGTCTTTATCCCATAAAATCTAAAATACGAAAGTTTTGGAGCATGTTTTCAAAATACGTACTCTTTTCTTGTGGATTTCTTGGATTAAAAATGTTCTTGAGGGATCTGTCCATTGTGCCATCTGAAAGCTTGCAAATAAAACAGCGATTTTTAGATCAAAATTCATTGTGGGGAGTAATTTTTAATAATAGCTTAATTGGGGGTTAGCCGAGACTAATAATTTGTATCATGAGGTCAAGAGATTAGATACCCGTTCGATTCTGTGAATCACGGTATCATGTTGTTTTTTTTATCCCAGATATCGCACATACAACAGGTTGTCAATGAATCACTTGGCCTATCAACGATTTTCTCGTGATAAAGTTATCATCTATAGCCTTGACAGCCCACCCATTACTGTCACATAGTCAGACAAACTGGTCTTGATTATTAATGACTGGCAAATTGTGCCGTACAACTTGATTATAGGTATTGGGATAGGAAAAGGGATGAAACATGGTATACTTACATTTTATCAGTTAAATGTAAAATAGTATCCAGCAGCGAGTCGATCCGACGTCGACTAGACGACCGCGACGCGAGTGTCGCCCACCTCTCCCTCGCCTCTCTTGTTCTCGTGCGCTATATTGTCGGGCTTCTCTCTCTCTCTCCAATGTCGCCAATCTCTCATTGCCGTCGCCGCAGGCGCCCGCGACACGGCTGAATCGCCTGTTTGTGCCGCAATCAATTTTGGCGCTCTGCAGTCAGACTTTTCTACTGAATACTACATAAAAGACTATCGGCTTCGAATTTATAACCAGAAACATAATATTACTCATGAAAATGGTATAATTAGTTGAGATCTATAATGCAGGATACAAATGAAAATACATCAAAGATATGATAACATTACTTAGGCTTTTTTAATGGAGGTCCACGCTTTTTTGGAGCCTTTTTATCTTCTTGTGCTTTTCTCTTTGCTGTAGTCATTTCAGACTTGACGACAGCTTTCACGCTGAAGAAAGCATCAATTCGACCCTAAAATACGGTTCTGTAGATAGGATGTAAAGAATACCTGAGCACCAGCGTTTCGTCCTTTTTGCATTTTAGCGATAGCCGACCTAACACGGACTTCCTCAAAATTCTTTTTACCACATAGAAATTCTACAAGTCCATCAACATCGGGTTCTTTCCATATTAACTAAAATGTATGTTGTAAATGACATCAACGAGTAACACAAACGTTATAATTCTCTTCTTGACTAATATCTGGATGAATAAAAAGTTCTCTTGCACGTTTAAAAGGCCAATCGTCCGGAGGAGGATATTTCTTAAAACAAAAAGTGAAACTAAAATAATTATACCGTTTGATCAATATTTTCCAGTATAGTTTCGATATCCTTATATTTTTGAACAAGTTCAAAAGCCTTTTTAGGTCCGATTCCTCTGATAGTTCCACAATAGTCACAGCCCAGAAGAATACAAAGATCAACAAATTGATCCATTGTAAATTCGAACTCTTCCAAAATTTTGGCCAAATTCATTTCCTACAAATTTATTTATTTAAATATTTTTTACCTTGATAGGGAGCTTTTTAGCTTCTGCTACAGTCATATTTCGAAGAAGGACACTTGCTCCGAAGGTAAGAGCATCCATATCCTCCGTAGCAACTCCAAAAACCTTTCCAGATCGTGCTAAAGCAGCACATTCAGCTTCAGCTTCACAAGGAGCATCAATTATTGGAACACCCATAAGGCTTAGCAACTCTTTCACTTCTTGATTTTGTTGTTGTGTCACTTTTACGAGACGCCGTTCAAATTTTTCAGCAGCTTCAACATCTCCTTTCTCTTTGGCCTCTTTTAGAGCCTTTTCAGCTTCATCTCTAGAAAACATACCAAATAAAAGCTGACTCACCTTCTTTCTTTTCTTTTTTCTAACTCACCACCTTTCATATCTGGAGGTTTACCATCAAATACATAAACAGGCTTAACTCCATTATCAATCATTCGAATTGTACGATAAAACATTCCCATTATATGACTAAAAATTTTATAAACGAAAAAATCTAAGTTACCTTGTTGTTTCACCTGATTCATTTTGCAATTGTGACCCATCCATTCTAACGGCAATTAAAAATTGATAAAGGCACATAGAAGCGTCAATAGCAACCTAAAATTGAAAGAAAAATAAAAAAAACTAACTTTTCTACCAAAATAAGACTTTATCTCATTCAATCTAACAGCATTCGGGGCATGATCAGCTATCACTTGAGATAACCCCTTAATTCCCATTGCGGTGAAGCTTCTAAACATCAATTTGTTTTTCTAAATACTGAAGAAATAAAAGTTGAAATAAAAGCATCTGTAATGCAGTAAAAGAAAGTTCGAATTGCGTTAGATTCCCGCTCACCAATTCGACAAACGTAAACAACGGGCATAACATCTTCCACACAAAGTTTTTTCCAAATGTAAAAAAAAAATTTAAAATTAAGAGAAGTAGAGGAAGAATACAAACTTGGAAAGTAAATTAAACAAAATTAGTCTTATTATTCAAACACTGTCGAATATAACAAAAAAAGAATTGGATAAAAAATTGTTTCACTCGTAGAAAAACCTTTCAATATTCTTCACCGTCCATATTATCATCAGAACCCGCATCTCCATATCTGCAAAGAGTTAGCAGCAGTTAAACAAAACAAATAAACATACCCTTCACCATTATCAAAGTATGAACTAATATAATCGTTTTCTTCCTCGGCATCATCTTCCGAAACAGCTTCATCTTCCGCTTGTTCAGATTTGTCCGATTCTGATTTTTTATCTTCCTCCTCATCATCTTCTTTTTCCACTTCACCATTTTCATTTTCTTCTAATTGTTTTAATTTGATTTGAACCATCTCAGCATCATCTAATTTTTTTCGTTTCGCCTTGTTCTCTTCTGTCTTTTCTTTTACCCAACAAAGCTCATCAGGCAACCTTGAAAAATCTATAGTTTAGATGATACAAATAAAGAAAATTATCTAACTTGGCGTGAATTTCGCTACTTCTGTTTTGTTATACTTATCGATGTAACGTTTAACTTCCTTTTTTTCTTCCTTATCCAAATAAAACTCTGATTTTTGAAATCTAAAGCTCATGAGTAGAAAAATAGAATAAACCTGTCAGCGATTTCTTGTCGCAATACAGCCATATATTCTAGTTCCTCAGTATCTGTTTCAAATGGTAAAATTGTTCTTCGCAGAGCCTGAAAAGTCAGATTGTTTGAGAAATTAAAAAAAGGACTAATAATTCTTTAAAAGGCAAAAAATCAGGTAAACAAACATTAGAATTATTGGAACTAACTGGATAAAGTGGTGGTGGTTCAATTATAGCTTTTGATTGATAGTTATTCATTTCATATCTGGCTATTCCCAGTGCATCAGCCACTTGTCGAGCAGTCTGGTTTCCCCCTCCACGTCGACCACCTCGTCCAGACATCTAACAAATAAATATTATCAAAAAAAATGAATATAAAGAAATATTTGATAGAATCTAATCAAAACCTTAAAGTTCAATAGATTTTAAAAAAAATTTAGTGCTAAAAATAATAACAAAACATTAATAACAACATCGGTGAAGGAGAGATCCTACTACTATAGAGCCTACTTATTTGCACAATTGAATTGAAAAAAAGACTAAATTACGTTATAAAATTTACAATTTCAATTTTTCTCCTCCTTCTTTTTTTTTATCTTTTTCCTCATTCCAGTTTTCAAGTCCTTTAGGAAGATCCGTATTCTCATCAAGGCCTGAAAGTTGAAAATTTGTTTTATTTAAGAGTGAAATGAAAATTACCTCCAGTACCCGCAACCATTTCCTCATAACTATGTTTTTCATGGAAAGGTCGCTTTCCAAGAAGTTCAATCATATCTTCACGAGAAAGAATCTCCTTCTCCAAAAGGCGTTGAGCAACTTTTTCAATTTGATCTCTCTTGCTTAGAAGTAAATCTCTTGTTCTATTCAAAGCACCATTAACCATATCTCGAACCTAAAGCGATTAAAAAGCACCTATATTACATGCCTCTTGATCAATAATTTGAGCTGTAGCTTCTGAATATGGCTTATCAAATGTCATTTCACCAGGTCCAGGAGTCTCAAAAGATAGTGGGCCAACTTTTTTGGACATACCAAATTTCACAACCTAGTTTCGATAAGATTGAAAAAGAGAAAAAACCTGTGAATATGCTATTTGTGTAACTTTCTGAAGATCATCTTGTGCTCCAGTTGTTATTCGTCCAAAGAAAATCTCTTCTGATACGCGTCCACCAAGTGTCATACACATTCTGAAAAGTATAAAAGATCTCGCAAGACATATACCTATCTAGCAATTGATCTTTTGTGTAAAGATATTGTTCTTTAGGAAGATATTGTGCATATCCGAGTCCTTTTCCACGAGGAATAATTGAAACTTTTAACAACGGATCAGCAAATTCTAAGAACCATCCAGCAATAGCGTGACCGGCTTCATGATATGCAACTGTCTTCTTCTCCTCTGGTTGCAATACCTAAACTTTACAATTTTCAAATTTTAATTAAAAAAAAGGTTACCTGACTCTTCTTCTCCATTCCAGCAACAACGCGCTCTATAGCTTGTTCAAAGTTTTTCTGTGTGATTTCCGTGTTAGCATCTCTAGCAGCAATCAGAGCAGCTTCATTACAAACGTTAGAAATATCAGCACCAGAAAAGCCAGGTGTATGAGCAGCTAATTTACGAGAAAGAACTGTTTTATCCAAAGAGGTCTTCAAAGGAGTTAGATGAACCCGGAAAATAGAAGCACGACCCTAAAATAAAAATTTCAACAATAAACAAAAACCTTAATATCTGGAACAGGGACGTATATTTGCCGATCAAATCGACCAGGACGAAGAAGTGCAGAGTCAAGGATGTCTACTCTGTTAGTTGCGGCCATAACAATTACGGAGCTGTCATCAGTTGTAAAACCATCCATTTCAACAAGTAATTGATTTAATGTATTCTCCTGTTCGGAATGGCCACCCATTCCCCCTTTACCACCTAGAAAGAGTAATGAATACAGCTAAACTAGTAAAGCATACCTCTTTTCCTACCAACAGCATCGATTTCATCAATAAACAAAATGCAAGGACTATTTTTTCTCGCCATTGCAAACATATCTCGAACACGAGCTGGACCGACTCCAACAAACATTTCCAAGAATTCTGAGCCGGATACAGTAATGAAAGGAACGTTAGCTTCTCCTGCTGTAGCTTTTGCCAAAAGAGTTTTACCCGTTCCAGGAGGTCCTGTTAAAATAGCACCCTAAATACAAATTCAAAAAATAAAATAAAATAACCTTTGGAATTTTAGCTCCGAGATCTTTATATTGTTGAGGATTTTTGAGGAAATTAACAAATTCCATAATTTCGATTTTAGCTTCTTCACAACCAGCTACATCTTTGAAAGTAACTTTTATGTCTTCTTTGTTGATAATTCTGGCTGTACTCTGACCAAATCCACCAAACATTCCACCAAGTCCTCCTCCACCAGGACGACCAGCGCCTTTAACTATAGTCATTAGTCAAATGGTGGAATAACAAACCTCCGGCAGCCCCACCTCCTCTTAGCATTCTAAAAATGTAATATCCAAATAGTAAGGGGAAAGCTATGCTGATCAAATTCGGAATTTCACGTTTGCTGAAGAAAATAAATTAAATAAAACATAGTAAACCTACAAGTCAAACTCGCTTTTATACAAAACAGGAATTTGACTCTCCGAGGGGACACCCAAGTGATGTTGAGCTTGTGCTAAACTTCTTTCGAAACTATCCACACTTCCTATATTGAAATAACAAGTTTTTCCACCAGTTTTGCTAGAAGATGTAACAATTCTGACCCATTTCTTATCGACAACTTCCAGCCTTTCTACCTAAAATGTTGAAAAAAGGTTGAGGAAAAAATGAAACTGACCAATCCAGGCTCTAAAAACTCGCTAAAGAATTCTTTCCAAGAAATTTCCCGATATGATGTATAGTCATTAAATAAATATAATGCAACAATGACACCAATGGCTGTGGCAAAGTTTTGCCATCCCCCAGGGCTGAAAGTTAATTTAGAGGAAAGAAAAGAGATAATGGCTGGTGCTAGCTTTAGTGTACCATCGCGATTGCATCATTTTTAAAGTCCTACACGAAAGGCGATAAACTTACAATATGTTATCAGGTAATCCTTTTTCTCCGTCTTTTTTTGATCCACTAGATTCTTTTGAAGAGCTTTTAGAAGAACTTGATTCTGTTTTTTGCGATGAACCTCCACTCTTTTCACCGAAAAATTTACCAAAACCTTTAGGTGTTGCTAGACGCTGTATTGTACGTTGAATCTATATAAAAAAACAGTGAGAGAAGAAAAAAAATAGCGCAAACCTGATCTATAAATTTTTGCTCAAACGTCTTATTCTTTTGTAATAAATAAATAACTTCATTTTTAGATAAACAACTCTGCAAAAATGTCTGATTTGCCACTAGTTAACTTACACTATTTTCTAATGAACTACTAGAAGTTAATGAAGACGATATGCATCTAGTAGAATTTCCAGAAGCTAATATATCACGTATACAAGAACGACTTGGTAATCGGCGAGTAAATCGCCACATTACTAAAACTGTAAAAATTGTTATAGGAAGAATGAATTGGTAAGAAAAATATGACAAAAGAAGACTAAACTATGAGGTAAATGGCATCATCTCCGTTGACAAGAGGAAAATTGTGAAATGGCTAAAAGTCTACGCAAGTTGTCGTTCTCACGAACACAAATACTACGTATTTTTCAGATTTCTTTCAGAGTTAGTTCATGACTCCACACAGTAAAAATGATTTTTATATTAGTTGAAAATTTCCATAAAACATATTGGCAGCTTCAGACATATAGCTACATAAAATTCCTCCCAATTTACTTTCCTATCATTATTCTTCTAACTTACCAACTACTCAATTATAAAAGCATTACTTATGTGATTATGAATAATACATAATAGATATACAAATAAATATAAGAAAAATTACTTTATTCTCGCCGTGTACTTACAACTAAAATTCCTTTTTTTCTTAGTCAGAAAGGGCTTTTTCTTTCTACGGTCTATGAACAAAAAGTATACAAAGACGAAAATGACAAGATCAAGTGAATATAAGACCAACTGAAAGAATGTTATAGAAATGCAAAAGTTAGTATACAATATAAATAAATAAACTATATCATTCTAGACACGGGGAAATAAGTTAATGAGTATTGCTTTTCACAGGTATCAAAAAAACCTTCTTTATGGCAGGGCAAAAAAAAAAAGCGAGACATGGCATTATAAAGCTGTTCTTTTTTAGAAGATTAGCGAAGCGGAACAAGGACTTGTACATAGCTGATTGGGAAAAGGCCGTTCTTTCCATTTAGTCTTCCTTCATACCAATTCTCATCAATCTAAAAAAGATTAAAAAAAACTTTAAAACTAGTACCTGATTGACAAGTTCAATAACAGATCCTTCTTTGAAGTCTAGCTCTCCAGGATTTTGGGCTTCGAAGTCAAAAAGGGCCTTACAACATGCTTTTTGGGCGGCTGCTGGAGCAGCAGAAGTCGGAGGAGCGAACGTCTTAAAATCATAATACTAGGATGGGTGTAGAATGAATAGAACAATTTTACAAAATGTTATGCGACGAAAATAAAAAGATAAAGAAAGCTAACCGGTGGTGGTGGTTGTGCAGCAAATGGATTCATGCCACCATTTTGTGGATAAGGATTGTAGCCCGTAGATGTTGAACTTTGTGACATTTGACTTGGTACAGGACTGTGACTTCTAGGTGTGCGAGATGTTAAAACTGGAGCAGGCAAGTGTTCAGGACGCTGACGTGAGCTCGCTTCTTTAATTCTGAAAAGAAAAAAAATAAGAAAAACCAAAATGAAATGTACCTATGATTTAGTTGACTTTGCAGCTGCTCTAATACTTGGGTTGTTTGACGATGGAATTCCATTTGAGCATCTACTAAAGCACGAAGTTGCGAAATTTGTTCAACATCATTCGACAGAACATTAAACATTGATATCTCAGCCAGACGTTTGGATTCTTCTAGCTTTTCTTCGGCTTGAATCATCTCGTCATCTCGCCTCTGTTGTCGTTTTTTACAATCATAATCCAAACGACGTCCCTTCAACTTGGTACGATGATGCTGAAATGATAAAGAAATTAAAGTAGAGAACAATAACTTACATTAACATCTTTCAGTTCGTTATTCTGAAGATGTGTGAGAGGATCCAGAAAATTCTGCTTTACAATATCCTCCATTTGATACTTAATATCCGCCAGTTGACGATACGCCTCACCGGCATCAATTAAAGCCTAAAAAACAAAATAGGTTGTGATTTATAAAAATTAACCTTTGCAAGATCACTATTATCTCCCAAACGTTGCCCAAACTTCGTCATTGTCTCGGCTAACATTCCTTCTGTTTGGGGATACGGAGAGGTTTTAGCTGTTCCGCTAACTTTTGACAATGCTCCCATCGTGGCCATTTTAGCACGTGTAGCTAAACCGAATTAAAAATAAAAAAAATTGAAATGTAACTCACCTGGATTTGGCTGAAGATATTCATTAACACCGGCAACCAATGCTGTTATCAGTTCGTAAGTTGTATCAACATTCTTTTCCATGTCATTATAAACATCATCTAACTTTGTTGGCTCCGCTGCACCTACAGTCTCGGAAAGGTACTGAAATAGTATTGAACAAACAAAGGATCTATATTACTTGATTTGCTTTGTTAAACTGCTTTCGCAGCCCTGCGAATGACATCTCTTATTTAATTAGACTTAATTGAACTGAAAACAACTAATTTAAAAAAAAGAGCAATAAAGATACAAGAAAGATGAGAAGAAATAGTGATTGCATGTTCAACATAGCGTGGGACATAATAAGCTGAGCAACTATGGCGCCGCAGCACGTTGCATAATGAAATATTAACGCAGTTGATGAGGGAGAGACGGAAAAATGTATGAGAAATATAGAATATAATAGAATAACTATGTGAGAAAGTACCTTTGTGAGGAATAGATGCAATGCGTGAGAAAAGACATTAGCATCGATCGGTGAGCGAGCACCCCTGAAAACAAGTTTCAAAATGGATTATACGGTCAATTGAAAGAAGAATTTAACCAAAAATATAAATGACAGTATGAGAAAATTGATCAAGTTCAAAGGGCCCACTGCGCTTCAAATTACGGCTTCCGGGGAGATTGAATGACGTAGAGGAAAATGGATGACGTTAGAATGAGTAAGAAAAGATGAATGCCAATGCTTTTCAGGTATAAAGGGCATAGCAATTAGGAACAAGAGCTACAACGTCCCAGGAACCGCTAACAATACAAAACGATAAGATAAAAGTAACATCATTTAGGATAAGGTGGCATCTAAAAGAGTATGATCAGTATCGATAAAGAAAAGCTGACTAAAAGGGGAGAAAATTCATTCCATTTAGGCGGCTGATTGACACATTGAAGCAATAGTGTTTGCTAGGTGTTCATTTTTTTTTTTGCAAATCAATATAGCGGGCAAGGTTCTCTTTAGTGTGGGAACTTGCTCTCGGCAAAATAACAGAATTTAATACTCCGCAATAACGCGATATAAAACAATAACAAAAAAGTAACGTACAATTTGTTGTTCCCTGTTCAAGAGAAAGCGCTGTTTCAATAGACTAACACGTGTTAGATGAACGGTTGCAAGGTCACAAAAATTTTTCAATAACCTACCTCACAAACACTACATTATTACCTCAATATACCTATAACTCTTAAAAAAATAAAAAAAATACCAGACGCTGCCACATAATTGTAGCTGCGTTAACGGGTTGAAATCTGTCTAGTCATTATGTTGGAAAAAAAACCTCAATGCGAGGTCGTAAGATGCGCAATTTCAGCGGCTACGCATCTTTGAAATCATTGAATATGTGAGCAAACACAATAGAGGTCGCAAAATGTGAGAAAGATAAATCAAAATTCAAATGTGATATTTACCTAAAATTTCAAAAGAGATAGAAAAAATGTCATAAAGTTATCAATAGTTCATCGAACTTCCGTAGAAATCGTCAGAAAAACAACAAAAGACCGACCTTAAAAGCGTGGATAAGTGGCCGGGGGCAGAAAAACGGCCAATCGGCTTCGCCGTCTGGCGCCTTTTCCACCCTCCCCCCCCCCCCCCCCCCCCTTCCTCCCATCGGAATAGAACCTTAATGGCGAGGTCGTGAGTGTATGAAGTAAGGAAAGCTATTGGGATTGCGGTGGGGGGTGCGCGAGATCGATCCAAAAAGGGAGGTCCCTGGAGGAAGAGAGGAAAGAGCTCACCGGCTACACGTAAAGAGAGGCAATCCAATGAGAGAAATTATCGGCTGGAAAGGATTAGGCCGTTGGAGATCTATGATGAATTGGCTCCGCTTGAGAGGGGAGGATCATCGGCGGACTCAAAGGACACTTTTGCCACTTCCTCGAATACGCGTAAATAATAGCGACTGCGACTAAAATACTGAATTAGAGCGATCAACAAGGAAAAATGTATCACTATAGTGATTTATGATTTTCGCGCATATTCGGCGCAGAACATTAGCCAAAGATGGAGTACTTCCTCTGAAAAAAGGAACGAAAAGGAAACAAGCTGACACACGAATGGACGGATCATAGCAAAAAAAGTAAAGGCAGATAGATTTTTGCTATTAGGTTCAGATTTCATTATTTTTCGCTAGATAGAACGCTAAAAATAATATGATATTACGACAATCACAAATAAAGGCAAATCTGCCTATTATTTTGCACGAGCGAATTGAAAAGATTATCAAAGTGCTGTCTGGCAGAGTTCGCTTGAACAATCAGCTGTCACCCGCAAATGGCAATCGATACCTCGTAGAATGAATCACAGGCACCCAAACTAGCTAGAGGAAGTTACAAACGACGAAGGACAGCGGGTTGGACGACACGTTTGAGGGCGAAAATGTAAAATAGATGTCTAAGTCGATAACAAATGGTCAAGAAGACAAGTTGACATGAGGGAATGTTTACCCTCCACAACAATGCGAAAATTGTGAGACCCGTTAACTCCTTTGTAAAAGAAATTCTCGAACTGAATTGCTAAACTACTATTATTGGCCTATTCAACTCTATAACGGTTCAATAAATCTGAAAAACTAATAAATTGAGAAAATTCGTCGGAAGCAGACGATTAGCGAAATTGCTGCGCGAAAAACAAATACGGCATAAGGAGAAACATAGCCCGCTTCGACACTGATAATGATGAAAGAAAACATATGATGAGCAATGAATAGTGCCTCGTTTCACAACAGTCAATGAGTGCAATGCAATAAATAACTTGAAAAACCCTCAGGAGATGAATCACCGTAAAGTAGGATATATAAATGTTAGATCTTAGTCTAATACACGTAATATAAGCGTTTATACGCCAAAAATAAAACAAATATTCTACGATATATTCATTACTAAAATAACTATGCACTACAAAATTATTCGCCAATGTTGTACATTTGCTTGATCCTTTTCGGTAACTCAGCCTTGCCTTTGATATTTTGAGCTTCTTGAAATAAGCATTTACGACCCACTAAAAAAATAGTTAAAGTGGAAGATCCAATAAGGATAATTTTGAGTCAAAAAGCAAACTGTTAATAGCCCTGACTATGAAAATACCTGTTAATTATAATAATATTAATTTCCTGAAAAAAAAGAAGTGGATAAGACTCACAAGCCGGATCGTAAAATATTCCTGCAAACTTTTCTGCTGCTCGTTCTCGTACCCAAACTTTTGTACTTCCAGTAATAACGCTGGCCAGCTGAACAATTACGTACCTAAAAAGAACGAATGAACAAAATAACTAAAAAAAACGTTAACCCCGTGATTTTGATAAACATTATTTTAATTGTCGTCAAAAATTCTGTTCATACAAAAAACCTAAGTCTTATATTATATCATTCAAACATTGTCAATTTAAAATTTAAACGAAAATCTTACTTTGATTTAGCTCCCATTTATTCAGAATACTCCTAATTTTTACTACTCTTATCTGAAATACGTGATTAGCATTACAAATGCATAATAAATTATACGAACCAAGATAGTTACGAGTCAAATTACTCAAAACATAAACACTACATCCAATCAAATAAATATTTACTCTTTCATATATACATGATATTAGAATGATAAATAAACCTGTAAAAAAATCACAGTCAATAAGTAAAAAATATAGAAACAACTAGCAAAATGAGTAAAAAAAATAATTACCTTATGCAGATAAATCAAGTTTCTGTATTGAAGCCATTAGCACCTGCCGGTGTTTTTTCCGAACCTGTAATAGAAATCAGTATAAAAAACAAAATGAAAAGACAAAACAAACCTCTGTTTGCCGTCGTTCAACAGCTTCTTGGAGACAAACGAAAAGTGGTTCAAAATTGATGGATGCTTTGCTAGGCGTCTCTGTAGGCGTTTTGCTGAATTCCAAATTTTTTTGTTATCAATTGTTTATCGTTCCGATTTATTTCATTTTTTTATTTGATGTATAAAACCAATTGATGTTAAAGAATCTTTTGGATAATTTTAATTCAAAAGGTGTTGAAATGATTTTTTTTCCTTGAAAATTTCACTTACCTGACGGTTGTTAGTGCTGGTACTGCCTGAAGTCGTTTATGTAATGTATGATATGCATCTGATTGAGGTAGAAGCATGAGAAGAGCGGAAAGAACGATGGAAAGAGGCCGTTGTAAGTTTGATGAGAGCAGATCCATTCGAACGTCTACAATTGTTATTTTTCTTCTTCTATAACTTACAAGCAAGAACTGGACTTTCAATCATTGTAACTAATTTATCAATTTCTACGAGAACATCGACGGTTACGTCGACCTGTAAAAGAGTTTGTATTATTTTTGTTTTATTACCTTTGATAAGCAAAGTGCGATCCGTGCTGCTTGCTCATAGTTTTGTGATAGTAAGCATAACCCTAGAAGAGCGACTGGTCGATGACACCAGCAACGAAAGATGCATTCAAAGAGCGAAACCATTTCCTGTGAAGCTTATAAATGTTTTTGATATCTATACCATGTCTTGCAGCTCCCGTAATTGATCCCGTAAAATGAAGAGCTCTGTCGCTGTTAAAAGAACCCCGTGTAACATGGAAACAGCCATTTGGATAAATGTTACATCGTCTTCTCTCAATAGAAGCACACAAAGTGCTCGATAAACATGTGCGGGTTCTAATAGCAGGCAAAGTTGCCTGAAAAATTATTGAATTGGGATTGAAATGCTTGCCTGATGATTAAAATGCCACGATCTTGTAACAAAGTTGGCTCTGCTCGGAACATTTCTAGTAAACTTATAGAAAACTTGATGAGGAATGGAGAAACAGATGAAAGCTGAAGGGATGAGTTTTTTTAATCATAATGAACCTGCCTGTTCTAATGTTTCTTTAGATAGTAGGAAAGAATTTAAATCCACAGATTGCTGTTGATCTTTTCTTGATTGGCAGACATCTGATAGAAGATGAAGATCGATA
This sequence comes from Oscheius sp. DF5120, assembly GCA_932521415.1. Lineage (NCBI taxonomy): Eukaryota > Metazoa > Nematoda > Chromadorea > Rhabditida > Rhabditidae > Oscheius > Oscheius sp. DF5120. Next base: position 6,651,360 of record OW051461.1, read on the forward strand.
AGTAAAACCTAAAACCTCAAATTTGCCCTTTATTTTGTTTACCTGATCAGAAGTATCAGTAAGAGCTGATAGAAGTGCTGGGAAGATTTTATGCATGTGACCAAATATCTAAAAAAAATAGCTGGTAATATATGCACACATGCCTTAGTTAATTGAAAAGTGTGTTTTAGCATTGGAGCACAAACTGTCTTTTTGTTTTTTTTCACTTTTTTTACTATTAATTTTCGGCACTGTTTGAATGAGTTAACAAAATTGATTGAATGATTCACTATGGTATGAGTGTATCCAGGTCAAGTAAGATCGAAATATCCTCTCCACTCATAAACGTTTACTGAGAATCTATCTTTATATATATATATCTGTTACTCATGTCTGATATTTTTCTACCTTTGTTGTTAATGTCGCAATATAAAAAAAACAAAAAATTTGTGCAGAAAAATAAAAAGAATAGGAAAAGATGAAAGAGAATAGCGAAAAACACCAAAAGACAAAGCTTGCACTCCAATGAACTAATGTTTGTGTATACTACCAAATTGCCTACCTTAGCCGCCTGTGTTGCATGCAGATGACGAATCCAATTGAGAACTGCGACTCTTGTCTCTCTCTTTTCATGTTTTATATATTTTAGGAGATCATCAACGACGGAATTAATTGTAGCATCATCGAATGTAACATCATTTTTTACAAGGGAGAGAAGGTGGCTGTTGATGCTTTTAGCTACAATAAAGGTGCTTATTTAAATCCACTTTTGCATCAAATAAAAACAATAAATAAATACCTTGCAACTTCTCATTTTCCAAAAACGGTAGAACTGCTTTCAGATAACTGGACAAGTATGGTAGCAATTTTACTCCATAGATCCTATAATTTCAAAATTTTTCAATCTTTTTCAAGTTTACGTAATAAATTCATCCATCCAAACCATAGCCAACTGCCGACTGAGCGGAGATTCTTGTTCATGAGCGTGCACAATCAACACATTTACCATTTGAGCTCTATCTTCTTCTGTGAGAGTGTCAGGCTTGGCTTTGACTCCTTGGAGAAACTGCCCCAAAACGGTTTCTGTTACGTCGCGAACACCCGGCTGAGAATCGCCTGTATAAAGCAGAAAATAGCAAAAATAAATTGTAAATACCAAGCATTTTAAATAATCCATCAGTTACTTCAGCAAGATAAGGAAGAACGTTGAAAGAAGGCGTTGTAAGGAGGGTATTCAACTAAAAAAATATTTTGTAGATCGTTTTAATTTTATATTTTTTACTCACCCACGAGACTAAAAATCTTCTACTGGAACTTGTTTGCACATATATCCTTTCCCTCAATAAAACCATCAAGTTTGCGATGTCAAACTCTGGCTTGGTCACGACAATATCCATAACCAATCGATCTAAAAGTTCCGCTCCGCTTCTAACATTTTGGTCCGTATCGGCCGAGAGCTATAAATATTAATAATCAAATATAAACCTACTTTCCACAAAACATCAAAAAGCGTGTCAAAATGATCAAGAACAGCTGCTTTGCAAATTTTGACGATGTTGTAGAGTGACTCGCAAGCATAATATCTCACATGAAGATCTGGATCATTAAAGCACGCTAACACAGGATCCAATAATTTCTCCGTGTATGGACTAGCATTCTAAGAAATCCTGTCCCTTTTTGTTGTCTACTAACTTTTCCCAAAGCGATAGCTGTTGCAGCCAATCCTATCAGACCTCCCTTTCTGGTGTGGCTATTCGGAGCCATTGCGAGCTCTCTTAATACTGTGAGGAGTTTTTCCAATTGCGAAGTTTGATTTGAGGCGAAAAGCTCTCTAACTTGCCTAGAAATTGAAAAAATAATGGAAATGAAAAAAGCTAACTTTTCCACATCGAGAGCTGCTTGCTTCCGTTTATCGTACAATTTATCAGTGAGAAGTTTCACCACAGCGTTTGTTAGCGGAGCATACTGATTATCCGTCATCCTAAACAAAAAATAAAGTGACATTAAGTATATTTAAATAGCAGAAACAAGAAAAATTAGGGAAATTCAATTAAAATTGAGAAAAGATTTGAGCAAAGTAGTGGCACAAATACGTAAAAGCTCGTAAGATATTGCGTACTTTGAAGGACAAGGAAAAAAGTAAGAAATTTCACTGATTTCATGGACTTATAGAGAATATAACTACATAAGTCCCATATGAAACGAATAAAAAAATAAAGAAAAGTACGAAAGAAGAAAGGAAAATGACAGAAAATAGAGCAAACATAGCTATTTATTTGTTGCCATAGCAACATCCTATCGTTTTCTTCATTTTATTCCATTTTTCGTTGAATTCATTTTCTAAAGCTTTAGTCTCAACAAAAATGGAAGAAGAAGAACACGAGGTACAACTCACTGACACTTCTGAAGGTCCCGGAAAAGAATATGAAATCTACCTTAAGAATGAGGAGTTACTAGATAAACTGAAGTTACTAGACTATGAAAATGGCTTTTTGAGCCAGGGATATCGTCCAATTCAACGGTAAAGAGTATTTACAAAATAATAGTAAGTTGTAGTCATTACTTCGTAAAATCAACAAATGTCGGAGAGCAATTTTATCTGTTCACCTCGCTAGCTGCCTGGTTAATACAAAAAGCAGGAAATACAAGTTTTCAGATGCCGCAAGAGGTAAGAACAACCAGATAACAAATAAAAATATAGTGAAATAAAAGTAAAAGTAAATTTTTCCAGTTCGACGACCCTAATGGCACTACGGCTCGGATAATCTCTGAACTTCGTGCAAAGGTAAAGCTTTTTTATTATTACATCGTACAACCACGATCGCTTTCCACAAATTTCACTTTTTTCAGCACATGCATGTAGAGATTCCTCTCTTTATAGGTTTCATACTCATAGTTGACATTTGTGCAGTGAATTCCCGGAAAATGGGGAATATGACAGTTTTCTGGATTCTAAACGAGTTATTTTCACTTGATATCTCAGAAAATTACTTTACAAGTTGCATGATGTTGTCCATTGTAGAAAATGTCATTATAACAGCTATCAAGGAGCGGCTGGTAGATTGAAAACGACGGCAGTGCGTCGAAAAAATGGGAATTTTTCTGGAATTTTGATAGTTTTATCAGCTTATTGGAATGGTTTTACATTGATTCTAGCTTTATAACTCTTTTCTATTGCCTCGAGATCATTAGCTGGTATAAGATAGTCGCCTAAAGAATCAAAAAAATTCCAAGATAAAGCCCAATACCTTTGAAATTTTTGGTCGCAAAAGGATTATATAAACCAGTAGGAAGCTCAAGGGAGTCCAATTGGCGTTCCCAGAACCGCAGATGAAGAATTGAATTGTTTTTTATGAGAAGAGGCACCTGAAAATGGAAATTCTGATTATATTTCGGGCAAAAAGCGTAAAGGACAGATATATTTTTCTTCTTTTGGTGAAAGAAAAATGGTTTTCACCTGTTCATAGCCTTTTCTGACACCGTAGCTCTGATGAATCCACACACTGTCGACTAATTTTGGTCTGACAATCAGCTTTCCCCACCTAAAACTTATATTCCATCTCAATATTATTCCATTTTTGCACCTGTGCTCTCCTTTAAAGCGAATAGTTTTCAGAGTTCCAGCAATGGAAAAATATTTTGTCGTATACGAACTGCTCAGTCGTGTTTGAGACATGTTATAAGCTATTACAGCAGCGTCTGGGAGCTTATTGAATATCTAAAAATCTCATTTTCCCCTAAAAAAAGCTTGAAAAATACCGAAGAAAATTCTGAAAAATAGCTCTCTCCCATTCTTGGAATTATCAAATCATCCGGATCAGGAAACATGATAAATTTAGCAGCTTCTTTATACATTAACAAGCAGTCAGTCATGGCTGCAGCTTGATTTCGAAATTCTAACTCAAGATTTGGTTCAAAAGAAGGCATGGAAGCGCGATTTATCCCTAAAATTTGAAATGATAAAACAAAAGCAAAGAGGGCGATGACTAGCAGATTAAAGTTACAGCATTTCGTGAAAGTAATGCTTTTATATTTTTTGTAAATAATGATTCGGAATTTTGAAGGAGGAATAAGAAAACAATAAACACAAAATTATACAGATCTAGATTTTTCAAATTATTTTATAACAAATTCGATTTTTTTCTGAGCCATCTTATTAAAATGCAATAAATATAAAAAGCACTAGTTTTATAACTTTCACAGGCTCACGAATAGTTGGGTTCACCTATTTCAAAAATTCTTACCCAATTTAATTCCTGGCCAGGCAACCATTCGGCTATTTTTATAACTTTTCATCAATTCCACCAATGGTGTAATCATTGACCGAACATAAAAGTGCAGAAATGCTCCAAAATGGCTATAAACTTCAGCAGTTAAGAGCATCAGTCCCCAATTATCATTCAAAAAAATAGGACTGAAGCAGGTCACCACATCATGGCTGCCCTTATACGGCACTCTCATTTCTATCTAAAAGTCAATTTTCTCGTCATTTTTAACTCACTCCCATGCCATTTTTTCCACTGTTAAATTCTAGCCAATTGACATTTTTAATCAGCTGACCGCTGGCAAGGAAAGGAACCCATTTACAGTAGAATGGTACCTGACCAATGACCTGCTTGACTCTAAAAATGGATCTTTTTTAATAAGACGGCTTACTCGAGCTGTGTTGTCTCGCTGGCTTTTTCACTTGACGAGGTGACTGCAATTTTTGGATGTTTTAGATGGAAAATTTGATGAGCCATGAAGAGAATAACGACAGTGTCGTTAGGATAGCTAAAAACATAGAAAATTGCCATTTACTGAACATTTTCTGAACCTATTTTATCAAAAGACTATTGATCCTACAAAAAATTTAATTTTTCATCGATTTGTGGCAGTTTCTTCCACAAAATGCCAAAAATGAAATTTCGATTGTGCCGCATTCTTACCTCTCGCTGTATCTATATAAAGTAGCTGAGAATAGGGCAACATCATCAGCCAGTGAAAAATACTCGTAGACAATATTATTATGTTGATAGTCAAATATTCCAATACCGGCTAAAAGGGCTCCAAGAAAAATAACAACGCAACAAATAGCCAAGCGATACAGTAGGCGACGATACTTTTTGGCTAAAAATCTCGTTTTTCATTTAAAAATAGTAAATAGAACCGTAAAAAATGAAGAAGAAATGTCGCTTTCTTCGCTCTCCTGGGTCATCTTCGCCGCCGTCTAGAGGATAGTACATCCAATGGAAAATCTCGCCGGCCGATAATAATCTCCGTTTAAATGTTCTTTTGTAGGACGTCGCCGTCGATTTCTCCGCCAGCAAATTAAGACAAGGAGCCGGGGATAAGGCCATCTTTGTTCTGGATAACCTTGCGGACTTGGCTCTTATGAATATCGGCTTTAATTGGCAGAAGTAAGAGATTTTATCGATGTTTGGAGATCCTAATTGCTCCCAGACAGATCGTGATCACTTAAAGCTGGTTTTATGGTCTTTAGTAGCGGCTAATACGCTTATCGAAAAAAATCATACATCTTCTGCCGCGAGAAGGAAGTGATCCGGCGTCCGTAAAACAATTGGCGAGCGTTCCACCGGTTTCGTTATGCAAAACTTTTGATACATTACAAAATTTTTTTCATCAAAATTTAAATTTATACCGTATTAAATGTTTATAAATTTCCTTTAGAATAATTCCACCAAAGGAAGAGGATGAAGATGTTGAACTGGAGAACAATGGTGAAGAAGAAGACAATATTTCGGTCAAATCCGACATAGATGAACCCGATTGGGCAGATGATGACGACGATGACGCAGTTTTAGTAGATCTAACTGCTCCGTCGAATGAGGTAGGAGTTTTAGATGTAAGGGAACCAAGCACTTTTGAATTAAATGACCATAATTGTTTTAAAAGGAATAACGCATAATTAATCTCAAAATTTTATTTGGATGATTTTCAGGATCAACCCCTCCAAACCATCATGAAAAGTGAAACTGATGTCGTCGCCTGGAAACAAGAAGTCGAAAGAGTGACTCCTCTGCTCAAAATTACCCTTCGACAAGATGCAAAGGTAGGAATTTTATTTTTTTAAATGAGTCAAAATATGTACAAAACCACTTTGTGTTATAAATTTCACAATTAATCGATGGCGTACATGGGAATGATAATTATGGCACCGAGTAGAGGTCCTACTAGGAGGAGAATCAATAGCATCATGAGGACTCGGCTTCGGCGACGTCGTCCTGAAATTTTTGACCGTTTTTTCTTTATTAATAATTTTGATATTTAATGTAACTTTTACAATAGTAATTAACACGTTGACAACCGTGTCACAGTTAAACAAACGAAAAAATGGTATGGTCCTCCGTGGTCAAAAACGCTAAAATGCGCTCGGTCACTACTTATCTTACTGATTTGATCACTATTTTTATTTATACTTGCTAAATGAAAAGAATAGTTTTTAATCAAGCGTTGTAATGCCGTAATAAACAAGTATTATCTTATATAAAATATCTTTCTAAAAAAAATATTAACAATTTTCTAAAATGTCCCTGATAATTACATACATTTCTTACAGCAATGATCTAAAAATATAAAAAAAAATTTTAAATAAAAGCATCTCAAATGTAGTTTATCGCGGTTTTATCCTCTTTCCTAATCTTTTTCCTTCGCTTTAACTACGTCTAATCTAATTCTTTCTTCACTTCTATGACTCACTTTCCATTTCAATACAGTGACTATCCACAACCACGTAGCCGGGTCTTTGCATAACCACCACATTCGGCTGAGCGACAGGCGTTTGAATCACTGTGGGAATTGTGTTAAAAGTTGGATTTGTATCAGAAATTATCCTAGTCTGTTGCTGACCCTGATAGGGTGGAGGAGCCCCGTAGTTCATCTCCTGTTTTGGGAAAGCTGATTGAGAATTTGGATCGGGGATGGTCGATACTGGCGGAGCTGTGGCCATCTGTGATAGAGAAAAGAAGAAGAATGATAAGAAAGCGAGCAGTCGATTCAATGAAATTTATGGCAAGGGGAGAGGTCGGGTAAATATGGGCCGGGAACAAAAGTGTACGTTACGGCTTTGGGTGATGATTTATCACTGGATTAGTAGAAAAAAATTGATCGAGCTGAGAAGACCAAGAGTTTAATATGAAATCATAAAAAATATAAATTTAAGGACTAGTTACCCTGGGGGACATTTTTTTTTATTTCTAGAAAAAAAAACTTTTTAGGGGTTATTAAGCAATGGTAACGTTTGCGATAGTGTATATTATCAAATTGTTTATTTTAAGAGAGAAACAACTCACAACAATAAACGTAATTAGAAAAAGATATATTATGTAGCTTATACATAGGTTGCATCTCCTATTTCGTTCTCGTATCACTTAAATTTGTAATTATATGTTTATTACTCTAATGCGATTGAAAAATGTAATGTTTTTTTTACAATAACACAAATGGTTAGAAAAATATTGACTTTTTAACTTTTTTCGTAAAAGATTATTTTTGAAATAACTAGCGTGTTCTTTTTTTTAGGAAACAAAATAAATTTAAGTTTAAAAAAACAACTGTCACCTCCTGGTGTGCGTGTCCGATTTATAGTCACTCGATTCCTATTATCCCGAGTATGTACTACTGAAGGGTTTCTAGGTTGTAGTGGTGGTTGAGGAAGAACTGCGACAGAGGGAACAAATATAGAATTCGTAGCTTGTGCATAATTTGGAGGAGGATCAGAAAAAGCGGTGGGTATCTCGTTCTCATAGGGTGGCAGAGCAGTAACCGACATTAAAATGGGAAAACTGATAGGAAGTACTCTACAGTTGATGACTGTATCATATCAGTCCACGTGATACGAATTCTATTTTATGTACTTGTTTATTACGACATTACAACGCTTGATTAAAAAACCATTCTTTCAATTGGCAAGTGTTCGAAGAAGTATAAATAAAAATAGTGACCAAATCAGTAAAATGAGTAGACTGCTGGCCAGGATAACAACGAATTGCCATCGAGGAGACACTGAAAATATTTTCAAAAAACTTTCATAAAATTTACCAGATCATGTCCACCAGGGCTGTGCAAATTTGGGCTTTTAAGTTCGAATCGAATTCGAACTTCAAATTCAGAAAAGTTCGAAAATCGAACTCGAATCTAATGAACACTAAGTTTACTAAGTACAGTCAATAAGACAAAAAAATGATTTGCAACTTCAGTTTTACAACAAAAAAATACAACAATAACAAGGTTTTTGTAGATTTTTAACATTTTTTAAAACTTTCCTCAAATTATAGTTAAATTTTTCTAATCATTGATTGATCTTCCAGAAATTTTTCTTCAACAAGTTCGATTCGATTTTTGGTCTCCCAAGTTCGATTTTCGATTTTCGAACTCGAACTTTCATAAAAGTCAAACTCGATATTCGAACTCTAACTCGAATTTTTATAAAAATCAAGTTCGATTTTCGAATTCGAACTCGAACTTGATTATTTCAACTCGAATCGAGCATTCGCACAGCCCTGATGTCCACCCAAATATTAGTACAACAAACTCACATTTTTTCCATCCAACAAGCTTCGGTCCAATGAAAGCAATTCCGCTGTGTTCATTTTCCCAGTCGACCGGTCGATTGATCCATATTCTATGTTGATACGGCAATCTACTGGGCTCCAGGATAATCGACATTATCATTTCCTCTTTTTCGAGACACTTCGCCTCAAAAATTTTCGTGTTTCCATCCATTGTGAGGCAGTAAAAACGAGCCGGTTGAGCGCCGACGGACTGACTGACTCAGAAAATCAAGACAATAGATTGAATGGAAAGGCATGAATTGTGAATATTTATATGACGAAAATAATTATTATAGCGGTTATTCCCATACCGAGAACTAGGGAGATACCAATAATGGAGAGAACTATACAGCGACATCGTTGTCTTTGGGTCACTATAATTATTTTTCATTAAATTTAATGTTTTGCAGAAAATTCTAGTGTACTCGTGTGGTGATAATATATTAAACAAAAATATATATTGATTAGCTAATATTAGTACCGTTTTATTTCGTTTTCTTAAAAAAAAACAGTACGTCAACTCTTATTATATTACCGTAATTCTCCAATTTTTCTTTAAAGCTATACGTTAATATACTGCCTTAATTTTGAAACAACCTAACATCTATGTTATTTCCTTGCGTCAAGGACAAATCGTTTTTATTTTAAAAAAAATATCATTTTTTTGCATTATGATATTAATTTCTCACGTACGTTATCACGTATTACATGTTACGTAAATCAAAGCTTTCAAAATAATCCTCACTTTTTGGTGGATCAATGTATCCCATCGGATGATTTCTTTCTGGATCATAACATTGTACCAGCTGGTTGTTGACAATTCTTTGAGGTAGATTTAGATTAGTCGTTGAATAGGTATAAATCTGTGAAGAAGTCGAAGAGAAAGCATCCACTTGAATAGTTGTTGGAGAGCTATTAGAAGGATAATATGCTGGAGGCGGCTCTATTGAGCTGGAGGGATTCATATTTTTCCGAGCAAAATGTCCACTGACCTTTTATAAGACAACAGATAGCAAAATGCGTCACGATCTCAGGTCTGAAACGATTTTCACAGTGAAACGTCATTTTTACATCTGTTATCAAAGCAAATAATTTGAAAGATTGGGAAATTCCTTGTTGCCTTAAAACTAGTATCCATTATTCCTTATTATGACGGTATATTTGTGCATTATTGACTTTCCTCTCCCCTCGGAAATTATCATAACCCCTATGGAGAGCTCATCTATTCACTCGGCTAGCAAAAAATAAATAAATTGAACATGGCGAGATGGCCGAGCGGTCTAAGGCGCTGGTTTAAGGCACCAGTCTCTTCGGGGGCGTGGGTTCGAATCCCACTCTCGTCAGAACTTTTTGTTCTTTCCATTACTTCTTTTTTTCGTAAACTTAATTAATTTTTAAGAGATATTTCCAATATTTTTAGAATTATTTCATTATCAAGTTCTGATTATGTGTTTGTAGATAAAATTCTATTAAATTTATCTCTTAGTAACAAGCAAAATCTTTAGAAAGCAATACTTTAGATAAATTGTAACATATTCAAACAGTTTTATTGAAAAAAAATGATACAACTCTATTTTGCGTATTTCCGATTTGCAACTGTTTCGTAGATTTTTCAGCAAAATTATAAGATGCAAATATGTTTTTTCTATACTCTGCTAATTGCTTGCTAGTTATTTGGAATTTATGTAGAAAATAAAGGAACATAGAAAGAAGACAGTAATCCATTTTCTTTCTTTTTTCCAAAACTGTTTTTCTGATTTTTTCCATATCTTCATCATATTTTTCGCAAAAACGTCGCGGTTCAGATAAAAAACGTACACAATATATCACTAAGCAGGTGTAGTACTTGTTGTTATCATTTGAGTACTCATCGTGACTTTAATATCCTCCACATGTTTTCCCATCAGATGAATCAACATCAAAAGACCAAAAACAGCAGCACAGGTTAGGCCAACGGAGAGGATGGCACAGACACAGCCGCCACAATAAATCAGACAGAATTTTCTCCAAAGTTCTCCCCATTTATTCTGCCCAAATAGACGAGAAAATTCGACGTCGGGTCGATAGGTAGAGGTCAAATTCGGTTGTCCAGTAGGTGAAATAGAAAGAACGGATTCTTGACTGCCAAGAAAACTAGAGGAGAAGGAATAACGTGGAGGAAAATAAGAGGGAGGAGTATCGTTTTCACACGAAGGAGGTGGTTCGATAGAAATTTCTAGTGAATATATAGGTGGAGGGACGGCGGTCATTTAGTTGAAGATTCAGCATTGAAGAGAAGAGATAAGACAAGTGATAGGGGTCACAGAAATCATGAAATGAAGTTTGCAACAGGACGTACTGGCACCCAAATAGCGATCTTTGAATGGATGACATTTCTTGCAGAGTTTTAAAAAAGTTGGATAGTACATTATTACAATTATATATTAAATACCTTAAATATTATATAAGATAACATATATTCTTTAAAAACAACTAGATATGTATCAAAAATAAAAATAAAAAATTCTAGTTTCTTGAAAACCCAAAAAAATTTATTTTTACCCTTCTCGATACTTTCTGAAGCTCAAAAATTTCTCTCACTAGCAAAAGTCTGACGAGAGTGGGATTCGAACCCACGCCCCCGAAGAGACTGGTGCCTTAAACCAGCGCCTTAGACCGCTCGGCCATCTCGCCATACCGAAACGTTGAATAAGTATTAACAATACCACTGTTTTCAGAAGATTATGATAATTTGCTAACAAGTGTTGAAAATGTTTTTTTTGTCTTTATTTTTAGGTTTCTAGCTATACTTTGATAAGTAACTTATCCAGGTATTTATCAAAACACTAAAAGATCGAAGAGTTTCAAGTTGGATTTTTAAAAAATGATTTTATGAGATAATCAGAAGTCCAATATAGATAAAAAATGATCTATGCCTGTTTTTAGTCAAATTTTTTAAATAGATTTATTCTCAATTTTTATACAAATATTCATTTTTTGTTTGCTCAATCGATGTAATTCCCTTCATCAAATGACCCCACAGGCAAAGAGAACACACAGGGGGACGGTGAGGAGAAGAAAGACGACAATAGCTATAATACATCTAGCGTCTCTATTGTTACTTTCTTCTTCTAAAAAAAAGATTTTGATCATTTATATGTATATTTATATATTTCAAGTTTTTTTTTTCATTTTTCTTGTTATGGTTAAACAAAATATCCCATTTTGTAACATATAAAGAAAAAAATGAACTAAACAAATTTCCTCCAAAATTCCAACTTACCACAATGGATGTGACAAGGGTCACAGGGAGCTGGAGGGACATAGCAAGGCTGGCAGTGAGGTTCCTCAATTCGGATTATAGTTGGAGGAGAAACGGCAGCGATTGTAGGAGCCGTAGTCGGAATTGAATAAGCTGGAGGAGGGGATTCAAGAGTGTCTGAAGATTTATAGGAAGATTCCATTTAAAACAATTCAATACTGTTCCTGGGACAACGGAACAGCTACCATATATAGGATGCCCGAGGGGCTTAGATAGCGGACGACGTCATGATCTAGGAACAGGGAACCGAATGACGTCCTTATCACTGCTCTTTTGGGGATGAACATACAAACAACGAAACAGAATGAGTAAGTGCGGAGGAAGACCATCTGAGTCAGAAAAAATAGCAGGTTGAAAATGATATTAATAGACAGGAAAAGAATGGATTTGATGATAAGAATTAAAAGGCCATTATGATCTGAAAAGACGTACTTAACAACAAAGAAAATCTCTCTAAACTTTCTATAGTGCTTACTACATGGAGGTACATATAGATCCTAATAATTAAATCTAAACGGTAAAGAAACAATAACGAGTGATTTTTCTGATCATTTAAAAAAAGTATAAATACCCTGTAAATATCACTTATTAAAATATAAGGTCATTTCGAGAACAAATGTAACTAAGTTTTTACTTTCAGGACTGGAGAATGCATTTGGAACAAATGCACACGATGAATAAAACGATGGCAGAATTGATGGAGAAGTCGAAACCGCAACTAGATACGGTAACAAGCTTGTATATAAAAGTTATAGTAGGCCAGATGTATGTAGTTATATACAGAGATTTCTTTTTAAGCTGACGAAAAAAAATTGTTGAAGACTCGGCTTTTTTTGGCCAACATTGGATTTTTTTTTGGCCAACATTGGAAATAGAATATTTTGAGCGTAAAATCAATTATTTTTATTTTTCGACAGGAAACAAATTATAGTAATTCTTCCTTGATAGCGGATAAAACTTCCCATATTTCAGATAGTCAATGATCTCAACCGTTCCATGGAGCGTATCAGTGCCCGTGAAAAATCCCTCAACCAGCAGATGGGTGTTCTTCTTTCCCGTTTTCGTGAGACACAAGACAAACGAGCTGAGACGAGAGAACGATATAAATCTGCCTCTGGCGGAGTAAATGAAAGAACCGAAATGCTTCAGCGAATTTCGGAAGATATAGACCAGCTAAAACAGCAGATAGAAGAGCAAGGAGCGAAAACAACGGATGGGGGTGGGTTTTTGGACAAAATTGATATAGAAATAGTATGCAATAATTTTTTAATAATAACATTTAAAAAAACTGAAATCTTTATGCGTGCGTGCTTCGTATACCATTTTTTTCCGGTCAATATCTTTGGGACGTTTCCACAGTTGCGTTTGGCCGTATTTGCCTGTTTCCATTATTTCCCTTGGCCATTTAGTGGCCGTCCCGAATTTTTGTGTTAAAAAATTCTGTAAACATTTTGGAAACTCTTTTTTCAGCACCAATGGTTCGTGTAAAACAGGCTTTATTGAAGATAGAACAAGATATTCAAACAATGACGGTACAGATAGGAGTTCTGGAGAATTCTGTCCTCTCCGCACAACTAAAAGATCGAGCGGCTTACACAAGAGAAATTTTTGGTGGCTATTGAATATTGAATATTGGAGAATTTTTTGTTTTTTTAGACCAGCTATTAGATATAAATTTTTTTTATTATTTCTTAGACTTACGAATGATGAGAATAATGCTTCAATTAGACATGACCCTTGGGAAATCCAAGAAAAAATAGTCATAAAAGACTTTTATGTGACAGAACTGGTTTAAAAAAAAACATTATTCTTCGTCGTTAAAGGACAGACGACGAGGTGGAAGATGCGATAAACGAATAGCAATGCGTCGACGAATTCGATCGGAGCTAGGAGCGAAAGTCAAATCGCCGTACTGCTTGCAAAGAAATTTTGTATTCGGCGATGGAGTCGTATCTCCATGTGGTGAAACGTCGTCGATATTCTTCTCATTCGATGAACAGAGATGTGGTAAATCTCCGTTGGCCATCGTTTCATCATTTTTCTTCTTTTCATCATCGTCATCATCATCCAATATGAAGGGAATAGGTAAAATCTTTCCAATATTCCTCTTTCTGATGAAGCGAAAAGGAGCCCATGTTGGGTGACCGTAAAATTCCAACAGAATTTGTTGATTTGGTGGGGGAGTAGAATCTCTCTTGGCCGGCGAGAAATTTGGCTTCGTCGACGACGGACTGTGATAATCGCCCGAATCGGGAGAGTCGTTAATTCTGAATATTTAGAATAAGAAAAGATTAAAAAAAACTAACCTAACAAAAGAAGACGTCATTGAATGAAGTGATGATTTCTGATCTTGTCAACAAGCTGTACATTTTTGTAGATACTTGTTTCAACATGTGTATAAGAAATGCTAGTTTGTTGAAAATGTTTTTATCTTCGATTTGTAATAGTATGCATAGATAATAAAAGAAAAGCGCAGAAAAAAAAATATTTTTTTGAGTTTTTTGAATTTTGTTTTCCTTATATGCTTCTTATTCGTTCTAACATGTATTTTAGAGAAAATATTTTTATAGTAGTACATAGTATGGCATACAAAACCTAACCGGTACCGGCTGGGGAAGCACCAGAGGGGAACTCAATCTTTAGTCCCCCCCCCCCCCCCCCCCCCGGGTCAGGATGTAACATTTTAATCAAAATGATTAACAAACAATTATGGGTTTTAGGCTATTTAATAATTAGTCAAACTTTACGCAAATTTCCCGTTCTCCTTTTAAAAGTCGTAAATCAACTACCACAGTTGAATATGTATCAAAAATGAGCTCCCTTTCTGAGCCTTCCCGAATCGACATGAGTTCTTCGATTCTTTCGTAAAAGGAACGACTTAAACGCTTTCGGAACATTCTTCTATGCTATGAATTTCCAAATCACAATCGTTTTTTGTATTAATAGAATTACAAAAAAGTAATTGTAATCATTCTGAAAAAAAAAATGTAGACTCACCCTATTCGGTATCAAAAAATGGCTAATGTTGGTACTCCACCAGTTTTGTGTAGCCTTTTGTATAGGTGTGACATTCAAGGATTGTGTAAAGACTAAGTCTTTTGCAATGTTGGGGGGGGGGGGGGGGGGGTTCAGTATCTCCATTCTTTCTGTAATTTATTATGGCTGGATTCCATCTCACAAGATGTGGTGAATCCCCCATATAAATATAACCTCTAATAATCCTTAGAAGTAGTGAGGGCGAGCTGGGACAGTCTAGTTGACCCGAACGTGAACTTTATTTTTTTTAAATTGTTGTACATTCCCGTTTGGATAATGTTTCTTTCTCTTTTCATCTCCTTTTTCCTTCTTGATATTCAAAATCAAACTATCCTTTATCATAAATTCCTCAAATTATATGTGTCCTTTCATGTTTATTTCAATTGTGTTTGTAAAACCATACGATGTTAATAAATGATAGCCACTGAATGATAATATTGTTGTTGATGATCACAGCTAGAGAGAGGAAAGAAGCAGTAATCCAAAAAAATCTATAACTTTATATCTCCGTAAAATCGTATCTTTTTTTATTTCCTAACAAGATTAATTTTTTTGTTTTAAATCAAAAGCGACGCTAAAAAAACAACTCGCTTTGCTTTTTGAACTACCAAAATAAATCTCGCTTCTTTTCATTCGCCAATGTTCTTCCTATCCGATAAGCCGCTACCCAGCATTCCAGAAGATATGGAATTGAAGGAAGAACAGCCTGGGACCGTGGAAGCCGCATCTACGGCACAAAAAGATGCCATAAGCCCCAGGATTTCAATGAATGTCGCTATTAATTCTCTTCAAAGACGTGTAGACGTGGAATCGGGTGAAAAAATAAAGAACAATTGCTGTACTTCCCTGAGATGCATTCTAGGGAGTTTTTTGGCCCTTATAATCCTTCTTCTGCTCATCGGAGGTTCTTATATTCATCTACTTCAATCAAAGTTAGCCCAAACAGGTGGTAGGTTCCTCATTTTTTCTATTAATCGATAATTTTCTAGCCCCTCAACCCATCAAAGAACCCCTGGCCTTCCATATTGTTGGGGAAAATGAAATGACTACCACAGCCATTACCTATCGACTCCTCGCAGATGGAAAATTCCGTATAATATTTAAACTGAGGAGCCAAGAAGTAAAACTAGGAGATGGAGGAAAGTTCTTTGTGAACTATGCAGTCACCCGAGTGAGTTGATAAAAAAATGGTAGTTTTCTTAAATTGAAGAGAAAGAGAGAAATAAATGGGATGATTTTATGTAGGAGCATGGGAGAAATTGCAAGTTTATCCGGTCAGAGGTTTTAAAGAGAAAGGCATATTTTTCTAATATTCTCTTCTTCAATTCAAATATCCTATTATTTTTTTCAGTTGCCTGACGGTTATACACGAGAAGGACGGACCAAAGAAATCGTCCATTATAACAATACCATTCAGAATGGGACCTCTTTCTCTTTCCCGACGATTTATGAGGTGGAAGTAAACCTCTATAGGTAGACTTACTTTCATTTATGAATTCCTTTTAGCGAAGAAATTCCAAGGAAAATTGAGGTAGAATACGAAGTTCATCTGGGAGAGACAGTGAAAGGTCCCTGGCATACAGCTAAGTTCAACAAGACATTCCATTTGAAGACGAAAGATGGATTTTGGATGGATTTATTCAAGGAACAAGGAATTGAAAAGAAGAACGGACAGGGGAAGAAGAACTGGTGGTGATAGTGATAAGAATAGTTATAGTATTGGCTTGATAAAATTCCATTAAGAAAATTTGTTATAAAAATCCAATTTACCAACCGGTCTGGTGGGAAAAGGAAGGGTCTAAATAAAATGTTGGAATCGATTGGGGGTCCTCAAAGAATTAGATTTTCTCGGTTGTAGAAGTATCCATTTTAACATATACAAGTTGAAATTATATTTATATTAAAAATATTTTTAGTAATTTTTTTTAACTTCAACAGAAAATCTTTAATCAACTTTTAATGGAAAATGGTTTATTTTTCAACCTCAAAGAATATTAATCTTACAGACGAAGCTCATTTCAGCTAAACAATTTGCATCTGCCCATTTTCCTCGACCACCTTGATTTCCTCCGAAGATCTGAAATTCTTCATCTTCCCTAAATAACCGCCCTTACCGAAAGACACTGTTCATCTTCAAAATATGTAGGATCTCCTTGTGGAAATACCGGATGAGGTGGATTCCATGGATAATTCCAGCCATTGACGAAACGACCGAACTGAAAAATCAAGGTAAACTAAAAATAAAGATACCGGAGTCGTATCAGTCCAGGCAAACTCATAACGACCAAAAACACGATAGCCACCGATCCAACCGCCATCAAAGAGGGAGGGCATAAGCATGAGTCCTGAAAAATACAAGCATTTCCCTTTTTTCAATGGAATAAATGTAATTTAAAAAGATAAAATCATAAAGCCACATCATAATTTCAATCACCAGCCACGGAAAAACATCAGAAAACGGTGTGGCGAGATGGCCGAGTGGTCTAAGGCGCTGGTTTTAGGCACCAGTCTCCTCGGAGGCGTGGGTTCGAATCCCACTCTCGTCAGCAATTTTTTGTTAAGCAATTGAAAATGTTGATAACTTCAAAAATAGCAAAACTTAGAAGACTGATTTAATCTCAAAATCTCCTTACCTGCTACGTAATTACTTTCTGCCTGTGTCTGTAATGATACTAAATTCGCTCCAGGAGTATATTCGCAGACTCTTTGTGCTTTCATCCAATTTGCCGATCTTCCTTGCCAATAGCAGGCTTTCCTCTGTGTCGTTGGATCCTGCCAATAGATCCATCCCGGGGCAGCTGGGCAGTTGTCTGGGTTTTTTTAGTGAAAGACTAAAAAATTCCTTACAAGCCAATGGAGGCTGAGGAACAGGGTATCCTGGTCCTTCCCATTTCTTGCAAATATAATTCCTTGTACTTCGACAATCTTCATCAGACCAAGTAGAAGTACCAGCGGAGAAATAGACGCAGTGATGGGAGACAGGTTTATTGCCATTCGGCTCTCCCCAGGCCCATTGAGTGTATTGTACCTGAGATTGTGACAATCAAGAAAGAAATACGTACAGGAGTCCAATCTGACCAGAAAAAGTCAAATTGACCTTTGATACGATGAGCGCCTACCCAAAAGCCAGGAGAACCACAGTTTTGAGCATAAACTGAAAGATGAATGGAAAAATACCAACATTATCCCTTTTAGATTTAGATAATACTTCCCTTACTTACTTTTGAGTTGCCCATTCTGCCAATTATCCGGTATGGAGAACAAATGACCTCCTCTGTTGGCACAATCCCTTTCCGCATCCCACCATGTCTTTGCATAGCCGATAAGATAATAATAGGGACCAACTCCGAGCCAATTTGTAGGGCACCGAGCTAAAATGTTAACCTTTTATTGGTTGAATTAGCTATCCTACGAGGTGGAGGAGGTGCTGGAGGAGTCGGTGGACGCGGTGGAGGCGTTGGAGGAGGTGGGGGAGGTGTTGTTCGAGGAGGAGGCTAGGAAAGCACAATAGAAGCACAAAAATAGCACAATTCTGTTTTGTTTAAATCTTTTCCGAACTATTAGTGAAAAATCCGATTATGAATTAGAAAAAGTTAAAAATGTAAACTAAAAAAATTTACATTTTTTTGTAAATTTTCTAAATAATTGATTTAAAAAAAGTTATTTGGATATGTCAAACTTTTGCTGAAAAAACTTCCTAGTTATTAATCGTAAATTTCGAAAGTGACTTATAAAGGCGTAGTTAATTCCTCGCCTAAAAATGCATCATAATAAAAAACTGTCTCCTTTCGGAAGGGGATTATATAAAAATGAGATTTATCTTACCGGAGGTGGTGATGGTTTCACAGTAGGAGGTTGGGGTGATGTCTTCTTGCTTTGAACATCCACTTTTTCAGGTTCTCGTCCTCCATTATTATCTCTTTGTTCTCCTCCACGACCATTTTTACCATCGGTATCTCCGTTAATCCGTTTACAACGTTGAGAACTAGAGGTTTGAGACTTGGCACAGACGTAAGGATACCTGGAAAAGAAAGGAAAAGCTAATTATAAGCTAAAAAAGTTTTTATGTTTTATACATAAAATTACAGGACTACACAAATAAAGAACTACAAATTTTCAATATCATTTTTCGTTAATTTATTAGAATGTAGAATGAAATTTCAATAATTTGTTTTTCGATTAAAGTTGTTGATAAAATCAGTATTGTTTGTCGTTTAACACCATTGCACGATGCTTAGTAACTCTACTTTACATTATGTGGCGACTAAACAACAGACATTAAATAGCTCTGAATTTTTAGATGTTTTTCATCTTCTTCTGTTACCCAGAAAATAATTAAAATATTATAAGATATAAACATTTCAAGTTGAATTTTAAGTTCGATGTGCAGCATTGTTAAATAACAAAATCTGTAACATAGCCCCAACGCTTATTTTCTCCCACCTTGGCTAAAAAATCCGCTTGTTCCCCACAATTATCCTCCAAAACCCTTACTTTTCTTCTACGAATCTCGTCTTCATATATCCTAGGGTTCCTCGACTTTCTTCTATCGTAAATGTGACGGCTGTCTCCTGTTCTCCTTCTTCTGGCCGAACTCTGGTGCATTTTCTATCAAAGATATCTCCTCCACCGATCCAAATTCGATTCACTTTTCCATTAATCATTTCTAAAAGTATTTACTTGAACCATAAAATAGCTAAATGGAGCGAAAAATGGAAAAATTACTTATTAAACTTTGAAGATCTTCATCATTGTCTGGAATGAATAAATGTCCACCACGGTTCGAGCATTGTTTGAGGGCATCCGGCCACGTCTCACTGATGCCGATGATTTCGAAGCAAAGATCGCGGATAGGCCCACAATTTCTGCCACAGTTACCAAGAAATTCTATGAAGTTTAATGAGGATTGGAAAGAAAATTTTATGGAACAATAGCTAATAATTTATTTTCCTTGCTTTTTTCAAATTCTTTTATTGCTCTTCATTTTTTAACATACAGAACGTAAAAATTAAGTCACTAAATCGCAATAGAACTGCAAAATAATGAAGTTTTAACATTTATGTAACTGGAAATGTTTAAATTTGTTATATATGTTATGTTATTATATACGGTATATTGTGCATAATTTGACTACAGGATAGGTTTTCGCAAAAAGTGGGAAAAAGTAATTTAGAAATCATTTATCCATATTTCTACAACATCTCCTTCTGACCTTAAAGCTTGAAACTAAGGTTACCGCCATTTTTTTAACCATGCTCTGTCACATGTTGTTAAAGCCCACGTGTTCAACATTCTAAAGAGATTTTTCTTTCAAAATGAACAGTATAAAAATCAAAAATAATATTAGCAACATTTCACGATGTTTAGTTGAAAGGAAACCTACCAACATCGCACGAAGATCTCTGAAGAAATTTCTACTAGAATAAAAAAAGGACACTTACATCAGCCTTAGATACAAAAACTCGAGTATTTTGGCCTTGAAGATCAGTACACGAATCGTCATCGGTTGGGTTAGTAATTACGCACGACAGCTGAAATGATGAAGATAGCTTTCAGCTTCTAACACACATCATCATGCCTATTTTTTGGATTCTTTCATTAAATTAATATCCAGAAAAGCCTAGCTTGAATTCAATGTCAAAAGTTTCCCTCAAAGCCATAAGAACCCATAGAAAAATTAATTTGATGCTTATTAATACTTTATTGAACTCAAAAATTAATTTTGATAATTTTTGAATTTTAAGAAAGCCATTATCATCTCTGAATACAACAGAAATTGGTTAACATAATAGACATATTTCCCAGTCCCTAAAATGGACTTACAGCTCTGTTATTCCTATTTTTTGACAAGGCAAAACATGGTTTATTCAATATATCATCTGAAAGTTTAAAATATTGAAGAAAAGTAGATACCTATAGAAAGGGCAGATACCGTAGCCAGCTGAAAAAGAAAAAGCATGGCTCTGATTTATCTTCTTTGATCATCAACTTTTAAATAAAACGGAGGAGTTTTATATCCTTTCTCAACAGTTTATCCGTCTTAAGATGTGATAAAACCAGCATAACGAGCAGATGTGTTCTGCAATGGAGATAAAGTGTAAGGGATGATAGCTGTTTCATGAATTACCTCCAGCTGTGGATTTCATATTATGTTGTAAGCCTCGATAGAACCTGTCCTTATTATTGTAAAAATTCCGTAGGATCACGCCTCAACACATTGTAATCCTATCTTTAGCCCATCTCAGCCAAGTAAAACCAAATCTCTCGCCGTTCATCTTTTATTAAAATTTATAACCATATCGTTGTGAAACCCAAAAATTCTTCCTTGTTTTCGTTTCACAACATGGCGGGGCGCTATCGATTACTAGTGCATTTCTCTCCTAATTTTTTAGATATATCTGGATTTATGGACAGAAAACCGTGATTAGCTAGACCAGTTAACTCTCAGGTTTTCAAAGAGAGATGTACTAGTAATCGATAGCACTCCGCCCTGCTGTGAAACGAAAACATGGGAGAGAGGGAGGAGAGAAAAACATGGCCCTGTTTTTGCGGAAGTATTGTAGAACAAGATCTTCGTTAGCTTATTTAATAAATTCTCTTTTTCATAGCTATAAAACGGAAATAATCCACTAGATAAGCCAGTTTGGACATAATGTATATGACCAATTATCCTTAGCCTGACTCCCCCCCCCCCCCCATCTGCCCCTCCCCCTCCACAGATGCTTTTCTTATTGCTCTCTTCTTATTATTATTTTTTCTTATTCTTTTTTTCTTTCCAATTTCTTTTCTCTTTATTAATTTAAATTTTCAGAGAGACTTACATTCTCCCTCTGATTTGTTTATAATAAGAAAATATACAGGTATCTTTTTTTTCCTGAATTGTTCTAAATATATTCTTTTGAGATGTTGGAACAATAGAGTCGAAGTCCCCAAGCAATCGTTGAATATTGGCTAAAGGCAAAACTACATCACGCAGCGAACGAGCGAGCTGCGAGCAATCTTGGATACAGCTAATGGATGGAAAATAAGGATCACCGATAATCAACCAAGCCTCACTCTATGCCATTTCTGTCAGAATGTTCGAACGACAAATAAGGTCGTACTAAGCTTATGTCCCTTCAAATGAGACAGGAGAAAGCCTTAGGACAATTAAAATGCCCTCGATATGACGGAAGATCGTCGTTTACGGCATTCAACCGTGCAGTCAATGACTACTTAAACGCCAACTTAATGGACAAGGAAGATGCAATTCCAATCGTGAGGGGCCGAGCTCGAGACTTATACGATAATATCGAAAAGAGGGGAGAAAAGCTAGAACGGACAATGAACAAATTTTGATTTATAAATTTTATTTACCCTTTGTCCATCCCAACCTAGGATAAAGCCAGTCGCCGGAAAGAAAAAAAAGAAAAGTTATCAAGACGAACTCCTGGTAGTCAGCATGGCTATGCTCCGATAACTTCGACTCAGTCAGAATATGCGACTATTTAGCTGTCTACTGTGTAAGAGCCCGATTTGATAAATTGTAACTAGCCTTTGTTCATTTCAACCACAGACAATACCAGTCGGCACAACAAGCGTCTGCCCTCTGTCAAAAGATCAAAGGTTCACCGTCCCTCCTAATACATCAAGTGCCGCATGGAAAGTGCAAAAAGAGGAGAGACAAGGATAGACAGGAGGGTGCTGACCTATCCAGATGATTCAGCAGCCAGCACGATATTACCCACTAGCTATCCCCCCTCCCGATCTTTCACTTATAGATTCAATACGATAGATCGGATCAATAAATCGGGTTATATGGTCGAGCGTCCGTCTAATCAATCAAGTGCCATATGCCATATGCCACATGGCAAGATGAGACCTATGTGTAAAAGAAAGACTAAATTTGGGATTGATATCGATGGAAAGGTGACTGAAAAAGACAAACAACTTTCCTCACTAAGAAAAAGTTTATATAATAACTAAAATCAAAATAATAAAAATTATTTTAAATAAATTTTATTTTTTTTTTAGATAATTTAGATGTTTTCACCTTCTTCTGTTGCCTAGAAAATAATTAAAATATTAAAAGATATAAACAAGATCATAAACAAAGATCAAAGGAAGCAACAGGAATGGCTTTAGACTAGATGATTACCAAGAGACAATATAAAAGAGCCCCCAATTAATACATTGAGAAGAAGCTTAATTTATAGCTAAAATTATTTTTATTATAAAAAAAATATTATTCAGAACTGTTGTTATGAAAACCGGCTCTATTTGGTGTTCAAACAAAAGGATAATAGAAGGGAAAAATTTGCATTAAGAATTTATTATTTACAAACTAGGCAGATTGCTCTCAAGCTACCACCAACTCCTCTTCCCTTTGCCCTTCTTGTTTTCATTTAAAATGTTGTTAAAGAGATCCTTCCAAAATTCTGATTTTGTTTCCAAATTGAAGCATCGCCGAAAATATAGTGTCTCCTTGTGATTTTTCTCTATCTCTTCTACATAAAAAACATAGTCAACTTCTACTTTTTTCGGAATTTCTTCGCTAAAAATGAATTTTATAAAAGGAGAGATAGATCGATACCTAAAGAGATTGATCGTCACCTCATAGATACTAGAAATTGCGAATGAGGAGGTTGTGTGAGAAAGTTCTACGGCGGAAAGAACTCTATCTGGAAGAAGAGCATATCCAGCACTGGCATAGAATATTCCTCCATTTGACAACATCACCTCTTGAGAGGTTAAATTGAATTTGATGTGGATTCTTCCATCCTCCAGAAGCTGATAGTCGATGGCTGTGGTGTTCGTCTCATTTCCTCTGAGAATTGTAAAGACCTGTGGCTTCACAAATGGAGGAGGAGCTAAAAATGACTCGAATTATTTATGAATGCTTATATTTTTTGTTCCAAATTTTTTTGGTATTGAATTTTCAAATACAGTGATAAAAAATTTTTTTTCAAACTTACCAGGTACTCCAACGAGTTTTGTAAAGAAAAAGAAAAATATGAGTCCTCCAGTGGTGAGAATAATTAATAAAATCGCTATAAATATGATCCAGCTCCATTCAAATTCATTCTTCTCTTCCCTCACACCCTCTTCTAGATCAATATCCACTTGTGTAGCAACGAATAAATCCTCTAGGCTGCTGGAACCTGACCAGATACCGGCATCTTCCATAAATTCAGACTTCACATGAGAGATTAGAGATTCATCCATCGATCTTAGGGCTTCGATAGCTTCAGATTCGATTCTTTTGAGTGTCTTGGGAGTTGGTGGGAGCGGCTTGTCAGTATTAAAGGACATCATTGAATGAGAACAAGCAAGTGAAATCGTGAGAGGCAATATTTTAAAGCAAAGCGGTGTCACATCGGGAGCTTCTCGCTTCTCGTTTCCTCTTTCTCTTTTTTTCTGGTAGATACGAGGTTATCCTATCTGTAAAAAAAACTAGACAAAATCTTTTATTTGTTGTTGTAGCTTTATCACTTAACTAAACTTAAGCTTATAAAGAGTAAGGGCAGCACAACCGACTACACAATAAGTTGATGGTTTAGGCTGTAAATACCTGTTATGATCTAATTTCGACCACCTTTTGTGTTCAATTGTTCAATTCATCTCTTCAAAATAAATACAAATCATTATTTTGAAAGCTATAAAAGCATTTAACTTCAGACAGCAGCCGGCCGAAAATATTTTTTTCCTCTTCGTCGTTCTCCTAGCTGTCGCTGCTCATTCAACCGATCTTCTATTGTCTACTTCCGAGCAAATTCAATTTAGAGATATATTGTCTCTTTTGTGTAAGAGATTCTTCGTTATCTGACTTCGTGGATATTTTTTCCTACCAATAACATCACATAAATTCCTTTCTTATTTTCGGACAAAAAAAAAATACTCTTAAAAATTGTATTGAAGTATAGCGTAAAATAATATGTAGTGTCATCCGCTGTGTAACTCCAACAAATTTCACCATTACATCCAGTAATAGAAAAATTGGTCTTGCGAAAGCCCTGAAGCAGCAAATATGAAAAGAATATTTATCTCATATGAATTGTCATCATTGTAGCTCATTCAAAGATTTAGAAGTGATAATGAAAATAATACTTCAGATTGGAATAGTAACATTAGTTATAATGACCGTTGGATAATCAGTGATGCAAACGGAATAAATGCAAATATTCAAGCTAATTGTAAAGCCCCCATCGACTTTTTCAAACAATTCTTCAACCAAAAAGTTAGTTCAAGAAACCAATAGGTATGTACTGTCAAAAGATCCAAACTGGTCGCTTATTGATGAAGAAGAGTTACAACGATTTATTGAGTTTTGCTTGCAAATGGAACTTCAGCATCAGAGAGACTACTGAAGCAATATGAAGATATTTGATGGTATAGCAATTGGAGAAAATGTTATGCCCCGAGCAAAATTTCTGACTTTATTGAGCTTATAAGATGTAACAAATGCCAAAAATACTTTTGCATTAATTGTTTCAACAAAATTCATATGAGATGTCCATAATTTTGACATAACAAATTTGTTTCTTTGCCCATGCTAACTAATATTATTAAACCCTATTCTATTTACTTATCTCTAAAAAAATGAAAAAAGTGGCATAAATGGGAAAAAAAGTTGATTTTTCGACCGTGGCTCCTATGGGGCCACACGGTCCCCTGTGGACCAAAAAGCGTGACCCATATTCGGCCACGTGGTCGTCAATGTGTTAAGAAATTAAATTTCTACAGAGAATTTTCCAATGTTATTATATTTGCACTATCATTTTTATTCTATTAAGAATTTTGTTTAAAAGCCCACTTTGTTGTTATATTTGTTTGTTATCGAGAATGCTAAATAAAGCGTTTTTTCAATTGAGGTCGCAAGATTAATGACCATTATGCTCGAACTCGAAAGTTTCGAGTAACTCGCACTCGATTGAAAATCTAATACTAGCCCAACCCTGGTCTATGATGAGCCAAAATTTTTCTAACTTTCTGTTCGGGATTTAGAAGTTTTCGGATATGTCTCTGAAGACGAAAAAAACATGGTCCCACATAAATTTGTTATTTTTTTATTTTTGTCCCTAATATAGCAAGGGAATATCATCTCAGAGAACTATATCGAACTGAACAGTTATGGGGATTCTGACAATACAGATATATAACACTCTTTAATAACTCACACATCGAAGAATCTGATTTGGTTTTATATTTGTTGGAGGCATTTCTGCTACGCCACGATGCATCTTTAGCTGACGGTGATGCATTATGTATCTCAAATACGTGATGTTAATTTTTTTTTTATAAAATACCTGGATCGATTGTGAATTTCAACGTCTACAACAACCGCAAAATACTCGGGGCTTAGACAGAAATTTCCAATAATTCTTTCTCGTTCCTCTCGTTCCTCTCGTTCCTCTCTTTCTCGTTGCTCCCAATGCATTTGCTCAATCTCCTGAAACAACGTCTCCAAACACTCTCTTTCCATTTTCTCCTTCTGTTTCTTCATCTGTTCTTTGTGTTCTTTCTCAAACTGTATCTGCCGTTCTTTCTCTTGTTCGGCCAATAAGCGTTGGCGCTCTTCTTCAGCACGACGTTTCTCTTCAACCCGTATAATGTTCAGCTCGACGATCTTTTTGAAGTCAGAATAGCGAGACTAAAAGCAAAAAGATAACAATATGATATAGTCTGTCAGTTATTTAGTTAGTTACAATTCTGCTAAACTTTAATCTCACTTTTAAATTCGTTTTTTTGCTAGAAGTTGTATTTATACGAATCAAACTCTTAGATATCTTTTTTTACATATACAACACGACAAAAGAATTACATTTGGAGGGCGATTTTTGCGCAATTGACTTCGGGTCAATTTTTTTACATTTTTCTTTATAAATTCTGGATTGTTCTATTTGAA
The DNA here is from genome assembly GCA_932521415.1 of Oscheius sp. DF5120. Classification (NCBI taxonomy): domain Eukaryota; kingdom Metazoa; phylum Nematoda; class Chromadorea; order Rhabditida; family Rhabditidae; genus Oscheius; species Oscheius sp. DF5120. The sequence goes on from OW051461.1 coordinate 6,678,112, forward strand.
AAAAATATAAATGGCATAAAAGCTCTTCGCATTATCACTTTTTTAAATTTTGCAGCACAACTTGATGAAAATGATACCTTGAAATACTTGTCCAAATTCTCCACATTCTTCTGTTCATTATTTTCTCCCAATTTTGGTCGTGCTTCAAATCTTCCTTTGGCTGCTGTTTCTGCTTGTTTTTGGAGTTCCTCCAGCTCCTTCAAGTCAGCCAACCCCTCCGAGTTGTCCATAAATGTTTTCATAACGTCGTCATATTCTTCCCTCGTTGCTTGTTCTGCCGCAGTGTTGACAGCTTCCGCCGTTGCATCAATGATAGATTTCGGTTCAGGTAGTTGATCACTGTTAAAGATGTTCATGTAGGTCTGTAATAAACAGAAGGGAAAGGAACAAACTTTGAAAAGTTCGCAAAGCTCTCCACAAGTCGTCTGATGACCGTTGATTCTTTTATTGACGATGTTTTGAGTTTCGAAGAAAGATGGAATGAACGTCATCAACCCAACTTCAAAATCCTCATCAACTTCTGAAAATGATAGATCAACTAGACTAAGTTAATTGGCAGAATAAGAAAACATTTTGAAGTGTTTTTGTGTTATTTTAGATGTACGATCTGTAAACAAACCGGAGGAACATTCGAAAAATATTTTTAATAAAATCCCATCCTCTGGAAGCGAGTTACTCAGCCTGTTGATTTGGACCGGCTTACTTCCTAAAATTGTCTTTGAATTGTTGCTTGCCACATGTTTTCCAGGGTGAGGCATCAAAAATGCTTCGATCTTTTCAAAACTTTTCTTTAGATTCTCCCGAACCGCTCGATTCTCTTCTTGTTGCCCGTTTTTAATCTGCAAACAACAATTCCCATGGCTGAATGACTCATTCACCTCCAAAATGGATAGCAAATAGTTGTTTCCTCCTTCAAAACCAAACTCGTGTTCATCGGAATTGGGCCAATCTCGAATGAGGAAGAGAAGCTTCTGGAAGGGGGTCGAGTCGGTAGTTTTGACGAGTTGGGCATATTCAGTGAAGAGACGAAGGTTATTCAGATCATCTCCTTGGATTTGTTTGTCGAGGTTGAAGATTTGGACGGAAGAGAGAAGTGTACTCATGGCAAAGATCGAGGCACAGTCTTTCACCGTCGAATTGTGATCGAAGGTTCCTTGTGTATCCATCAGGAAGACGGCGTACTGTAAATGATTAGAGGCTGTGCTGATCTCACCTCCTCCCCTTTTCCTCCTTTCAGGATATAAGGCTTGCTCCACAATGTTATGCCGTTTGTATGTGACTACTACCTCGATAATGGAAATGATTCATTGGTATATCCTTGTGCAACCACGGTTTCTCTCCTTCATGTTCTCCTATTCCAAAAACGTAAAAAAGAACAAAAACATACCACCCGTGAGCCATTCCAAATAGTTGACAAAGAGATTCAATATGAAGGATTTGCCCTTTCGAAAAGAGCCGGAAATGGAGATGACGACAGCCTGAAATAGCATTTTAAATTGGCTGAATGTTCGAAAAAGGCAATTTCAGTTTCAAAAGATTCATTCAAAGAGATTTTTTAACAAAACAAGCAGTACCATTTCATTGACGATGTTCTTATTCTTGAGAATTCCCTCCAATTCTCGAAGATTCAATTCGTAGGTTCCATTAGAATTTGTTGCTTCTACGACCACAGGAGCAGCATAACCTCGGATCTGAAAAAAGTAGAATTAGAAAAGATAACATTACCTGTTGATTATTAGCCATTGATAGCGGAGACGAAGGCTCGTTGGGCTGCAACACAAAAATAATTATACACAAATAAGAACAACACTAAAGTGCAAAATTAATAGAAAAGTTTTTCGTCAGTTTGTCACGGCTATTTAACCTTGAACCTTTTTTCTAACCAGTTATGTCTTGGAAAACTCTTTAATAAAGTTTTTAATTTACTATTCGCTACTTTCGTTTTCGGGTGATATTTAACAATCCCTCTTAATCATTACCTTCCACATGGGTGATGTGGAAGGTAACTTTATTATCTTTCGTTATACTTTCTGGGTGTAACTATTGCTTCCCCTGAAAATGCTATTCGTGCGTTTTTTTAAACTATTCTACGTTGTTAGTTTCTTTGCTTAGTTTGGTTGATTTTCGCTTTTATGAAACTCAGCGAAATTAAAAGTTTGAATGACTTCTACAACAATAGCTTTTTGATGGATCTCTGTAATTTACAATTTAATACATTGAAGATAATAGCTAATTTGTATTCCATAAAAATTCATTTCCCTATACATATTCAACTTCACCCTCAGAGTCATCACCGTCTTCAGTACTGTCAACTAGAAGCTTCTAGACTAGAAACTAGAGCTAAAAATTTCTTCATCTTGCTCAGGCATATTCTCTATTCACTGAATGGGAAACAACCCAGCAAAAATATACGCAATAAAGACAAGTGTCGAGTAAAAAAATACTACCACTAGAGACAGTACGCAAGAAATTAAAAAAACATATTGGTGGCGCAAAAAATAAAACATAACTACAGCTCACCCTGTTTTTCCTAATATTGCCTCCAACTGGCCTTTCATACCTCTAAAAGACACCTAATTACAAGTCAAGAGATCAAATAAGCCGTGAAACTAAGACAAGCCTATAAATTAGGAATCCTCAAAACAGACAACAAGGTCTGAAACAAGAACCAGATCGCAATTAATCACCTACGTAAACGGAAAGAAGACATCATGCTGTGAGATAATAAAGATTTATGAATCGAACTGAAACATGATCAGAAGAAATATGAGAAATAGGACAAAGAAACCAGTGGGCCACAGACCTATATATAAGCAATGGGCAGATAGAACCCTACCCACCACCAGCCCGGTCTACGCACTCGTGAGAGTCGTACACCATATTCAACAACCATTAGTCAAGAAAATATTTCTGCGGAACACCCTCGTCGTCGGAAGATTCAAGAACTGGAGGATCAGCTACAACAAGTTCAAAACACTCTAACCGATGTCAAGGAGGTAACGGAAAGAAATGGACGTAGGTTCACAGCACCTCCAGTATACAACAAAAAAGAATCATTTTAACAATTCGTTCGGCGTCTTAATGACTTCTGCAAAACTATTCTGTTAAAGAAGCATTAAGAGTCCTTCCAACGTGCCTCTTAGACCTAGAGACGCGTATGAAACCATTGATCCAAAATTGAGAGTTAACGGCCCATGGGACGACTTGTTGGTCCAATTACAAACCAAAATCTATACGGACGATCATCTGATCGCCGCCCGGTCTTTATTGGACTCTCTCAAGCAAGACAACATGGACGTTCGGAGCTACGGAGAGCAAATCAAAGACGCCTCCGAAAAAGCATATCCAGCTCATAGATAACAGCTATTTTTATTTATTTTTTAAAGAACAATTTTGCACACAGAATATAGGCCTATTTCAGTGCACATGCGGTCATTCAAATCTTGTAAAGCTCCAAAGGTAATACCTCGAATCTAAAAAATATATTAACGATTTTCCTTTTCACTACCTCGATACAACCCTCCATAAAACTATTTGGTTCTCCAATTGGATATACAGAATAGTCAAACTAAATAATGAAATAAGATTATTAGAAAAATGTACCGGAGTTCCATCGGTCCAGGAAAAATCTGGTATATCAAAAGTTCGAAATCCTCCGATCCATGCACGATTATCTACATTAACAGCTGTTGGAAGAATCCCTTTTTGATTCTGATTGGTTTAAAAAAAGTGAAATACCTTTGAGATAAGTCGACTCTGCGGCACAATGTGTGGATGCTAGCTGAGCATTTACTCCAAATGCTTGACACGCGGCATTGGCATCTTTCCATTCACCTGGGACAGTTGAAAGAAAATAGCAGGCAGAAGTTCCACATAAGGTCATAGCCGTCCAACCAGCTGGACAAGTAGCTGAAAATACGGGAGATAAACATTTGAAAAAAATAAAAAATACCTGGACTCGTTTGAATAGTCGGCGTTAGACTGGAATATTTACAAACATAAGAGGCGGGATTAGAGCAAACAGCATTTGTCCACTCTCCCGACGAAGAATCAAATAGCTATAAAAATTAAAAAATATATATGGTGAGCCTACAATGCATTGTGAAGCCCCAGTTACGGGATTTCCAGATGCCCAATTTGTATAAACAAACTAAAGAGATTATTTGGAAAACAGCTGGCTCACCGGGGAATTATCTGTCCACACGAAGAGAGGCATGAAGGGAGCATAGGCATATCTATGTCCGCCTATCCAAAAGGAACCGGGAGTACAAGTAGCACTAAGGGCTATTCTGAAGTAATATTTTAATAATTCAAACTGACTCAGAAGGAAATCATTATCGGCTTGACTTTGAACTGAAAACAGATGTCCGCCCCTTGAATAGCAATCCTGTTCGGCGTTCATCCAAGTACTTCCAGTGGAAATCGAATAAAAATATCCATTTATCTCAGTCGGGGTCAGATTGCAAACTGAAGACATGGTATTTTTCAGAGAATTAAACAATAATAATATTAAAATATCGATTTCGTAAGCATTCCACAAAATCATCTGATTCCTATACCTGGATCACAAGAAGCCATTGAAACTGCGGTCGTTCCATCAAACCACCCTCCAGCGGAACAGGTGAGAGTTCTTGTTGCCCCGGGTGTTAAAATTTGATTATCAATCTGAAAAGAATTTGATATCAGTCGAATTTCACTATCGCATCCCACAGAAAATTCAGTCTCCATGAATATTTTAAAAGTGACCCTCATTCCATCTTTAAATGATGAGAGTTGATAATAAAGTTTTAGGGCCGAAACTAATATACGCTTGTTGAAGGACAATAGTATCATGGGGTGGGGGCGATAGTACAATGTTACCCAGCCGAAAAATACCTTCAGTCGCGTTCCTGCAGGACACGAAACGGTAACAGTTGTCTGATCCACCTGAGTACCAGACGGAGAAAGAACAACGTCCGTAGTTCCTTTCGTTATTTCTTGACATTCTGAAAATGACATTAGAAAAGTGGAAATAAAAGAATTCTGTAAAATAGTTCGCCCATCTCTGATTCCTATACCTGGATCACAAGAAACCATTGTAACTACGGTACTCCCAACTAGCCATCCTCCAGCTGAACAGGTGAGGGTTCCTATTGCCCCGGCTGCTTGAGATTGGTTTTCTATCTGAAAAGAATATCAACGAATATAATATATCAAAAATACCCTCAGTCGCGTTCCTGCAGGACAAGAAACGGTAACAGTTGTCTGATCCACCTGAGTACCAGACGGAGAAAGAACAACGTCCGTAGTTCCCTTCGTTATTTCTTGGCATTCTAGAAATGAGAGATGAAGTCTCGTAACATCTTTTCTAATTTCGTTGCAGGGTAAAGGAATTTTATTTTAATTCGATTTATCGGAACTTATTTTAACCACGTCTGAACAGGATGGAAATAAACCGGTCGTTTCGCACTTAAGAGTGCCTTTAGAAATAGTTTGATCACCGCGATAACATTGCTAAATCTCCAAGGCTTACATCGATCATCCAACTCAAAAATTTTATGGGAAGACTTACTACTATATAAGTTTGGACATCTGGCTCTCGCCGGATGAAATTCGTAAGAAGAATTTTATTCCATGTCTTTTTGTGGGAAAAAAATCTATTAAGGAAAGTAATCTAAGAAAATACTCTCAACCGAACCATCCCTTCGACGGATACGGTTTTCACTTTTTTCCTTGATCTGAAATATTAGGTTAAATTATAAGTAATGGTTTAGAATGAAATTCATCCTAAAGTCAATTTGCAAAAAAGTTTGTTTCAAAAATTTAATCTCATAAGTCTCTTCTTTCCATCGTAAAAATTAAAAGTTGAATTATCATTGTCACACAACCTTACGGTAATTAGCAAGCCGAAAAGTGACAAGAAGATTATATATAACCCATGGTTGCAAAATGAATATAATCCGATTTCATTCAAATCCCCGATTTTGACTCAAAACGTTATTTCTTGGCACTCTAGAAACTAGAAAAAGATTTCCATATATATGAAAAAAATTGTTCTTTTAACTTTTTTCTAAACTCCCTGCTGAACTTGTACTCAATGAATAATCTTGATAAAATGTATTTTTCTAAAACAGATAACACCCTCTTTCGGCTGACTAATAAAATCTGAATTGACTAACCAGTCTTCGGAAGTGTAGGGAAAGTAACTCCGTTCTGTCCTTCTACTAAACATTTATGTTGTTTTACTCAAAAATTACATGGCTCCATTGGAATGCATCCTAAAATAGCAACTGGAATGAATAAAAATAATCGACAGATCATTTGGCGAGGGATATCTTCCCGATAAGGAAGACGTTTTGAGATTAAAATGTTCGCCATTCGATTTACCGGAACCTAATTAAAACCCGTCTTAAAAGGAAGGAAAATGAAAAAAAAAAAACAATCATCGCTTCGTCCTAAAATCATTTTTGAAAAAATGAAAACTAACCGTTGAAGAGCCATTCTGGTAATTGGCTTTGTTCATTTAGATTTTGTTTCAAATAAAGATCGGCTAGACCATATTTACTCGCTATATGAATTTTTTGTTCATGAGACCAGCTTCTTACTTGGATAACACTTGGTTTATACAGTATTGGGATAAAATCTGAAGTCTTTCCAAATACACTTTGAAGAACCGCTTTAGATTCATCTAAATAATCTTATTTAGGGTAATATAAATAATGTACCTGAATCAAAGAAGATAATCTTTTCTACTGCTTTTTGTATAGAAAGAATTTTAGGTCCCAGACGTGTTTTTAGTAGTAAATTACGATTTTCGATCATGTTAGTTGTTCCTGGCATATGTGAATCAACTACTTTCCCCTCTGTCTCTAAATAGTAAGTAACATCACTCTCACTTTCGACACTTTTAGATGCGTTTTTTGATTGTTTTTGCCATCTTCCTCGTCTTCCTTGAAATCGTCTACGGCTCTTGTGAAGATAATTGCAATGAATGTTACAATCAGCGACATGGAGGGTGTTGGCTCAATGATTGGAAGACTAGAGACGCTACCTGTGGAGAGAAACAGGACACCAGGTTCTCATTCCTACATTCTTCTGGTGGACGATGTTACTGTTGTCCAGCTGTTTGATCGAGTTTAGAAATCCGATAGTAACGATATAAATACGTTCAAGCATCTGTATGCAAATAAAAACTAAATCTGGGATTGATATCGAGGAACGATAAAGACCGAAAAGATCTGTCAACGAGATTTAACCATCCCACGGGGTTCAATCCTGCGCATCCACACCATGGTTCTCTCAATGTTATTGCATTTTCTGTTTCGATGTCATCATTCCATTTTGTACGAAGGCGCCCTACTCTTCTCTAGATTTGTATATTATCAATAAAATAAAAAACACTAGATCCAAGAAAGCAACAGGGACATTTTTGGATTAGATCGTTGTCAAGAGTCGCTGCAATGAAAAAGAGCCTATAATTAGCTCTTTAATTTATAACAAAATGCACTTCACATTAGTTCATTTGCGGTTGATCGTCTAATTCTTGTGATAATTACAGTGCTCTAAAATTGTGCAGTTCAATCTGCAGTACTGTTCCTTTGACCTTACTTAACCTCTTCTATGTGGATGCAATTTGAAATAACTTTTTGAATAGAATGAAAATATAACAACAACAAAAAATAGAAAAAGTTATTAAGAAAAGTAAAAAATGCTGCAAATTTAGCCAACAAAGCCCCTTCTATTAATACTGTTTGGCTTTGACAGCTTCCTTATCATAACGCTCACTATCAGTTTACGTCTCGTTCTTATACCATCATGTCCGATGCCAGCAATAAGATATTCAATAATGATGATGAATTTTATTTATTTATGGATCAGGTTAACTGGAGCATAAGTGAGTATTCTAGCGAAATAAAAGAGGTAAGCCAAATTATAGTCTGTTTTCAACGGGAAAATCAAAAAAATCGAATTAAAAAAAATATCTTACAGCAGATTAAGCCTTGTAACATTTTGCAGGAATCCACGAGCAGTGGATTGGCCAATTTTCTTTTATTGTGGTCTGTTTGTAAGAATCGCTTCACTTGTCCGTTGGAAATAGACTGTAGACTGAAAAACGTGACACAAATATTTTCAGTTAAATAATACAATTGCTCAATTGAAAAAGAGGATTTTCCTCTATAAAACAATTATTTTTGGTGGAGTAGTATGGGCAATTTTACATTATTATAATTATGACTATACATCGATCAAGGATATAATCAAACACCATTTATTGGGAAAGCCATATCCGAAGAAGGGATGGTTCGGTTGAGAGTATTTTCTTAAATTGCTATCCTTAATAGATTATTTTTCAAATAAAAAATAAAACTCTTTTTACTATACTCGCCGATAAAAACGATGTCATTTGATCAGATGTCACAATTCCAATACGACCATAAAAATGTTGCTTTCATTTCTTTCGATAGCTCCAAATCTATAATATTGCAACTATGGGTAAATAAACTCTTAAAAATTGTATCGAAATATAGCGTAACATAATATGTAGTGCCATTCGCTATGTAACGCCAGCAAATTTCACCTTCACATCTGGTAGTAGAAAAATTGGTCTTGTGAAAGCCCTGAAACGACAAATACCGAAAGAAAAAGAAATCTTTTAGACTCATATGAATTGTCACAATTTTAGCATCTCACTCAAATTCTCTATTCGATATTTCTTTGAAAGGTCTATGACAGGGTTGCGAGTAGCTCGAATTCGACTCGAAATTGTTGAATTTGAGCATGAGTAGACCGAACATAAGGCTCGAAAAAACGACCAGCTGTTTCGAGATTCTCAAACTAGAACTCGCATTCGAGTAATTTTATGGCATCAAGTTTGAGTATTGAGTCATGCAGCGAAAAGCGCGTCTATGGCAAAAATTTGCAAAAATCAATTCTTTCTACCATCATAAATGAGAATGTTTACATTTTGGATCGCTGAAGTAGTTTCAGTAGTTAATGAAACACGCTTTTCATACATAAGAAATGCAAGCTCTGCCATCTACACCGAGTGAATCCAAAAGAGTGCTACCCGCTTTATTGCAAAAATAAAATCCCGCTTTGTTGTAATGCTTGTTTGTTATCGAGAATTATATTATCCCATTGACGACCGCGTGACCCACGGGTGGGTCACACTTATCTGATCACCTGTATTGTTCTATCTTGAACTTTTTTTAGAATTTTTTTGTTTTTCATAGATGATTTACCTTCAAACAAAATTAGTACAAGTAGGGAAATCAACATAAAAAATAACAAAAATAATCATAATTTTGAAAAAAGTTATAAAAAAAACACTGGTCCCACGCGCCAGACATGGAAATAACGCGTTGTCGTCAATGAGTTAAAGCATTTTTTCAATTGAAGTCACAAGGTTAATTATCATTATGCTCGAACTCGACATTGAGTATCTAAACACAAAATACTCGAACTCGATCGAAAATCTAATACTGGTCTTTGATGAGCCAAAATTGTATACAACAAACCTACAAAAAAAATTCAGAAGCACTTATTTTTTATTATAAACACTCTAATCTATAAAAAACAAAAAAAAAAAAAAGCTAATAAAGCTCGGAAAAAGAGCGAAAAAAATAAAATTGATATGTTGTATACAAATTGCCATAGAACTGAACAATTATGAGGGTTGTGACAATACATATTCCTTCCCTAATAACTCACACATCGAAGAACCTCATACGAAAAACGAAAAATCCACGATGCATCGTTACCTCATGCCTAAGTCGGAAGCCTAAAGATCTCCCGCTCATCACATATAGTCGCATCCCCTTTCCTAGCCCGTATTCCTCGGTCAACCCAAGAGAAGGAAGGATGGAAAACATAGTATCAATAATAACTGAGATGCTTATGTGGTTGAATCATTGATCTTGGCCAATCGCCGAAATTTTTTTTGGAAAGTTTAAAATGAGTTAAAGTAGATCTCTAGTTGCCTCCCCAAGTATAAATTGGGTTTGACAGAAATGAGCTCGGCATAATTGAAAAGAAAGTCATGGCGAGACCTTTGCCATTTTATGAATAAATGCGATATAAAGTTATTTTTTCCGGAAAAAAGGTTTGGTTAATCTTTATTAATCGCAAACTTCACCACTTTTTTTTATGTCTCTTTCTTATTCTCCGATAGTAGCTGCCTAAAGAGATTTTTCCAGAAGTCGGGTTTCGTTTTCAAATGGAAGGTCCTTTCCCATTCAATAGAATATCGAACTTTTTCTTTCTTCTCCGTTAGATTTATTTCATATTTGACGTCTATTTTCTTCGAAATTTCTTCAGAAAAAGGGTCAACGACCATCACACATTCATCCACCACATGGAAAGTCGAATTTCCTTTGACTATGTAGTAGTTTTGATGAATATCATCAGAGCTGTTCTGAAATCGGTTGATTCATAGAAAAACAAGTAGAAAGTAGAAAAAACTTAATAAAAAAAATCTTACCTGGATATCCATATCGAACTGTCTGGCATCTTCTAAAATGACTTCTTGAGAGGTCAAGTTGAACATGATGTGGATTTTTCCATCCTCCAGGATCTTGTATTCGTGGATTGTAGTGGCTGTCTCATTTTCTCCGGTAATTTTAAAGGTCAAGGGCTTTACGGATGGAGTAGAAGCTGAAAATAATTCAAGTAATTATGGATGATCGGATTTTTTTTCGAATGACCCAATTAACCAAAAAAATAATTTATAGGATAACATTTTACTTTGAATTTGGAGCATTGATTTTTTTAGATTTTATTTTTTTCATATAGATGGATTTAAAAGGAGTTTACAAGATAATGGATGATAATCCGGTTAAAATTTCGGTTAAATTGCGCTCTAAAAGGTAATATTATTGGTTAAAAATCCACCATCTCTTAACAAAGCGGAAATCCATCATGCTGAAAAGGTGGAAGGGCGCTGAGAATGTTCAGAGAGCCATTAGAGAGGAACTTACCATGTGATTCGACGAATTTTGGAATTAACATGAGGAGAAAGAGCCCTCCACCGATAAGAAGAGTGAGGAAGATAGCAGTGAAGATGGGACAACACCATCTTTTCTTTTGCTTCATACCTCCTTCCACATCGTTTTCTCTTCCCGTTTCTTGGATATTTGAGACCATCGGATTCTCTTCAGCGTTTTCCACAATAGAGAGATTGACTCCTTCGTAGAGAGTTTCTTGAGAGCTATAGAGCTCTTTCTCTCCTTCCACGTGGGTCATTCCATCTTCATTTACTTCCGAGCAGTCCGGGTGGTTTTCTTCCAATGTCCTTGGCTCCTCTATGGTATCATCCATTCTTATGAGATCTTCCAGAAGACGAGAAGTAGCAGGAGAGGACATCATCGAATGATAGAAGCAATATATTCCTTCTGGTTTCTAAAAATTCCCAAGTAGAGCAAGAAGCCAAGAAAGCGAACCGCTTCGCTTCAAAGGATTTCGCTTGTGGGTGAAGTATGCTTTGTACTTATTATTATAGACATTATTAATATTAATTGCTATAAAAATAAAAGAAAATTCATAATTGGGAAAGTTACTAATTAATCTACTCTGTTTGCCCTTCCTCTCGGACAGGCGTTTCAAAATTTCCATCGAACCTCAACATTTGACTGTCTGGTCAGAAGATATTAGTACCTCAAACTTGGGTAATTAAACCGAAGACGTGGGTTTGGTTGGAGAATACAGACTGGGGACGGGAACGAGACTATACGAGACAGGTGGTGGATCTATAGGCGAGAGGGAGAGACATAGTGTGAAAAAAGATGACTTACCGAAAGCAATTATCATTTCTCCAATTATATTAAAGAGAATCCAGTTATCATATATATAAAGTCTTTTATTATATTATTTAGTTACTGGTAGTATCAAGTTATCTACTTACAAAAAATGTATCTTCCTCTCTTGCCATCTCTGCCCATCTCGTGCCGTCTCGTCCCCTCCCCCAACCCCTCTTCCCCGGTCGCCCCTTCTCGTCGGTTTAATTACCCAAGTTTGAGGTACTAATACCTTCCGACCCGACAGTCAAATGTTGAGGTTTGATAGAAATTTTGAAACGTCTTCCACTTTAGGAGGACAACTAGAGAAAGCATAGTTGTAATGACGTTTACAAAAATGAGTTTTTTTTACGGAAATGACAAAACTAGAAGAATAATAAATTGATAAATAGCTATTCTTTTGACGTCTACTTTATATATTCAAGGATAATTCCGTGTGCTGACTTCAAAATCGACGGTGGAAAATAGTTATGAAAAGAACATTTTTTTTTAAATTTATTCAATTTTTCAATGAATAACTCCAGGCCTCATAAAGTTGCATAACTTTCTTTATATCGATACTTCAACTTCTGCCGTAGATTCTCCCGGTTCATTTTCAATCTCTTCATCTTCCTTTTTATTCCAACCTAATAACGTTGTCATCAAAAGACTCCTTACCATGATGTTTCTTGACCACCTTGCCATAATTCGAACAAATTTCTCCATATTTCTTGTTGATTAAAGTGCCTGGTGGAAATCGTCCAGCCTGAAAATTTTTCATTAAAATTTTGTTTTGATTCCGTTTCACTCTCAATTTAAAACGACTGCCAGCACTTCTATAATAAGTATATATTCTATGGTTTCTTTACGACATGAAAAAATTACTTCGTTTCACCCCGATCTGACATATCAATTGGGAAAAGAATAGGTAAAGCGGCTTACCTTAATGTACGCTTTAAGACATTCCACTGCTTCAGGACAGAAATTATCATAGTCGCTACACAGTTCAAAAAAAAATTTTCCATTACAGCAACATTGGTCCAATTTAGCCCAATGGCTTAGGACTTTATCCCAACAGGAGATATAAGATGACTTGAAAATCATTGGCTAGTTATGAATTATTTAAAATGGAAAATCAATAAAGAGGGAAAGCGAAGCTATCAAAGAAAACTTTGAATGATACTAAGAAAACAAATATAATTTCATATATTATAATACAATAGTATTCAAGTTTTTTAATCGTTAAATCCCCCTAATGAAGTTCCTAATATTGTTGAAATTAAGAGTGAATAGTTTCCGCCAAAAGTTTCCTACTTTTCCTCAAAACTAACTCCAACACGTCATCTAATGACGTGTATAAGATTGCTGTTTGTCATGTTGATATATAGTTCGTTTTTTAAATAAACATATTTTCTAATTTTTCTGACAAAAATCAATTTCCGTCCCGAATTGTCGACTCAAGTTCAATCCCAATTCCATTCCGGTCCAATTTTGGGGTTGCCCTTCTCGTCCCGGTTTATTTTAAAAATAAAGCCTAAGAGATCATTTGGTATTTTTTAGATACGAAGATGTTTTGAGATAAAGTCGTTGGAGGACAACCTGATCCTGCTTTAATTCGATTTATCGGAACCTATTTTAATCACGTCGAAACAGGATGAATATGGGTGTCTTTATAATTAGTTTGATCACCGCGATAACATTGCTAAAATCCCAATGCCTACATCGATCATCCAACTCAAAAATTTAATGGGATGGCTTACTGCTATATAAGCATTATATATCAATTATTTAGAACCTGGTTTTCTTTACAACTGGTATTTTTTAAAAAGGACACAAGAACTCACACCACCTACACAACAAACGGATCATCATCACAGACGAACTATTACGACATCTTATCGACTAACAAAAAATTAAGCTTTGTACATACTACTATAGGGGTGAAGCTACAAAATCTCTGAAAGACAGAGTAGAGAAATGAAATGTAATATCATATTATTAAAAAACCAATCACATCATAAGATTTGGTATTAACTTCCAAACAAAATAAAAAAAAAATTCTGTTTCTTCCAAGTCACTAAGATTACTCATTTCTTTCTCTAGTTGCCTTCCCAATCGAGAAAGCGTTTCAAAATTTCCATCGAACCTCAACATCTGACTGTCGGGTCAGAAGGTATTAGTACCTCAAACTTGGGTAATTAAACCGAGGAAAGGACTCGGTCGGGGAAGACAGGCTGGGGAAGAGGACGAGACTGGATGTCTAGAGACCTTTGGGTGATCTCTAGACGAGAGGGGTCAGTAGTTAAACAAAGAAGAGATAGGTAGATTCTTATCTCCGAAAGTTAATGCTGTTGGTGTCGATGCACTGGAATTTTATATTTTAGACAATTGAGCAGAGCTTTGATTTTTTCGTGAAGTTCACACTGTAATCTTTCTTTCTTAGAAAGAGTTACAAGATCAACAATAATTGGAAACATTTTTAATTCTTACGATTAGTCTTCTAACATATTTGAAATACATACATGTAATAAATATCAATTATATCATCAGAACTCGTCTTAAAGATCATCGATAAACATTATAATCATGTTGTGATTTGTATCGCGGGTTGAAGCTGTTACGCTAATTAAATTGTTATCCAATTTTAGCATTTTTTTACCTTCATCTTTCACTGAACACCGGAAATCAAATGCAATAAATTCCAACTAACCTTTTTCGATCAAATTATTTTCGGTCGTTAGCTCCAAACCTATACCATTACTCTTTCGATAATAAAAAGTCTTATAAATTGTATCGAAATATAGCGTAAGATAATAATTAATGCCATCCATTATGTAACACCAACAAATTTTAGCACCACATCCCCAATCAGAAAATTTGACCTTGTGAAAACCCTGAAACAGCAAATACGAAAAGAATAGAAATCTTGTAGGGTATCATAATTGTCACAATCGTAGCTCACATAAATTCTAGTTGATTCAAACTCTCTATATTCTATATTTCTTTGATAGTTTTTTTCTTTCTTTTCTATGTTAGACCAAAATTTCTCTAACTTTTTGTTCGGATTCAGAAGTTTTTTTTCAGACAAGTTTATTTTGTCCCCTAATATCATCAGAGAGAGCTAGATCGAACTGAACAGGTTGTGACATTACATATTCCTTCCCTAATAACTCACACATCGAAGAATCTCATTCGGTCCAACATTTGTTGGAGGTATTTCTGCTACTCCACGATGCATCGTTACCTCCGTTAGTTGCATCATGAATCTCAAAACTATAATATTTTGTTTGTTAAAATATACCTGGATTGATTATGAACTTCAATATTTGAAATAACCTCATACTCCCCGGGACTTTGACAGAACATTCCAATGATTTTCGAATTTCGTCGTTGTTCTTCCTTCACTCGTCGCTCTCTCTCTCTCTGTTCTTTTTTTCTTTGCTCTTGTTCCTCTCTTTCTCTTTTTTCCATAGTCTCCTTTTCCATTTGTAGTGCTTTTTTCAACTCATCTTCTTGTTCCTTTTCTTTTCTCCTCTCCTCTTGTGCGTCTTGGTCCCTTATCAATTTTTCTTCTGCGTCTCTCTGTTTCTTTAATGCTTCATCATGTTGTTTTTGCTGAGCGACAGATTGTGTATTCATAGTATCTTTTATCTTCTTATCCTGTTCCTCTTTCTCCTTCCTTTGCTGTTCTCTTTGTTGTGCCTGTTGTTCAATGAGTTTCTTCTCCATCTCTTCCTTCTGTTTCCATAAATCTTCTTCTTAAAGTAAAGTATTACCTGTATATTTAAAACAGCTATTGAACGTTTCGTTGATTCGATTTTCTCCTCTACATTCTTATTGATCCATTCTTCTATATTTTTATTAATTGATTCGATCCTTTCGCCCATCTCTTTGTTACTTCTTTCGATATTTCTATATCCATTATCAACTGAACTTTCTGACTGTTGAATAAACATTACCTCTTCCCACTAATTCTTCGACGGCAGTTTGTAATCCTTCAAATATAATCATGTTCTTCGCTGTATCGCTGTTCCCTTCAAAATTCTGTTTTCGAGGTAAATAGGGAAATTCTTACTTCTGTCTTGAATATTGCTTATACTGTCATTCACCTCTCTTTCAACTTCATTAACTGCAAAAATGTCAGTATTTCTGAAGAAACTTCCGACAAGTAATTGAATTTAAGACTCACATTTACCTTCTAGGTTTCCTTGATTTATTCTAATATCATTAGACATTTTTTCAACTGAAATTAACCTTTTTTTGAATTCTGATAGCTACATACCCCTCTCCGTCAAATCTCGAACTTTATTTTTCAATTCGACAACTGCCTGACCAACAGTTGCCACAGCATTTGTTATATGGTCTTTAAACGATGGGACAGAAAGATTTGGATCTGTGTTTTGTTGATCTAAAAAGAAAAATGAAAGTTACTGATAAGCACATTCAGACTGAAAATAGCACTGCCTACCTGTAGATGGGTTAATACCCAAATTCTTCCTTAACTCTTCATTTTCTCTTCGCAGTCTTTCGATTTCTTGGTTTCTTTCTTCCGCAATTGCTAGAGCTTCATATACTTGCAACTTAGGGTCATTGTATTTGAAATTGTCAACCATGTAAAAGGGAAAGCAAGGTGAAAGGGAAGATTAGCAAAGAATGGACTGATAAAATTGTAAAAGAATTAGTAAGCATTTGAATCGTATGCGAGATAAGAAGTGAGAAATTTAGTTTGTTGTTTCTTCAACTGAGCATATTTAACTGTTGTTTATTGTAATGATAATTCTTACTACTACTACTTCATTCCGAACCGACAGTCAATGTTGAGGTTCAATGAAAATTTTGAAACGTCTTCCCGTTTGGGAAGGAGAACAAGGAAGTAGAGATATTAAAACTTTTTGATTGCTTTCTTCCAATTTTTTTCAAGGCATTTCCATCAGGAGCGCTGTATATAAAATAAAGCAACTATATGGAAATTAAAAGTGTTCGAGCCTAGATGCAAGTAATGCGATCCGTTGAACAGGATGCCTAACCTTTTTTTTGTCTTTTGCGGGATTATTCTTTCCTCCATCGAAATGCCTTCTCAAACGAGAAGACGTTTCAAAATTTCCATCGAACCTCCACATTTGAATGTCGGGTCAGAAGGTATCAGTACCTCAAACTCGGGTAATTAAACCGACGAGAGAAGTCGACCAGGGAATACGAGTTGAGAAACGGGACGAGACTGACTAACCTGCGTCATAACTGCACTCGCTTTAAAAAAAGATGATCATTCTTTAAACCAATCAAATTCATTAGGTGCATAACCGGAGATGAAGAGATTCTTCTTTCGAACATCTTTAATTATACTTCGCATATTTACCAAGTAGCATCGATCGATAGGCGGTACTCCTACTTTTGATAAGACCAACGGCCACTTGCAGATAAGAGACACCATTCTCCACCACAAACTCAGGATTACGGTTAAAACGGTTCATGATTTCAGGCAGCTAGTATTTCAAGATAGTGACTTTAATTTTGTTTCACACATTGTGAACCTACTATCACTATATTCGAGTTTGAATATAATAAGAGAATTTCGTATTTCACAAACTACTGTATATGATTTTTGTAACTTTTGAGGGAGTTATGTAAAGAGTAAGTTATTACGTGTTGTAAGCCTCAATAGAACTTGTCATTATTATTGTATAGAATTCAGTAGGATCCGTATCAACACATTGTAATCATAACCTAAGTGCAGCCCCGCCCAAAATGCGAGGCAGTCGCCGGAGAACCGGCATGACGAGCGGCCGCGTCCTCTTTCTTATCCTAACCCTCTAATGTGTTAGTGACTACATAAACATTCAAGCCTCTATGTGCTTACAAGGACTTCATCTGGGACAGATATCATGGGACTCATTAAGCCTATACGTCTGATCGACGATATAGTTTACGGTTTAACTGTTATTGTTATAAAGATCCTATTCTTTGTTCTTTTTGTGACAAGGTCTGAGTTTATTATATAGTTTAGAATTATGAAGCAGAGTAATCCTCAATTTATTTTCCTTCCACTATCAAGGTAAGAGATAGATCGCCATGTAAAAGGATGAAGAAGTTCGCCATGTACATATTTTTATAGTCACATTCCATTTCTAAGGATTGTAATGAACAATGATATTTTTCAAATTTCTTACGTCTCCGAATTGCAATCGAAAAGGATATAGTGAAACTTGATTCTCTCAGCATTTTCGGTTATTTATTTTGCTACATTTTTCTTGTTTCCTTTCTTTACATCCAAATGTAAAATGATACGAAAAAATCAGCAACATTGTATTTTCCTCTCACTTAGAGATCTTCCGCTCGTCTCATCCAGTCTCGTCCCCTCCCCCAACCCGTCTTCCCCGGTCGCCCCTTCTCGTCGGTTTAATTACCCAAGTTTGAGGTACTAATACCTTCCGACCCGACAGTCAATGTTGAGGTTCGATCGAATTTTGAAATGCCTTCTAAAAGGAGGGCAACTAGAGATGTTCTTCTAAGGTTTTACACATATACCCTCTCGTCTGCAGACTGTTTCATTCGGTCTCCACTCCCGTCCCAGATCGTCATTCCGAGAGGATAAAAGGTAACCACTTGTATAGCGAAAGCCGATTCATTTGATCTGTTTATTATAACGTTCACCTTAATAAATGTATAATTAATAGGGTGACTCTGTTCCCAGTTTTGAATCAAACCAATTGAAGCGAGTCTGATAGGAAAATGTGTCATACATGGTATTGCCCACTATCATCCTTATACATTAACAGCATACAATAAAATAAAAACGTCGCATTTTGAAACCATCTGGAATCAGAAAATTTCAGAATAATTAATAAACGAATAACAGACAAAACATTTTTTGAGACTGACTATTCCCACGGACACGACAATCATATAATATTTGTTCTGTGATTATTTCTATTTTGCGACACTATTGAAAAACATTGACAGCATATCACTGTTGTGAAACTAATTGAAATCCAGTCGCCGCGTCCCCGCCATAAAGCCTCGTCTGCCTTCCTACTGGCGTTTATATAAGTGTCGGTTGGGGCGAGAGACCCTACAAGGTCCGGAGTGCATGGGTTATCTGAATCACTACCCCCATGTACATCAACTTGACCATGTTGTTTTTGTTTTTGTTGAAACACAATTTATTGAAATCCAGTTTAAGCCTATATTTCACATGTAGTCTTTTTTCTGGAAAACTAGAGAAATCATCTCACTTTAGCCCGTCTCCACTGTATTCAACACTTTAGACACGCCATTTTTGAAAGTGATTCCACCAGTGACAAGAACATATTTTCCTTCTATTTTAACGGCCGATTGCCCTCCTAAAGTGGACGAGCATTTCAAAATTCGATCGAACCTCAACATTGACTGTCGGGTCGGAAGGTATTAGTACCTCAAACTTGGGTAATTAAACCGACGAGAAGGGGCGACCGGGGAAGACGGGTTGGGGGAGGGGACGAGACTGGATGAGACGAGCGGAAGATCTCTAGACGAGAGGGAGAAAGAGATTGTCTGCGGTTTTTTTCTAAAGGTAAATCAACGAGGCAGGAAACCATAGCTAGTATAGAGGAGACCGTTGATCATTGGATTCCTCTATCTCTTACAAATGATACAGAAATAGGCAGATGCTGGCATAAAGAAGCTGAATTTCGAAAGGAAAAAGTTTCAACCCATTTGTCTAATCTCTATTTCCTTCCTGTTTCTGGTAGTCTGAAATTTTCTGATTCAATCTGATTGACTTCCATTTTCGACCGTTGAATAGATGATATATTTTTGATACCAATCATTTCTGCTCATTACAAAAAAACGAGAAAACAAAAACAACATGGTCAAGTTGATGTACATGGGGGTAGTGATTCAGATAACCCATGCACTCCGGACCTTGTCGGGTCTCTCGCCCCAACCGACACTTATATAAACGCCAGTAGGAAGGCAGACGAGGCTTTATGGCGGGGACGCGGCGGCGGAATTCAATTAGTTTCACAACAGTGATATGCTGTCAATGTTTTTCAATAGTGTCGCAAAATAGAAATAATCACAGAACAAATATTATATAATTATATAACAAAATATATGTCTGTGGAGGATATGATGGAAAATCTATGGATTTAGTAGAAGTGTTCCATACGACTTCGGAAGCATGGAAAAATTATTTATTTTGCTACATTTTTCTTGTTTCCTTTCTTTACATCCAAATGTAAAATGATACGAAAAAACCAGCAACATTGTATTTTCCTCTCACCTAGAGATCTTCCGCTCGTCTCATCCAAAATTTCAGACTACCAGAAACAATCCTGCCTCGTTTATAAAAATTTAAAATGTATTTATAAAATATCTTGATGCTCCTCTCGGTTAAGTGGTTCAATCGTTCGTTCTCTCCTCATTCAGTTTCAGCACAGAATACAAAAGTTTACTTCGCAATATAATCTGTATTCAGATCAATTAAAGGGATGGCATGGGGATATAAGTTGCGATTATACATCAGTAGTAGCATATGTCCACACAAAAGCCCTAAACTTTTTATTGATTTTTTCACTATCGAAGAATTACAAGTGTTTCTTTTGGCGCTAATATTTATTTCATCATTTGAACACTAAAAAGCATAGATTTCTCGTTTGAAAGGTATCGCTACTATTCAATTCAGTTCTATCGTGAAATTTGTTGTGAAACTAATTGAAATCCAGTCGCCGCGTCCCCGCCATAAAGCCTCGTCTGCCTTCCTACTGGCGTTTATATAAGTGTCGGTTGGGGCGAGAGACCCGACAAGGTCCGGAGTGCATGGGTTATCTGAATCACTACCCCCATGTACATCAACTTGACCATGTTGTTTTTGTTTTTGTTGAAACACAATTTATTGAAATACAGTTTAAAATCAGTTATGCTCTTCCATATCTATTTCTCAAGTTGTTTCACAGGCATTTCAAAATTTCCATCGAGTCTTAACAAGGTTATTTTCCAAAGGTAAATCAACGAAGCAGAGATCAAAATAAACTACAGAATCGACTTTAGCCAGTGACCGTTGATGATTGAATTCCTTTATCCCGTGCAGAGAAATAGGCAGAATAGGAAGGTGGTCAATAGCAGCTGGAGAGGAAAGCAAAGTTTAAGTTTTTTTAGTTAGTTACTTTATTTTAAATCTAACGTTTCGATGCCCCTGAACATTATATATAGGGACCATTTCCTGAAGACTTTATGAAGTTGCTTTAGCTAATAAAACTTACGTAGAAGGTTTTAAGAAAGAATTTAAAATAATAAATTAAGCTATACGGATTTCAATCCTGCTGAGTCTTTCTCCCGCTTTCAATATATTAATAAACGAATAACAGACAAAACGTTTTTTTGGGACTGACTATTCCCACGGATAGGCTAAGTGTGATCATCCTTCTCTTCCAGACGTGTTTTAACCAGCTTCCGATAAATCGAATAAAAACAGGATGTCGTTGCTGCAACAATCTCATCTCGAAGCATCTTCCTTATCAGGAAGGTATCCTTCCCCAAATGACCTGTCGATTATTTTTATTCATTCCAGTTGCTATTTTCGGATGTATTCCAATGGAGCCATGTAACTTTTGAGGAAAATTACATTGATTTTTAGTTGACGGAAAGAACGGAATTACTTTTCCCTCACTTCCTGGTTAGTCTATTCAGATTTTATTGGGTTGAAACGGCTGAAAGAGGGTGTAATCTGATTTTGAAAAATACATATTATCAATATTATTCCCTGAATTCAAGTTCGACAAAAGCTTAAAATAACTATTAGGTTGGACATTGAAACGGCTGAAAGAGAGCGGTCTAAGTATGTCTAATCTGACATGAAATACATTTTATCAATACTACTCACTGTCCAAGATTGGGAGCCACTTTTCCAATTTAGTTTCTAGAATGCCCAGAAATAACGAAAGGAACTACGGACGTTATTCTTACTCCGTCTGGCACTCAGGTGGACCAGACAACTGTTACTGCTTCGTGTCCTGCAGGAACACGACTGAGGGTATTGTTGATATATTGTATTCGATGATATTCTTTCAGATAGATAATCAATCTCAAGCAGGCGGGGCAGCAGGAACTCTCACCTGTTCCGCTGGAAGATGGCTAGATGGAACGACCGTGGTTACAATGGTCTCTTGTGATCCAGGTATAAATTTGGTAGAATTGTATAAATTAAAAGAAAAGAAAAAAAATGGTGAAAATACTATGAGTTTGAGGTGCAATGTTAAATGAACAGAGACAGGTGTGTGTAGGTTTCAAACCGGAACGAGAATTGTAACCTCAAAACCACAGAAGATAGGTGAACGCGTCTATTTTATTCCGTCGTAGGACATGTAGGATACTTATAAGAACCTTTGGTTGTCTCGTTGTGAGTTGTCCCGGTCTTAACCGTTCCATCCATCCATCCCAGATTTAGCCCAGAAGCTAATTTATAATCCTTCAGTTTTGAGACAAACGCGTATGCGAATTGATTATTATGTGTTTTGCTGTTAATCTTCGAAAACCAGTTTGTATCGACGTCAGTGAAAATAATGAGGGATGGCCTTCCTAAATACCATTCACGGTGTGCCAAATTGAAAAAAGTTCATCTGTCTTTGATCC
Organism: Oscheius sp. DF5120; assembly: GCA_932521415.1. Lineage (NCBI taxonomy): Eukaryota > Metazoa > Nematoda > Chromadorea > Rhabditida > Rhabditidae > Oscheius > Oscheius sp. DF5120. The sequence goes on from OW051461.1 coordinate 6,700,470, forward strand.
TAATATCCACGACATTACTTTCTTTAGTCAGGGGTAACTTAGACCGCATTAATCGAAAAGTGAGACAGCATTTCTGTTTTAATATACTCTAGGTAAACCCTATGGACGTTTTCTATAATTTACAAACTAATTACACTTTATGCTCTAGGGGATGTATTTTATTATTATCAATTTAAAATTTATAGGACCATTTATAGAACTTTTCGATAGATTATTCTGTGTAGAATCGGCGCTGGGATTCCAAAATTTTGTCTGTGTGAGAGACACGAACAGGAAGGGAGTCTTGCATAGCCCTGGTGTATATCTGCTACCTTCACTTTTCCAACTTAGTTTCTAGAATGCCCAGAAATAACGAAAGGAACTACGGACGTTATTCTTACTCCGTCTGGCACTCAGGTGGACCAGACAACTGTTACTGCTTCGTGTCCTGCAGGAACACGACTGAGGGTATTGTTGATATATTGTATTCGATGATATTCTTTCAGATAGATAATCAATCTCAAGCAGCCGGGGCAACAGGAACTCTCACCTGTTCTGCTGGAGGATGGCTGGATGGAACGACCGTGGTTACAATGGTCTCTTGTGATCCAGGTATGAGAATCAGAGATGGGCGGACAATCTAACGAAATTCCTCTTTCCTAATTTCATTTCCAGAATGCCAAGAAATAACGAAAGGGACTACCGACGTTGTTCTCTCTCCACCCGGTTCCCAATTGGTCCCTACAGTTGTTACCGTTTCATGCCCTGCGAGAACACGACTGAAGGTAGCAAAAGATAACTTCATAATAGGCCTCAGTACTATTTGTACTTCCGGTTCCTTATGGATAGGCGGTCATAGATATCTCGCCACTCCTCCCTTCGTATGGACTGACAATTCCCCGGTGAGCCAGCTGCTTTCAAATGATCTCTTTAGTTCGTTTATACAAATTGGGCCACTGGAAATCCAACAACTGGAACGTCACAATGCATTGTAGGCTTACCACATATCCTTTTTATTTTTTATAGCTGTTTGACTCCCCGTCGGGAGAGTGGACAAATGATGTTTGCTCTAATTCCGCCTCATTTGTCTGTAGATATTCCAGTCTGACGCCGACTATTCAAACGAGTCCAGGTATTTTTGGAGGATTTAAATCTAGACCTATGTAATTGCTTTGATAATAGTAGACCACTTTGGCAATCAGGGATGTTTTTATTTTATTGTTTAGCTACGTGTCCAGCTGGTTGGACGGCTATGACCTTTTGTGGAACTTCTGCCTGCTATTTTGTTTCTACCGTTCCATCTCAATGGACAGATGCTAATGCCGGTTGTCATGCATTTGGAGTAAATGCTCAGCTGGCTTCAATACATTGTCTCGCAGAGTCGGATTATATCAGAAGTATTTCTTTTTTTATCCGTAATCAGAGTCAAAAAGGCATCCTTCCAGCTGTTGGTAATAATCGTGGATGGGTCGGAGGATTTCGAACTTTTGATATAGCAGATTTTTCCTGGACCGATGGAACTCCGGTATATCTTTCTACTAGTCTTACTGTGGAGAAATATGACCCGAAGACGGATCAATGGGAGAAGAAGCCGTAAGATTTGACAAACTGGGAATATCCTTCAGAGAAATGAGAAGAAAAAGAGTAGGGGCTGCTGCTGCTGCCATCAAAAACAAAATATATGTCTGTGGAGGATATGATGGAAAATCTATGGATTTAGTAGAAGTGTTCCATACGACTTCTGAAGCATGGAAAAATTAATTATTTTGCTACATTTTTCTTGTTTCCTTTCTTTACATCCAAATGTAAAATGATACGAAAAAATCAGCAACATTGTATTTTCCTCTCACCTAGAGATCTTCCGCTCGTCTCATCCAGTCTCGTCCCCTCCCCCAACCCGTCTTCCCCGGTCGCCCCTTCTCGTCGGTTTAATTACCCAAGTTTGAGGTACTAATACCTTCCGACCCGACAGTCAATGTTGAGGTTCAATGGAAATTTTGACACGTCTTCCCGTTGGGAAAACATGTACTCTGTCAAACAGCTGGATAACAGTCACATTATAGGATTTGCATTCTATTTTGGAAGGATGGTCAAGTTGTTGTCTCAATTGTTAAAGCTCATATACTGCCCAATGAAGAGTGGAAGTTTGAAATTTTTGTTGATAGACTTTATTGAGAACGCTTATGTTGCTAACGTAACTCTAGCCTAATTTCTTAACAAAGATGGCGGGAAATTCTCTTTCAATAAAGGGAATGTGTTCCTGATAATGTTTAAAAATGACATTTTCAAACATTTTTCTAATTATTTATTTGTGGGAACTGAAACTGTTGGTAATTTTGTTAATAATAATAATAGTGGGTGACGGAACAAGTTAAACTCTTAAATCGTAGAATACTTTATTTTTAAAAAAGAATTATGAAAAAAATGTTCCGTGGATAGTGAACATTTTGTGACCATTCCAATTTGATACAAAAAACCTTGGACGGAGGACTGGAAAGGCATTATAACGCGCCTTTGGAGACAATGAACATCACTATTTCCGCTTTGCTGTCTATTATAATCTTTTTCAACCCCGCAAATAGCTGTATTCCGACAAGATCATGTAATTTTTTAATTTTTGAAATCAATATTTGTTTTAAGTAGATGATCGGCCACAAATACCAATAGGTTAGTTTATTTTGCATATTTATTTTGTTATTAATTTTTTTCTAAATTTTCTTTTCGAAACTTAAGAAATTATAAGAACTGAAAGCATCACAACTACCATAGAAACTACGATACCTACAACGACGCCTACAACGACGCCTACAACAACACCTACAACAACAATTACAACAACGCCGATTACAACAATGCCTACAACAACCACATCTACAACTTCTACGACTACGACTACGACTACGACAACAACTACAACCACAAGTTTGATCCAAAAATTTTTTTTTCATTTTTCCAGTTGGTTGTCCCTCTGGCTGGATGTTCCGACCAGAATTCAATGCTTACTACTGCCTTCGACCACCAGCTGCTTATGACGCAGCAGAGGCCGAATGCCAAATGTATGGAGGACATATTGCATCAATTCATAGTGTTGCGGAGAGGGACTATATACTATGTAGGCAAAATTAGCAAACTTTTTTAAAAATTTTAGCATTAACTACTACTGGTTCTCCTTGCGTGTATACATGTTCAAGTCATGTTTGGCTCGGTTTTCTGGAGAGGAATCCTCCGAATATACTTGGTCCCAGGTATCCGGTTGCATGGAGTGACGGCACACCTGTTGGTCACATACATTAAGTGAAGATAATTCCTTTAAGATAGACTATCAATCAACATGGTGGACGTACAATGGTCAACCAGATTATATTGGAAATTGTTTTACGGTGAGTTTAACTAGAAAACAGAAATGTTGAATTCTAGATGTTGACAGACAACGCCTTTTTCTTACCAACCGACGAGGGTTGCTGGTATGATTGGGATTGTTTACAGCCTTTTCAATTTGTATGCAAAAAGCCAGCTTGAAGATCAAATCCGCATAGGCCACTAATTAAAAAAGGGTGAATCTATGTTTATGACACACACTATACAAAAACATGGATAAAAAGAAAAACAAATTATTGTTTATTGCCCTCCCAAACGGGAAAGCGTTTCAAAATTTCCACCGAACCTCAACATTTAACTGTTGGGTGGAAGGTATTAGTACCTCAAACTTGGGTAATTAAACCAGCGAGAGAAGTCGATCGGGGAATACAAGTTGGGAAAGGGGACAAGGCTGGATGAGGCGGGTGGAGGATCTCTAGGTGAGACGAAGGTATGATAAAATTTTCTATTTTCAAAATAAAAATCTTTTTAATAAATAAATAATAATTTTCTCATTGGACATTCATTCCACAAGAGTTTTTTGCAAAAGAAGTGCAAGTAGTATTTTAATATTCTAGAATATCATTTAAATAAAGACAAATCGTCTCTAAAAAAAGGCTTAATATGTTTCGTTTCGAATTTAACTTCATCTCCAGAATTCTTGACATAAATTTTCTGTCCAATCGGTTACATAAGCAAATTTTGTATCCTCAAGAAGGTTGAATACCTTATTATCGACAGTAGTAAATGAAAAGGAAGTGTAAACCGATATGGAAGACATCATATTCAGAAGAATAATTAGCAGCGTCTGATATAGATCCTAAAAAATCAATTTTATCAGTTAATAAACTCCATTGTAATTAATCTCTCCCTCCACTAGTTGCCTCCTTTTAGAAGGCGTTTCAAAATTTCCATCGAACCTCAACATTGACTGTCGGGTCGGAAGGTATTAGTACCTCAAACTTGGGTAATTAAACCGACGAGAAGGGGCGACCGGGGAAGACGGGTTGGGGGAGGGGACGAGACTGGATGAGGCTGGCGTGTTTGAATTTACATCATGTGTCGGTCACTTCGAACAGACAGTATTGTCTTGAAACTTTATTTTTTATATCCAGGAAAAATCTGCTATATCAAAAGTTCGAAATCCTCCGATCCATCCACGATTATTAACAACTGGAGCAGCTGGAAGGATGCCTTTTTGACTCTGATTACGGATAAAAAAAGAAATACTTCTGATATAATCCGACTCTGCGAGACAATGTATTGAAGCCAGCTGAGCATTTACTCCAAATGCATGACAACCGGCATTAGCATCTGTCCATTGAGATGGAACGGTAGAAACAAAATAGCAGGCAGAAGTTCCACAAAAGGTCATAGCCGTCCAACCAGCTGGACACGTAGCTAAACAATAAAATAAAAACATCCCTGATTGCCAAAGTGGTCTACTATTATCAAAGCAATTACATAGGTCTAGATTTAAATCCTCCAAAAATACCTGGACTCGTTTGAATAGTCGGCGTCAGACTGGAATATCTACAGACAAATGAGGCGGAATTAGAGCAAACATCATTTGTCCACTCTCCCGACGGGGAGTCAAACAGCTATAAAAAATAAAAAGGATATGTGGTAAGCCTACAATGCATTGTGACGTTCCAGTTGTTGGATTTCCAGTGGCCCAATTTGTATAAACGAACTAAAGAGATCATTTGAAAGCAGCTGGCTCACCGGGGAATTGTCAGTCCATACGAAGGGAGGAGTGGCGAGATATCTATGACCGCCTATCCATAAGGAACCGGAAGTACAAATAGTACTGAGGCCTATTATGAAGTTATCTTTTGCTACCTTCAGTCGTGTTCTCGCAGGGCATGAAACGGTAACAACTGTAGGGACCAATTGGGAACCGGGTGGAGAGAGAACAACGTCGGTAGTCCCTTTCGTTATTTCTTGGCATTCTGGAAATGAAATTAGGAAAGAGGAATTTCGTTAGATTGTCCGCCCATCTCTGATTCTCATACCTGGATCACAAGAGACCATTGTAACCACGGTCGTTCCATCCAGCCATCCTCCAGCAGAACAGGTGAGAGTTCCTGTTGCCCCGGCTGCTTGAGATTGATTATCTATCTGAAAGAATATCATCGAATACAATATATCAACAATACCCTCAGTCGTGTTCCTGCAGGACACGAAGCAGTAACAGTTGTCTGGTCCACCTGAGTGCCAGACGGAGTAAGAATAACGTCCGTAGTTCCTTTCGTTATTTCTGGGCATTCTAGAAACTAAGTTGGAAAAGTGAAGGTAGCAGATATACACCAGGGCTATGCAAGACTCCCTTCCTGTTCGTGTCTCTCACACAGACAAAATTTTGGAATCCCAGCGCCGATTCTACACAGAATAATCTATCGAAAAGTTCTATAAATGGTCCTATAAATTTTAAATTGATAATAATAAAATACATCCCCTAGAGCATAAAGTGTAATTAGTTTGTAAATTATAGAAAACGTCCATAGGGTTTACCTAGAGTATATTAAAACAGAAATGCTGTCTCACTTTTCGATTAATGCGGTCTAAGTTACCCCTGACTAAAGAAAGTAATGTCGTGGATATTAGGATCAAAGACAGATGAACTTTTTTCAATTTGGCACACCGTGAATGGTATTTAGGAAGGCCATCCCTCATTATTTTCACTGACGTCGATACAAACTGGTTTTCGAAGATTAACAGCAAAACACATAATAATCAATTCGCATACGCGTTTGTCTCAAAACTGAAGGATTATAAATTAGCTTCTGGGCTAAATCTGGGATGGATGGATGGAACGGTTAAGACCGGGACAACTCACAACGAGACAACCAAAGGTTCTTATAAGTATCCTACATGTCCTACGACGGAATAAAATAGACGCGTTCACCTATCTTCTGTGGTTTTGAGGTTACAATTCTCGTTCCGGTTTGAAACCTACACACACCTGTCTCTGTTCATTTAACATTGCACCTCAAACTCATAGTATTTTCACCATTTTTTTTCTTTTCTTTTAATTTATACAATTCTACCAAATTTATACCTGGATCACAAGAGACCATTGTAACCACGGTCGTTCCATCTAGCCATCTTCCAGCGGAACAGGTGAGAGTTCCTGCTGCCCCGCCTGCTTGAGATTGATTATCTATCTGAAAGAATATCATCGAATACAATATATCAACAATACCCTCAGTCGTGTTCCTGCAGGACACGAAGCAGTAACAGTTGTCTGGTCCACCTGAGTGCCAGACGGAGTAAGAATAACGTCCGTAGTTCCTTTCGTTATTTCTGGGCATTCTAGAAACTAAATTGGAAAAGTGGCTCCCAATCTTGGACAGTGAGTAGTATTGATAAAATGTATTTCATGTCAGATTAGACATACTTAGACCGCTCTCTTTCAGCCGTTTCAATGTCCAACCTAATAGTTATTTTAAGCTTTTGTCGAACTTGAATTCAGGGAATAATATTGATAATATGTATTTTTCAAAATCAGATTACACCCTCTTTCAGCCGTTTCAACCCAATAAAATCTGAATAGACTAACCAGGAAGTGAGGGAAAAGTAATTCCGTTCTTTCCGTCAACTAAAAATCAATGTAATTTTCCTCAAAAGTTACATGGCTCCATTGGAATACATCCGAAAATAGCAACTGGAATGAATAAAAATAATCGACAGGTCATTTGGGGAAGGATACCTTCCTGATAAGGAAGATGCTTCGAGATGAGATTGTTGCAGCAACGACATCCTGTTTTTATTCGATTTATCGGAAGCTGGTTAAAACACGTCTGGAAGAGAAGGATGATCACACTTAGCCTATCCGTGGGAATAGTCAGTCCCAAAAAAACGTTTTGTCTGTTATTCGTTTATTAATATATTGAAAGCGGGAGAAAGACTCAGCAGGATTGAAATCCGTATAGCTTAATTTATTATTTTAAATTCTTTCTTAAAACCTTCTACGTAAGTTTTATTAGCTAAAGCAACTTCATAAAGTCTTCAGGAAATGGTCCCTATATATAATGTTCAGGGGCATCGAAACGTTAGATTTAAAATAAAGTAACTAACTAAAAAAACTTAAACTTTGCTTTCCTCTCCAGCTGCTATTGACCACCTTCCTATTCTGCCTATTTCTCTGCACGGGATAAAGGAATTCAATCATCAACGGTCACTGGCTAAAGTCGATTCTGTAGTTTATTTTGATCTCTGCTTCGTTGATTTACCTTTGGAAAATAACCTTGTTAAGACTCGATGGAAATTTTGAAATGCCTGTGAAGCAACTTGAGAAATAGATATGGAAGAGCATAACTGATTTTAAACTGTATTTCAATAAATTGTGTTTCAACAAAAACAAAAACAACATGGTCAAGTTGATGTACATGGGGGTAGTGATTCAGATAACCCATGCACTCCGGACCTTGTCGGGTCTCTCGCCCCAACCGACACTTATATAAACGCCAGTAGGAAGGCAGACGAGGCTTTATGGCGGGGACGCGGCGACTGGATTTCAATTAGTTTCACAACAAATTTCACGATAGAACTGAATTGAATAGTGAAAACGCGATACTTTTTTTGTTTGACATTCGTCCTGATGCTCTTCTATTTTCAATTCAAGCAATTTACGAATTTTATTTTTTTGATATTTTGGGGTATGTCGGTTGGTTGAGAAGAGCTATGGGTCAAAATAAAAAACAGCTTGCCTCCACGCGGGATTGAACCACGGACCTTTGGTTTACAAGACCAACGCTCTGCCACTGAGCTATAGAGGCGATTAAAATAAATAAGCATTTAGATTAATACATTAAGAAGAGAAAAAACTATCGACTGTATCAATCAAAAATATCGAGAGGGGGGGGGGGGGGTTATCAGAAAACAACAGGAAGAGGCTCTATGAATTAAATTTCTAAATTAATTAGGTGGTTCGATACCAGTCTAGGTTTTTTTCTTGAATGCCCATAAAAATCCCAAAATTAATAATAATTAGCCGCATTACATAGTCAATTAAATTGTTCTAGCTGAAAAGTTGCACTAAAAAGTGAGAAATTGCAGTCAAAATGTGTGAGCCGAAAAATGACGATTTTCACTTTTTTTCACAGTCATATTCTCTATTTTATATTTTTATCTTCAGTGCTTTCAAGAGGAGTATGAAGGACAGTTCAATGGTGTAGTATATACATCGACTAGTTGATAAGTATGTCCAAAGAGGAGGTGAACTACCAGCAGATATTCTCTTCTTCTCCAGTAGTGAGCTTAATGGTGTCAACTACATTGAGATGGCTAATTTAGAAAAGAGTCTGAATGGCTTAAATTTTTTCCTGAGCTTTCTTGAGTTGAAGAGAAGAAACAAAATTTCCACAACAAATAATAATATGCTTTATCTAGGCGTCGGTCTGAAGAATACGAATTTCATCTATGGTCTTCTCAGGAAAGGAGATAGAACTAAAAATGAATAATATTTAAAAAAAACGCTAAAAAGGGCGAAATATGCTCGGATAAAAATTTTTATAATGCTATCTCAATGCAACTTCTGTAGAATTATGGTCCTTATAGCTGGTCTGTTGTACAGAAGCTTCTCACCGATGGAGTTTAATAATTTTTCTTTTGGATATACTGAATTTAGTGAGTGATTTGAGATCATATTTACAAAAAACATTTCTTTAATTAAAATTTTTTTAGATGTACGATAATAAAGAATGCTTGATAAACTATGGATGAGGCATCATTTTCAAAGAATTGGCACTTTTTTTTAAATGAAAACATCGCAAATTGCAGGGTTTGGATTTAGAAAATGACTGAGAAATAAGGATAGAGTGCTTAAAGGAGAAGTGCCACAGGTTTGTACACCTGCGTATCACTTTTAGGGTACTGTAAATATCCCAAGAATTCATTAATTGTGTCGATTTGTTGTTTTCTTTTCCTTTTTTTGCCGGAAATAGATTCTAAAAAAAATTATATCTACTAAATTGCATAAACTTTTTATATTAGGCTTACTAGGAGTAGGAAATGAAGAGAGAGAGTCGTGTATTAGCTCGACCGATAGGAATTAAATTCACAAAAAGACAATGCAGATATTTTCTAAAATGTAACAACGTAAGACGTTCGGAAACTTCAACATATGGAAAACAATAAATTACATCATAAGAATGATAGTAAAGAGACACAAGTTTTGAAAAGTTGACAAAATGTTTCCAACTTGGAAAATGGCTTTTTAATTTTAATTTATTATTTCTTTGTTTTCTTGTTTGCTAGGCATTCTTTCCACAAAAAAATTCAGTACAAAAAAGAAAACTTCGAGTAAACCAGATAAGAAAACCATTTTTTTTTTAAATTGCGCGCGCAAGGGTGGAGACATTGAAGACAAGAAGTAGGTTGTGTGGCACTGTTCCTTGAATAATTGCAAAGAGAAAATTTTTAATAGGATCTAGGGTTATTGTAGTTTTTGAGACATTTTAAGGGTTTGATTGAAAACAGCCGAAATTCATAGCATTTTGAGGGTATGTAGTGGGCTTATAAGTTATTTATTTTGTGTCTTTAGAAGTTATTTGTGTCCCTGGAAAATATTTTTATAATTTTAGGTTTTTTGGAATACAAAAAAACTAATTTTGCCTTTTCTGGGAAGATTGAGATAAGTCCTGTAAGAATAGCATTTTAATTCTCGTCTTTGATCTTTACAATTAATTTTAAATTAAGTTTTCAACGCAAGACTGATTCCCTTCAATTAAGGCTGTTTGAAGCATCATCCAATGCTACATTACTATTACATTCGGTTTTGCCAGCCTATCGACAACGCACGGATGGCCGAGTGGTCTAAGGCGCCAGACTCAAGGTAGATAGCCTTGCCTCGAGTTCGAGGCCGCAGTGGGTCTTCTGGTCCTCGTATGAGGGCGTGGGTTCAAATCCCACTTCGTGCAAATCTTTTTTTTTTTTATTCTATAAAGTCTGTATCATTTTGGGGAGGGGGTTATGTTCGACCCCAATCAAAAGTTCTATTGTTTTTGCTATTACTCTTTTTAACAAAATGAGAAAAATGTTAGTCTCTAATTATTTGAAAAAAGTCACTTTTACTTATAGCAAAATTAAATAAATTTTCAAACTCATTTATTTGAATTCTGATCAGAGAAGAAACGAATCTCAATGGTTGTTCGACTGAATAACGGTAGTATTCGCTTCTGTATCAAAGAAGCCGATCTTGTCGTACTACACATTCGAATGGTAGCACAACAGCAATTAAATATAGAATAACAAAAAATTCTGACGAGAGTGGGATTCGAACCCACGCCCCCGAAGAGACTGGTGCCTTAAACCAGCGCCTTAGACCGCTCGGCCATCTCGCCATGCAGTTTAGCTCTTTTTTTGTGTGCTTTCAGCAGAAACAACATTTATAATTGTATATGACGTTTTCTGATTGGGAAATAAAAATATCAGTTTTGGGCTTAAAACGTCTTTTCTTTAGGTCATTCATGTCGTTTATTGATATCCGATACATCGATGTTTGTTTTAATAAAATGTACGCCACATCGACGGGGATAGTTGTACAGAAGATGATCGACACCGTTGTCGGTCAACAAGGTACCGACTGTCTTCGCTTGACTCTGTTCATCAATGCCGTCTTTACCTTTTTTTCTAATCTTCGGATAACCTTCATCTATGTTTTCTTCAACTGGCTCTTCGTTGTTCCGCGGACATCTGGTACTCCTCCGCAGAAAGCTGCTATCACTTGACTCACCCAGCGCAATACTAAAGGACGATGGAGTAAAAGATGTTGCTTTGATGAAATTGCAGAAGTAGAAGAAATGCAAGCATGAAAAGTCGAATGAAAATATACCGCCACCCAAGACATTCATATTGAGTTGATGAAGAGTAGCACTTATATTATTCAACGTATGCCGAATCTTTTAAAATAATATCGTGTAATCTTTTTTATAATTTTGTAGATAAGTCGATACTACCAGTAACTAAATAATATAATATTTGTTCTGTGATTATTTCTATTTTGCGACAATATTTAAAAACATTGACAGCATGTCGCTGTTATGAAACTAATTGAAATCCAGTCGCCACGTCCCCGCCATAAAGCCTCGTCTGGCGTTTATATAAGTGTCGGTTGGGTCGAAAGACTCGACAGGGTCCATGGTGCGAATGCTCGATTCGAGTTGAAATAATCAAGTTCGAGTTCGATTTCGAATATCGAGTTTGACTTTTATGGAAGTTCGAGTTCGAAAATCGAACTTGGGAGGCCAAAAATCGAATCGAACTTGTTAAAGAAAAATTTCTGGAAGATCAATCAATGATTAGAAAAATTTAACTATAATTTGAGGAAAGTTTTAAAAAATGTTAAAAATCTACAAAAACCTTGTTATTGTTGTATTTTTTTTTTTTATAAAACTGAAGTTGCAAATCATTTTTTTGTCTTATTGACTGTACTTAGTAAACTTAGTGTTCATTAGATTCGAGTTCGATTTTCGAACTTTTCTGAATTTGAAGTTCGAATTTCGAACTTAGGGTCCAAATTCGAGTTCGAATTCGATTCGATATTTTTTGAAAGAGACATGCTCGAATTCGAATTCGATTCGAACTTAAAAACCCAAATTCGCACAGCCCTGATAGACAGTGATTTGCTAGTTCTGCCCAAGAACGTTTTTATTATATGCCTTGACACAGATATCCAATGATAAAATTCGATCGCAACGACTTCCTAACCAGCCAGCTGATTCTCACCAACCCAATGTCCAATGAGAAAATTATTATTTATTACATATTTATTTTGAAAAGTTTATCATATCTGCGTCCTCTCACTTAGAGATCTTCCGTTCGTCTCATCCAGTCTCGTCCCCTCCCCCAACCCGTCTTCCCCGGTCGCCCCTTCTCGTCGGTTTAATTACCCAAGTTTGAGGTACTAATACCTTCTGACCCGACAGTCATGTTGAGGTTCAATGGAAATTTTGAAACGTCTTCTCATTTGAGAAGGCAACTAGAGAAATGGAAGGTAAATGAAAATGATACTGCGTTGAATCGATTATTGTACAATATTCATGGACACAATTGCCACTTAATTCGTGAAACAATATTTAAAAAAAGAAATTTTTAGCAAGAATAGACATCAAATTCCATTTGCTTCTACAATTTCATCCACTAAATTACAACCATTGTTGCGATCTTCTTCTAAGTCAACATTTTCTATTAATTGTGCTAGTTCATCTGATTCACACTTCTCTCGTAATTTTTTCAGTATATCTAATCCTAAATAGAAATAATAAAACCAAATACAAAACCAAACTAACCTGTTGGGATTTCTCTATTATAACATAAAATTAGATTATTCTCTGATTCGTCAAAATTAGTTGTCAACCCACATTCTTTAAATGATTTTTGGATGAAACCTTGGGTTAAATTACTCCAAGCTTTCACAATCCATCCTAGATACATATCCATTGATGGACCTTTTATATTTCCGCCTCTAGTTAATTCTTTATCTCCATCTAACATCCAATCTTCATAATATTGCTATATTTTGGATTTAAAAGAGGCATTCCAATGAGTATCAGGCGCCTATAATAGAAGAGAAGAAAATTGATTAAAACACTTGAACAAAATTTGTACATCCACCCGGAACTATTACTGTATCAATATTCAATGATTTTAGATTATTTATCGTATCCTCAGAAATATGCCCTCTAAACGAGTCCCAAATCAATAATCTTTTCTTGTTAAATAGATTTCTCCCAAAAATTCTATCTAGATAAGCAGAAATACATTTCTCGTTCATTTGTAGAATGCCACCCTAGTTCTAGCTTATTTCTATATTTCTCTACGAGTTTCACATCCGGACGTTTCCGATTGAGTAAGACGTACGGCTTACATTTGAAACTATCGGATCGTGTAATTCTTACTTTCAGACATTTGAAATCTAAAAAAATTCAATTGAAGTTGCAAATATAGCATAAAGAAAAAAATAAAAATGAAAAAATAAAAACATTTTGAAATCAAATCGCGCAATATAGCGTGGGAATTCTATTGGAGGGAGGGTTCTATTGAAGGTTTTACGGTATTTTAAACTGGATGGTAAACTGGATTATCACATAGCGAATGCTCTGGAATAAATAGAAAAAATTATTCGAAACTCCTTTCTAGTTAATCAACACCCTTGATGTTATGGTAAAAGAAGAACAGAGGAAAATATTCGAGCGGTTATGCCCTTTTGTTTAGGCTAAACAAAATTGTTACAAAAAAATCATTTAAAATTAAAAATAACTTTTTACAACTGCTTATTTTGTTGTAAAGTTTAAAAAGGATAAATGAAGTCATTGATTCCTGGACAGAAAAAAAATTCAAATATCTAAATTTAAGCCTAAAACATTTAAAAAATCCAAACTTTTTGAAAATTTTCATAAATTACTGTTTAGTTCGCGTTCCACATCCTTATTTTTGGCGGAGAACGATCCACCTGTACAGTGCGTTTCATAGCTATATAGTCACTTGCTAAAAAACTGGGGATCTACCCATCCCATGCGGCCTTCATCACCTGTTTCAACTCACTAATGTTCCGATACTGGTTGCCAGTAGCATAAATGCGACGGACAATGATTCCCCAGATATATTTTCAATAGTGTTAAAGTCCAGACTACATGCTGGCCAGTCAAGAACATGAATATTTTGAGATTGAAACCAGGCTTTAGTGACTCGGCTGACAAAATCGCACCAATATGAATGAGAACCGTCTGGACCGTCCAAGTTGAACTTCATCGGAAAAGATGATATGGAGTAATTAAATACCCAGAAGAAAAAGAGTTACTTTTGTTCAATCCGCTTGCTGGTTGTTTTGAGAGAACATCAAATTTTGTTCTTTTTAGCAAGTGGCTATGAAACGGTCCGGAGCCACCATTTTCCCAATACTCGTCGCATACGGGCTCAATACGGAATCAATTTGGTTGACTTCATGTTTTTTTTTGGGGGGGGGGGGGGTCCAATCTTTTAAATCCATTGGTGATAGTCTCAGCTTTTGAAAACCTCACATGATCACTTACACCCTTTTTTCTATTCTATTTTTTGTTTGATTCAGAGAACTTTGTTCAATCCAATACTATTGATTTCTCCCAGATGTCAGGCGAACAAGGTTATGAATTCTATTCTCTAGCAGGAAATTTGCCATCTCAAAAATGACGACTTATCCACTGCACAATAAACAATTTTTAATAACTGTATAAGAAAAGAGCTATCCGTCCTATGCTCTTTAAAGAATTTTCTTTGTTGAGAATTATTTCGGAACCCGGCTTCAATTTTAAGGAATTGACAGCTATTCCACTGCTTTGAAGGTTCTCAATAACAGAGGATATAGTCATATGTCCATTGAAAACGGCCTGAAATGTCACAGTATTTTTTTTGTAAACTCGGCCTTACCTGAAAAACAGAAGAAGCTGTTTTCACCCTAACCAGTACATAATCACACGTATACTTGCTTTCTATCCTTAACTCCTCAATCGACTTCTTTTTAAGAGATTTCAATATTATCTGTAAAGTATCTAGTAATCTATAATATTCACCTCATCTTTAGTTGAAAAAAAGTCTTCTGGTAAAGTGTGTTCCATGAATGAATCCTCAGTCACTTCTTCTCCAATATCAGTAAACGATGTGTCGAGCTTCACGGCAATTTGTTCATGTTGTGGCAGATATTCCTCTAATGTATTAAGTATTGCATACTTTTCTTTCGTTTGTTTGTCCAAACCAGTCATCCACACTTCAGTTCTATTTCCCTTGACATGCAAATAGTCGAGGAAGGAAAGGACATTTGACATCCATTTGAGGGAGAGAAATGGCTCAGAGCAATGAATCGACACGACTGCTTCATTGTTGTCTACCAGTCGATTGAGATGTCTGGAAAGTATCGAGGAATGCGTAGGATTACTTGATGAATTCTTTCAATTTCCGTCTGCCGTCCTCTGAGTTGTTTAATAGAATCAGCATCAAAGCGGAAGTAACATCAGTGTCGTAAGCCTAAAAGATATGATTCAAATTCCGTGTTTGTTCGAGACTTTTTTAATACTTTTATCTAATAAAGATTTGATCATGATCTACTTAAAAAACCCTTTTTTTGGATAATATAGAAACGATACCTCAATGAGCTTGCCAAATAATAAATCTTCCCAGTCTCTTCGGGGAAGGAGGAAATCCTTCAATAGGACCGTTTTCAGAAAAACGCCCTCGCAAGCTGGAAGGAGGTTTCTTGGACGCTTGGAGGAGGAAGATGAGGTTGTGAGGTCATTGTCAGTCTCCATTCTATCTGCATAGCTGGGGCCAGAATCGGTAGTTGGTCTCTGAAATGCATAGACATTTTCTTTAAACAAAGAAACGCAAGAGACTTAATTTAGCATCTACCCTTACCTTCTCTAATGCCTCCAGTCTCTTCTTCCTAGTCTCAGCTAGCCTCATTCTCTTCTCTGACTCTTCCTTCAATTTCTTTTGCAGCTTACTCGTTTTCACTAGATTCAGGACGATATCTGCAACATCTTCCTAACAATGACTTAACAATAACCTCTAAACTCGTCGGCAGAGGACTTAGTCTTCAAGCCAGTGATGTAAGCAGCTCGTCGAACATTGTTGGTATCGTATCTCTGGAAATATATTCATCCGGAATACATAACAGTGTCGGAGGGATATAAAAATTGCTAACTCCTGATTCAGAAATCCCTTTACCCAGAGTTGTCTTCTTTCTCATGTTAAAGGTCTTTTGGACCGCACAGCACGAGTACTGTAGTGTGTATGGATGTAGATAGGGGGTGTATAAAAGGTAGTCTTTGATAAACGGCTCTCCCTTTTACTCTCTCCCATCTATATCCATCGTTTAATGTTAGCTTGTATTGCGTAGCCTATAACAGTACTCTGCTCACCGGATTTTCCAGTTCCACCCTCAATAAGTCATCCAGACCAACTAATATCTCTGGCATTGCGCCTGTTTGTCTTGGATTGTCTTCTTGTAAAATTTTTAGATCTCCAATTTTTTCGGTTCCCAGCACCTTTCTCACATCACTGAATGCAATTTTGCTGACAGTCGAAGTATTCAAAGCAAGAAAAACGAATTCTTGAAGAAGGGATTGCATCTGCTCGTTTGAGTCATCCGGCAGCTTATTTCTGAAAGAGACGTTTTGTTAATCGTCTACACATACTTGCTCTCTGTCCACGGCCGAATGACTTTATTATACACCTTGTTGAGAATAAACTCCACTTGTCTCCAGCTTTCTGTACTTTGTGGATTGACTCCACCGAAGAAATTGTCATATCCATTAGCATAATACGACCACATCAGTCTAGTTATAAGTTTCATAGCGCTTTCAATACTTTTCAATAGAGAGATCATCTGTTTCGGCTGGTCGAAACTAACACGATTCACTAAACAATTGTAACAGCACTTCTTTTGTTCCCTTACCACAAGAGCAAATTAATTTTTCCATTTGACAGACCAAAACTTTCTTTTTCTCAACTATGAAGAAATCGGCGAACTGTTCTCTATCGTCTTTCCGTGTATGGATAATCAGTTTTATAGTAAAGTTGATCAATCTCTGAAAATAATATGAAATATCCCTCCGTAAAAATCTTTTTAGATTTCTGACAATTACAAAAAGTGTCTTTAAAGCTCAATATATAAAAAAGTAAGATAAACAACCATTAGAAAACATGACGTTTGTGGCATAGTCTGTCCCCAAACAATGATACACCTTTTTATAGGTATAAAAACTACAGGTAGTATATGCACACATGCCTATGTTCATTAGAGAGCGGCGGTCATTGATGTTTATACCATTTTTTTTTCATTTTTCTGCACATATCTAAGTAACGTTTATTGTTTTAAAAACATCAACAAATGCATAATGCATTAAATAAGAGGAGAAATGTAATAAATGAGAATGAGTTAAGAGGGAATTAATTGTCGTTTCGAAACCTTGTAAAGTAATAAACTGAAAATGTCCCTATAACTACATAATGAGTGTTACCCGTAAAGATTCAACTCTATTTCATGTAGCTACGATGCTATGATTACCTAAAAACCTTAAGGCTAATGCCTGATCCTCCCATTAATGATCACAATCGTGTAGGTAATGGATTTGTCGGTTTTTGTAACTTGAAACCGTTCAAACCAAAAAAGCCAAACTATGGAGGAAAATCTCGGTAAATTGACGAAGGGATTTGGTTCTTTTGCAATTGTTGTTACAATCGCAAATCCTTACGTAGATTGGTAGCGTTTAACTTCTCCCTCTCACTTTCTGCTTGTTTTAGGTGTAACTTTATAAGAAATGAAATGGCAAACGCACTTGAAAGAGCTCCTCTTATGGGAGGGAAGTCGTCCAAATCGACGAAAGTTATCTGAAAGGAATACGGAAAGCAAACGTTGGCCGTCTTCAAGCTGGAAATTTCGTCTCAGGGAATAGAAGAAACGATTATTTGAGTAGATCGGTAAGTTGGTTTTGTTCTGAGCGTATAAATTTGAATTAGGGATTCAAAATATCTATCATCGCACTTCGAAGGAAACTAGATTCTTCATAGTCCCCGATCGTACTGCCGCTACTGTGAATACGATAATGTAAAAAAACTGGTACAATAATTCATACAGATGAATGGAGAGGATACTCTGGTCTTCAGCAGCTCAGCTATATCCACATACTGCACGTACTGCACGTACTTGTATATTGTTTTAGAAACTACTATTTTGCAAACAAAGATTTACTAAAGCTAAAAAAAAGTAACCATACAAAAAATTAAAGTAATAAAAGAACAAATCTTTGTTACAGACCCGCGCTTTGAGACCTTTTTCGTTACTGTAGTTTTTATACCTATAAAAAGGTGTATCATTTTTTTGGGACAGACTAGCATTACTGCTGTTTTTAAAAGTTCTTCCCCTATTCTCTGTACAACTTACAGTAACCGCACCAATATCTTTTTTTGACATTGAATTCTCAAAGAATTGTTGAATTCTTTGAACAGCTACTAAATGGCATCCTTCTTCCAGTAGTCTCAGTCGAAACGCGCCGTATAATTTCATTTGTTCTTCCCGTTTTTCCCGGGTTTTCACTTGATCGAGAGTATTTATCTAAAAACTCAATTTTGTCCCAAACTGCTCTGCTCTCTGATCGGCTCTGGGTCCCGGATATTTCGTTTATTCTATTTTCTACCATAATTCGAAAATGAAATAATGAAGAAACAAACAATAAAAAGCAGCTGAACAAAAATGGGAAGAACTTTGATTGTGGTAGAAAACAGATCAAAGTGAGACCAGTGACCCAGTGTCGACTTTCCTACCTTCACTTCCATCGGTTTTATGGTCTCTTCAATTTTTAGAGAACCTTGGACGAAGATAATTTGGGAAGCAACTGTACATGCATGACAGTATACTTGGAAATTGCAGCTGGCTTTTTTTAAGAAGTTTTCGAGAAGCCAATCGTGAAGTCCGCTGTTAGAAAGCAGATAGAAGAGAGTGGAATCAGTTACAATAACGCCTGAAACAGTGACGTAAACAAGCGAATTCAAAATAACAAATGATAAAAACCTTAGACAATTGTAAATGCGTCGGCATCTTAGAATCACATTACGTGGGTGACACAATGACAGCCAGCGCATATTTTCTAGTTCCAAAGAAACCCACCAACAGCCATAGTCAGCAGTTTTAATTGAAGAAGAATGGCTTCTACATCATTCCCCTCCCCTTCCCTCTTCAATATCTCCATAATTTTGTTGTCGAACACTTTTCGAGCGAAATGAATAGCTTAACAATTATATAAAGTATACAACGAGACAAACCACAAAATCTGTGGAAATGATTCATCGTCACATGAGCAAATTGTTCTCTACAGCTGAAGTGGAGGTCGTGAAACTTCAACCCGGTCTCCTTACAAATTTCGTGGTTATTATAGAACTCTTCCGCCAATTTTATGAAGTTGTCGTAGTTGTCACTGGCATTGGGAGGATGGTTAATGGTGTCCTGAAAGCTCATTTTGACGAATTTTATATTTTTGAGATTTTGAAAGTAGAAGAAGAGATTTGTATATCAATTGATGATTTTTGGATCAGCATACTTACAGTAAACAGCCTGTTGACATGGTCCTTTGAGAAGAGACGATAGTCATAATCCAGCTGCATTCTTTGATTCGACGACAAATGAACGTTATCGTCATTCAGTCGTCCGACATCCTTTTCCGGCGGAATCATCGGCAGTTCATCTGCATCCAAAAGGGCTATCAAAGTGTGAAGAGACCAACTAAAAATGTTTGTTAAATATAGCCCTTACTCATAGATTTTCAACTTCTCCGGTATCAATTCGTCAGGCCTCGTAAGTATTTCTTCCAGACCGGTCCATAGAGGAATTTCGAGAATATGAAAGCGAAATCCGCTGGTTGTTAAGAAGTAGAAAATAACCCAGGCTTCGTGATAATGGAGGTAAATAAGTGGATTATTAAGGATGGCAATCAGATCCAAATCGACTATTCCGATTCTCAGTAGACGAATATCCATCGTTTTATCTCCTTGTCCAAGTAGCGTGGAGAAGACGGACAGCCCGAGTTTTATACCCTGAATAATTACAAAGGATGAGATATTTCTCATACGCAGAAAGGAGTACATAAAATTTTGTGAGGTATTTCTAACTATAATATCACATTTTTTGTTTTTCTCTTTTCGAAAATAGAAAATCTAATGTAAAAGTTAGCATACTCATTTCATTTCTGTTCCTCACCTTCTCTTGCAGATAGATATCTGTCATTTTGAGGCATTCTTTGATAAGAATTGCGCCACTATCAAGTAATAGCCAAAGAAACAGTTCTGAATCTCTCTCCTCCGGTGGAGTATTTTCATATTTTTCCGACCATTCCTTCCTTTTCTTGAAATATTTTTCCATCTCCCGAGCAAGCTCACAATCAGCTGGAATTTGGTTCAAGTAGGTCTGCAGGTTCTGGGAGTAAATCTGAAATGAAAAATATAAAAAAATCTGAATTACAACAAAAATATGATGATCAAAATCCGCAACTATTTTGAATAAATGTAAATCTAGCAGAATTTCAATCTAATTTTTTACCGAACAAGGAATGGAGTATTGAAACCCGCTTAATATCCAGAATGAGACAACAGGTAGATATGAAACAAATTACCTCGATGACATGTTGTCCACCATCTTCTCCTTGCGCCTGCCTTTTTATCTTCTCATTATTGACTTCTGTCACACAATCTGTCAGATCTTTGCATTTTTCCTTGTCCGTCAGTCGATTCCATATAGTTATCATCGTCCCGTAGACGGTCATGTGAGAAAACTAAAATTCTTCTCTTGTACCATTGTCTACCAGGGTTGGATGGATACTTAACCCGGCTACAATTGTTAATTGTGGGGGGGGGGGGGGGGGGGGTCACACTCAAATGCTCTAAAGCCGATTCCAATTTTGATACCATCCTGAGATGTAAAACCAAAGACACGCGGCACCCCCGTCCACAAAATGGTAAACTCTTAAGTTTTTTTCTTGAATTTTAAATCAGTAAATTTATTGTAAAAGTGGTTTTTTTATTTTTACCATTAAATAAAACTCAAAACTACATGAAAAGAAAAAAAGGCAGGAAATTTTAAAATAAACATAGGAATTGTTTAAATTTGCCCTTTCATGGGGAACCTGCTTTATAGCGTATTTTCTTTGATTTATTATTTTTCCCTAATAAATTCCCCCTGTGCTGCCTCTTTGTTTAAAAAAAACACAGTCCTTACCTCTTCAATTCCAGCTGTCGTTATATGTACTGCCGTCAGTTCTTTGACACTCTTCCATAAATTTCCCATCTCCATTTTATAATATTTCTCGCCCATGACACTTCTTGCCGATTGAAAAAAACGAACGGGAAGGATCTTGACATGATGCTTTGCTCCCAGAAGATTATCTTCTTCAGTCAGATAACCGGATATTTCTTCATCTGTTAAATGGCGGCCATCTATATCCTCTTTTTTCTTTAAAGTGTCAATTTTTTTATGGATCTGATTGAAATGCTCCTCCAACTCTACCCACTTTTTACAGCTTTTAGTTAAAAGTTCCTCATTTTCTCTGGGAATAATAGTAATCCGATAAGCTCCAGCAAAGTTCATTATTATACTGCTAGAAAATAGGAGTTCCACTCTGTTTTTGACGAAAGAAATCGCCTGTTCGGTGGTCATTGTTGATTCTTGTCCCAGTGGAAGAGAATATACGAGATGGTCGCAGTTCAAATAGCCGAAGACTTCGAGAAAGAGATTTCCCATCGGTGTGGCGAGATTTTGTATCTCTCCAATTGTATCCATACTGTCACAAATATCAAGAAAGATGAGTCCTTGGTTACGTAGAATGTACATATTGATTCCTAAAATGGTTAATATCTAGTAGAGAATCTGGAACATCTTTAAGAAAACTAAGAAACAATACAGCCCCATTTTATATAATCTTTTCTAGTACTTTTCTGGTATTTTAATTGTGATATTATCAACAAAAAAAAGCATTTTAGAAAAGGACAATTTGTGAAACGCTGTTTCGTAACAAGTCAAGTGCTAAACTATTTACAACTAGGAAGTTTGGTAGAGTTTGCTAATCTTATTTAGTATAATGATATTCAAAGTTTGATTGGTTTGAAAAGTACTAGTGAAACTTTTAAACATATTTTTCCAAAATTTGACAGCTTCTCAATAAAAATAATTCTCATTTTGTGTAGGAATTTATGGAATAAAACTATACCTAGGCCGACTTTCGTCAAAAGACACTGCTCCTTTGTCATCGAATATCCCGCTTGATAGATCAACGAATGGATCAGCGTAGTTCTCCCGCTCTTATGAACTCCAAGGAAGGCAATCAACTTGGTTTTCCCTAATAACTTTGAAGAACTCATTGAGCGTTACCTTCAATCGGTTTAGGCCAAAGGGTATGATCCACCATCATATATTTGTTGTGTTTCTCACTCCAAGCAACTATGGGGAAGACTTCAACGATGTTTTTTTTCCCGGTGTTTAATTTCTTCCCAGTAGTTTTGACTGAAACAAAAATTGCAATACTAACAAAACTGATCTCGTTTGAGAAAAGGTTTGAAAAAAATTTCAAAAATAAAAAGTTAATTTTAAATGAATTCTCAAATGGTCAACTCCAACTCACTTAATGCAGCAGTAGGTATGAAAATTGAATTTATTTTGAAAGAGACCAAGAAGTTTGCAAAAGTAGTGTACATATAACCAAGTATTATTGAGAATTGAAATACTCGCCAGTTCCAAATTTTGATTCCTACCTGTTTTCATTGGTTCAACCTCCTCTTTATCGTCGTCTCTCTTCTTAGATCGTATTTTTCCAGCCGGATAGGCAATATCTGCTGTAGGCTGTGAATTGACTTGGATTGATAGACCTAGAAATAATTTTTATTTATTAAAAATAACCTCCTGAAGTCACGTAATTTTTCTGTTTCTCCTTGATTATATTTTCCCTAATGAATTCGTTTTCCCTCCGCTCTTCCTCCTCTTTTCGCTTTCTTTCATTTTCTCTAAGCTTTGTTTCAAATGCCAATTCCTCTTCTAGCGTTTGAATTAATCCGTCTGATTTTGAGAAAACTTTTTTCATTTTTGAAACGATTTTTCTTCCCAATCCCTCCTCGTCATCATTTTCACTCGTCGTGACTATTTCTTGCTCAGATTCCGACAAATAGGTATAGTTCTTTTCTTTTTTGACAGGCTTTCCTTCAACACGACCGCTCTCTGTTGTTTCCTCGTCGTTATCATCTTTTTTTAGAATATTATACAAAATAGGAACAGACTGTTCCCCATTATTACTCCTTCGTTGAATTTGTTCGGCCAAATCTTTCTGTCGTGAAAAATTCTTTCCAAAAGGAATTTCGCTACAGCCTTTATTACAGGGTGGTTTTATTTTCTAAAAAAACAAAATGAAACTTTTTTTACAGCTGAATCATTAATTTTTTTTTTGGGTTTTGCTCAAAATGGAAAAAAACAGCAAGATATATACCGCAGTGGCAAAAGTTTAGCAATCTTTTTCTTTTCGAGCATTTTTTGTCTGCAGACCTTTGATACTTACATGATCAGCATCGACGACGAGGCCATGCTTGTCTCTTTTAATATCCGATCCAACAGTTACAATATTCATCTTCTTCAGATCCACGGGCCCTTTATTGTTCGTGTCGCTTAGAATCACAACTTCCTTCTCCGCACAGCCTCGATCTCTGCTGTTATAGTCGTCTGGATACATTTGTTTAGCCTAAAAATTTAAATGCAAAAGTAACTGATAGACACAATAAAAACCTCCGCCTGGGTCATTTTCACGACTCGTTTCCGCGTTTCGCCGTTGATTTGTGCTTCGTCTATCTCATAACGTTGTTGCATATTATCTCGGTGTGGATTTTCGATTCCAGCTTGATTCATAGGTCCCCTCTCATTTCCATTCAAAACATCCATTTTTCCATCATGCTCACGTTGTCCTTGATTTCGTCCGGTTGACACAAAATCATTCTGATAACAAATTGTAAGGTAACGATCGGTAAAAATATTGCATAGAAAGAAAAAAAAGTCTTGCAACTAGAGATAAGCAGAAACGTTTACAGAAGAGCAATTTCTTTTTCTCTTGTAATGCATACAGATTCTACACAAAATTTCTCTACTTTTAGCATATACGACACAAATTTAAAAAATTTCGGATACCGAAAAAACATTGTGCGGAACATGCTTACATTTTTGATTTACCTTACAAGACATATTTTTAGTCAGTTAAGTAATCCGAGTCAAGAAAAAATCTTAGCTCTACCTGATCCTTCGCTTTCGCGGTACAGGTGCTGATTCCTTGCCTCTTCTCGGATATACCAACATTGCTATTTCGAATGTCAGTCAGTTCTTTTTCCAGTCTATTCACTACTTTTTGTGCCTTTGCTAAAAATATATATTATTTCAAAATTATAAAATGCAACTTCTCTCCCTGTCGTTTAATGCATCATTATAATTCTCTCGCGCTTTTTGCAACTCTTCGTTTACTTTATGTTCAGCAAGTGCCTTAGCATCTCTAATATTCTGTTCATGTTTCTGTTCATGTTCATCAAAACACTAAAAAAAATTTTTTTTTGTAAATCAAGACTACCCACATCTTTAATGAGCTTATCATTCTCTTTTTTGAGTTTATTGTTTTCACGGTATTCCATCCCAGCTCTAGCAAGACGAGTTGCTCCATAAACAGCGGCTCCGATGATAAGCAACTTCCAGCTGATCTAAAAAAGACTGCTGTACAGTGAGAAACCTGGGCAGTATCGAATTTCGGTAATAATAGGTGTATAACTTATTTGTTTTTTTTCTAATGATATGCAAAATTATCATAAAAATTGCAGCTTGAAGAATGTAATTTAACAATAAAAAATGACAAAAAACGAGAAACAAAATATTCCCCCCCCCCCCCCCCCCAGAAGAGTCAGAACAAATTTCTCCACTAGATCTTCGCTTCTAGATCTTTTTGTTATTTTAATTCTATAAAAAAGGAACCATTTTTGGGATAGACTATATCGACCAGAATAATAGCATAATTAGCATCCTTCTGTAGATGCATAACTATTTGAGCTCGAAAAACCATCAAATAGCTACGCATACACTAATTGTGATACAGTGTACCTCTCCTGTGGTGACATACTGCATCGCCGCTCCTTCAGCAAGTACTTTTCCCATTTCAACGGCACCATAGATAACAAAATTGAGGGATCCACAATGGCTATCGACTATTCGTTCATATGAATGTTTCAGATCAGAGACCTTCTTTGTTACCAATCCCAATAATGATTTGGCGTCCTGAAACTAGTATAATAAATGGAATATAGTTAACCTGTTCCGCTGCATTTGCGCTGTAGAAACGGAATCCTTCAGCAACAACACCAATTGCTCCGATGATTGCTCCGACTTTTAGAGCAGATAGCCAACCTTCAGTAAATTTTTTTCCATTCATCTAAAAGATATTATTTTTATAGGTTTCATCTTTTTGTTTTTGAATTTTCATTTCTCAGCCAATTTTTTCAATTGCTAATATAAAATATTAATGTTGGTCAAATCCCCACTCTTAGAAATATTATGATCAGTTATTATGGTATAACTCCGTCTTACGACTAAGATTGTTCGCTCTTTATAACTGCAGTTACATCAATTAGAAAGGATAGAAGTGATCTGCTGACAAAAACACGTAAAAGTATAATTGAAACAATTTGGCTTCATTTTATATTTTTCCCTGATAGAACAACCCAGAAACTATCAGGGGGGAAAAATTAAAGTCTTACCCAATTGTTAATTCCATTTGTGACGATACTTGACGCGATGGCCGTTGAAAACCGAACTGCTGACGATAAAACAAAGTTAGAAAACTAAAACCTTCATGATTTAACAGGGTTGTACGAAAAAAGTATGTAACCAATACATTCGTTTTTGTATTTTTTTGTCAGCCTCGAAACTACCAAGACAAAATATAAAGATAATGTCGAGGATATGAAAAATAATATATCTTAAAATGTTGTCTTTAATACCTCAAGCAACAAATTAAGCTTTTTTTTGTTTACGTACTAATTTAGCACAACACTGATTCATACCCCAGTTAGTCCGGCACGGGCGATGATGGCAGAAGCTCCGTAGGAAAACAGCCCCGAAACAGCTCCAATGACCGCTCCTTTACCCATATTCACAAAGAAATCCTTCCAAGTGGCATTCTTGCTGAGAGAAGTCATCAACCCAGAGACTCCAGCTCCCAAGAGTGCTCCACCAGCGACAGCTGCAACAATTGGACTCGCCACAATGGTAACGGCTACTCCAACAGCCACAGTAACTGCGGCGACGGCGAACATGGCAATATTTCGGACATTGTTACTCACAAAATTGCCGACACTTCTGATAAAGTCAGTAAATCCCATACTTCACATTAGTCTGAAAATTAATCAATAGTAATGTGGCATTTTAAATGTGTTGCTATGTTATTGATAAGATTTCTCCTACATACTCTCTTCAATTGGACAACTACACATTTAATTTATACAAAAATCTGCAAATTTACAGCAATGTAATTAATTAATAATTAAATTGTTGAAAAATTCAAAATAGACAAAGACAAGAGGTAGGATATTTCATATATTAAATCTTATAAATTCATTGAAAATTTTTATTATTTTTATCTATTGAATTTTCAGATTTTTTTAAAATTATAGAAACATTTCGCTTGCCAACAATAATTCAAACGTGCGAAAATTGAAAGAAATTTAGGGGGTAACAATTTTTATTAGAAACTCCTAGAATTTTAATGGATTTTAAGACTCGTATAATTTTTGATTCGGCCTTTACTTTCCTATAATCTCACTTTAATCAGGATTGCGGAAAATATTTACATAAGCATTAATACATAGGCTGGTAGAGAGAGGATGACAAAACGCGGCCACACTAGGCCAGGGTGCAAAAAAGTCATATGGTTGCTGGTGAGAAATATTTATCATCGGTTTTTTTACATGTGTCATTTCAAAGTCCTTCTCGCTTCTTTTTCTTCCTTCAAATATTTCCTTTAACTTTCCTTTTAATTTCAAGGAAGGTAAAAAACCGAGGCAAATTTTAGGAAATTACAAAATCTGACAAATAAACCACCTGTTTAGCATTGTCAGTATGACAACTGATGAAATATATAAGGAGATGCTATTTTCGTTTGCAAAATTTTTGCAAATGTTATATCAGAACATTTCCCTAACTGAAGAATCATTATTTGAAAATAATGAAAGATAAGAAAAATCTAACTTGATAAAGAAATATAAGAAATGAGATGGCGCGAAAGAGAAAGCACACAAACACGTGAACGAGCGATACGGCCGCTTGATAAATGGCACTTTTTCTTCCTCGGCAAGCGTCAAAAAAATTCTCTTCTTTGTTGTTAAACTATGTTCTGCTTTAATTATATTTTCCGAAATATTAACATTATCATCAAATGTTAATTGCTCCATTTTGAGGAATAGGTTTCTGATTAGCGATTAATGTTAGTTATGACGTTGCAAAAAAAGAAAAAAAGACTTTTACAATAGTTTTTCTCAATTTCTCATTGGATTGTGACGTCGCAGTCCGGACGTGGCTTATACAAAATGAATTGTACAAGTCATTTCCATTATTATAGCTAATGTGGGCACGCACAATTACGAAAACGGAAATCTCGAATCTCGAACAGATAGAAGTCGACTTGGTGAGTAAATTAAAAACTTTTTTTAAAACAGTTTTTCAAAATATAACAAATTAGAAACAAGGTTCTGAAATAGCAGCTCGCAAAGGAAAAAAGCCCTGACACACTGACGAATAACTTTGCTATTAATTTTGCACTTTAGTGTTATCCTTATTTGTTTATAATTTAAAAATGTGTTGCAGCCAAACGAGCCTCCGTCCCCTCCACCGATGACTGAAAAACCACAGGTATTGCTACTTTTCCTAATTTCAGTTTTTTGCCAGATCCGGGGTTATGCTGCTCCTGTGGTTGTGCTATCAACAAGAAATTCCAATGTAACTTACGAATTGAATCTTCAAGAATTGGAGGGAATTCTAAAGAATAAGAACATCGTCAATGAAAAGGTACGACTTATCTTGTTACTAATCTGTTTGAATAGATCTTTTGAAACGGAAGCCTTTTCTCCAATATTCAGCCAGTTTAAAATGTTATTTCAGGTTGTTCTCATCTCCATCTCTGGTGCTTTCCGCAAGGGCAAGTCGTTCATGTTGAATCTCTTTGTCAACTATTTGGAATGGCTCACGGGCGGTATGTTTTTGATCTTTTTAATCTTGTGAAATAGGAGAAAATGAAGAGAAACCATGGTTGCACATGGATACACCAATGAACAATTTCCATTATCGAGGTGGTAGTCAGCCACATACAAACGGCATAACAATGTGGAGCAAGCCTTATATCCTGAAAGGAGGAAAGGGGGAAGAGGTGAGATCTGCACAGCCGCTAATCATTTGCAGTATGCCGTCCTCCTGATGGATACACAAGGAACCTTCGACCACAATTCGACGGTGAAAGACTGTGCCTCGATCTTTGCCATGAGTACACTTCTCTCTTCCGTCCAAATCTTCAACCTCGACAAACAAATCCAAGGAGATGATCTGAATAACCTTCGTCTCTTCACTGAATATGCCCAACTCGTCAAAACTACCGACTCGACCCCCTTCCAGAAGCTTCTCTTCCTCATTCGAGATTGGCCCAATTCCGATGAACACGAGTTTGGTTTTGAAGGAGGAAACAACTATTTGCTATCCGTTTTGCAGGTGAATGAGTCATCGAGCCATGGAAATTATTGTTTGCAGATTATAAACGGGCAGCAAGAGGAGAATCGAACGGTTCGGGAAAATCTAAGGAAAAGTTTTGAAAAGATCGAAGCATTTCTGATGCCTAACCCTGGAAAACATGTGGCAAATAACAATTCAAAGACAATTTTAGGAAGTAAGCCAGTCCAAATCAGCAGGGTTAAGTTTTTATACGTACGTACATCTAAAACAACACAAAAACGCACTTCGAATTTTACCTATTCTGCCATTTAACGTAGTCTAGTTGATCTATTATTTTCAGAAATTGATGAGGAATTCGAAGCTGAGCTGCTGAACTTCATTCCATCTTTCTTCGAAACTCAAAACATCGTCAACAAAAGAGTCAACGGTCATCAGACGACTTGTGGAGAGCTTTGCGAACTTTTCAAAGTTTGTTCCCTTCCCTCCTCCATTGTTTATTGCAGACCTACATGAACATCTTTAACAGTGATCAACTACCCGAGCCGAAATCCATCATTGACGCTACGGCGGAAGCTGTCAATACTTCGGCAGAACAAGCAGCGAAGGAAGAATATGACGACGTTATGAAAACATTTATGGAAAAGTCGGAAGGGTTGGCTGATTTGGAGAAGCTGGAAGCATTCCAAATACAGGCAGAATCAGCAGCCAAAGAAAGATTTGAAGCACGGCCAAAATTGGGAGAAAATAATGAACAGAAGAATGTGGAGAATTTGGCCAAGTATTTCAAGGTATCATTTTCAACAAATTATGCTTGGAAAAGAAAAAGTATAGAGCGTTGAATTAAACCTTTTAACTGAACAATTTCGACTAATAACTATCTTTTTGCTTTCAGTCCCGCTATTCTGACTTCAAAAAGGTCGTTGAGCAGAACATCAGACTGGCTGAGGAGAAACGTCGTGCTGAAGAAGAGCACCAACGCTTATTGGCCGAACAAGAGAAAGAACGGCAACGAAGAGAAGAACTGGAAAGGGCAGTGGCTGAACAGAAAGAACAACAGATACAGTTTGAGAAAGAACACAAGGAACAAATGAAGAAGCAAAAAGAGGAAATGGAAAGAAAGGCCAAGGAGTTGGAGGATGAAATAGCTAAACAGCAGGCTGCTCAAAAGGAACAGAAAAAGGAAAATAAGGAGCAGTTGGAGAGAATTCGTGAGCTAAGAAGCTCTCTGGAAACGAACCGAAAAGAGCAGGAGGAGAAGATGAAACAGCAGGAGGAAAACTTCAAAAAAGAAAAAGAAAGGATGGCTACAATGTTGGAGAAAAAGTTGCAGGAACAGGCTGAAGAAATGGAAAAGCAGAAAAAAGACAAAGAAGAAAATGAAAAAAAAATGAAGAAACTGGAAGAGAATATTGGGAGACAGAAGGAAGAGTTGAAAGAAAATGAAAAAAAACAGGAAGAAGTATTAAAGAAGCAGAAGGAAGAGATGGAGAAGAAACTCATGGAACAACAGGCACAACAAAGAGAACAGCAAAGGAAGGAGAAAGAGGAACAGGAAAAGAAGATAAAAGATCTACAAGATACTATGAAAAAGCAACAGGAGGAAGCATTGAAGACACAGAGAGAGGCATTGGAAAAAAGATTGAAAAGAGAACGGGATGAACAGGAGGAGAGGATAAAAAAGGAAAAAGAACAACAAGAAAGGGCGATGGATGAGCTGAAAAAAGAACTGCAAATGGAGAAGGAGGCTAGAGAAAAACGAGAAAGAGAGGAACAAGAGAAAAGAGAAAAAGAACAGAGAGAGAGAGAGCGACGAGCGAAGGAAGAACAACGACGAAATCCGAAAATCATTGGAATGTTCTGTCAAAATCCCAGGGAGTATGAGGTTATTTCAAATATTGAAGTTCACAATCGATCCAGGTATTTTTTAACTGAATTAATATTATATTTTTGAGATTCATGATGGAACTTTTTTCGGTAACGATGCATCGTGGAGTAGCAGAAATACCTCCAACAAATGTTGGACCGAATGAGATTCTTCGATGTGTGAGTTATTAGGGAAGGAATATGTATTGTCACAACCCTCATAACTGTGCAGTTCGATCTCCCAGCTATCCCCATATTATAAAATAAAAAAAGAAAATAAGAGTTGAAATTAAAAATTATTAATTTATTTGGAACCATTTCGTCTTCATAGACATTTCTGAAAACCTCTGAATCCGAAACAGAAAACTAGAGAAATTTTGGCTAAACATAGATCTGTCAAAGAAATATCGAATATAGAGTTTCAATCAACTAGAATTTGAGTGAGCTACAATTGTGACAATTCATATGAGATACTCTAAAAGATTTCTATTTCTTTCGGTTCTTTCGATATTTGTTGCTTCAGGGCTTTCACAAGACCAATTTTTCTTATTGGGGATGTGGTGGTGAAATTTGTTGGCGTTACATAGTGGATGGCACTACATATTATGTTACGCTATATTTCGATACAATTTGGAAGAGTTTGATTTATCAAAATGGTAATGGCGTAGGCTTGGAGTTGTGGACGGGGAATAAACTGATCGAACAAGGTTGGTTCGAGTTGATTGCATTTGAGTTCCGGTTTTCAGTGAAAGCTGAAGGTAGCAAAACGGTTAAATTGAGGAATGATTTGATTAGCGTAACAGCTTCAACCGGCGATACAAATCACACCACGATCAGGATGAGTATCGACGACGCTTAAAAACGATTCTCTGTTAACGATAATCTTGTTGACGTTTATTGCTTTCTATGTATGTATTCTGCATTTGTTATTTGGTAAAGAATTAAATATGCTTACTGCCATTGCTGATTGTTTGCAAAATTCTTTTTAGGAAAGGAAAATCCAAGTATGAGCTTTATGAAAATTTTCAAAATTTTTGGATGGGGTAAAGGAGATCGAAAGACTGATTTGTAAGGTAATAAATTAAGATAAGCTAA
This sequence comes from Oscheius sp. DF5120, assembly GCA_932521415.1. NCBI lineage: Eukaryota > Metazoa > Nematoda > Chromadorea > Rhabditida > Rhabditidae > Oscheius > Oscheius sp. DF5120. Next base: position 6,732,013 of record OW051461.1, read on the forward strand.
CTAAAAGAAATGAAAAGAGAACGTCTGCTCCACTGTGCTTATTTTAGATCAGTGTAATGGAGTACGCAATCTGCTGCTGCACCGAAAATGCCACTTTCCTGTTTTTCTCATCCTTTTGTTTACTTTTACTTTTCATATTTTTTTATTTTCTATATTCATATTTCTATTTAGAAACATAATTGGAAGAATTTATGATATAATAAATGAAAAAATTAAAAGTATCCAGGTCAGTTTAACGTCTATTTTTTTTATTTTGACTGTTTTCTAGGGAAATAAAAATAAAAAATGAGCCAAGGCTTGTTCAAGTGCCTATAGAAGTACCTACGAATATTTTCCCATATAGATTTGTGGAAACGGTAACATTGGAGCGGAAAATAACTGAGAAAGATAAGGTAGGAATTTATTTAATCGTTTTTATGGATAAATATCCAGTTTAATTTAGACCAAAGTCATATAAGCATTGTTTATGATTTTGAACAAATTTTTGAATTAATTGACTGTCAAAAGGATTCAAAGCACTACCGAATGACAGAAAATTATCATCGTTATTGTTTTCCTACTCAACTTATCATTCACTTATTCAACTGCCTAGCTTTTTAATCCAAATTGGATAAGAAAATGAAGAATATAATGGAAATGGCCTAAGGAAACAGAATCTCACGCCTCCTATGTGAATCATATTTGATCGAATTTTGTCACTTATTTTCGAATTTAAATTATGAAAACTGAACAACTTTGTATAAGATTTTGGAACCCACAAAGACATTTCGAACTCCAAATCACTTGATATATATGAAAAGAAATTAGTTATCGTCCAGAAAATGTCACCTAGCTTCAGCTCTCGTTATTTTTTAAAATTGATAAAAGTGCAAAATTTTTCAGAAATATGTGATTTCCCAAGAACAAGAACTAATAACTCCATCATCAGTTTTGCCAGAAATTCCTATATCTGCCTCTGCCTTATTAGATGATGATGAGCCGTCGGATGAAAGTTTTATGGAAGAATTTGTTGAAATTGAGGAAGATTCAAATAGTCACTTGTATTTCTTCTCAGAAGGAGAAGCCAGAGGAAGCACGGTAAATTTTTTTTCGATTTTCAAATGTATTGAATCTGTTTTCGGAAGTCACCATTGTTAAATTTCGATTAGTTTACTGATTATTTTCGAAAAAATCACTTGATTTGTTATTTTATAAGCGTTGTATTATTTTTCTTTGTTTCTTTTCTTTCGTGTATGTGACGATTGTTCAATATTTGCAGACAGTTCCACAAGAAACGGAGAAACAATTTGCTTTACATTCCGCAAACATGAAAAAAAATTACCACGTCGATTGAAAATTTTAGGAAGAGAAGTCTAGTGATCCTAAGAACGTAGAAGATACTGCTAATGATTCCTTATACGCTTTTGTCAAAGAAGAGCTGACTGATGAAGAGCCAGAAGTAGAAGCGGGGTCAAAACAAAGAAAGATAGACGACTCGATGGAGAAAAAAGTGAATGAGGAGCCTCCTGACGATCCAAGCTATCCTAGGTATCTTTTCCTATTTTCATACAGCATCTTTTTTTGTTTAACAAATTTCTGATCTGCCACGTTTTAGGAAAAGTCTAATGGAGAAAATGAAAAAAATGAGAAAAACTATCAAAATGCAAAAATATTTTTTTGTAAGTCTATTTAAAGCTATATTTTTTGAAAAAACAATTTAGTGGAATACTACTTTTTCTGCCTATTTTTCTATGATTTCTACATAAAAATTCTAAATAAATAATAAAAATTAAACGAGATATTTTGTATAGCAAAAAGAAACATTGAAAATCAAACGTTCCAGTAGTCATTCATTTAGAGATCTTAACTGTTTCTTCACTTCAAAATATTTTTTGACAGTATTACCATTAAAAAAATCTTCCATTTCCGAGACGAATTTATCATTTTTTATTTTTCAGCATGAGCATGATTCTCGAGAATGAAGTAAAAAAAGTGGAAGTGAAGCTAAACCCCTCGGTTAGCCACCTAGTATTCCACGATGGCCCGGAATCTTCCTATGAAAGTCGGCAATTAACTCAATCTTCGTCTTCAGAGGACTTTGTCGACCCGTCAGAGTTATTTTATCAAAACAAGGTAATCAAAGAAGAGTCAATGGAGGGCGATCCAATAATCTGTCGTCGAATGCTGATGTCTCCAAAGAGGACAATCAAAGTGACAGAAAGAGCTCAAAGTTCTTCCAGTCGCCCTCTAGTTCCCAGACGGTCTTCGATTTCTTCGGCTATCGTCAAGTATCCAGTCAAGACAATCCCCTATCCCGCTTCAAGTTGTCCAGTCAACAAACCGTACCCTTTGAATCACCATGGTCTTTCAAGGAGATGTAGAAATTCGACTCGTGGACAGAGTACCAGCTACAATCAAGATACTTTCAAAACGGAGAAAGTGGACGTAAACGAGTTCACCTGTGCACGGACACGTATGTATGTTAGCAAGCATGAAAAAGAAAAATCCAAATGTCAAAAAAAATCTAACTTAATATCACCATCATTTCCGGATAATCCCTTGACACTACTCGCACAAGCTTCAGAAAATCCAGAAATATGGAATAGAAGTAGAGAACGGTCAAGGTTTGATGTCGGTAGAATGGAGAAGTCAACGGAGAATGGAGGTGGGAACTTTAAATTCAATATTGAGATCAATTATGTAATTTTTGACTTACCTTAAACTTAAATTTAACTTTAATTTGGATTGATCTCTAACAGAAGGATACATTTTTTCAAAATTTTAGCTACTATTCCGTTTTTCTACTTCATTTAGGCTCACTAGATGAGAATTGAATAGGTGAAATAGTATAATAAACTTTTGTTAAAAAATTTTCTATTTTCAGCTTCTTTCAAACCGCGTGGTCGTCCAGCGATGAATCAAGAGGAACGCCGACAACAAGCTTATGACATGATCAATAAACTCTTAAAAGAATTGAACTCCAGAAAATTGACTTCTGAGGAGGAAAAAAAAAAGCAGGAGGAACTAGAAAAATGGAAAATTCAATGGAAACGAGCACGGGTAGCGATTAATCGAAGGAATCATGAGGAAAGGGAAAGAAAAAAGAGGGAGCTGGTTATTGAGGTAAACTTTTTCATTTTTTTCAGGACTTTTTATGGTTTAGGAAGCTAACAAAGCGAGGGAACAATATTTGGAGCTCTTCCCAGATGATGAACCAACAATCTCAAGCCATTTGGAGCTGGCTGATCTGCCTCCAAAAATAGCTGCTGAAAGAATAATGACGTATAAAGAGCATGTCTACAAGACTGGAAGGCCATGTAAAAAGAAAGAGGAGATTAAGGATGAAACCAAGCAGTAAGTAGGAGAAAAAAAGATCTATTAGCTCGGGAGAAGGGGATGTCTAAGGCGAGGCAGTATATAGGAAAAATGCAACTTTAAATGGTTGAATTTGAGCTTCGGTGTTGGTTGGCCTATTAGGATCAAAACAAGAGACGATCTGATAGGTTGCCTATAGCAGGGCTGTGCGAATTTGGGTTTTTAAGTTCGAATCGAATTCGAATTCGAATTTGGACCCTAAGTTCGAAATTTGAATCGAATTCGAACTTCAAATTCAGAAAAGTTCGAAAATCGAACTCGAATCTAATGAACACTAAGTTTACTAAGTACAGTCAATAAGACAAAAAAATGATTTGCAACTTCAGTTTTACAACAAAAAAATACAACAATAACAAGGTTTTTGTAGATTTTTAACATTTTTTAAAACTTTCCTCAAATTATAGTTAAATTTTTCTAATCATTGATTGATCTTCCAGAAATTTTTCTTCAACAAGTTCGATTCGATTTTTGGTCTCCCAAGTTCGATTTTCGAACTCGAACTCGAACTTTCATAAAAGTCAAACTCGATTTTCGAACTCGAACTTGATTATTTCAACTCGAATCGAGCATTCGCACAGCCCTGGCTTATAGCGATTCTTGACAAAAAAAAACTTTTACGATTATTTTGTCCACAACGCCTTCCATCAACTTTTTTTTTATGTCGCTGACCTTGTCATCATAAACCAAAAATGCGAAAAGGCAACTTTCAACGCTAAATTCAAATTTTTTGTTCATAACTTGCCTAGAAATTTCAAATCTTGGACTAAAAGACGGTTTGCTAGACGAAGAATAGAAGAAGATTTGAAGAGGCGATTTTTAGATTCAAATTGGTTGTTTCCTCATAAAATATTATTCAATTTCAATTTCTTATTATGTGCAATTTCAATTTCTGCACGTCAAACCGGCTAGAATATAAAAGTTCTATCCCTCAGGATCCTTTCTAAATTCCTGTGCAGACCGATAAAGGCATAAAATAAAATAAAAATTACACGGATTGGATTAAAAGTCACTTTACAAGCACATATGTTGTTTAAGTATTTCTTGTTTTCAGTGATAACCTGAAAAACTTCAGAGCCAAGAAACTAGCCATATTGGAAGCTGCTAAACGTGTAAGTTCTTTGTCTTTTTGCCTCATTGATTTTTGTGTTTTCAGGAAGCAGAATTCTATAAGTTCAAGTTGAAAGAGGCAGAGAGAAAGCGAGTGAATAATGATACTGATTGATAAACAGCATAATCGTTAGAATAATTAGTACTTTGATTGTTGATTTTTTCAAGCTTTTTACAGGAAATTTTAGTTTTTATAATACAAATATATTTTTATGATATGTCAAAATTTCAAATGATCAACATAGAATATGAGTTGAACATAATTTTTTTTTGGCAACTCTTCGACTACGGGAGTTCTTCATCAAGGGACTGATCATCTGACCAGAGAACGTCTTCCACGCGGCGCACCGCAAAAATTTTCAGCAACTCCTTACATTTCTCCAGTCTCTTCGCTTTGGCAACATCTGTCAAGTGCTGTCCCTTATACAGACGGAAACTACGAATGTTTAGATTCTTTTTAACCACAAATTGGACAGTCGATCGAGCAATTTTGAGACTATCCGCGATCGAGTTTATGCTGATGGCGTCGTTGCGTTCGATCCTCTTCTTGATAATTCTCCGAATATTTCTGGTGTTGACAGAGCAGGGACGGCCCAGCGTTTCACAATCTTCTGGACAGTCCTCAACAGTATTTTTAGTTTGTTCGAAATGTTTCGATTGGATTGACCGCTTCGTGCCAGGCGCGCGATAACTTCTCGATAGACACAAGGTTTCATTTAAGCTAAAAACACAAGATAACTGTATATTACCAGAAAGAGCACAAAAAATGCAACAAAATAACAGCACAATAAATAAAGAAATTGTAACTTTGACATATGAAATTTGCCCACAAAACCGCGCGCCCATACTTATCGGCCACCCTGTAGATGTTTTATTTTTGCGGATTTATTTGCTAATGATAGTGTGAAGCCGAGTTGTCTTGCAATGGAACGGTTCGAGATTCCATGTTCTTCGAATTTGAGCTTTTTATTCGGTAGACAAAGATATTCCACGGGTTCCCATCCCGTGTTCCATATAATAACTAGCAAGTCAATATGAAATGCTTTTAGCCGAAAAGAATCAGATGTGACGGTTGAGATTTTGCGAGTTTTCAGAAGTGGCTATATAGCTAATAAAAAAATCCGTAACCCTGGTTATTATAAACTGAGACGTAAAAACAAACGAAGGAACGATCATCAAACGAGTCGGGAAAATGACCCAGGCGGAGGTTTTTATTCTGGCAATCAGTTACTTGTGTGCTGTGCGGAGAAGGAATGCGTGCTTCTAAGCGACGTGATCAATGAAGGGCCCGTGGATCTGAAGAAGATGAAAATTGTAACTGTTGGATCGGATATTAAAAGAGACAAACATGGCCTCGTCGTCGATGCTGATCATGCATCAAAGGTCTGCGGAATAAAAACCTGATATTCTTGCTTGAGATACAAACAAGTATAAAATACTTATTGCCTACTTTATTAGGAAAGAATATTAAAAATAATCGACCAATCAATCAAGGTGGCAATAGTTTTACTGTAGTGCAGTAACGAAAGCTATGGTTGGAAATAAACGTTTGGCTCCACTTTTCCAATGTATTCCTATGGAAAACGAATATAGAAATTTATTAGGCTCGTGTTTAACCCTATTTAATACAGAGGACAATATGCAGAATTTTCAAATTAAAATGTTTATTTTTTATTGTGAGATTGTTAAAATACAGTCTGTTCCTATTCATGTAGAATTTTTATCTTGAAAGGTCTTGCTGAACACGGGAATAGAAAGTTTATTGGTCTTTCCTGCGGGGCGGAATGAGAGAAAATGGTGTCGGCGGTATCTTATCTGCAATTGACAGTGCAACTCTTGCCTTGTTCTCATTCCTCCCACAAAAATGCAACGTTGAACGTTTTCTCTGATGAGCATATTTTTTGCTCAAAGGAACATAGAAGATAAGCAATTGAAAACAAAGGTACTTTCTATCGAACCTCCACATTTGAATGTATTTATATAGTCACTAACACATCAGAGAGTTAGGATAGGAAAGAGAGAGGAGGACACGGCCGTTTTCCGACATTCAAATGTGGAGGTTCGATAGAAATTTTGAAACGTCTTCCCGTTTGGGAGGATAACAAGAGAAAGAAAATTGATAAAGCATAGTGTATGTAGAGTACTTGTTATAGCTTGAAAGTTGGAATTTTCTCTCGTCTTTGGAAGTTCATTGAGGCCTTGGGAAGCCACTCATCAAGACTTACTGTAGAATGACTTTCTATCTGAACCTGTCTTATCTTACCATACGAACTGTTATTTTTACGGGAGACGCTTCTCCCTGTTTGAATCACTATCAATCCCGCAAAAGACAATAAGAGAGGCATCCTGTTCAACGGAACATGCATCTAGGCAGCTTCAACACTTTATTTTCATGGAAGTTTTGTATCGGTTAAAGAAATCGCTTACGCATCGTATCAAAAAAATACTTTTGTTCATTTACACAAACATTTTTTTACTAAAAAAACCTCTTCACGATGGTATTCATATCCATCGCGACCCTATATTTATATGAATGAAAAATAATAAATAAACGAAGAAGAAAAAATAATAATAAATTTGATAGAATGCTATGGAAGATTTATACAAAAATGTCCACGCATGAAGCAAAAGAATCCTTTATTGCTCCCAAACACTGTTACTACCCATGAAAACTTTGATTGTTGATTTTTTCAAGCTTTTTACAGGAAATTTACAAATATATTATTATGCTATGTCATTTTAAAATTCAAATGATTAACATAGAATATGAGTAAATCAGAGGACGGAAAGACGATTTAAGAGTAAGTTGATGGTGTCGTAGGAAGATTGGTCATAGTGTTTATAATTTTTTGTAATAATTCAACAGATTTAAAAAAAGCTACAAAACGAGCCAAAGGGGCTTCCACGTTGAACATAATACGACTGTGTGGTCCAGATCTTCGCCACATTAGACTATCGTTGATAAAGACGTCAACAAATTAACGAATTACGTCAACGGGTTTACAATCCTGTTTTTTACAAAACATAAGCCTTGTCTGGCTACCTCTCCAAATGATCTCTCGCTTCTCCTTATTCATTCCAGTTGCTATTTTAGGATGTATTCCAATGGAGCCATGTAAATTTTGAGGAAAGCAACATACATTTTTAGTAGAAGGAAAAAACGGAGTTACTTTCCCTACACTTCCGAAGACTGGTTAGTCAATTTTATTAGGTTGGGCATTGAAACGGCTGAAAGAAAGCGGTCTAAGTATGTCTAATCTGACATGAAATACATTTTATCAATACTACTCACTGTCCAAGATTGGGAGCCACTTTTCCAATTTAGTTTCTAGAATGCCCAGAAATAACGAAAGGAACTACGGACGTTATTCTTACTCCGTCTGGCACTCAGGTGGACCAGACAACTGTTACTGCTTCGTGTCCTGCAGGAACACGACTGAGGGTATTGTTGATATATTGTATTCGATGATATTCTTTCAGATAGATAATCAATCTCAAGCACCTGGGTCAACGGGAACTTTAACCTGTTCTGCTGGAGGATGGCTGGATGGAACGACCGTGGTTGCAATGGTCTCTTGTGATCCAGGTATAGATTTGGTAGAATTGTATAAATTAAAAGAAAAGAAAAAAAATGGTGAAAATACTATGAGTTTGAGGTGCAATGTTAAATGAACAGAGACAGGTGTGTGTAGGTTTCAAACCGGAACGAGAATTGTAACCTCAAAACCACAGAAGATAGGTGAACGCGTCTATTTTATTCCGTCGTAGGACATGTAGGATACTTATAAGAACCTTTGGTTGCCTTGTTGCCATTTGGCCCGGTCTTAACCGTTCCATCCATCCATCCCAGATTTAGCCCATAAGCTAATTTATAATCCTTCAGTTTTGAGACAAACGCGTATGCGAATTGATTATTATGTGTTTTGCTGTTAATCTTCGAAAACCAGCTTGTATCGGCGTCAGTGTGAAAATAATGAGGGATGGCCTTCCTAAATACCATTCACGGTGTGCCAAATTGAAAAAAGTTCATCTGTCTTTGATCCTAATATCCACGACATTACTTTCTTTAGTCAGGGGTAACTTAGACCGCATTAATCGAAAAGTGAGACAGCATTTCTGTTTTAATATACTCTAGGTAAACCCTATGGACGTTTTCTATAATTTACAAACTAATTACACTTTATGCTCTAGAGGATGTATTTTATTATTATCAATTTAAAAGTTATAGGACCGGGTTAACTTTTCAATAGATTATTCTGTGTAGAATCGGCACTGGGATTCCAAAATTTTGTCTGTGTGAGAGACACGAACAGGAAGGGAGTCTTGCATAGCCCTGGTGTATATCTGCTACCTTCACTTTCCTAATTTCATTTCCAGAATGCCAAGAAATAACGAAAGGGACTACTGACGTTGTTCTCATCCCGTCTGGCACTCAGGTGGACCAGACAACTGTTACTGCTTCGTGTCCTGCAGGAACACGACTGAGGGTATTGTTGATATATTGTATTCGATGATATTCTTTCAGATAGATAACCAAGGTCTAACACCCGGGGCAACAGGAACTCTCACCTGCTCCGCTGCAGGATGGCTAGTTGGGACCACCGTGGTTACAATGGTCACTTGTGATCCAGGTAGGGGAATCAGAGATAATTGAATGTATACGGGATCGCTATTTGTTATTTTTGTAGTATTTTCTAAAAAATACCATGTCTTCAGTTTGCAATCCTACCCCGACTGAGCTAGATGGATATTTCTATTCGATATCCACCGGAAGCAATTGGATGGACGCCGAACAGGATTGCTATTCCAAGGGCGGACATCTGTTTTCAGTTCAAAGTCAAGCCGATAATGATTTCCTTCTGAGTCAGTTTGAATTATAAAAAGTTAGCTTCAGAATAGCCCTTACTTCTAGTTGTACTTCCGGTTCCTTATGGATAGGCGGTCATAGATATCTCGCCACTCCTCCCTTCGTATGGACTGACAATTCCCCGGTGAGCCAGCTGCTTTCAAATGATCTCTTTAGTTCGTTTATACAAATTGGGCCACTGGAAATCCAACAACTGGAACGTCACAATGCATTGTAGGCTTACCACATATCTTTTTTATTTTTTATAGCTGTTTGACTCCCCGTCGGGAGAGTGGACAAATGATGTTTGCTCTAATTCCGCCTCATTTGTCTGTAGATATTCCAGTCTGACGCCGACTATTCAAACGAGTCCAGGTATTTTTGGAGGATTTAAATCTAGACCTATGTAATTGCTTTGATAATAGTAGACCACTTTGGCAATCAGGGATGTTTTTATTTTATTGTTTAGCTACGTGTCCAGCTGGTTGGACGGCTATGACCTTTTGTGGAACTTCTGCCTGCTATTTTATTTCTACCGTCTCGCTTGAATGGGCAGCTGCCAATGCCGCGTGTCAAGCATTTGGAGTAAATGCTCAGCTGGCTTCAATACATTGTGTCGTGGAGTCGAATTATATCAAAGGTATTTCAGTTTTTTTACTGCAATCAGTCTCACAAAGCCATTCTCCCACTTGGTTATCGTGCATGGATCGGAGGATTTCGAACTTTTGATATTCCAGATTTTTCCTGGACAGATGGAACTCCGGTATATTTTTTTATTATCTTATTTAACTATTCAGTGGGACTACACTCGGTGGGCAGCTTTAGAACCAAGTAGCTTTTCAGAGAATTGTTTGGAGGTAAAATGGAAAAACGTTGATAGATTTTTTAGATTCGAGGTCCTGCCTTTGGAAGTGGACAAAATTGGAATGATCGCGCATGCAGCATGCCTTCAAGATATGTGTGCAAAATTGTTCTTTAAAAAATAAATAGGGCATGGATGAAAACACTGGAAAACTGAAGGTTTCCACTTTTGAATTGTGCCGCTAAAAAAAAACGTTGAACTCATTAACCGGCTGTTTTTTTCTGACTCAGATGGTCTTCCTCCGCATTTACTCAGTCTGTTTCGTTGTTTGTATGTTCATCCCCTGTTCTTCGCCACAAGAGCAGTGATAAGGACGTCATTCGCTATCTAAACCCCCCCTCGAACATCCCATAAATGCAGTCATTTTATGTGATAAAGCAAGACTAGCGCAAGGGATTGGGCATCTGTTGCTTAGTGTTTACCCTTTTAATCCTTATTGGCATAGGAATGGCTTTGGCTATTATAATTCTAGAAGACTGCTAAAAAAATGGACAAAAGATATTGGAAAAGAAACTTATTGTAAATAATTGAACTAAAAATATAAACGTTTACTCAATTTTTTGGTTCCTTTCATTTTATTTGATACTATTTTATTTGATGAATGATGATGCTACAGCTGATTTTAAGAACTGATTCGATGGAAAGGATACAGTTCAAAATTTGACAGTCAATGAAGATTATGTGAAAAACAGTCAAAATTATGGAAGCAGTTTTTTTGTCTGGCTTGTTTGTATTGTTGTTGCATAACTTTCTGGTTTTCCAATTTATATTATTAGTCTAACTGAAAAAGTTGTTTTAAGATGTGAAGTGGCAAAGGAATCTCATTAGATGTACAACAGGCAAACAATGCAGTTATCACAGGCAGCAATACTTTTGACCGCGCTGTTTTCAGTAAATGCTCATAAAATTTTTGTGTTTGGGTTAAATGAAAACGGATAACACCATTGTATTTCCCTTCCAATTTTACCCTGACTATGAAAATTTTGAACGAATCTATTGTATTTATAGCTAAGCGAAAACATAAAAGTTTTTTTTTTAATCAAAGCAATAGAGTAGAAATAAAAGTGAATCCCTTTATAGATATACGGAGATCATAAAAAACAACAATCCGATGATCAATGAAAATGATGAAGTGGAATTCATACCACTGAAGTTGTCGGCTGTGTTGCAATTGTTAGTGCTACAACAGCAGGTTTTTGTCGATCCCTTCGTACGACAGCCGTCTCCAGCCTGGAAGACGTTACATTAAAACAAAAGACGATCCTCAGACCCAACAGAAATTATTGATGTCACATCCTCCTACTCTAAGCTGACTATTGGAGTATTGAGTGATTTGGCTGAAATTTATTTTTATAAAGGAATAAAAGAAACCCACAAATAACAATACTTGACGTTGCTGAGACACGTTTGATATGTACTCGGGTAATTATCTTCAGGAGAGGTAAAGGTCTGAGTAAAAAATAAACACGATAGAGGTTTCAATGCTGCAGTATTACAGTCATTAGTCGTACAGCAACAAGTTTGCTTGCCATTTGAGTCAATTGTACATCCAGTTCCAGACTAAATGGTCTCATTCTTATTCACAATACTTACACAAATGTTGCTTGTATCGCAGCCAGCCTTTCTGTACTGCGAGTTGCTGTAGCTCGTCTTCTGTCTAAAAATTTGTTAGAAAATCTTTTCATCTCACATATAACAATATTTAACATTATAATATGTCGGACATTGTGTTCTATATGCACCGTATGAATTATCATTAGGGCTGTAATCTGAAAAGAATCGTTACGGTATAAAATTCTGCTCACAAGTATCATCAGACCAGCACTCAGTGATCCCTGGAGAAACGGTAGAGTTTGGCTTCAATGCTGGAGTATTACAGTCATTAGCCGTACAACAACAAGTTTGTTTGCCATTTGAGTCAGTTGTACATCCAGTTCCAGACTAAATGGTCTCATTCTTATTCACAAAACTGACACAAATGTTGCTTGTATCGCAGCCAGCATATCTATACTGCGAGGTGCTGCTGTAGTTCGTCTTCTGTCTAAAAGTTTGTTAGAAAATCTTTTCATCTCACATAAAACAATATTTAACATTATTATATGTCGAACACTGTCTTTTATATGCATTGTATGAAGCATCATTAGGGCTGTAATCTGAAAAGAATCGTTACGGTATAAAATTCTGCTCACAAGTATCATCAGACCAGCAATAAGTGACGGGTAACAAGGAAGGACTATTACAGTCCGTTCCATTGCAACAGCATTCAGTTATACTGCCAGTTGTTATACATGCACTGCCCATCTACAATATAATATCTTATAATTTTAACCAATGGAATGTTCAGTAATATAAACACATTTGTCTCTGTTCAAGCGCATTTTAGCATTGGAGCGTAAATATTTTATCTTGGTGTTTTTCGCTGTTTTCTTTCAATTTTACGATATTTTTTATTATTGTTATACATGTTTTGCTTTATTGACATTTTGTTAACTTTTATTGTACCAACAACAAGAAGCAACAATGTTAATATAACTAAACCGGGTAATTTAACATTCGCGTGTATCCCCGATGTATCCCGACGTTTTGAAAAAAATTTTTTTTTCTTGCATCTATGCTTTTATATAGTATATTTGGACAAGTATTTAAAAAATAAGAAAATCCACTGAATTATTCACAGTGACATGCCTACATAAAAATTATTTTCTTTAGTTTTTGAATAATAGATCCCCAGGATCCATGGTTCAATCAATTTCTTGAAATATAACTAGCCTAGTGATCTTTTGCTAGGTAATTGTTGCGCTTATTTTAACGAACGCCGGTCTGCAGTCTTTTCCAATTTCTTCACGAATAAAAAAACTTAAAAAGAAAGACAAAAAGGTATCAATCAAAGTATGTGCTAATGTCGATCGGTATTACTATTATTCGTGATCTTGAGCCACATACCATAGGAGAAAAATAATATCCTGAAGTCTAATATTTCTTTGTATACATTAAGTTTGATCAAAGATGGCAAAGAAGGAGTCTTTTTGAGGACGAGAAAGGTCAATGGCAATCAAGCCATTATGGATCGATTTTCTATTCTTACAAACTATACAAATGAACCAAACCCCGTCATCATCTATTTTAATCGAGGCTTTACCGGAACAGTTATTTTTCAAATTAAAAAGCCTATCCTTACATTCATGGTTTTGACCCAAAATCCCGGCAGTAATATATAATAATAGAGACTTTAAACAATCGTAGCAATTTGCGTGGGTCAAAACTATCAATTTTAACACCAGGTTGTAGTATAAAATAAAGTCGGATCTTTACGGTTACTCATTATGCAATTATGAGATATAAAATATTTATCCTTCAAGCGTGTTGACTTGCTTATTATATGCTACTGCAGGATTTGTGACGACGACAACTCATCCTCTACTTTTACCATTCCCAATAATTAATTTTGTTATGCAAAAAATTGAGCAAGATTAAAAAAAAACTTCTAAAAAAATGTTTTTGTTGTTAGAAGTCGAAATAATAAAAAGAATTGTAAAAAATACAAGAAAACGGCGAAAGACACCGAAAGACAAAATCCAATACTACAACGCGCTCCAACAAAGGTACGTGTACGTATCACGATTGGCCTTTTCAAACCGAGACTAAGCTAAAAATTTTGTCTGAAACGAGAATCCCACACAGTCCTGATACGTATATTACAGAATATTAAACTTACACAAGTACTGTCACCACATCCGGCAGTTGTATACTGTGTATACCCATCTGTTTGACTGAATTCAATAGTTTGTTTTGAAAGAACACTTACATATAACAGTATCCATTAGTATTAAAACACACACTGTGATCAGATAATGAGCTGTTGTCATAGTTATAATCTTAAGTTTTTTACTGTCATTGTTTCGCCGAAAGACATACAATGTCCAGAATCATAGTAACATTGATATTGCTGTAGAGAAGCAGTATTACAGTCATTAGTCGTACAGCAACAAGTTTGCTTGCCATTTGAGTCAGTTGTACATCCAGTTCCAGACTAAATGGTCTCATTCTTATTCACAATACTTACACAAATGTTGCTTGTATCGCAGCCAGCCTTTCTGTACTGCGAGGTGCTGCTGTAGTTCGTCTTCTGTCTAAAAGTTTGTTAGAAAATATTTTCATCTCACATATAACAATATTTAACATTATAATATGTCGGACATTGTGTTCTATATGCACCGTATGAATTATCATTAGGGTTGTAATCTGGAAAGAATTATTACAGTATAAAATCTGCTCACAAGTAGCATCAGACCAGCACTCAATGATCCCTGGAGAAGAGGTACTTGAGGATAACGACGTTGGCTTCACTGTTGGAAAGGCTCCGTTGGCCAGCTGGCGTGTATTACAATCATTTTTGTCACAGCAACAAACAACGGTGGTCGAATTAGTATTTGTACAGCTACCGACTCTCTGAATATACTTCCTTATTTTACCTTTTTTCTTGAACCTACACAATTGACATCTCTGTGATCACCACAGCCTGCTGTGACATATTGACGACTAGCCGAGATGATGCTAGTCTTTCTAAACCATTTGTTTATTCAATTTGAGTGATAGACTAACATGTAACAGGAATCGATATTCGTAGTACATTCAATATCATATGCATTAGAAGCATTCCAATTGCTGTAATCTGCAGAAGTGGCAAGTGACTCATACGAATAATGCTTACATGAACCGCTATCGTAAAGACAATGAATGGTTGGACGGGATGTGGTCGACAGAATTGGTGGAGGAAGAATAGCTGGTGTATTACAGAGATCAGTAGTAGAACAACAGCAGACTGTTGCATAATCAGCAGAAAAGCATCCAGTTCCGTTATTCTTAAAAACAAGAAGCATTATAAAAAAGTTGATCTTACACAATAATAAGAAGAGGATCCACAGTAAGTACTTCTGGAGACGTGAGTTAAATTAAAAACGCTGCTTGAACTGAAGAGAAATAAATAAACTACATATAACGCTTACATATAACAAAAAGTTTCTGACAGTGAGCAGAAAGAGGGAGAGCCGACGATTTCATTGCTCCCCATTGGGGAAATACTTCCTCCTATATAACATTTTGTAGCAGTGGAGAAAGGAAATATAGCAACTATTAAAAGAAGCATTCTAACCAACTGAGGAAAAGAGCCTGCTGAAGTCATTGAAACCGATAAGGAGAGACCGAAAGTGTAATCTTTTTCGGAAATAAATGATGTTTCATTGAATTTGTTTACTATTGCGATAAGATATACCTAGAAGTTTAAATGTCTTATGAATATGTACATGCATATCAATAAAGAGAGAAAGAAATCTTCCTTTCTGAAAGAACAGAAGTATCCCAAATTGTCGCATCCTCCTTGCTTATATTGAAAAAGTTAACTGATGTTCTTTTATCGATTGCATTCTCCGCCTCCAGCTTTCTGTCACTATTTTATGACACATCAAACCCTCAAAAGAGGCCCCCACGCACTTTTACAGACTCTAGGGCAAACAAAAATATAAGTCATAATGGTTCGTTAAACGACAGTTATGGCTTTGTCAGGATGACGACCTGTACAAGGAACAGTGAATTTGTGATAGAGGAGGAGGATGAAGCGCAACAAAGATGTCGAAAATTAAGAAGAGCACTATTTGAAGATATTTAGGGTTAGCTATACCGCAGGAGATAACACACTGATATAGCCGAATTTGAGTCCAATCAAATATTGAGACTGTAATTAACTTTTGAAAGAAAAACTCATTTTTGGTCAAATCACTATGATCTCACTTTCTTCTCTTCTTGCTTCGATATGGTATACGAAAAGAAATTTAAAAAAAGTCGCAAAACCATAAAAATTTTCCGCATGTTTCCGCAACACTAGGGTTATCGTAGTGGGACCACACCGTAGCGCGTTGTTGAAATCAAAACCGTAACGTAATCCGTAGTGTAACTAAAAGCTCTCAAAATTTCGTAGACTATGCACAGCTGATGTGCACATGGATAGTTCTTCGATCGTCTTCCATTTTTCGATTTGAAGGAAGGTTTTTTTGGCATTTTTGGGAGGGGGAGGTTGTTAAATGATACCCAATTCTCGTTTCTGTGTCTTATCAGGGTTGTATAGTAGCAAAGCTGCTATCTTTTCATTCTTTCACCTTATTCCATTCTTAATGGCTCAAAACCATGGAGAGCCCTAAACAGGTAACTTATTCAGAATTTTCCCAATGAAATGAATTATAGATTCTAGTAATAAGTGAATATTTATTTAATTTAAAGCTTTCAAGGTTTACTTTTGATTTTTTTCTACTGGATTATAATGAAAAAACATGGAAAAAGGTGTCAATAGAACGACTCCCTGGGGTAGTTGGTCATGGAGCAGTAATTCTGGATAATAAACTTTATATTATTGGTGGAGACGATACTAGAGAATATATATTTCGGAATACTTTGTATCGGTTGAACCAGAATATGAAATGGGAACGATTGGCAAATATGCAAGAAAAAAGAGCCAACATAACAAACAGTTGTCTGTCCCACAACGGATGCATTTGAGCCATTGGAGGCTGCTCTGAATATTGTGTCCAATCGAATACCATGGAAAAGTATGATCCGAGAACAAATCGATGGGAGCAAAAACCGTAAGAAAAAGTTGAACATAAGTAATCTTTGCAGATCCATGCAAAGAGCCCGAGTATCTGCATCTGCAGCTGTAATCATGAAGAAAATCTACGTCTGCGGTGGATTTGAAAGAGGATCTTTTTTAGATTCTGTTGAAATGTTTGATATAGGCTCCGAAGTATGGACTGAATTTTGTACCGAGAGACCGTATGTCAATAATTGTGGATGGAACGAACATCGTTTTGATTGGTGGATACGGAAAAAGTGGAATTGCAAATACAGTTTGGAAGATGAATGTAAAAGACAGAAACAAAAAATGGATAGATTTACCACCATTGGATATAGCTATTGGATATCGAGGAGAATCTTCAGCAGTTAAACAGGACATATTCTCGTTCTTGGTGACTATGAAATACAAAAAAAGAGACTCAAGTAAATGATAAACCGTGGACCTACACAGAGGAATATGACTGGAGTAGGATATTCGATGGTCGAAAATGGGAGCCTCACTCCGCTTCAAAAATCATTAATATGTCATACCTCAGTGATTCTTACTCCCGCAATGATGCAAGCTTTTCGTTCATATGTTAGCAAGGAACAAAACGACGCAATAGATATTATAAGAGAAAAATAATGTCTTGTTGTATGAATTTTAGAACTCCCAATGATAAATTATTATATTACATTACTTTACTTGATCAAAATTACAACATTTCATTTAATTTTCGAATTGAACCATAGCATTTCACATCCATCTGACTCCGCAGTTATTAGCTCATAAGTCATTTCCAGTTCATACAGGCTTTGCAAATTTGTTATCATATTCTTCATTTCGTTGATAAACATCTCATCTTCTGCCAATTCGCCAGCCGTTTTTTTCTCTTCGAATAAGACCAACCAGACGTTCAAACCGAAGACAAACTCGCCGGTTTCCATGATGTCAGGTAGAGTGTTGTCCAGCTGATTCGTTTCCAATGCAGTTATAAAATAAGTCTTGTCTTTGTAATCGAAAGAGGTTGAATTTTCCGGGGTCGACTGAACATCGGTTAGTGTCAATTCTTCTACTTTCGATGTTGAAAACAAGACGACAGTTTGATTATTGATCGAAAGGTGATGGGCAATCCTCTCTCCCAATTTCCGCCACTCACTGTTCGTCTCCTGTTGAATGTTGTCACCAAGCACATCTATTAAGAGCAGATTTGGTTTGGGCTGAGTGTAACGGAAAGTATCGAACAGAAGAAAATGAGTGTCGGCCATGGGTTTATCTGAAAAACAAAAAATAAAGAGCAAAAAGAGATTAATTAAGGGAAGTATACAACCAGAGAAAATGTCAATATCGTTTTAATTTACAAAGATCTGTATCAAAGTCAAAATTACAGCATTTCAATTGCCCATTTCGGCAATCTAATAAAAGCTAAAAAGCAAATAATAGGTAAACCTTTCTCTTTCGATGTCAAATATTTCAGCTCTGTAAATTCTTTCACGATTGAGAAAAAACTCCGCCCAACTGTTGGTAACTAAATCGGGGTATGTTTTTCTCATCGGCGGAAGGATCTACGGCTTGAGTCAATTTGACAATAAATATTTGAAATTTTATAGAACGTGTCCTAATAACAGGTTCAAGAATGACAAAAAAATTCTGAAGATCATTTTTTTTTATTTCAAAAAAATGTTTTAAAAAATAGAATCAAAGAAAAAAAAGAGATGAGATACATTTGAACTATCAACAATAAGGCAAATAGTCGGTAAACATTTTAACTTCATTGAATACATAGACATACATACAAAAAAGATTTTAATAATAAGACGATAACCAGCAGGCGCTTTAAGATATGAATTTGAAACAAAAGTTTATTTCTTGAACTTCAGATCAAAAAAGGGTAATTTTACACCCCAGCCATCATCACCAGCAGAGAATCCGAAGCCTAAGACCTCCATTTTGACCCCATCGTCAGCAATTTTAAAACCGGTATCTAAATTTAAGCCAACGCCGTACTTTACCCTGTCAGTTTCACCCTCTGCGCGAAGGATTTTACTCTCGACCCCTACATCTACACCACGAGTTGTAATATTCAAATTAGATCCGCCTTTTAGTACTGAAATCTTTTCACCATTACTTTCATTCTTTATATCAAACAGCGCCATTCCTCCACCCAGTTGTAGTCCACTCCTATCCCCCAAATCTCCGAATGCTACATTGCCATTCAGCCCGAGTACCTCACCATGAATATCTTTTCCTTTTCCTATATCGACCAATGAACCACAGAGTGCAGTGGAAATATGGTCGTCGTCTAATTCAAAATTCTCTACAGCTGTTTGACCCAACTCTGAGCCGACGATAGCACCCACAACACTGCCAGTCACAGCTCCGGCGAAGGCCCCAACTGGACCACCAGGTGCTCCAAGCAAGGCACCGGCTTCAGCTCCAGTATTGCCACCAGCAGCTGCTCCACCCCATTCACCTGAAAGAGAAAATGAGTTCTCTAACACAATGGAGAAATCATCACATTGGGCAGCTTGATACTTTACAATGACAAATAGTGTTGCAGGGATTACAATTTTTAGGCACTAAAAATCTGCCCTTCTGGAGCCATCTTTCACCCAACTCTCCCGATTTGTACTTCCCTATTTTATCTTAATTATCTTAATAATTTCACTCACCTCCAACACAACAGATAGTAGTGAGGATCTTCGTTCCTGGTTTATTTTTACTATCCTCTGCTTTGTCTAGCAGCTCCTTCGCATAATTCAACGCTTCTTGGGTTTCAGTTCTCTTGGGTTCAGTGAAGTGACCATCCTTCAAGTCTTCTTCAAGACAACAAATTATTCCTTCCAATGCTCTGATCTCATCGTCGATTGTCACTACATCGTAGACAGCCTTCCCTATTCGTATACCGCTGGCAATAACTGACACGACAAATAGTGCCTTGCCAGTAACTTGTAGAACATTTTGAGTCACTTCGACTCCTTTAATGACACCTGGGGAGACTGGGATGTGAGGATTTGCTTTATTAGGCACGCCTTTGGGATCGATGGTTATTCGAGGAAAATCTGAAGCACCTTGTTTTGCTGGATTTTTGAACTGGATCACATTTCCACCTAAAAAAGTGCAATCAAAGGTGACCAGACTTCTATACCGACTGGTTTGCCATCTTTTCCAATTCGTCCAAGGTTCATATCTCTTATTCCGGCGACAGTGACGCTATTCAATGACTTTGGAGGAATGAGCACGAATCGTGTCTGCATAGCTTTGGATGCTTGGAGTACTTTCGTTAAATTATCAGCCTGCTTAATGCGGCGATTAATTTTGTCACGAGCACTCATCTTTCCTGAATATCTTGAATAAAATAAAGAAAGCGTGATGATGAAAAGAAATTTACAGAGCTCTCTAGAAGAAAAATGAGTATGCAAGGTTTAAGGCTTAACCAATCTTGGTTATCAATTTAAAAAAAACCATTTAAAATTTATACATTTTCATCTGAATATTAGAGAGGAGCAATCCATGATTATGAAACTCCTTGTGAAACGAGTGAGATAATACTTAATCTACGCGTTGTCAAAGTTCGCGGGGGAAAAAAAGGAAAGGAAGCTGGTCAAAGTATAGATCAATGGGGGAAAACATTTCGAATTCGACTATATTTTATTCCCCAACAACGCAAAAGTCTTTGTTTTGGTAAAACAACAATAAGAGCGAAAGATTGGTCCAGAACAAGACCCTTCTTTAAACATTTAATACTACCTGATAAGAAGATAAAAAATGTCCTGAATGTTGCTACAAGCAAACAACAGAAATCAATAGGAGGTGGTCAGAAATTTATAGAGAACAAAAATTTTTCATTGTTGAGAAAAACGTGTGAACCAACTATTGTAATAAGAAAACATCTGGGTTAAATAAAGAGATTATAATGGCAACGCGACGGAGAGGTCATATGTTTGACCGAGGACGCAGCGTTCACAGCTAGACTTTCTTATTGGTATTCGTTTTATACTGCGATGTTGATATACAGTGCGTTTCATAATTATAGGAGCATCCATCTCTATTATATAATTAATCAGTTCCACTCCTCTAGCTATATTAAAAATAAATATTTATTAATCGTGCTTCTGTTTCATCGTCTTTTTACAACAACACCTTTTACATCCATAAATAGAAATTGAAATCAAAAGGAAGAGAATGAAAGAGACAGTGAGGATCCCGTCGATGAAGTAATACTGGATTGTGGATAGATGCTTCCCAAATGGATCCAACTGTCTCAATGGACCAAATTTGGCAGCGAATTCCATGTGAGAAAGGGCTAGTTGTTTGGCAGAAATGGGTTGGTTATTAAGTATTTTGGAGAGTTTCTGAGCATTCAGGCGATAGTTGTCATCGTTAAGGACGGAGAGGACTGTCTTTTGGATCTTCTTCCAATCTCCGAGGTCTTCCTTCACAAGACTGACGGCGGTTCCATGACGGCCAAGCATAGCTGCATTACGGGGTTGCTCCGCGAATAGGGGGATCTGAACAGCAAATATAATTGGTATCAATAAATTATAAATTTTCTCTTCATATTCCCTTGACTCACAAAAATAGCCGGTTTTCCAAGATGAGCCAACTCTGTGGAAGATCCTAGCCCTCCATGAGTGATGAATACGGACAGCCTATCATCAGCTGAATTTAAAATTGTCTTTGAATTTCATATTTTTACCCAATAGAGCCTTTTGTGGAAGCCAAGGGGACAGATAGACATTCTTTAGATGATCGGCCATTTTGCTCTCTTCTTCATACTTCCAGATAAATGTTACATCGGGCATAGACTCAGCCATTTTGAGGAGGTTTTGCCTGGAAAGTCAATTTTTTAATGACGTTAAAGAGAAATATAATTCCATGTTTTTAAAACTGCTTTGAAAAAAACTAACTTGTAAATTTCTGGCATATCTTTGCTCTTCGCCACAGATCCAAACGAAATGAAAACAGTCTTCTTTCTCTCGGAGAGAATTTTATCCCATTTCTAAAGCAAAATTCATAAAAATAAATAAATACCTCATCTAATTTTCCAGGATTTGAGATATCGACTGTGATTCCTCCAATCTGGACTGTTTTATGAATCAGAGGACGAGGGAAGTCAATGTAGGGATTGGAGTTGGTGAAGAAGAAGGAGATATCACTAATAAGCTTCTGAAATATTTATGATCATATATCCGAAAAAGTCACTTACACCATGGCCACTATAAGCGTCTCCCCACTTCTTCTTGATAAATACTCCTTCCCCCTCTGCAATACTGTTAAACATCCAAAATCCAATTCTGCTTCCAATCAGATTCCCCAATCGCTTGAACATTCCCATATTATCCGTATCGCTAGAGAAACCAGGCACATAGCTGGCAGCCGTCGGTTCTCCAATATAATGGGAAACCATATCTAAATAGACTCCGGAGAAAGCTCCGATTGTGGTTTGAATGCCTAGATGTTCCATAATGGCTGAAAAAATTGAGAGTACAATATAGCCATACCGAAGCCACAGAAGTTGAAAGGCTCGCTAATACCAGCATCAAAGTGCTCTTTTTTCAGATCAGCCAATATTTTGTCCTCATTGATAACTTCTGAAATAAAAAGTTGTCTCAAAGTTTTTCATATTAGATTTGGGCATTTTTTGTGGAGTTTTTTGAATTTTTTTTTTTGAAAACGTAAACTTAATTACCTGTTCTCAATATTTGTGGCAAATTTTGTTCAGATAAATGAAGTAGTTTATGCGAATGTGACTAGCTTACGGCTTTTTTAATGTTTTGACAAGAGTATAAAATATTTTCTGCTTGATACCTTAGACACACAATGGAAACTCACTTTCACATCCATATCCGAACATCAGACTCATATTGTTCTTCATTTCAAACATTCCTAGCGGTGACGTGTCCATGGTCCATAGCTTTTTAAACATTATATCCCTACTATCCTTCATCATTTGTTCCAATCGCGGGTCAATATCTATCAAGATGACTCGTTTTGTTTTGAATTTCGTCTTATCTAACAGAAGAGGCTCCATAATCGGGGCCAAAACCGTCTGAAAAAGTATTTTTAACTACTCCAAAAAGTAACTGACAACATCGTGACCCGCATCTGTAAGAGTATCTGCAAGTTCTCGAAGGAAAGTGACATGAGAATGACCAAATATGGGAATATAGACAAAATATTTCAATCCAAGAACAGCTGAAAGTTATTTCTTAGCGGAGGAAATTCAACAAACCTGGCAGAAAAAGACTAATTAGAAGAAAGACACGCATTTTTGGAATAAACAGTATTTGTGGCAAAGGTGGGAGGAACTTTTATACGGCCAGTAGGTGATAACGTTGATCTTTGTGTTTTGGGAAACATATTTTTACTAAACTTTATTTTCAGATTCATTATTACTAAATTTTTATTCTATTTCTATATTCATTATTATTAAAATACAAGTAAAATTAAAAAATCTAAGAAACATTTCTCACAAATTTTGGAGTTTAATTCTTCATTTTTCTTTTGGTACTGCAAAATGAAATTAATGGAGTTTCTTCTTCCTTTGTTGCTCTTTTCTGTTTCAAAATCCTATCTTTCAACTCCTATCATCATTTCCTTTTCGTTGCACTACACTATCTACTATTAGTTCGCGTATTATCAGGATAAGATTGATTGAAAAACTTTGTTTGTTCTCCAATGTCTTGCGAAAGAAGATCAAATGATGCCATATGGTTCAACGAGCACGGTTCAAAAAGCAAAGAAGAAGAGCTGCAAGCCTAAGAAGCAAGTTAAAAGGGAACAGATAACAAAAAGATCCATTTAATTAAAGTACGCACATATTATCGGCTCGTATCGGTTACTTCATTACGATTTTACTATACTTCAAGTTTGATTTTGGATACCGAATTCAAATGTCTCTGTGTTAGATTTGCTAAGAAAATTTCAGAAGACTGGATCAAAAGACGACCTGATTATAATCTAAAGAAAGAAATCGAATTAATAGTCTCGATGAGATCATATAGATTAATCGTAGGCAGTCACATTTCTTAAAAACAATGGAAAAGTTGCTCTATTTTTTTCAGATTTTTTGGTCCTAACGGTACTTAATGACAGTAATGCTCTCTCGCTATGAATCTCTAAGTTTCTTGTTTATTTTTTAGACTTTTTATATAGCCGATTTCGATGTATTATTCCTCTATACTACCTTATAATAATTTTCTACCAAAAAAATATAAAGCAGTCATTCTTTTCTATCTCCCCTGCTCAGCCGAGTTGTCTGAAAATGTACAATCCAGTTTGACTGCTATTATTCTTTCCACAAATTTGGCTTTCGCTCGTAACGTCGGATATTTTGAGAAGCTTGGTGTTGTTATCTCTTCACTTGTAATCTCTTCACTCACACCTAGTCGAAAGAGGGATGGAAAAGGATGGTGGTTTTTTAGTATAGGATCAATTGCCTCACAAATGTAATTGCTCGTTCCCATATCAACATTAAATCTAGGTCATGTCTCCTGTCGAATTTGGCAATTTTTAGTCGTAGATAAATTATTTATATCTTAATTTATTTTTGAAGGAAATCTAGTCCTCATTGTCGAACCATCAAAACACATCACCAATAAAACAATTCCACTGAATGAATTTAAATCAACAGAAGAAATCAATCCTCTAATTGGATTTTCATCGCCTTCTGCCTCTTTTTTAAAGCAGTAAAAAAAAGAGTTTGGAAGCTGGTTCATTTCACAAATGGAACTGTTTAACTTGAAGTTTATTCGGTCCAGATTCATAAAAAAAAGAACATAGCTAGATTTTTAAAAGTTTGGATTTGATTTCTCTGATTGACTGTCTCTTTTTCCTCATAGACAAGATATAAGGAAACGGAAGAAGCAGCAAAAAATGGTTGGATCAAGCTTCTATTTTTTTAATTTCTTAATAAAAATAAGATCGGGAAGAACCGGAAGTATCTTGATTTTAATGTTTTCGAATAGAGTGCAAATAAAAATCGCATAGAAAAGCAGTGACTCAACAACTTCTCGCATATACAATTCGTTATGATATATCGAAAAAAAGACCAAAATATGAGGATAAAGTTTTTAACTTCGAGAAAGAGGTGAAACAAATTGAGACATAAATAATTATTTTCAATATACCTTTGCTGAGCAGAGATATAAATAAAGTGGCACCAATGTTCCCAATTTCGCCACTTAATCTTCTTAATCGTTCATGTATGCTTACGCATCATATAGTCTTATTTATGAGGGGAATCTATTGGGTAACAAAAAAAAAGAACTATTCAAAAAACTCTACTACTCTTCTTTTCAGCTTGCGAAGTTCTCGCCCCCTCGACCGCAACTTAATGGACTGTGATGTTACTCAAGAACTATAGAGCTCTAGACCACCTCAAGCGTATCCGACCAAATTATTTGAAAATCGTTTAGCGGTTTTTTCCTTCATTTCCTTTTTATTTATTCAGCTTGCTCGTCTCATTTCGGCGTGAGATTCCGAGTCAACTTCTGAGTTGTTCCGATCGAATAGTATCATTGGATATCTGTGTCAAGGCATATGATATAACGTTCTTGAACAGAACTAGCAAATGACTGTCTATATTGTTGAGGTCTGGCCATTTTCCTATCCGACAATTAAGATACGGTCTCTCCCCTCTTGCCTAGAGAACTTCCGCTCGTCTCATCCAGTCTCGTCCCCTCCCCCAACCCGTCTTCCCCGGTCGTCCCTTCTCGTCGGTTTAATTACCCAAGTTTGAGGTACTAATACCTTCTGACCCGACAGTCATGTTGAGGTTCGCTGGAAATTTTGAAACGCTTTCCTTGTTGGGAGGGCAAAAGGGAGGAGAGATCAGAAAGAACAGTCACAAAGCCAACCTGAGACGACTTTATTTTAAAAGATTCGACACACATGGAACAATATGAGAGAAAATGATTAGGTGGAAGATGAAAGTAACAAACCTTCTTCTGCTATCTTTCTACTGAATTCTTATGGGCTGTGTTCTGTTTTGTGTTTCGATTCCTGCTTCATTGATTTAGCCTTGGAAAGTGACAATTAAGCCGTAGATACGGTCTCTCCCCTTTCGCCTAGAAATCCCACACCTGCCTTATCCAATCGTGTCCCGTTTTCCAAGATAAAGTACTTCAAATTCTATGAGATGACACTATAAATACCAATCATCTATTGATACCATTATCTCTGCTCATTGCAAAACGACGAGAAAACAAAAACAACACGGTCAAGTTGACGTACATGGGGTAGTGGTTCAGTTAACCCATGCATTCCGGACCTTGTTGGATCTTCGTCCCCAACCGACACTTATATAAACACCGGTAGGAGGACGGTCGAGGCTTTTCATCGGATAAAAAGGGATAAGCTGTCCCTGGGATATAAAAGAGACTACTCCCCTCAATCAGCAGAATGGCTGTTCTTTTCTGCTTCCTGTTCGTCTCCTCCGTGATTTTCTCAGTCTCCGCCTCGACTTGTATCGTCAGCGATCTTGCTCATTTTGTTCGATGCAAGGGGTTTACTCAGATGGAAATCCAAGGAGATGCGATATGTGAGCTGCTGCGTTTTGTATGAATTCCCTTTGATTTTTTATTTTTAAATGACACCTTATTTTAAGAGAACAGTCCAATATATTTTCTTTTCAGTTCGCGGAGCGAAAAGTAAATTCAACGCAGTGTTCGAGAAGATGGAGAAAATCACATTCAACGGTTATTTTAAAATCTCCCTCACGAACACTGAAAAGTTTATTATATCTGCGTCCTCTCACCTAGAGAACTTCCGCTCGTCTCATCCAGTCTCGTCCCCTCCCCCAACCCGTCTTCCCCGGTCGCCCCTTCTCGTCGGTTTAATTACCCAAGTTTGAGGTACTAATACCTTCCGACCCGACAGTCAATGTTGAGGTTCGCTGGAAATTTTGAAATACCTTTCCAATTGGGAGGGAAGATGGAAGAGCATGAGTGATTTTAGACTAACTATGGCACTGTATGCTTGTTAACTCATACCGAAGCACATCTGAGATTATAGATTTCAGGGAAAAATAAATGTATCCATTTAAAATAATTCAATAATGTTCCTCAAACAAAAGAACAACAGCCATATATATGTCATATTTTAACCTGATGAAAATGAGCTTTGTCAAATAACCCTTTTGTTTTAAATAAGCTCGGTCCATTGACTTTTAATTCTTTAATTGCCCTCCCAACAAGGAAAGCGTTTCAAAATTTCCACCGAACCTCAACATTGACTGTCGGGTCGAAAGGTATTAGTACCTCAAACTTGGGTAATTAAACCGACGAGAAGGGACGACCGGGGAAGACGGGTTGGGGGAGGGGACGAGACTGGATGAGACGAGCGGAAGATCTCTAGGCAAGAGGGGAGAGACCGTATCTACGGCTTAATTGTCACTTTCCAAGGATAAATCAACGAGGCAGGGATCGAAACACAAAACAGAACGGACCATAGCCAGTTTAGAAAAGACCGGATGATCATTGGATTCCTCAAACTCTTACAAAAGATGGAGAAATACGCAGAAATAGAAAGGTGACCAAAAGTAGCTGAGTTTGGAAAGGAAAAATGGGAATAATTAAACAATTGCCCCCCCCCCCCCCCCCCCCCTCCCACCCATTGGAAGATACATGGGAGTAAAGGAATCAACATTCTAACACTATTAACATTGATCATTGTTAGAAGTCCTTAATTCTTCACACAATTGCCGAATGAATATTTAACCAGCTCCCCGTTATGTTCATGTGAAGGGGGGGGGGGGGGTTATTTTAAAAATATACCAGTTGTCTTCCACCGTTCATTATAGATTATATCATATACCACCTCACTGAGTTTGTTCGGGGTATATGATCAATATTAATAGTGTTAGATTGTTGATTCCTTTGTTCCCGCGTATCTTCCAATTGCAGCCCACCATCACTACCGATTTTGACGCTTCTTCCAGTTTGAATGACTATCAATCCCGCAAAAGACAATAGAGTTCAACATCCTGTTCAACGGATCGCACAACATGAATCTAGGCTGCTTTGAACACTTTTGATTTTCATGGAATTCAATCGTTGGTTCCATTTAATTGTCATCTCCACTATGACTGGTAAGGAACAACTAACATGGACCATAGTTCTGGTGTCCCCTTCTCAAATTTATAACACAAACATTTTACTAAAAAATCTCGTGATGGATTTCATATCCATCACGAGATTACGCCGCTAAATGAATGAACAAATTAAGAATAAGACAAAGAAGTAGTGAAAAACAATTTCCAGCTGAAATCGGAACTCCATGTCAAAATTAAGATGGGGAGCATTCTGGATAGTGGTGGAAGACATTCTGAATGCATCTTGTCCCTTCAAAAAGATGGATTAACTGATCATCTTCGTCCGATCAAATCCTGATACACCTTACGGCTATTTAAACTGGAAAGAGAGATAATCAAGACGCTATACAAAAATGTCCTTTTGGCGTCCAGCGTCTTTGCTTTTTCTCTTTGCACCTCTGATTTTGGAGGCATGCATGTCTACTTATACTCGTGGGTTGTCTCATAAAACTTATATTAATTTTTAGCCGACTTTCCTACCACCTCCGTCTGCAATGAATGGATGTTGCACAATGGAGAATATTACTATTTCTCTTGTAAGAAGACAATCAGTCAATGGATGGAGGCAGAAAGCGACTGTTTCAATAGATCAGGAGTACTGGTCAGCATTCCGGATGAAGCGACTAATACGTATATTCAAACTACTCTGGCTGCACTAGGCCAAGGGGATTCGTGGATCGGAGGATATCTTTTCGATGAGACAACCCCCAGTGAATATGACTGGCTGGATGGATCGGTAAAAGGGTAGGGGACAGACAGAAACATGATGGAAACATTGTTTAGAATTACGAAATGGGCAGGTGGACAGCCGACAATAACGGAAAATTGCATGGTGAGAAATATTTAGACTTCCATGACTAAAAAAACGCTTTCTCAATGCTATTACTTTTGACGAATATAAATTCGTTATTACTTCGTTAACTCGTTATTCGCTGTTGACCTTTAAAAGCAAAAAACCTTTTTATTCTAAGAATTCTTAGCAAAGCAATCTTAGAATATTACAAGCGAGCGAAGCTTTTTAGTCACACCAACATCTAGAAATCAGTGTTTAATTTTACTCTAGAAAAGTGTTTGATGATGAAAGGTGTTCGGACCGTAGTCATGTGGCAGATAGTTATTTAATAGTTAGTCCGACTCTACCTGCACGCCAAAGATGGTAGTCCAGTTGCTCCAAGCAGTTGTGTTAATGATTATTTATTAATTTGCTACATGTACTAATGACACGATAGGATAAGGGAATCACTCTCACTCAAGCTAAGTTAATAGGCGATAGGAGCATTCCGACGTCTTTTAAGGTGTCTCTTGCCGGGATCATGACCTTTTTCCTGACACAGTCAGGACAAAGAAAAAAAAATAAAAAAAAAAAAAGGATCTCAAACGAGACATAAATTTCAGAATTCGACTAAATTTTATTTTCAAATATTAGGCTCTCAGTTATGATTCCCATCTCCATATAAATTCAATTATAGGTTTTCAATGCAGCTACAGGTGACTGGAAAACGGATGCCTGTATGGATACTTCTCATCCATGGGTTTGTAAAGCTCCTGGCGGTCCGTCACCGCCGTCTGCACCTCGGCCCAAACTAAGTAAGGGGATTTCTTTATTTTGTAATCATTTGTAGCTGCTTGTCCTGCTGATTTCCAACGTTTCGACGCTCTTGATGGTTCATACAGTAAATGCTTCTTTACCCAATCTGGAACTGGCTTTGCATCGTGGCAAGCTCAACAACTGGATTGCTTAAGCAAAGGAGCCAATTTATGGGCTTTAACTCCTGAAACTGTTGTAGATGAGCTCGGTTTTGTTTTTGGTAAGTTATTTTTTTTATAATCCTTTTTTTAGCCTTACTTCCAAATCCCGGCGATAGTTTATGGATGGGTTGTGTTCGATCCAACGATGTTGATTTTCTTCATTGTCTCAATAATATCATCCTACAAACTTCCGTTCCGGATAACGGAAATTGCGCGGAGTTAATAAGTATACCTCCTTCCTTAGGGTTCTCATCATGCAATCAAGTTAAAACTGTCCAACTTTGTGAAATTGATCTGAACACAGATTATATTGCACCATAAACTTTGGATTTTTTCTGAAACTGAATGAGGTAGCGGGGAGAGCGAACGATTGAACTACTTAGTAGAGAGAGGTGCAGAACATAGAGATATTTTATAACTAAAAGGTGGATAGAGTCTTTCGTTAAGATTTTTTCATTTTCTTAATACTGAATCTTACGGTATTTAAAAATGCTAATCAATTTCGGATGTTGAAGTTTTGATGGATATTTTGAAACGTTCATCCATCATTGCGTCATCATTTTCATTTTTAATAATCTATAATCATTGCTCGGGGATGTGATGTTTAACAGAGTTGTAAAGATCGTACAAAACGTATTGTTTTTTTTGGGACAGACTATAATCACTGAGTCAGGCTAATAGGAACGAAAAAGGCAGGCATTTCAAAATTTTAGTGGAAGATGACTTAAATGACGATATTAGTACCTCAAACTTGGGTAACTAAATTAAACCAAAAAGAAGGGTCCACCGGGGAACACAAACTGGATCTAGAGAGACATGGTATGCGCTTTTTTCGTATTGCATTTGGT
Organism: Oscheius sp. DF5120; assembly: GCA_932521415.1. Classification (NCBI taxonomy): domain Eukaryota; kingdom Metazoa; phylum Nematoda; class Chromadorea; order Rhabditida; family Rhabditidae; genus Oscheius; species Oscheius sp. DF5120. The sequence continues at coordinate 6,762,478 of OW051461.1, forward strand.
TAATTATAGCGGTGATAATCAGAAGTTTGTGTAAAAATAAAAATCAGCAAAACCTTTTTCCGACAGAAATAACATTTATATCATATTTATTTATAAACTAAAAAATCCCGCTTTATTAACCTCAATTATCTGTATTGTTAGCCAATCAGATAGGATTCTTTTTTTTAGACAATATCTTTGACACCTGACTTCCAAAACTCCACTGTTATTAATCTCTTCCTTCATTAATCGCCCTCCCAACAGGGAAAGCGTTTCAAAATTTCCAGCGAACCTCAACATGACTGTCGGGTCAGAAGGTATTAGTACCTCAAACTTGGGTAATTAAACCGACGAGAAGGGACGACCGGGGAAGACGGGTTGGGGGAGGGGACGAGACTGGATGAGGCTGGCGTGGGATCTCTAGGCGAAAGGGGAGAAACCGTATCTACGGCTTAATTGTCACTTTCCAAGGATAAATCAATGAAGCAGGAATCGAAACACAAAACAGAACACAGCCAGTTTAGAGGAGACCGGTTGACCATTGGATTGGTAATCTTCCTTTCACATTCCAAATCTGTATTATTAGATTTATTAGACAGTCAAATGTTGATATTCCATGAAAATTTTGAAACGTCTCGGGAGATCAACTGGAGGAGGAAAAGTCAGGGAAATTTTAAATGCAAATGATCTGCTTGTTGTATATTTAACTGCTATTCTTTTATAACAGGAAAAGAACCAAAAACCGAAACCGGGAGGAGGTATATACATGTAGACAACCCATACACCCAGGACCTTGCTTATCCTTCCTACAAAACGTCACATTCCATTTCTACAGATTGTAATGAATTATGAAATGTTTTATCTTTTTTTTCCGAATTGCAACTGAAAAGAATCTAGTCGAGCTTGATTCTGTCAGTAAATGATACGAAAAAACCAACAATAGTGTATCTTCCCCCTCTCGCCTAGAGATCCACCGCCCGTCTGGAGCCGTCTCGTCCCCTCCCCCAACCCGTATTCCCCGGTCGTCTCTTCTCGTCGGTTTAATTACCCAAGTTTGAGGTACTAATACCTTCCGACCCGACAGTCAATGTTGAGGTTCGCTGGAAATTTTGAAACACCTATCCGAATGGGTGGGTAACTAGAGACGAGCGATAAATAGTGTTAATATCGAAAATTCTTTATTTTTCTAAAAAGTTTTTCTCATGTAATTTCTTCAATCGACCAAGTTTTAGAGTCTATACAATAATTGTTTTATGGAAAATGCTTTTTTAATTTTTAAAATATTTTTTTTCCTTAGTTGTTTTCAATTTTTGAGTCATAATCAGACTTGTCTTGATTAAATTTTTTTCCGATTACCCATTTGTGAACAACTGCAGATATTCACGTTGACCTTTGCACAGATTTCAATCCGACCAAAAACTTGTGGTGATTTATGCCCACAATATAACACATGGGATGGGCTCCAAACTACGGTAATTGATTGCTTGGCAATCACTTTCTGTCTGTTCTCCATAACTTTATTAACAGATCGTATTTTTGAGAGAAAAAAGGTAATACGGTAGGTTATTAAAATTATTTTACTTTATTTGGAAGGTAATAAATTTGTTGATTTTGAAATTTAGTAGACTTCTATTAATGCAATGCACCGTACTTGCAGATTCCACAAACTTCTGCAAAACTCATGACACATAACCATTTTCCTCGGTTCTTTGGTGGTCTTCCGGTGGTCTCCAACAATCAAAGTGATGCCAGACTATTTGCTCTCTCTTTTCTTCCGTTAGTAAATAGATAGCTACTTAAAGACATTTTAGGCTATATGGCTAAGGAAAAGACCTCAAACAGTATAGTATACCATAATAGCTCAATGAACAACCTATTATGTTTTTCCCTGTTGCCTATATAAAGTATAGAGCATTTGTAAGAAGAACTTCCAAGTTCCACAACTTAGGAAAGTGCAATCGTGTCTGCACGACGCTGAAGTCCCTTTCGACTCAAAAAACCCTGACCGATGCCGTTGTCCATAGCCGACTGGTCAGCAAGGTAGTCGGTTTAATTACCCAACTTTGAGGTACTAATACCTTCCGATCCGACAGTTAATGTTGAGTTTCGATGGAATTTTGAAACGCTTTCCCTTTCGGGAGGGCAATCAAAGAATTAAAAGTCATTGGACCGAGCTTATTTTTATTTTTAAAAAGCTAAAATGTAGGTTTTTAAAATTATTTTGGTTAATTTTGAAGGTAATAAATTTGTTTTTTTTCATATTTGCCCATAAGAATTCAGTAGAAAGATAGCAGAAGAAGGTTTGTTACTTTCATCTTCCACCTAATCATTTTCTCTCATATTGTTCCATGTGTGTCGAATCTTTTAAAATAAAGTCGTCTCAGGTTGGCTTGGTGACTGTTCTTTCTGATCTCTCCTCCCTGTTGCCCTCCCAACAGGGAAAGCGTTTCAAAATTTCCAGCGAACCTCAACATGACTGTCGGGTCAGAAGGTATTAGTACCTCAAACTTGGGTAATTAAACCGACGAGAAGGGACGACCGGGGAAGACGGGTTGGGGGAGGGGACGAGACTGGATGAGACGAGCGGAAGATCTCTAGGCAAGAGGGGAGAGACCGTATCTACGGCTTAATTGTCACTTTCCAAGGATAAATCAATGAAGCAGGAATCGAAACACAAAACAGAACACAGCCAGTTTAGAGGAGATCGGTTGATCATTGGATTGGTAATCTTCCTTTCACATTCCAAATCTGTATTATTAGATTTATTAGACACTCAAATGTTGAGTTTCCATGAAAATTTTGAAACGTCTTCCCGTTTGGGAGATCAACTGTATGTTACGAAAATTACACAGGACCCATGATGAGGGTTATTTGAACTCCCATCTCCATGTATATCAACTTGACTATTTTGTTTTTGTTTTCTAGTTAGCCAGAGAAAAAGCTGGAACAAGGCTGTAATAAACGGACAGGGCTGTGAAAAAGAGGGAAGGTGGTTGTATTGGTGGAACCAAACAAATACAATGAAAAATAGTATTATTTCTCCTCAAGAACGCGTAAGACTGGCTCGCGGCAGCAAACGACTGCTTAAATCCTACCCTACTGATGGGGAGATGTTTATATGTCTGTAAGTAAAAGAAGTATCAAACTAAAATACTAGATAGATGAAAAGGGGTGTTATTCAATTGATTATTTAATTTAAAGGATCAACACATGGACTGGTAAAAAGGTAGAATCGATAAAAACGAAAACAAGGCACGGATGGCCGAGTGGTCTAAGGCGCCAGACTCAAGGTAGAAAGCCTTGCCTCGAGTTCGAGGCCGCAGTGGGTCTTCTGGTCCTCGTATGAGGGCGTGGGTTCAAATCCCACTTCGTGCAAATGTTTTGCTTATTAGAATATTTTAAATAATCTAATAATTCTTATTAGAATAGTTGAGAAAACATGGTTATAGAAAATTAATCTAGTTTGCTCGTACTGGAAAAAAGGAAGGAGTGCCTTCTGTTTCTATGTAAGATTCGTGAGATATATAAAAAGAGGGTGACATAAGAGAGAATCATCTATTTTCTCCTGTCTCTCAATAGTGAGTAACATCACTCTTACTTAAGACACTTTTTTTTCAGCGATAAGGAGGGTGTTGGCTCAATGATTGGAAGACCAGAGACGCTACTTGTGGAGAGAACTATGACACCAGGTTCTCATTCCCACATTCTTCTGGTGGATGAGACTGAAAGAGACGGGCGGGGGGATCTACAGGCGAGAGAGGAGAGACACCATGTCTGCGGCTTGATTGTCACTTTCATCAAGGCACATCAAACTAATTTTAACGGGATCTCTCAGGATTTTTTGTTCTTCTGTTTCAAATTTTGACTTTATGTTCTGTTTTGTGTTTCGATTCCTGCTTCATTGATTTAGCCTTGGAAAGTGACAATTAAGCCGTAGATACGGTCTCTCCCCTCTTGCCTAGAGATCTTCCGCTCGTCTCATCCAGTCTCGTCCCCTCCCCCAACCCGTCTTCCCCGGTCGCCCCTTCTCGTCGGTTTAATTACCCAAGTTTGAGGTACTAATACCTTCTGACCCGACAGTCATGTTGAGGTTCGCTGGAAATTTTGAAACGCTTTCCCTGTTGGGAGGGCAACAGGGAGGAGAGATCAGAAAGAACAGTCACAAAGCCAACCTGAGACGACTTTATTTTAAAAGATTCGACACACATGGAACAATATGAGAGAAAATGATTAGGTGGAAGATGAAAGTAACAAACCTTCTTCTGGTTCTATTTCTCTTCATCATATCCTGCATAGAAAATCCTAAAAATTACCTCGATAAAGGACTACAACTAAGCCCGAATCCTGCTTTGTCTCCCGGAAAAAGAGCAATCGAGCAATTTGTTAGTGCACAAATTGGGAAATTTTAGTGCTGGTCAAAGTTTCTATGTTTCGCGGTAGTAGCTATCGTATACGTTACTTGGGAGTCGAATCAAATTGAGTTACACTAGTGGTGCAAGAGCTATAAATATTCCTCACCATACAATATTCCAATATTCAAGAGACATAATAATATTCTTCACATTTTCCTATATTTTCTTATTTCTCCACGTTTCGGCGCCTGTGCAGATCCTTGGAATGTTCTGTCAAAGTCCGGATTCCTATGAGGTTATTTCAAATGTTGAAGTTCACAATCGTTCCAGGTATGGTTCCAGTTGATTGCATTTGATTTTCGGTTTTCAGAGAAAGAAGTCAATCGGGCGGGAAACGATTTCGCAATCCACTTCGATTCGAGTAATTAAATGAAATTTTGACAACTGAATGCTTTTATAGAAAAGTCCATTTGTTAGCCTGACCTAATATAACATTATTATTGGGCGAAGGATCCCGATTCTATATATTGAAATTCTACCGTTTGTATATCCAAAAAGGTTTACGAATTCAACATGAAGGCGTGTTATATCAGGGCAACAAGGCAAAAATGTCGCATTTGTCTTATACATCTATCTTTTCATGTTACCCTCCCAACAGGGAAAGCATTTCAAAATTTCCATCGAACCTCAACATGACTGTCGGATCAGAAGGTATTAGTACCTCAAACTTGGGTAATTAAACCGACGAGAAGGGGCGACCGGGGAAGACGGGTTGGGGGAGGGGACGAGACTGGATGAGGCTGGCGTGGGATCTCTAGGCGAAAGGGGAGAGACCTCTTACAAAAGATAGAGAAATACGCAGAAATAGGAAGATGACCAAAAGTAGCTGGGTTTGGAAAGGAAAAATGTTTCAGCCCATCTATTTCATCTGTCATCTTCCACCTGTATTAGCCTAACTTTTAATTCTAAATAATGATATCGTATTCCTACCAATATTTTCAGTCAAATAGCTCCTTCAATTCCCTTCAAAACGATGAAAAAAAAAAGGTTAATGAACATTTGACAATTTTTTCGTTTTTGAAAGCATGTATAACTCGCTTACCGCTCTTATCGGCACATTGATTCACTTGTTCTCGTTCTATCGTCTTTCGCCATTGTTTTTAACCAAAAGCTTCTCCTGTGTCACGTATATTTTGTCTAAGTTCGAGTCACCTCTGACAAATAGTTTCAATTCAGTTTCGATCGTTTGTCCTTGGCTGCGCGAAAATCAACAGAAATTAATTTTTTTTTAATGGAAACAACACTTATCGCTTCTATTTGGTAATACAATGACTTTGTTTTTTCTGCCCCTCATACATTCCTTTCTCCAAACGCCTTTGCACTTGCATTTTTTTAAATCTTATACCGGTGTTTATGGACAAAATATCAATCAATGTGGCTTGTAACACAGGAAGGGCAACAAGAGAAGGAAGTGTTGAAGAAGTGAAAACGTTTTGTTTCCTTTAGCCCTTTGCTCTAAGTTGATGACTCTATTTTATGCTTACGCTTTATTTCAACTTTAGATATTTTAAAATGTCTGAAGCAACAAATGGAACTGCTCATTTAGGTTTAATCATTTTTACTTTTTAATCATCAACTTCAGATAAATATGAATTTAATGGATTCATTAATATACGTTTCATAAATAGTGGAGGCGAAGGTTTAGTGTATAGCGCTGAACATACTATTTTAGGGTAACAACTTTATTTTTTTCTACTGGATTTCAGAGAAGTTGCCGTCAAACAGATGAAAAATAATAAAAATTATGACCCGATGAGGGAAATTAAAATGCTCGCTGTAAGTTTTAATTATTATGGTTGATTTTTCTTTTGAATAAAGTATAGATCGGAGATGCGCGGGAAATAACTTTTTTGTCCCGTGGGACACGAAGAACGGGACGAATCTTCACACACGGAGCACAAAACCAAACTTTGTTATAGACTTTTCCAATTCTTTTCAGCCCAGCCAGCATCAGAATATCATACAAATCTATGGTTTACTTGTGGATTCACAAGGTTGGTTTAACATTAAGATCGATTTAAATTTTATGTGAGAAAAAAATTTAGCTATGGGAACAATTTTCTATGTTCTTTCAAATAGTGTAAAGTTTTTTTAGTCACGGAGACCACAGTTACCCTATGGATTATGCCATTTTTTCAACTCTAATTGTTCACCTGAGTCAGTATCAGAACTTAATATCAATTATTTGTCTATTCACATTTGTTTAAATACAAGCAACAAGACCAATACCATTAAAAAAATGCCATTTTTTCATAATTATAGGGGCACTTGTATAAGTCAACAATATTTATTTTCAAAAGAGAACAGAAATGATTATTAATGTTCTTTAATACTTAGTTGGTCCCCCGCGATTAAATGCGACCTCAAAAAGAAAAAAAAATATTAGGCATGCTACTTGCTAAATTCTAAAGGAGTTGTGGCTCCAAAGCATCCCATGCAGCTTCGCCGCTGATTTTAGTTCATCAACGCTATGGATTAATGAATTCATTGTCTATTCACACAGCAATTGGTTGAACTCGCAACGAGACCAATACCATTCAAAAGAATCAAAGGTGTTAAAAAAGTCAATTTTTAAGTGCTGTCTATGAATACAATAGACACTATTATTTGGAAAATGTATGAACCAAGCATTGTGCCAGGACAACTATTGGTGATAAATTTAAAAATAAACCATTCCGTTTTCAGATAAATGTATCGGATATATTATGGAAATTATGGAAGATGGCAGTTTACACGACGGTTTGAATCCTTCTAACTATGAATTTTTTCAGTGATTCATAGCCAGCAACCATACTCCCATTCACTTATTTATTCTTGGATATATCAAGCATCTTTGGGTCTTTCTTTCCTTCACAGTCGTGGTTGTCTTCACAGGGATGTCAAGCCGAGCAAGTGAGATTTTTTAAAGTGATTTTCTTAATTTTTATTAGCATGTTACTGACCAATTCATGGAAGAGACTAAAACTTTCGGATTTCGGAACTGTTAGACACGCAAATGTCACGAATCTTACGCCTGGGTAAGATTGATTTTTTCCTTGGGATTGTAGATATAGGGTTGGAACGCATGTGTATACAGCTCCAGAAGTTCATGATAAGCAAGGTGTGAATTACAGTGAACCGGCTGATATTTATTCACTTACGATCAGTGTCTATGAAATGTTTCATAGAAAGTAAGTGATTATGGTTTTTTAATATTTTAACAAGGGTATATAGTCATCTGTAGTATGCGGACAGAAGCACGTACAAGTCATTAAATTCAAACAAAAAAGTTCAAGAGAGCTATCACGATATCTGCTCATTTTTGCACAAAATATTTCTATATCTTTCTTTAATAGAAATTTCAAATTCTATCATGTTAAAGGGGAGCTCATCAGTCTTGGTTTTTAGAAATCCATATGATACAAGCGATTCATATCATTTGATTAAGAGCATAATAGAAGAGAATAAACGTCCCGAACTAAGGACTGATTTGCCTGCTGGAATTAGTGAACTGCTTGAAAGGTGGCCATTATTTTGTTTGTTTTATTTTTAGGGGTTGGAAACATGACATCAACGAGAGAGCCAAACTAGATGATTTTATCGACCTTATGAAAACATTACAAGAGTCAAATGATGAAACAATATGTCATCCAAGCAGAGAGGACACAGGCAACAATTACAGCGACCTCACAATTGTCAAGTTAGTATTTCTGACAAATCGGTTAATCATAAGGTATCGCCATGAAATTAATATCATTCGTCATAGCATTTATTTCACTGAAAAAAATTGCCTATTCGGCAGTATGGCTATTGCAAATTTTCGAGTCGAAATGAGACCTAAAATAATCACATAGTTCCACTACACTATCCGAACACATCTTTTGGCCGCACTGTTGATTTTCGCTAATTGTCTACGCTTCTTTGAATGGTACTAGTAATGTGGCGAACCGCTATCTTGAAATTAAATCTTTTTTCGATTTTTAGTGCTGCCCAAAACATGACAATCAACTCATCTTCGATTTTTCGAAATTTTGGAAGATATGAGCTAAATGAAAAAGGAATTTGCAGATTGCTGAGTTATGTTCCAGAAACTACTAGACAACAAGTCATTGAATCAATGCAGTCCTACATAAAAAATTCCTTAAAGTCGACAAATGGTTCGACTAGCTATTTGATCAGTGGAAATCTGTCAGAAAAAAATCGTCAAAATCTTCAAAAAATATTAGACGAACAGGATAAAACAGAAGGAACTGCTGTATACGAAATACCATTGGCGAGAGAAGATGTTTTTTACATCAGTTTCAAGCCTAGAAGAGATAAATTGGATCTGTTTAACGATGACAAGGAAAAGCTGAATAATATACCGGAAGCTATTTTTTATCCAGGAATTAATTATCCCATACAGGTCGATGAAAGACACCAGTTGGATGCTGGAAAGAAAATAACTATTGCATTAACCGGCTTTCAAGAGAGCAATGAAGCGTTATGGGCATTTTTAACAACTGCTATATCTCTTTATAAACAAAAAGTATTAGGAAGGATATTCCAAGGAGTACCAGATTTTACGATATGTGCCAAAGGAATTGAAGCACATTTCACAGTGCAAAGTTTACCACTCTCCAAGCCTAATGATGATTGGACGATTCACTGCCTATTTATCTGCCACTGCCTCCAAGCTGAAAAGCCAGATCAGTTCACTGGATATAGACCTAATGATCCTCGCAGGATACTATTGATCGAATATACCGATAGACAAGCCAGGATCAAGGTAATAATTTTGATTAACTAGGAAACGATGTAATGTTAAATCTTAATGTGAAAAGATTTCATGTTTGATCGCTACCAAACTAAATGTTCCAAAATTACCCATTAAAAACATTTTTGGAAAAATTCGACTCCTAAAAATCGTGAGTGCGAACGATAAAAGCGATCAAATACATTAAAGTTAATTCAATAATTTTTCAGTCCACCAATTTACTAAAAAAACTGAAATTGGATAATTATGGACAACCTAATCGAAGTTGGCTTTCCCAAGCTCACCTCTTTGATCAGCACAAAGTAAGGTGACATTTTCAGTCGTATATATGTTTCAGGATAAATCAGAGGTTGAAAACGATAAAACATCGATTATTGAGGACTGCATGAACGCTGCTATTCAACTAGCCTATTCCTAAATGGAATCTGTATTACAGATTATGAGTTCCAATGGGAACGGTTCTTAGAATGAATATTACTCAGTCATTTCACGCACATGATAAATATGATAAATATTAAACCTACAATCATGTCCTCCATTAATATGTATTATAGCAGAAAAGAACAGCCATTCTGCTGATTGAGGGGAGTAGTCTCTTTTATATCCCAGGGACAGCTTATCCCTTTTTATCCGGTGAAAACTGGGGTAGACAGGACTCTTTTTCTTTTTTTGTTCGTACTCACAGTTGACTCGGGAGGGGAGGAACTTAGGAAAGTGCAATCGTGTCTGCACGACGCTGACGACAGAAGTCCCTTTCGACTCAAATAACCCTGACCGATGCCGTTGTCCATAGCCGACTGGTCAGCAAGGTAGTCGGTTTAATTACCCAAGTTTGAGGTACTAATACCTTCTGACCCGACAGTCATGTTGAGTTTCGATGGAATTTTGAAACGCTTTCCCTTTCGGGAGGGCAATCAAAGAATTAAAAGTCATTGGACCGAGCTTATTTTTATTTTTAAAAAGCTAAAATGTAGGTTTTTAAAATTATTTTGGTTAATTTTGAAGGTAATAAATTTGTTTTTTTTTCATATTTGCCCATAAGAATTCAGTAGAAAGATAGCAGAAGAAGGTGTGTTACTTTCATCTTCCACCTAATCATTTTCTCTCATATTGTTCCATGTGTGTCGAATCTTTTAAAATAAAGTCGTCTCAGGTTGGCTTTGTGACTGTTCTTTCTGATCTCTCCTCCCTGTTGCCCTCCCAACAGGGAAAGCGTTTCAAAATTTCCAGCGAACCTCAACATGACTGTCGGGTCAGAAGGTATTAGTACCTCAAACTTGGGTAATTAAACCGACGAGAAGGGGCGACCGGGGAAGACGGGTTGGGGGAGGGGACGAGACTGGATGAGACGAGCGGAAGATCTCTAGGCAAGAGGGGAGAGACCGTATCTACGGCTTAATTGTCACTTTCCAAGGATAAATCAATGAAGCAGGAATCCCAACAATTATTTCCTTCTCCATCCCATCAACTGAAATATTTCAATATTTATCGAAACTTACTTCTCCGAAAAATATCATCTATTTTATTTGTTAAATCTTCATTGTTTTCATAGCTAAATTGTTCATGCTTTGATAGAGTGCCTCCAGTTCCCTCCTTTCCTTTTGTATATCACGTTTCATTTCATCTCTCACTGTTTCCATTTTCGCCTCCCACTCTCCCACGGCCTGTCTATCTGAAACCATGCAAGCAACCCCTCTGCCCACTTTTTTGTTCGATCCTCTCCTGAGATATTCGCCAATTTCTCTCCGTCTCCTCCCCTAAAAATATCAAAACAACTAAGAAACTAAAAAATTCGATCGCAACGACTTCCTAACCAGCCAGCTGATTCTCACCAACCCAATGTCCAATGAGAAAATTATTATTTATTACATTTTTATTTTGAAAAGTTTATCATATCTGCGTCCTCTCACTTAGAGATCTTCCGCTCGTCTCATCCAGTCTCGTCCCCTCCCCCAACCCGTCTTCCCCGGTCGCCCCTTCTCGTCGGTTTAATTACCCAAGTTTGAGGTACTAATACCTTCTGACCCGACAGTCATGTTGAGGTTCGCTGGAAATTTTGAAACGCTTTCCCTGTTGGGAGGGCAATCAAAGAATTAAAAGTCATTGGACCGAAGTTTAAAAAAAGCTAAAACGGTTTTTAACACATTGACGACCGCACGACCCACGGGTGGGTCACACATCTTGGAACGCGTGGAACCATATGACTCTTATCTGATCACCTGTATTGCTCTATTCTGAAATTTTTTTTTAGAATTTTTATGTTTTTAAGAGGCCATCAGGATGACGATGATTATTATCTGCAAAATGAAGAGATGCGGTTCTTTGGTGGTCTCCTGACGGTCCCTCAACATTGACTGTCGGGTTGGAATATATTAGTACCAAGAGAAAAAGAAGAACGATGATGAAATCCGAAAATCCTTGGAATGTTCTGTCCAGATTCAAATGTTGAAGTTCACAATCGTTCCAGGTATGGTTCGAGTTGATTGCATTTGATTTGATTGCACAATCGGGGGGAAACGATTTTGCAATCCACTTCGATAGCTACAATAGAAATAAAACAACGGTCCGGAATCTCCCTTGACTCTTCGTGGTATTACTAATTAATTATTTCAACTGCAGTAAGAATTTATTAAAATAGTGTTATCACACCCGTGTGTGCTGTAGTAATGTACTTTAAAAACCAGTTTGATCTAAAATGTAACATCAACTCCTCGCTTTTTAGCCGTTTCATTCAGCACTTGGTTCACACCTTTCTGCGATGTTTCTGGGCAATGGAACCACATAACAATCAAGAAAATTAGAGTGGGGACTGAGAAGAGCAACATTGCTTGTCCTTTAATCTGAAATTTGAGGAATAAATGAGTGAATTTAATTCAAAACTTACTATGTTAGCTATCGGATACCAAGCAAATTCCACACCAATTTTACTAACGGCTTCGAGGGCAGTGAGAATTGAAACAGACTGCAAAAGGACGTTCCGAGGTACCAACTAAAATATTTGAATTTTTCAAATAATAATCAAACCTCAGCACAGTAAAATCTTGAAATAGCACCTAATCCTGCTGCATTTACCAATAATAGTATGGAAAGTCCTATCATAGTAGCAATCTATTAAAGGCAATTTTGAAACCTTTCATTAAGTTTTTACCTTCCAAGAGGAGCCGATATCTATAGCAATTTCCATCAAGACCAATGAAATAACAGATAATAGAGTAGATACCAAAAGAAGTGGTCGTCTTCCTAGTTTATCAACGAACAATATTGGAATTAGAGTGATTGGAACACGAAGGATTCCAATGATCAGAGAACCAAGGTTGGCCTGCTTGAGAGTCCAGCCAGCAAGTTCATAAAGCACAAAAGAACTATAAGCTCGGAGACAACGGGCACCGGTGAAAACATAGGCAACCTGAAGACAATAGATTATAAAGATGAGTCTCCTACCTTCACCATCAAGCCGACCCAAGCATTTTGCCTGATGATTATAGATTGTGGATCTTTAGCTTTCCATGGCATGAACATCACCGCCATAGCACTAGGTTCGGTGGAATTTTGGTTTTCTTCATCCTTAAAGGTTTCAAGACATATACCATAAAACTACCTTCAATTTCATCGCTTCCAACTTCTTCTGTACAGCTGCTTCACAGATTTTGAGCTCCTCGTCCAAACTAAGATCATCTTCTGACACTCCATGATAAGCAGCTAATGAACTTCTGGCTCCTTTGTAGTCTTGCTTACGCTCTATTAAAAATTGAGGGGATTCTTTGACGAAAAAGAAGAGAACGATGTTGATAAAAGAGATTAAAGCGTTGGGAATGAACATAAATTCCCAAAGGGTGGCGGAAGAAAAGGGAACTCCAAGAGCTTGTGTAACCAGAGAACCTGAAAATGTTTTAAAGTTTTAAATAATACTACCAATCGACATGAACATTTCTTGCATAGCTGCCATCCTTCCTCTAATAGCTGGCGGAGCACATTCTACTATCCAAACTGTTGCAGTAACACTTGCTATACCATTTCCAAATGCCCTAAATTAGCTGAATTTTATGAATAGATGGACAAACCAAATAATTCTTCCAACATATAACAACCACCAAGCGTTGGGGATCCATTTCGCAGCAGCGGATAGCATGGTCCCGGGAATGTAGAGAACACAAGAGATTATTGCTGTCCATCTCCTTCCAAGCCTGGCTACCAAGAAGGCAGCAGCAAACTGACCAAAAATTGTGGCAATGGGAAAGGTAACATTCAGGAAGGATAGAAGGAGATTCTAAAAAGTCTCATAATTGTCAAACAAAAAATTATCACAATTGTGGCGTCACTCATTGGTTTGCCATTATGAGTATTTTCCCATGAAACATTCATATATATTTCAATTTCTTTATACGGCTGATTTAAAACTGATGCGATATAGCCTTGTTGAAAGCCCGAAGACAGGCAAAGAGCCAAGGAGAGAACATGAATAGCCACGCTAGGCATTCTAAAGAATTACTTTTTCAAGAGCGTGAATTCGACACTAGAAGGAGTAGCAGCCGTATTTTATACTACTGAGGAGGAATTGTTTGTACTGCGGGTAAAGCACATGAACTTGAGGTTACTGTAGGGAATGATATATACATTCGACTGTATGAACCCAATCCGGTAGAAACTGAAAAAAGGTTAGTTTTTTTCACGTAAAGAAAGAACCTTTATCAGACAAAAATGACAATGTGATCATAATAACATAATATGACCAGAAAAATACTGACATGAGAGAGATAATTTTTCCTATTTCCTTTCCTTTTCTAAAAAAATTTCTATTAAAAACTTCCAAGAACAGATTCTTATCTGTGGAACTTGGAAGTTCTTCTTACAAATGCTCTATACTTTATATAGGCAACAGGGAAAAACATAATAGGTTGTTCATTGAGCTATTATGGTATACTATACTGTTTGAGGTCTTTTCCTTAGCCATATAGCCTAAAATGTCTTTAAGTAGCTATCTATTTACTAACGGAAGAAAAGAGAGAGCAAATAGTCTGGCATCACTTTGATTGTTGGAGACCACCGGAAGACCACCAAAGAACCGAGGAAAATGGTTATGTGTCATGAGTTTTGCAGAAGTTTGTGGAATCTGCAAGTACGGTGCATTGCATTAATAGAAGTCTACTAAATTTCAAAATCAACAAATTTATTACCTTCCAAATAAAGTAAAATAATTTTAATAACCTACCGTATTACCTTTTTTCTCTCAAAAATACGATCTGTTAATAAAGTTATGGAGAACAGACAGAAAGTGATTGCCAAGCAATCAATTACCGTAGTTTGGAGCCCATCCCATGTGTTATATTGTGGGCATAAATCACCACAAGTTTTTGGTCGGATTGAAATCTGTGCAAAGGTCAACGTGAATATCTGCAGTTGTTCACAAATGGGTAATCGGAAAAAAATTTAATCAAGACAAGTCTGATTATGACTCAAAAATTGAAAACAACTAAGGAAAAAAAATATTTTAAAAATTAAAAAAGCATTTTCCATAAAACAATTATTGTATAGACTCTAAAACTTGGTCGATTGAAGAAATTACATGAGAAAAACTTTTTAGAAAAATAAAGAATTTTCGATATTAACACTATTTATCGCTCGTCTCTAGTTACCCACCCATTCGGATAGGTGTTTCAAAATTTCCAGCGAACCTCAACATTGACTGTCGGGTCGGAAGGTATTAGTACCTCAAACTTGGGTAATTAAACCGACGAGAAGAGACGACCGGGGAATACGGGTTGGGGGAGGGGACGAGACGGCTCCAGACGGGCGGTGGATCTCTAGGCGAGAGGGGGAAGATACACTATTGTTGGTTTTTTCGTATCATTTACTGACAGAATCAAGCTCGACTAGATTCTTTTCAGTTGCAATTCGGAAAAAAAAGATAAAACATTTCATAATTCATTACAATCTGTAGAAATGGAATGTGACGTTTTGTAGGAAGGATAAGCAAGGTCCTGGGTGTATGGGTTGTCTACATGTATATACCTCCTCCCGGTTTCGGTTTTTGGTTCTTTTCCTGTTATAAAAGAATAGCAGTTAAATATACAACAAGCAGATCATTTGCATTTAAAATTTCCCTGACTTTTCCTCCTCCAGTTGATCTCCCGAGACGTTTCAAAATTTTCATGGAATATCAACATTTGACTGTCTAATAAATCTAATAATACAGATTTGGAATGTGAAAGGAAGATTACCAATCCAATGGTCAACCGGTCTCCTCTAAACTGGCTGTGTTCTGTTTTGTGTTTCGATTCCTGCTTCATTGATTTATCCTTGGAAAGTGACAATTAAGCCGTAGATACGGTTTCTCCCCTTTCGCCTAGAGATCCCACGCCAGCCTCATCCAGTCTCGTCCCCTCCCCCAACCCGTCTTCCCCGGTCGCCCCTTCTCGTCGGTTTAATTACCCAAGTTTGAGGTACTAATACCTTCTGACCCGACAGTCATGTTGAGGTTCGCTGGAAATTTTGAAACGCTTTCCCTGTTGGGAGGGCAACAGGGAGGAGAGATCAGAAAGAACAGTCACAAAGCCAACCTGAGACGACTTTATTTTAAAAGATTCGACACACATGGAACAATATGAGAGAAAATGATTAGGTGGAAGATGAAAGTAACACACCTTCTTCTGCTATCTTTCTACTGAATTCTTATGGGCAAATATGAAAAAAAAACAAATTTATTACCTTCAAAATTAACCAAAATAATTTTAAAAACCTACATTTTAGCTTTTTAAAAATAAAAATAAGCTCGGTCCAATGACTTTTAATTCTTTGATTGCCCTCCCGAAAGGGAAAGCGTTTCAAAATTCCATCGAAACTCAACATGACTGTCCCGAGTCAACTGTGAGTACGAACAAAAAAAGAAAAAGAGTCCTGTCTACCCCAGTTTTCACCGGATAAAAAGGGATAAGCTGTCCCTGGGATATAAAAGAGACTACTCCCCTCAATCAGCAGAATGGCTGTTCTTTTCTGCTTCCTGTTCGTCTCCTCCGTGATTTTCTCAGTCTCCGCCTCGACTTGTATCGTCAGCGATCTTGCTCATTTTGTTCGATGCAAGGGGTTTACTCAGATGGAAATCCAAGGAGATGCGATATGTGAGCTGCTGCGTTTTGTATGAATTCCCTTTGATTTTTTATTTTTAAATGACACCTTATTTTAAGAGAACAGTCCAATATATTTTCTTTTCAGTTCGCGGAGCGAAAAGTAAATTCAACGCAGTGTTCGAGAAGATGGAGAAAATCACATTCAACGGTTATTTTAAAATCTCCCTCACGAACACTGAGGAGCTGTCCTTCCCAAACCTGAAGGAATTCATCGGTGGCCGTAGTAACTTCACACCAAAGATGCAGATTTCTTATTAATTTTCAGTGCTTTCTATTACGAGTGAACACACGGAAGTAATCAACTTCCCCGTTCTGGAACACTTCTGTAAGGCTACGATAAGGTACAATAAGGACTTGAGGGCCATCAAATTTGGAAAACCTTTCAAGACGGCCGATGCGCTGGATAGCCTGTTTCTTCTAGGTAATCGACAGCTCACTGACTTCGATTTGAAGGTCGAATTCCCTGAAAGAAAGGCGAGAGATGTCAAGCTGCAGGATTGTCCGATGCTGACCAAAGAGAGCATCCGTAACATATTCAAAATGACCAGTACAGTCAACGTAGTGTATGGGCCGTACGCGAGGGAGGAGCAGAGTACAAACAACGGATGTCGTTAAATTTTGAACATTTCAGAAGGGTTTGGGAACGAAGAAGATCTCTACCAGTTTTTAAATCCGACAATCATCACCAATGCCACCTCGACGACGACTGCAATGACTACAACTGGCGCGACTGATGGTGGGGAAATGACAAGTGGATCGACGGAAGGAACAACGGAAACTTTGATGACAGAGAGCATTGGAACATCGACTGACGAATCAACAGAAAGGACAAAGACAACTACAACGACGACGGGAGATATATCACACACAACGACGACTATAGACTCCGTCTCCAAGGAGGGAATCTCCATCTCCGTCTCCCTTCTCGCAATCCTTCTCAATATCTTTATCTAGAAATAAAATAAAGCCACCATCTTTTGTTTTTGAATTGATGCCTGTTGGCATTTAGAGAACATTCTCCACTACAAAACGAGGGAAACTTAAGCTTATAAGCAACAATCAAACCCGTATTCTCTGGTCAAGCCTTTTCATCGGTTTAATGTGAGCTGATGGAAATTTTGAAATGCCCGTCCGAAAGGAAGGGAATTAGAGAAGGGAAGTTGAAAAAACATAGTTATAGAAAATTACCCTGGTTTGCTATTCTTTTTAATCAGTGTCTAAGTATAGCTTGAACGTAGTTTGTTCGATTTTCTCGAAAACACACAACTGTCGCAAATGTGTGGCACATGCTAGGAAAAAAGAGGAAGAATGCCTCCTGTTTCGCTGTAATGTTGGTGAGAGATATAAAAAGAGATCCCTCTAATTGGTTTAATTTCCCAAGTTGAGGTACTAATACCTTCTGACCCTACAGTCATTATTGAGGTTTGATGGAATTTGAAAGACCTTCTTAAAAGGAGGGCAAAAGAGAGGAGAGATCAGTAGTGTTTGCATCGAAAAATCATCTTAATAAACATCTACATTCCATCCGAAAGGAAGGACAATGAGGGAATAGATTGGCTATAACTAACAGGGGAGACACCTCGAGTGATAAGGGAAATGGTAGATCTCATTATACAATGAAAAGGAAAGGTAACGAGTAAAACAGAACTTTTCACCTAGACAACGAAGTTAGTTGTTTTCCCATCACATTTTTTGAATATTAATTTTTTTCAAAAGACTTTGGATATTTATTTGGCTGATTACATCGACCCGTCATCGGATGATGAGATGACCATTTACTGTTCAAAACGAACAGTCACAAAGCCAAGCTTCTCTCTTTTTATACCGTCAGTTTACTTCCATCATCCGCTGTGCTGGAGGAATGTTTCTGATCCTGTTACCAGTTCTTCTCTCGGTTGTCAGACCACTCGAGGCCATCGAGTGTTACAGTGTGGGTTTCTTTCCTTCGATTTGCCAATTTCCTTAATCTTTTGAAAATAAGTAGTTGGAATTAATCTGTTCAGGGTTTCAAACTGATGTCTGGTCAACCCATCCATCCGCAAAGAATCCAATGTAGCCACCCAGATGCTCAATGCTACAACATGACTTTGTCTGCAGGAAATACCGTCGACTTTATGAAGCTTGGCTGTTCTGTTTATAGGTGTATGGTCAGTCCCTTTCTCCTTTTGTTTGCATTCTTTCAGTTGTCTCGAGACCACTGCATTAAGACCACCTTCAAAAATGTTCCGGTCAGTCTTTGTTGCTGCAGGTCCGACAAGTGTAATGCTGTGAAGAATAGCTACAAGTGAGAATTTCTTATGGGTTATCCTCTTTTTTCAGACAAGTTGAAGAATATGATGCTGAGTCCGATCATCAAGAAGGAGAAAAGTGGAGTCCGGAAGAAATTACGAATCTATTCGCCTCAGCCGAGATCGACGAAGATCTTCCTCTTCTGATTCCCCAGATCTTGGTCGACTGAGGAAAGGGAAAGACACGTGAACGTTTAATAAAATGATTTTTCGATATTAACAATATTGATCTCCCATCTCCCTTTCTGCCATTCCTTTCGGAGAGACGTTTCAAAATCTCCATAGAACCTCAACATTTGACTGCTGGTTCCGAAGGTATTAGTACCTCAAACTTGGGTAATTAAACCGAGGAAAGGACTCGGTCGGGAAAGACAGGCTGGGGAAGAGGACGAGACTGGATGATGAGGCGGGTGGGGTATCTGTAGGTAACTTGCGCTATATTGATCAAAGAGGTTTGTTTTGAAATATTGATAATAAATCGGTTTTTGTCTACCAAAAACCAAATTTAATTTTTTAGGTTTTTTGAAATTCCACGAAACTTTTCTTAAATAATTAATTTTCAGTGCTATCTTAAAGGAAAAAATATAAAAAAAAACTATGAAATAAACAAGCAACTTAGAAAAATTTTTTTGTGATCAAATTTCTATCGATTTATGTTATTATTATGGAATAAGACATATCATGAGTTAAACCGTACAAGCAGAGATCAAAGAGTTATATTCCGGTTAGCTAAAGCTAAAAGAAGAAAAGTAATTGAAAACATCAAGAGTAAACGCATAATTAATGAATTCTTGAAAATTAATGAATTTTTTTATAGATATTATAGAATGAAAATATCAAAAAAAAAAGAAATTGCTTTCTAGGATAGTTTTGGACTTTTGAATGATACTAGTTTTAAGGTTATACTTTTCAAGGTTAGTTAAAATTACCTTTTCGTCCAACTCTTCTTCAATATTATCATCATATTCAATAACTATTATTGTATGAAGCTCATCACGTTCATCGCATTTAATAAATATGTTTCTTAAGATATCATAATTCACCTTATTATTATGTGGAAAAGGTGACTTTATACCCGACCGAAAAAATAATGGCTGCCTAACGTGACATTTGAAATAGTAAACAATAGGGTGGCCTACATTGATCTAAGATCTGACAAGCATCTAATACGAACAACACAAGTATACTGCCCTACAACTAAAATATTTTTTAAAAAGCTATGACTCATGCAACTGCTGCATCAAAACAACGCCAGACTTTAGGGGAGGAGGAGTACCACGAAAACGAGAGTGTAAGGAAGAAGGAAAGAGATGAGGAGACATAATGGTGAAGTTGTAATGACTGAGAGGTATATAGAGCGGCTCAACCTCGATAAGCCATCTCTCCCCCTTGATCTACTCAATGTGGTCTCCTCGGATTCTTCGCATCTGCCTTCTGCTCGTGGCGATCGGCAGCCTTGAGTACGTTTCACATTCACTCTCTCTCTCTCTTTCTGTCTCTCATTCTTGCCCTCTGCAGAGTCAGCGCAATCTGGAATCCCTTCGGAAAGGATGGCATCATCACGAAGATCGTCGAAAGTGCCCCGGGCGGTGGGTGGGTCACGGCTCCCTTCCACGCCGCTGCTGGCAACAACGCTCACGCCGTGCAGGTAGGGCCAGAAGTCTGAGCTACAAGGCTCTATCGGGCTTTTCTTCGTTTTTTTGGGTTGAGAAAGGAAGAGGCGCGCTTCTTCATCATTCCATACTTGGTTTTCGTTGACAGGCCGCGATCGCGGGCTTCGGCACGGCAGCCGCAGCAGTCGCTAGCGGCGGCACCTCCATCGTTCCTCTCATGATCGCTGGCGGCGCTTCCGGCATCACTTCCGTCTTCAACAGCATGCAACTCAGCCAGGAGCGACGAGACGCGGCCGTGCGAGCAGAGGAAGCGGGCAATCATGTCCAAGCAGCGAACATCTTCCTCGAAGCCACGAACAATGCACTGCGGGAGAGCACCCGAGAACTCTCTGCGGCGTCAGGTGGGAGAAGGATCCTGAAGTCGGAGTTTGGTACGTATCTCAGGTAAGAAAAGTGAGTGAGAAGCAAGAAAGCGAGAAAATTTCAGGGCCTACAAGGACGAGAACAAGCTTGACCTGAAGGACGGGCATGCTAATGCGTGGGAGCACTGGTACGTCGAGGACTGGAAGGGGAAGGTTCTCATTCTCATCATCGCTCCCTAAATCTCTTCTTTTCAGGTCGTATTCAAGGCCATCCACTCCCCGGGCAAGTTTCTTCGTGCATGGCCCGATGGCCACGTCGACATGACCTTCGCGCACCCCAGAAACTGGGAGATGTGGAAGCCGTTCAAGAACCACGACGGCTCGTGGTCCTTCCTCTCCCACCACGGCAGCTGGCTGAGTCTGCGTGGAGATGCAAGCGTCACGACCGCCAGTCGCTGCCTTAGCAGTGAGCGTGTCTGGCTCGAGTGGTGGTAGAATTGATGATTTCACAGTAGCAAATGAAGTTTATTCCTCATCGAGCTTCCGTTTGTCTGCATCCATCAACAGGGGGGACAGTTGTTGGCAACTTCTTTGACATCGCTTTGCTTCATCTCTGTCGCGTTCCCTAGTCTGTAAAGTATCTTATCTGGTGTCATAAAAAGTGCCTAGAAGTATGCAAGAAACTGAAGTCCCGGAAATACTAGAATGTGAAGTCCACAAAGCAATCTCAAAACTTAAGTTCGGTAAATCGCCAGGAATCGACAACATAAACAGCGATATGCTAATTCTCTCCAAGAACTTCATATTAGGCCCATTAGGACGTGACATTTGCGTGTCTAACAGTTCCGAAATCCGAAAGTTTTAGTCTCTTCCATGAATTGGTCAGTAACATGCTAATAAAAATTAAGAAAATCACTTTAAAAAATCTCACTTGCTCGGCTTGACATCCCTGTGAAGACAACCACGACTGTGAAGGAAAGAAAGACCCAAAGATGCTTGATATATCCAAGAATAAATAAGTGAATGGGAGTATGGTTGCTGGCTATGAATCACTGAAAAAATTCATAGTTAGAAGGATTCAAACCGCCGTGTAAACTGCCATCTTCCATAATTTCCATAATATATCCGATACATTTATCTGAAAACAGAAAGGTTTGGTTATGGTTTAATCTTAATTTTATTGCCACGAGGCAAGCACCATTTTAGCGAAATTTTTTAGCAGATTTTCTATGATCGTAGGGAAATGATTTAAAAAAAATTAAAATTTAGAAAATTCATATAAAAAAGATGATAGTTAACTGGATTTATGTACTGAGTTTACCAAATGAATCGACAACAAATCCATAGAATTGAATTATGTTCTGATGCTGACTATGCTAAAAAAAATTAGAAGGAAGAACAATTAAAACTCACTGTTTTGAGTATGCTAATCTCTTTCATACAATTTTGATTCATCTTCTGCAGTTTGACAGCTACTTTTCTGAAATTTAATAGAAGAAAAGAAATAAAATCGTTTTTTTTTTTTTCAAAATTTTTCATCTTTGAACTTGTAAAAAAAATTCCATTTACTGAAAGATAGAAAATTTATTTCCTGTCCTGTTAAAATATACAAATATACAAATAGGGGGAAATCGGATTCCATTTATCAGAAAACGAATTTTTTAATCAAGACAAATAGATATAGTAAGCAAGTCAAAGATGTAGAGGAGCAGATGAGAAGTGTCTAACTATGGGAGAGTTGCAATAACGGTCTTATAAAAATATAAAGATATAAAAATAAGTATAATATACATACTGTGATATTGAAACTCTTGGGTGACTACCCTTATCAATCTATCAGTTGACGATTAAGAGCACTAACCAAATGATTATGAATCACTCGACCAGTTGCCCGGAAGTGAACTTTAGTCTATGTTAAGATGGTGAAATGACTCTATTTTTTCACCAAATCAAAGAAGCATTTATTTAACAGTATTCATATAATATCCTGGTGAAACTCTTGGTGGAGGACAGGAATCACATGGCCATTTTGGCCCAGGGGCTCCAGTCGGTCCCGGTGGTCCTGGAGCTCCTTTAACTCCACGTTCTCCCTTGAATCCTGTTCCTCCACGTTCACCAGGAAAACCAGGAACTCCATCATCTCCAGCTCTTCCGGGTCGTCCTTTAGGACCAGGTGGACCGGGAGGACCGGGCTCTCCTTCTTTACCCGGTGGCCCCTCAGCTGTATATATTTTTCCCGGCTCTCCGTTGTTTCCTTG
This sequence comes from Oscheius sp. DF5120, assembly GCA_932521415.1. Classification (NCBI taxonomy): domain Eukaryota; kingdom Metazoa; phylum Nematoda; class Chromadorea; order Rhabditida; family Rhabditidae; genus Oscheius; species Oscheius sp. DF5120. The sequence goes on from OW051461.1 coordinate 6,785,249, forward strand.
CTGACCGGGGGCACCTGATAGTTTTTTCTTCAAGAAGATCAAAATATATACCATCGAATCCTGGTTCTCCCTGGACTCCAGGAGGTCCTTGTAAGCTTGACGGAGCCGGCATACCTGGAGCTCCGCTTCGCCCTCGCTTTCCACGATCTCCCTTCTCTCCAGGCAGTCCGGGACGGCTAAAAATTTATCTTTTTAGGCGTCCAATTTGGGGCAGAGATTTTGTGAATATTAGAAATTTGATAAATTATTTTTCTAAAATTTATACTATCACCTTACCCAGGAGGTCCGGATGGACATTCTCTGATGCATAAAGACCGCGGATCCCCTTCAGCTGGTCGACCTAGTCGTCCATTCTGCCCCGGTTCACCGTCATTGCCATCAGGAGACGGTCTTCCTGGATAGCCTTTGAGGCCGGCAGGACCAATACAGCAGCCTATTATGAGATTAAAAAAAAGTAAAGGAAAGAGATTACTAGCCAATTCACGTTTTTCACGATGAATTTCTTGCTTTGAAGACTCGACTTTGCGCCAGAGGTCGCCAATAATAGTCTAAAATGAAATATTGAATAACTAGATTTAGAATTAAAAAAATAGCAATTAACATAAACCGAAAAAGTGTAAAAAAAAACTTGTAAAAATCATTCAATTTCATCAAAAAATTCAAAACAGGCGTAATACAGAATTGAAAAAGTTTCTGACGAGAGTGGGATTCGAACCCACGCCCCCGAAGAGACTGGTGCCTTAAACCAGCGCCTTAGACCGCTCGGCCATCTCGCCATGCCGTTGTTTGAAAAGTAGGTGAATAAGTTGATATTGACAAACCGACAACACCTTGTTGATGATTTTAATCCTCCTTTTACACTCACCGGACAATGTTCATGCTCCACACTTGAAAAAACATACATCGAGTGTATCAAAACCATTGGGGAAAGAGCTGTAGCGGAGAGAAGTGCCGAGATGGATAAGGTCAAAGCCACTGTTGGATTTCCTAGCTTTTCCCAAATCCACATTTTTCTCTGAAGAAGAAACGGTAAAGGAACAAAGAAAGGCACTGAGTCACAAACTAAGTGATTTCTAAGAAGTAACAGAAGAGGTCACGAACCATATAACAGGTTCGTTAGGGGGAAGCCTTCAAGTGGACTGCCTCTCTCCAGCCTCCCTCCCCCCGAGGCTGGCTGTCGGAGGTCAAAAAGGGAATTGGTAGAGGAGGGTAATTACCTGAATTGGAGAGAAAAACTTCCGTCTAGATTCTTTCAAGGAGGGAAAGATCAAATTTTCTCACTCGAAAGAAAAGAAATTTCTTACTTTTTTGGAAATTTCAGGTTGACAAATGTAGGTGATGTATTACACTTTAGGAAATTGTGGAAGTCAAAAGGTACTCATTGTATCAGAGAGAAGTTTTTTTAATTCGCTCTACTTCCTTGGGAAAAATTAGTAACCAGAACATCGGAAATGACGAAAAATGTTTTCCGTCCTCGTTCATCTCTTTTCTTCTTTTTTTTTTCTTCAAAATTCAAAGTTCTAGAAACTGGAACAAATAAGAATTGCTTTAGTTATTATGGCTACTGTATACAACATTATGAAGAGAATATGACCTAATGATAGTTATTGTATGCAACGAAAAAAATTACAACTTGATACGCAAGAGGGTAAAATGGAGATACGTCAACACCTGTTCGGGTGATATTTTATAAAAAAAATATTTTTCCTTAATAGATCATAATCAATCTAAAAAAATAATTTATAGTAATTGTAAAACAATATTTCAATTGTCTGCTTTTCAAGTAAAGTGTTGTAAAAACAAACCACTAAATTCTTTTTATAGATAGCCGTCTCAATCCTTACGGATAATGTTAATTCTAAAGTCAACACATTAGTTCAGGTCAAACCGATTACAAAAGTATAAGTTATGGAGAATGGATCAGATCTATTAAGCCGTAAAGTTATGTTGAAGTGTCAAAGAATTTTGGTTTCATAGAATATAAACTATCTCAGATGTAACTATTTACCAGCAAAATACCACACAAGGTTTACAGAGCTTAAAATTAGAACTCATTTGAGTGAACATTTCAACGGTACTAGTCTCATTGTCACGTAGTTAAAACATTCACTTATGAGCGAGGACAAAAAAAGCCGAATGACAAGTAGAAGAACTACATAAATTCACTCGGGAACGCCTTTTCCCCATCCAATTACCCTCCTTACTCCTAGTGTGACGAGACTAATTACAGTTCGTGAACCGGAAGAGTAACAAAAGAGGATCTCGACGATTTTTGATCTCTAGAACTTACAAGCATTAACTGATTTTTATTTATTTATTCATTTATCGAGTCTTCAATCTGTTCCTCACTCTTCAGCTCTACATTTTCTTCGAACTTTTTGTTGAACTGCTTCTCAAATGAAATATACATGGGGCATTCCTTGTCAACGATGCCCATTTTTTCCAAATCCTCCGCCATTGTGTCATTTTTGTTAATGTTTTCATCCCAGTCGCTCTGAAAAATCGATAATGGCTCAACAGATAAAAATGTCTATTATTTACAGACCATACGAGTTATTAAACATCGGACAACCCATATTAATCCTCCCATCATCATTTTTGCTACAAAAATAAATACCTCATCCTCCACATCCTCACTTTCATCGCCATATCCTGAATCTAGTGGACTGTCACGAGGATCTGGATATTCATACTCCTTTAAACCCTCTAGTAGATGAATAATTGGCTTCAGTAGTCGCATCTCCGTCTTCTAAAAAGTTATCTCAAAACATTAAAAACCCAAACCTTTGGATTCCTATGAGGAAATTTCTTCTTCAGCTTCTTCTCCTTTCTTCTTGATGGTGGTAGATTACAAAGAAGGTTGTCTCTGACAGAAGCAGTAGCGTACAAATGCAGCGATTCGAATTCGAAGATTGTTATGTCGGAATCAATTATGGTGATCGAAAGAGGAGATGAATCGGCTTCGAAAAAGAGCATGTTTGATAGAATGAGGCTCTTTCTTGGAGTGAAGAAACCAATTCATTGTAACAAAAAAGCGCGCTTTTTTATGCGGAAAAGCGGCGATCTCGCTTCAGCTTTATATGGTTAAAAAGATATTAAATCTTTAAGAGAAATTAAAAAACTTATTTATCAAAATTAAACAAATCATAAACCCGAAGACATTTGTGGATCATGGAATGTGTCACACAGTAATCCTACGCCTCTCTCTTCTAAAGCTGATTAGATACAGTATCGACAGCTGCGAGCACAATCGCGACGCATGTAAATCGATGAAATTTGACAGATATTGGCATTTCCTTGAATCCAAGCACCACACCAGGGAGATCGGTCAACGCAGGGTTGACGTTGTTGCTGTAAATGAGAGTTTTGAGGGTAATTTATAGTAAATATCGATATATTTCTCACAACTAAAGTTGTGTACCACTAGTAAACTTTTCCAGATCTTCACGGAACTATGAATTATGACTATTGTACTAATACATACGGTTTGAACTTGAAATTATCTCCTCGTACCTTATTCCGCCGAAATCTTCTTCAACCTGCTTTAATTTTCAGACAGTCTTTTGCACCGGTTTTAACCTTACAAGTTATTCTGATACTGAGAAATTTGAAATTGTCTTCCAACATTAAGTCAAGGTTAATATATCGCGCAAGACGAGAATGGCTTACCTGTGGGAAGTGTTCCACCACTGTTGGCGCTATATTCTGCACATTTCCTGAGACGATTCTGATGGTACTCTGTCCACCTAAAAATCTCTCATAATCCATGATCCTTCTACAAAGATAGATGGTGCAGAACTAAATAGTAAGCAAGCTTCAACCCACGTCTCCTTCCTGGTCTGCCATTCTCCACAAGGGTCAGCTGTTGTTGTTTGAATCTCTCTGCAAGAAGGGCTCTTGTTGCGTCGGGACGCATTAAGACCTATTTATTTTTTTTCTCAATTTTTTTGAAAAATCCTTACCGGTCGGACACGATGACGGAGGCCTACTCTAGGTCTGACTACCTGGAATTGTCTCACTATCATAGGCGGAGCTGTAGGAGGGGCAGTGGGCGGTGCGGTAGGCGGAGTCCATGTAGTAGTGGTAGCCGTCGTCGTCGGTGTTGTTGTTGTTGTCGTTGTTGTCGTTGTCGTTGTCGTTGTTGTTGATGATGATGAAGTCACTACCGGCCCTTGAATTCCATTTTTATCGATTCCCCTTGGATTAGAGACAAGGACAGGGGACATTTCTTCCTCCAACAATTGACCATGAATGGCTTTTTTGAAGAAAAATGACTCGAAGATTGAGTCACCGGTGAATTTTAAAATTTGTGATGTTACGAGGACGGATGGAGAAGGTGAGGTTATTGGAGGAGAAGAAGATGTTAGACGAGAGACGGAAGGAAATTCAGTCTTGATTTTTTGTACAATTGTACTGTCATTTTTTCCATCAAATTTGTTAGGTTTCAAGATTCTTTGGTCTATTTTTACTGCAGTAAAACTTTCTTTTTGGGTATCTATTTTTGACTCATTAATTTTCTCTATTCGGCGTCTTTCTAATGTCGTTTTATGTTTGGAAAATATAATAAGCGGCGCAAGAGGTCGGTCTTCTTTAAAACTTTTTTTTCGATCTTCTGACGTTTCCATCTTTGATACGGATCTTGAAGTATTTAGCATCTCTACATGTTGGTCCATTTTTGTCACATTTTTAAGCTCATTTTCCTCTTCTTCAGTAAAATTTCCTCTTGACTGGTTATTTGATTCATTTTTAAAGATCAAAGTCTCATTTCTTTCGTTCCCCGTTTCATTTCTTGCAAGATTAATCATTTCGCTGTGTACAGTTCTATTTTCTGAGTCTAGTAGATTGACAATTTTTCTATTCTCCTCCTCATAATCTTCTTCGATTTCTAATGTTTTGTTTGATGGAGCTACTTCAATCTCTTTCAATTCATTCATTTTTTTTCCAAGCAATTTTAGAATTTTACTTTCAATTTCTTGTTGTTCCTTTCTCATTCCCGGTGGAATTATATGAAGGTCGATTGATCCGAAGCCAGGAAACTCTTTTAGAGGTATTGGAGTATGGAAAAGGGAAGCAAGAGGAGGGCTTCTGGTGGTTGCAACAACTTCTATTGCCCTATTGTTCACCATTTTGTCTTCTTTTGCTTCTTTAACAGCTATAAATCCTGGCAGGAAGCCTATTCCGTCTCCAAGAACTTCAGGAAAGTACGGTTTAGTTAATGGAATAGGTGTAAATGGTATTAAAAGGTGTCCAGTGTCATTTTTCGACTGGATGGTGATCATATTATTGAATTTTTTCTCAAATTTGTCGTCATTTCCGACTTCTAAGTCTTCTTTTTGGATATCTTTCTCATTGTGAACCTCTTTGAGCAGCCTCCCTTCTTTCTTGCTCTGCAGTCCTTTTTTATTATCCTGTAGAGCCTCCTTATCATACAATTCTTTCGTAATATTCAAAATCAAAGACGATAGCTGTAAAGAATTCTTCAAATTAGCTAGATTCTGAATTTGTTCAGATGGCAGGTGTCGTGCGGCTAAAAGGCCAAGAAACGTGAAAGTGCTCTGTGGAGAAGCAACCAAAAGTCGTGCCAAAAGAAAAAAAGGTGTTAATGCGACAAAACGAACAGAAAGATGTTAATTTTATGAAACAAAAAAAATAAAAAATTCATACCTTTCTTAATCCTTTTGAGAACCGCCTCAATAACGACTTTTACCCCAGCCCAAGTTTCTTTTGCTGTTGGCATAAGCTGTCTTGAATCCAAAATGAAGCCATCCCACACTAAGAAAATAATTTTTGAATATAAAATGGCCTCTTAACCTTCCTCGCCAGGTCTCAATTCAAGCAAATAGACATATTTAGCTCCTCCTTTACCCTTTGCCCAGTCATCGGAACCGCCAGAAGAGGGATCTAAGAAAATTTTGGTAAAAGAGCAGTTTACAAAGAATATCAGCTCCAGTTCCAAAGCGATATTTAGTTCCATACATGGCTTCCAAAGCGGACACAGCTTTTCGACCAACTTCTTCCTAGAAAAAAGAGCTTTGGAAGGAGATATAAACCCAAAAATGAGTTTTAAAAAATCCCTCAAATTAGCATAAAAAACTTACCGTATCTGCAATATCTTCCGGAACTGTCTTCCTTTGATGACTGAAAGGATGGATCCACATTTGAGAGTAAGTATGAAGGGTGATGAAAGCGTCAACTTTTCCTCTAAGCTCTGGGGAAAACATCATATCTCGAACGGCTCTGGAAATGTTGCATTTTTAGAGATAAAAATAATAAAAAAAGAAATACTAAAAATTTGAAACGCTGCATAATAGTTTGCATATATCCAGCGCTTATAAGCAGATTTGGCGCGCAGCTTGTAAACGTTGGTGGTCAAACAGCAGTTTTTTTGGTAGAAGCTTTTTTTCAAAAATTTTTAATCATTTCTGACCTCGACTCTGCTTCACTCCAAACAGCCGATCCCTGATATATCTCACTGCATCTGTCGGAACTGGATCCTATCTCTGAAAATCTCTCCTGTCAGTCATCGCCTTTCCTCTTTTGCCTCACCTCCCCAGAACCAGTCAAAATTTCTATTTAAGTCCACACCACCACAGCATCGGTCACGAAACCAGCGATCCTTCTTACAGACCATATTTGAGCGATTCTTGCGCCACAGACGAATCTGAAAGAAGGAATAAGAAAAATGGGCAAGCAACAATTGTTTAATTGTCAAACGCTTCATGTTTTTGTGAGCAAGAGGTTTATAAACCACGGACAGACGTGGATTATTATCTCATTTTTATGTTTTAACGATCGCCCCCCACGAATATTAGGAGTATGGAATCACCCCCCACCCCCAACGAAATCAGTGAGGGGCTATAATGAATGGTGGGGGATGATTGTTAAATATTCAACAATTGCCCCCATTGGTGGGGGGCGATTCCATACACTTAATTGGGGGCCAATAGTTAAATTATGCCTTTTGTTCTTATTAGTTTTAAAATAAAACGAATTTTGGGGAACGAACCATAGGTGAAACTCCCGTCCTAGAGTACTCATATCCATCGGGATTCATTACTGGAGAAATGTAAAAGTGCAAATTGTCCATGGCCTCTCGAACTAATGCATCAGAATCGTAGTCAGCAATGAGCTGAAAAAAGACTTTAAAATAATTTAGGAACTTACTCTGTCGATAAAATAGACAACTGTGTGTACTGCTGCCCACTCCCTGGCGTGAATACCTCCATCTATCCATACAATTCGTCTATTGGTATTGTGAATGTTGGTTCCTAGCTGAAATAAAAAAATTTTTATCGTTTTTTAAATTTGGTTATTTTATTTTTTTTTATCCAAAGCAAATCAATAACGAATTTAGGGTCCCTAGTTACCCTAGGATGTATTTCAAAGTGAAAAGCTTGATCCGAACTAAAAAAACGCATCCTCAAGTCGATGAAATTCAATTTTTCGCGAAAACTTTTTTTAAACCTCTTTGTCCTGACGGTGTCAGGAAAACGTCATGATACTGGCAGAGAGGCGACGTGAACAGACTAGCATGGGGCTACCTCGAGAGATTTCCCCCTTTTCCTACGGTTCTAACTTTTCAATAATCAATCCTTTTAAGCGAATCCAAGCTGATGAACTTAAACAAAATTAGACATCAGCATTTAAAATAATTCATGGTAAATTTGACCAAGATATCTTCCCTTATACAACCGAAAGATCTTTTTTTTTCGACGCATTTTAACAACACGACTTGCCGGCTACAATGATCTAGGTATTACCCAAAAAGTACCTTGATAGTCTTGATCGGTCTTCCTTCCACTGTCTCTCCCATCGTAATTACTTTTGCTCTATCAGGATATAGTCTCTCGATGTCATGCATCCATTTTGTAATAACTTCATAGGAGTGATAGTCTCCGAAGCCGTACTTAAATGATTTTTTTATAAATGCAAAAAAAAATATAGAATGCAAAGAAAAAAATCAAACCCTGGCTTTATTTCCTCCCTCATCCTTCATTCTTTTCCTAAAATCTTCCAAAATTTGAAGAAATCTTGTCGGCTTGCTTTTTCCCTTCTGTTCTCGTTCAATAATTAACCTAAAAAATCAAATGACAGAGATTTTTAAGTGCTACTTTTGAACATCTGGAACGGAGACGAAATGATCAATTCCATGAAGAGATAACTGCTCTTTCAACCATGGTAAACGACTCTCTCGAACCATAACATCTGCCAAATGACCAATGGCATGAGGAGTCAACCAGAAATCTAACTAAAAAATTCCCTTTGAACTCTGTCTATTACACATCCCGCTACTTGCGATTTTTTAATTGATTATCTCGCTGCTAGAGCAAGAAGATGGATAGAAAGTGTAATCACAACTCGCAGCCACCTTACAAACTTGGACAGTATGTATTTTACGCATTGCAAGGATGGTTATAGTTATTTTAATCCATATGTACGATTCCATGCATATTTTTAGCATGAGTTTTGGCAGAAAAACAAAAGTACGTCGTACTGAGAACAACTGCGACTTGGAAAAATTTCATCTTTGAAAAAAAAAAAAAAAAAGATTTTAAGACAATGTCCTGTCTGTTGTCAAAAATGAATAAAATCTGTTTAAACTATAATCACAAGGTGTATTCTATCTGAAGAATTTAATGTACTTTACAGTGCGCAGAAGAAGATGTTAGAAGTCGAATTTTTTCAAGAATAACTCACATCATAAGTATGCATATTGTCGTGTAATTCCCGAACAAAATCCAGCTGATATGTGGTGTTTGGTGAGGCTCGAACCACGAGAAAAGTTCTAAACCCATGTGATCATAGACAAGGAAACAAGACGATTTTTGACTAACACTTTGTAACCTTATTAAAAAAGAAGTTTTTGAGTTTATTTTTTAAAATCTCTAAATTTTTCTGAGGGTGAAAGGAATTCAAAAATAAAAATACCGTAAATTCTCCAATAGAATCCCCGGGGGTTCTATTTTTCAATACCTGCGCGGAGTGGGGTTGTATTAGAGGGGGTGGGTGTATTTTTCAATAGGTAAAAAAGTGAAAAATTATTAGACTGATTAAACAATAAGTATTATATGAAGCAAGATTAAACAATAACTTTTATTTACTGTAAACATCACATCATACATTCCTCAAAAACGATAGATGTCCATTGAAGGAGCCTTTGTATTCCCTCCTTTGGTGATTTCTTTTACACCATCGATCATCCAATCTTCGTAATATGATCTTTTTTTTTTTAGATTTTTCCCAAAAATCTTATCTAGATAGGCAGCAATACATTCATTATTCATCCAGTTAGTCGAATGCCATCCAAGCTCCAATTTTCCCTTGTATTTTTCAACCAACTTCGCATCAGGACGTTTTCGAGGTAGAAGAACATAAGGACGACATTTATAACCATCTGATCGACCCGTGAGCATAACTGTGATCCTCACTTTTTTGTGACCCGTCGTAATAATAGAAACCTATAATAAAAAATGGAAACTAAATTAAACATTTCCTTCTTTCGATCCATCCTCGCACAAAGTCTTCTTAATGTTAGTTTCGATAAAGACTCCAGTCTCATCAGCCGCAAAAATATATTCATTATTATTTAGCTTCCTCATTTTCCAAATCTCCAAATCCTTTCTCATTAAAACGGCTTTATTTTTCAAAATTCGACGGCTAATTCTGTTTTTCTTCTTACGTTGTTCAAGAAACCATATGTACAAATCATTATCAAATTCTGTATCGTTCAATTTTCGTCCACCACCACTTAACCTTTTTGGTACATTTATTAGGCTGTGGAACTTCCTAAAAGAATAAAAGATTAAAACTAACTTACATCTTTTCGCGAATTAGGCTCTCTTTCGCAACCCAATCTTGAACACATCTTTTGTCAACATTAAACTTCCTAGAAGCATTTCTAATAGAATTCTTCTTTGCATAATCAATGCAGTCAAGTTTTTGAATAAAATCATAGGTTTTTCGTATTTTCTTAGTATTATTGTTTATACTAGTACGTTTATTTTCTGATATATTATCTTCTGAGTCTGACATTTCGTGTACTATAAAATTGTCAATTAGTAAGTATGCAAAAAAACAAAAAAAAAAGTATAATAAAAGAAAAATAAGAAAAAAACATTTTGAAAACAAGCCGCGCAAAAAGTATGTTACTTGGGGGGGGGGGGGGGGGGAAGGTTGTATTGGGAGGGGTGGTTCTATTGGAGGGGAGGGTTGTATTTTTCGATCCATCCCTCAGAAGGGGTTCTATTGGAGAATTTACGGTATTTAATTTTTTGAAGAAAATTTTACTCACTCATCTTCTTCTCCGTCTCTAATCGACCCGATAACAATATTCCATTGAAAAGCGAGGAGGGGTAGGATATGTAGCAGTCGTAACCGTGTTTTCATAACTGAAAAAAAAGAAAAATAAAATAATCTGAAGGTACCGAAAAAATGAAAAATGTATGTATCAAAGATGACTTGCAAACTAGTAAAAATATTCAAAAATGTAGTCAAAAATTGTTTTTCTTGCTGCCACAAAAAAATTTTTTTCTGGAGGCGCTTTTTCCTCAGTCGTAAAGTCATGGAAAAGCTTAAAAAAATTGCATATAGCTCCATAGTTTGTCTTCACAAAACGTATTTCACGAAAACTGTTTCTGCTTCCTTAGTGATAAGAAAACAACAAAGCCATCACAAAGAGCTGAGGTTCAAGTGGTCAGCTATTGCCATTGGCCACCCCAAGTGAAAGCAGCAGGTGGTTGACTGGAAGGGAGCAAAGCGTCTAAAGGGACACAGCCAACCGGCTGCTGTCGGGGGCCACGCGCGGACGCGGAGAGAGATGGCGCAATCGGATGATTCGGATGGCAGGAATGGAATGGGAGGTAGGCAGAAGAAGAGGAGAGAAAACACGGCCCCGACTAATTGGAAGAATCGAATCGAAACTTTCTCTAGGCTTATTCCTTCTTTCAATTCCTTTTTAAAGATGGCGCCAAAGAGTCGGCAAGTCTCGTCTTTCCGTAGGCGTTTTTTTTTCGGTCGTCTTCACAAAATCCTGATGGTCAGATATTTTTGAGATAAATAGAAAAAATACGATTAGATCAGTCGGCTTTTTTGGTGGGCGTTGGCGGCGGAAAAAAATAGCGCTCTAATCATTTAGAAAATCGCATCGGAACTCGACAAATATCTTAGCAGTCTCAAAAAGCAGTCCCTAGAAGGCAAAATCCCGTCTGTAGAAAGTGAAAAAAATCTAAATTCCTTTAAGGCAGATAATGATGAAAAAATTACAGGATTTTTATTTTCAATTCGACATTTTGGTAGCCTCTCACTGTTACAGAATAATCAGCCTAAAAAATTAACATACCGTCGAATGATTTTAGTATTGTATTTATATGCCACTTTAAATTCAAATTCTCTCCTTTTAAGATTTTATAAATAGAAAAAAAATAAAAGTTATTCAAAGTTAAGTTTACTACACAATGAAAACCTAAATAAAATAATCATTGACAATAAAAATTTTTACTAGCTACCCCAGACGACTGGAGATCATTAAAATGGTCAAGAAGTTACACACTTTTATGCTTCGATTTTATAGAGCTGTGTAATTTAAATAGTGAAAGGAAACTCCTAGCGGTAGAGAAAGAATTTTTTGAACCAAGAAAAAATCTTATGAATTAAACCCTCACTTTCTCCAAATTAAAAAAAAAATTCGTCAAAAAAAAAAAAGTCAAAGAAGAGCACTGGCATGTGGACAAAAGTACTTATTAGTGAGTATTGAAACATTTAGATTGTTTTCATTTTATGTTTCTCCAAAAAAATTTCCATTTCAGGAGAATGATTTGTTTGTTGAAATTCTTAACTACTTTTTTCATTGATTATGATCTATCTGAGAAAAAATTAAGGACTATTATTATATATATAGTTGTCCCCCTCCCCCCGCAGGAATGCTAGTTCTTTTTGTCCGCATACTATTTTGATTTAGGTTTGTGGTAATTTTCCTGCGCTGTTGTAGTCTATTTTTAGTAGTTTTCCTCTCTTTTCTCCCAGGTTTTTCTTTGCTTGGCCAATGAGATCGAAACCGTTACAACTAGGGGAAAACGAAAGAGAAAGAAAGACTGAAACCGATCGGATGAAAAAAACTAAGACTTCTAGTGATTCTAATAAGGAAGTTAAGAAAAGACGCTGCCGATGGCGGATAGCCGTCCGATTTTTCTTCTCCCTGATGTTCGCTCTTTTGCGATCTTATCGCTGGCAAAATCTGAGGTAAAAATGAAGGACACAGCCGACGTCACACAGAGAAACTTGTATGGTCATTTATGGAAAGAGGGTCAATATTTATGAAGCGAGAGTCTCGAAAGGGGCATAATCAAAACACGACAAGTTTGAAGAGGGAGAACATGAAAAAAGGGGATGTTTGCTGAAAAAATGGGGGAAGAGAAAAGTTATTCAGAAGGAATCATGAAGAAAAAAAAACCAGTAAGTAAGAGAAGAGACAGTGATCACTGCCGTTGCCAAAATACAATACACATAGAAGTAAAGGAATATCAGTGGACAGTTAGAAAATTGTTTTGAGATACCTTCAGGCAGAATCGTTAGCTATATGAAGTCACATCAGCTTAAAACAAAAAAGGAAGTGTTGCTTTCACGATAGTCGAACCGGTGATGAGAGAATGGTTAGCAAAAAACATTTATTTATCCGATCACCGCTTCTCTTGACCATGACGGTATAATATAATTCACAATATAATAAAACTTGTAGTCAGCAATTATTAAATGCTGCTCCGAAATTTAAAAAAGTTAAGAAAGTCTTTTTTTCTACTTTAAAAATTTTTTACAAGAAAATAATTTAAATACTCGATTAGAATGAGAAATCAGATCATGATAAACTAACCTAAAAAATAAGGGAGAACAAACTATGCTGATAGTTTATTGAAATTGTTCCTCGATTTTCCCAATTGGAAAATACTTAAATAAAAAGTAAAGAAAATTGAGTATTATTGTCCTCTACAAAAACGCAACAATGACCCTTCTCAAGTGGTTCCGCTCAAGTTTTACAAAGTAGCGTTAGAAAACCGGAAGGTTTGAAAAACGGCTAAATTCTTTTTGGTAAATTAATTGCTTCGAAGGACAAAAGAAGGCGAAAAATTATCCCAGTTAGTGGTTTTCCCGCCTTTGCTGTCCCCTTTTGTTTAATTTATTGTCCCGATATCGTTCCACTTTTCCCTATGCAATGCTCTATATGTTTTTCGATCATCTCTTCCGTATCATAAACTGGGTTGACTTTCTTCATATGATAGGGATATCCATGTTTGACCAAGTAATCGTGTAGACATGAGAGAGAACAAGGTTTTGATATAGGTAACTTGATTGATAGGGGTGAAGGAAATGATCAGATTAAAATAGTTTGATAGAGAGATAATCAGGAAATGTATAGTAAATGTCAACTCTCAATAATAATTTTAAGACTTATTTTTTGAAATAAGTAGAGATTTTACATATTTTTTTTCTTTCATTTATTTTCTAGGATTTATATTACACACAAAATTTCCTATTTTTACAGTGAAAAAAAATTTAATAAATATTTTCAGATGCATAAAAAAGGAAAGGCCCAGAATAGGTTCATTTTGCATTTTTTTACAGCGATTTAGTTACTGAATTTTTATGTTTACTATGCTAGAAGAATCTAAACTTAAAAAAACTTCAATAAATGAAAATTTTCCCACAACTATCAAATATATCCATTTTGAGGATGCAAATGTGAGAAGAATTTTGATAGAAATAGCATTTACCATATTCTGTTGTATATATGCAAAATACAGGAAAATGGAAGCAAACTGTTCAAAAAGATTGCATCGGGCAGTTAGCTGATCTCTGCCTTTTTGCTTCCGCATTTTCTCATTTTTTTTCGAGAGAGAACAGGAAGTCTCTTCGTGGTCGATCAACCAAATGAACATTGCGAAGTTGAAACAAAGAGAAGAAAACTGTCTGTGGGAAATAAAGGCAACAAAAAACAATACAAAGAACCTGTCTCTTTGCAGAAAAGAGAAGTAAAAGGGCAGTGGATACAAAAAACGAGACGGGTATAGAACAAGATTAGCCAGAGTAGCCGACAGGCGTAGAAAGACGGGAACAGGAACAATTGACAGCCGACGGAAAAAACAATATAGATACAAGAAGTTGGAGATATCGAAGATAGGGAGGAAACATAACAAAAGGGATATAAAGATAAATTAAACGGATAGAAGGAGGGCATGTTTCCTTTACTTTTATTAATTGAGGAGAACAGGTAGACCTTTTTTAAACCGTGGATGGCCCAGATGATCGAGACCAAGAAGCGAGACCACAACCACACTTCTCACGGGGCTGTGAAGATGAAACTATAGTCTAGACGTGCTGCATATTGGCTTTATTGTTTACAGGATGGATGAAAGGAATGGAGTAGAGTGGTTGGACGAGAGGGAGTGAAAGTTGGTGATAGAGAGTAGAGTTCCAGTCACAAACCCTGACGGAGGCATAGTCTCGTTAGAGAGGCGGGGCCCTCTGATGTGAATGAATGGCGACATAGCACAATCTTAAGAAAGAATTAATTGACAATACTGATTATCCTTTTTTCCCATTGAGTCTTCAAAAAAAATATATCGAGCGTCTCATCAAAAATCATGTCGCATTTGTAGATTAGGCATTAGCTCCTGCATATTCCAATCATTAAATTATGTCTAACAACATCGGTTTTTTTTCACTATATCCTGTAAGTTTTATTTCAGTTAAATACAGTGAAGATAAACTTTCCATAATTGATTTTACGAAAATCAATTATGGAGAATATGGCATTGTTTTCCGTGCAACATGTGATTCACTAGGGTATGTTTTCACGGTTCCTTTCACATTTTCTGTTGTTCTTTAGGATAGTTGCTTACAAACAATTTAAATCAGACAATAAAGATGACAACGAGAAGGAGATAAGTATGCTAATCTGTGTATGTTTTTTTAAAAATATTTGTTATTGAAAACTTTAAATTTTTTTGTTGCTTTTTCTTTTTTTATTTAGATAGATCTCAGGGTTATCTTGGATAACATGCCCAGAATATTAATATTTTTAAATATAACCACTTTAACTTAAAATTTAAAACTTCTCTTTCTATTTATATTTCATATATTGTTTGTTTTCAGCATAGCAGTCATCCAAATATTGTTCAAATTTTTGGCGCAGTGGTTGATTCGCAAGGCGAGTATGTTGGATTTGTCATGGAAAATATGGAACTTGGGAGTTTAGAAAGGAGTAAGTTTATTAATTTTTTATTCATCGCTTCTAATAGTCATTCACAGTGATATGGAATACAAATATTCTCATATCTACTTGTGGATTACGAAAGTTTGTAAGGCAATTGAATTTCTACATTCTCGTGGTATTCTACACAGAGATATCAAACCGAGCAAGTCAGCATTTTATAATGTATTAGCCATATTACCGCTAGTAGATAGAATTTTTTGAACCATGGAAAAGTTTTTTTATGAATTTTTTTTAGCATTTTTTAATAAGAAAAAATAAGATTTAAGGTAATCCGAAAATTTAAAAAAAAAAGGATGTTTATTACTAGTTCGAAGTAACAGACTGGATTCCAGAGGGATTCTATTGAAGATAAATATTTTTTTATTTTCTAGCATGGTACTTGGTCATTCATTATATGATATAAAGTTATGTGATTTCGGACTAGCTAAAGCTACAGATACAACATTACTTACTGCAGGGTAAGCTTTTTCTTTTACTTTATCACTTACATTCATGTGTTCAAAACGTTTTTTTTTTTTTGCAAAATTCTTTCCAGACGTGGAACGATAATTTACATGGCTCCAGAGGTTGACATAGGTCACGAATATGGAAAACCAGCAGATATTTATTCCCTGGACATTAGCATATGGCAGATGTTTCATCGAAAGTAAGCTTTTTTGAAGCTGTCTCAAAATATTCGCTATTCCACTAATTTTCTATGAAAACGTTTTCTTATTCGTTCATCTCGGATACAAATTTGTACTTTGCATGAAAATCATCGTAGTACAATTCAATATTTTCAGATTACCCTATTATCATCTCTCAAGCTCAGGTTTTGATAAAATGAAAATGATACGAGATGGAGAACGACCAATAATTGATGACAAAATTCCGCTCAAAATACGTACACTACTTGAAAAGTGAATCACTGTCTGGATATTGATGTACTTATTTCAGAGGTTGGCTCGGCGATCCTAATGAAAGAGCAACTTTAACTGATTTCTTAGAAGTTGTTATAGAATCGGAAGGTTTAGGTGGTGATGACTTACAATGCATCTATGATAAAGAAAATTCTGAAATAACTAATAATGAAGAAGAAAGAACAACACCAGTGGAAAATTTAGTGAAAAATACCCAAAAATTTCCATTATATCAACTTCAATTTGATCAAATTGCATTTAATAGAATATTCTCGTATACTCCAAATGAGAAAAGAGAAGAAAACATTGAATTTTTACGAAATGTTATTCGCTGCTGCTTATCTTCTCCCAGCAATGAGTCAATTTATATAATCAAAAGTGATTTATCGGAAGACAACTGCAAAACTGTACATAATTGGATGATTAGTACATATCCAACTGATGGATTATCTTTGTATGAAATTCCTCTAGCCGGTGAAGATATATTCATTTTGTCCTACAAACCGAAAATAGATGACGAAAAAGTCATTGAAATAGCTAAAAAAAAGTTGCAAAATCTTTTGAATTTTAAATTCATGCCAGAAATTGAAAAATTCATTCCGCTCAAAGAAGAAGATCAATTGGGTTCTGGAAAGCGGATAAAAATCAATTTAATTCCCGTCAACGATGATAAAAATATAACTTCTTTTCTGCAAGTAGCTATTCAACTTTATACTGAAAAAGTGCTGAGAAGAAAGAAAATTTGCGAAACAATTCGGGTTAGAGGAATCGAAGCCGTCTTTACAGTAATGGACAACTTGAATAAAGTGCAGAATTTCGAAGAGCAGTCTGTCAAATGTTTATTTATTTCACACGATCAAGAAATACTCAATTGTTTGGAACAGTATATTGAAGAGTCAGTAATTATTGGCTATTCGAGAAGAAATTCTTTTGGAAAGATGCAGGCAAGCTTATTTTTCAAGATCTTTTCCTTTTTTTCTTCTTTTATTAATTTTCGCTTATAGGCTTGGAACAATTTAACTAATAGTCTTAAAATTGACAAGTCTAAACCCAATAATTATTTGTTCACTCCCGAACACTGGCTGTTTGAATTTAAGGTTAACTTTTCTTATTCAACAATAAGATAAAAAATTTAGAACCACCCGGAGAAGATAACAGCCAAGACAAATGTTATTAAAGAATGTCTTAATGCTGCCATGAAATTTGCTTATTCGTCATTGATTTGATCCGGTGTTTAATACAAGTCAAAAAAGTCAATAATTCACATAGTTTACGGCAATACTTTACTACTTCTCTCCTCTAAAGACTATTCTAAACATATCACAATCAACTCCCCCCCCCCCCCCCCCCCCCCATCTTAATTTATGTGAGCCCTCCTCTCAAAAACTATAGATTAATGACATATTTTATAATAAAACAAATGAAAAATAAGCAATCTGAGCTTTTTAAACATATAAGAGCGGTTTTATAAAAATTATTTTCGTCATTCTCACGAACAACGTTTTCACTAACATAACTTTACAACAATTGATCACGGTATATTTTTATAGTTGGCTTATTCCAAAAAGTTTCAATTGAATTGGTATAAATAATAAACCTATTGAGTATTAAAAATATGTATTAAAAAAAACAATTTATATTCAAAAGAAAAAACAAGGAAATTTGCGTAAATTGCCCTCGCTATTAATTTCTTTTCAAATGAGTCCCATAATTATTAATTTGTTTCGAAAATTCTAAAAATTAAAACAGTCAGAAAATAAAAGATTGTATTCTTTAAATAATTTTAAGTACATTTCAATAACTAGTCTTTTTTAGAGGAATAACCTTTCATTAAGAGAAGTTAATTAGTCAGTCATGAACTTTTAAGGAGAAATAATCAAGTTCTTTTCTAAATTTTAGTTTTTAAAGTGTCATAAACATAAAAAGTTACGTTTCGTAATGAATTGCACAAAAAAATTGAAGCTTCTTAATGTATTTTGATTACTGACATTGTTGAAAAAGAATTTTAGTTTTAATATGAAATATGAAACTTATAAGATTACTTTCGTCAAACAGCAATTAAACGACTGAATTTTTGTGAAAATTACTACTTGTTATAAGTTATATGTTAAAAAAAACATGCTGACAATGTAGTTTATCATTAAAAACAAATAAAAAATGTGAATTCAAACTTTGCAAATGTTTCTGCCTTGAGAACAATTGTGACATTATATTTGATTACGCTAACAAATAAATAATAGATGCTTAGATGCTATATATTGTTTCCTGTTTCCGATTCCTTTTACGCATGAGACAAACAATGTTCTTCCAATGCAGATCATAAAAATATTCGCTATATCTCCCATTTTGGCTAAGAAAATACAAAAGATTGTGTAAATAAGAACAAAAATCATGCCGAACCCCGAAATATATATAGAGTACCAGAAATATCAAACATTTCCAAGATTACGAGATGGAACTGGTGTTGTTGAATCCGTATCTCCTCAGTGTGTCAATCATGTCTGGATGAACTTCTGCCTCTGCGGCATTATTCTTGCCTGAATCAGGTACTGCGGAAAAATGTTTTTAAAATTTTGAATCTGAACTGAGAAATCGCTTTCTAAAGTCAATTTACTAACATTTTCCTCAGATTGCATCCACTATCAGGTTTCCTTATCCACACATAATTTTAACGCATTACAAAAAAAACATCGACAATTGGAACACCTATTTAGGATCACGTCTTTTTGGCCACAAAAAGATAATCCCATCTAAATAAAATAATCTTTCATAATTCTGTGATTCATCTTCCATGTATTTTCTTCCAAATCCTTTCAAACTCCTCCTCCCCATCCTCTCATTGAGACGCCCCTGATTCAATAGGAGTAAACTCAGCAGAGCGACTGGGCGGGACTTTTTCACTGTCTTCATTCCGCTCCACATGTTATTTCCAGCTCTTCTATTTCTTTTTTTTCGACTTTCCTCCAGCCTAAAGTAAGTAACTTCAAATTTGGAGAAAAAAAACTAGGGGGTGAGATTGGCACGAAGGGATTAAACCTTGTCAACCAGAGCCGGACGGGGGAAGAAAGAAGACTGATCGAGGAGGAGAAAAGGGAAAAACAAAAGTGAACAGGGGGTTCCAAGAGATATTTGAACGGCTGTGTTTAGATTTTCTGAGCTCTAAAAGGAATAAGCCTAAGTCTAACCTAATCAGATAAATAGCTGGATATTCTAATTTTGCTTTTTTTGAGATCATTTTCTACCATTTACTTTCCATTGTTGATGACTTTCGAAATTTTTAGGTGGAAAAGGAAATCATCCAAATCCAAGTCTTCATCCAAGGTGTCAATTTTGTTATTTTCAGACCAGAAAATATATTCATCTACATCTCAATGGAGACAATGTATAATTATCAGTTTTGAATCTTATATTTCGTCTATTATATTCTCTTCAGAAGCTGTCTAAGCTTTTTTTCAAAGCCTAGTTCAAGTCAATTCAAGCCTCTTCTCCTAGTTATTTGCACCGTCTTCTTCCAAAAACTTTCACTCAACAACCTCCTATTTCTATTCTCAACTCCCTTCCCAATTAGGCAATCTCTTCCGGGGGTCCCTCCTGGCTGGCTGTCTCAATGGCGTCAGTCGGAAGTTCTTTTCAATAAACAAAGGCGCGCTAATGCGAAGAGAGAGTTATATAAACTGTCTTCATTACGGGACTATTCAGGGGAAGAATTAAGAATTTTAGTACTGAAATTAGATGAGTTAAAAAGAGAATATCAATATCGAATATGAACCCGTTCCCACGCTTCTTGCCCTCAATTACGCTCCATTGTCTGTGCTAACAGACGAGAAAGAAAGATACTTTAGGCTATTGGGAGAATCCATTTTCTTCTCTCTTCCAACTCCTTCACTCAATTGTCCGGAGGTTCAATGAGAATTACATTACGTGTGTAGAAGAGATGCAATAGGGATTGGAAGAAAAAGATTTTTGGGTTAGGAGGGGTTGTAAAAAAGGAATGAAGCAGAAGATCAAAATATTAGATTTAGCTTCATTTTTAGAAGGAAAAACCAAATCAAAAAAAAATAAAATAGGTCCCTAGCAAAAGCTCCTAAGAATGTTGAAATTTGTCTTAAAAGTGGCTGAAAAAATCAATTATTGAATTAAAAAATTGTGGAGGAAACAAGTGATTTTGCAGTTTCTCATTTTTATGTCATTTATTCCTTTTGAATTTTCTAGACCTGAAACAGAATATATCTTCAGAAATCCAGTTTTTCCTTAAGATTTTATTTGTATTTGAAAAATTGATATGTTAAAGAAAACTAACATTCTATCCTTTCCATGTTCAGACCAATGCTTATAACATTTTTATTGTTCGACTTCTTTTTTCCGTTCCTTATGTTTATTTTTTCCACTCGAATCATCTGTCAAGTGCATGAAGAAGTGTGTTGACAGGCGACGACACATCCCTTTTGACGCCTGGCAGCTAGTGACTGAATAAGTAGCCTGGGGGGAGGGGGGATTTTTGGAGAGTTGTTAAAAATCAAACAAACTTTAGATGCTTTTCCTGTGCTTCACCAGACTATCGTTTGGCTCTCGATAGTAATCGTGCCTTTTTTCGGGCAGCTCGGTAAGCTTCTAAAGCGATAAATCATTTCCAGAACACCTCATTTTGATAACACATGCAATGAAGAAGTCGCCGTGCAGCAGATGGCGCCCGTCGAAAATTGCCAATCCACGTGCATAACGATTTATGAACCACAATATGTTGGCGGTACGAAATTTTTGTGATTCACGATTCGAAGGGTTTTTGAGATTTTCTTTAAATTTGTAAAAGTTTATGTGCTTATAACAGCGACCGAAAAAAAACCTAACATCACACACCGCTTTGATCTATTTTAAAAAAAAACAAGCATTAAAGGATAGCAATTAAGTACCCTAGAAAGCATTTCACCTGGTGAAAAAAACGATTCAACCCAAAAAACGCCTTCATGATCAAATGGATACTAATTTTCTGTAGATTTCATGGATTTTTTCCCATGTTATATTTTCTGAATGGCTCAAAAACGATCCCAGAAATAATAAAACAATTCAAAATGAAACTCTTATATCATTTTTAGACTTTTTCGACTCTTGTTCATTAGTCATTTCCCAAATTAACAGATTCATTTTAGGTCTCCAGCTCCTGAACAAACCTTATCTTTTTATTCGTGGCTGTGCGGATCGAATTTTCGAACATATGGAACGTCGGCCAAGAGAGGTTGACTCCTATGTTCCTTTATTAGTTTTCAGATCGACTTTCTTCACCGCGCTCCAGTCTGTGTACCTCTTCAACTTAGTCAAATCTATCCCCATGTTCAGCAGAATGAAATAGTCGAGGTAAACGACAAATGGATGAGCCAGCTGTTGTTGTCTGACACAACACTATGATAAATTTTGACGGCGTTGAAACCAGATGGAGAGAGAAGCCAAGAGATTTTGAGGGAATTGACAGCTTTTTCCAAATGAGTATCCCCACCAACTTCTAGTTTCAGGTCTGCTCCTGTACTGACAATGGCTGCAACTATCTAGCAGCGCCTTTGAATTCTACCAGTCGATTTCTGTCACTTCTTTTGATTGTTTTCACCATCGATTTGATCGTATAGAAGCGACAAATTGCCTTTTAAAAATCCGATGAGCTTAAAATCATGTGATACATTTCTTTATCCCTTATTTTTAACGACGTCTCTCCTCATATTACAGGTCTATGTTGTTAATAAAAGAGTTAATAAAATTTTATACTTGTAAAAATGTGGAATATTAATTAAACATTTCTGACATGTGCAAGGTATCTTCCTCCATATTTTACATATCTTTTCTTTTTTTGTGATAAGATTTTGTGACACATTCTACTCAAAATTTACACCTAGAAAAATGTAAATAAAAATAAATTCGATTTGAATGCAAAAAAATAGAAATTTCTTAGTTTTTTTTATTCATCTCTCTACACAAATAGAAAATCCATAAAAATCACTCAATCCTAACTGCCATCTGCCTAGCGGTGGGAATGGAATTCGTCCGCGATAACACTGACATTCCTAGAAATAATTGAAACGGCTGGACTCGACTCTTCGTGTTACTTATTGAAGGAGCATCACTATTCGTTTTTCGCCAAAAATGGCCGAAGCAAGCTCGACGAATTTGAGAAGAAAAGGCCAGGTAGAAGATCTGAATTTATTTACTGTTATTTTGTTAGAAATTTCAAAAGTGTAAAAATAAATAATCTGGAAACTGATGAAGTTATTATTGACTTGTCATAGTGATCCACCAACTTACTGGTGTGCATCCTGTTGTTAGTGGCTTGGCAGCATAGCTCAAATTTGAATTGAAGGCTGCCGATCCCAGGTGAAAGATGTTGTAACCAATCCAATTGGCCGCATATACATGTATCAATTCAAGAATAAATATCATCACCGCGAGGATGAGAAGTTTATTTTCAACGGTAGAAATATGAGTATTCTTTCGAATCTATAAATTCATTTTTATCCTGAAAACATTCAAATTTATACTTGAACAAGCTTATAAAAAGTTACTAAGTAGACGAAAAATGACGTAAGCAACTCAAAAAATTGAATAGGAGAATAAATATAGTTGAAGGGAAATAGAAATTGTTCCATATAAATGAAGCGAGTGCCAGTATTTTCATACCAAATGACTTTTACCAGTCCGAAATGATGTAGAAAAGCGATGGTAAAAGCCCAAAGAACAGCTAGAAGGAGGAGAAGATCCATTAGCGAGGAGATCTAAACCAATTTTTGGACTTCAGACAATTTATATACCGTAAAACCTCCAATAGAACCCTCGGGGGTAATATTGGAGGGAGGGTTCTATTAGGAGGAGGGTTCTATTGGAGGTTTTACGGTATATATTTATATACATAGGTGTGTAGCACTTAAGAGAGATGTCATTTTAAAACATTCCTATTTTTGTATATTTTATATTTTTTCTAAAAGGAACGAAACTATCCGAGAAAAGAAAAAGATTTTAATTCCACCCAAAGAGAATGATTTGTCTGTGTTAGACCTTTTTGATCCCACCACTGTTTTCATGGTAAAAAAAAGACTACCTTCTTCGCCTGACTAATACACGAAACCGCTTCTAATCGAATAACAGCTATGACGACGTTAACAGCGATGATGAGATCTAGAGTAAAGGCAGTAAGAGATTGCCAGGCGAGTTGACGATCAGCATGGCCGTCGAGGATACACGTCTCGATGGCGCTGTCTGGAAAATGAATTATGTCCTTACTATTATAAGGAAAAAATAAAAAAAATTTTATGCCTAGCTGAGAGCAATCTGGCACGGAATCTATATCAAACATAGTCAATTATGAGTGACCCCCTTTAAAAAATAGTATGAACAGCCCAATAAGCAAAATGATCTTAATTCCTGAAAGAATCGTCGTTATTTATCGTGAATCTTAAGGACCATCTAGGTTAGTATCGTACCACAGATTTCTAGACAATCATTCTTGACGCATCAGATTGATATATTTTTTTAAAGTGCTAATGCTTTGCTGCTTGATTGACATTTCAGCTACTTTTAAAAAGATCATTAATTTTTTGGTTTTTTCCCTTTTGAATTCACCGAAGCGATTTAATAAACATCATTTTTTTCGTTGTTACAAGAAAAGTTAGAATACTAAGCAACAATCGAAATGGGAAATTTCAATGATAACGAAGCATAACAACGATATCAGATGTTCACAAGATCGTGAAATGTACATTTTTCATGCTTCAAAGCAGTTTATACATTTTATGAGCTTATTTTTCTGGGAAGTCAATTAAGCCAAAGCTAGTTTCTCACCTTTCGCCGTAAAAACAACCATCAGAATATCTCCAATAGCCAGAGTTATGATACTTCGATAGAATGGCGTTCGAAAGGATTTGTACTTGATTGATGAATAAATCAGGACAACCAACATGTACAGGTAAAAAATTGACATAACTATGCAGAGATAGAATATTGTTGTTCCAACCCATAGAGGTTGATAGGCAGGAACACAGTTGGAATTTAACTGAATCTGAAGGAGAATTCCATGAAAGGAATAATTTTGTCTGGGTAGTGTCGACAGAAGGTAACACTCAAAATTGCATACCACCCTCCCCTGTAAATAATAAAAAACCTCACAGCAATGTCAAAAATTTCGAGGTATGTGAAGAAGGAAGGCAGTTGGCTGGTATTCATTCGAATATGAAGAGAGTCAGTGTGAGACCGGGTGGAAAATTGATGGGATTAATTGCGAGGCTGAGAGATTACACGGATCACACGTTGAATTGTTGAAGATTTTTCAGTGTATATGAACATAAGGGAAATAAATTTTTCTGAAATGTATTCATCTATGACATTTTTGATGAAAAAGAAATTTTTTCCAGAATTATCTTGAAATTAGTAAGACCTACTGTCCCTTCGTCTAGTGTCCATTTTTCGATCTCTCTCGGTCACATCTTTTGTTTTTTAACAACTGTTCTCTTTTTATTGGCTGCATCAGGTTACTCTACTCTTTGACCTACTTTGCTTAATTTCTAAATCTTTTACCTAATCTTCTTCTCTCAAGTTTCTCAGACAGATTGCAGGATTCGGTGATTTATTAGATTTTTTAGTAGTAAAGAAGTATTATGAAATGTTTTCTCCTTCTCTATCAAATAATCTGTTTTGCTGACAAGACTTTTCATTGAAAAAAGTCAATGTTCTTTTATGCTAACATGCTCTTATCTTTTTTTCACTTTTTTCATCACGCTTCTTCTACTGAAAACAACCTTGATAAAAGCATAAGTCAATAAGTTTCTGATTCATTTCCACAGTTCAGACTGTCAGAGATTCAAAATGTGATATTGTGTTATCAGCGTTGATCTGTAATATCCATCAATATTTTTTAACTGGGTCTTCCAGTTATAGATTGTGGATACCAGGATTGGATGAGTAGCATGGAATTGAAGCTCGAAATAAAGAGCCGACCAAGCTACTCGAATTCGCATTAGAGTAATAAAAAATTATTCGAACTTGTACTTGATTTCGAGTAAATTTTGACTTCAAGTTTGAGAGGTAAAAATTTGCTTGCATTTTTGTGCGAATTGGTTCTTAGGGACTAGCAAAAAATGCAAGAAAAATTTCCCAAACACTTAAAATATACTAGCAAACCGATATCGGAACCACATTATCTATGAAGGGCGGTTGTATTATCCGCAAATAAATATATCTAATAATTACGGAGAGCCGTAACAATAATTAACTTTTTTATATACAAATATTCAACCATTATCGTCCCCTCATCATCTTTCTACCCTTGTTGATTCGCTCCCGTCAGACTATAATCAATATCATCATAGTCACTGCCTTTAACATTCGTTGTTCCACGCGCTGCTGGAGCTGGTGGAGGTGGAGGAGGAGCTGGTGCCGGTGCTGGTGCCGGAGTCTGTCCAATCTTTGGCAATGGCTCTTCATAATCTGATGTATCTGGTACTATTCCGGAAGTTGGAACTGGATTTGGCCCAGCTGGTGGAGGTCCTGGAGCCGGAACAGGAGGTTTCATAAAGCCTTGAAAATGCTGACCGAATCCCTGAAATTGAAGTTGTGATTTTTTAATGATGAATTTTTTTTGGAACAAAATGTGGTATTTACTTTTTCCTAAATTATTTTACGTTTATTTCAATCTTCTTATGATATTTATACATCTACATCTAGAGAAATATAAATCAGAAAAAATATCCTGTAGACAAATTTTGTATAAATTCTGATTATCACAAGAAGTAAAAAGCTATTAAATAAAAAAGAAAAATACCAACTGGAATTTTGATACCGCCCAGCTCTGAAATGTACCTGAAGAAGTTGTGGAGCTTGTTGTAAAACTCCTTGGAATGCGGGGTTTTGAAGAACAGGTCCGACTTGTTGGAAAATTTGCTAAAATTGGCTTAAAAATGGAAGAAACTAACTCCAAAAGGACTTCCACCACCACCACCTCCAAAGAGCCCGCCAAGGCTAGCGAGGAAATCTTGACTCTTAGAAACTCCAAGTAGCATAAAAATAAACAGCAGAATCATCATAGTTGCCAAGTGCTTCAAGCGGCCTTGGTGTAGCGAAGAGAAAAGACCAACACTGGGCAAACTGGTCTAACAGTCAGTCTCCACTTCTGTGTATTTGTGTGTAACTATCGCAACCCCTCTAGGGCATTTTTTCTAGATGACTCAAGGTTTATGGACAACTAAACGTGTCCTGTTGCGTTTTAGTAGTGGAAAACTTGATGGAATAAGAAGAAGTGTAATGACCCAAAATTCTTATGTGAGCTATGAACAGCAACATATTTTGCGTATTACCTATGATGCCTAACGCACTGCAGTCGATTCTTTCTTATTGTTGCTTGTAAACACTATTGGCGTCTACAGCAATATATAAAATGAAAAAAAGAACATAAGATAGGATGCAAACATCAATTGTAGAAAAGGCTTGTGAAAAATTTGTTCCAGGGATGGAAATAATCTGATATTTCTTCTGTTAGAACGAAATCGGAAAATTCAGAGAAACATCCAAAAAAGTCAGAAACTCGATCTTCGTGGTACTACGGAAAATTTTCGATTCGGCTATAATAGAAACATAAAAGACGACGTTTCATATCCTCAAAATACTCCCCCTCTTCTCTAAAAATATATTTCTTTTTGACGTAAACTTGTGTTAGGATGTTCCCTCTGACGTCACAATTGTTGCTCGTGCTCCCAATAGGAAATTGGGCGCCATGGAGATGCTTTGTTTCATTCATCTCATTTCTTTATGTCAGATAGCATCGCTAATATTTTCAACTTTTCGGATGAGCAGATAACGGCCGTTCTACCGGTAATTTCTTATATGCCAAACAAAAAAAATAAGAGAATTTTAGCCTAGGCAGAAGAACGCAACGATACTTAATGAAATGGGATGGCAATATTGGTTCCTTATCGGAGTCAGTGTACTCTCATTGCCTCTCTATATTATGATTATCGTGACTATTTTGGTTAGGAAACCGTCAGTAACAGCTAACAATAATATTATGTCCACGAGAAGGCTCAATGATGCGTTTTACAATCTCATCCTATCACAGGTAATCTGCATATAGTGCGTATAGGTTCAACTCTCAATTAGAGCTTTAGGTACGTTAAAATATAGGAAAATTTTTAAATGCAATGTTCTTAAGTAATTTTAGTTAAATTTTATCAGGATGGTAAATACGGCAAAAATTTTTTTGAGATAGATTGTACCAATAAATAACTTTAACTAGATCTATCTAGAGATGAAAGAATAGGCACTGAGCGCCTCCCACAATATAACAAGCCAAACTAATTTTCAGGGCATCGCCGACGTCCTTGCCATCCTCTTTTATTTTTGCTTTAATGTCCTTCAAACTCTTCCATCTCTCGACTCTTTTTTTCTCGAAAACAAGAATTGGATGGCTCCATTGGGCTATAATAACATTTATTTCTTCTTGGTTCTCCGGACAAATGGCATCATGCTCTTCAGTATTCAAAGATATTTGGTCTTCGTGAAGGATATAACCAATGAAGTGAGCCTTCTCTGCCGAATAAAGTCACAAATTTAGACGTATAAACTGCAGCGGCTCTACGTGATTTTTTTCATCCACTGGGCTCCCTCATTCCTAATAATGCTGCCAGTAACTGCGAATTTTGACAAAACCTTCAATGAAAATAATTCTGCGACAATCGTGAGCCCAATACAACTTGGAGTAAGTCATCTTTATAGACAATAATGGTTTAAAAATTGTTCAGCTCTCCTCCGGCATCGCATGCGTGACTCTGATTATCAATGCTCTCATTTCGGGCGCCTGTTATATTGCTGTTGTCAATTCTATCTATAAAAGGAGCTCAAAAAAGATAGTGATGATTTATCAGTTCAGGTAAAATGGCTGGAAATAATTTAAATAGAGAATTTTTTAATTTTTTTATCTGACAAGCAACATAGAAAAATATGAATAATTGAAACAAAGATGTATATTGGATTTTTTTTTTTTAGAAAACAACGAGAATTTCGCCTCTCCGTCCAAGTGTTCTTTCAAATCTTCGCGATGGTCAACTGTTTGGTGTATCATTCCATTCAATTCTACATCTTTCTGACAAAACCGGTGAGCTTAGCCGTCAAAATAAAAATAAAACAAACGGGAAAACAGTTTTTTGTTTAACAAATTTTTCAGGAGGATTTACGCTCTTTGAACCATATTCGTGAATATTATCCCATCATTACCTGTGAATTGAGCTTTGTAAATCCATGGACCTTCATTTTTATTAATAATCGTCTTCGACTGGAACTGTATATACTCCTAGGAATTAGAAAAAACACGATTAGCCTTCAAATGAACCAGGTGCTGTCAATTTAGTGATCAAAAGTCAAGAATTTAGGCGTTCATCGAGCGAAAATCGAGTATTTTAAACAACAGTGGACCGCGAAGAGGTAGTTCGGTGGTTCAAATAAGTGCTATTAATTTACCGGCAATTGTTCGATGAGAAAAATAAATTTTTGGTCGATTTCAGGACATCAGTTATTTCTGACAACTATTTACTAACAAAATAAAAAAAATACAGTAGTGGAAAACAGTTTACCCATTTTCTTCATAGTATTTAGATAGTATCAATTCTAGTTCTTTGAGAAAAAAAAAGAAAATTTAAGTATGTTTTTCGTGTTTAAGAAAAAATAGTACTTGGAAGTCATCATTATTTATTTATCTTTTCTTTTTTTTTGTTTCCAACTAGCCTTGTTTGCATTCTAAGGCGACCATAGTATATTTTACTATGAATAGGAAGAAATTCATAAAGTTGCAATCTCTTTCTAGCTTTTGAAAATAACTTCAAA
The DNA here is from genome assembly GCA_932521415.1 of Oscheius sp. DF5120. Lineage (NCBI taxonomy): Eukaryota > Metazoa > Nematoda > Chromadorea > Rhabditida > Rhabditidae > Oscheius > Oscheius sp. DF5120. The sequence continues at coordinate 6,814,256 of OW051461.1, forward strand.
ACTATTAGCTGGATCTGAGCTCTTATCACTAAGTATGATGGCTAAAATTTCAAAACTTTTGGGATCATGGTCTATTCGATCAGATTATGCATGTATGTTGTTTTTTACTTAGTAAATATCTTTACTACCATTATTTAAAATTTATCATATGAAGAAACTCGAAAATGCTATTCATAACAGAACAGCTAAAACTATGATTCCATGGCACATTTGTCTAGAAAAGGCATTTTTATTGAAGACCCTACCGGTTAAGTCCAGCATCTACGCATTACTCTTATCAGTCCTTTCTCAAACATCGCGTTAGTTAATGCCTCCTTGCAGCTTATAAATTTCACTTTTCTCATCTCACTTCTCAACCTGATTCTGTTATATTCAAACTATTAGTTAAAGTTATTTTCCTTTCTATTTGTTAATGTAAAATCTTAGGAGAATAGTAATGTAATGGATAATACCATATTAGAGTTCGGTTTTTTTACTTTGTTTTATGCTTGGTTTGAAGCTGACGAAGTTGACCTCTTATGGATCGAAGATTAAGGATTTGGCTGACGATACTGAGAAAAGGATATCTAACTTCCTCGCCATCCCCTCCCATTCCATCAAAACCGAAGAACAAACCCGAAATACCGGAGTACAATATAGTTCTGTTCGGAGACTCGGGAGTTGGGAAAACAACCTTTATCAATAGTTTTGTTAACATCATGAACTTCCCATCTTGGGAAGCAGCTCTGACCAGTGAGCTGGAGATAGTTACGCCGATTCAATTCAGTCTCCAACTTGATGTCAGTCACCATCTGAAGATTTCAGTTTTAGAAACACAATCCTACACCTTACAACATCACGGCATATCCGAGACAAATAGCATCTGATGCTGAATTGAACAACGAAAAAATTGATCAAAATGATGGGGAATCGAGAACTCAAGTAGATGTTCTTTCTTTTTATTTCTCATATTTTTTAGAAAGCTATGACTCATGAATTCAAAGTAAATTTGCATGGAAAAGAAGTGGTCATTAGATTGATCGATACGCCTGGAATTAATGATACCAGAGGAGGACAGCAGGACGAGAAAAATTTCCAAAGTGCCATTGAAGAAATTGAAAAATATGAGTAGGCAGATCTGATTAGTTATAACCACAGATATAGCTCCCTAGCAGCTATTCTCATTCTCATGCAACCAGACGAGTCAAAAATTACGACGCACTTCAAAAATAGGATGACCACGTTGTTCGGGAGACTGCCTCAAGATGTCCTGAACAATGTCTTCTTTTGTTTTACAAATACGGAAACGACTGGATATCAACCGGGAAGTACTCTGCCATCGTTGCGTGAATATCTAAAAGAATATAAGTTTAACATTCATTTGGACACGTAAGTTTCCTTGTTATAAAATGTACAAATTTCTAGAGAAAATACCTTCTCCTTCGCCAACGACTACTTTCGCTATTTAGTTATCAAAAGACAATACCCTGATAAACTCAACCAGCTAGATTGCTCTGGAAGCTGGTCATGCACACAGTCGGAGGTCCAAAGGTTAGCTTTGTTTAGACATTTATTATGACGAGCCGGTACTGATGCGCGGAACATCATTCATACATTTGCGAGGGATTTTTGTGTTAGCCGATATGATTGAGGGTGAAAACAAGGGTTTTAGGATTAATCACTCTTTTTTTAAAAAAATCTTCACGATTCAAAAACTACAAAATTTAGACTTCTTGGCATCCTGGTGGCCAACGCAGATGAAAATAAATTAATAGACACCGAATCTCTTTTTCTGTTCTCAAAAGATGGCGAAGATTCCGTATTTTAGGTAAAGGACTGGCTCAAATTATCAAAGCATTTGTCAAATACCTGGTTGTAAGTTCTTTTCCTTCCTGTCTTTTAATTGTAAAATCTTAGAAGAATGGTAAAGTAATTGATAGTTCCACAGTAAGGTTCAAGAAAATCTTAGACCTTTTTAGAAAAAACAAGAAACCCTCCAGATTATGAAATATTGTGTATATTATGCTGAGTATCTTGAATACAATTTAATTGGGAAACAACCAAATTACTTTCTGAAAGAACTTAGCAATTTAATTGAAGAAGAGGTTATATATCTCATCCACAGAAATCGGTGTTTAGAAAAAACAACATAGTCTACAAACGGAATTGGGAATTGCATTATCCGAACATATGGAAAAGTATAAGGAAGTGAGCCAGGTATTAAAAAATGAACTTTCTAACGGTAAGCGAGCACCAATGGACAAAGTTGAGGTAATATGAGAAGGTGTTTTTACTTTGTTCAGTTAAAACGGCTTGGTTTGGAGCTGACCAAATTGACCTCTTATGGATCGAAGATTAAGGAGTTGGCTGACGATACTGAGAAAAGAATATCTACCTGACTATTTGACTTTTCCTTTTCTATATTTGGCATCATTTCCATCTATTTTTTGAATCAAATTCTTTTGTATTTGCTTTATTGTTTCAAGAAGTATAATAAATTTGTAAAAAAAACTGTTAGTATAAATAACTTTTGCTAGACCAGTAGGGTTGGTGTGTAAATATAAAAATATCGAATGTAAATATAAATATCTAAAATTCCTGCCTAAGATGCAGAGAACCGAAATATTTCGGCTAAACTGTCACTCAAGAAACGAGTTTCTTTCCAATTTCAACTATCATTTGACAGTTGTTGTGTATTTCTTGTATTTCCTGAAGAAAAAAGAGTCGTTTGTCTGGCATGTTGTTGACTTTAAAGGATTCCTTGAACATCATCATTTGAGCCACACAACATTGCAATGTTAATCGTCTTCTAACCGTCAATAGCGATAGAAAATCATTAGTATATTTATTTTGTTTAACAAAAAGAGTAGTATCAAAGAGATTGAATGGTTAGTTGGCGATTATTTGCTTGAGCTGGGGGTTGGGACTTCAATTCTGGTTCTTATCGAGATTTCTAAAAAATATTATTTTCCAATGGCTTGTAACCAGTTTTTTTCATTTTGTAATTGTTGGCTTCCAAAAACAAATGCAGTCTTAAGTTGCCCGCTACTCTGAAAAACATGATAATCGATCATTTGGCGAACCTCTTTCAACTGCTCGTTTAGTTTTTCTAGCTCCTTGTTGCGTTTCTCAGTTATCGCTAATTTGTCATTAATCTACTGATAAAAAAATATTATTTTGAAACCTACCTTTTTCTTTGTAAATTTAATTTCGTCAATCTTCTTCAAACCATACTCTCCAATCGAAGAATTGCCTAAAATTCAATACTTTGAGATTTTATCTCCCTGCTCGAGGTTCAGTAGTCAAATTTGGGTAGAATTTTTTGCCTTTGGTAATTAACGTTGCAAAAAAGTCTAACAAGGCTTTCCCGAGCTTATTTTCCCCCTTTTTTGTTATTTATTGTTTTTTGTCTTTTCGATTCTTATCTAAATTTAATAAATTAAAAGAATTATTATGAAAACCTCCTTTTGTTAAAAATTGCTTACATAATAGTTGAGCAATTTTATGAAAAGTTGCCTCGCGCATCTACCTGTAATATTTCCGTTAGGGAAACGCTCTTCTCAATAACACCGTTGCCAGGGATGGTAGGAGACATTGGCTCATTTCTTTTCGGAGAAATTGTAAGGATGGTTTCGTCTTGAAGTCTAAACAGTCCTTCTATGACGGCAAGATAAGCTTATTCGTTTAATACAGGCTCTGCCTCCGGTTCAGCTATTTGGCTTTCCTCTTCTTGTTTTTTTTTCTGCGTTTTCTTCATCTTTAATATTGAATTTTTTCCAATTTTGAAATGCCTTGACTATTTTTTTTGGTCGTGGCCGAGCAAAAAATTGTTTTAAAATAGATTATGACTTGGATGGAACGTTTTCGGGATACGTTCAAATATTTTTGTCTTTTTCACCTTATCTTCTTTTGTCTACAATAAATGTCCTATATTCTAATAAATGGTTCTGTTATTGAATTATATATTCTTTATATTCTGAAAAGTAGAAAAAATAAATGGGAAAAAAGGATAAGCGTAGAAACTGAAAATAATAATAAATAAATTAAAGGAGCAAAAGAAATAGGTTCCGCGAAAATATTTCATACATCTTTGATGTAAAGCATAAGCTAATTTTCATTTTTGGGACTATCTCATCTCTTTATACCTCATTTCTCTCAGCAAAGCCCATTACAACATTTTCCAAACTTTTCAAATCGTCTGGATCGTTGCTGTTCATTAGCTCCTTAGCCAAAGAAACTTGACGATTAGTGAGATATTGAATGAAATTTGATTCCTAAAAATAAAAAAATTTTTTAGAATAAAGTGCATAATCCTCCATCCACTTTCTAGCATCTGCTCATTCAGGCTGTGATACAAAGTTTTTCAATCGTTCGAGTCTCTTATTAATAGTCATCATCGTACAGGTTAAAATATCATAAGCTGTGTTTAACTTTTTATCGTTATTCTTAAAATAAATGAAGTAAAAGTAAATTCAATACACAATTATTTACAAAAATATACCTATTAAAAAGTACCATACGTCTTTCCCAACCAACCGGAATTTAGATCAACGGGTTTTGCATGACTCCGAGGATTATTCTGAACTTGTAGCAGTTCGAACTTCTGGATTTCACCGATAATGTCACCACTTCGCGACATTCCCTTCAGTCTGTCAACCATATGGTACAGATCATCCGAAGACTTCAACTTGAAGCAATTCTCATCTGCCTTTTGGCTCATCATTTTTTTCTAAACAGAAAAAAACATTTTATAAATTTTTCACGAACCTCCTGAATGTAACCTTGCTTGTGCTCTTCTAGCTGTTTCAGAAGATCTGAAGGATCATCATCTTCGTATTTATTGGTCTGTAATGAGGATAATTAAATAAGTAGCAGCTCGTTGTGGATGGGCAGATTGAAGGAATAGTGGCTACAACAAATGGGTCCGCGCTTGACTCTAACGAAGGCGTAGCTTTTATCGTTTTTTTCTACTATTCCTATAAAGAATACCAAAAACCAAATAAATTTCGAAAACGTTAAATTAAATGAGTCACAGTGTAGAATAGAATTTTATGTAAAAAAGGTACTGCCCATGTTTGTTAGTATGCTACAAGCTGTGAGAATACCACGAACAATTCTTACCTCTTCAGTGATGAGGTAATCAACGTAATCGCCATAAGCATCACTTAACGGGACGATGGAATTGTTTTTCAGGAAATCGCTGATCGCAACACAATAGTCCGTGCGTGTATTAATGTTGTCCTCGTTCTCTTTCTCCTTCTGACGTAGCTCCTTCAGAAAACTGTCGCATTTTTCGGTCCGATCTTTGATATTATTCAGCTCTGTTTGTTTCTTCTCATCAAGGATCTAATCAGTCATTATGAAAAAGTTTAAATTCTTACATTCTCCTTGTAGCTGATAATATTATATCGAATATGCATAGATTTCATTGTCTTTCTCATCTTCATTTTTATTTTCTGTTTCTTTCTCGTCAATTGGACTTTCTAATGTGCTGTCAACATCGGATATGTATTGAATTTCCTAAAAAAATAATCGGGTAGAAAAGCAAGACTACATATCTAGCTTCATCATCGCTGTTCTCGGTAACAATCCACTTAACGGCATTTCGAGCCATATTGTCTGCTGGAAAAAACATTGGTGAATTTGTCAAGAAATCAACAAGAAAAACTTTTTTTTTAAATCGAAGAAATTTTTTCATAAAAAGAGAATAAAAGAAACATTTCGAAAAACAGAAGAAATTCCGTAGAGGGGCATAGTAAAATTCTTCTGTAAGGGCACTGTTATTTGATAGAAGCATAATTCTAAAAATCAAGTGCATTTTCTCAAACATTAAATGGATCTATCAAGACTATTAGAACGTATAAAAATTCTTTGAAATTGTTGGAATTTTTTCAAAGAAATCTATTGTTTTTTCAGAGTCTCGTAAAAATGAGATGAAGATTTGAAAAAGAAAAGTTGTAGAGAATGTACTCTAACAGATTATTTGCGTACATCAGTATTTCCCAATTTCTCCGCGTATTTTGAGATAAAATTTTGGCCAAATACTGTCCCTAGCAGCATTTCTTATCAGTTTCTATCTCAATCAAGTTTTCTTCTTCTAAAAGTTTTTTTCTGAATTTAACATGTTCAACAAAAAAAATTCTTTTTTGAAGATGAGGGCTCCTGGTTTAGTAGTACCTTTCTAACAAATGATGGTAGTATATGCACACGTTTCTCAGTTCATTAGAGCGCGATTTAGCATTGAAGCGCGGTCTGTTGTCTTTCAATGATTTCCACTATCTTTTATTTTCATATCCTTTTTTTTACAGACAAATATTAAATTCTGTTAACAACAATAACATACGAAATATGGAAATATGGAAATATTGCATGAAACTTTTGTAATTATATTGATATAACGAATATAAAAGATGGATTATCGTCATACCGGGACGTTTTAATATTTAACAGCTCAGATTGACAGTAAAATGCATTTTCTTTCGGCATATTGAATAAATCTCCTTTTTTTTCCTTGATTCCACAGATGATGAAGTTATCAGTGACTTAGGTCTAAAGGAAATGAAAATCGACGGACCAAGTACTCAGCTACCACGTCTCCCAAGACGTTGGACTGTGAAAGGGGTGCATTAGGCAACAGGCATTGCATGATGGCTTTATTAATTATTGGACAAGGATGGAAGATGTTATCTAGTTGGGAAGCAATAGGGATAAGAGAGAGAGAAATTCGAGTCACAACCCTGGCCGAGGCTAAGCCTGGAGTTCCGCATTGGGAAGGCGTGGCCTTCATTGAAGTTCTCAATTTGATTAAATTATATTCTAACTACCAGTTAATACAGTGCGTTTCATAATTATAGGGGCACCCCCTTTTTCATCGATTCCGCGGGCGCGTTATTTTTTTTGCCCCCCCCCCCCCCCCGCGATTAAATGCGACTTCAAAAAGATGCTACTTGCCAAATTCTGAAGGAGTTGTGGCTCCAAAGCATCCCATGCAGCCTTCACTGCTTGTTTTAGTTCATCAAGGCTACGAAATTGCTTGCCATTCGCAAAAATTTTGCGGACAATAATCCCCCAAATATTTTAGATAGGATTCTGCAAGCTGACCATTCCAGAACGTCGATGTTATTAGCTTGAAGCCAGGTCTTAGTGGATCTGCTGGCATGAATGGCCGCATTGTCTTGCTGAAAAGTCCATCCTTGACCTGGGTTATTCTGTAAGAAAGATAAAAGATTATCTCTAAGAACTCTCTGATAGTCGGTCGAGTTCATTCGATAAGAAATAAATGCTAGGTCGAGCACTCCATGGGCAGAGAAGGCGCCCCAGACCGTCAGCGATCCACCATCGAAATTTTGAGTGTTGAAAAAACGGGGTTCTTTTCTTAAGTCACGCCAATAGAATTTGGTACCGTCTGGGCCATCCAAATTAAACTTTTTCTCATCCGAAAGGTCACCTGGTAACAAAAAATGGTAGCTAGAAAAAACACCTACCTTTGTCCAATCCATCTGCTGGTTAGTCCTAGCAAATTCCAGTCTGGCTTCCTTGTGACGGTCAGTCATGAAAAATAATTATGAAACGCACTGTATACTAGCAAAAAATATACCCCTCTCTCCTCTTCCACAGACATCAATTATATTTATTTTTTAGATTCAGAATTGGTCAAAAGAATCCAAAAAATAAATCTAATATAAAATAAAAATGGCAACCAATTCCAAATCGCCATTTCGATTTCTCGATGACATAATGGATGATACTATAATTAATGGTGTTCATGGGGTTATTGGAATGGATGACAAGATAGGAGAAGAAAGAGATACAGCTGTATTGTATTTTCTTCCCAACAGTAGCATGAGGCAAGCATATGATCTGTGGAAAAAAGAGGTCAGTTTGTTTCGTTGCTGAACAAAATGTTGGAGATGTCTATTGAAATGCTAGATTGGATGAACACCTTGCCGATTCAACAGTTCCATGAATTGGTCGAACTTCGATTTCAAAAGGAAAAGGTAACTGGAAAAGAATTCTTTGCGAAGTTCAGAAAACATTTGACTTGGATGAAATATTTAGAAAAGCCCATGAAGAGTAAGTTTTATTTATGTAATATCATTCTTGAAATATTTATTTTAGTTTGAAGAAATTCGAAGACGGAACATACAGACGATGCTACAATGAACAGCAAGAAAACGTTAAAGAATACCTCCAACAAACCAATGAACCATTTGAGAGCCAGGTTAGCCTTTGTTTTAATGCTGTCGTCGAAAAATATAATGAAAACTTAAAAATATTAGTGGGTGAAATGAAGCAGATGCATATCAACCAGAAGGAATCAACCGAAAACATCAACAAAGTATGAAACTTTGTATCAGTCATTTGGGTTTTCTTTCAGCTCATAGAATCTCTAAACAATCAATTTGAAAGGAGAATAACACTAGTGGAGGAAAGGGTGGCTGGGATGGAGGTTCGAAAAAAACATAATTTCTACAATTTTTAGAAACAAGCAGAAACCATTTCGGAGCTGAAAATTCAACTCGAGGAGTCGCAACAGAAGGCGAATAATACGGAGGCTGACGATGAAGAGAAGTAAGTTTCAAATCTTGACTATCTCTTTTTAGATTTGTCTCTGCATGTCCTGATATAAAAGAAGCCTACAATATTGTCCTCCTCGGTGATTCTGGAGTCGGCAAAACGACTTTTATTAACAGTTTCGCAAATTATATAAAATTCAAGACATGGGATGATGCGTTGGATGGAGATGTTGAAATTCTTACCCCGGTCAAATTCTACCTTTACGTCGACGTATAAATTTCATAATGCTAGATAGATTTTAGAAAGATACCAATGGTGTACAAGAAATACAGCTAAACCCAAAGAATGCATCCAAAGAACAGAAAGACAACGAAAATTTGAGGGATCATAATACTGGAGAATCAGTAACTCGAGTACGTTGGACAAATTGACTCGATTGCTTTAGGAATGTCAAATTTATGAATTCCCAATCCGAATAAACAACAAAGACATAGTTATTCGCTTAATTGACACTCCTGGTATTAATGATACGCGGTCAAATGGACAGGATGAAAAGAATTTCCAAATGGCCCTAAATAAAATGGAAGAATTCGAGTTAGTTTTGCTTTCTAATTGAGTCCTTAGTCGATAATATCTTTCCTCCCTTACTTCTTTCATTTTCTCTTGTTATCTTCTGCATTGAAGCTGAAGTGCGCGGGCGTCCAAAAGCACGAAGACGGGCGGAACTACCTTATATATGCCACGACCTTCTTTTTCAGGAACAGAGTTCAGGGCAAATATAAAAAACGAAAAAAAGAAAGAAGCAAGAGAGAAAAAATATTCTTTCGTAAGAGTTTCGCTAAAAAGAATCTCTGGTCCTAATGCAATCAATTTTCAGAAAACTCACCGCAATTTTTATTCTTCTCAAACCAAATGAAGACAAGATCACTCCAGAATTTAAACATCGTTTTAACCTACTACTTGGACAACTGTCGCCGTCTGCAAAGAAAAATATAGTTTTCTGTTTCACGAAGACCGAAACAACCGACTACGGGCCAGGCAACACCATAGATGTTTTAAGAGATTATTTTCAACGGAATCACTATGATATTAAATTGGAGTTAGTTAGTTTTATTTTTTCCAAACGGGTTCAGGGATAATTATGTTTGCTTTGCCAATGACTGCTTCCGTTCGCTGTGTATAAAGACCAAATTTCCACAATCTTTCGACGAAAGGTTTGATGGCGAACAGAGCTGGAATCATAATAAAAATGAACTTATCAGGTTAAATTTATAAAACCTCTAAATTAGTTCAGATTGTTTACGTTGTTGGAAATGAGAGTTCCTCATGTCACTGATGAAACCTATAAGATTGCTAAATTCAAACACCAATACGAGAGGATCTGTCCTGCATTTATTGATTTGTTAATAAGAATTACTGAACATATAATACATTTCCAAAATACGACAGCAAAAGATAAGGTAAAATATTGATATATTAGTTAACATTTGATTATAGGTCAGTTCATGCTGGACCGTTACAGACGAAATATCGTATTATTGTGCTTTGTTTATTGAATTTCTTAATGCTAATTCAATAGGAAAAGTAACGGATTCCTTCCGTTTACAACTCTCACAAACAATAGACAAAGTATGCTTCAATTTTTCTTTTTTATTTATGATTTAAGGAATTAACACAAGATAAAAAGGTTATTTTCACTGAAATTTTGAACTATTACAATAGGATTAGAACTACATGTAAAAGTAAAGAACAAATCATCCTCCAACATGTTACTTACCTTTTAACTTTTTAAATTCTATTTCAGGTAGTACAACAACAGAATAAAATCAGCAATAATATATATTTCGGCAAAGAGATTCGCCAGATTTTTGACCAATATCAAAAAAGATGACTACAAAAAGGGCTGTCTCATAACTATGGAGTCTTTCTCCTCATCATTCACAATTTATTTTTGATCACAATTCACTTGCTGTTTCTGTCTTGAGAACAATTGTGATCTTATCTTTGTTGTAATCAACAAATAAATAAGATTCTTCTTTGTTGTCGTAAACCTTAGTCGGTATTTATAACATAATAACTGATCACAATATCACAAAGGGAGGGGGATTTTTTTGAGTTTTTGTTTGTCCTTTGGCTGGGATGAGCAAAGGGCAAAACTACAACACATTACAACTCGGGATCCTACAGAGTACTATACAATAATAATGAGGGATCATATCGAGGCTTACAAACCCAAATACACTTCTTCCCAAACCGATCGTCGTGGGTGACGCAGTAGCTGAGGATTTGGTCTGTCGATTTTCGTTCCCCTGTTAGGTCTAGTCTATCTTGGGTTACCAGCGGCAGGGAGATGATGTAGATGTGATTTTGTCACTCTTGGTTGGGACACTACTTGGGCATTTTTGGGTAGTTGATGCTCTTGCGTGAGGAGAGTACTACACATCGGAAAATGGTCAGATTTTGATCGAGCGACAACAGCACTAACTAATGTTGTTTAAATAAAAAACGATCATCTCTTGAACGGGAAACTACGTACTAATAGTAAAGTACTAGAAAATATATAAATAAAGTTAAAATAAATACATTTCAAAATTATATAAGAATGCTGAAATCCTGACCCAAACCCCCCATTATGAGAAGAACCAGTGATGGGCGGAGCGCGGAATACGGAACGGATCCGCGAAACATTTTTTAAAATCTTAACGTTTGTCATGATTGCATTTTTAAAATGCTTGTATTGTTTTTGTTTCTAATTTGTTTCTTCTAATTTCATTTTTAGGTCAAAAAGCCTTTAGACCATTTTGCCCATTTTTCATTTTACAACATTTTTCGAATATTTTCGGTGTTATAAATGACAACTATTAGTTTCCGAAAAGATATGAAGCCATTGACAAATCTTGACCTCGAAGAGCTCGTGAAGGAGTTGAAAATAAAACATTTCCGCGGTGTTTTCATGAGAGACGCTCTCCCAGATGAAATACATTCCCAGGAAGTCGGAATTGTGAATCTTGACTCAAGTAATAATAAGGGTACTCATTGGGTTTGCTATAAAAAGATGAAAGAAAAAAGTTATTACTTCGATTCTTTTGGTTTAGATCCATCTCATGAAGTTATTAATTATCTAAAAAATAATGGTAAAGAAGATAATATAATTTAATGCTCCACATTTCAAATACAAGAATTTGGTACACATAATTGTGGTTATTTCTGTTTTCTAGTTTTGAAAATGCTTGAAACTTGTGATTTTCAAAAAGTTGTGTTATCTTTAATTTAAATTTTGTTGCGTATCAGTTTTAATCGCATATTTTTCATGAGCGATTAAAATCAACAAATGAATCATTTTTAAAGAGGATAATGATCATTTGAAGTAGTCTCTTTCCATCTAAAATTGGGTCGGTTTGTGAGCGAGAAATATCGAATGGTGTCTTTTCTCTTCCTTCCTTTATTTCAATTTGGTGGCTGTACATAATAACTACACATTATATTATTACATTAGAATCGAATATTATAAAAATTGTTAATATTCCCTCTCTAATAATTGACTATCGCTGTTAGTATTTGTTTCGCTGCACAATTCACACGTACTTCTCTTACGTGAATGCATTGAAGTACGCTACACATTTCCAGCTGAAGGAATGTTGACTACACTCATCGTTTGCCTCTGCCTTACGACTACTTTACATGCAGGTATATGCCTTGATAGTTAGCATATATGATTGGGCAGATAAAAATGTCATAGTTTTGATAAAATAAGTACCAACACAAATTCAAAATTTTCAGATGATATCGACACTCGCTTGGTCAGCGCTACTTCGACCTCAAAATTAACTTCAACAATAGGCAGCAGCAATCTCTCTTCTGCGAACACTTCGTCATCTTCACTGATTGACGTGAAGGAAGAGCTAGCCAAGATTGGCACAACCTGCCTGACCCCGCAAGATTTCGAATTGTTAACTGGAAACGCTCTCAGATACCATCTAGTAGGAATGTTTATCCACGCTTTAATCGAACAAAGCGTGACGACCATAGGTCTTGAAGAGTTACGAACCACACTCAAATTGTCCCCACTTCCACCCTGGAAACCATTTAACCGAACCGAACCAAGTGAGCATGAGCTGGCATCAGCAACTACAATCGAAGAGTACTACAATTTGAGGGAGCCGCGCTCAAAAATGAGAAGTCTTGATAGCCGATACTTTTTCGAGCATAACATAGATACTGCAATTACATATTTAAACAAGCGGCTGCCCTCGATACAAACCGTTTTCAAGAGAACATTTGAAGAAGTTTGTCCTTCTGCTCCAAAAGTGCTAAATAAGAAAGCAATCGATAGTATGATTGAACTGTTTCGCGCGATGGTTGTTAACATTGACTAGGCAACTTCGAAGATGCTAATGAGAGATGATTGTTGGGATGTAATATGATCATTAGATAAATATAAAGATGATTGTTTTTTACTCTAACCACCCTTCTACTATCCTTTACTCTGTGTGTCATGTTACAACAATAGCTTTGTCACGATGTGTTGTGCATTTGAATAGTCATATATTTTAATATTAAAATTTCTTTGTCATGTCTTGTATCTCTGCCCTTAATAAAGATTCCGTATATTTTGTTTATATTGAACTCACAGACTCAACACGATTTTCAGACTGAACACTATTTTTTTATCTGTGATAGAATCAATGCAATAATAAAAGAAATGTAAGAAATAAGTATGAAATGTCCTTTTTAGTTGATACATTTGAGAACTTTGCAGACGGCTGGTGCGGTGCGCTGAAATATATGAGATTTTTTGCTAGTTAATTGTCGAATTGTGAATATTATGCAAAATCGTTGAAAAAGTAGATTATAATTATAACGTAAAAGTCAAGGTGCAATGTACAGATAGAAGTGAACAAACCTTGTTTTGGATAAATTCTCCGAGAATGCCTGAAATTTGAAAGACATCCGTAAATACGTTCAGGCAGTCAGCGTCCTTGGTTGGGCATAAGATTGAAGTCATGGCGTTATTCACTTTGGGAAGAGGGGTGTTCAAAATCTGAAGTAAGCGATAAAAAATCATTTCTCTATATTAACTGCTTGGCTGTGCAAAGAAAAAAAGATTACACTAAATACTTTCCATTTCCTTTATACTGTAAGTATGAAAGTAATGCTTACCGTGAAAAGGTGATGAAGAAACAACTCGCACGAGGAACAGCTCCAAGCACCACTTTCGATTTCCTTTCCTTTGGAATCCCTGAAACATTACATGCCATTTTTGATTAGAAGAATTTTACTAGTAGTCTAATTATGCTTTGAATGGTTGAATTTTATGATTAAAATACGATTAAATGCTATGAAATAACTACAAAAACAAATAAACTTACTTGTCTGGGCACAGAAACAGAAGATGACTACAAGTGAGAAGATTGGATTCTTCTGTAGGTTCCCTTGGGAACATCTCATCCACTAGTGTTTGGAGAATTTCGTTGGCTGTTTTCGTGGCCAAAATGCATTTTTCTTTTCCAGGACCCAAGCGGCAAAGTCTTCGAACGGCAGAATTCGCATTGTACAGGAAACCTTTCAGGTCCTAAAAGGGTTTTTAAATTAATAATGCTTTGCGAATGTAGATTTGTACATTGTCTAATAGAAAAAATACTTACCGAGTTAGCGTCTTCTACAAGGTTCGGGCAATCCGTACAGTGATCATATCCACTGAAAAGATTACAGATAAAAAGGAAGCGTAGAATACGAAAATATTCACAGCAGAACTTACTCTGATAAGTGACAGGCACTGTATAAGAATCTACTACAACTACACAAAATCCAGATGCTATATGTTTTCCAACATCACTAGTCCAAGATCCATTTGGATTATTAAATTGAGTACTATAGTTTTTTATTATGCTTTCAAAGTCTGCATAAATGACGAATCTGTGTTTTTGAGTTTTGCTTATGTTTTCGAATTTAATGGATTCTTTTTTAGATAATTTATGTTCCACGGGCTTATTTCTACCACAATCTTCAATGTGGTTATTATAACTTTTCCAATTATTATAATAGTGATGACATCTAATGCAAAACATTTTTTGATGTTCTCCTCTTTTGTTAATTAGCTTATTAAGATTTTTGATTAAGGAATAATGAGAGTTTCCAAGATCATTTTGGTGATAAAGTAAATTGATGACTTTATTTTCACTAATATCACTAGAGATTCTTCGTGAAGGTCGAAGTCTATTTATTATACCATTTTGGGTACATTCAAAAACATTGACTACAAGGTCATTCATCTTTTCAAATTTATCAATATCTTTGATTTTCATAGGAAATTCAAGTTTATCAAATTTCAGTTCATTTTTATATTTTTCGTATTTAGCAACCCTTTCTGCATGGCGATCAGCAGGATGTAGATGAGCCAACACAGACCACATAAAACACTTATTGTCATTGTTCTTGATATTTACCACAGCTTTCTTATTTTTAACCCATTCAGGTAGTTCGATATAAGCAGAACCACTAGGTGAATTACAAATAGTTTGATTCATTTGAAGATAATTGATTCTTGAAATAGTCCAACCTGATCCTCGTGCTTGTAAGTTCTCCATGTTTAATAGTAATTCTTGACAAGCTTGTTGATAATACTCACCTCGATCTTCACCAATACACAATTCTTTAGTTTCTGATCTTACAGCAAAGTTTTCTACCATAGAGTCTTTCTTTTGTTTGAATTCTAATTTTAATGAGATTTTGACACGTATCACTTTGAATATCATTGATCACAAAATTTTTGTTCTTTTCAAAGAAAGAATTTATAATTTTTGTGATGATTTTCATATAATATTCGATTCCTCTTTTCTCAAAAGGGTCAAAGTATTTATCAAAATTTAGATATTTACTTTTGTTTCTATAGGTTGTTGTTCTTACAATTCCTTTTCTAGTTTCTTTGTAATCACTAAAAATAAGATCATCATAAGGAAATACTTCTTTAATATCAATTGGAACATCTCTAATTTCAGTTTGGTTTATTTGTAAATGTTCTCTAATAAATGCCAAAAGTTCTGTAGTACTCATAGATCTTAATTGTTGTGATTTAAGTATTCTTTTACGTTTTACACCGCCAGACATTATATCAAGAAGCTTAATAACTTCTTTACGAAGATCATCCCTTGACATTGAATTGAAATGATCCATTTTTTCTCAGAAGTAATTAATTTTTCAAAATCTTAGGAGTCAACACTTCCTTTTTATATATAAAAAATTTTTTAAAGAAAAATCTAAATTTCCGAATTTTTCAAAATGATACATCCAAATCTTTAAACTTCATAATAAAGTCAATCATTTCTTGCTTTCTCATAGTTTGGATTTCTCTAGATTTGAGGATGTATTTTCTCAATTCACTTCCAATCATTGCAACTTTTCTACGAACTTCATCTCTTTTCATTTTCTTCAGGTCTTCTTCACCTATTAAGCCCCTTCTTGTAGAAAAACCTTCAGTAATTTCTTCCAAGAATAGAAAAGAACATCGCCTAAAAAATTTACAAGATCCACAACAGTCCCAACAAATCGTTATCTCCATCATTCAAACCAGAAGCTCAAGAAAGATGAAATAAACTGGATCGAAAGACTACCCGGTACGGTCAGTTTACACAAATGTAATCTATGCCGGGCGCCATCTAAGTATAACAGTTGGTGCAACAGATACCCATCCGGGCTACCATCTAAGTCTAAGCAGTCGGTATAACAGTTGATGCAATAGGGATTATGACGCCAAGGAAATTCGATCCCAACAGATACAGGATGGGAAAGAACAGACAGTGAGAGGCGAAGTTACCCAACCGACTATAAAAAGGCATCGAGCCAAAAGAACAGACCAAACATGCCTGATTTTTTGCCTACCTCTTTGAAATATAAGGTGACTCAAGCGAAGGGCCAGATGACCCAACGCCTCACCGAACTTAAAACCTTGCTTACCCAAGCCAAAATATTTCAAGAGCCACTTATCTTCCCAGATGATGTGGATGAAAGTTTTGGATTCGCTGTCCAAACGGCAACGAAAATTGATAATCTAACAATTGCTCTTCGAGAGCAGTTGGATAGAGTTGAGACTTCTCTCGACTATGGCCAGAAGATTCTGGACAACCAAGTCGATGAGGCCTTGGTCGAAACCATAATGAATCAAATCAAAGTTCATTTCGATACTAACCAAACACCACAATTTATTCAAGAAACGAGTCAAGTGCTTCAAATTCTTGTCTTAAGACAGGGAGAGCTAGAAGCACGAAGAAGATTCGTACTTGAACAAGCAGAATTCAAATTCAATATAGCCCCTCAAATGGATACCAATCAAATGACAGAAGTATTTAAGAATCTAACCCTATCACTTCAACATAACCAACACCTTTCTCATGTATACGGAAAAACATTCAAGTTACCGGACTTTACAGGAAACCCCGCAGAATACAGTAACTTCATTGCCCTTTTCGATGAGTTAGTAGATAAGAGATCACAAAACGATCTAGAAAAGCTTTCTGTACTAATCAGCCATTGCGTAGGAGACGCTAAAACTGCGATGGAATTTGTTCCTCGTACTCTCGAAGGCTACAAATTAGCTCGAAATAGACTCAAAACACTTTTTGGCGATTCCTATGCTATTAGAAATCTACTTATCAAACAAATTAATGAACTTGAAAAAGCCTTTTGGATTAACTGGACTACCATCGTCGCATTTATCATATCGTAGAGTCCGACTAACTAACAAATAGCAATCTACCACGACTACGGTCCGAACACAAGTCAAATGTTTTCTGAACTTTGTAAGGAATTCTTTTCAGTTACCTTTTCCTTTTGAAATCGAAGTTCGACCAATTCATGGAACTGTTGAATCGGCAAGGTGTTCATCCACTCTAGCATATCAATGGACATCTCCAACATATTGTTCAGTAACGAAACAAACTGACCTCTTTTTTCCACAGATCATATGCTTGCTGCAAGCTGCTACCGGTAAGAAAATACAATACAGTTGTATCCCTTTCCTTTCCTGTATTGTCATTCAATCCAATAGCCCAGTGAACACCATTAATTATTTTCTTATCCTTTATGTCATCGAGAAATTGAAATGGAGAGCGGGAATTTTTTGCCATTTTTTGGCCAACAGTTAAGTGTTGTACACTTTTGGCCAGTTCTGAATCCCAAAATTAAAGAAAGTTTATGTCTGTGAAAGAGGATGAGAGATATAAGATTATTGGGGATGAAGTTATGCCATGGCACTTGGGGAAAAAATATCAGAACCTGGAACAAGGTCAGTTGCTTCAATTCATTTATCTAAATACAGTAGTAATGTTTATTCAACGGTTTGAAGTAAATACAAAAACATTTTCTCCTATCACCTCAACTTTGTCCATTGGTGCTCGCTTACCGTTAGAAAGTTCATTTTTCAATTCTTGGCTCACTTCTTTATACTTTTTGATTTGTTCGCATAATTCATTTTCCAAATCTTTATTTTTTCCATGTTTTTTCTGAAAATTTTCTTGTCATTTTTTGGACCTAATTCAGTCTTTATTTGCAACAAAAAATCGATTGAATAATTGACAGTCTGAAATGTGGCTACAAATCAGAAACTTATTGACTTATGCTTTTATCGAGGTTGTTTTCAGTAGAAGAAGCCTGATGAGAAAAGTAGAAAAAGATAAGAACATGTTGACATGAAAGGAAATTGACTTCTTTCAATGAAAAGTTTTATCAGCAAAACAAATTAAATAATTTGTGATAGAGAAGGAGAAAACATTTCACAATTTTTATAATATTTCTTTACAACTAAAAAATGTTCTATCATCGAAACCTGAAATCTCCTTGTTAACTTTGAGAGACGAAGATCAGGTAGAAGATCTAGAAATCAAGTAGGTCTAAGAGTAATTTGATGCAGTCAACAAAAAGAACAGTTGCGTTAAAAAACAAGATGATCGGAAATGGACAATAGACAAAGGCAATAGACAGACCAATAGACGGTTGGTACTACTTTCAAGTAATTAGGATATTTTCGAAAAAAATTTTTTCTCAAAAATGTCGCAAATGAAAACAGTTTTGCAATTTTTTTCATGGTATTATGATGAGTACAAGTAATCAGAAATAGGATAAATATTCCGTTTTTTTTTCGAAACAAAATATTTACGCTGAAAAAAAGAGAGCCTTCTTGGATGTGTTTTTCGAAGTTAAGAAGAAAAAAGTTGCTGTTATAATATTCATCTTAGGTTACCAGTAGTTTACAAGATTTCAAGCTGCAAAAATGAATAATGAAGTCTCTTAAAAGTGGCAAAAAAATTCCAGAGATAGGAAAATTCTCTCTCATGTTGTAAGCTGAGATGTAGGAACTTGAAATAATTCTACGAGACATTTATTTTTTTTGCTATCCATTCATATAATAAACCTCAATGTAATTCTAGAAACAAAGTCTGATTAGAATTTGGTTCGGTGCATGCACAGGCACAAAAGTTATCAGTAAACCTGGTCCCTATTACAAGAAATCCTTGTAAAATCTCCGATTGATAATAAAATATAACATTCAATCTGGAAAAAAATTGTAACAGCATTTTCTATTTGCATCTTACACAAGAAGTCTTACTTCATCATTTAAGCCATACAGCATTGTTCAATCGTCTTCTAACCTTCAATAACAAAAGAAAATTATTAGTACATTTATTTTGTTTAGCAAAAATAGTAGTATCAAAGAGATAGTTGGCGATTATTTGCTTGAACTGGGGTTGGGGCATTCTGTTCTGGTTCTTATTGAGATTTCTTAAAATGAAAATTTACAACGTTTTCTTGCTAGCTCCTTGTTGTGTTTCTCAATTATCGTTAATTTGTCATTAATCTGCTGATAAATAAATTTATTTTTAAACCTACCTTTTTCATTTCAGATTCAATTTCGTTAATCTTCTCCAAACGTGGCTCAATTACACTCTCCAACCGAAGAATTGCCTAAAGTTCACTACTTGGATATTTTATCTCTCTGCGCGAGGTTCAGCACCCAAATTTGGGTTGATTTTTTTGCCTTTGGGTTTTTTTCTCGAGCTTATTATTAGTTATTTATTGTTTCTTGTCTTTTCGATTCTTATCTAAATATAGAAAAAAAATTATTTTGACGACTTCATTTTACTAAAAACTGCTTACACAATAGTTTAAGCAATTTTATGAAATGTTGCCTATTCTTGCTTTCTACCTGTAATATGTCCGTTAGGGAAACGCTCTTCTCCATAACACCGTTACCAAGAATGGTAGAAGACATTGGTTCATCTCTTATCGGAGAAATTGTAGGAATGGTTTCCTCTTGAAATCTAAACAGCTCTTCTATGACGGTAAGATAAGTTTACTCGTTTAATACAGGTTCTGCCTCCGGTTCAGGTATTTGGCTTTCCTCTTCTTGTTTTTCTTCTACGTTTTCTTCATTTTTAATGTTGAATTTTTTCCAATTTTGAAAAGCATAGGTTATTTGCTGGCCGTGGCCGAGCTTAAAATTATTTAACATAGATTATGATTGGGTGGAACGTTTTCAGGGTTGCTTCGCAATTATTTTATTCTTTTTCACTTCATCTTTTCTATTGTTATAGTCAGATTCTGCATAAAATGTCCCATATTCTAATATGTTATGTTTTTGAATTATATTCTATATTCCGAAAAATGGGAAGAAAAAGGAAAAGTGTAGAATTCGGATATTGCACAATAAATAATTAAAGAAACAAGAAATAGCGTCACCGCAATGATTCCGCGAAAAAATTCCATTCATTTTTTAAGTAAAGCATAAAATAATTTTCATTTTTGGGATAATCTCATCTTTTTATACCTCATTTCTATCAGCAAAGCCCTTTACAACATTTTCCAAACTTTTAAAATTGTTGCTGTTCATCAGCATCTTAGCCAAAGAAATTTGACCATTTGTGAGATATTGAAAGAAATTTGAATCCTAAAGATTAACAAAAAATTTTTTAGGATAAACTATACATAGTCCTCCATCCACTTCCTAGCATCTGCTAACTCAGGCTGTGATACATAGGCTTTCAATACTTCGAGTCTATTTTTAATAGTCGTATCCGTACAGGTTAAAATTTCATAAGCTGTGGTTAAGCTATCATCATTATCCTTAATCATTCTGAAGAATGGAATTTTCGCTTTTAATATTTCTGTATTTGTATAAATGCTTTCCGTAGAGGTCGATTGAGGTTTTCCCATAACCATTCTGAATAAATTATTCTAAACTGCAATTAAAAAAGGAAGATAAACGCGGTTATTAACCCGGAAAATAAATAAAATAAAAGTAAAATCATTACACAATTATTCACAAAAATACAACTATTAAAAAGTACCAAACGCCTTTCCCAACCAACCGGAATTTAGATCAACGGATTTTGCATGATTCTGAGGATTATTCTGAACTTGTAGCAGTTCGAACTTTTGGATTTCACCGATAATTTCACCACTTCGCGACATTCCCTTCAGTCTGTCAACCATACGGTACAGATCATCCGAAGTCTTCAACTTGAAACAATTCTCATCTGCGTTTTGGTTCATAATTTCTTTCTAAGAAGAAACTGGTACGTTAATGTTTCACACACCTGCTGTTTATAAGCATCCTTGTGCTCTTCTAGCTGTTGCAGAAGATCTGAAGAATCACCATCTTCGCATTTATTAGTCTGTAATGAGGATAATTAAATAAGTAGTAGCTGTGAGAATACTATGAACAATTCTTACCTCTTCTGTGATAAGGAAGTCAACATAATCGCCATAAGCATCATTTAGTGCAACGATGGAATTTCGTTTCAGGAAATCACTAATCGCAACACAATACTCCGTGTGAGTTTTAATAATCTCTTCGTTCTCTCTCTCCTTTCGACGCAGTTCTTTCAGAAACCTGTCGAGTTTTTCGGTTCTATTTTTGATAGCATTCAGTTCTGCTTATTTCTTCTCATCAAGGATCTAATCAGTTAAAATGAACAGGTTTAACACCTCTTACATTGTCTTTATAGCTGATAATATTATATCGCACATGCATATGCATTTGCCAGGAGCAGGTACATTTAGTGCATTGTCCAGTAGCTTTATCGATACAGGCACAATTTTCCAGACCAGGATTACCAACAGCTTTTGCCTAAAATCAGAAAAGTGAAATAAATTCGAAATATCTTACTGTTATGCCATTTAAATGGCAATGTTCGTGACATTTAATTTTCGGAACAGCTTCCTTCAATTTAGTTTCTCCTACGGTCTCGTATTTGTTACATCCTGGACTAGTACAGACAGTGACAGGATGCGGTAATTCTACCATTTTAATCACAATCTTAAGAAATTTTGGATGAATTGGATCATATTAATGTACTTGTGGACAGTAGAGCTCTTCGGTGATATCGGCTTCATCTTTTCTCAAATTTTCAACCTGGAATATTAAAAATCTCGCCCCAGAGTTGTGGGGACAAAAATACTTGACAGTGCGATTAAAAAATATTTTGGTTTAAAAAAAATTTAATTTCGACTTTAATACATTTTTATCTAGATTTTTTTCAGAGCCTCACACAAGTTTTTTTTGTCACACCTACCTCTCGCTTCTTTTTAATAATCAAATCCTTATTGGTTAGAACAGTTTTCATCAAATGAGCCAGTGGCTTTATCAACACAGTGATAATTTGTCGCATATTGTTGATATCGAGAGTCTCGTGAATCCGATGTGGCTTCATTTTTGAAATACGATCGAATAGTCTAAACTTCTAGAGATAAATTTATAAATACCTTAACGTCTCTGAAACTGTAGTTTTCCAGCTGACGGCAAGATTATCAATTCGCCTCTTGTCGAATTTACCATGCATCATCCAAGCACATTGAAATTTAACACTTTCATTGTCAAATTTGAATGTATCTTTTCTAATAAATATTTTTAGATATAACCCCATTTCGTGGAATCAGTGTTCGAAACGCTGTCAAGAGTGAAGTTTAGAAAAGGACTTGATTGTTTCTTCACATAACAAAGGGAAATTTGATTTTGTTTTGTAATTTTTTTAAAGTAGCTTTAGACATTGCAGTTCGGAGATGATTTACACAAAATAGGGCTTTGTCTTTTTCACTTTTGCCTATGAACATACGTTGAAAGAGGAATTCGGGTTCCCTTTTTCTCCAGCTCTTTCAAATGCTCTTCTAATATGGCATATGTTTCTGCATCCAGAAAATATGTCTCTTTTGCAAATGTATAACAAAAGATAATATTATGTACAGCCGAGACATGGAGATGGGCTAGCAGTTGGTCAAGGATGTACTTAAAGCCATTTGTAAGACGAGCTTCATTTGGTCTAAGGAGGAAAAGAAATGCATGGATTTCGCTATAATAAAGCCTTCATAAATGGTCATGATAAATTACCTGTAATTTTGTAGGAAGTTCATGATATTTTTCACATGATTTTGATCTGCTGGCGTTCCACTTGTGTCTGCCATTCCGGGTGTGTCTATGATCCGTATTTTTTTTTTATCTTTTTTTGAGCCTATTTCAAAGACATATGAGCGGGGAAGCTGTAAAATTCGTATTTTTTTATTGTCGGCCAGCTGGAAAAGTGCCATGGCATAACTTCATCCCCAATAATCTTAAACATTGCCTGTGTTGGTTGTGGCTGCCCAAGATTCAAACCAACTTTTTCTTTCCCATATCATCTAATGAAGCGGAACAGTTGAAAAATGCTTAATGAATATCGTCCACCTCCTTTAGAAGCGCTCAAACGTATGTCGCTCATTTGGCTAGAGTCAAATTTCTAATTCCATCTCCCAGCCTCAGACCGATGTACAAGTATCCCTAGGGCTATTTCTATGACTGTCCTCTCCATGATTATTACTACACCATCATGCCTGTAATTTCATCCACTGTACAATCAAGTTTAGCACCCATTTTGAATTTAGAGTTTGATTAAGAATTGGTTCGGCAAATGACTCAGGTATAAAAGCCATCTATGTTTCTGGTCCGGGGGGATGAGGATTCGCGACTCTCGTAAGGTCTTTGCATATACAGTCTAATAATAAACTGTTTATCCATCTATTAATGAATTCCCAAAATCGGGGTAATTTTTTGTATTTTCAGTTCAAATTCCAATATGCACACCAATAATCTTCCCTCAGCACCAACCTGGGTAGACGATGCTCCTACTGTATGATTTTCATTTTGATAATCCTCTGCTTGCTCACTTTCCACATTTGCCTCGACATTGACAAACATTGATTTCACCTAAAATAATACTCATACAAATCAAAATCCTACCTGAGAATTAGGTGGATTTTCGTGGCGAAAAGACATGGGAATTAGAATATACGGGCGTTCAGCATTCATAGCCTCGTCTAAATTCTTGAACAAAAGATGATTGATCAATGCGTTAATAAATGTCGATTTTCCTACTCCCGTTCCTCCCAAAATAACAATGTTTGTTACTGGCGACAGGCTAAAAATTGATGTATGATGTATGTACATGTTTACTCTTTGACGAATTTTAATCTCTCTTGCATTTCTAGGATTTCAGGTGAAATAGGCGGAGATCTGGAAGATGTTGGTGGTGTGTTCGGAGGATTAGGATTGGATTGAGGACCAGTTGTCGTCGGTTTTATACAATTGTCAATCGGAGCATTTGGATTCGCCTAAAAAATGTTAAATTACGTACCACAGTGCGTGAGGCGTATATCTTTATTTTGGCACATTACCGGTATCTAGGTTTAGTGAGTAATTAGATCACACATTTTCAAGTAGCTTATGCGTTAAACATTTAAAACATACTTGTTCAATATTTTTATTTTTAGCTGAACGGTCAGGTTTAAAAAAACCCGTTAAATATACAAAGAAATTTTTTTCATTTGTTTTTTTGTGGAAATTTGAAAATGTTACTTTGTAAATTGTTTACCTCCATAAAAAAATTATTATTTCGCCCGTTCCAAACCTACCAATCCGTTCTTTTTCCTCCAATTCTTATAAGCATCTTGCGCTTGTTGATTTTCTTTCGCCAAAAACTGGTCTAAGCTTTCTGTATTCTTAGCATTTTTAAATGCTTTGATGAGATTTGGTTTTGCATGAACAATATGTCGTTCAAAGTCACACTAAGAATATTTACTTAAAAGTTAAAAAAAACCTCTGCTTCAAGAAGATATTCTTGACATCGTTCATAGTTGGTAGTAACCATCATATTGGAAAGTTGGGTCAGTTTGGTGTCTATATCTAAGTCAGGATTCTTTATAATTTCTAGCACCAGAACACGATCATCCATCGGAACAATAAATGGTAATTGTTTACAGATTTCATTGTCTTTCTCATCTTCATTTTTATTTTCTGTTTCTTTCTCGTCAATTGGACTTTCTAATGTGCTATCGACATCAGATACGGATTTAATATTTCTCTAAAAAAATAATCGTTTAGAAAAGCAAGATTACATCACTATCTTCATCATCGCTCTCCCGGATATTAATCCATTTAGCAGTATTTCCAGCCATATTGTCTGCTGGAAAAAAAATTGATAAAATTGTCAAGAAATCAACAAGAAAAGCAGCTTTTTTTTAAATCGAAGAAATTTTTTTATAAAAAGAGAATACAAGAAACATTTCAAAAGAATGTCCGTATATTAAAATTCTTCTGTAAGGACACTCAGTTGTTTGATAGAAGTATAACAAGGCCTTCAAATTGTAAGGAATGGTCTCCTAGGCTATTTAAACACCATATTTTTCTCAATTTCTCATTTCGAGATAAAATTTCGGCCAAATACCGCCCCTAACAGCATTTCTTATCAGTTTCTATCTTAATCACGTTTTATATTGATGACAAAAGTTTTTTTCTGCATTTAACATGCCCAATAGAACAAAAATTTTTTTGGAAGGTGAGGCCTCCTGGTTTACAAGAATCTTTCTAACAAATGATGAAAAATTTTTTCAGCTTACATTGTTTAAATTAATGACAAAAAAAAAAAAGAATATGAGCAATTGTTTTGGCAATAGTCAAGTAAAAGGAAATAAAAAATCTCCTTTCTTTTTTCTCCATGAAGCAGATGATCAACTTATTCATGCTGTTCATCGTGTGATTAAAATTTATGGAACTAAGAATTTTAAAGATGAAAGGGTAGATGGAAAATCAACAAACGATGTAATTTTGCATTTACTGCAACATTCCGAGAAAACGCGACTTTATGAATTATGGAAATTGACTGTGAGTCAAAATTGCTAAGTCTTACCTTCTAGATGATGTACGAACATCCGCCATGGGTATTTGATAAGAGACCTGAAGAATTCGTAAACTATTTTGACTGTCTTCTTAAAAACATAAAAAACCAGGTTATTTCTTTCAAAATAATATTGTTTTTTTAGAATTTCGATATTGATCAACTATTTGTGGAAGCGCAATTACAGTAAGCATTATAGTCTGTCCCAAAAAAATAACGATTTGTAAAAAACAAGTGCATAAAGCAACTTTATGAAACCAACCAAGCAAAATATCTCTTTATTTTTCTTTAGGGACAGACTATACTTATGATCATGTTTTATTTAGGTTAAGTAGTTTTGAAAAACATGGAGAAGTGAAGCAGCACGACTTAAGGAAACCTTATTATTATTATCAAGATGCAAAAAATAAATTGGGAAATCTCCTTGGTCCTAATTACAATCCAAAGCGTGAAACTCAACAAGTGTCAATGACTATTCCGCAAACAGATCCTCAACAGAATTTTCCAAATGTACAGCAGCGGTAAGCAACATATGTAAATCGAGTATAGAGCAATCGATCCAGCACCAATAGAGATGCATCAAAATGTATAAATTTTATTATTAATCATTATTTGCAAATGTTTCATTTTTTGAACTGATAGCAGAGCAAAATTCATCCATCTGTTGTGTTTACATAATCTTTTTGAAAAGAGCCAAAGTTACTTCCACTTTTTCAAGCTCTTGTGATGAAAATACATTCACAAGAATATAAAAAAACAAAATCAAATCAACAAGAGAAAGATAAAATTCCAAGAAAAATAGAATTCTTGATACCACCAATTTTTCGACTAGTTTAGCCTACTGCAGATTCTTCATTATTTCATGCCTTTTTTTGCATAGTTTATAGTTGTAATCATTGTTTCATTCAGTCATGAACAGCAAGAAGCTTCCAACAAAACTCGACCATCGTCAGTTCCTCAAAATCAAAGTATTACACCAGTATCGACTCAAATTGATACACATCAAGATCGTTCAATTCAACCGTATACATATCAAGTTCGTCCTCCCCTTGACCAGTAAGTAACATATTTATTGTTGATAAAATGAATATAGATCCATTAATTCAGCAACAAAGCCTACACAGTACAATCAAAATGGGTATGATTTATTATTCCTCTGTATTTTTCTCATGTTTATTTTGTCAATTTCTCATTGTTTGTTCTGTAGATAGACTACACTATCTGTCATAGCCAATGGGCTGATAACAGAGTAAAAACATCCATAATCAGTTTTTCTTAACTCTGCTTAGGTCATTATTCTCGTCACATCGATGAGAAAATCTAACGACAAGCTAAATAAATGATTAAAAAAAGCAAAAGGGTAGTACTTTCAGGTTGGGGCTTACCTATGATAAATATCGGCTATTTAATAGCAGCAGACTGCCATACATTCCCTATCCAATCCTTTGTTTAGTAATCATGATATCAGTTTTGTTGTAAAAATGCCTAAATTAAAATGAAAAACGAAGTAAAAGTTTGTTACTTTGTTTACAACTTTAAGAACACTAGTGTATTTTCAGTAATACAAAAGCTACAACCCCGCAAGGATATCCTAGTGCTCCTTATAGTGAAGATTACTACGCAGAGGATGAGACAACACCGTAAGTTTTTTTTTATCTTGTTTACTTTTTTAGTTTTGTCTCTGCGTTTCCTAATATCGAAGAAGCCTACAATATTGTCCTCTTCGGCGATTCTGGAGTCGGCAAAACGACTTTTGTTAACAGCTTTGCAAATTATATACAGTTCGAAACATGGGATGACGCGTTGAATGGAGATGTTGAAATTATTACCCCGATCCAATTCAACCTTCACGTCGACGTATTACAGGAATATATAACAAAATATTTTTAGGAAACAGCCAAAAGTGTTCAAAAAATCTATTTGGAGCCAAAGAATATGTCTCAAGTACAGAAAAACAATGAAAAGTTAGGAAATGCAGGTGAACCTACAGGAGTTTCAGTAACTCAAGTACGTTGTGAATTGTTTCTCGATCGCTTTAGGAAGCTCAAATTCATGAATTCGCCGTCAAAAGATATGAGGGCGGACACATAGTTATTCGCTTAATTGATACTCCTGGCATTAACGATACGCGGAAAAATGGACAGGATGAAAAGAATTTCCAAAATGCTTTAAAGAAAATGAAGGAATTCGAGTTAGTTTTATGGTCATATCAAAAATAAGTCGAATATGTTTATGGAATTGTTATATTCAAATTCTCTTCTAAATTTTAGGAAACTCACCGCAATTTTTATACTTCTCAAACCAAATGAAGACAAGATCACTCCAGAATTTAAACATCGTTTTAACCTACTACTTGGACAACTGTCGCGGTCTGCAAAGAAAAATATAGTTTTCTGTTTCACGAAGACCGAAACAACCAACTACGAGCCAAGCAACACCAAAGATATTTTAAGAGATTATTTTCAACAGAATCACTATGATATTAAATTGGAGTTAGTTAGTTTTATTTTTTCCAAACGGGTTCAGGGATAATTATGTTTGCTTTGCCAATGACTGCTTCCGTTCGCTGTGTATAAAGACCAAATTTCCACAATCTTTCGACGAAAGGTTTGATGGCAGACAGAGCTGGAATCATAATAAAAATGAACTTATCAGGTTAAATTTATAAAACCTCTAAATTAGTTCAGATTGTTTACGTTGTTGGAAATGAGAGTTCCTCATGTCACTGATGAAACCTATAAGATTGCTAAATTCAAACACCAATACGAGAGGATCTGTCTTGCATTTATTGATTTGTTAATAAGAATTACTAAAGATATAATCTATTATAAAAGTATAGCAGCAACAGATAAGGTGAAATATTGATATACTTGCAAACATTTG
Organism: Oscheius sp. DF5120; assembly: GCA_932521415.1. Lineage (NCBI taxonomy): Eukaryota > Metazoa > Nematoda > Chromadorea > Rhabditida > Rhabditidae > Oscheius > Oscheius sp. DF5120. The sequence continues at coordinate 6,842,830 of OW051461.1, forward strand.
ATTATAGGTCAATTCATACTGGACAGTTACAGACGAAATATTGTATTATTGTGCTTTTTTTATTGAATTTCTGAATGCTAATTCAATAGGAAAAGTAACGGATTCCTTCCGTTTACAACTCTCACAAACAATAGACAAGGTATTCTTCAATTTTTCTTTTTTATTTATGATTTAAGGATTTACCACAAGATGAAAAGGCTATTTTCACTAAAATTTTGAACTATTACAATAGGATTAGAACTACATGTAAAAGTAAAGAACAAATCATCCTCCAATATGTTACTTACCTTTTAACTTTTTAAATTCTATTTCAGGTAGTACAACAACAGAATAAAATCAGCAATAATATATATTTCGGCAAAGAGATTCGCCAGATCTTTGACCAATATCAAGAAAGATGACTACAAAAAGGGCTGTCTCATAACTATGGAGTCTTTCTCCTCATCATTCACAATTTATTTTTGATCACAATTCACTTGCTGTTTCTGTCTTGAGAACAATTGTGATCTTATCTTTGTTGTAATCAACAAATAAATAAGATTCTTCTTCTTTATCGTCTTCGAAAATCTTTTTTTCAAAAACGATGAAATTTTCAGTCCTATTTATCGGCAATTTGTATATCACATGCTCAACATGCTTTGTATAACACATGTAGACATTTCACATACTTTTGTATTTACCATATTTGCAAACCACATAACATTTTCGTTTTAATTTTTTCACTCATTTTTTGTGGTTTACTAATCTTTTATTATGTTAAATGGCAGTTTTAGGCTGTTTTTTGTGAAGGTATAAAAAAGAAGGTTAGGTACTTCATTGACATATTTCTTTAGTTACAAGCATTCTATGTAGCACTGTCAAACACGGCACAATGCTGCCATGCTGTTGTTCGAAATAAAAAGGATGCCCTACAGAGTGAACAGCCATATAAATTTAGGATTTGCTCGACGAAACATCCTGACAATAAGCAATTCATTAAAAAAGTGTCTATGTATATTCTAAATTTTATAAATTGTTTTTTCTTTATGTCGCTTTGAACTGGGTCAGATCTGCAGTGAAATGACAAGCATTCGGTAAGTGCCTTCTTTTAACTGCATTTTTAATTACAGACGTGTAAAAAGTAATAAACTGCTGCTGTTCTCTCTCGGTTATATATTCACAGAAAGACCGGACACTGAAATAATGAAATAGACAGACAATATATTAAACAGTTTAATATTGAAACAAAAACCTTCTGCTAGAATTACAGCCTTGGTGACTGATAGAGAAGAATGTTTGAAATATTTACGAGATGTTTGTTACAACGTTTTTATCGTAATTTTTTCAGGGTCCATTGTTTGAGTATTGCCAACGAATTCTGTGCTCTACTCATTTGTTTGAAAATATTAAGAGGAATCTCAAAAATGATATTATTTCTGGTAAACTCTACAGCCTTTTGTTTGGTACAGAAGGTGATCAGAGGAAACTTGGTTAGCAAATTTTGTTTTATTTTATAATTTCATCAGGTTTATTAGACGAAATACATCAGCCCGCAATATTCTATCGAAGATATCAAGAACTAATTAAGTCGTTTTCACTGGAAGATAATCAGTATTTGTGGTTAGCTTTGTTTAATGAATAGTTTGTTTGAGGTTATCAAATCTTTCTGAAACATTGAATTCTCACTTTCTCAGTTCTTACAGACTTCAGATTTTATCCCAATACTATACAAACCAGGTGTTATCCAAGTAAGAAGCTGGTCTCATGAACAAAAAATTCATATAGCGAGTAAATATGGTCTAGCCGATCTTTATTTGAAACAAAATCTAAATGAACAAAGCCAATTACCAGAATGGCTCTTCAACGGTTAGTTTTCATTTTTTCAAAAATGATTTTAGGATGAAGCTATGAAGCCAGGAAATTGTTACCCGAAGATGCTGTTATATATATTTGCGATGAATCAAGAGAAGATGGACAATATTACGTGTCGGATTCAAAAGAATCTTCTATTATTTATTTTACTGAGAATGAGAAATTTTTGTGTCAAAACTTTCATGCTCCACTCTGTGTACACAAGTAAGTTTTTCAATTTTCTTAATAGCTTCAATAGGCTTTGTTTTTTATTGCACGCAGATGTAAAATATGAGATGTAAAGCATTAGATATGATTGAACTCCAAATGCACCAGTCCTCACAAGTATCTAGACATCGTTTACTGACGGGACGTGAAGGAGAAAAGAAAAACTTTCGAGGACGGAGAGGGACCAAAAAATCTGCTATTACGTCAAAGAGGGCTAAACCTATATATAGGTGTGTCAATTTGATTATTTAATGTTTTCTAGTCAATATATAAATGACGTTATTCTCAGAACTGATGCTCTACAGCTATGAAGATGACACTCTTCATATTTTCTTTAACATCATGTTTGTTTTTTGAAATTAACGCGTTTTTTTTTGTTGAATTTTGTGTTATAAACCAGTTATTATTATTTTTGAAGTATTGCGAATAAGAACGAATAAAATGTTTACATCGAATTTACTTCCCCCAGACTTAAAAAATATTTTTAGCAAGATAAAAGAAGGAAACATAAGAGATATGTTGTTGGTCAAAACACTATGTTCGAACCGTAGTCGTGGTAGATTGCTATTTGTTAGTTAGTCGGACTCTACGATACGATAAATGCGACGATGGTAGTCCATTAATCCAAAAGGGTGCTTTAATGATTATTTATTAATTTACTACATTTACTAATGACAAGATAGAAAAGGGGGAAATCACTCTCACCCAAGCTAAGTTAATAGGCTCGACCAACGGTAGGAGCATTCCGACCTCTTTCGAGGTGGCTTCGTGCCAGTCTGCTAGCGTCCGCCTCTCAGCGGCACGCTAGGGCCGTGACCCTTGATACCTTTTCCTGACACAGTCAGGACACACTATCTGAAAAAGAAAAATTTTCAAAAAAATTCAAGAGTACTTGTTTTCGATTATAACCACTCTAATATTTATATGGAACACAAAAAAAGCAAATAAAGTTCTGAAAAAAAGATCAGAAAAATTAAAATAAAATTGATATGTTGTATACAATTTGCCATCTACTATCTCCTAAATGATATCAACATAAAAGAAGAAGATATCAATATAAGAATTTTACCAAAAATTGCTGAAAAACTCGCAGACTACAAAATTTCTCTATATGAGAGAGGATGCACTGATCGTTATTATCAGCTGCAGTCTATCTTCAATCAAAGTAGTAACAAGAAAATTAATATCGCTTCATATGGTGGGTGTTTTGAAGTTTTCAATCCATCACGTAGAACTTTGGGTTGTCGAATCTGTCCCTATTGTAAGATATTTTACAAAAATGCTGATACACACCGATGTAACTATTAATGCGCAAAATGTCATAGCTATCGATGTAAGGCTATAGAGGATATTTTAACTACATTCAGCAACTGTAATGTTACATTTGTATCATCCCTATGATATGTAGTTATTGCCCACAATGGATCTCGATTCGATGCACATTTTCTATTGAAAAGAATGGTGGAGAAACATATTTATCCAGAAATAATTAAAAATGGGAACAATATAATCAAAATGATCATATCACCAATGGATCGTCAGCAAATTAACAAGTTTGAATTCAAAGACAGCTGGCTTCTTATACCATTACCTCTGACTGAGTTACCAAAGGCATTTGACTTATCAAATTTATGTAAAGGAGAATTTCCATATCTTTTTAATAAGCCATGCAACTATGGAAAAGTTTTCCCCCAACTTCCTCCTCTAATATATTATGATATAGATAACAAATCAATTAAAAAGTCTGCTGCTGAATTTTGGAAAGAAAATCAAGCAAATACCTTCGATTTTGATAAGGAGATCTCTGATAAATTTCAAAGCAGATAATAATCTCACATATGTGTCAAGTAGAAGCGTCCCCGTCGTACAGCATCGACCGGATAAAAATAAAAAGATAAACTCGAAGATGTGTATTATCCAGTTGTGAAGTTTTTCGTTGTTCTCGCTGTACTAACTGTATTTTTCAGATGAATTAGCCAGATGAATCTAAGATTACGTTAGAAATAGAATGACCACATTGTTCGGAAGACTGCATCAAGATGTCCTGAACAATGTCTTCTTTTGTTTTACAAAACAGAAACGACTGGATATCGACCGGGAAATACTCTGCCATTCTTGCGTCAATACCTAGCAGATAACAAGTTCAACATTCATTTGAATACGTAAGTTTCCTTGTTATAAAATGTACAAATTTCTAGAGAAAATACCTTCTCCTTCGCCAACGACTACTTTCGCTATTTAGTTGTCAAAAGCCAATATCCTGATAAACTCGGCCAGCTACCGAATTGCTCTGAAAGTTGGTTATGTACACAGTCGGAGGTCCAAAGGTTAGCTTTTTTCGTTCAAGAGATTTTTCTTGGCGGATGCGTGGGTAATCATTTGTATTTTGCGAGGGATCTTTGTGTTAGCCGTTATGAGTGAGGGTCAAAAAAAACAAGGGTTTTAGGATTAATTAATCACACAATCTTCATGATTCAAAAACTACATTCAACGAATGTTTAGACTTCTGGGCTTCCTGGTGGCAAAGGCAGATGAAAATAAATTAATAGACACCGAATCTCTTTTTCTGTTCTCAAAAGATGGCGAAGATTCCGTATTTTAGGTAAAGGACTGGCTCAAATTATCAAAGCATTTGTCAAATACCTGGTTGTAAGTTCTTTTCCTTCCTGTCTTTTAATTGTAAAATCTTAGAAGAATGGTAAAGTAATTGATAGTTCCACAGTACAGGTAGAAGGTTCAAGAAAATTTTAGACCTTTTAGAAAGAAGAATATTAAATAAGTAGAAAGGCTCGCCAGGGATGAGTAAATTGAAGGAATAGTGGCGTGAATTTGAATAATGGCTACAACAAACGCTCTACTCTAATTAAGCTCTCTAATTAGGCGTTGCTTTTTTTCTTTATTCAATAAATCTATAAATTTACCTCCCAACGTTTCTTTAAAAAAAAGTAGTTGCCAATTTACTATACCTCATCCAAAGTGCATAGAATTTGACACATTTCATTGTCAAATTTAAATTTAAAAAAAAAAGGTTGTGATTGTTATTCGCGTAATTTAGACGTAATCAGATCATGCTTTTGTCATATGAAAGCTTCAGCTATATGAAAGTGTTCATCCACTCGGACATTTTTTGGGTATTTTGGCATCATTCCCCAGCAGCCCGTAGTAAAGATTATAATCCCGCGACGTAAAATCGAAATCTATCGACTAAGTTATCACTCAAGAAACGAGTTTCTTTGCTATTTCATTTGATAGGTGTTGTTTTTTATTTGCATATAAACTAATCGTAGTCTGATTTCTCAGGAACTGGAATATTTCTTGTATTTCCTGAAAGAGAAGCAACTGGAGTCGGTTGTCTGGCCTGTTGTTGACTTTGGAGGATTCCTTGAACCGCGGAAAAGATTTTCTAAAGCATTATTTTATTTTTTGATTATTAGTTTACTCCGAATTGTTCTCCCTGACTTCCTTGAGCTGCTGGCCCAATAAAAGGACCGATAAATGATGCGAAATCTTGAGATATCACTGTCGTTTGGGAGAAAATAAAAAATAAAACAATAGTTAGAAAAATTTGATGTATTTTAGAGGAAGTAAGGACAATCATAAATAGCTAACAGCCCAAATAGAAAAGAAAAAAAAACAAGCTCCTTCACTTATATTTACATGGCTGACCACTGTGACCGCACGTGGAAAAGGGGAAACAGGATCATTGGATTATGGATGATGTCGGTTGGAAAAAAGTAAAAGCGTTTTAGGCGCAATAATATAAAGAATGACTTTAAAACAATTCTTAAAAACTTTTGCAAAAACGGTCAATTTATTTTCTGAAGCTTGAAGCATCGCTATACCTTTTTTCCTGCTAATGCCATCATGAATTCATCAATCAAAGATGAGAAAACTTGAAGGTTTGTGTTTATCTTTATTGCTTATGATAAATTTAAGAGAAGAAATAGAGGGGTTGATCAAAAAGTATTTATACGACTAAAAGCACATCGAAATATTCCGCCTGATGACTCACACATCTCGATATCACCTTGCCAGAAGCTTCTCCCCTTTACACAACTGGCAAAAGCCTGTTTATGGCACAAGAGAGTGCTGGCCTTGGCTGAATGGCATTAAATCTCTCATGCCGTTCTAGCTTTGAGACTCGAGAGGCAGATCTGTAGCATGTCCTTTTTGAGTTTTATTTCAAATTTTGTAATCATGACTCTTTAAGTTAAAAGTTGAGAATGTAGCCCCATTTTGTGGAATCCGTTTGTAACTTAATTGCTTAAGTGTTTAACTGTTTTTCTTACTAATTATTTAAAATAATTTTAAAAAATAGAAAGAAAAGACAATATTCCATGAAAGCTCCATTTTTTCAAAAAATCTACAAATTTTCGAAAACGAAATTTACTATCAAACTAATTCAAAATCACCTTCTTCATTTCCTAAAACTGAAAGTCCTTCTAGTTTGTTTGTCCTAGATGTTGCCACCGCCGGCTGGCGCTGGTTGTTTGACATCTAGTAAGAGAACATATCCGGTTCTGTTGGTCACTCCTTGTACTCCCCAACTAACTTATTTCTTTCAGATGATCCTAATTTTCCTGCTCCTCTTCGGATTTCCCCCCAGTTTGGTACGATTCTAGGTTAAATCTACAAAAAAAAGTCTAGACTCAAGATTTTGGTTCAATTTTTTCCACGTTCCTTGGAAGTGGTCTCAATGGGAATAATCCGGGTCCACAAGGACCGCCACCTACGTCAAATCCTTTTATGGGAATCCTTCAGACATTTACTGGGACAGGAAACAATCAAGGGCCAGGATCAAATTTGCCTTTTGGAGAATTTGCCAAACTGGGCGCAAAATTATTAAACGTAAGAATTTTTGAATTTTCAGTAGATTTTTTTAGAAGCCTGGTCAAGCACCATCACCTGCGGCTCAAGCAGTGGAAATGTTCTTCGCCGCTCCACCGGCTCAGTCTTCAGGTGAGAGAGCTGGATTTTTGAAACAAAAAATTTAGCGCCTGTTTTTAATCCTCCACCACCTCCTTCACCTGGTAAAATTTCAATTATTTAAATTGTTGTAACCTAAAAATTTTTTAGCACTTTGGAGTCCGCCAACTGGTCCAGTAACAATTGGACGTAAGTTTTTACTACTAAAAAAAATAAAAAAGGCCAAAAAAAAAGGATCTTGCTTTTACCATAAACTTTTATTTCTATCTTGTATCAAACATAGTTCAGCCGGTTAACTATTTCACCTGATAAAAATGGCGAATTTAAAAATTAGTACTATCTTCAATAGACTTTAAACACGCTGTTATTAAACTATTACAAATTGTATATTTTTGTCTTTTTATATTTAAGTTGTTCAAGTAAAAAGAGATTATAACAAAGGCAAATCACTGTTCTCAGTACCCTAGAGAGAAAGAGAAGTGCGCTTATGGAAGAAGGGGGGGGGGGGGGGGGGGTTGTAGACATACATAAATTTCATCATAAATGTTGATTAAAATAACCTCATATTTTCTCATATCGACTTGAATTTTTTTCTTTGTTCATGTTCTTTTACATATTATTATGCTTTTAGAATCTGCTCCCTCTCAAATCAACCCGACATACTATCGTCCAAATGCTCGAACTTGGGTAACGAATGATGTTACTGGACCTCCAATACAGTAATTCATTTCCTCTTGTTTTTAAATCTAATAACTCAGAGCCCATGTGAATAAGCCTATCAAACCGGTCCAGGTGAATTTTTTAAAGTTCTTTGCCGCTCCAGGAACTACTGCAGCTCCTCCAACAGTAAGAAAACCCCGTTTTTGTAAATTTCTTCAGCTGCCTCCACCAGAGCTCCCGAAATCTGATCCAAAGCTTTTAGCTCACAATGCTGCAAGGGTAGCTTATCAGAAAATTATCTTAAATATAAATATAAAAAATCTAGATGATTCGAGAGATCGCGAGTTTTTCCGATGTCCATCATAGTCCAAATGCGGACTATAGCTCGGTTCAAACGTTGATGGAAGCATTTTTCCAAGCTGTAGCAGAGCCGCCAAAGTCAGGAGCACCAGTTCAGGGGGTGAGCTCTATAAAAAATAATTTTTTCAATGGGTTTCTATTTTCTAGGATCCCTCTCTCCGTCCTATTCAACCAGTTTACGACGGAACAGAGCTCGGAGCCAATCGTCCTCTAACAAATAAACTCTTCGAGAGTGATATGGTTCTTACAGTGGAACAAATGAAAGGGTAATTTTTTTTACTTCGATTTATGAAAAATTTCAGAGTTGTTCTGGCTTCTAGGCAAATTAGAGGTGGTCATCTAAGAAGATTCAAGAGAAAAGTCATTACTGGTGGAGTATATCGCTGGCCGAGGAAGCCAATACCGTATAGATTCAAAGAAGGCGATGGTTCGGATTATTTTACTCCCTGTTTACGAAAATGTTTTCCGTCAATTTTGATAAAATTTGATTTTTAGAAAAGTGGAAAAATCTGATACGCTCCGCTTTGAAGCATTGGGAGTCAGAAACATGCGTCAGATGGGAAGAAAATGTCGCAGGACACGATCACATCGTTTTTTTCAGGGGATCTGGGTAGTTTAAGATCATTTTTTTTTCTTGACTTGCCTTCTTCTTAGGTGTTATTCGAGTGTCGGAAAGACTGGTGGCAGTCAAATGATCTCGATTGGTTATGGATGTGAGGATGTGAGTGAATTTTCTATAGAAACATTTTTGATAAAACGACCAAAATTTCAGAAAGGAATAGTTTGTCATGAGGTTGGCCATTCGCTAGGCTTCTGGCATGAACAATCTCGACCGGACAGAGATAAATATATCGCATTGAAGTCAGTTTAATTGTTAATACCAAAAAAAGCAAGAAGAAGAAAAGAAGAGTGAAAAAAATCTATCAAATTCAAATTTTTATAACCAAAAAAAATTACGTACTGTGTTTAGCTGTCGCAATTAAAAAATCTAACTAAAATCTAAAAATTTTGTAATTTAACCCCATTTATTATTTCTTCAGTAAACAATACATTATTCGAGGAACTGACGGAAACTTTGAGAGAAGAACAAATTTGGAGATAGAAGATATGGGATTACCTTATGATATGGGGTCGGTCATGCATTATGGACCAAATGTAAGGTTTTTATCTAAATTATCAAAATGTTAGGCTTTTACCAACGATTGGGATCACATAACTATTCAAACAATTGATAGTAATTATCAAAGAACCATAGGACAGAGAGAGAAACCAAGTTTTATCGATGTGAAACAAGTAAATCGACTGTATTGTCATGGTAAGGATTTTCGATATAATTTCTTGAAGTTGAGGGTTTCATTTAATTTTACTTTTTAGATATCTGTTCTGCCGCTTCCCAATGTCAAAGTGGTGGCTATCCGGATCCGAATAACTGTCTTCAATGCAAATGTCCACCCGGTTTGGGTGGTCCCACATGTGGTGCGCTGCCGCCTAGTGAAGCAGCTTGTGGAGGAGAACTAACAGCTACTGGAATTTGGCAGGAGCTGGGGCATAGAGGAAAAAAGAAATGTTACTGGAGGATAAGGGTGAGGATTTTTTTTTTGGTAGTTCGACAGTTTTTAATGATTTTGATTTAGCTCCTTTTTTAGCATATAATATCATTTTCAGGGCAACAATGCTCGAATCCGATTTATTCTCTCCAACGTGGTCTATCGCTGTGAGACTACATGCAAGGCTTATGTGGAGATTAAGCATAATTCCGATTTTCAACAAACTGGCTTCAGAGCTTGGTATTATTTAACCTTTCAGTTCATTATAAATAATAATTAAGCTGCCAAGGTGAGGTTACGGTAACGTCGGAACAATCGGAGATTCTTATAATGACCGAATCAAGTATATTGGATTATGAAACGGGATTCAATTTGAGATATATTCAAGGTTAATATTTCAAATTAGTCATATTAGCTGTTACCATATTTTTGTTAATATCATTTAAATGATAATATAATAATATAGACCTTTTTTTAAATTAGATCACACCTTTAATTCTCCTAAAAATTTAATTTTCAGATTCCGGTCAGCCTCTTCCTAAGCCTCCTCCTTCTGTCTGGGTCCCTGGTCAAGAAAACCGTGGCTTCCGTGGAGGAACTAACTCTGGAGGACCGGTGGAGAAATTTATTCTTAATGTCATTCCAAAAATACGGTAGGCATTTTCAACTTTTTTTTTACGTTATATTTAGAGATCCACAAAGGCCCCTAGAATCAATAGCAAGCATTGTAACGGAGTACAGTGTAGCTTCTCTACTAGGTATAAGAAACCAGAAATAATATTCAGGAATTCCATACATAGATATCTGTATATTTTGTTCAAAGATTTGTAAAAAATGGCGGGTTGTAAATAAAAATTTCGATATCGGTAATCCAAAACGATTAAAAATGCAAAATAATCTGACGAGAGTGGGATTCGAACCCACGCCTCCGAGGAGACTGGTGCCTAAAACCAGCGCCTTAGACCACTCGGCCATCTCGCCACACCTGCAGGCTCAAAAAATTATAACATTTCATTTATATTATCCTTCGACATGTTTACCTTATTTTCATCTTATTTATTGTGTTTAATGTATTCACATTTAATTTCGTTCTTTGGAGCGCGTTTTAGCATTAGAAAGCAACATCAAAGCTCACCGTGGTTGAGCAGACTAAAGGAGGAAAATTGTGTTCGCTGCGGGACCCATTAGTGTGAATTTAATATGAATAACATGAAAAATATAACATAATTCAGTTGTCTTGAGCTTGAAAATGGAAGAAACTTCCACAGATGTAGAGCCACGACGATATTACAGGGGGACAAAAAAAACTATATTTAATTATGGATTTTCCCTAAGGAAAAGCAAGAAGAGAAGGGGAATAGGAGGAAGAAAAAAGAAAACAGAGGAAGTAGTAGTAGACGGATTTTGTTAATTTTTTGCCATTATATAGGCTAAATTAAGATCTCTTAGAATGAGTTTTTTTGAGATTTTCGATGAGAAACGTAATAGAGTAACAGGTTTAAAAACATTATTAGATGAAGTTATTTACAAAGAAAACACGTTCCATGTCACATAATCCCACAATAATTTTTATCTTCTTGAGGTGTATGAATAATAGGATCAAAGGAGGACGAACTGGGTTTGGGGGGAGTTGATGCCTTTGCCGTTTCTCTCACCTGGCTCGATTCTTGCAATTCTTTCTTGACATGTAATGGAATTATTTCAGGCAACAAAAAGGAAAAAAAATTAATAGTTACAGCTTTAATCTTACTGTTTCGCAGTATACATTATGTAGCGTTGTCACAGATTGAAGGTTGTAAATTGATAACCTTCAGCATATTTTATTATGATGATTTTGGCCTACATATTTTGTACCGATGGTTTAACAGCTAAAAGTTCATCCTGATGAGCTGACGGAAACTTGTTTTTCGAAATATCAATCTGACTAGACAGGGTCAATGAAGAACTGAAATTATAGAAACAAATACTCTGATGATTTATAATAACCTTGGACATTCGACATCACTAATAAGATGCAGGCTTGATGACGTTACTTGATGAGGAGTATAGATCTAAATCAGAATTAGGCGGAACATTTTGTAAGCCTCAATAGAACTTGTCATTATTATTGTATAGAATTCAGTAGATACGCCTCAACACATTGTAATCATAACCTAAGTGCAACCCTGCCCCGCCCAAAGTGCAAGCCGGAGGACTGGCATGACGATGGACCGTGTCCTCCTCTCTCTCCCCCTCTCTCTTTCCTATCCTAACCCTCTGATGTGTCAGTGACTATATAAATATTCAAGCCTCTATGTGCTTAGAAGGACTTCCTCTGGGACAGATATCATGGGACTCATTAAGCCTAGGCGTCTGATCAACGATAAGGCTTACGATTTAAAGATCACAAATACTGTAAAAAAAACTGTTTAAAAAAAAACTGTTAAAACTCCCCCCCCCCCCCCTTTCCTGATGGTTCCTTTTTTTAATTTTTTAAAATAAAAGAAACATTAACTATTAACTATTAAAAAAGCTTACATATAGGTGTTCATTTTCGGCTAATCGTTCAAATTTTAATGAAGAGCTCGGTGACAAAATGTTGTTCTAAATTCGAATTATTCTATGTATCGGATTTATTATACAATTTAACCGTTTGTTGAGATTCTATTTCACTCTTTCCTTTCTACTATTTTCTTTGTTTTGAAAAGTAGTATTATTAGAAAATAAAAATAAAGAAAAGAAAGGGTAAAACAGTATATTTGTCATTACGCGTCGTGTTTTTTTTTCAAAGAATACTATGTATTACGTATGGCTGTTTCCATTTTGAAATTTTCCCAAATTAAAATTTTCAAAAGTACTGCTTCCTTATTTTGCCGTGTCCATTTCGGATTATATTTATCTAATAGCTCACGGTCTTTGCTGCTTTTTCATAATTAAACTGATCCTTATCATCATAAGAAATGAAAATATTGTGAATTTCACTAGACAGATAATCGCAAGCTTCAAGTTCCTTCTGGTGATGTTTCAGCTAAAATGAAATCTAAACGGTTGAAAGGCAAAAAACCTCTTTTAATGTGAATTGTCTAGCTCTATTTTTCACTTCTTTTCTGATTTTTCTGTAATTCTTCAAAATATGTTCAAGAATTACCTCTCTATCATTTGAATCTTTCTAAAAACAAGTAAATACATAGAAACAATAAATAAAACCTTTAATTTTAAGACTTCTCCATAGAAGAAATCCGTTACTCTTTTCAACGAATTGATAAAAAGAAATTCAATAAAAACAGCACAATACGTCAGTAGCAGTTCTTCAAAAATCTGGTGCAATGTACACTATAATCCAAATTAGCAAAAAATTGTATAAAAAATTTTTACCTTTTCTTTCATTTCTGCATTATTTTCATTTTGCATCTAAAAATACATTTTTACAAATTTTGGGCTCACGATCTGTTTCTGGACAGCAATTACATCGTCAGCATATATATTTAACAAAGCAACAAGTTTGGGGCAAATTTCTTTGTATTGATCCTTGAATTTTATAATCTTATAGATTTCATCAGTGACATGAGGAACTCTCATTTCCAACAACATAAATAATCTGAATTAATTTAGAGGTTTTATAAATTTAACCTGATAAGTTCTTTTTTGTTATGATCCCAATTCTGTTTGTCACTAAATTTTTCATCGAAAAACTGTGGAAATTGGTTCTTTATACACAACGAACGGAAGCAGTCATTGGCAAAGCAAACATAATTCTCCCTGAACCCGTTTGGAAAAAATAAAACTAACTGTAATGGAATATTATAGTGATTTTCTTGAAGGTAACGACTTAACAACTCAATGGTCCGACCTGGCCAATATTCGGTTGTTTCGGTTCGTGTGAAACAAAAAATTATATTTTTCTTTGCGGGCGGCGACAATTGTCCAAGTAGTAAATTAAAACGATGTATAAATTCTGTATTAACTATGGTTTCATTTGGCTTCAGAAAGATCAAAATTGCAGTGAGTTTGCTGAAAATTAATCATATTAGAAGTAATGATTGGCGAAAGATTTAAAAAAAATTTCAATTTTTAGTAAGAAATATTGCGTGAAAAATTTACTAAAAAAAATTATCTAGTCTCTAAGGACTCAGTCCATATTTAATTAGAGAGCAAAACTAACTCGAATTCCTTCATTTTCTTTAAAGCATTTTGGAAATTCTTTTCATCCTGTCCATTTTTCCGGGTATCATTAATACCAGGAGTGTCAATAAAGCGAATAACTATGTCTCCGCCCTCATATCTTTTGACCGCGAATTCATGAATTTGAGCTTTCTAAAGCGATCGAGAAACAATCTACAACGTACTTGAGTTACTGATGCTCCCATATTTCGATTGCTCAAATTTTCATTGCTTTTCTGTTCTTTAGATGCATTCCTTGGGTTAAGCTGTATTACTTGTGCACCATCGGTGTAGCCCTAAAACTTTTTTTTAACATTGTAAAAAATTATACGTCGACGTGAAGGTTGAATTGAATCGGGGTAATAATTTCAACATCTCCATTCAACGCGTCATCCCATGTTTCGAACTTTATATAATTTGCAAAGCTGTTAACAAAAGTCGTTTTGCCTATTCCACAATCACCGAAGAGGACAATATTGTAGGCTTCTTTTACATCAGGAAATGCAGAGACAACACTGAAAAATATATTATTTCTTTCAATCCTAGTTCAGCCTGCACCTATTCAAATTGTTTATATTTTTCCCTTTACAGAAACAACAAATTATTTACAGTTATCGCACACTTCGCGCATGAATTTTAAGCCTTCTTTTCTGTACAACTACACATATAAAGAATATTATGTTGGGCTGTTGCTATTAATAGCTATTTAAAAATATATCTTAATATCAATGCGCTCTGAAACTAATCTTGTTGTTTTTGTATTAATTTGTGTCTTTGGTAAGCAAAGGTATGTCAGCAAAACATAAATTGTTGTATCACCAACCCATTGGTTATAACAGATAGTATAATCTACCTACAGAACAAACAAGGAGAAATCGATGAAATCAACATGAGGAAAACAAAGATAAATAGTAAAACATACCCATTTTGATTTAAACTTATAGACGTGTTTGCAGAATCGCTGGATCTATATTCATTTTATCCGCAATAAATATGTTACTTACTGGTCACGGGGAGGACTCGATATGAATGAACGATCTTGATGTGTATCAAATTGAGTTGATGTTTGCAAAATACTTTGATTTTGAAGAACTGACGATGGTAAAAATATATTGGAAGTATCACACTTTGGATCATAAGAAGAATCGAGGAGTTCTCCTAATTCTTTTGCATATTTGTAATAAAAATAAGGTTTCCTTAAGTCGTGCTGCTTCACTTCGCCATGTTTTTCAAAACTATGTAACCTAAATAGGACATGATCATAAGTATAGTCCGTCCCCAAAATAGCGCAGGGAAATAAAAAGATCTTTAGCTTGACTTGATGGAATTCCAAATCCTGAAAAAAATATCAGGATTATAAAATAATAAAATTAATCCCCTTCTCCATATTTCAAGGTTTTTTTGCTACATGCATAATTTTTACAAAGCGTTTTTTTTTTGAGACAGACTATAATACTCACTGTATTTGTGCAGCTATAAATAGCTGATTAAGGTCGATATTCTGAAAGAATATTATGTGGAAAGAAAAAAAAACCTTTTCAAAAAGGCGGTCAAAATGATTTTTGAATTTTTCAGCTTTTAATTGGTATAACCATGGCGGATGTTCGTACATCATCTAGAAGGTAAGACTTAGCAATTTTGACTCACAGTTAATTTCCATAATTCATAAAGTCTCATTTCCTCGGAAAGATGCAATAAATACAAAATTGCATCGTTTGTTGATTTTCCATCTACCGTTTCGTCTTTAAAATTCTTAGTTCCGTAAATGTTAATCACATGATGAACAGCATTGATAACTTCATCATCTGCTTCATGGAGAAAAAAGAAAGGAGATTTTTTCTTCTCATTTATCGGACTACCCATATTAGCCGATATACTGAAAACTTTTCAGATCAGAAGAATTATATCTTCAAAAACAAAATTAAAAAAAAAAGAAAGTGACTTTTGAAGGGTTTTGATTAATTATTTTTCTGATAGTCTCAGAGCTTAATATTCTAGAGTAAAATGGGATTTTTTCGATCATTCGGCGAGATGTCCTAACTCCTCTCCCCCGACCTTTTTTCTCAGACCGATGCACAAGCATCTACAGGGCTGTCAAGTAACTCTTCCAGGATTTCAAAAAAATGATTGCAATCTGTGTCCTCTGAATCCGTATTCTCTTTTGTATATTTCTCCCCAGCAATTTCCCAATTTTTACTGCTTGCAAAAGCTCGTAACACGAGGCACGATAAGAGAAATTTTTATCGAAAGATTGTGATTTACGTCAGATCGATTATGTTGGCAGATTTTTGGGGAAAACAGTCCTTATCACCAAAAATTAAGAAATAGAAAGTCTAATGTGAAAGAAGATGACAATAGATTTCATCAAAAATATCAAAAAAAGTAGATAAAAATAACTTGCATAGGAAAAAAAATCGGCTGACAGTCTGACTATGTTGTACTCACACGTTTTCGGTGTCTTGTAGAAAAGATTTTGATTGATTTAATAGATTGGTAGAAGTGAAATCATGAAAACTTGGCGGAATCTCAATCCATGAAGGGTTAGACTTTTTTTCTTCTTCGTTTTCCTGAAAAATTTGTTGTATTCTGAATCAAAAATCAATTCAAATTTCCATTTTCTCCAGTTTATCTTCACTTAGAGTTCTTAAATTATTTGATGAAAATGATCGAGAATGTTCTATAGATAAACAACCTTAAAATGTTCCTCGTGTGCACGGATTCCCTTTCTATTCAGTTGCTTCTAAAAATAATATCGATAGCTAAAAATGGCGAACCTCCAGCTCTGCCACCCTTTCTTCCATTCTTTTCATTCCACTTTCATATTGGAGGATTACAGATTCTATAAACTGAAAGAATCTAAGTTATCTACAAAAGTTCCCTACTTTGTTGATGTCTTCTGCCGACTGCCCCTGGTTGATATTTAAATGCTTCATTTCATCTAATATTTGTTGTAATTTTTCGTTATTCTCATCAATTTTCTGAAAACTTTAATATCCAGAAATATAAAATGAACCTCCTGTACATCACGACTCGAATATTCCATTTGGACAATCTCTTCTCCTTCAGATCCAATGTCATCGTCGTCATCGCTGAGTATTTGTCCATCCTCATCACTGACTTCATCGCCTTCTTCGGAACTATCACTGTTTGTTCCTTTAGGTTCTTCAGACTGGTCTTTTAAAGCATTCAGTCCATGTTTTCTTTCTTTATCATTTGGGAAATGATCACTTCCATTGAGCTGAAAAACTAATTTCTAGTATTGACTGTTTTAATTGTTTTAACTTTATTTAGAACGTTTGAATGATTTTATCAAAAAGAAAACATTATATAACAGTCTCGTATCGAATAAAGATATCAAATTTGAGTTTATCGCAAAAAAAGTCATATCTTGGACATTCGGAATGCACTTCACTCTACTAGAAGTTCCCACTCATAGATGCAATTAATCCAGTTACCATGCGAAGATGTCTGCGTTACAGACTGACACCATTGCATTTTATAGGTAAAGAATATTTTTTATTATTTGGCAGTAACTGGAAGAAGTTCCCATCAGTTTATAATGCGGATATCCCGCACAGTAACTGGATCATACCGCTCTCGCACATTAGTCAAAATCGCACTGGTTTGATGAGTATATATGAAAAATTATAATAAAATGCCTTAGGGTTTCCATTTTCTATCATCCACTTCTGGCACTCTTCCAGTTGTTTTTCGGGGAGCTGGAACAGTCTCAAATAGTTGAGACGATATTCTACGGTGTCGTTGTGCTCCGTCAGAACCATTATGGCGACGTTGAGCTCGTCTTCTGGAACTCCTTCCAGGAACGGATAAGAATTTCCA
Source organism: Oscheius sp. DF5120 (assembly GCA_932521415.1). Classification (NCBI taxonomy): domain Eukaryota; kingdom Metazoa; phylum Nematoda; class Chromadorea; order Rhabditida; family Rhabditidae; genus Oscheius; species Oscheius sp. DF5120. The sequence goes on from OW051461.1 coordinate 6,860,361, forward strand.
CTGCCATCTAGTATATTATTCACTTGTACAACCTGGCTGTTTAATTGGAATTTAAAATGTAAGCAACATGCCTGTTGGTTTCCATTTTTTATCATCCACTGCTTACACTTTTCCAATTGTTTCATGGGAAGATTAAACTGTTCCAAATAGCCGAGACGAAGTTCTACGGTGTCATTGTGCTCTGTCAGAACCATTATGGCGACGTTGAGTTCGTCTTCTGGAACCCCTTCCAGGAACGGATAACTACTGTATGCATGACCTGCAGACATTTCTACAAAATATTATATAAAAAGCAAGAAAAGGGGAAAAGATAAAGAATCTGGAACAAGACCAGTTACTGCCATTCATTTAACTAAATAGTACTGTTTATTCAACGGTTTGAAGTAAATACAAAGTTAACAAGACTTGATTCAAAAAATACATGGAAATGATGCCAAATATAGAAAAGGAAAAGTCAAATAGTCAGGTAGATATCCTTTTCTCAGCATGGTCAATCAGCTGCTTAATACTTTGGCCATAACAGGCCAACTTCGTCAGCTCCAAACGAAGCCGTTTTAACTAAACAAAGTAAAAACATCTTCCCCATTTCACCTCAACTTTGTCCATTGGTGCTCGCTTACCGTTAGAAAGTTCATTTTTTAATACCTGGCTCACTTCCTTATACTTTTCCATATGTTCGGATAATGCAATTCCCAATTCCGTTTGTAGACTATGTTGTTTTTTCTAAACACCGATTTCTGTGGATGAGATATATAACCTCTTCTTCAATTAAATTGCTAAGTTCTTTCAGAAAGTAATTTGGTTGTTTCCCAATTAAATTGTATTCAAGATACTCAGCATAATATGCACAATATTTCATAATCTGGAGGGTTTCTTGTTTTTTCTAAAAAGGTCTAAGATTTTCTTGAACCTTACTGTGGAACTATCAATTACTTTACCATTCTTCTAAGATTTTACAATTAACAGACAGGAAGGAAAAGAACTTACAATCAGGTATTTGGCTTTGATAATTTGAGCCAGTCCTTTACCTAAAATACGGAATCTTCGCCATCTTTTGAGAACAGAAAAAGAGATTTCGGTGTCTATTAATTTATTTTCATTTGCCTTTGTCACCAGGATGTCCAGAAGTCTAAACATTCGTTGAATGTAGTTTTTGAATCATGAAGATTGACGATAAAAAAGTGGTTAATCCTAAAACCCTTGTTTTGACCCTCACTCATAACGGCTAACACAAAGATCCCTCGCAAATGTATGAATGATTTCCCGCGCATCTGTACCATCTCGCCAAGATAAATCTCTTGAACGAAAAAAGCTAACCTTTGAACCTCTGACTTAGTCCAAAACCAGCTTCCAGAGCAATCTAACTGGCCGAGTTTATCTGGATATTGTCTCTTGACAACTAAATAGCGAAAGTAGTCGTTGGCGAAGGAGAAGGTATTTTCTCTGGAAATCTGTACATTTTATAACAAGGAAACTTACGTATTCAAATGAATGTTGAACTTATATTCTTTTAGATATTCACGCAACGATGGCAGAGTACTTCCCGGTTGATATCCAGTCGTTTCCGTATTTGTAAAACAAAAGAAGACATTGTTCAGGACATCTTGAGGCAGTCTCCCGAACAATGTGGTCATTCTATTTCTAAATTGTGGCGTAATTTTAGATTCATCTGGCTGCATGAGAATGAGAATAGCTGCTATGGAGCTGTATTAATGGTTACAGCTATTCAGATCAGCCTACTAATGTTTTTCAATTTCCCTAATGGCACTTTCGAAGTTTTTCTCATCCTGTGGTGCTCCTCTGGTATCATTAATTCCAGGCGTATCGATCAATCTAATCACCACTTCTTTTCCATGCAAATTTACTTTGAATTCATGAGTCATAGCTTTCTAAAAAATATGAGAAATAAAAAGAAAGAACATCTACTTGAGTTCTCGATTCCCCATCATTTTGATCAATTTTTTCGTTGTTCAATTCAGCATCAGATGCTATTTGTCTCGGATATGCCGTGATGTTGTAAGGTGTAGGATTGTGTTTCTAAAACTGAAATCTTCAGATGGTGACTGACATCAAGTTGGAGACTGAATTGAATCGGTGTAACTATCTCCAGCTCACTGGTCAGAGCTGCTTCCCAAGATGGGAAGTTCATGATGTTAACAAAACTATTGATAAAGGTTGTTTTCCCAACTCCCGAGTCTCCGAACAGAACTATGTTGTACTCCGGAATGTCGGGTTTCCTCTTCGGTACTGATGGTATTGGAGGGGATGGCGAGGAAGGCAGCTGTTGCAAACTCTTGTCTTCAGTTGAGGGACCCCTGTAAATATCCATGTTACTTTTTCCAAATCATTTTCTTATCACAGCTGTCGAACATTGAAGCAGCAAAAGGAGCCTCTGTGGCGTTATCTTTTCGTTTGAGAAATTTAGCTTTATCACGAAAGAGAGCCAACACCCTTTTCGCAACAAAGCGACACTTACTGTAAGTGGAATGTTGAAATTGTTTCAGTCGATATATCTGTCCATCCTTTGACTTCATCATCATCATTCTCTTTTCGTCCAAATAAAGAAGTGTGTTGATCACTGTATTTTCTTAAAATATATTTTTTTTGAAAATTGGAAAATATTTAAGCATTTTATAAAAAATATTTAAAAACAAATGGCAACCGCAAAAACAAGTTTTATGGAATGTTGGGACATTTTAGAGATTTTTCCGAAAGAATTAGGTTTTTTATGGATACTGTCTCTTGTTTTTAATATTTACACATGAATGTTCTATTCTAAAGTTGATACTGACAAGGTCATAAAATATTTTGGATGGAAAAGAGGTAGGATTTTAAAAACGTTGCAAACAAATTACACAAAACTACAATATAAAGTATATCAAAAACCTCAATAAGAATTTATTTAGAGAGGAAACGACAATTGGATGCTCAAAAACACGCCTGACGCAGCTTTTCAAAAAAAGACAGAAAACTGAAAATCAGTCTTGAAAACTCCCACAAATTGATTGACAGTACTCACTCATTCTGGCAGTTTTGTTGTAGCTGCTCGGTCTTCGTTCTTGTCACTTGTTCCTCGACTCTCTTCCTTATTTCTTCCTCCTTCTCTTTCTCGAATCTCTAAATCATCTGGATTATTCTTTCTTGTGAAACTGTACACCTGTAGATCTGTTTCCAGTTGATATAGTTTTTGATCCAGTTGATTTTTTTCGTTTACCAGTTCGTGTATTTGATTAACTTGTTTTTCGACGGTCAATTTATAATTGTTCAAATCGTTCGATTGTAAGCGATTTGCATCATCAAGATCTGCAGCCTCCTGTCGTGACTCTTTGAGTTGAGTTTCTAACTGTGAAATAGTTGTAGCCTGTTTCTAAAAATTGAAGCAATTATTTTCTGTGTAGTAATACATCATTAAATTGCTCCGATCTAATCTTCGATTTTTCATGGCTTTCTATCAGTCTGGCAATTTCTTCGGTGAGATTCTGAATATCGTTAGAAGAAGCAAAGCAGCGAACCTTATTCTGTTCTGCAATTTCTCCATTCTGCAAGGACAGTTGTTGCTGGCTGATTTCAGAGTCTCTTAGAACTTTTTCCTTTTCTGTATATTTTTCATTCAGATTCTAAAAGAAAATTTTATTTTTTTTGGAAGACATGCCGCGTATTCCGTAGAAATTTCCGTGATTCTAGCTTCTAATCTCCTGATTTCTCCTTCCAGTTTAGTCACTTTGTCATCATAACTCTGAAAATGATTTTGAAGAGAATATTTAATATATATAAATGCGTTGGAATGATTTGTGTCAGTGATCAATTGAAATGTGTTTGACTCAGTTATTCTTTCTTCTCGTTTTCCTTGTGGACAACTTTTTTCGAGCAAACAAAAATAACCTTTTTCTCAGTTGATTGATAATTTTCTTTGAGATATTCTTGAAAGCTTTGTTGCTGTGCATTGTAGCATCGCTTGTATGTTCCGTCTTTAAATTTTTTCAGACTAAAGTTCAAGTATGATATCATACAAAAAACTTACTCTTCCTGGGCTTTTCTAAATATTTCATCCAAGTCAAATGTTTTCTGAACTTTGTAAGGACTTCTTTTCAGTTACCTTTTCATTTTGAAATCGAAGTTCGACCAATTCATGGAACTGTTGAATCGGCAAGGTGTTCATCCACTCTAGCATATCAATGGACATCTCCAACATATTGTTCAGTAACGAAACAAACTGACCTCTTTTTTCCACAGATCATATGCTTGCTGCAAGCTGCTATCGGTAAGAAAATATAATAAAGTTGTATCCCTTTCCTCTCCTGGCTTGTCATTCAATCCAATAGCCCCGTGAACACCATTAATTATGTTATCATCCTTTATTTTATCGAGAAATCGAAATGGAGAGCGGGGATTTTTTGCCATTTTTTTTGGCCAACAGTTAAGTGTTGCGTTTTTTAGACCAATTCTGAATCTAAAAAAATCCATATAATTGATGTCTGTGGAAGAGGTAAAGAGAGGTATATTTTTTTTTGTTTTAGTATTTTTAACTGATAATTTAAGATGAGTAAAAAAAATAAAAAGAAAGTGAAATCTAATTATAAAAAAATAAAATAAAAATAATATGTTGGAAAAATATTAACTTTCTTCAAATTGAAGCTTTACCTTCGATGGGAGAATAGAGAGATTTCTTTTTTTTTCTTTAAATTAAAAATGCATCACAGAAATACACAATCTTGTATAAAATTGTTTATATTATTGCATTAGCAATATTTAGCTGTAGATATACAACATTATGTTGAATGTTCGTATACAACGAAAATTTGAGAATTTTTTAAAATAAATTTCACTGATTATAGCCCAAGCAAATTTTGAAAGGCTTTATAGCAGAGCATATGAATTTTTCTTTTTGTTAGAAGAAGTATGTAGTGGGAAAAAATGCAGTTGAAACGTCTGATAAGCTAGTGAAGGGCGGTTTTATACACTTACCATGAGAAAAACTATTACAGATAAGATTAAGCTTCAGTATTTAAGGGATAAGATCGGCTCATCTGTTGTCTTCTACATACGCTCTTCTTCTAACAATGGGAAAGTTTTGTAAGTGTAAGCAAGAGGGGGGGGGGGGGGGGGTTCGGTCAATCATATAAACATTTTACCTCTCTCGAGGTTACCCCTTGCCAGTATTGTGCCACCTAATTGCCGATATCGTAACCTTTTTCTGACACGGCCTTTTTCGTTACTGTAGCTTTTATATCTATAAAAAAAGTCATTTTTTTGGGATAGACTATAAAATGGTATCTTAAAAATCCTTTATAATGACTGCTTCACTAACATTTTTCAAAAATTACTAAAATGAATTATGAAATCTTATTTCTCCTCTTTTATCAGATGATCTTATCTTTTCTTTTATTATTGCACCTCGCCTCTTTTCGAATTTCTCACATAGTAGTCGAGTAAAAAACAGATCCCCTTATTATTGACTAACGATAGATAAATAATAAAACTCTAATAAGACTCAAAGTGAAAAAGAAAATAATAAAAAAAAAAATAGCTAACAAGTTTTTATCTGAAAAATCTCCTGAAAACTTTAAAAAAAGGGAATTTTTTTTCGAGTTATGAAATTTCTATTCTCCCTGATTAGCTTTATTGATAAGGCATAACATCATTTTTTTTTCATTTCTTTCATCATTCTTTGGCGACGATATGTTCTTATCTTTTTCTACTATGCTTTCTTATATTTCTCATCGGACTTTTCATTAAAAAAATTCTTTTATTTGATTAAGAGATTATGCAAGACGATTCGAGTGATGATACTGTTACCTACACCTACAATTTCCATGAAAGACCGACGCAAGACTCATCGGATGATGATACTTCGGAGTTTGAACAAATTGGATCGTCCAAAAAACCCATTAAAATTCAACAGAGAAGACAACAATCATCAAAACCCCAACCTCATCCAGAAATTGACTATGAGAAGATGCCATTTATGAGATCTATAAAAGATGATAAAGACAGGGAAGATGCGTTACTATGGTTATCCAATCCGGATATCACTATTGAATGCAAAAAAGAACACCTCGAGACTCTCTTACCTGTAAAACAATTAGAACAATGTGTCCGATGGCTAGAAGATGAGGTATTTACTAAATTTCGACTAAAAAAAGATTTTAGAAAGCAAATTTCTCACGTCATTTAGATAAAAATAAACAAATCATGGTTCCCCAATTCATAAAAAAACAAGACTGGAAAAATTTGGATAAGATTATAGAAAAATCAAATGACGAGGCCAAGGAAGCTTATAAGTATTGGAAGGAGCTGAAACAACAAAGGGTAGGAAAAAAAATGAGCGAGCCTTGAAATTTTGGACTGAATTCGAGTGGAACTCGAGCCTGGACAGGAAAATGCTGTCATGTTTCCTATAATTGAACATTTCTTATTTTTAAGAGTTTATATCTCAAGAAAGAAAACAGAGCAATTCATTATCGATAGAAATTCAATTTTTTTCCATGAAATTTCTTGAATAGTTTTTAGGAAATCACTGGAGCTCAACCAATTCTCAGCCCAAAGAACGAACGAACTCCAGAACCGACATCAGAAACGCCTTCAACATCGCGATCTGTAAGAAATCCAGCTCCAAGCAGTGAAAAATCTACAAAATCAACACCTCGTACTGCACCAAAAGCAAAAAGTCAACTGCCCGGTGCCTCTAAGTTTGAGAAAGAGCGATTTCGTGAATTAGCAAATTCTGACGAAATTTGGGATCTGGCTGGACCTTTGAAATTCTTCAAGAAGTGGACCACTTTAAATGCTATTTAATGATCATTTTAGAATGCCAAAAATTTCAAATATTTTGATACTTGGGGAATCTGGAGTTGGAAAATCGACTTTTATTAATGGACTGATAAATCATTTGTTTTTCAAAAACATCGAAGAAGCACAGAGACAAACTTTCCACATTCTTATTGACACAAATTTCACTCATACCAATGCAAAAAAGCCAGGATCACTTGATACTACGGTATACTGTGTATTTTACCAAGTTGGGCTGGGCAGAATCAATATAATTGTTATCTGTTTTACAACAAAAAAATTGAAAAAAAAATTAAATTACGAAGAAAAAATGGCATTTCCATTTTTACTGAAATACTATTCTGTTCAATCTTGGTGCATCGATAAAAAGACCTTACATTAAAAAAAATTTTATAATGCTTTTTTCATTCAAAATTTATAGATCGATGAAATTCAAGTCAACTTCCGTGCCAATGTGCCATCTGAACGAGAAGAAACGGAAGACACAGAGAATAATGAAGTCAAAATAATAGGACAATCAAGTACACAACATTCACGTTCTTACATTTTCGAATGGGGTCCTAGTCACGATCGAAAAGTCATTCGACTAATTGATACTCCAGGAGTTAATGATACCAGAGGAATTAACGTCGATAATCAAAATTTTGAAGATATTTTGAAATTTATTCGTGATTATGAGTAAGGATATTTTTGAAATTTCTCTATAGAATTTTTGCTAGCAATCTTCAAGCAATTTTTATTCTTCTCAAACCGAGAGAATCCCGTCTGACTACTGGATTCACATATTGTCTTGAACAAGTTCTTAAACATCTTCACAATTCTGCAGCGACGAATATAATTTTCTGCTTTACTCATGCTAGGCAGGTATTCCATCAAAATGGAGACACATATCACTGTCTAAAAAAGTATCTGGACGAGAAACTGGAGCCCAAAGGAATTATTACGCTCAATGAGTATGTTATGAAATTTTTGGTAGTATATGGCAAATTGTATATCACATATAATATACTATATTTTATATTTTTTTTTTTCAAATTTTCCATTTTAAAAAAACCGAAAATAGGTGTTAAAAAGTAAACGAAATTAAGCGCAGTACATGATATACAATTTGCTGATATACATATGGACATGCCACAGGCTATTGCAACGCATTTTTAGCATTGCGCGCCACTTTGTCATTGATATTTGTTTACCATTTTCATTGTTCATTTTTTTTACACATTTCTAAGTAATGTTTATTTATGTTAAAATATTAACAAATGCATAAGGAAACAAGGGGAAAATACAAATTAATTTCATACTGGATACTGAGAAGCAAATCGCATAATCGAAGAAATTGTAGTCTCAATTTTCAAATTAATTACCAAAAATTTTTGTATTTTTCCACTTGTTTCTTCAGGAACAATACTTTCCGCTTTGATAACGAGAGCTTCCGCTTCCTATGTGCTTTCAAAAAACGCGGGCTCTTTGCTAGAAGTCACGTGATTGCTTTTGGTGATAGTTGGAAAAAGACAACAGCGGAAACATTGAGGTATATTGTGTCGAATCCAATTTTGATCAAAATTTTAGACTATTCGAAGCTATTTCCAACCTCAGCCCTCATCCGGTGTACAAAACGTTGAATATGAACTACGTCCGTCAAGTTGTGAGCTCGCTCATTCGCCCTTTGGCAAATTTGACAAAAGAAGGAATCTTTAATAAAAATAAGATTGAAGACAAATTGGAGGAAGTAGGCAAACTATTCTTTTTAATTTAGTGAGATTTTCAGATAAAAGAGTTGCAAGAAAAGAAAAATGATTTATCAAAACATTTACATGTGAAACAGGTAATATAATTAAAAAAAATTCTTTTGATTCATAATTTCATTGCATACATTTAAAATATTTTTTCAGCATTCTCTTCAACTAAAACAGCTTCTAAAGCCTATGACAATATGTACAAAAAAAAAATGCAACGACGTGAAAACTATAAAAAATGGCGACGATGAAATCAGCAGGCTGGTTCCAAAGAATAAATGTCATGAGAATTGTCATTTGAAGAACGTTACTGTGAGTATATTTTATTGATTTGAAAAATTAGCCATTTATTTGTAGGAAGAAGTTGTTGCTAATTCTCAACTTCAACATTGCAGCGCCATGGAAAACGATTATTGTAAAGTCTGTGGATGCAATTGGCAGTTTCATATGCACGTGAAATACGAACTTATTGAACAGTTGGATAACGTATGCTTTTATAAACTTTTATTAAGGCTAAAAATATTTTTTAGACAATAAATGAAGATATAAGAAATAGACTGGATGAAATAGAAGGAAACCAAGCCAAGACAGAAAAATTCTTAGAGATTCTTAATGAAGAACGCAACAAATTAGAGAATGATATTGCCCTTTATACGAAGTACAGTGCTGATATCAGTACTTATTTGATGAAAAACTCCATCATGCTAAAATCTGATCCTTATGGAAAATATTTAGAACTTTTAATTAAGCAAGAGGTTCGATATTTTTTAAAACTAAATGGACAAATTGAGGATGACAAATGCGACAGCAGTTCGGAATTACTAAATCAATTAAAGGAACACAAGGAGCTTCATGATACACAGGTATCTTGCTTTTTTTTATTGAAATTAGCCACAATTTCAGATGAAAGTAATGAGCAGTGATCATGCATATGTTGAGAAGACAGAAGAGGAAATTAATGAAATGATTGAAGAGCTAAAAGGAATGTCTAAAAGTGGGCGAATCATCGAGGACATTCAAAGAATTGAGCCACCAATACTCACCAACGAACCAAGAAGCCATATCAAGCCAGTTGATTTAAATAAGGGTTGGCTTGGAAAGCATTTCAAAAAAGTTGAAGAGGGTATTCAGCTGAGGTTGTAATTTTTCTGTATCTAGTTTATTAAACTCAATTTATTTATTTTTTAATTATGGGTTTATCCATTCAATATTTAATTTTTTTGGATAATTTGTTAATCATAGTTTAGAAATGAAACACGCCAATTCTCACGATAGTCTTTCCTCCCATCCAGAGGAGGAAGATTATAGCAATCTTCCATTCCTTTGTCGTGTTCGATCGGAAGAACTACCCCTCGCTATCAGCTTTTTAACAAATCAAGATCTCACCATTGAAGCTCGTGCTGAATATCTCGAGGAGCATTTGACTATTAGCGATTTGAAGTTGGCCAAAGAATGGATGAAGGAACAAGTAAGGATAGTTTCTAGTCATCTAGTCTTCAGCTCTCAAATTTTATAAAGTATCTGCCTAAGCAGAGTCATCCAATTGTGGAAAGACTTATCAACAACAAGGATTATGTCAATTTGAAGGCAACGGTTTATGGAGCGGCTAAACGCAATCAGGTAATGATCAGAAATGGGTGGAACATTTTCTCAGAACATTTAAAGAATGTTTAATATTTGTTTTCTTGCTTTCTTCTATTTTATTAAATATAACAAGAGAAACAATGAAAAAATAAGGAGAAATCATATTAATAAATTTTTTTATAGAGCGAGGGTGAACAGATCAAACGGGCCTTTGATTATTGGCTTGCCTTCCATGATCTTAATGATGATAAAGAAGAGATGGAAACTAACAAAAGCCCGTAAGCAAAATAACTTGCAAACAATAATTTTTTTAAGAGAAAATCCTACACCGGTTGAAAAGCCACAAAAAGAAACTACTTCGACTCGTTTGCAAAACAAAATCCTCCCAGAAAATAGCCTTCGTCGCTCTGAAAGCGACGTCATTGTTAATGAAGTGAGCAACGAGGACTTACATGAGGTGGTTATTTGCTTTTTTAACAGTAGAGGAAATTTTAGAAGTTGGAACATCAGGAAGACACCCTGCTGAAGCCTATTCTTGAAAACATTAAAGAAGTGAAAAGGTCTATAATTAAGGTATTCAGAATAAATTGAAATTTTTATTTTTTTAGACTCAAAACGAGACTATTGCCAAGTATGAAAAGCGTATTGCTGATCTAGAAAAGAGAGAGGAGCAGTTACGTGATCAGTTACGTAATTTTGAAGTCCAAGAGCGCCGTCATGTGGAGAATCAACGGGTAAGTCCACCAATTTATTTGACTGGGGCATACTTTTTCAAATTTGGGGTATTTAAATCCATCATATTACCTATTAATCTCATGAGAAGTTCTATTAAGTTATCTTGATATTTTTATAGGAATGGGAGAAACAAAGAACTGCGGAAATTCGTGGTCGGCTTGAGGAGGAAGCTGCCAATAGACAGTTTGCCGCAATTAACAAGCAGTCCTAAACACCTTTCTTATTTTTTCCATAAAAAACTTCATGTATAACTTAGCAACCAATAAGTGAATTGTCACCCTGTACGTACATTCTTTTCTTACTTTTTCATTTTTCCTCTTATCTGCTTTTGTTGTAAAAATAAAGAATAATTGTTTCTTGCGATGTGAGGTTTTGTCGAAAAGTGGTTATGATGAGTCGCACTTTGAAATCCTTGAATACTGGCTTTACGATCTGTTTTCGCTAGTCGTACCGCATCTGTTTTTATTGTATCGTAATTTTTCGAATTCCTGTCTCATCCACTTTTTGAGTAATGACTGAAATTCCTTACTAATGATTGTGTCAGATCGCTGGTGTGTACGACAGTCATATAATCTGCTGTCTTTTTTGTGTTACGTTACTGAAGCTTTAACGTGATTGTTGACAATTACTTGTAAGAGCTTCGACTTAATCTATCATTCTTCTTTTTAATAAGAAACGTCTGAGCTGATAAACAATGAGTAGCAAAACAGACTATTGACATTTTTGCCCTGTTATCAGTCCATCAAGCTAGGGCAAACATTCTAATCTACCTGCTGAACTTTGATATGTGAGAAATTGTGGAAATAAAAGTAAGAAGAAAAAAATGTTTTAAATAGAAATGTGTTGATAGACTCAACTGTTTCGATTGCTCTACAACACTCTTGTTTAATACGCCATCATTATTATACAGGTATACAGGTAAAAAAAATTTTTCCAGGAAAATAAGATAAACGAAAATAGAAAATATCTACATATCAGTGATGTGCGGACGTCCGTTGTCCGCCGTCCGCAGTCCGCTCTTTTTTGATGTTTTTTTGATCTCTGAGTCACTTGAGTATCCCATCACGGTTTGCACAAGTCCCGAGTGCAATGAATTAAAAAAAATTAAAAACTCAGAACGACTAGAGATGGTTCCAAAACAATTATGTCACTCGCACTGCTATCTGCCAGCCACAAAAGTCAGTTCTTCTTTATTTGTGTGAGTAATATTTTTATTCAGATTGAGCATTTTCCAAATGAGCAACTTAAAAAATGCTCTTCTTTCTACAATGGTATGTGCACGAAATGCCCTTGTTCCTGGGAAAAACATATGCACGTCAAATATGCAATCGTCGCAAAAACAGAAAGAGTATGATTATCACTGAGTAGCAAAGATAATTAAGGTATTTGATGAAGAGGTTAAAAAAAAGTTGAACGATATCAAGAACAAAGAGCAGAAAACCGAAGCAGCCCTAAAAGTACTTCGCGAAAAACAAAAAGCATTAACTGAGGAGAATGAAATATGCATGCAGTGCTGCCTTGAAATCAGTGCTTATCTCCAGAAACATTAGTAGTGTATGTTCCCACAAAAACACTATACATTTTATTGATTTTTTTTTCACAAGAGAAGAATTACAATTTTCAAGTATACATTTTCAGAAGAGCAAGTCTGCCTCTCAATACCGTGTACAAATTACTTTTCCAAGTGACAGTAATTATGCATATCTATGTAAAAGTCACAACTTAAGCGAATTCAAATTTATTTACTACTAAATACAACTTTATTATCGAATATTTACAATAATGTTTCATAATGGTAATTCTTCTGATTCGTTATTTCCTTGGTCAGGGGCTTTTTCATAAAAGGTACTTTTTCATTAATATCTCTCTCATTACTTGCAAATTTCATTTCTTCAATGTTCTCACTGCTCATAACACTGATTAGACTCTTCTCGATTAAAGGCAGTTCAATCGTCTTGTCTTTCTTCTTTTTTGTTAGACACGTTTCATCACCAGGATAAAGTGGACATGAGTCTTCTCTCTTCTAAAAGTAGTGTATAATTTGTAAACACGGACTGCGTAAGAGGGGCTTTGAAGAACCGATCGTGGTCTTCTGGATCCTCGCGGTACCCTTCAAACGAGAAATCCCTTTGCGCTGTCGAAAGAAGTGTAGGTTATATTGGAGGGTTTTGATGGAACCGGTCGTGGTCTTCTGGATCCTTGCGGTACAACTATAAATCCCTCACACCCTATGCTTTTTCAATGTAAAATTAATGAAATAAACATTAGAAATCCGCGTACCGCGCCAAAAGAGTATTAAACACCTGTAATTCTTCTCTTGTGAAAAAAAAATCAATAAAAAGTATAGTGTTTTTGTGGGAACATACACTACTTTCGATGATACGAGCACAAAATCTGCCTAATCTAAACCCGTTAACTGACATGTCTGTTGCGGCAGTTGAAAAATTTTTGATTATATTTAACGCGAAATATGATTGTGTATCATACTCGGATGAACTCCGAAAAGTACTTTTTGTAGAGCTGTTAACGGGGCGCGCTCTACAAGCATATAGGGAATTAGCACCCAGTGTAAAGGAGGGCTGCTTTGCAGACTTAATTCAAAAGTTCAGGGAAACGCTAACGGAAAGTAGTAGATTAGATATGTTGAAGGCTTTAGATGTATGGGATAAGTTAAGTCTAGAACGAGGTAAGCTAGTAGAATTCTGTAGTAGTATCGAGGAGATTTAAAGGACTACGCCCATTCCTTTGCCATCACGGACGACGAATTGAAGCAAACAAACGTAGTAGAGTATAGAATAGACGTTGGCAATGCGTTGCCCATCAAGCAAAGAGTACGACCAATCCCGGTTGGAGTGCGAAAAGAATTCAAAGAAATCATCGACTCCATGTTGAATAGGAGGTTCATAGAGCCGAGTAACTCGGAATGGGCCAGTCCAATTGTTCTGGTAAAGAAGAAAGATAGCACCCTTCGGTTGTGCATCGACTTTAGAGAAGTGAATAACATAGTACGGACCGATGCTTATCCGCTACCACGGTCAGAGTTACTTCTGCAGGCGCTAAGAGGAAAGAAGTATTTTAGCACTCTAGATCTAGCGGCGGGCTTCTGGCAGATAAAGCTATCAAAAGAGCCGAAGCCCGTCACGGCATTCACGACCTGCGAGGGCTTATACCAGTTCCGCGTTTTACCGTTTGGATTATGTACCAGTCCGGCAGTATTTCAGCGGTTAATGAACGTAGTACTCCAACCATGTCGCGGTGACAATAATGAAGTCTCAGTATATCTTGATGATATCCTGATAGCTACGAACACTATTGAGCGTCATTTAGTGGTCCTAGAAAACGTTCTCGGAGTATTAACAGCAGCGAACTTAGCTGTAAAACCTCAGAAATGTAAATTTTTGAAACAATCGATTCATTACTTAGGACATCTAGTCGATGAATCAGGAATACGTACAGACCCGCAAAAGATAGAGGCAATAGTGGACTATCCGGCGCCATCAGATATAAAACAACTACGATGTTTTCTAGGCATGTGCGGATATTTCCGACGGTTTATTTTAAACTTTGCCAGAATAGCACGGCCACTTCACGACTTAACCAGAGCACAGGTACCTTTTGAATGGAACACAGAACGTCAGGTAGCTTTCGACGAATTGAAAGCAAGGTTGACTAACGCACCGGTGCTCGCTCAACCAAACATTGATGAAGCGGTAACAGGAGTCAAGCCATTCTTGATATTCACCGATGCTAGCTATGAAGGAGTTGGCGCCGTTCTCTGTCAAGAAGGAGAAGACCAATTGGTACACCCGTATGGTTCTCATCGAAAGCGTTGACAGTAGCAGAGAAAAGATATCACATAACGGACTTAGAAGCGTTAGCCATAGTCCGAGCACTACAAAAATTTGAACTTCTCATATTCAATTGTAAACAAACGCGAGTGTATTCGGACCATCAGCCGCTGACAGCTTTATTCAAGAAGAACTTATCTGGAAGATTGCTACGGTGGAGTATGATCATTCAACACTACCAAATAGAGATAAAATACCTTAAAGGCTCCGCCAATATGGTAGCAGACGCCTTGTCACGAGGAATAGGGCAGTCGGTGTCAGCTATAATGAACGACGACGATACGATTGATTCACATGTTGTTAGTAGCTTAATAGTAGACGATTCGTGGCTATTAGAGTTAGAGCAGGATGAATCCTACGCGAAGCTAATCACAGAGATAAGGCTAGGGATGCCTTATAGACCACTTACTCTACAGGACTCTGGTAGAAGATTGTCTAGTGCGAACTTCAGTATAGAAGAGGGTCACCTTTGGTTACTGCTAGGAGATGAGCCACCTAGACGAGTAGTACCACGGTCGAAGAGAAAGGACCTTTTTCTAGAACTGCACGCAGGATGTATGGCGGGTCATTTCACAGCTCGCAAAATTATCCGCTCACTTAGAACCTTCTGTTACTGGAACACAATGGCGAAAGATATTAACAATTGGCACGCGGAATGTGTGCGGTGCTTTATAGAAAACAATAAGAGTGTGCTGACTCCTCCCTTGAAGCCAGTGGTTTGTTTCAAGCCGTTTGAAGTTGTTGGCATAGATATAATGGAACTCGGGTTGACCTTGCAAGGCAACAGATACGTGGTAGTACTCATAGACCACTTTACGAAATTCATGAATGCATACCCAATACCTAAGAAATCAGCAGAAGTAGTCGGTGAAACCATTGTCACGCGGTGGCTATGTGATGGAGCACGTTGGCCTCTACGGTTCCATTCCGATCAAGGTACCGAGTTCATGAATGAGTTGTTTAGTCAACTGCGAACCTTTACAGGCATAGCTTATAATAAAACTTTAGCAAAAGTTTTATTATAATTTTAACACATAAAACCCCATCACTCTACATCGCGAGGACGCGATCAACTAGAGCGGGGGGGGGGGGGGGGGTTGTAACGTATGCTGTTTACGCATAGACGATGCGCGGTCTGGCACTGCGTATCGTTTTACTTTTAAAAGCGGGTATCTTTTTCTTTTTTATATAATCGTTGTTTGTTGTGTGAGAGATTACTGGGTTTTTAGTTGAGAGTCGCGTGAGCAGACTCTGGGTTTTTTTTATTGTTTTTGCTGTTATTGTTGTTGGCCGCGTGCGGCTAGAGTCTGACTGGGTCATCCAGTTAACAGTTACTCGTAACTTGTAAACATAGATAAATTTTGTTTATCTCGACTTCTTGTTTGAGGGGACTTCCGTTACTCTCCCCTTTATGTATTTATGTTTATATAAATATTCACAGTAATCCTTATGACTAGAAGGACTATTAACTGGAATCGATTTCAGTGAAAGGTAAGATAGTTTACAAACTACAGCAATTGCCTAAAAAATGCATTGCTTTCCTTCTATTTAATAAGTAACCTCCGAGCTGATAAACAATGAGCAGCAAAACTGACGTTTTTACCCTGTTATCAGTCCATCAAGCTAGGGCAAACATTCTAATCTACCTGCTGAACTTTGAGATGTGAGAAATTGTGGAAATAAAAATGCGTTGATGGACTCAACTGTTTCGATTGCTCTATAACACTCTTGTTTAATACGTCACCATTATTATACGGATATAAAAATTATTTTAATCAGATGCTTCTCTATCACTTAGAATGGTAGACAGTAGTAAATGTTGTATACAGGCGAGTAGTCTAAATCATATAAGATGACAAAAATAAATATAAAAGATAAAAAAATTCACGTATAGCTACCAATAAGTGAATTGTCACCCTGTACCAAAATAATATACTTTTTCATGTTTCCTCTTATTATATCACGGAAGGATTTACGCAACAAATTTTTTTTCTCTCTACTTTTGCTGTTATAATAAAAGATTGTTATTTCTTGCGGTGTGAGATTTTGTAGAAAGGTGGTTGTGATGAGTAGTACTTTGAAATATCTGCTAGTTCCACTAAAGCCTTCAATTCACCGCGGCGAAATTTTTGAAACCAACGGTCGACTGTGCTTTCGTTAACACTCCCTTGGCCCCATACTTCGTTAATATTTCGAGCCGTTTGCGATGCACTATGACCGAGTTTGAATTCATAAAAATAAATTTGGCGAAATTGTTGTTGTGACATTTTCAATTCAAATCTACAAAATTTGTCATAAATACAACTAAAATAAAAATTCAATTATACAGAGATAAAGAGCGTAAGATAAGCTTTCTTTTGATGTATAATAGTACATCATTCGAAAAAAATAATGGTACCAAACAAACAAAAAAAATCGAAAATGAAAGGCTGGTTTTAGGCGAAGAGGATGATAAAGTTTCTGACTATAATAACGACGCTGATAGTGATTTTGAATTATGGACAAGCGACGCGAGCAGTAATAATCCTTGGCCAATTGAAGAAGAATTTGTGTCGGACCAACTTTAACCAACTTTTAAGGTAAATATTTTGGATCCTGTAACAGGTGTACCTGTACCTCCTGTGTTACTCGTCAAACGCGCCGATCAAATAAGTTACTGAACTGACGGCACGAGCCAACCCACTCTTCTCCAAAAAAATACTCAAAAAGATACAGATCTGCCTCTCGAGTCTCAAAGCTAGAACGGTATGAAAGATATTTGATGCCATTCAGCCAAGGCCAGCACTCTCTTGCGCCATAAACAGGCTTTTGCCAGTTGTGTAAAGGGGAGAAGCCTCTGGCAAGGTGATATCGAGATGTGTGAGTCATCAGGCGAAAAATTTTTTGACTTCAGTTGTACAGGGGGAACAACCTTAGTCGGGAGACGTATTTATAACATAATGACTGATCACAATATCACTAAGGGTGGGGGATTTTACAACAATTTCGAAGGGGCTTTTAGTCGTATAAACATATTATTTTTGTCAACCCCTCTTTTTCTTCTCTTAAAATTATAATAAAACTTTAGCAAAACAGATAAAGACATGATTACAAAAACCTTCAATTTCTCTTCTTTGATAAGAGTTCATGATAACATTAGACAGAGCTCGAGGGAAAAAAGGTATAGTGATGCTACAGAAAATGAACATGCAAAATTTTTTAACACATTGACGACAATAAAGGTTTTTAGGTATACACATAACCTACCTTGTCGTCAATTTGTTAAGAATTAATATAAAATTTATAACCCTGAAAATAATATATAATCACTAGATGCATACAGCTATAATAATATTTTTTTTTGATTCAAAGAAATTTTTTTCTGTATTTTTCAACAAAAATAAAAAGAAAAAATAAAAGCAAAAATTTTTATTAAGTCATCCTTTATATTATTATCGGACTTATACAGGGCTTAACGAGGGTCGCGAATCCTCCTCCCCCGGGCCAGGAACATAGATGACCTTGATACCTGTATTGTTGTTTGAACCAAGTCCTAATCAAACTCTAACTCCAGAATGGGTGCTAAGCTTTATTGTACAGCGGATGAATGGGACCTAAGGGATTAATGATAAGCAAGGAGGAGACAGCCATAGGGACAGCCCTGGAGATGCTTGCGCATCGGTCTCAGGCTGGAGGGAGAGTTAGGACATCTGGCTCTCGCCGGATGACCGACATATTGCGTCTAAAACGCTTTTGCTTTTTCCAGTCGGCATCATCCATAATCCAATGATCCTGTTTCCCCTTTTCCACGTGCGGTCACAGTGGTCAGCCATGTAAATATAAGTGAAGGAGCTTGTTTTTTTTCTTTTCTATTTGGGCTGTTAGCTATTTATGATCGTCCTTACTTCCTCTAAAATACATCAAATTTTTCTAACTATTGTTTTATTTTTTATTTTCTCCCGAACGACAGTGATATCTCAAGATTTCGCCAGCAGTTCAAGGAAGTCAGGGAGAACAATTTGGAGTAGGCTAACACAAATTTAAACATCCAATCTTACCGGCCTAGAAAAGTTTTTTCAAAATTTCTTGGTTCTTCTTGAAAGAATAAAGCAAATACAAATTAAACAAGACTTGATTTAAAAAAGAAATGCATACTATGTCAAATACAGAAAAGGAAGTATCAAATAATCAGTAGATTATCATACTTTACGAAGGTCGCGAATCCTCGTGAATAACAGGTATTTTGTTAAACACAGCAACTTGCATTGGATATATTGATGATGTAAGGTGTAGTATTTTGTTAATTTTTTTTTTTGTTTCTAAAACTGAAATCTTCAGATATTAAACAGGTATAAAAAAATTATTTATCCAAGGAAAACAAGGTTAATAAGTGAGAATATATAATAAAGAAAATATCTACATCTAGTTACTTGAGAAAGCATTGAAGGCTTAGAATATTAGGATAGTCCGCTGCTTTCCCATTACTACTTTTTTTTCAATTCTTCATTTCTTATATTCCCTTTCGATGATAAAATTCGAAATTATAAAAATAAGAATCAAACGGATCACAGAACCTTTTTATCGTAAAGCGTAATGCCACATGAGGAATAAATAAAGTAAATGAAATGATTATAAAAATGTAGAAAGATAATATTTAAAATTATAATTAACATCGTATCGAGTCATAATGGAACTATATTCGTTGGAGCAGGGGAAACATCATTGAGTATTTTTGAAAATTCGTTTCCATAATATTTGGAATTCTTTACCAAATTTTCTCCTTCCTTGCGCAACTAAATTTTTAAAATTGGTACCGTATGTTCTGTAAAAAGAATCCAGCGTAAGAATGCTATGTTATATTCGATCATTATAAATTCATTTTTGGCTAACTCGATTTTTTAAGCGCAAAAAATCTTTTTGAGTAACTAGAACTAGAAGTTGTATTCGGGTAACAAAATTAGATACTCGAACACGTGCTCGATCGAAAATCTAATACTTGCCCACCCCTGATATCCCGTTATATTCAAAACCGACCTCTTTGGGAGTCAAGACCCGATTGCTCTTCTCAATTCCCTGCCTAACTTCTCTACCAATCTCTTGATATGTCTTTTTCAGGTCTTCCAATTCAGTGAGGACTTGATCAGCTGTACCTAATTTACCAGCATTATTTTTTGACTAAAAATTGTAAAATTATAAAGGTTATAGTCTCACCTGTTCGTAGATGATATTATCAAGTTCAATTAAAAAGAAATTGGGAATTTTTCCAATAGAATTTAAATATTCAAAAAATTTAGCATAATGATTCATCATTGATTCGATTTCTTTTGTAGGATGGTTATTCTGCTTCTTAATATTATTTTTAAAATGAAAAAAAAACCTACTTTTTTTAATCTATTCGCAACTTTTTTTGCATGATCAAATGTAACATGAGCGAAATGAAATCCAGCATACTTAAATCTTTGTTGCCGTCTAATGACTGATGCTAGTTCTTCAGTTTTTTGAGCTTCGATCGATTGTATACAGTCGAGTAGTCTAAATCATATAAGATGACAAAAATAGATATACCGCCGTAGCTCACGTGAACTATTACCCCAGCCTTTTCCATCGCATTTTAGATCTTTCGCATACTGCGGATACTGTTTGTTAATACACCAATAGCGGAAGCAGTCGTTGGCAAAAATGAATGTGTTGTTTCTATATAACATGATTACCCCCTATTGAAAAAAATAGCCCACTGAGTAAGTTCAATTTTCAATTGAATATTCTTGAGATATTCTTCCAGCAAACCCATAGTATCTCCTATCTGATAATGTGTAGCTTCGCCATATGTAAAGGCAAAAAGAATATTTGCCAAAATTGAAGTTGGAAATTTTTGAAACAAAATATTCAAACTGCGCTCCATACCAGCATTTAGTTTCGTTTCATTGGACTTGAGCAAAATGATAATTGCAGTGATGTTTCTGAAAATTGAAGAGAGTGGCATACTGAAAAATGAAAGACGTACTCATATTTGGCGATTTCATCAATGGCGTTTTCGAAATTAATTTCATCTTGTTTGATCCCTCGAGTGTCATTTACTCCAGCCGTATCAATAACGCGAAGTTTTATTATCTCCGTCGCCGAATATTCGAACAAAAATTCGTGTGTTATGGCTTTCTGCGTCTTGCTCTCTCCAGGATCTCCATCTTTTTCATTTTTCAGCTCTGCATCAGACAATCTTTTCGTAGGCCAAGCTGTCACTTTAGTCGATTGAAGGTGTCCTATATATTATTTTGTTAAATATTTTTTAAATATTTCACCTGGTTTACCGAGATGTTGAGTAAATTCCACCTTTGATTGTATTGTTAATGCCGATTTAAGTGCTTGGTCGAAGGTAGGAATCGATATATAATTGGGCAAAGCATTGATGAAGGTTGTTTTTCCGACTCCAGTTCCACCAAGCAAAGCAACGGTGTAGACAGGACAGTCAGAATCCTCAGGGATAGGTCTGATTTTGTGAATTAAAATAATTGATATACTTTGGCTGCTCTTGAGGAGGTGGAAGGGGACCTTTTGAAGGAGATAGATCGCCTAAGTAGTGCTTGTCCCCATCGACAGACCTGAAAGATTTTGAAAAATTACTATACTTTTTTAAGAAAATAACTATAAACGGATTTTACAGATGAGTGCAATCTACTTCCTCCCAGTGTCGGAGCTCTGAATCTTTGTACTCTGTGTATTTTATCGAAAGATATTGTTACTGCTTTACGTCTTATCAGATCATATGTTGTTAATTTTTCACGTAAACAGTCTTATCACCAAAAATTGAGAAATTGGAAGTCTAACGTGGAAGACGATGACAACAAATTTCATCAAACGTGGTTATCGAATAATAAACAATAACTTGCATATCCCCAGCAGTTTCGTAATCAACTGAAGACAAAATAACTCTTCCAGGATTTCAAAAAATAACTGTAATCTATATCCTGCCAGTGTTGGAGTTCTGAATACTTATTCTCGACTGTTTATTTCTTTCCCAATTTTTACTATCTAACTCTGCAAAATCTTTTAGCACGAGAGACGATAAGAGAAATTAGAGATAGTTAATCGCGTGCTTTACATCTTATCAGATCATATGATTGTTGATTTTGGGGAAACAAAACCTTATCACTAAAAACTGAGAAATTGAAAAAAAAATTAATTTGGAAAGAATTGTCGAAAGCCAGAGAAAAAAACTTGGCTACCAAATAAAAACAAATAACTTGCATTTCACCAACTGTTTCGTATTCATTGTCTGACGGTATATCAGTATCTTTGTCAGTTGTAGCAAATGAAGCAGGTCCATTTTCTATAATTTCCTTCATGGTAGAGTGGGAATTGCCAGTTGTTTGCTCCGCTTGCTCAACATTTTCTGGTAGCTTCCCCCTGTTTATACTAATATCTTATAAAATTATAAGATTCCACTTACACGTGTGTGTCCGGGGAGATATCAGATGATGCTGAAGAGCAAGATTGACTGGTCATATTGTTCATTCTATCTTCCGAAACCGGGATTGCTTCCGATTCTCTCTTGTTATTTTGCTCTGGCTCTTTTTCTCGTTCGCCGCCTTGCTCTTCAACTTCTTGTTTATTCTCCGATTGTCTAAAACAATATTATCAAAGTTTTAGCATTGATCGTATCACTTCCAATAGACACGGCTTACCCCCCCTAACAAAAAAAAACATGAACAGTATTTTTTTGTATTTCTGGTATTAGTTGACCCTGACGGCTTTTTCATTTTTCTTAAATATCCAAGTTTTTGACATTTTATTCGTTCAGATCTCCTAAAAAGTCTACGAGAACTGGATATGGTCGATCTGCTGTCATAAAATCAGCTAAAAAAAATCAGAAATTTGTTTGACAAATTCAAGTTCTTTAAAGTAGTTCGACGAACTATGATATTAGAAGTAATACAGTAATTGTTAATATTTTAGAAAAGCAATTGCCTACATTTCTTGTTTTTGCCCGTTGACTTCATTTTTCGCAAGACTCTGATTGTTCATTGATTGTACGGGAAACTCAGAAAGGCTGGAACTCGGGATTAAAATATTGAATCATCTTACTGTTTTCTGGCCTCTGAAAAAACTTTTTCCAAATCCATTGTCATCTAAAAAAAGATTAGAAAATCTTTTACATACTTTTCTAACTCTAAACCATTCATCAATATCTGTGTCATTCAACTTTTCTACAAATTTTCCTTGGTCCAAGAGCATCTGAAATGAATCGAAAAAAAGCATACTGATTTTTATAACGTCCCCACAAAGAAGCCGACAATTCTAAAAAACCAACTTTTTTTTTCCATGTCTCATAACGTTTAACGTTATATGGATAGATCTCAAGGAAGCCAATAATGATCTCATCCGTGACTTTAGGACTTCCTCTTTTTTGTAGGGCTTTATATACTCCAGTAATAACAGCTTCCTCAAAGATTCCGTCTAGAAACCACGTAGGCGTAATTATTACATTTTCGGTTTTTTCATTGTCTTGATTTTCTTCTTTGTTTTTCATTATGCAACACAAGACAGACTTGAAAGAGGGAATCCTGTGTTTAAATCTAAGTGTGACAAGCAACGAAGAGAGAAAGAACAAAGACTGATAAGATATATTAAAGAAAAGGGGCGGAACAAAGCTACAGTATTATCAAGTGAGAAAAACAGGGCAACAGTAAAAGCATTCAGTTCTTCAACGCTCCCAGCTTCAGTACTTCTTCAAATCAAGTCTCATCTGGCAGGCAGTTGGGAGAACATAATTGTTCTATCAGGAAATAACAGTAACACAAATCTTAATATATTATTTAAATCCTTGAACCTGACAGATTACTTAATTTCTGCAATATCAATTTTTTTAGATCCTTTTTCTTTTTAAACTAGCTTTAGAGCCAAAACGCAAATCCCTTTTTAGCTAATTTGTTTATATTTTTAGTAGTCATCTGGCAAGAGCCAAATGTCGACTGATCAGAAATCAAGCATAGGATATTAGTGATTTCCAGCTACAGTTTTAGTTTTATATACTTGAAAATACTTTTAATTTAAATCAAAAAAAAATTGCAAACAGGTGAAAAATTTTGTGTTACCGTATATTCCGATCAGAATACTGAAAAAAATCCTCTTTTCTATTTCTAATTTCTCTCACAAGTTTCGCAACCCTCATTTTTATCATAGATAAGATAAAGATAAATAATAGACTTAAATTATCATACGAAGGATGGATTCTTTCTCTTATCTAGTTTTCTTTCCTACGTTCTTTAGCAATTTCAGCTTACAATGTTTCGCAAGAACGATCGAGAAAAACAATCTGGCTTTGTACCTTATGGACAAATGAGAAGGGAGCGAGCGAATAGTTCGGTAGGAGATGGAAAAATTGAGGGAGGTTTAATTTTACAGAAGGAAGATGACGATTCGCATTCTGACGGAGAAACTTCAACCATCGAGGAAATAATATATAAAAACGAAGAAAGAGAGAAAGTTGAACAAACACTACCACAGCAGCAAGTCTATAAGCCTACAGAATCACCTAAAGAGGATAACATAGACTACAACCAAATGCCCTTTATGGGTCAAATCGATGAAGAACGTCGTTCTACAGTTCTTAAATTGCTTAAAGGACCTTATCCAATTGAAACAAAATTGAAACATATCGCAAATGATTTACCAGGCAAATACCTTATTGATTGCAAAAAGTGGCTGGAAAATGAGGTAGCTTTTTCTCTAGTAAATAGGATGCATTTTGTGGAAACCGTTTGAGAAACGTGACGTTGCCAAAAAATGAACCTTAGAAAAGGACTAGACTGCTTCTTGGCAAGCTATATTAGATTTGTTAGTAAAAATACGTCAAATGGAGATGTTTCAATTACTTAGAGATATAGAAATTGGGAACAGCCGAAAAACCACACGAAAAAAAATCAAGTGTAATAAATACAACGCCGCGCCAAATTCAAACTTGTCGGCGCGGAAATATAACCATTTTTTAACATTTTATATACCGTAAATTCTCCAAGAGATATATATTTGTCAATACATGCGCGGAGCGGGGGTTGTATTTTTCAATAGGTGAAAAAAATGAAAAAAATATTATTAGGCTAATTAAGCCCTTTGGAGAATTTACGGTAATCCTTTTTTTTATTTCCTCTTTTTTTGTCTTTATTTTACTTGTTGTTATGTACTATTATACATCAAAAGAAAGCTTATCTTACGCTCTTTATCTCTGTATAATTGAATTTTTATTTTAGTTGTATTTATGACAAATTTTGTAGATTTGAATTGAAAATGTCACAACAACAATTTCGCCAAATTTATTTTTATGAATTCAAACTCGGTCATAGTGCATCGCAAACGGCTCGAAATATTAACGAAGTATGGGGCCAAGGGAGTGTTAACGAAAGCACAGTCGACCGTTGGTTTCAAAAATTTCGCCGCGGTGAATTTGATCTTGAAGATGAGAAAGGGCGCGGACGTCATTCAACTATTGACGACGATGAATTGAAGGCTTTAGTGGAAGCAAATACCCGCACTACTGTTAGAGAACTTGCAGAAGAACTTGGTGTAAGTATTTCAACTGTTTCGGAGCACTTAAAGAAAATTGGAAAGTCAAAAAAGCTCGATACGATCAGCTCAGTAGCTGAACTATGATGAAGCTCCGCAACACTTTCCCAAGCCGAAATTCTATCAAAAGAAGGTCATGGTGACTGTTTCGTGGTGTTCAGCTGGTTTAATCCATCACAGCTTCCTGATTCCAGGTGAAACAATTACAGGGGCAAAGTATGTCCAGCAAATTGAAGAAATGCACCAGAAACTGCAACGCTTGCGCCCAGCTTTGGTCAACAGAAAAGATCCAATTCTTCTCCACGACAACGCGCGCCCCCACATCGCACAACCGACGCTGCAGAAGCTGAACGAGCTTGGCTACGAAACTCTGCCTCATCCACCATATTCACCGGACCTTGCGCCTACCGACTACCACTTTTTCAAACATCTCAGCAACTTCTTAAGAGAGAAATGTTTTCGAAATCAAATTCATGTGGAAACTGCCTTCCATGACTTTATCGAGTCCAGAACACCAGAGTTTTATGCCACCGGTATAAAAACCATTGTTTCTCGTTGGCAAAAGTGTGTAAATTCTAATGGTTCTTATTTTGATTAATAAAGTTTATTCTGCGCTGAGATAAGCCTTTCTAAAGATACAGGTTAAAATCCTGCATTAATTTCCGAACAACCTAATAATTGCATATTTATGTACTTGTACAAAAACGTACAAGCTCCACCACAGTCCCTGAAGTATATCTATCAGGGCTGTGCGAACTTGAGTTTTTAAGTTCGAATCGAATTCGAACTCGAATTTGGACCCTAAGTTCGAAACTCAAATCGAATTCGAACTTCAAATTCAGAAAAGTTCGAAAATCGAACTCGAATCTAATGAACACTAAGACTAAGTTTACTAAGTACAGACAAAAAAATACAAATCCAGTTTAATAACAAAACGACGAAAACAATACAACAACAACTTAGACTAATACAACAAGATATTTTGAACAATTAGTATAGTCGAAGAAGAGTTTTCTATTAGCTTTTAAAAACAGAGGAATATATTTGTTTTCATCATGGTTTACTGTGAAGAAATCTCTATACTTCCAAGCATAGATGCAACACACATTTGTGTTAAAAATATGAACTACCCTAAAATCTTATAGATAAGAGCGCTTAATAAGTAAGACCGATCTGTGTCGGATATCTATTTTTTTCTTACTTTTGAATTTTTTTTGTGTTTTTTCACTTTAATTATATACTAAAAAAGTAAAAACTTGAAAAAATATTTCATTACCGAAAAGCGCTCATTTTTCCGTCCTTTTTTTGTAAAAATTAAACCGCTCTTATCTATAAGATTTCAGGGTACTAAAAAAACTTTCGAACTCGAACTCGAACTTGATTATTTCAACTCGAATCGAACATTCGCACAGCTCTGATATCTATGTGTCCAAATGTTTTTTACGCGTGGTTTTTTCAACTGTTCCAGAACTTGACGTATAATAGGAAGAAAAAATAGTATTTTATGAAAAACAAACTTTTCTAGAAAAATCTTTAAGTGTCTAAGTTGCAAATCAGCTGAAACAAAATTGTCAAAAACAATACATATTTTGTAAAACATTTTTTTCACCATTTTCTCTATATTTCTAAATCTTATTTTTCCCAAAACGTCACGTCTCTGAAATTAATTACAAAAATAAGGCTATAATTATAGAGATGCGACTTTATGCGTTATGTTCATGAGGACAACCGAGGAATGCTTGCCTTAATGCTCGAGAAGAACGATATCAGTTCGTTGAAGAGTTCAATAATTTATGAAAATAAAGAAGCACAAACTGCTTTCGGCTTTTATATGGAACATATACAGGGGGTAAATTTTAATTGTATTTGTAAATTAATTTTTCAGAATGGTTCTCAACTTCCTTCCATTAGTGCTAGTTTTTCCCAAACAAAAGCCTCCTCACTAGCGGTATCTGGTCTGCAAGTTCCACCTTTTCGACAAGCTGCTCTTAATCGATCATCGGAGCAGAAACAGAAATTATCTTCTTCGAGATTATTATCTCATTCACAAACTACAAGCCCGTTGTCTTCGCAATCAACCGCTTCTTGTCTTCCAGACAAAAAAAATTCTAATAACTTCTCTTGCTCTGCTGCACCAAAACCTCAGAAAGGATACTTACCTGGATTTTGGGAAAGACCTGAAGCCAGCAAACTAAAGTTTTTTTTAGAGTAAAGAATATCTTATTCCTCAAAAATGAATTTTAGCTGTCCAAAGGTAATGAATATACTCCTACTTGGGGAGACTGGCGTTGGGAAGTCGACCTTCTTGAACGGACTAGTCAATCATTTGAGCTTCAAGGATTTGGAGGAGGCAAGTAGCAGAGAATTCCACATTCTGGTGGATGCCTCATTTACACATACCAATCCAGCAGAAGAGAATGGAAAGGTAAAAATTTTTGGGTCGTTGTTACGACTTGAGACTGATTGACTTGTCTTTCTTTTAGCTCAACAAGATGAATATCTTCCTTCCAGCCACTTTGCCTCCTGAAAGAGGTGCTGAAGAAGTTAAGAATGAAATTAACAAGACTGGTCAGTCTTGCACACAGGTTAGTAGCCGAGAATCATTTTGCGCAAGTTTATTAACTGTTACATTTTTCAGAAAAATCTAAATCATTTTAGTCTTAGTTTTTTTAAATTATGAAGATATAGTCTGTCCCAAAAAAGAGTTCTTTTCATAAAAATAAAAACTACAGTAACGAAAATATCTCAACGGATTCAACAAAAAGAGGCTGTATACGGAAACCTTATTATTTTTTCTAGTTTCCCCGTTCTTATCTGTTCGAATGGGGTCCTTCCTTTGACCGAAAATATATCCGTTTTATTGATACTCCTGGTGTTGCGGATACTAGAGGTATTAATACAGACAAAGAGAATTTCAAGAATATTATGAACTTCATCCAGCATTATGAGTGAGACTAATGTGAATACAAAAATGGTATTTACAGTCAAATTCAAGCCATTCTTATTCTTTCCAAGCCCAACGAATCGCGATTGACAACGGGATTCACCTTCGCTCTAAGCGAACTGCTGTCTCGTCTTAATGTCTCTGCTGCAAAGAATATTTTATTTTGCTTCACCCGGGCTAGAGAATCTTTCTATCGCTCCGGCGAAACTTTTGCAGTAATTGAAGAACACTTGAAGGAACAGATTAGACCGCGTGGAATTGACCTTCATCTCCATGAGTATGAGATACGAAAAATTTTGCAAAAACAATTTAGTGATAATACTTTCAATTTTGACAACGAGAGCATTCGTTTCCTTTGTGCTTGGAAGAAATTAGCTAAATTTACTTCTGATGAAGTGGATCATCATAATGACAGTTGGATGAATGCTGTTGATGAGACATTGAGGTTTTTTCTTGATGGAGTTAATTCAACTAATTTTTCAGATTATTTGCGACAGTCGCTCGTCTGAAACCTCACCAAGTTCACGAAACATTAGAAGTCAACAATATGCGTCAAACTTTAAGTACGCTAATTCGACCTCTTGCTGAATTGATGAGTAACAATCTTCAGAATAACGAGGCCATCAAAAATGCCCAAGAAGAGGTAGTTGTTTAATCATGATAAGTTTACATTAAAAAATTTCAGATTAAATTATTACAAAAAGATGGAAAAACTCTTCAGAAAGACCTTGAATGTGAGCAGGTAATTATACATCCATTTCGTAAACCTCAAAACTACATGAAAAATAAGAAAAGAAATAGAAATTAATTAAATAAGCTCAGAATAGCTTTATTTACTTTTTTTTGCAACAAAAACTTTACGGAAAACAGTAATGATATTTTTCAAGTTGGTTCGCGCGTACAATGTTCCGTTGATTACGGTATATAATTATAACTCTGTTCCAGACTGTTTTGACCTCTGAGCCACTTGAGTATCCTATCACGGTTTGCACAAGTTCTGGTTGCAATGAATTCAAAAAAATTAAAAACTCAACACGACTAGAAATGGTTCCAAAACAATTGTGTCACTCGCACTGCTATCTGCCAGACACAATGGTCAGTTCTTTCTTTTTACCACCCTTTATACGAGTAATATTTTATTCAGATTGAGCACTTTCCAAATGATCAACTTAAAAAGTGCTGTGCTTTCAAAAAATTCACTGGTATTTGCGAGATATGCACTTGTTCCTGGGACAAACACATGCACGTCAAATATAAAATCGTCCCAAAAACGGAAACAGTATAACTATCATTGTATAGCAAAAATCACATGATTAAGGTATTTGATGAAGAGGTTCAAAAAAGATTGAACGATATTAAGAATAAAGAGCACAAAATCGAAGCAGCCCTAAAAGTGCTTCGCGAAAAACAAAAAGCATTAACTCAGGAAAATGAAATATGCATGCAGTGCTGCCTTGATATCAGTGCTTATCTCCAAAGACATTCTATTGTTCCAATAAATGATAGCTATGGCAGATACATAGATCAGTTGATTGAAAATGAGGTATATAATGTTCTTCTTTCATTACGTATTCTTAGACTCATAAAATCAATCATGGTGCTTCAAAGAAACTTCTTAATCAATTACACAATCATAAAGCTGACTACGAAGAACAGGTACATAAGGATTCCTTTCTGCGTAAGCGCGCTGTTATTTTTTTCGATCCAGAAAAGTTATTATTTTTTCTTCTTGCGTTCTAGGTTATCTTTTTACTTAAAAAATAATGAAAAATCACAAAAGATATACAGAAAATCATTATTCTCATTAATCCGAGAAAATAAGGCTTACGGAAGAGGGAATTTTAATTGAGTCGTTACGGTATACAATTTTTAGAAAAAATTGATGGAAAAATCGATAAAAAAGGAAGGACATAACGTGAAAAGTGGTACCCAAATTAGAGAGTTAATCAACGACTTGAAGAAGGCTTCGAAGAGCGCCCAGATTATTGTCGAAAACATTGAATGGCTGGAAAAAAAGGAAAATTCGAATGTCAAGCGTAACATTGTTAGTCTCAATACTGGCTGGCTTGGAGATATTTTTAATCACTGAGTTGTGATTCACATTTACAATTGTTTCATCAATAAAATACCTCTTTTAATTTTTTTCAGAATTGCGATTGGTAATTTTACTGTGAATATCTTGGTTTTTTCGCATATATTTTTTACCTCAAAATTTAGACATGCAACGTTCGCCCTCTCCTGCCGAAAGCACACGCAGCAATTGTGCTTATGATGAAGTGGACTATGAAAATTTGCCAGTACTTGCCAACATCAGACTAAAGGACAAAAAAACAGTTTATCGGATCATGACCCGTAACTATTTAACCATCGATGCTCGTGCAAAGCTGTTGGAGGATCATATGACGATAACTGAGCAAAAGGAGGCTAAAAAGTGGATGCAGGACTACGTAAGTTTTATTTTCTTGTGATTGTAATAACCTTCTAGATGTCTAATTTTTTCACGTATTTATCATTAGAAGACCAAGGAATTTGCCAGCTATTCATTGATTCAAATGATTGGGATAATTTGAGGACAACTGTCTATGCTGAAGCTAATGACAGACCAGTTTGATACTTTTTTAAATAATGCTATTCATTGTTATAGCAAGATGGTGATCAGATTTTGACCGCGTTCAACCACTGGCTACAATTTCGTGGAATTGTTAACGATTCAGTCCCTGATGAACAGGCTAAGAATATTCCTCCTCCGGCTGCTGCTGCATCAGCTCCTGTTTCTCACACGTAAGTTTCACACGTCATTTTTTAAAAGCCTTTTTTTAAAAGTTAGTCTTAACATTAATTTAAAAAGACATTTTGCACGGAGCACCTATTATTTTTTTTAGCAATTTGTATATTTTTCTTGGTTTATTTTCCTTTTTTCAAATATTCAAGTCTATTCTATGTCCTTTTATAATGCTCATGCAAAAAAGCCACACAAATACAGAGTCGTGACTGTGGAACCAAAACCACAGCCCCCTCCAGCTCCCGCGGATAATACTCCGGTTAACAGTGGTATCGCTCGACGCTCTGGAGGTGGAATAGTTGAGAGAAATGTTAGTAACAACGAACTTTTGAAGGTATTATTTTTCTTGAAGAAATAATAATAAAAATCAGAAGCTGAACAATATACAAGATGAAACTCTGGGTGCAATCCTCGCAAGACTCGAACAACTGGAAAAGGGACAGGAGGGCATTAATCAGGCAATTTTCTTTCTGAAAAAAATCTGAAGGAGTTTATGAAGTGCATGAAAAATTTTCAGTTAATTGGAGACGAAATCAAAGAGCTGAAGACTCGCGTTGAAACTCTCAATGAGGAAAAACATGATTTGTTGAAGGTTGGTTTTTTTATTGCTCTTTTTCATATTCATTTTTCCAGCGTTTGGAGGCGAATAAGCACAAATATGAACAGAATCTGCGTGTAACTTATTTCCTTTTTAAAATTATTCAATAAACTATTTTTAGAGTAATGAAGAGGCGAAGGAAGCCGAATTCCAGGCACGTCTTCAAGAAATGAAGGGCTATAACAATGGCACGACTTCAGATGATTGATCAATTTGCTAAAAAAAATATGTTAACCTTTTATACTGTCTATTTTATTATTTTCGTATCATTTTTATTTATAAAAAGTTATATAAAACTTAGTCACCTAACCATTTCCTAGATGTGTTCCATGTTGAAAAATATTAATAATTCCATTTTTATTAGTCACCCTTCACATTTTATGGATGTATTTTTGAAGTTGAAAAATAACCAGCATTGCTCCCCCCCCCCCCCCCCCCCTTATTTGCCTTGACTCATCAGGC
This sequence comes from Oscheius sp. DF5120, assembly GCA_932521415.1. Classification (NCBI taxonomy): domain Eukaryota; kingdom Metazoa; phylum Nematoda; class Chromadorea; order Rhabditida; family Rhabditidae; genus Oscheius; species Oscheius sp. DF5120. The sequence goes on from OW051461.1 coordinate 6,892,378, forward strand.
TGCTATGAAAAGGAACATTGCGTGGCTATTTTCCACTGTTCTATCTTCCGTTCTTCTCGCCATTTCCATCTTCTAACATTACTAAAAATGGATGAAGATTGTGGCGGTGGGTACACTTTTACCGACTGTGGAGGAGGTGGATTTACATCGACGGATTATGGAGGAGGTAAAAAATCTAAACAATGAGTCCAAAATTAACTAATATTTTGGTCTATTTTTTTATTAATAACGCTGAACTTAATGTCGGATGGAATGTTTCCGCGGAACGGTTACAGAACCACTAATATTTCAGTTTCATGTTTTCTTTTTAACTTTCTTCTTTTATTTTACACGAGGAAAAATGTAAAAAAAATGAAATATGCGATTGGGTTAACATTCCGCTAAAAGGTTCTATCCCTGGTGAATACATCAATAAATTTTTAGGAGGTTATGTGACGTCTACTGACTATACTCCATCTTATACTGATCATGGAAACAGCCACAACCATTATGATCACAGTTCTCATCACGATCATAATTCCCATCATAATACTTCTTCTCACCACACTGGAACCGATACTCACCATCATGGTCATCATAACTCTCATCACCATCGTGTATCCATCCCAGAAATTCTCCCAGCTCCTCCTGTTTCTACTGGAGATCAATGTCATGGCACTTATGGCAAGAACTGTCACCTTTTTCATCACCGCAACTCGTGTGAAGATTCGTCTCCTCATAATATCAGCGGAATTTTCTATAAAAAGAAGTCAGGTAACCAGCCCAGTTTTGTGGCTAAGAAACCTTCTTCAAGCTTTGCTCGTAAGTGTTTGCTGAAAATGAGAAAAAAGAAGGTTAAGGATGCACAAAGAGAGCCACTTGCATCATAATCATTGTGGTTATTGGATTAATAATTGCACTGGCCATTGTGATACCAATTGTGATTATAAATACTTAACTATAAGTCACAATAAAGATGCAATGAAATTATCTAGAAGGAACATGAAACAAGAAATATTAATAAATATATTACAAAAAAAATGTATGGTAATTTATATATTATTCTAATGTTAAAGAAACAGTAAAAATCATAAAAATTAATAAAAAATGAATCATCTCATTGTTCCAAGAATTTCCGATTTAGAATGAATGGTGATGCGAAAGAAGTATAAACAATTGAACAAATACAATAGAACTTTGATATATTACCAAAAACAGCTTCAATTACCTTTTATGAAGCTATTTTAACTTTCATTATAAAAAGAAAACAGAAAAATTCAATTAACTTGTCTTTTGCAATGGGATTAGTACTTACTTTTGATTATGTAAAAAAATAGACGGGATAATGGATGCTAACATTTTTATTTTACATATTTTATCGTCTCCTCGTGCCATCTTCAAAGAAAATTCCTCCATCAATGGCACAATATTTAGGGCAGATGCCCTTTTCTCCTCCAGATCCGCTGTTACCTGATGGTCCAGGGGGTCCAGGATTACCTGGAGAACCAGGCTGTCCTGCTGGTCCCGGCGGGCCTTTAGGTCCTGGCTGTCCAGAAGTAGCATAGCCGCTAGATCCATCACTGCCGGGCTGTCCGGGTGGTCCTGGAGGACCAGGTGGTCCCGGCTGGGCTTCTCCTTGAGCATAAGACTGTGCTGCCTCTCCTGGTTGACCGGGTGATCCAGGGTTTCCAGGATTTCCTGCTGGTCCAGGGGGACCGGGCGGACCAGGTTGACCTACAACTGGCGGACCAGCATAACCTTCTCCAGAACTTCCAGGCTGTCCGTCGGGACCGGGCTAAGGTTTCTTTTACAAAATTGAGGAATTCATTCTACCGGTCCGGGTGGTCCAGCTGGCCCAGGTGGGCCAGGTGGGGAAGATGGGCACGGTGGTGGAGTTGACGGTTCACAAGGCTGTTGGGGAGGCTTGCCGGGAGCACCTTTGGCTCCAGGAGCTCCAGGCTGAAAAAAAAACTGATAGCCTTGAAAAATGAAGCAAAAAATTAGTCTTTCTAGTAATAAAAAAAAAAATTAGTCTTAGTAATTTCTCCTGATTTCCCTATTCCAGCTTTTTTTTTCATAAAGAACCTACCCGACCGGGTCTACCAGGTCTTCCTGGCTTTCCACCGGGGCCAGGAGTTCCAGGGCCACATCCTCCACCACCAGCAGAGCTGGAAAATCCTCCACTGGCTTCTCCTCCAGTAACATATCCTCCACCTCTCACGAGTCTAGCCGCTCTGGCTGTTCGATTATGGATATTTAACGTCTCAAAACCAATAAAAATGTTGTTAATCGAATCCTAAAACACTTAAAAATAAGAAAACCAGCCAACGTACACTACAGAAGGTTAAATCGCTTCTAACTCCAGCTTTTACTTGATTAGAAAAAGCAAAAAATTGAGGTAAAGTTACTCCCACGGAGAGCAAAGCGACTCCACAAAAAACAGCAGAGATGACTGAGGCAGCACGATATGCCTTGATCTTGAAATCAAGATCACTCGCCATGATTGGTAATGAAAGAGAGACAACCGTCTTTTATAGATGTCTAGATGAGATGTGGTGGAGTGATAGACACGCTAGGGGGTTCAAGAAAAGACTTCATACCTGTTAGACTGGCGTGTCGTTGAATGTCTCTGAAACGAGATTAATAGCAGATTGTAAAGAAACAATAGAGAGAAGGTTTTCCAAATCGCTTAGTATAATCATTTTTAATGAAAAATCCAGTAAAATATGTTAGCTATTTTTTTGTGATTTTTCCTCCTCATATTTGCACATGCTACAACCGCAATCCGCTCCGAATTTGTTTTCTTTACTATTACATTCGATTTTGCTGGACTGTCAAATACGCACGGATGGCCGAGTGGTCTAAGGCGCCAGACTCAAGGTACGTAACCTTGCCTCGAGTTCGAGGCCGCAGTGGGTCTTCTGGTCCTCGTATGAGGGCGTGGGTTCAAATCCCACTTCGTGCAAATGTTTTGATCCTCTATTTAATACTAGAGGCTATTTTTAACCTTTTTTTTCATTAAATCTTTTCTTTTTGATAATTTAATAAAGCTAATTTTGAATCCGTATATGTTATTCTTCTTTTTTTTCATTTATTGGGATAAACGCATAAGTCTATATAAGATTTGATCGTCTTCATCGTCATCTAATGTATTCGAACAGCTGCCAGCGATTCCACAATACAAAACCAGACTTGATATGCCGACTAATATGATAGTAATGGTTATGCAAAGCCAAATTGGAAACCCTAAACACATTTCTGTATCAAGGGATGGTATTCAATTTCGGTATTAGTCGGAATTATTTCTCCGTTATTTTACAACTTTTCCTCATGACATTTTGAATCTACACAAACGTTACATCCAATTAAATATGATATAGAAAAAAAATTACAAATTAATAGAGAAATAGGAAAATACCAACTAATGTATAAGAGCGTTCTTATACAACAGAAATTAGAGCATATAAAAAGTACCCTCACATCGTCTCCTGGTGGTAAAAGTTGGAGTATTTCTCTCTGGAGCTGTGGCGAGAGGTCGAAAGGGGACAGGACTAATACCATGGCGATTGAATGAGGCAGAAACCCTAAGTCCTCTGGTAGAGAGGGCATGAGGAGGAATATAGATGGCTGGAGAACTTCTTTCCATTTTTGATATTTCTAGTAAGGAAAATAGAGGGGAAAAATTTGGGGAAAAGACGAACTAATCCAGACGTGGTTATATTTACTCTTTACATCGTTCACTTTTCTCTTGCGAACTGGTAATCAGATAAGAAAACAATGAACGAATTTAGGTTGAAGGAGAAAAGATCTATGATGAGATCAAGTAAAGAAAGATTGGAAGATATTCAAATTCAGCCATTGAAGTTCTCCTAGAACGCATATTTCGTGATTTTCCTAATGATCTTCCAGACCGAAAAATCCTCAAGATACCAAAAAAAAGTTTGCAACAGCAGCAAATCTTGGTAATTTCACTATTCATATATATTTATTTATACTATATACATATTTTCATATACATCACGGGGAGACCCAACCATCGTCGTTGTCATAATCGATATGTCAGTCATTTCACAAAATACAGCGCTTCCAATGATGAGCCCTATGATGAAGAGAATCGCGATAAAGACTAATGAATGAGCTAAAAATGCATATGACTTGATAGAGGTGGAATGGTTTACCGATTTCATACGAGCTGCTCGAAGATGTAGAACAAAAATCTGTAGTTGTAGTTGTATGATCAGACCGATGATGGTGGTGGTGATTACTATGAGAGCTTGCGGTAGGAACCGAAAAGGAGAAAGTAGGAGTCACTCCAGATTCGATATGGTGAGACTAACAGCTTGGAGTTGCTCCACTACCAATAGTGTGAGAAGGAGTAGCGCCAGAGTCGATGGAATAGACTAATAGTCTTCTCTTCGATTAGAAAGTCATCAATTTATAGAATTGTTCTGTGACGGAAAAGATAAGGAGAACATGAACGGGGAAGCCGGATGACGTAGCCGACGAGCCAGGGAGCAAATGATTAGTCAGAGAAAGGGGGGGGGGATGAAACTACAAAGAAAAGTAGAGCAGGATAGCTTGATCAACAGAAAATATTATACTGCTATGGGCTATGTTGTATAGGCGCCCCCTAGCTATACTTAACAGTGGATATAGACAAGAGAGAGAAAAAGGGAGTGAGAGATTTAAGAGGGCCATGGCCTTACGCACTATCTACATCGATACACACCAGGGCTGTGCGAATTTGGGTTTTTAAGTTCGAATCGAATTCGAACTCGAGCTTGATCCCTCCAAAAAATATCGAATCGAATTCGAACTTCAAATTCAGAAAAGTTCGAAAATCGAACTCGAATCTAATGAACACTAAGTTTACTAAGTACAGTGAATAAGACAAAAAAATGATTTGCAACTTCAGTTTTATAACAAAAAAATACAACAATAACAAGGTTTTTGTAGATTTTTAACATTTTTTAAAACTTTCCTCAAATTATAGTTAAATTTTTCTAATCATTGATTAATCTTCCAGAAATTTTTCTTCAACAAGTTCGATTCGATTTTTGGTCTCCCAAGTTGAACTTTCATAAAAGTCAAACTCGATATTCGAACTCGAATCGAGCATTCGCACAGCCCTGATACACACTATCTATAACAATACGAATGGAGTCAATTTTTGAACTTTTGAACACACATTTCATGATAAAATGTTCATCCTTACCAAGAAAATCAGTTCATCTAACCATCTAATTACTCTAGAATGAAATGTGTATTTCACAAAATGTCCGATTCGTGAGAAACTCTAAATTGGATGGGGTGAAATTTTTCTTCTGAAATTTTTTTGAAGTACTTTGAAGACCATTTCGTTTTAGCTGATAGTATCATTATTTCTGCCTTCTTAAGTGTTGCACAAGAAAAGAAGAAGCTGAAACAATTATTAAATTAACAAAAAGGGTAAAAAATTCTTCAAGAGGTTGACAAAATACTTTTTCGTTAATATGTCCACAGAAACTACTGATCCAGCTAAACAAATAGGGTCATTTTAGTGACCTGGAAATAGCCATGGCTGCTTTTTCTATTAGTTCAGCCGTTCTCTTCCTTTATAACTACTCCATATCCTCTCTTGTCTCCAATGGGTCGTCCAATTACTCCAGACCTCGAAAGAGGTTTCCATAATATTTCTGCTGACAAAATTAATGAGAATAAAGTCTATAAGCCCCACTATCAACATCCGATAAGGACTGATACGGTGATAGATTTTAAAGGACTCAGGAGTAAGTGAAATATTTTCAATAGCGTATTGGCAGAAATACTTAGATAATAGTTTAGAATTCTTAATGAAAAATTAAAATAGATAGACATCAAAGTATTGAACTTGTCCATACATCACTGTTTTTATATACTTTTTTCTAGAACAATTTTCCTGGAAGGAAGCGGATGCTTATTGGAAAACCGTCTATGTTTTCTTCGTTATTTTATTAGCCATCCTAGGAATTGATTGGATTTGCAATATAATTTTAAAAATGTTTATAGGCATTCAAAAAGAAGAAATCCTGAGAACAATGTATGATACTAAGGGATAATAAAGATATTTTTCACCTTGTGGAAAATTTTATTCAATATCGAAGAGAAGTTTCTTCAAAATCTCCTATTGATAAATCACTTTTTTCACAAATTTCATCAGGCAAATGTAGTCTTTCGCTTACGCTACGGTAAAAAAAATGCAACAACCTAAGTCTTTTTAAACAAAATAGCTAAAATGAACAGACATGTTTTAACCAATTAAATTTGGGCTTTTTATTGACAGTTATTTCTCGTGAAATCCTGTCTACATCGGACAAAATGTGATAAGCCCTCTCCAGGTAGAAAAAGAGGTCATTCAAGTTTTCTGCTTCTCTCAAGTAGAATGGCTGCTAATATTTGGTTTCTCTTCCTGCTCGTCTCTTCCGTGATTCACTCTGTTTCCACATCAACTTGTATTGTCAATGACCTTGCTCAATTTGTTCAATGCAAGGGTTTTACTCAAATGGAGATCACAACAAATATTACATGTGAGCTTTATTTCATTACTTCACTACGTCAGAAAGCGATTTGTATTCTTTCTGCAATTCCAAGGAACCTTTATATCCTAATTTATACGCTCACAACAAAAATATAATAAATACAAACAAAGCAATTTCATTCATTTTTTTTTTCGAAAGCCCATTTGTAATAATAAAAATTATTCATTACCAATTGGACCCTGCAGCGAAGTGAAGCCCCCCCCCTATATCTATAGATTATTATATTTTAGAGTTTGATACAGTTGGATTTAATATTTTATTTTCAGTTTCTGGACCAAGAGATACATTCGACGAAATATTCGCGAAGATGGAAAAAATAACCTTCATTAGTCCTTTTACAATCATGAATATAACAGGCGCAAAGGAATTGTCATTCCCAAATCTGAAGGAACTCGTCGGCCGTGATTGTAATTATATGTGCAGACATCTTTTTAACTTTTCAGTGTTACATATAAAGGACAATGACATAGAAGAACTCAATTTCCCTGTTCTAGAACGCTTCTGTCAGGCTTCAATAGAGAATAATCCGGAATTGAAGTCTATCAAATTTGGAAAGCCATTCAAGTCGGCGTTTGATCTGCAACATACATACTTTCTTAAAAATAATCCAAAGTTGACTGATTTAAATCTGAGTGTGGAATCCCCTGAAAAGGATGTTAAACTTTTTTCATTGATCAATTGCCCAATGCTGACCAAAGATAGCATCCGTAATATATTCAAAATTACGAGTACAATCAGCATAATAGATGAGACAACTGGAACAAAGAGTATGAAAAATTGATGACATTAAAACTTAAAAACTTCAGAAGAGTTTGGAAATGAAGAGGATCTCTATTATTATATGAATCCGATGGCTACTACCGTCACTAATACTACGATTACTAAAAAGACGACAACTGAGGCGACTACGATTGGGAAAATGACGACTGAGTTGATGGAAAGAACCACGGAAACGACTGAGTCGACGGACGATATGGAAACGATGATCATAGATCCGGCCACCAAAAAAGGAATCCCCGTCTCTGTCTCCCTTCTAGTAATTCTTCTCCATATTTTTGTCTAGAAATAAAGCCATTGAGTCGTAATTTGTTTTTGCAGTCGTTTAAAAAAAGTGGAGTATTTAAAGAACATCTTGCATAACCAAAAAATTCAAATTCAGTATTTAGAATTGTCCGAATATACAAGTTTCCTGTATATTAATTGATTCTATCAGGGAAATTTTGCTCTAAAAATCTTTTTCTTTCACCTTGTTTATTTACCCTTCTCTTCCCCTTCTTCTATAAACACATATCGCATGTTATTTTAGTCTTCGTATCCACCTGACCTGTTTTGCTTTTTCTTATCGCTTCTATCACTTGTTGCATTTACGTTTCTACTAGCTGGTCAGCTGCCGTCTATACGAATATGGATCCCCCCTCTTACAATTCAAAAGATCCGCATCGGTCAGGTGCCTATTCTACAAAAGGAGGAGCCTATCCTCCTACTTCATATGTCTCTGAAGCTCTTCCAGAAACTGGTATTTTCTTCACTGGTGTTCCTTTCTATTCTTCTCCAATTCATCGAGCTTCCATAGTATCGGCCAGAGAGGGTAAGGATGGGTATTTTTTTTGCTTAACGTTTACAGAGTCGCAAATATTTTTTCTCTTATAAAATTCTGCACAACACTTCCCGTCTTTTAACATATAACACAAAATTTGCCTAGAAAGTGAACATAACAAGAGAAAAAAAATATTGCGGTTCTGCAAACTTCTAATTAAGAATTTATAATTTTGAGATATTTATAGACTTTCCTCAAATACTACCAAAGCGAAATAAATGCAGGACAGCTCTAATCGCCATGGTTCTACTTATCTTGCTTCTTGTGCCGGCAACTCTGTTTTTTGTTTTGGTTCTTCCAGCCGTTTTAAGACCATAGAAAGTGTAAATATGGACAACTAGTATTTGAATTGTACATAATTGTAAATAGAAATAAACAATAAATCTTGAAAAATTTAGAATGGAAGAGGGAAATTGCAGTTTTTCGAGAGCAACAAAGTATAATTTCTCCAGTCAAATCGTCAAAGGTAGAGCCTATGTTTACCTAGACCTGAACCGCAAGTAAGCACCAGGGCTGTGTGTAGTCTTCGAAAACCGAAGTACGCTTTTTTCGTAGCGTAGTTCTACGAAACTGGGAAAACAATGTTACGGGATATTGAGAGTATATAGAAAATTTCAGTTTCTATGGTGGAAAAACTTCAATTATATAACATAGTTCTTCGGTTACACTACGGTGAAAAAAAACACATGTGAAATGCGCGGCGACTGTAAACGCATTCTAACAATTGATTACCATCATTGTTGGTTTTTTAAAATTCTTATTACATATTCATTAATGATAGTGATATTTTTTCTGAAAGATAAGTGAGCCCTAACCTTGGGAATTGAGCAGGAAATAAATGAATAGGCTTTACATATCATCGTTGTAAATTGGTTTAATATTTTTCTTATAAGGAAAAAATCTGTAAGCTTCGATATTATAATCCTGCAATTTATGTTATTTATGTATTGTCTGCACAAAAAGTAAAAAACCACGTACAGACCGCCGCTTGCGCGAAACTTGTACACAGAAAGTGGCGAAACATCCCAATTCCGCATTATCCAACTACTTACTGTCCAGTGCCGCCGTGGGATATATCCGTTTTGTTCAAGTTCCCATACGCCGTACACCGGGGGTCCATAACCGGGCCTTAAGGCCTTACCGTCAGGGTTAGTGGATTTGCTCCACCCTCTAATTTTTCATATATCACCTAGTCGACACGAAATCTGAAGATTGGTTCAACCTTTGTCAATCATCCTGTTTTTTTCTATTATATTTGGCACATCGAATTGTCTTAGAATGAATATTGGCAGCAGCTATAACGGCTGAAACTTGTGGCAAAATACGTTCTATTATTCATGGCTTTTATTTAAAAAAGGTTAACGAATAACGTTGGTGTTCTTAAATAACGAGCTCCTCAATCATAGTTATTGTATAATATTCTAAGGTCCCAAATCATTATGTCATCATCCTAAATTGTCATCTTCCCTTTAAGCATCTTTTATTCATCATCACACTAATGGTTCAAGGTTTACCAGCGAAATAACCAATGAACCTTTTAAACATCGATGGGTTGAAAATATGCAAAAGAACGAGAAAGGCAGGGAGTATTGGTCGGATCAGTCTCAATGTATTTCATCCGTTCCTTTCTGGTGAACTGCTGGTAAACCACACACAATCTACAGAAGTTAATAGACTCAATGACCATTCTATAACGATGGAGTTTGATCGTAACGTACAGAGTACCCTTAAGTTCTTCTGCCGTCTTGTTTCCCTTCTGCATTTTTTCGTCTTGTTCATCCATTTCTTCGAGAGTTTATTTTGAGATTATTTAGGATCGAGCGGTGGAACTGCATGATGAGCTCCTTGAAACAGTACTGGAAGGTATCTGTCAGTCGACACTTGTTGGGCTCCATGACGAAGCAGATGAGGTGGATCTCATTGAAGTTCTCCAGAAACTTCAATATGTTCTGAATGTTTTCCTTGTCCTTATCCACTCCCCGACTATCTGGAAAGGCTCTGTCATCTTGTCCTGCTCTCTTACCTCCAATTCCGGGGGTGTCGATCAGACAGAAAATGGTGTCCCTCGTTTTGAAGTAGTGTGAATCCGGGAATTGAGTGACTGACTGGCTCTCCTTGTAGACCTCGTTTTCTGAATCTCCAATTTTAATAGCGTGCTTCACTCCGTTGATCCTCGTCTTGAACTGGAAGGGGATCAAGCAGGGCAGTTCGTTTTTCTCGGTCTCCTCCATCGACGAGAACATCGTGTAGCAGGCGGTCGAATTGATGAAAGTCGTCTTGCCGACTCCCGTCTCCCCGATGATCAGGATGTTCTTCTGAGGATAAGGCTTCAGCTTGCTCAAGCAACTCTTCATCTCCTCAGTAGTGGCCGACTTCTCTTCTCCATGAGATTCTCCACTGCATTTGAACAGGAATTGGTCGGCTGCGAGAGAGCCACAGCTAAAGATGTCTTTTAATTTATCAAGGAGTTCTTACTCGCATACAAAATTTCCTTTGCAATCGAACTGAAGAACTGAAATGCACTTGCTGCACGTCCAATCCAAGGATTTGCCTCCCCTACAATCCTTCCCGGGACAGGGGAATTCACCGTAGACCGTCGTCGTAAAGTGTGGTCTATTCGGGTTGAATTTGCTCTGAGGAAAGGCCATATTCATGGCTCTCAGTCTCTCCATCTCACTGAAATAGTCATCCGTGATCTGTTTCTTGTCTTTCCAAACGGCAATGGTATTTGGCTTGGCATTTTCACACTTTTCCACGACGAATAGACCAACGTTTTTCTGTAGCCCAGCTGCAACAAAAGTCTCCACTATCCGCTTCCAGTTGACTTCATTTGGAACGTCGGAAATTGAAAAGAACAGGACGAAAATTTGATTTTTGGAAGAATTAATAGCTTCTTTGATATTTCCCATAGTACAAAGAGGAATGTGTAAAGACTTCAGCAGGCTTGACAGCCACGCGGCTCTCTCGACAGAGGGATGACTTTCAAGGAATTCCTGCAATTTTCCTTCCGACATAAAGCTGTTTTTCAGTATAAGAGAAGCTTCCGAAAGTTCGTACTTCGCGTCTTCATCACCAAATCTGGTTTTCGGAAGGTTTTCTTCAACAGAAGTTCGAAATTTGTTTCGATCTTCGTCACATTTCTCCAAGTAGACTTTTACTTTTTCCTGAACATCTGGGGGTAGCATTGAGCTGCTTCTTAGTTCCTCGATCCTCCCTTCCAGAATAGTCAGCTGGTCTGTGGCCATTAGAAGTTTTTCCGCTAATTTCTTTGGAATTTCTTGAGATTCTTCAACATCACCTGCATTTACATGGAACGCAGTGGAGAATTCGTTGATTCCAGTGAGAATATTGTTTAAGGGTCTCCCCAAAGACCCATTCTCTCCTAGGACATTCTTATGAACTCTTCGCATTTCTTCGATCGCTTTTTTGATCGTACAGCCTTTGAAGTTCAATGAATTAATATCGGAGAACAGCTTCAACTCCGGTCTTAGAGTTTCTCCCAATAATGCCTCTATCTTCGAGCAGTCCACAGTCTCTTTGTCTTCGTCAAGAGCCTTCTGGAGAGTACTTGCAAGTTCCTTGCTGATTTCCTCTAATTTTCTGTTGAGATTCTCCTTATCGGGGATGTTTTCAGTGGAGTGAGTCATAACCAAACAAACCTTCGCTCCCTGCTCTATTCCAGTGACAATATGTGTTGCTCCAGGGGGAACGTTTGCTAGAGAAATCCTATCGCGAAGAGCTTCACCGTCAGATGAAATCTCCTCCATCGTCGTCTTCATCTCCATCACAACTACATGTTCCACGTATTTTCCAGGGGTAAACGGCTGTTTTAGATACTTCCCGTAGCCGTCGACTGCTATAAAGTCCATGGAAATATTGAGAGCTTCGTCCTCGGAGATGCCCAAAGCTTTGAATCTTTCCGTTTTCTGGAGAATGGGAAACGAATTCACAGAGAAAGAATTGAGTGACTGCTTCTTCATGACGTAGCCACTAAAAGGAGATTTTCTTTCTCATTTACCAATAACATACCCCGTGACAGCGTTACCTGATAAGAATTGCCCTTTCCCGATCCCGTAATAAGCTCCAATCTGAATATTTCTGCCCCATGCTGGTCGAAATACGGTTTTTGCCATCGAATTTTGTAGGGCTAGGTCGTCTAAAGATTGTAAGGCTTAAACGTGAAAAAGTAAAAGATGTGAAATAGTATACTAAATTGTTTTTTTGGTCCAGCCAATTAACTAATGTATTGCCTCGGTGATTAATGTTTAAAAAGCATACTACTCGGTTGGAGAGAGTGAAATACCAGGCAATTGATAACTTTGAAGAAATGGATTTTACCACTTTTAAGCTTTCTAAAGTCTTACATCATTCAGTAAGTCGAATAGTAGCCACCGGAATTTACTTAGCAATTGACTACGTCAAAGCACAAACACCCGGACTAATTCGCTAAGAGAGAATCAGAAACATTATTCCACTTTTTTTTGCAATCCAGTCAGTTAACTAATTTATTGTCTCGACGCTCAATATTCATAAAGAGTCAGAAACAAGATAAGTCCAGAAGATTAGGAAATCTATCTTGAAAAAATTTGATCAACGGTTCAGTCCGTGGTCCAAAGAGTTTAAAAATTTAACAGTTTGAACCAGCAGCTCCCTCGTCAATAGCAGAGGTCAGAAGTTAGGAACAGAATTTTCTTTTTTTCGAGAAATCAAATTCTTAATAAATCTAAACACAAAATCCATTTATTCGACAGTAAACTCTTCTTTTTCTCTTTGCAAAGACTTCGGAATTTATACAGCAAGGGAGAAACTTTCACCAGACAAGGGATTCAGGATAATTGAGTTAAAGAAAGAATCTACCTTTGGCCAGGTAATATTGATCATGCTCAAGGAATTTCTACGATTTGAACTGTTTAAGGTCTCTATTTCATGAGGGTGCTCAAGAAAATGAGTCACGAGGTTTCTGCTGAGAATAACATAGAATAAAGTAAGAAAAAAAGATAACGGGATGGGAAGCCGCCGTATATAAAAGGCGAAGTGAGAAATTGACTTGACTGATTGGCAACAATTGTAAAACAAAGTGGTACATGAAGAAATTGGGAAATAAGTCTTACTTGTTATACACTTGTTATACTATCTCTATTATCCTTTAGTATTATGCATTGCTATCAGGATTTCTTTTTGAATGCCGATAAACTTTTTTTACAATTGAGTTTCAGTTCGCCATATCATGTAATCGCTTTCAACTTCGAGATATACTATATTCGGTATCAGAGATCCATCCCGTGCTCCTGATCCATATATAAATTATACAGATAACATGGGATATATTAAACCTAATCGTCTGATTAACGCTATGATTTATGATATCAATATATTTGTCTTCAATTCTATGTCGTCTTAAGGCGTTCCAGGCCGCTTCCCATTCTTCAAAGAAAGACTTCAATGTGAAGAAATGATTTTTTTGCAATCCAGTCGTTTAACTAATTTATTGTCTTGATGGTCAACATTCATAAAGCATAACACTCAGTTAGAGAGAGCGAAGTATCAGGCAATTGATAACATTAAGGAAATGGATTTTATCACTATTGAGTTTTTATAATTCAGTAAGTCGAATAGTGACTTTTTAAGAAGTTCAGGGTAGCTAAGTTAGAGAAAGAATCTGCCCAGGCAATATTGATCATGGTCAAGGTGGAGATTACTACGATTTGAACAGGTAACTGCTGAGGATCTCGCTCTTCGGTATCGCGACTATGGTTACAGTATGGTAATGGATATTGTAAGGACAATCGGCTTGTTATGAGTCTTTTTTTCAATAGTTGGAGTAAAAAATCATCAATTTATCGACAAGTAGACATTTTTAGATATAGCAAGAGACCACTAAATGGGTACATTAATTTATTTAATCAAGAACAATCGGCAGTACAATACATAAAACTACTATTGAGATCGTGGCTAAAAATATGATAGCAATTATGACTTGTTGACATCTGCTCTTTTTATGTACATGGTACCATCCTGAAAATATTTATTAACCATAGAAAATATTTTCTTTAAAATACTGTGAAATATAAATATATATTTACCAAAAGCAATTCAGTAATTAAAAAAATGTATTTTTCATTTTTGCTATTTTACCCATAAAAAAAATCTTTTCAATATACTTGTTTAATTTTAAAACAAAAACCCACTTGTCTCCGGTACAATAACCGTATTTCCTCCAACAATTACCGGCTCTACGTCGACTACTGCTACAGGTCTGGGTCTTGGGACCACTATAGGAACTGGTACTACAACCGCTGGTCCTCCACCGCCACCTCGATGGTGATGATGATGATGCTTATGATGATTATGATGATTATGATGATTATGATGGTTATGATGGTTATGATGGTTATGATGATTACGATGATTATGGTGGTGATGATGGTGATGGTGCTAAATAAAAAATGAACTATCGTATTTTCAAGGTTTAGATTTTTTAACTGATAAAGGCTTACCCCACCGTGATGGCCTCCATGATGTCCGCCAAACCCTCCTCCCCCACCATGACCATGGGGAGGCATAGTTGCTGCTGCTAACAAAATAAGTACTCTTCCTCTTACCAAATGCTGTTTTTATAGTGAACACACTGATAAGCAAAGGATGAATTACGGAATTTGACGTAGAATGAATGAAAGGACCGTGAGACTGCGTCTTAGTCAGAGGTGATAAACGTCAGTTGGACTCTTTTTGTTGATAAAATGATGATAAATGAGCTGAACTTGTAGTTAGAGGTCTGTTGTCTTTTTTTATATTAGATTTATAAAATAAAGGAAATAATAATTCAACAATTCACACACCTTAACAAAATAAAGATAAACTAAAATTCTCTCAGTCGTATAATACTCACAGAAATTATGTCCTGCTCCAACTTTTTATTCACCCTTTTCTGGCTAACATGACCAGCTCCATGTACGTTTCATTTTCGGTTTCACTTTCAACACAATCTATTACCAAAAAATTCTTCGAATTAACTCGAAGAGCCATATTGATGAAAAAAATTTGTGTAACGAAAGTGAATATTGAATAATTCAGTACTAGCAGTGAATCATTCATCTGGAAACAGCTAGAAGTTTCAAACGAATTGCGAAAATCTTTGGAAACAAAAAATTTATCTCACATACAGCTGTCCCACCAATATGTACATAAAAACAGTGATCATCGCGACAAATTGAATTATGAAGAGAGCGCCAAAAAACCAGAGAGCACATTTTTTCTTCTCATTCCTGTTGACTTCTTCTACCCGATCTAAAAAAATTTATTCTTACATATATCAATAGATATTAGAAAATTAGAAATATTTTGGAATTTCTTATTGCTTTTTCTCTATTGTATTTTTGTTTTTTATTCTTTTTAATAAAAAGATAATTATAAGGTAATTTCTATATGATTCCATGATCCACAAGTGTTTTGGATTTTGAAAAGTCGTATGATAAAAATAGTAGGATAGACATTCTTACATAACATTTTTTCACTCACTTTGTTGAAAATTATAACACGACCCAGGCGGCGTCGAACTGAAGATGATATGGGAAGATAAATCGAATGGTGGAGCATAGAGAGGATTGGAGAAATTTCGATTATAAGCAGGAGGATTCTTCTCGTTCAAATCGATATCGACTGTAGCATCAGACATTCCAAGGATGGAATGAGAGGATAAAAATAGGGGAGGAGACGTGTGGTCATCAGTAGTCAGCTGGGTCAATAAGGGACGACGCGATATTTTACTGAAATGTCAGTCAGCTGACTAGCTGCTATTTTTGACACAAAAAAATAGGATTCATTGTCCCGGTCGACCTTTCATTACGATTTTTATGGTTTGTTGAAAAATAAAATATTAGAGTGGCTTAAAAATCTGTTGTATTTTGAGAGTCAAATAGTTCAAGAAAGGGATTTTTTGGTCCGAATAACCACAATGACCATATAAAAAGGCTTTTAAGGCAATTTTTGACGATTACTCGGTAGCTGAACGATGTCAGAAAGTTGAAAATGATCGAAAAATGTGGCCATTTGTCATGAATACTAAAGTTATTCGAGTTTGTCAGTATTGGTTTGTCTTGAAAGATAATAGAAGTAAAGGATCAAATCTTAACCAAATTGAAATAAATCATTCCCACAATTTCTTTTATTCCCTAGAAATACCTACAGTGGGCTTCATAATTATAGGTCCACTTTTTTTTCTTTTAGGCGTAGAATTCGAATCTATTATTAGATTTGTGTGAAAATAGTATATTAAAATTTTTTGAAAACGGAATTTTTTATGGAATTTTACAAAAATTGCCATAACTTTCTGAAAAAGGAGTAAAAAATCTAAAAAAAAAAAAGCATCTTTTTCGAGTATTGGATACCCTTCTACATTAATCTAATAATAGAGTCGAATTCTACGCCTAAAAGTGATCTAGAAAAACATTTTTCCAGATTTTTAAAGTACTTTTTAAATTGTTAAAAATTAAAAACCAAAAAGTGGACCTATACTTATGAAACAGGCAAAAACAATCCTTCCGACCTTCTTATTTCACCCTCCGGCTAATTCATTTGATTTCATGTTTACCACCGTTTTTGATCATGCTCAATCCGATGTTAATAATCACAGATCGTGGTAACCTTGGCAAAATTGTGGACCTATAATTATGAAACGCACTGTATAATTTATAGTGAGTCATCAGAATAAATTAAAAAGCGATGTATAATTATTAATATAGGTCCTAAAGTCGCTTGAAAGCGAATAAAAAACTCGCTTTGCGTCGTAAATAAAGACCACACCTAAGACCACACCACACTGTTTAATGATGACCACAGCCCATATTCAGAAGATTTATCCAATGGGGATGAGGAAGACTGAAGAAGCCGATGGAAGCTTAGACCACCTTGTGGACCACACTTATAAAGAACAGGCGGTGTCCTACACCTTCGATACTGGTCTAATTGACGTGGAATCAGGAAAAAAAGCAGGCTCCAACTGTTGTGTCTGGATCTTCGTCTCTCTTATTAGTCTTCTTTGTTTCTTTGGTGGCCTGTTTTTCTTCTTTTTCTGCCGCCCAGCTATACCTGGTAAGTCGCCTAAAAGGATAATCAAAACGTTATAACTTTTACGAAGTCGCAAATATTTTTTCTCTTGTTATATTCAGATTCTACACAATATTTCCCATCATTTAGCTTATTAAACTTTCTCAGGTAATTAAAAAAAATTAAAGTATGGTTTTTTACTGTGATTTATTTACTGAATTTGTATGTCTCGTATGGAAATATTGTGTAGAATCTGATTGTTGAAAGTTAAAGAATTTCCGTAAATATTCCATAAAAATACCACCTATCACTACTAAAGAAAATTTTAAAAATGCATCAATTTCAGTCTCTTTTTTTGTGAAAAATTATCCAGCCTTCGTGATTGACGGAAAAAATGAAACCAGCACTTATGCCGTCGCCTATAATATCCTCGAAGATGGAAGGATACATATTATTTTTCATTTGAAGTCTCAAGAAGTGAAAATGGCCAATGGAAGAGAGTTCTATGCGAATTATGGAACCAGCAAGGTTAGTTGGTGAATATCAAAGAGAAACACTCAAGTTACACATAAAGATGAAGTGTTTGAGTATAACTCAAATGCTGTTGCCAAATGCGACGTTACACTAGTCTTCAATTACACATGTTACTAAAATAGGATTATCCTTCCCTTATTCTCAGTCAAAATTTCAATTTACATATAGTCAATAGAGACTTACCAGAAGCTATTGAACCATTATGGAATACAAATTTTCTCCTCGTGAACGCTCCTTTCTCCATATTGTCTAAATGTCATATTTCAAACGGCGAACTGTGTTTAAACAAAACCGTATGAAACTTCTTATCATTTTACCATCTCTTGATCACTATTTTTCAGTTCCCTGATGGCCAAACGAATCTCTATATCATTGACTCAGTTGCCAAACAGTCCAGCTTCTACATGAATAAAATCTACGATGTGATTATCAATCTATTCAGGTAATTTTTTCCTTGTTACCTTTCTAAAAATCCATTATTAGCGAAGAAATTCCACGAGAAATAACAATGGAATATGAATATCGCATGAGTGAAACGGCAAAAGGACCCTGGCATACTATCAAGTTCAATAGAACCTTCCATTTGGAAACGGCTGTCGATTTTTGGAAGAATTTATTCAAGAAAAATGATAGAAAAGGACAAGGAAAAAAGACATGGTGGTGATAAGGAGGAGCGTGAATGTAGTTTTATGAATACAATTAATAAAGACAAGAAATTTTGATTTTCTCTTGTATATCGGTATTTTTTAAAATAATATAGCTGCCTTACGTCCTCCCCTAACGTCACATCGATGGGCAAGCATCCCCAGAGTTGGTAGACTTACGGTTATTCTCCTAAGCATAGCCCTCATTCTCATTCATTCCTTCCTTTCACATATCTGCTGACATAAAACTTTACCATCTATTTTAGAATTAGGACTTTATTGGAACTTGATTCAAATAGTACAGGTTTATAAAAAAAATTCTCATTTAAAATTCCCGTTAATTATCTGATAATCAATAGTAAGCAATCATGTATTGGGCCAAATTGTATATCACGTACTTGTATATTTTATATCCTTTTCTTTTTTGTAAGAGCTCCTAGATAAATTCGACGACACAAAAAAAACCTGAAAAAACTGAAAATAGGTGAAAAAAAGTAAACGAAATTTAGCGCAGTACGTGATATACAATTTGGCCCAATACATGATTGCTTACTATCGATTATCAGATAATTAACGGGAATTTTTCAGGTTTTTTTTGTGTCGTCGAATATATCTAGGAGCTCTTACTAAAAAGAAAAAGATATAAAATATACAAGTACGTGATATACAAATTGCCTGTATTGGCTACTTCAGAAGGCCTGACAGCCACACGGCTCTCTCGACAGAGAGACTTTCAAGGAATTCTTGAAGTTTCTCTTCCGACAGAAAGCTATTTTCCAGTTTTGAAGAAGCATCCCTGAGTTCGTCCTCTGCAACGTCATCCCCTAGTCTAGCCTTCGGGAGGTTCTCTTCAACAGAAGTTCGAAAATTGTTTCGATCCTTGTCGCATTTCTCCAAGTAGATTTTTACTTTCTCCTGAACATCTGCGGGTAGCATTGAATTGTTCCTTAGTTCCTCCATCTTCCCTTCCAGAATAGTCAGTTGGTCTATGGCCGTTAGAAGTTTTTCTGCTAGTTTCTTGGGAATCTCTTGAGATTCTCCAACATCATCTGCATTTACATTGAATGCAGTGGAGAATTCTTTGATTCGAGTGAGAAAATAGTTAAAGGGTCTCCCCAAAGACCCATTCTCTCCTAGGACATTCTTATGAATTTTTCGCATTTCCTCGATCGCTTCTTTGATCGAAGAGCAGCGGAATGTATTATCATCGGAGAACAGCTTCAACTCCGGTCTTAGAGTCTCTCCCAACAACGCCTCTATCTCGGAGCAGTCCACAGTCTCTTTGTCTTCTGCAATGATCTTCTGAAGAGCTTTCGCTATTTCCTTGCTGATTTCCTCTAATTTTCTGTTGAGATTCTCCTTATCGGGGATGTTTTCAGTGGAGTGAGTCAGAACCAAACATATCCTCACTCCCTGTTGTATTCCAGTGACAACATGTGTTGCTCCAAGGGGAACATTTGTCACGGAAATCCTTTCACGAAGAGCTTCATCAAAAGAAGAAATCTCCTCCGTCGTCGTCATCACAACTACATGTTCCACGTATTTTCCAGGGGTAAACGGCTGTTTTAGATACTTCCCGTAGCCG
Organism: Oscheius sp. DF5120; assembly: GCA_932521415.1. Lineage (NCBI taxonomy): Eukaryota > Metazoa > Nematoda > Chromadorea > Rhabditida > Rhabditidae > Oscheius > Oscheius sp. DF5120. The sequence continues at coordinate 6,912,319 of OW051461.1, forward strand.
TCGACTGCTATAAAGTCCATGGAAATATTGAGAGCTTCGTCCTCGGAGATGCCCAAAGCTTTGAATCTTTCCGTTTTCTGGAGAATGGCAAACGACTTCACAGAGAGAGAATTGAGTGACAGCTTTTTCATGACAGATTGGCCACTGAAAGGAGATTTTCTTTCTCATTTACCAATAAAAAAAAATCAATAACGTACCCAGTGATAGCGTTTCCTGATAAGAATTGTCCTTTCCCGATTTCATAATACGCTCCAATCTGAATATTCCTGCCCCATGCTGGTCGGAGCAATATAGCCATTGTGTCTTGAATGTCGTAGGAATAGGATGTCTAAATATTATTACAGGGTTACTGCATTATACTCAGCAAGTTAAATTAAGTCTTCCCCTAGTCAAGAAGATAATATTGATCATGTTCCAGTTATTCCACTATCTTTAATTTTTCTTTTTTTCACCTCTGAAAGATCTTTGGGGAAAATTCTTAACATGGTGCTGGAGATCTATTGAGCAGGCTGAATATGATAAAGACAAGGCAGAAGCCTTTATGAAGAGCTTCCTCTTGCATTATCAAGGTAGTCTACCATTTCCATGAACAAATTTCTAGGAGTACATACATTTGAGCAAGATTTGCCAAACATAAAAAATACTCACAAGGAGATAAAACCGATGGGAATGGTCAGCTGGATCCAACTAAGCCAGAACATAAAGAATCAATTGATCTCTTATATATAATAGTACATGATGCAGCATTTATCAAAAGTATGAGATCATGCTCGCCAAAATATTCTACAACATGTATCGAGCTTTATCACGCATTTATCAAGCATTAGCAGCCCAAATATATCTACAGAAAAACATTTTCTAGTAAGTATATAACATTACTTTATAATTCCAGTACTAAGCGCGGTACTGATTTTCGAATGAAATTGAGTGTTCTGCACTTCAATTGTCATCGAAAGGAAGTAATGAAATATCAAACAGATGGGGAAATTCCAGTAAAAAAGCCACGCTTCAGCCGCTCTCAAGGACGAAGAACGTATATTTCCGTTAACAAGAAGTCTACGAACGTTTTCCGCACAACCTTTTTGAAAGTAATAAGTTAGTTCAAATGCCTTTTATTTCTAGACAATTTGAGAGTTATAATATTTCTAATGGTAATAGAGAATTTACTTGGAAACTAGGAACCAAATATGATAAGATAAAATACATAGTCATAGCATTTCAGACTGCTAGAGATAACAATTATCTGAATGCTGCAAAGTTCGATAATTGTGGATTAGAAGAAATTTATGTTGAACTCAACTCAGAAAGATATCCATATGAATACTTGAAATTCGACTTTGATAAATTTAATGCAGTTCAACAATACAATTTTGCTAAAGAATTTAGGAATAGTTATTATGAAAGTATCAAGGATTATATTTTCATGGAAGAAGATGTCTATTATTATTATTATCCACTTCTAGTAGTTGATGTATCAAAACAAAATGATAGAATTATTCAAAGTAGACCAGATGTTACAATAAAAGCTTCCTTTAATAAAAACATTGCTCAAAGTACTAAATGTTATTGCTTAATTTTGAGTGAAAATATTGTTGAAGTCAAGGATAATAGAGTTAAGGTTGTCAGTGTATGAAATACACCTAGATTTTCATAGAAAATTGTTAGCATCTAAATTCACAGACACTTCTAGGAAGCTTGCTTTCGCTAAATCCGGAGGAGATCCTCTAAGATGCTCTTGATTATTTCTAATAATTGAGTCAGTGTTTAAGATCCTTCTCTGGAATCCAAGAATTAAACTTATCAGGATATCCATACCATTTAACAAATATTTCTTTTACTTTGTTTCTAGTCCTATGTTTCAATACTTTCAATACGATTTTGTACTCTTGAGTAACATTATTGTAGCCACTCTCCAGGTAGGCGGGCAAACTAGAGTTCAGTTCATTGTCTCTGAAACAAAAAGAAAATATTTTGACAAAATATAAAGAAAACAAAAAATTATATAGGATTTGTGAATAAATAAAAAAATAGTTCCCTTCCAGGGTTTCAAGGAGCTTCTAAGGCGGAGAGTAGTCGGTCACAGGGCGCTGCAAACGGTGAAGCTTCTCCCAGTCTCAGTTTGTTTGGCAGTCCTTCCATTTTCTTCTTTTCAGATCAACAAGACACAGACTCAAATCTCTCTGGAGAAGACAAAATCAACATTGCAATAAATGCCATCACTCAGGCAGTCGTCGAATTGAGAAGTACTGTCCGGGGATTGGCGGAGAGGGGTATATAGCCGGCAAAACATATAAAGGCTAATTTCAGTCGAAGAAACATCGGACAATTTTCGGATATTTCAAGGGAGATTAGAAGGAAAAGGTGGGTCTTCAATTCAATAAGTTTTTGCAAGAGTAGTATGTAAAAAGTTGTCGCTGGACGGTCATTTTGTCCATTCTCACTTTTTGACTATTTTAATGCACAAAATCATCAAAAATCTGTCTTAACTCATCGAAAAACCGTCATTTCTGAAAAAGTTGGTTTTTTGGGCTGGACGGTCCTTTGCCCACTTTTGACTTTTTGACCTATTTGAAGCAAGAAATCAAGCAATTTAACACATCGACACTTTTAGCTTACTGGTGCACTTGAGGACCACTTTAAATTTAATAAATGATGAATACAAATAATGCTCAATAAATGCATTTTACAGTCCTGAGGCCAACATCAATTTTCATCCACCAAATCTAAAAAAACGTCAAAATTAGGCAAATTATCACAAAAAACAGTTTTTTTTCAAAAACCTGGAATCCCCTTTTATTTTCCATTTATTGAGTCATCAACAAATAAACTAATGTTTTTACGAACATTGTCGACATATTCTAAGAGGTCATCTGTCTTGTTAACTTTGTCAAACACTAATTTCGTCTTGTCGAACTCGGGCTTGTGATGTTCAAGGAAGGAGGCAATCGATCTTTCAAACACATCCGAAAAGTTTGTGATTTAATTAGATATTCTGTTGATATTTTTATGCGTTCGTCGAGAGTACCAAGAGTCGCACTAAAATCAGCCAGTAAGTAGTAAGTAGTATAAATGAATGAAATGGAAAAAAAATGAATGACTTACTTGATTTTCTTCGACATTCTCACGCCATTGTGAATGTCTCGGACACCAGTTAATCGCCTTCCAATTATGAAAAAGTCCAGAATATACGGATTTAGCGCACTGTCGAAGCCCATGTTTGCTGTGTGATGGTCAGCCAGCATGAGAATAGAATACACACACAACATCTCCACAACAGATTTGAAGTATCGTTGAAGAGTTTCCGGTTCAGTCAGTTCCAGGACTTCGAGAGTTGAGAAACTTGGTATTTCTCTACTTGCTAGGTAGATTATCCATCTTGAAAATGCTTCATTGCTGATGAACTGGATCTCAGCCCCCATTTTGAGCGCCTCCAAAAAAGTGTAAACAAACAGTTCTTTGATGTCAATGTCAAACCGCGAGTCTGAAATTTTGACGATTAAAAATTTAAAACTAAGAGCTAAACTTACGTGATGATTTGTCTCCAACTCCATGATGAGTTTTGATAAAGAATCTGCAAATGGTTGATCCGTCGTCAACAACACAAATACAGCCGGCCCGAGAACCATCCTCACGCGAACCGAAAGTCACCTTGCTCTTCTCGCCATAGACCTTTGTGAAGTAAGCTCGACAAGAACTCTAAATATTAACCATAACTATTTGAAAGAATGCTAAACTACGACTTACCCTGATTTGTTGTACTTTGCGATCAAAGTATGTTAAGAACTTACTTTCAATTGCAAAACGTCTTGTTCCCAAACTAGAGTAGACCAGAAAAAAACGTGATTGCAACAAGTTATCGATTAGCGCTGTGGCATCCAGGTGAATGGATTTTTTGAGTTCTTCTTCGTGTGATTGTCTGAAAGCTGCTTCACGATCCAACAAAGCTGTCCACATCGAGAGTTGGGAGTGCCGCTGAAAAATTAAAATGTAAAAATAGTGTGAAATATTGGTTTGTTCTAGTTTTAAAGTTCATGTACACCACACAAATAAAATTATACATCCTAACAATAAACAGTAATTTCTAAAGACAAAATAACAACTTACTACAACGAGTTCCTCAAAATCGTTGATCGATTCGAGAGGATGAAGAGAGTCGGGTAGCTCTTCAGAACGAAACTCGATTTGTTGAAATATTGGTGGGATATTCGTCACACTCTCAACCTCTTTCACCAGGTCATCGACATGAATCTGAAATTAACATAAAATCAATTATTATCAACCATTAAAGTAAAAACCTGTGGATCCAACTCAATTCGTTTGAATAATCTATCTTTCTCTTCACCCACCAAACGTATCGTAATCTTAACCATATCTGAAACCATGAAATTATTGAAATAAGTAAAGCAAGAATAATCACGGATGGGAAATCACAAAATCAATGCGAACTACAGAAGACAAGGAAGTCTCTTTTCTATTCACAAAAAAATTATCCTTCTTCATCAAATATCTCCCTTCAAAATAGAGCTATGTCTTTCATTTTTGAAATATGTTAATTTCTCGAGGACACTATTTTGTAGTTTTAATTTCAGATGCCCAATATTTTTCGATCCCAAGGAAGAAGAAATACGAATTCTGGCCATTCTGTGGCGTCTTTGGGACCTCAAAAAGATCAAGAGAATCAAGAGGATCAAGTTCAACAAGATGCTGATGAATATGAAGAAGATACGGAAGGTTTACAACTACTTAATATATCACCATCGGAGAAATCATCACCGCTTAGGAAAGTTGAAAAATGGCAACTTCCTGAAAATCCCACTGTTGAAGATTATGAGGAAGAGATGAAAAGAGAAAAGGAAGATCTACATATTAGTGAGAAATATAGAAAATTTTATGAAGCAAAGGTTAGATATCATATGGAGGAAAAAATAGTTGAATATAGACGTAAGAAATGTGCTGAAAAGAAAGCAAAACTAGCAAAGATGGAGAAAAAGAAGAATGATATTCAAAAATTGAGACTTTCGGAGCAATTGAAGAAACTAACTATTCAAGAGAAGAAGTAATTCATCAATTCTCTATTGTATCATAATTGTTTCATGATTTTTGTTGGTATAAATGAATAGAGGATTGAATAAAGTATATTGTTTCAAATGTAGAAAACACACTGATACATCAGAAACTACAGAATGTGAAACAAAAAGTCAAAGAAAAATATTGAAAGGAGTTTGCATTGAATGCAACTCAAAGAAATGCAAATTCATTAGTTCAAAGATAGGAAGTGAAGGAGGTGGAATAGACATCAAGGAAAATATTAAAGACGAGAAAGAGAAGCAGATCCTAGAAAAAACATATTATTCCGTTTAGTGGATTTTGTGGTATCAATGAGCTTACTAGGAAGACAAAGCTTCCAATTGCAAAAGTCAAAAAATTCCTAAATCAACAAGATGTTTACACTTTACACAAGCCAGCTCGTAGAAACTTCAAGAGAAACCTGATTCTACTAGTCCATCCAAGTTTCATGTTAATACAATAACTCAAGTTCTACAATCAGGTGAAAGTAGGGAAGAATTTTATCAAGCAGCATGTCAAACTTTAATGAATGATGTAGAAAATAGAGAACATCATGCTTCAGGATTAGTGATAACCAGATTTTTGAGATTGACTATGTTTCAAACTAGAACTGATGCAATGAGAGGAGCTTCTTATATCGATAATCCAGAATATGTAAAAAGAAAAAGGGCAGTAATTAATATCAAGAATAAAGATGATATGTGTTTCGGGTGGTGTATTCTAGCCCATTTGCATCCTGCTACTAGAGATAAAGAAAGAGTCACCAAATATACACCTTTTGAGAATGAATTAAACTTTGATGAACTCTCGTTTCCTTTTAAATTTGAAGATATCAAAAAGTTTGAAGTTATGAATAATATAAGTGTCAATGTGTTTGCATATATGAATGTTCTTTCTGATTTAGCTCAGACGACAAATAACTATGAGCCAACATCTTCAGATTATGAACATAGAATATACAAAATATATCATTCAACTGATAAATGTGAAAAAGAAAGAACTGTTAATCTTTTTTATAATGAAAATTCAGAAGGTAATGGTCATTTTAGTCTTATCGCAAACTTAAGTCGACTTTTGAGTAGAAGTACGGAAGATAACATGAAATACTATTGTTGTAGATGTTTATCATATTATTATAATCAAGAAAAGTTGGATAGACATTTTGATAATTGTAATAACACTCCTCCAACTCAACATGAATTATTTCATGAGGGTGTAATTAAGTTCAAAAATTATGAAAATACTCAAAAACATCGATTCGTTATTTATTCAGATTTTGAAAGTTTGATAGAGAAAATTCATAATAAACAAATCAAAGATGCATTTGTTCAATCTAAAGATTTAGAAATCAAAGATTTTGTGAACAACAAATGGACTGTAAATATAGGAAAACATATTCCATCTGCATACTGTATACTTGTAGTTGATTCTTGGAGCAAAAGTATCTATGATATCAAGTCTTATGTTGGTTATAATGCTGCATTAAAGTTTAGTACAACATTTATTGAAATTGTTCGAAATCTTATGAGCAAAGGAGATATTGCTTGTAAAGATTTGACTTCAAAAGAAAAAGAAGAATTCTATGCTTGTAATAGTTGTCTTAACTGTGATATTCTTTTTGATCAGCAAGATATGAAAACAACTAAAGTGAAAGACCATGATCATTGGAATGGTGAATATCGTGGACCTCTATGTGGTGAGTGTAATCTAAAAAAGAAGAAAAATAAATTTATCCCTGTATTTTTTCACAATCTCAAAGGCTATGATTCTCATCTCATTCTAGGTGATACTCAGAGTATTAGGTTTCTAAGAAAGCATAATGTAGAAGTAACAAATATTTCTGCCAATTCTGAAAAGTTTATTAGCTTCAGTTATAAATTACCTTCTCTAACTGAAAATTCTTGGGAAGGATGTGAGGTGAGATTTCTTGATTCAATGTGTTTCATGTTGTCGTCATTGGATAAATTAGCAGAAAACTTGAAGGATGAACAAATGAGTATTTCCAAAGATTATTACTCAAAGAATTCAAAGAATAACGAAACTTTTGAAACTATGAGAAAAAAGGGAATTTATCCATATGAATACATGGATTCATTCAAAAGATATGAAGAAACTAAACTTCCGAGTATTGAATGCTTCTATGATAAACTGAATGATAAAGAATGTTCGCAAAAAGATTATTTATATGCTAAGTTAGTTTGGAAGAAAATGAATTGCTCTAGTTTAGAAGATTATACTAGAATTTATATGATCAATGATGTCCTTCTCTTGGCAGATGTTTTTGAGAATTTTCGTAATGTAAGTTTAGATAAATATGGTCTTGATCCTTGCTGGTATTATACTAGCCCTGGATTATCTTGGGATGCTATGTTAAAACATACTAAGGTCAAGCTAGATACTATTAATGATGTAGAAAAATTCTTGATGATTGAAGATGGTATAAGAGGTGGAATAGTTAATGCTGTTAAAAGATACACAAAAGCTAATAATAAATACACTCCGAAGTTCAATCCAAAAGAATTATCCAACTTCCTTTTGTATTTAGATGCTAATAATCTTTATGGTTGGGCAATGAAACAAAAATTACCTCACAGTAACTTTGTTTTCGAAAAACAAAATCAACTTAGTATTTTAAATATTTCGATGGATGAAGTAAGCAAAGTACAGAATCAAAGATACATTGAAAATCTTAATAGACAAGGAAAAGGATGTATCCTAGAAGTTGACCTAGAATATCCAAATGAGTTGCATCAAAAGCATAATGAGTTTCCACTTTGTCCAGAGTTAAGAGACTTTGGTAATGGTATTAAGAAGTTGTGTAACACTTTGAAAAATAAAAACAATTATGTTATTCATTATCGAAATCTGCTACAAGCTCTTGATCTTGGAATGAAATTGAAGAAAATCAAGAGAATTCTGACATTTGATGAATCTAATTGGCTTGCTTCTTACTTTGATCTAAATACCAACCTTCGTAAAAAAGCTAAAAATGATTTTGAAAAGGATTTCTTCAAACTTATGAATAATTCTGTTTTTGGTAAGACGATGGAGAATGTTCGCAATAGAGTTGATGTGAAATTAATATTTTCTGGTGAAACTGAATTAATAAAAAATGGAGAAACTCATTACATTTCGAAGAAGGATAGAATAACAAAGTTAGCTAAGAAACCTAACTTCAATAGGAATATAATAATAAACAAAGAATTAAATCTTGTTGAAATGGCTAAAACCAAAATAGTTCCCTATTTATGTTGGATTTGCTATCTTAGAGCTTAGTAAATGGTTGATGTATGATTTTCATTATAATATTATGAAGAAAAAATACAGTGATAATCTAAAATTGTGTTATCAGGACACAGACTCTCTTATTTATGAAATTATTACTTCCGACTTATACGAAGATATTCAAAAAGATGTTTCACTAAAAGAATATTTCGATTTTAGTGAATATCCACCCTGCCATCCTTTGTATAATGTTGAAAATAAAAAAGTTGTTGGCAAATTCAAAGATGAATTAAATGGTTTAATAATGGAAGAACTTGTAGCCTTGAAACCCAAACAATATGCATATAAAATTGCTGAAGAAACACGTGAAAGCTTAAAAGATTATTACAAAAAAAGAATTCAGGAAGAAAAAGAAAATCCTAAACTTTCAAAGGTACCCTAACCTGGAGAAGAATCTAAAAAGAGTAAAGGAATAAAGAAAAATGTTGTAAGATCATTGAATGTTGACGATTTTAGAAAAAGTCTATTCAATAAAACTATTGTTAGAAAGAAACAATATTGTATTCGAAGTATCAAACAACAGCTATATACTCAAGAACAGGAGAAAGTTGTGTTTGACAATGAAGATACTGCAGCAAAATTACTACATTTCAAACGAATTATCATTCCTAATTCATATGATACAAATGCTTATGGATTTAATCCCCTTTCATAGGAGATCCGAAAGAATCTGCAAGTATTCACTTTAGTGAAGAAGAGAAAGAATTGAACGTGTAAATGTAGAATATTCTAGTAACTTTAGAAGAAGTAAACAGTAATAACCGCAGTGATGAGTTCCGAATTCTTGAATTTGGAATGTGGAGAGTTCTATTGAATTCATAGGTGAATCCGTAGGAGAATCCTTTATTTTATCTTTATCTTTTTCATCTTTTAAATATTTTTGAAGTTCTAATGGAGGATCCAATCCAAAGCAATCAAAGTAATAAATCTCCTTATTGTTCTTGGAATAACAGACCCAATGAGTACCTTTACCTTCAGAAGAATCTAGATTGACAATACCTACTTCTCTTTCCTTAATTCCTTGTGGTGGCAAAGTGTCTCTCATAAAGATCCCTCTGAAGTTTCTTATCTTTAATAATTTTACAAGTTCTTCAAGATCAATATTTGTTAGACTTGGTAGGTTTTTATCGAATCTTAGATTCTCAGATCCTCCAGATTTATCTAGCTTCACCATTTATTGAGCATTATTTTTATTTAAAATTGTTAGCGCAATATTTCGCCCATTTCGACCATGGATTTCGACCACATTTTTAAAGTTACGCATTTCGACCTTTTGGCCATTTTTTGAAAATTGTTGAAAGGTGCGCTAGAACGGCAGATTTTCGTAAAACTTTTTATTGCAAGATTTTATGCAAGTGGAATATCTGTATATTGACAATCAGATTTCATAAATTTATTTCTGAAATTAGGAGTATCATATTCTAAAACACTCACCTCTTTAGGAATACTTCATCAATGACAAATTCAACTGCCATTTCGTGTGTGTGTGTAGTGTGTGAAGCATGTATTACAAAAATCAAAACAGAACGAAATAAAAAAGAATATATTTAGACTTTAATTAGATAGATATAAACACCAAAATTTTTTTAGAGACAGTTAGTACCTCAAAATATGTTATCGAAATTTTCATTAAATTTTGATTGAAAAATTTAGAGACAGTCAAAATAGCTCATGTTCACAGAGAAAATAACTTGATCTGAAAAAAAAATTTGCATGTACTGATATTCCGTAGAAGAAGAGAATTCACTTACTAATATAACACAAAAAAACTGATAAAACTCCCAAAAAATGAGAAAAATCTAATAAAAATAAGGACGTGTAATACAATTACGTGAAATACAGTACGGACGTAATCTACAAAACGTGTTCTGACGTGATGTGCAATTTACCGGTGCAGACGGCGATAAAGGACCATCAGGAGCTTTACAAATCCATGGATGAGGATTTTCACTTCAGGTGTCCGTTTGTCCAGTCACCTGCAGCTGCATTGAAAACCTATAATTGAATTTAAAGGTAATAAGGCGATTTTTTAGGCATCGAAGACTATACATATCTATACAATAATCCGTTATTGTCGGCTGTCCACCTGCCCATTTCGTAATTCTAAACAATGTTTCCATCATGTTTCTGTCTGTCCCCTACCCTTTCACCGATCCAGCCAGCCAGTCATATTCACTGGAGGTTGTCTCGAAAAGATATCCTCCGATCCACGAATCCCCTTGGCCTAGTGCAGCCAGAGTAGTTTGAATATACGTATTAGTCGCTTCATCCGGAATGCTGACCAATGCTCCTGATCTATTGAAACAGTCGCTTTCTGCGGCCACCCAGTGAATGATTGTCGTCTTACAAGAGAAATAATAATATTCTCCATTGTGCAACATCCATTCATTGCAGAGAGGGGTTTGACTAGTAATGACAGGAGGGCTTCGGTAGTAGTGATAGGAAAGTCGGCTAAAAACTAAAATAAGTTTTATGAGACAACCCACGAGTATAAGTAGTCATGCATGCCTCTAAAATTAGAGGTGCATGACTCTTGTTGATCTCTCTCTCTCTCCAGTTTAAATAGCCGTAAGGTGTATCAGGACGAAGATGAACGAAGATTTAAACTAATCTTTTTGAACGTAATGGATACGAAACCCATCACGAATAGTTTTTTAGTTAAAATTGTTCGAAGCAGCCTAGATGCAAGTTATGCAATGTCAGCTCCATTGTCTTTTGCGATAGTGATTGAAGCAGGAATTAGCGTCAAAATCTCCGGTGGCGGTGGTGGTCTGCAAGATACGCGGAAGCAAAGGAGTCAACAATCTAACAATATTTTAGAAGCCCTAAATTCTTCTCAACATCGCATAACATGCATCTAGGCTACTTCGAACACTTGAAATTTTTGGGAAGGTTTGCAGTAGTTCCCTTCGATTTCTGGTGCAGTAGTCGAACGGCTATATTTTGTTCTAAAAAATATAGCCAAACTCCAGCAAAAAAACCAATTTGCTAATTTCTAAACACTTTCAATTTCTTGGTTTCAATAACATTGTCTATTTTGATTATTAAGCGCTGACGACCGCGCGTTGTTTCCGTGTTTAGCGTGTGGAACCAACGCATTTTTTTTTATTTGTCGTCAATGGGTTAAACTGTCTTCTTACTAATCTGAAAGAAACTGAGAGAATTCTTTTTCAATTCAGCTTTTTTCATCTTTTATTTATCATAGCATGAAAGGCTCAAAGTTTACCTGCCGAATACAAACCTAACAAACTTTTTAATAACAGATGGGTTATTATGAAGGGTGTGAGTACTGATTGGTCCATGTCTTCGTTGAACGGGTTTGTTCCATTGCACTTTCATCAGGTCCAATGCTTCGCAAATGTCCTCTCCATAATGTTTTAGAAGACGTAGTTCGTTAACGGTTTTCATAATTTCAGCTGGTTTCATCGAGTGAATTGTTCTCTGATTTCCGCTGTCGATTTCCCTTTGAATACACTCCTTCTCTTTGCGATACGCCGTAAGCATCTTATTAAGATTTCTCCATTTATCCGTCCCAGCTAAACCCTAAATCAAATATTCCCGTACTAACAGTAACGAACATTTCGGACAAGGTTTTCCATGCAGAGCAGTAAATAGGCCTCGGTCTTGTCGTTGTACGGGGTCAAAGTGTTGTCTCTCAGGAAAATGGCAAATGTGGCCGAAGCCTTTTTTATGGCCTCCTCCTCCGCCTTCAGTTCGTCCATCAGCAACACCTTCTCCCTTTTCAAGATTTCTATGCGTTCATTCCTATCTTAGACCAAGGATTTAAAAGAAGGATCAACTCACCTCTGGCATTTCTCAGTTGCTCCTGGACGTTTGCATCCAATTTCTGCTCGTCGAAGTAGTCTTTGTAAAATGACTTGCTGCTCTGTATAACAGTAACGTTTTTTCCGTGATTTGAACAGTACTCCTTGCCTTCCTCGTCTTTTATCAAATGACCCTTAACCATCATGACGATGGGATCTTGGTCGGCCAAGGTCGGATCAGCCTCAATGTATTTCATTCGTTCCTCCCCGGTGTACTCCTGGTAAACCACACACTCCTTACAGAAGTTCATAGTCTCAGTGACCATTCGATAACGATAGAGTTTGGTCGTAATGTACAGAGCACTCTCAAGCTCTTCGGCTGTCTGACAGCCCTTGCGTATTTTCTCGTCTTGTTCCTCCATTTCTTTGACGGTCTTGTTTACCGCTCCTCCGATATGGATGAGAGGACCGTTCAGCGAAATGATGCTATTTCTGGCTCTGTTCACTTGCAAGGAATCCTCTATACAGTGTGGCATAATGTTTTTGGCCCTGTTCATCATTCTTTGGATCTTCTCGCTGGAGATTCTATATCCCTCCGAGTACAGTTTCTTCCTGTCGGGGTCGGAGTAACCCTATCAATATAATGATCAAGCAATGGGCCAAACCTTGGATATCATGGCTAAGTAGCGATAGGCGAAGTTGTCCACGACGAAGAGTGTCTCGTCTTCCTTCAAATCGATCAACTTCTTATGATCATTTTTTATTTTGTTAATCTGCTCCTGAATCTCCTTGAACATGATCTCCAGGGCATCTGCAGTGTCTCCCAGCTGGAAGGAGGTGGGGAAAGAGAGAGAACTCACCTGGTAGAAACAGGCACTGCCCTTGGTGAAGCAGAACACGAGATTATTTAGGATCGAGCGGTGGAACTGCATGATCAGCTCCTTGAAGCAGTACTGGAAGATCTCCGTCAAGCGACATTTATCGGGCTCCATGACGAAACAGATGAGGTGAACCTCGTTAAAATTTTCCAAATACTCCAATACGTTCTGTATGTTTTTCTTGTCTTGAGCCACTCCCCGACAATCTGAAACAGTCCCTGTTGCAATGTTCATCCACACTACCTCCGATTCCGGGAGTGTCGATCAGACAGAAAATGGTGTCCCTCGTTTTGAAGTAGTGTGCCTCCGGGAATTGGGTGACCGACTCCCTCTCCTTGTAGACCTCATTTTTTGATTCTCCCATATGAATATGGTACTGTTTTCCGTTGATCCTTGTCTTGAACTGGAAAGGGATCAAACAGGGCAGTTCGTTCTTCTCGGCCTCCTCCATCGACGAGAACATCGTGTAGCAGGCGGTCGAATTGATGAAAGTCGTCTTGCCGACTCCCGTCTCCCCGATGATCAGGATGTTCTTCTGAGGATAAGGCTTCAGCTTGCTCAAGCAACTCTTCATCTCCTCAGTAGTGGCCGACTTCTCTTCTCCATGAGATTCTCCACTGCATTTGAACAGGAATTGGTCGGCTGCGAGAGAGCCACAGCTGAAGTTGTCTTTGAATTTACTAAGAAATGCTTACTCGCATACAAAATGTCCTTTGCAATCGAACTGAAGAATTGATATGCACTGACTACAAGTCCAATCCAAAGATTTGCCTCCCCTACAATCCTTCCCGGGACAGGGGAATTCACCGTAGACCGTCGTTGTAAAGTGTGGTCTATTCGGGTTGAATTTGCTCTGAGGAAAGGCCATATTCATGGCTCTCAGTCTTTCCATCTCACTGAAATAGTCATCCGTGATCTGTTTCTTGTCTTTCCAAACGGCAATGGTATTTGGCTTGGCATTTTCACACTTTTCCACAGCTAATAGACAAACGTTCTTCTTTCCAGCTGACACAAAAGTTTCCACCATCCGCTTCCAGTTGTCTTCGTTTGGAACGTCGGAAATTGAAAAGAACAAGACAAAAATTTGACTTTTGGAAGAGTTAATAGCCTCTTTGACATTTGTCATAGCACAAATTGGAACGTTCGAAGACTTCAGAAGACCAGTCAGCCACGCGGCTCTCTCGACAGAGGGATGACCTTCAAGGAATTCCTGCAATTGTCCTTCCGACATAAAGCTGTTTTTCAGTTTTGAAGAAGCATCCCTGAGTTCGTCCTCTGCATCGTCATCCCCTAGTCTAGCCTTCGGGAGGTTCTCTTCAACAGATGTTCGAAAATTGTTTCGATCCTTGTCGCATTTCTCCAAGTAAATTTTTACTTTCTCCTGAACATCTGCGGGTAGCATTGAATTGTTCCTTAGTTCCTCTGTCTTCCCTTCCAGAATAGTCAGTTGGTCTATGGCCGTTAGAAGTTTTTCTGCTAGTTTCTTGGGAATCTCTTGAGATTCTTCAACACCATTTATATTTACAGTGGAGAATTCTTTGATTCGAGTGAGAAAATAGTTTAAGGGTCTTCCGAAGTACCCATTCACTCCTAGGACGTTCTTATGGACTCTTCGCATTTCCTCGATCGCTTCTTTGATCGAAGAGCAGCGGAATTGTAATGTATTATCATCGGAGAACAGCTTCAACTCCGGTCTTAGAGTCTCTCCCAACAACGCCTCTATCTCGGAGCAGTCCACAGTCTCTTTGTCTTCGTCAATGGTCTTCTGAAGAGCTTTCGCTATTTCCTTGCTGGTTTCCTCTAATTTTCTGCTGATATCCGCCTTATCGGGGATGTTTTCTGTGGAGTGAGTCATAACCAAGCAGATCCTCACTCCCCGCTCTATTCCAGTAACAATATGTGTTGCTTCAAGGGGGATATTTAGCACGGAAATCCTTTCACGAAGAGCTTCATCAGAAGAAATCTCCTCCATCGTCATCTTCATCTCCATCACAACTACATGTTCCACGTATTTTCCAGGGGAAAACGGCTGTTTTAGATACTTCCCGGAGCCGTCGACTGCTACAAAGTCCATGAAAATATTGAGAGCTTCGTCCTCGGAGATGCCCAAAGCTTTGAATCTTTCCGTTTTCTGGAGGATGGCAAACGAATTCACAGAGAGAAAATCGAATGACTTCTTTTTTTTCATAACAGATTGGCCACTGAAAGGAGATTTTCTTTCTCATTTACCAATAACGTACCCAGTGATAGCGTTTCCTGATAAGAATCGTCCTTTCCCGATTTCATAATAAGCTCCAATCTGAATATTCCTGCCCCATGCTGGTCGGAGCAATATTTTTTTTGACATTAAATGTTGAATGTTGCAGGAATAGGATATCTGAAAATTATTAACGGGTTCAATATGAAAAAAAAAAGAAACCATACGGAAGTTTTTTTTTTCAATCCAGTCAGTGAACGTTTCATTGGTTCTTATTCAAAAAACAGACTACTTTAAGATTAAGAGAGCGAAAAACCAGGAGATAAAATGAACTATGAGGCTATTCTTTATTATTCTGGGAGCACCCAGCATAAAGTGAGAAAAAAATAATGGAGACCCGATAAGCCAGTACATAAAAAGTGAGAAATTGGCAGCGCTTTAGGATACACAACTAATCGATTTCAAGGTCGATATCTTTTCTGTTGATCAAAACTGGGCGCAGACGTTGCAGTTTCTCGTGTATTTCTTCAATTTGTTGGACACACTTTCCCCCCTGTAATTGTTTCAACCGAAATCAGGAAACTGAGAGATTAAACCACCACCAAGAGATAAAAATGGGGGGGGGGGGGGGGGGCAACTTTGTAATCTATGAATATTGCTATTTACTGGAAGCTTTCTTTGATACTGCAATTTCCGTTAATGTTGGTTGATTGGAGATGAGATTATCGACAGCTTCATGTAACATTGGCAGCAAAGTGGATAAACCATTTCGGTGTTTGTAACACAACACTGAAAAATATGTTTTTTGATAATTTAACATCATTTTGTGTATTTTTTCATGTGGATAACGGACATGTGAACACTGTATAGTGTTGCCAGAAAAATAATTTTGACAAATGGGCAAACACAATCATTTCGACCTTTTCGTTTCGCTTATTTTTTTCCACACCCAAACAGTCCAACCGAAATTATGTTTATCACCGCTTTCGATTTTTTTCCCAAGAGCTTTCGAAAAGGATGATGTTTTATAGATTTTTTGACTACACTGAAAAAAAAATGCAAATGTCTAGGCTAATCGTGACTGCTTTCTTTTACTTACTTTTGTTCTATCTAGAGTAAATGTTAAGATTTCTGGCTGTAACTTTTGGCTAAATTTTGTTAATAATTCCTTTTTTGATTCTTTTTCATTAAAGTCACAGCCAAGCCAAAAAGTGGAGTATTTATGTGGAATAAGGGAGTCCCATTCAGCTCCAAAAGATCCTGTTGGGACGTTTGAGTCGATCAAATAGACTATTTGTTGAATTCGGTTGACGTTAGCTATTTGGTTCCATAAATAGCTAGCCTTTTCTGCGAGTTTCCATTCTTGGGGCAAATCAATGGTGTAGAAATGCAGAGACTCTGGGCCTTTTGCTTCTTTATGATCGGATGTAAGACTTGTCATATTGTTAACGAAGGTTTTTGCACTCAATTTCCAATTCCCAACAACCAGACAGATGGGTTTATCCATTTGAAGAGTCCTTATGACGCGTAGAGCTTCTTTATCATTGAGGTTTTCAATAAATACCAGCAGTTTTAAATAAAATACAATTAGTTGTATTGTCAACTCATTGGAATTTCTTGGAATACAGTGGAAAATCATAGCAAAGCGTATTGGATTGAAGATAAGGTTAACATCTGATGAGGTTAGTGAATATTGGTTATCCATTGCATATTTTTGTGGATTTCGATGAATTCCTTGCGGTGTTAGAATCCAAAATGTTTGACCAACATTATTGTTTCCACCTTTTTTAGTCCTTATTGTTTGAATTTCACTAATACTAGTAGTTAAAAAAGTACGAAGAGAGCTCAAAATGTCTTTAAAATGTCCTATTGTATTCATAAAGAGATGAATTTTCAATCCTAGCTCTTGATCATTTCTATCAAATGAAAGTTTTCCACTATCCCAGAAACTTTGTCGGCTATCAGTCGATGTCGATGGTGCAGGCGTCGCCGGCTCTCGTTAAATAGGTTGTTCATGATAGATTGGACTGTTCAAAGGCTGTGAAGTTGACGAAAGATCTATTTGAATTGGAGTTACTACTTTTATCTTTCCACTTTCAATCTTTCTCTCATATGTTGAAGCAAATTTGATAATAAACATTAAGCTATATCTTTTTAAAGAGTCAGCATCCCATGATCTAAAAATAATTATTGTCTATATTTTTTAAAGGAAAATTTCATGTAATATACGCACATATCGTAAGCAGATGTTCTACAATAAAGAAAAATATCCATAGAACTAGCCTGATTTTGGGTTAAAACCACTTAGATAATCTTTTTGTGGATAAATGTAAGGGCAACCTGATAAAGAAAAAAAAAAGTGTTTTTCCGGATTTTCCATAAAACGTCGCAGTTCCGAAACGAATTTCACAAAATGGAGCTGTACCATACAAATAAGGGCAGATTTTGGTATGCCAATTTCTGGTATATATGACAAATTATAAATCACGTACTGCACATACCAGGGCTGTGCGAATTTGGGTTTTTAAGTTCGAATCGAATTCGAACTCGAATTTGGACCCTAAGTTCGAAATTCGAATCGAATTCGAACTTCAAATTCAGAAAAGTTCGAAAATCGAACTCGAATCTAATGAACACTAAGTTTACTAAGTACAGTCAATAAGACAAAAAAATGATTTGCAACTTCAGTTTTATAACAAAAATATAACAGTAACAAGGTTTTTGTAGATTTTTAACTTTTTTAAAACTTTCCTCAAATTATAGTTAAATTTTTCTAATCATTGATTGATCTTCCAGAAATTTTTCTTCAACAAGTTCGATTCGATTTTTGGCCTCCCAAGTTCGATTTTCGAACTCGAACTCGAACTTGATTATTTCAACTCGAATCGAGCTCGAACTCGAAGTTCGAATTCGAAAAAGCTCGAAAAAATCGAACTCGAATCGAGCATTCGCTCAACCCTGGCACGTACTGCGCTTAACTAATAATTTTTTTTTCACCTATTTTCATAGTTGTTCTCAGGTTTTATTTGTGTCGTCGAATATATCTAGGGGTTATCTTACTAAAAAGAAAAAGATAGAAAACATTTGAAAGGAAAATAATAAATACGTAATATAAAATACAACATATCATATGTTATTTTTTAAAATTCACTTAGGTCTCCAAAAATACAGAAATACTTACTTTGTAATAATATCCCGCATTCCTTCATTTACTCTGCATTGTCCGTTATTTTCTATCTGCGGCCATTCTCCATTGATTACTCTGTTATAAAGTGCCGCATTACCAGCACTGTCAAATTTGTCTAATTTGTAAAAAAAAAATCACAAATGAAATTACTTTCGATAGAACATTTCCCACATAGTTATCGCCAGAGCATAGATATCAACGGTGTAAGAGTAAGGCTTATCTCGAAACAGTTCCGGTGCCATGCAACTTATTGTTCCAACCCTAAAAATTCTCTTTTGTTAGTTTTGTCCAGATAATACTCGTAAAAAATCGAATCAAGTTGCAAATATAAGTATAATTTTCGTAGGCAAATCTGGATAGATTAAATAGAAACCTTGGGTTATTCACAGAATATAAGCATTTCGTTATCCATCTACTTGAACACTCACCCTTTCGAAAGACTTCCTTGTACTGTCCTCGATAGCCCAAAATCCTTAAGTTTTAAGACTTTCAAAGTATCATCGAGCGGCATACTATCTTTAAGATTATATTAAAAATAAAAACCAACTTCTTCGGCTTTACATCTCAATGAAGGATATGAGCATCATGAAGATATTCCAGCCTTCTGGCTGCTTGAATAATCCATTTGTACACGGTCAAATTCGAATATGTTAAATCAGAGTGTATAACTAAAAAAGTATAAGTGTAGAAAAAGTATTACCATTGTGAACACTACTTCCGGCAATAAATTCCATGACGAAGCCCGTCCGTGGAAAATTGTTGCCGATTTCTTCATAAATTCCATAGATACGAATAACGTTTTGATGGAAGGAATGCTAAAACGGGGTTTTGGCTGAGAGATAGTCAAATGTTTGATAAACCCCATTATGCCCCCAGTTATTTTACTATGCATTATGAGCCTGCTTGGCGAAAATCAGCGTCCAATGCTGCATAATGAAACAGCCATTCCAATTAATAAAAACCAAAAATTT
Source organism: Oscheius sp. DF5120 (assembly GCA_932521415.1). Taxonomy (NCBI): domain Eukaryota; kingdom Metazoa; phylum Nematoda; class Chromadorea; order Rhabditida; family Rhabditidae; genus Oscheius; species Oscheius sp. DF5120. The sequence goes on from OW051461.1 coordinate 6,931,668, forward strand.
ATAAGTTTATGAAGTGATTTTTCAGATATCTGAGAAATTAGAAAAAATCACTTCAAAAAGGATCTGCACTCACCCTCAATAAAATATCTATTTCCGTTCTCTGCACAGCTTCTTTTCCTTTATGATAGACTTTAATACAAAGAACCCTAAATATTTTGTACTTTTTTCTAAAAATACTGACCCAGTTGTTAAACTATTTACTTTCTTTGTAATTCCGTCAGACCCAGATTCTAGACTTTCAAATTCTTCAAAATCATGGTTGGTCATCACTGAAATTAATATTTTTACGAAATATTGTAACTTCTGAGGGGGTAAGAAAATTTATTTAAAAATTGTTACAACACAAGTTTCCATTTTTAGAATCTTTTTGATGATTTAGTTCATAAAAGAAAGAAAATATGCAAAGTTTCCTCAGTTTCTTTTTTAATTTCTTATTTTTTACTGGTAGTTTCGAATTATCTATTTACAAAAAATAAAGGCGTTACACGATATTTAAAATAAAATTTGGCACATACCAAAACCCCTGCCACTATCATTTTGAGATGAAAAAATACCTCCACGTAGGACATCCGTATTGGGTTGAGGTAGAGTAGCACTCATTATTCTGAGCGTGTTAGAAATGATGGCGGTTGCACGAAAAAAGGTGCGAATACTAATAGATAAGATACGAAGGTTATTAAAAGCTCCATTAAAATTCAGAAATTGCCATAGACTGTCATAAAGAGCGATCTTTCTTAATAATTCTGGGGCTTATTTGATTAGATCTTAAAAACCTTAAAATTTCTTAATTTTCAGCTCATTATCTGTTCTTCAGGAACTCAGGAAGATAACTTCATTCGAAAACAACCGGCCCAGCTGTTTCTCGGAACATTGAGCAGGATTACAAATAGGTCGCTGACTCAACATTCTACACTTCCGGTATAATTGCGATTTCTTATCTGGAGGAAAGGTCGAGTTGAATTCTGTACTTTGAGAGACACTATTTTTAATTAACCTAGTTTTCTTTTTTTTTTGTTGTATAACGAAAGTTAGAGTAGTTTAATGATGAATCTCAAACGTTATGATATTCGGTATGTCTTATATTGCTTTTGGATTTTCCTAGAAATTGAATAAATTTCAAATCAGGCATCTACATTTGCCGTAAGATATGTATTGCGAAATGAAACTGAATTGTACAAAGAAGTTTCTTTGCAACAGATAAACCCAATAAATTTCTTCAAACTCCTCACATTTCGGACCGTTTTTGTTTTGTTTTTCTATTTTTGCCTTCGAACTACAGCTGAAAAAAATAGCATTGAGCGTACAAGGTAATTCAAGAAACCAAACTACAAAGTCGTTTCTTCGACTCGATTGACAATAAAGCTCTTTATCATAGAACATTTTATATTCGCCGAATGGACCCTATTCTGACCTTTAAATTTTTCTAGCCAATTTGAATTTTTGATTCACAAGTGGTTCCCAAGGAAGTACATTTGATGATGAATTGTCGAACCCGCTTATCTGACTTTTTCTGAATCAAAAATATAAGTCATCTCTTATCAAATCTCTTCAGATCATCGGTCTTGCCCATCGATGACGCTTTCTTCTTTGCTATCTCTGAACTGTTCGTCATTTCAACTAATTCAACCAGAAAACTTCCTATAATGTCCTAGTCATGCGATTGAAAGACTGCTTATAAACAGTCATCAAATTGATTAGACTGCTGCTTATGTCCAGCTCCCAATCCGTGGGACAATTCGAAGCCTATTCCAATACTCTAATTCGGTCTCCTAGATCTTCTACGATTGTTTTTATTGAATTCGGTTGGTTTTTTTTATTGAAAATTTCTAAATATTGAATTTTTTTAGACAATCTGGAGAGCCAAGAAAGAGTTATACGAACGGTTCTCAAATTTTCTTTGCTAGCTATGACTTTGATATTCTTAATGGTTCTTGTAGCGACGATTATGGATGATTTTGAACAATACGGTCAATGATTTTTAAATTCTATATTGTGACTTGGCATAATAAAAATAATTTCTTGAATGGCAAGTTAGTAGTGTACAGAGTAATAGACTTTGTGTGAGGTACATTGAACAGAAATGTATCTTATTACAACCAAAAATTTCTCATTTATGGACAAAATGGGAAAAAAGTGCTTCGAAGGGCTGGTTTACGCTGATATTTCTTATTTTTTCGTAAAGTTGATTCTTAAAGTAGCATTATATATTCTACCTACTTCACCTACGAATCTTTGCGGTTATTTAGTATGAGTATGGACAGTAGATTAATTGTAATGAGTGAGATTTTTCTTCGTTGAATGAATTAAAACAGAAAAAAAAACTAATGTCAGAATAGAAGGCTAAGGGAAGTTGCTCATGTAGAGCTTCCAAAACGACGTAATTAATAGATCTTTTTAAAGTAAAGATATTTTCATATTGAAAGAAAGACATTCAATGAATAAGAATTGTTTCATGCATATCCATTCCACGACTTTTGAACAAATTGTAATGAAAGCTCCAGTTGAATGTGCTCTAATGAGATTGAATAAGACTTTTTGGTCTAAAGGAATATCAACAAATTTGAAATATAAAAAAAAACTACTGAAACGTGAAATAGAATGCGATAATGGACGTTAACGTTGCAAATGCTTTCAATTCATTTGGTAATTTTACATTTTTGCAAGTTATGAAGAACAATGCACTAAGACAGAAATAGAAAATGTACAGTCACAATTATGAACTCAAAACAACCTAACAAAAAACATGATTAAATCATTCTGTATAAAAATGAGGAAGAAGGCTATTAACAAAATGTTCCCCAAGCTCTTTCTTCTTCTACTGATCGCTGCTGTCTTCGATGGAAGTCATGGCTGCTCCGGGTGTCGGTGTATAAACGATCTAAATAAATGCAGCTTCACTTGTTGCATTAATCCGAAACACAATGTGACTATTTTATTCAAGAATTATTTTTAGATAGCAAAAAGAGAAGTAAGTTGTTGTTCCAAATATTGTCAGACATCAAACGGAAACGGGTGCGATATGCGCTGTTGCGAAGTCAGAGCTGCTAATATAGACACCTACACCTGGCCGACGATGGTAATGAACTTTTTTTTATAAAATTATTTTTTGATTTGTAGACTCTTAGGCCAATTTTCTGCTGTCGCTGTCATCTTTTCCCTGGCTGCCGTAATGACTGCTGTATAGCGGGAAAGTGAAATAAATGGTCTCAAAAAACTCTTTATTAATTAAACCAATATTATTCTTATTAATGCATAAAACGTTGTGGAGGGAGGAATCTACTCGGTGGAAACTGATAGGCAGTGTCCATTAACTGAAAGATAACTAAATTGAAATACTAAAAATCTTTTTTTTTTCCTATAGTCTAGGAATTTTTGAAAATAAAATATATTAAAATTTTTTTTACTTGCACTTATCCAAATATTCGGCTGTTCTTATCAAAGTAAATTTGTTTGTTTTATATTTTTTCCTGATAGATTTGATCATGAAACAAATATTTGTCAGAGAAAAAACTCACAACACTGCCTTCATCTCCTTGAAAAATTGAATGCCAGCAGCATTTGAAGCTGCATTCGTTCGGATTATCGTAACATCGACAGCCGGAGCAGGCATGAGGAAAACCGGAACTCATATCCAGCAAGAGTACATAAATTAGTAACGGAAAGAAAAATTTAATAAACATTTTGTTATGCTCCCATTGCTCTCCTTCTTATTTATAAGAAGCTAATAGGTCATGCTTTGTTGACGGAGAAAAAGCAACAGTCACGCTGTTGATAACCCTAAAAGTAGCTGGTGTGCAGAAAATAAGGTTATTTTTGGAAGGAAAGCAAAGATATAAGGAAGGAAAATAATCTATTCAAACCATCTTAAGACTATGAAAGCTCTTCTTCTACTTGTCTTGTTAGCCATTGAAGTTGCTTCAAGATGCTGTGACTGCGGAAATGGAGATTGTAGGAAAGGATGTTGCGAAGAAATTCGTGAATTTCATGATCCAGGGGTGAGTGCGGCATTTATAAAATCCTTTTAATAGAATCTACAAAGTATTGAAATACCTTATTCAGTTTTCACATGCGATGTCTAACTTAATTAGATAAATCTCGCCCAGGGCTTTCTGTATGTTTGAAAATTTATAAAAATATAATAAGATATAGACAAAAATAATGCATTTTTTTGGTCAAAAACCAGGCGAACGTTGTAAAGCCATCCAAAGTTCCATTTTAAGGAAGTTTTGTCATATATTTCACAGGTGCCGACGCGAAAACGCCGAAAACTACTAGCAGCACGAGAAGTTGCATCAGTTTCATTAGTTAACCCTCCCCTTTCTCCCTCACTTGTCAATTTTCTTCTTCCAATTCCTTTTTTAGGCTCCACTAGAAGAAAAATGTTGCGACTGTGGAAATGGAGAATGTAGACATAACTGCTGTGAAATCTTCTCTGAAGAGAATCCATCAGAGCCTTTCGATGCTCTTCAGAAGCCTTGTTGTGACTGTGGAAATGGCGACTGTGGATGTTGTGATCTCTATCCAGACAAAGAAGGACCGGGATGTGAGTGCAAATTAGTGATGACCTCTAAAAAATTTTAACCTTTTGCCAAAAATGTCTCTTATATTTTTCTTACCTTTATTGTTTTTAAGATACCTTGTTTATGATAAAATCAAAATATAAAAACAAAAATTATGAAAAAAAAATAATTCTAAATTTCCGCAAAGTGATTTCCCTCACTCCAAATAAGTCGGCTGAAACGTAATGGCGGTATTTCAGATTGGAAGAAGTTTTAAGAAGCTTAATATGTCGTTATTAATAGCAATTAAATAAAGTGTTTATTTGAATTCAATGAAGGATTTTCAGCCGTTTTTCTTATTTTCCTATTAAGAAGTACGCTTTTTCGCTATGAAATATATAATAGACTAAATCTAAAAGATATTAGACGAAAATTTGTCTATTTTTTTTAAAATTATTCTCTCAGAAAAATTTCATCAACTATGTACATTCAATGTACTAAGGACTACAAAAATTCTCCACAACTCCTCGAAAAAAATTTATTATACCAGCGGAATTATTTCAAATCAAGGGAAACTTTGTATAGTTAACGAAGAAAAGACGACGAGCAATTTACAGTATGAGAAGATGATTATGGATGGGGTTTACCATTCTTCTCGAGCTGAAAATGAAGTTGTAATTAAAATTTTGATAATTAATAATTATTAATAACAGTTGGATTATTTGGTTGAAAAAAGCTATTATATATAAAAATTGCAAAAATTATTTGATGCTAAAAATTAATTGGTATAAAAATTAATAAGGTGAATTAGAAGAAATATAAAGGGTTACTACGTACCTTTAGCAGCTCGAAGATGACTTGAAGAGAAGAAAGGAAGAAAATGGATTAGTTTATAAGCGAGTTTGAATTAATAGGGATTTGATTTTCCCTGCTTTTGGAGCTGAAAATTGCAAAAGTAATTAATCAGTTTGCGAATGAAAGTTATAAAAAATTTAAGATTAAAAAAAAACTCACAACGCGACCGAGGGAGAGAAGAGTGACACAGACGGAGAAGACGTCACGAGCTTCGAAAAGATCTACGGCTTGGAATGTCTCTTCGGTGGGGACTCCTTGCTATAAAAAAATTTAGAAATGAAGAAACGAAGGATATACCTTCTTGGCCCATTCGACGAAAGCATTGATGTTCTCCATGCAAGGGAAGTTTCCAGTTGGCTTCTGGATCTTTTTTACTGATCCTGGCTCAATTCCGTTTGCGACTCTGGAAGAAAATGATTAATAAGGAAACTATTGGATGATTAAGACTTAGGTGTTTGAGACTTTCAATACCCTGTGAATGAGTATTTGCTAGGTTTATGATAATAGAATATGCTCCCAAGGAAACAAGAATGCAAAAATGGACATTTTCAGCAAATTCTAAAGATTTAAATATATATTAATTACTTATACTTCTTTGGATTTCCCCCAGAGTTCTGCTTTTAGCCTAAGGCCTTTCGGGACCATCGACATCTGGTCCTGTCTAGCTTAATGTCCTCTTTTTCTCTGCTTTTTTTGCCCCGTCTAGTGCGCATTCCAGAAGCCTTCACAGGTGCCAAACGCCGGGACGGCCATTTGTTTACGACTCAAAAGACATAGAGATAGGGGAGCAGACACTGTTGTGTAAAGTGCGGGCCAGTGATCCTTAGATTTCCAAAGGAGAGAGTTCTTTAACTCTTTCGAAATAAGAATCCTAAGAAAACCTTGCAATGACCAACTTACTTGCAGAGGAGGGTTCCATCCTTAAGGAGACGGATGAAGTTGTCACGATCTCCTGAAAATTCATCTTTATTGAGCATTCTAATTTGCAAGCCATCATCCCCTATCAAAATAGTTGACTTTTACCCTCATCCCGTCTTTCGCATTGCTCTGGGCCTTACAGCGGCCGAAAATTGAGCCACAAACAACAGCAAGATTACAGCAAGATGGCTGTTTAGACTTTTTCAACGAAGATAACTTACCAGCAGTGCTGATATTCTCTCCGGAAACTTTTTTGATCCATTCGAGAAGGAGGTGACCTTCGTCTTCGTTGTACTTGGAATCTTGCTGAAAAAAATTGGAGATTAATAGGAAAGTAAGCTGGAGAAAATTTGATTGTGATGGGTTTGAACAATTACTTAAATAGTCTGTCAAGGAAAAATCAGAGATACGCATGCTGGTGCAACAAACATTTGGTGTGGCACTTTCCAATTAAGTTTCATTTCTGATGTTTAGACTAATATTTCTCAAAAATGCAGGATTTAAGATAAGGCAATTCGTTACAACAGTTCAAAATCCTATCTTCGAACCATTTATAAATACCTAATCATTGCTTTCTAGTTTTTTTTTTTATTTTAACAAGTGGAATCTACAAATATCTATAATTAAAATCACTGTAAAGATGTTTGACATCTACAGAGATCCACACTAACAATATTTGAAATTTGTTACTAGTATTTTGGCTCATAATTGACTCACCTTCTGTCTAACGGCGAAACCGATTCCTCCAGCAGTTGTGCGGCTAGCCATGACGATTAGAGAGATAGAAGGTTATCTAATTGAGAGACGAGTAATTGTCTAGTCTTTCCCGCCCCTTTATCATCCTTTTATACTCCGCAAGTGCCATTGGTCGCAGAAACTTCCGGAGACGCCGCCCCCTTCACTCGCCCCCACCATCCACACAGCTGACGGCAAAGAGTTTTAACGGAGAGAGAATGATCATTGACAAGACGGAGAGAGTTAAAGATGATCAGCGAGTCAAAATACGACGTGGATCAGCCGAGAAATTTCGAAAAGTGGAGGTGGAAAACATGAGTCAAGGAATGATGAAACCAAATGTTCAAATGAGATAAATAATAATAGAGATGAAATAATAAAGATAGGGATCAAACTCAAACGTTTTTAGTTTGTCTTGAGAGCTTAAAATAGGGCCTAGGTAATATTATTACGCGATAAATATTTGGAAATAGGAAAGCGAATATGAACCATGGTATTGTTCCGAATGTTTTCAACACAGTAAGTTTATTTTATAAAGCAATTTTTTTTAAATTTTGAACTCGACAGGAAAAGTTAGCTAAGAAGATTATAAAAATGGGTACGTAGGGTGTCAAAACCAACCATATATTTTTTCTGGATCTTGGGAGTTTTTTAAAATTTAATACGATAAGAAAAAGTTGCTTAATGTTGTGGTTTGGTGAAAAATGCCACATTCCTGGAAGAGATTTATTAGAACATATAAAAAAATCTCATTCTCAAAATAAAATATTTATCTTTCTATTATTTAATTGTTAATATATGTATTCTGATATCCTCTTGGATATCCTTCTGTTGGGCTTGGAGTCACTTTTACATAGTACCTGAAACTTTATTTTATTCTAAAAAGAAAAATACCTATGAGTACTGCCAGTCACGGATGGAACACTGTAAAAGTTTTGAGGTGGTGCTGTCTTATAGGCTCCTCTAGAACATGGTGAGTTTCCACAAGGATTAGCACAGGGGCATTGGCCACCAGGAGTACCAGGAGGACCGGGATCACCTGGCTGAAAAAAAAGATTTTTTTAGAAGAAAATAAACTATATGGACAAAAAAATGAATTTATGGATTACCGTTCCTGGCGCACCTGGCGGACCCGAGACTCCATGTTGACCTGGCAGCCCCGGATCTCCAGAACTGCCTGCTATTCCCGCGGGTCCTGGAGCTCCATCCAGGCCGGATAAGCCCGGAAATCCATCTTCTCCATCGGGACCAGGTGGTCCAGGTAAATTAATTAGCCTATAAAAGTTCTCTCCGGGCGGCCCTTCAGGTCCCTCCTCCCCATCCCAGCCATCTTCTCCTGGTTCGCCTGGGTATCCAGGTTCTCCCTCATAGCCGTCGAGTCCCGGAGTGCCAGGAGGACCAATGGGACCTAAAAAAAAAGAATAAAACCAGTTGCGTTGACCAGGATTGAATTTCGGTACCACTTTTTTGGGACAGACTATTTATCTTTTTTTAAATTAGTTTATAACATTTTGTTTCATTTCTTATAGCATTTAAAATATATGCAAAAATTTGCTCCTTGAAAATCTGCATAGATAATGTCTATGCTAAGAGAAATAAGTTACAGGTTTATAAAATGGAGAAAACAGACTAAAAGAGATGGATACCGAAACTATTGTTCTCTCAAATCTGATGTTTACCTTGAAGTCCTTGATCTCCCGGCAATCCTGGCGGCCCAACGGGTCCAGACGGTCCTATCGGGCAGTCAATACATCCTAATACAAGTATTGTGTCGTCCTTCGATGGCTCCCATTCCGTTGCATTGGTTCCCGTAATTCCGGGTTTACCAGGATCTCCAGGAGCTCCTGGCTCTCCAACTGGTCCTGGAGGACCGGCAGGGCAGTTACATTTCTTTACCTTTCCTTCTTTTCTAACCTAAAATTGAATATTTAAGAAAAAAATGTAAGAAAAATTTGGGTCTTTTTAGTTTCCTTTTACTTTTTCCATTTTTTTCCACCTTATACATTTTTATTCTGCACTTAAAAGTAGCAAAAAATATGTGGGTGAAGTATTGCAACGTTATGGAGAAAATATAAAAATTCTTAAATAAGGTTTTTTTAACATTTTAAATTACATCAAACTTAGTTATCCACATATGTTTTATTTATTTTTATTGCCGTTCATCACAATATTTTTGAAGATATTCAGAATATTAAAAAAACATAAGAGAAAAGAAATAAGAAGAAAATAAAAGTATTTTTCGAATAAATTCATGATTCTCGGCACATTACTGACCGTCAAATGTCTCTTTTTTCGACTAGAAAACTGCCTCAATTCTTTCCAACTGGCGGCTTCTAGCTCTTTGAATTCATCAACCAAATTCAGACTTAGTTGATAAAACTTTTTCATGTCCACTGCAAGCCAAAGGACAAAAATAATAGCGAAGAGAAGAAGAATGGAAGAGAAAAGGACCATTTTGGTAGCTGGACGCATGGATTCGGCGGCTATTTTCCGTGACTGAGCCAGTTCCATTATCCTCTATCTATTAGTTTTTCTACCAGTTCTTCTTCTCCTCTATCTGCGCTAATCATGGCTTCCTCTCTACCAATTGCGGCTACTGTTAGCGGGCTAACGCTATTGCTAGCCCTTGGTGGCGTCATCTGGCTCTTAACAGATCTCTCTAACTTTCGGAAAGAAGCATTAAAGGAGATAAACAGCAATGGAGTGGAATTTTCGATCGAAGATGTGGCATGGAGTTCGAGGAGAAAGCGGTACGACTATTTTTTAGGGAGATAGGCCAGTCGTATTAAAACAAAAATTCATTAAAATTTTTTAGCCATTTTTCAAACGAATTCTAGAACAAATGACTTTTGGGACTAGAAATAAATATTTTTATTCATAAATTCATCAAAACTGGTCAAGCGATCATGGAAACAAAGAGATGACAAATGTTAAAATTTTGCCTCCATTGCCTAAAATATCGACCGACAACCGATAGGTTTTGAGAGTCTAGAGGAAGCTCTTTCCCTTCCTAGGATCCCTGAATTTTTGGCTTCCATTAACCTTTTTTTCAGTCAGACCTGTTCCTGCTCCACTACTCCTTCACTTCAATGTCCTCGTGGCTCTCCTGGAACTCCAGGAGTTCCTGGAGCTACTGGTGACCCTGGTCAACCCGGTATTGATGGAATTCCTGGCCCTTCTGGTGTCAGTCAGGAACAAATGATTTCGACTAACATTGGTTGTATAACTTGTCCTCCTGGCCCTCCAGGACCACCCGGTCGTCCAGGAGCTGTTGGAGTGGTTGGAAAAGATGGAGAAGAAGGTCCCATTGGCTCTCCAGGGAAGGATTCCGGTGCCGGACCGATAGGACCTCCTGGACCGCCTGGTGCACCAGGAATTCAAGGGCAACCTGGAGGTCAAGGATCACCCGGAGAAGATTTCTATCGGTACTTTAAAAAAAATATACTATTTGAATTTAGAGAGATAGGTTTCCAAGGTCCTCGAGGTCCTCCTGGTCGTCTCGGCCCTCCAGGAGAGCCGGGAAACCAGGGTCCGGCCGGACCACCTGGAAGTAAAGGTGCTCCAGGGCTTCATGGACGTCCCGGATCGACGGGAGAAAGAGGAGTGGATGGTATTCCTGGAGCACCTGGAGCTCCAGGTGGAGTAGGAACAGATGCCAAATACTGCCCTTGCCCACCAAAGGGAAATAGTTACCCACAACCACAGATCTATGTGCCTCCAGCTACGTATCCGAGTTATCCAAAGATCCCCTCAATGAGAGCTTATCCATCGGCTTATTCATCTACTGAAAGGCTTTATAGAGAAAGATATGGAAGAGGATGATATCAATAGAGTTGCATGAATTTTAGATTGAAAAATAGATAGAGAATAAAATAAAGTAGCTATAACTCATGTGATTTCACTATTGAAAATTTATTTCTTTAAATTTTATTCCTTTTTAATTCTCTGGTTACGTCAGCTTAAATGATGAGTCGATCAGTTTTATTTAATCCATTGACGACCACGTGGGTCACGGGTGGCCCACGCCGGCGATGTGCTAGTTCCACACGCCAGATACAGAAATAATGTCAATGGGTTAAATATTTTAATTGAAATTAATTTTTTAACTGTATGGTCAGTTCCTTTTTCCATTTTTTCAGTTGGTTCAAGACCGCTGCATTTCGACCACCTTCAAAAATATTCTGGTCCAACAGGTGTAATGCTGTGAAGAGTAGCGACAAGCAGTAGGAATTATTTATGGTTTATGTTTTTGTTTCAGACAAATTGAAAAATGACATGCTGAGTCCGATCAAAGACATCAAGAAGGTGAAAAATGGAGTAATCTCTTTCATTTTGTATGAAAGTATAAATTCTTTCTTCTGTCTTCTTTTTGTCGGGTGCAGCTTGAACCACCATGAGCTATTATGGAACGAGACGACAGTCGCAGCCATGATTAACGATTCTTACTGGTCCCCTTATTCGTTTATTCTACTTGTCATTAAACGTAGGTGATTTCTCTCCTCCTTTTGATTCTATTTAGAACAATGATAAAAAGTAGTTATTTGGTGGGAACATATATTACTGACGTGTCAAATGTCACAGTGCAGTCTCCGACGTTGCAAATAAAAAGAGAGTCAGACTTGGGATTTTTTGTCACGGGCAGTTTTCCGACTTGCATTACATCATGTGGCTCTTACGTTTACAAACATTCTTCTGCTATACTACTCTATTTTTAAGGTATATCTGCCAACTTTGAACATTCCTCGAACTATTGTCATCATCATCCTTTATATATATATATATATATATATAACAAGGGAAACAAAAAAGTTTTCTGTTAAGATGGCATGATTCACCTCGTTAAGAACACTAATTTTGAATCACATCTCTCCGGTTGCATTCTCTTCTCTAATGAAATTTTTTGTGACTCATTCGCTGAATCGCCCATAGTCTAGAGTCTAGACAGTCGACTAGCTTGCAAACTTGCATTATTCTTATTTCGAAAGATGAATAATGTTGTTTATGTGTAAAGTGTAAGATGCTTTTATTTTCATGCTTTCCTGACTGTTTGCATCTGTCTAGTTTCTCTGAATTTCTTTCTTTATTTGCTGTATATTATTTATAAAAACTATTTTTAAGAGTATGTATCAGTTGCCTGATCCTTTAGCTCATGAAGAACAACAGCAGAAGCTTGTAAGTATTTTTATCTACTTCTAAAAACTTTAGGATGGTTTGATAATGGAGCTGAATGTCATAAAAAAGGAGCAGAAAGAAATACTCCACTTAAAGGATATTTTAATCAGAAGGTAGGGTTTTTATCGCTCAATTTGTTTGCTTTTTTAGTTGTTTATTGGCCACGCTTTAACAACTTTGAAAAAGTCTTGTACTTTCACGATTGACTCATTGTTGGTTTCTTTTTTTTGCAAAAGATTCTTTTTTTTGGCAGTTTTGGCAACAGACAACAATATAATTTGAAAGCCCTATCGACGCATGATCTTATAATCGATGATATCCTACTATTTTATAGAATTTTTTAACTTTCAGAGAAACTAACCGTAGACTGCCTAATGACTGTTTCAAGGTCTTCAATGAAATTGTAATGATTGGAATTCGTCATTTTTTTTGCAGAATACTCTGGAAACTGTTGTAAAGAGTGTCGAGAGCTATTGTGATGAAATTACGAAGCAACGACTTCGGGTCAAAATTGATGATCTTAAAGCAATTGAAGAAAAAATTGGGCATGAAATTGAGAAAATTGAGAAAGCAATTGATCTCGGAAAAAATCTGATCAATCATCTCAATAATCAACTGCGTCTTATCGGATAATATGTAGCTGTGTAACTATTTTTACGGGTTTTTGAATTCGGTTGTCCGAAATAAATACTTATTTAGCATATTTTTAGCCAGGTAGCATAGGTCGTTTCTTGCGGCTAAAAATAAGCATATTTAGTCCATTTTCTTTATCGCCCCCCTTGTCCAATGGTTATTTTATGGTTTTCTCTTTAGTAAGATCGTCTTCGGCAACATTGACTGTTGTTATTCATGGTAAACAATGTATAATAGGAAATTTATCATTGTCATTATTATATAACTTTTGGGAAATGAAGTATTTATTATAATTTTTCTTGATTTCATTTTACCGAAGACTAGATGACTTTAGACTCAATTTTACCTGTAGCTAGGCCGTCTGATTTTTTTTTTCATTTTGAATTCTTATACAGCTTCCAAAATAGCTACATTTCTTTTTGAATTTATCATCTCGGTTGAAAATTTCAATGTTCTACTGATGATCTTAAAAATGTAAGTTTTCAGCTTTCCTTTTATTCTTTTTCCTTCATGTTACTTTTGTTTACTATTTACTTTATAAAATATTTGTCTTAAGTCCTGCTTTCCGGTGATAAGGAGTCTACCTTTCTCTTATCTCTCTTTGCTCTCCTTTGATGGTCCATTCTTCAACTTCCATCCTTCCTTCTGCTCCAAACGAATCAGTCTACTACTATGACGTTCCTCCTTCTCCACCATCAGCTCCTCCGCCTCCTCCACCCCGGCAATCCTCCGTGATTCCACCAGTTCCTACCATACCTCTCCCCCAACCGCCAATCATTATAATCAAGGAGTCTTGCTGTTGTAGAGGCATGAATCATGGAAAATCAGGGCCAGGTGAGTCAATTTTTGAATGCACAAAAGGGTTATAGAGACGAAAATAAGACAAAAAAACAAAAAACATGGCTGGTGGTGCAGACAAAAACACATTATTTCAGCAACCATGAAGACAAAATCATGATTTTCTGACATACATGTATATGATCTCAATGAATTTTTTACACTTTGGCTATTGATTTTTTGAGGTTAACAACTAGCTGAAAAGAGCAAGAAAATAGTGGATTTATAAGAGAATTCGAACTTGAACTATTTGTCACAGATTGTCGATTTCGATTTCATTTATTCACATTTCCATATTTACAACATTTTTAGATACATAAAAATATATACAGATAGAATTTTAAACGAAAAATTAGTTTAAAAGGTGTCAAGTATCATAAGGATTGTAGTTTCCATGTGGCCAACCTTTAGTAGTTGTGGCCTTTATCGTCGTCGTTGTCGTTGTTATCGTTGATTCCTCCATTTTTCCTTTAAAAATATCAGTGCCGAAGAATAAAATGAGAAAAAGCATCAATAGCAGGAAGGAAAGAATTAACGCTGACCAAACCATCCATCTTTTTCTCGATTTCTTTGTCTTATTGACATTTTGACTCTCTAAAAAAATAATTTATAGTAAACCAATTTACCGATTTCTGAAAAATTTCTAATTGTTGGAAGATCAAAGGTAGGAGTTTCGAGAGAATATGGAGGTGGAGGAAGATAGGGCTCCTCATAGGGAGGAGCAGAAGGACTGGTAGAAGTACTAGGGAAGTTGTTCATTGTGATGATAAAAGTTCACTTCTCGAGTGAATTTAAAGAGATGAATACGTGTTAACTTCTTACTCGCCAAAAGATAAGGCAAAAGATCGTGCGTATGTGACGTAAATTGTCTATCTATAGAGTGAAGAACACCATTCACTATGAGTAATTTGTATTTTGAGCTGAATTTTTGTACTTTTGAAGAATACTGTTGAGAATTTTAAAAAATTAAATAAACATAGCTACTAATACTGTATTTTTCCTTAAAGGAACAGTGCCACAGCTTTGTTGCACAGCTCTGCGCGTCTGCGTATCACTTTTAGGGTACTGTAATTATCACAAGAAGTCATTAATTAAGTCGGTTGCTCGCGATATTTGTTGTTCTCTTTTCCTTTTTTTGCCGGAAATAGATTCTACTCACAAAATTATATCTACTAGATTGCATAAATTTTTATATCATGCCTACTGGGAGTAGGAAATGAAGAGAGAGAGTCGTGTATTAGCTGGACCGATAGGAATTTAATTTACAAGAAGACAATGGTTTTTTTTAATTTTTTATTTATTACTTCATATTTCAAAAAAAATTCCATAAAACTTCGAGTATACCGGATAAAAACGCCTCAATTTTTAAATTGCGCAAAAATAAGGTTGGAGACATTAGAGACAAGAAGTAGGTTGTGTGGCACTATTCCTTTTAATCAACCATTTTTTTTTATTGATATTTAAAGAATTTCAGAAAGACATAATTGATGTTTAGAATTTTGTTTTTAAATTATCAATTTATACTTATCTATTGATTTTTTTAGACACTGAAGTATCCTGGATAGCAATAGAATCAAGAGGTTTCTCGTTTGAAGGGTCCCGCAAATAATCAAAAAACTACAATCGGCTCTTAAAAACACTTTCTTCATACTTCATTTTTATAAATAACACATACGACCACAGTTCCTTGTCAAAGTGCCAGGTTGAGCTTAGACCAAGAACCGATCGTGATCTTTTGAACATTTGTGAAACATTTTAACAGGAAACCTAAAAGATCCTATTGTTACCCAGATTATTCCACACAAGATGTACTTAATACTATATATAATTATAATAATACTTTATCATTCTCTACGAAGTGAAAGTTTTACTTGCTCACAAGTGTGGTCAATGGCAATTTGCAGTATTAATTGCATCCAAAATCTTCATAAAATATAAACTACTTACTAGCTAACAATTTTATAAGCATTTCTTACTTATTCAATTTTTTGATCACTTGACCGTTCTGTGAGCGAGGCAGCCTGTTACAGTCAAATGTTGAGTGTTCATTATTTTATCTAGTGTTTGGTTCCTTGGAAGATTATAAAAGAGCTAAACTGTAACACTCTTCATTTTTTACCAACACTTGTAATAATAATGATGAAACAAAAATTTTTTTAATACTTTCAATAGATTATTCATTCATTCATGAATAATTGTTTATTTTTAAAAACATCCAATTCCAGGTGATATGATCTTACATATTTCAAAAGAAACAAAGATGAAAGGAAACCCTTTACTATTTTCTATATTTGCTTGTGATATTTTGTGCCTATTTACTCTTTCTCCATCTGCCTCAATGAACTAGCTATAATGTACATTTTTCTCGCAATACTTACACATGGCTACCTTTTTTGTAATCGTGTTTACGAACCTTTCTAATAGTCATCATTCGGGAGTTCATTTAATCCACATTAAGCAATAGTCTCCCTCTCCGTTTTCACGTGGCCCATTCACGTGAAACTTGATCCGATGGCATTTTCCGTCGCATGATTAGTTCATTTGATACGTTCTCGACCTTTTTTCCTTGTTTTCCCTGTTCAACCTATTCAAGAGAAGGGTAATTAAGACTGTTATGTGTTATATAGGTTGTCAGTTCATCAGACAATATTAGCGTACTACTAAACTGCTAACGTTTTTACCCGATTTTGTGCTATTTAGGCAATCTGACACCGCGCAATTCGAATTAAGTGTTACCGTCATGATAAAGCTGTCTACTGAACCGCGAAATCTCCCCGAGACGACGCGAAAATTAAATGAAAGACAGGGAAGGGGGAAGGAATGAGTTTCAGCATTTAACAGATCGTTTTTTTTTTTATTCTTCTAAGCAATTGAATATCAAATTTAAATCTTCATCTCCAAAGCTGCCCTAGTAAACTAATTTCATAGTGCAAATGTTATTCACACCGATAAATTTTGATGAAGAAACTTCTAAAAAAAATCCATGACCTACTAGAGCTTTTTCATATACATGTTTATCGTCCTAGACAATGAAATAATTTTTAAACTAAACGTCTAACTTTGTCCTAGAAATGCCCTTCTGGAGGTAATTCGGAAAGTGAAATGATAACATTGTTGTTACCTTTAAAAGATCTGGTTTTGATGGAAGTATTCTGGTCCAAAAATAGCTTTTGCCGAAATTTACCCTTCTTTTCGGCCAAAGTCATTATTTACAGTCGGCGCTTACTGCCCCATTTGCCGTCTCTCTCCTCGCTAGGGGGTTCGTCTTCGTCATTTCTATTAGAACCTCTCACCGTTATCATTTGCTGCCGTCATCTCCTCAATCTTGGTTCTTTTCATTTCCTTTTATCAGTTACCCGTCCTCCCTTTAATCTCTCGTCGCCAGGGTCAGACACACAGAGCGGGCGGCACAGATTGCTACACACTGCACTTCCCGTTCTCTCTCTCTCTCTCTCGGCATAAGGAAACCTGTTTCATCGATTCATCGACCTATTCACCAGGAGCGTTAGAACCTCCTCCGCTGTCGTTAGACAAATATTCATCCCCCTCTCCGAATAACACACATATATATATATAATATCACATCAAGGACACAATGCTACGTGGCTCCCGTCTCCCCGGGCGACTTGCGAATACACTTACATGCACATTGACATCTTTTATCCTGCCCCCATCTTCAAGGACTTCGCTACGCGCGGTCATGATAATATTTTCTTCGAGGGAAACAAAGTACATACAGATTGAATAAGGTCAGAAGGTAGTCGATCATAAAGCCTTTTATTAGGTTCCTCCTTATTCTTTTGATACTTTACTTAGTCATGGCTGTGTACAACCGACTCTTCTAGGTCTTCTAGATCGGCCTTATCCAGCACCAAAGAAGCCAAAAATCCGACAAAATCCATCTTTTACAAGTGAATGGAAAAAAACATTTTAAATAAATGAACATTTAGTGAACGATAAAAGCGAACTTGAGTCACATAACTCTTCGACCATTGTTTTCCTTTGATTAAAACCGAAACTTTCTTTTTTTTTCCTCTGCCAGTATAAAAGTCAAATCGAAAGCTCCTTTTCCTACCAGAAAAAGCCGACTAATAGTTCAAACTACATATATCTTCCACGTTTCTGTTTGTTTAAAATAGTTTTGTGGACTCCTTCGTTACTATTACATCTTCAATTGATCTCATTTTGAGTAGAAAGTTATGAAAAAGCTTTATAATATAATTCCAGCATATTATTCAAACTTTAATTTTCTTGCAGTGTATACTTCCTACCACGACATACATATACGTATAAGGCTTCCTTAGCAACATAGAAAAATTGGAATTTAATATCTAAAATTACAAAAAGGCACATATTTCATGATGAAATGCCCGATCCGGATCGAATAATTGTCCGATCCTAAGTTTCTTCCTAATTTTTATTCCTTTCATCGATCTTTTAGGTCTTATTGGCGATAGGCACTGTTTCGGTACATTCGGTGGAATTTTGTTTATAAAGTTCAAAAATCTTGGAGAAATTTTAATCCTATATCCTCCTATGATATTCTTTGGTGAGATCGCTCATAAATCTAGCTTGTGTAGCTAGTACATTTGATCATTTTCGATCTCCTTTAAGTCGACATCAAAACTCTCTAAAACCGCTTTGTAGAGCCTTCTCTTTTGTGCTATTTTGTGCTATTTTAAATGTGATATTATATATTTATTATTTGTTACTGCAAATTGTTTACTTTCTTCATTTGATTGGGGTCAGAGTACCTTTGACTCATTGACTTGTGATTACAACAGCTGTTTGGTTTCTTGCATTGACTTCCTCTATTCCTAATAAGTACGGGATATCGAAATATCTCTCTTCAGTTCGATCTTCCTTTCTTCATATTGCTTGGAGTATATGCGACTAATCCGAAATATATCCTAGGATCGTGGCAGACTATTGAGAAGGAGTTAAATAACGGCAAAAGACGCAACGATACGGGCATATTTTATCGTCAAGGTAGGAAAATCCTGCTTACCAAAATCGCCCACGTTATTTGATGATTTTCCTCTATTTTTTTAGATCTTCTTTACCGTTTATATATTAGGTTGGCAACTTTGAAACGGGACACTTTAGTTTTATCCTTCTAATTTTTTTGCGTCTTTGTCAAATCCCGCGATAACTTGTAGACTCAAAAACCTATTAATAATCTATTACTACCAATAATCACACGCCCTGATGGTTGATCAAACTGAAGCCACGCCAATTTCTGCGGAAGCACTCCATGCCTTATTTTTCATGAGTACTGCCAGAGGACGTCTGTGAGAGCTACCGTCGAGTAAATTTGTGAGTCGTTGGGTCCTGGAACAGTGTCTAAATCTACGGTGGAAAGATGGTTCCAAGCTTTTATGGAAAGAAGAAGAGAGAAGCTGCCTCATGCAAATCACTTTACTGTGTTGCTGGTGGAATATGAGAGGGATTATCCATTGGAAATTACTGCCAAAGGGTCAAACAGTGACTGCCGAAGTATATTCCAGCCAGTTGGATCGACTTGCAGAAAAGCTGAAAGAACAACAGGACAAAGTGTACCTGCAACACGACAATGCAAGGCCTCATATTGCTAAGACTACTCAACAGAAGATTAAGAAATTGGGCTGGACTCTCCTTCCGCATCCTCCGTATAGTCCAGACCTTGCTCCTTCGGATTACCACCTCTTCCAATCTTTGGCGCATCATTTGGAAGGACAGCACTTCGTTGATGAAGCTCACCTCGCAAACGAACTTCAATTTTTTTTCAACAGCAAGTCCCTGGATTTTCATCAAAGTGGAATCAATCAGCTGCCCACTCGTTGGGAGCAAGTAGTAAATTCTAACGGAGCATATTTGACTGACTAGCTTTGCCTAATAAAATAATTATGACAAATTTTCGAAAAACAGTTAAGTGTCCCGTTTCAAAGTTGCCAACCTAATATAATCAAACACTCAAATCTTTCCATTCTGACTCAGTTTTATTGATTGTAATTCCAAAAATTTTCAAATTTAAAATATTTTTCATTGATGTTGTTGCTTTGATTTTCTCAATATCTCAGATTTGTCGTCCAGCTTCAAGAATCAATTACGGCGCCAAAGATTAAAAAGCTCCACGTGAAGATAAATTGATTAGGATATCCGCTGCCGACTAAATGTAATAATCGAAGGCTAATAAGGGCAGATATAAGCGAATTAGAGCATATTAGTCATGAAAGGTCATTTAGTTAGTAAATATGAATTCAATACCTCCCGCTCTGGAATTTTACTCTCAGATCGCTTGACTGATTTTCCTTCATTCAGCGGTTCTTCAACACCCTATCTTGCGATACTTTTTCATTCTCTTATCAATGGGGAGATTTTTATCCATTCAAAGTGTTTCCTTACTGCTATAGAGAAGCCTCCAGTATTTTTTCACATAACTTTTTTATTTATTTTTTGAATATTATTTGTTTAAAATTTCGTTATTGTTAAAACTCTCCCTAACTATTCAGTTCTAGTATTACCTGAGCGTTGACACCCATTTTCAAATCTATCTGAAAGTTTAGAATTTCAATTTAGTATTAAAATTTACTCTAGCACGCATACTCTTCTAAAATTTTGACCGTCAGTGCAATCTAAGGAATTCCAGTATCCAAAATCATCTTTAGGACGTTTACATTTTTAATGCAAAAAGGGTCGGTCTAATCCCAAATGGTCTCCAATTTTGTTTTAGACCGGCCTTTTTACTTTATTCAGATCTCTTATGTTGACCTATTTTTTATACCTTCCTAGACAAATAACACCAAGGAAATTGGTATCTAAAGGTACTATAGGAAGCATAGTTCATGATCAAATGATCGTTTAATGAATCGCCTTCTGCAAGTAAAATTTCTCTTAGCTCCCCCTCCTCCCTACAACAGTCCTAACCATTATTGCCACCAGTCGTGAGCGGATTACCCTTGGTTATGTACTCTTTCCTTTCATTGGCAAAATAGCCATCCCGTGGCACAGATCAGCCGTCGATCGATATTTGTCTGATATTTGCTCGGTTCACGTCAATGCAGACCATTTTTCTCTACTTTATGCTAATCTAGCACGTGTCCCTTTCTGTCTGTCCTTTTCATTGAAAAACGGGAAACTTTCGCGTAGTGAGAACAGCACGGTAATTTTTTTCTTTTAATGTGCCCGGTTGTTAGCCAGTTCCGTATGTCTTTTGAAGTTTTTTTTTTGCAAGGGAGAAGCTTACTGATCTAAGTGTAAGAAAGTTCAAATGGTTACATGGTAAAAAGATTTTTTCTCATTTTATATATTCATTTTTTTTTACTTTTCGATTTCTCTTCCTCCTTTTTTTCAGATATTAGTGCTATAATCGTATGTTTTTATAGATTTCCTCGTGGCACCTGAGCCCATTCCTTACTGTTCTCAGATGGCGTCAGCCTCTTCGGCTTCCCAGCCAGAGGAGCTCTGTCTAGTTTGTAATGATATCAGCACTGGATATCATTACGGTATTCCTTCGTGCAATGGCTGGTAAATCACTCTATTTTCAACATTATTTTTTTTAGTAAAACCTTCTTTCGTCGAACAATCATGAAAAATCAAAAATTTACGTGTCAATATGAGGGAAAATGTCCCGTCGATAAATCAATTCGTTGTGCCTGTAGGCATTGCCGGTTTGAAAAATGCCTTCAGGTGGGAATGGATAGAAATGGTAAGCAATTTTTAAAATTCAGTTTTTTCTTAGCCATTCAACAAAATCGCGATCCTATTGGCTACACCAAAAGAACACGACGTTATCCACCTATCAGAAAAATTGATGGATCAGAGGAATGTTCACCGAAACCGTCAACTCAAGTGAGTCTTATTTGTTACATACTCAATTATCTTTTCACATCTAGCAAAAATGTGTAGGGAAGGTAACACCTATTTTTATTCGGTCGCGGCTGCTTAGGTAAAACGGCCATTATCGGGCTGGGTCATAAAAGCGCAAGCTGATGGCAATAAATAAATTCTCCCTATAAAAAGGTTTCAATGTAGCTAGGATTTTTCATTGTTTCATAATTCATTAAATGCGTCACAAAACAAAATATGTGGGGGTGTTTACATAAGCATCATCATCGTTTTTAACAACAAAAAGCTTAGTAAATGACTCCATAAAATAAATTAAATACCTCAGACAGCCAAAAATACATTTATTAAACATGCTTGTTCAGCTGCTTGTTAGCCCAGCCGAAGAACAAGAAGACAATTTTTTGAACTATCTGGCAAATGTGGAAAGTTGTGCCAATCAACTTCGCCTCTCCGCCTATACATCAAACAAATCTCTTCTTGAAGCCGTCTGTTCTAATTGCTTACTTGCTGATGAGGATTTTATGAGGACTACAAGGATACCGGTAATTTTTGTTCAAAAAAAAATAAAGTTTCAAGGCGCCGGAACATACCTTCACAAAACTCGTTTACGCTACAAATGCAGATTTTCACTACTGGCACGAGCGGTAAAAAAATTTTCCCAATAATAAAATGTTTTTTTAGAGACTGGATGGTAATGATCGAATGGGCCAAAACCATACCGGCATATCAGAGGCTACCCATTAATGATAAACTAGCCCTGTTGAGGCACTCCGCCATCACATATCCCAGTCTGATTCATACTTTTTGTAGCCCGGATCATGGATTGGATATGTTAGTTTTCCCGACCGGAGCATATTTTGACCGAACGCCTGATCCAACAAGGTTGGTTCACGGATATTTACTACTTGAAAAAAAACTCATTATGATACAACTATATTTTCACAAGTTGTATTCAAAATGAATAATCTGTTTGTAAATTTTTTTTAGCAAAATCCCTCAAATCAAAAAACAATTTTCAGTGTTCTGCTGTTTTTCTTACTAATTATTTAGAAAAGTAGAAATCAAAGGAAATAAGAGGCAGTGTTCAATGAATAACCCATTTTTACTGTTTTTAACTTTAGTAAATGACTTACAGAAATTAGGGGTTGCATAGTTATCATTAATTTCTGATTAATGAAAAAATTAACAGAGAAAGAATAATTTTTCCAGGCCTCTTGGATTCAACAAAAAGAAATATCAGATGCTCGATCAGCTGCTCAAGCCCATGAGGCAAATGGCTATTGATACTACCGAGTTCGCTGCCTTCAAAGCAATTTTCTTCCTCAATCCGGGTAAGTATTTTCCCTTTTTCTCAATTTGTTCTTTTAATTTTCAAATTCTATGACATTATTGTTTTTGCGATAAAATGCTGATTTTTAGATGCAGACGATGTCGATACGTTGTCAAAGGCTAGCTTGAGTGAGGGGAGAAATAATATTACAAATGCCCTTTATCGTTATATGGTGAAGAAGAAGGGCCCCGAAGAGGCAGGCGACCGATTTGGACGCCTTCTTCTTCTTGGAACAGTCCTCGCCACAATGGCAGTTGAGATGAAAGAAGCTGTCTTAGTGGCAGACTTTTTTGAACAGGTAAGATTTATATCAGTGAATACTTTTATCATTAATATTTATTTTCTCGTTGTTTTTCATATATTTTCTTATTTTATTCAAATATTAATCAAAAGTTTCCATCTTTCAGTATTTAGAAAGTGAAAATTCAAATAGCTAAATCATAGTAAAAATGCAAAACTAAACATGGTCACGTATCACATCCATATGTTTTTAAATATTAAAAAAATGTAGATTTTAAAGACCCAAAATTTTATCGAAAGTTGAATATAATTTTTCAGGTGAAATTTACAACCTTTGCAAAGCAATTAATGTTTGGAATAAAGGAGGAAATCAATTCCTAACTCTCTACCTCCTCCGGTGTATAAAAAAAGACAAATATGAAAGAGATATGCATGTATATTCACAAAAACAAAATAAATATGTTAACTGTTTTCAATATTTTTCTCCGAAAAGTATTTTATTATCTATATTTTACAACTATTGTCGACACGCCTTTATCTGATCTCGATGCAGTTTTATATTTCCTTATGACCAATCCAAGTAATAAATTTCTATACCATCTGTTGACAGCGATCATTGTGAAGACTCCAGCAGCAGGACTGGCTCCAAAAATGAAGCTTGCTATTGTAATTAGCTCTATTTCAATTATAAATTTTATGAAAAAAGTTCCTACCGTTACTTTTCACTCCCCGTAATATCGAAATGTAAATGAACATAATTGGAAGGCCAAATAATAGAAAGTAGACAGAAACCTGGGCAATTAAAGTACGGAGAAGAAGATAATGAAGATCAGAGGTTTTTTTGGAGATAGATTTCTTGAATTCATGAAGAATAATAAAGGCGTAGCGGGTAAGTATAAAAAGAATGAAGCCTGGAATCGCTCCAGCCACTATCAGATAGATTGTGGTCAACAACATAAACTCGTTATCAAATCTGAATCTCCAAACAGCTGTCCTACTGTCCCAAAGATATTGAGTAACGAAGCCAGACTCCTAAAACAAACTTGGATAAACATATTACACCGCTGTATGGCGAAAATCAGTGAAGTGTGGATTAAAAGAACGTGAAGAAAAATTTAAAAAAATATATAGACCAAGATTATATAAATCAATTTTAACATTTTTGGAAGTTTTGCGCGACGACTAACTTACAACGCACTTTCTCCATTTCATTTTCCACCATTCGCTTAATTTTCTTCAATTTTTTTTCTTATTTTAGATTAAAGTCCGCTTATATTTGTAGCCCGAAAGCTTCTTGGTTGATCTCAAAATACTGAGTGCAAAATTCAATATAGTCCTAACCTTCCTACTTACATCGAAAAAACTCTTCTTTATTTCCTCCTGATTGGTGAATCCTTCAATAATAGCAAGAAAAAAGCTCGGAAGGTGTAGAGTATTGGTACAAGAATAAAAGAAAAACCGAATAAAATTTTTGTTCAATAGATGGTGCGGTGGAAGAACAGCATCCATTCGATAATAGAAGAGGGCCCCATTGCTTCCAAGAATAGCTGAAAAGGTACTTTCCTTGGTTCAAATTGTTTTGCATCGTTGACTAAGATTATTGCCATTCTGTTAGATGAGAATTAAGTTTTCTTTGCACTCTTTAAAACGTCAACCGAGCGCAAAAATGTTTCCATATGATATGAGTCGACCACGGATAGATTATGGTAAACTCTGTACATGGCTACGTATCATTGCGCAATATTTCGATACAACTTTTTTTACAACAATTACATTTTTTTATCATTTTTAGACTCTAACTGACCCATTCCACAGCTAAACAGTATAGATGTCTGCATAGCTGTTGAAATTCCCAAATCACATGTGAATCCAGCTGAATATATCGCTACTCGGTAGGGAGAAATGAACAATGGTAAGGAGCAACAAGCCATTAGATGGAAAATTGTTGAGCTAAAAATTTTTCTATACATAGATTATTGACCTACTAGATGATCATGATAGTGTAGAGGACTTTAAAAGTCCGATTCGTGCCAGGCGGACTTCGAAACCAAATGCAAAAAGTGGCCAAAAGAAAAATTACAAGTCCAAGAACCAATAAAATACGCGAACAGACGATGAACCAGCTGGGAGCAGGGTCAAAATCATACAAAAAAGTGGATGTAGACGAAGAGAAAGCATAGCTTGGAATCATTTTGTCGCTTTTCTTGGTCAAAGATTTTTCCACTTTAAATTGAAAATATATAGACTATTTAAACCGGCTCGTTGGACTTGAATAGATCATGAGGTAAGGCTATATCAACAACGTAGGAGAGGTATGATAGATCATCGAGAGCGGACGGGAAATTAAGGAAGGAAGACGGGGAAAACTATTTAATGCCTAATTTGATAATGATCATCAATAGATGATTCGAGATAGGTATTATGGATTTGTTAATATACACCATAAATTCTCCAATAGAGCCCCCCCCCCCCATACTAATACAACCCCCGGGGGGATGTATTAGAATGTTTCATTTCAGCCAAGTTCCATTTTTTTATATCCTTTGGTAGGTTTAATCTTCTGACTAGTCAAAATGCTGCTCTATGGTTTTCCGTTTTGATATCTGCATCGCTTTGTGTGTTCGGTAACTTCATATTGTCAATTGACGAAAGTAAGCTAGCTATGTTATTAGGATTTATTATTGTTTGTCTATTTATTTATTGTTTATTTAATGCTGTTTATTTAATGTATAGAAAAAAAGATCAGGAATAGATCCTTTGTTTTCGCATCTCATATCGATCATATTAAATTTTAAATTAATACTGACTTAAAAAATATTTTTGTGAAAGGGATGCATTACGGTAACAGGTATTGTATGATGGCTTTATTAACTATTGGACAAGGGTGGATGATGTTATCTAGTTGGGAAGCAATAGGCGGGGAAAAAGAGTGAGATTCGAGTCCCGCATTGGGAAGGCGTGGCCTTCTGATATGGGATGAAGGCGACACACATTTACAAGAACAATTGCTTTAAACATTAAATCTTTTCTTAAAATATGACCAAATCTGGACTTAATGAAGGTTATGGACATTCGAGATATAACTACTGTAGAAACAAAGATAATCAGTATACCTCGTCATGATTGAAATCCACTTTGTAAAAACGGTCATTCTCAGCGCCATTAAGACAACCGATCATGAATTGGTGAACATGGTCCATAATATCGAGTGGAGAATGAATAAACGCCTCATAAAGACTTGAATAATCCGCCACGCGACGAGGAAATCGGCCATTAACACGACGGTCAATGAATTCTATCATTGCAAGGTAGTCTTCAGAGTCAACTACTCGCACATAGATCTAGAAAGATACATAAGTTGTCAAGCTGCTTACATAATTGTAGTAATCCGGATCTTCATCGAGAATAAAAGCTACACTCCAAATCCAAGCAATCATGACAGTTTTTTCTCCCATCTCAATGTAAGCAATATTTGGTAGGCAATAGAAGGGAATCATCTATAAGAATTATTTTTTTTGAATAATTTTGACTTCTCCGAAAATCAGTTCAGTCATAAAAGACTTGGACTATACCGTAATCTTCTCATTTTTGTTTCATTATAACTGTTACGGAGTCGAGGCACGTCTCGAAAAAAAAGTGACGGAGGATGGAAAGGTGCGCGAAAAAATGCTACGGAAGGAGATCAAGGACCTGAGAGAAGCTATGAACGACAAGGAGCCCGGACGCTTTATCAACAAGTCGACTACGATGGGAATTTTAATGGCAAGAATTCCCGAACAACAATAACATACCTCTCCTACATGGGGATGAACCATTTCCCAGTCCGCCAGGGCAGTATGTGGAATCCAGCTTGGATATCTAAGAAATCCATTCACATCACAGTCGATGTAAAAAATCATCTGACAGGCTTTCAATTTACCCAGGGTTCGTGCTCTACGAATTGTCTAAATATTTTTACTAACTTTCGTTGATCAAACTTACCTGGAAAAAGAAACGTAGGTAAAATTCTAAAATTCTAGGACTGTAGTATGGATTTCGGTTAATCAAAACAAGATATTTGTGTCGACAGGCTAGCTCATAGAGCCTATGGAAGGAGCGGAAATCACCTGTCCTGGTGAAGAGCAGAAACTTTTCGACATTCTGCAATTATTATAGAAATATCTTTCTCACTTTAAAGTACGGTCCGAAGAAAAAATCCAAGTGAATAAAGCTCTTTTGAATGTGACACTCGATACGAGAAAACTGATTCCATTTGAAGATTTCATTTCGAAAAGTAACTTGGAAGAATTTTGGAGCATAGACGAAGAATTCCCGAATGGGGGCGGTGGATTGAAGGAGTTCGAAGTATCGTCTTAATGAATGACTTCTGACGCGTTGATACTAAAAAATTTAGGTTTTTAAGATTTTTTTACAATTTCCAGTCGATCAAAAGAATAATATTTGAGAACGTTCATACGTTTGACATTTCGAACTGAAGTAAAGCGATTTTCAACCGTCAGAATCTGAAAATGTTAGATAAGAATCTGCCTGGAGAGAAGTAAAACAATTACAAATAGAATTTCATACAAACTTTTGTATTATGCTACAGCAAAAAAAGAAAGGTCCTTTTAATTTTGTTTTTTTTCTTACCTGGAATCCATTCCGTACAATCCGAAGACAGCGAAAGTTTACAAGATATTTCACATTGATAAGAAATAGGTGAAATGCTTTGGATGCTCTTCGCAAGAGAAGAATGCCGGTGTTATCCAACTGAAAATCATTCAGCGGGGGTTGAACTTACCTTCCTTATAAAAAAGGATAAGATAAAATGACTAGGAAAAGATCTTACAATCGTATCGATCATTTTTAAATAATAATAGGAGCCCTGTAAAAATCAATAGTTATGGAAGGATGACACGTCGACACAAGTTTCTCGCTTTGGTTAACAAATAAAATATTGGGATCTTGGAGACGTTACATGCGCCTTTGATGGAATCTTTTGGACATGTGTTTTAGAAGATATTTTTGTAGTAGTAGATAGTGTAGTGATAAAAGACCTAGCGCGGTACCGGCTACGGGAGCCCCAGAGGGGTACTCAACCTTAAAGGACCGCCCCCTTTCAGCCTATGAGGATCTAACAGAGATTTACAATTTTAAATCATAAAATAACTATAAAAAATAAAAAGGAAGCCATAAAACTCCACTTTTGCTATCCAAATCGTCTTCATATTGGCCTAGAAAAATTTGAATAAAAAAATTTCATCGATGGCGAATTCAATGGTTACAGGATTCGGCATTATATGAACATTTATATCGTTCATATTTACTAAAAACAAATTGTTAATAATAATAAACTACAAATATAAGTACAAGTACAAATACAAAAGACCTTTTTGACATTTGCCAGGGAAACATATATGTGGCGTTTAGTCCAAAAACGGTTGAAAATGAAAAGTGTAGTGACAAAGTTTAAATCGGATTCTAAATAAAATATAAACTAATAGACACACCCTATGAACCAAAGAAAACCGAGAAAACAAATAAAAAAATAGTAGTAACCGCGTACGTGTTCTCCAATTACGTGTTCTACAAAAACGTACGTGTTCTCCAATAAATGTGAAACACGTACGCTTTTTACATATTTGGCGTACGTGTACTCCAAATTGCCAAAAGATTTCGGGATTTCCCGCGCGCGATCAACGTTCTCAATTTGCATTATGTTTTTGATTTTTTTTACTATTATTTGTTCTTTTCATGCGTTTTGCAGTTCTGTCTTTTTATGCTATTTTTTAATTATATCACTATATATTTGATATATCCTTCTTTTTAAGAAAAAAAGATTTTGTATATGCCCTGTAAAAATGAATAAATACTGCAAATTCTTCTCTGACGATTTGGAAAACCAGAAAGTGGTTTGTCTCTTATGTAAAAAGAGTCTCACAAAGTTTGCTGATGGATCGACTAGTGGAATGAGAAAACATCTGAAAGCAACGCATAGTTCTAATTACAATCAGGTGGTTATATAATCTTTTTATATTTTACAACAATTCATACAAGAAGAAGAAGCTTTAAAAAATGAGAAGACTCTCATAAAAAATAAGAATGTTGTACCGCTACCTATAGAACCACCCTTAAAACAGGTTGTTGCATTCTTTTTTATCGCTGTTTTTAGACAAAATTGGAGTATTTTGTTTACGAAGAAATGAAAAAAGGAAATGCCGAGCCTGTCTTTACACCTTTGCCACAGCCAACGTATACTAACAATTCCTGTAATTTTTTCGAAAAATTTCTTGTACAGAATGGTCAAGGAACATGCACATCACCCGACATGCCGGAAGCAGAATTAAAAACAGCGGCAGCAAGAGAAAATCAATTTATATTTTCTTCTATTTTGTATAGGAAGTTCAAGAGTATGAGTCCAGAAACTTTAGAGCAATTGTTGTTCCTCAAGACGAGTTTCAAATTCAACACGTCTGATGACAACAATAATATTGGTGTTTCTTATGTTGATGCATAATTATCTTTTAAAAATAAACACCTTTTCTAATTTCTTTTTCTAATTTTCTAATTTTTCTGACAAAAATCAATTCCCGGTTCCGTCCCGAATCCCGTTCCCGGTCCAATTTTGGGGGTGCTATTCCAGTTCCGGTTTGAAAATGTCAGTCCCGCCCAGCCCATCCGGATCAAAACTATTTTTCTGTATAAAATATAATATATACAAAAAAATACTAGAAGAAAAAAGATTTTTTGAAATCTGAGGTTTGCCTGTTTTACTCTATTTTTGTCTATATCTCATTATATTTCCATATTTTTCTAGACATATTATTTAGGCCGTATGAAAGTTGGGAAGTTTTACTTATTATCTTATATGCTTGTAACATAAACACAATCTACCATTTTGAATATCGGCATCTAAAACAATTGATACAAAAAAACATAGCCCCTTCAAATAATTACTTTTGAATGTAAGTGCTACGTCCATATCATCCACCGAAAGAGTTTATGCTATTTCGGCCTAACTGATAATATAAAGTGCGAAGAGTATTTAATACTGTTGGAGCAAGCACTTTATCAGTGTGAAATGTTTTATTACAAGAAACATTGGATCTTCATTGGAAAAATGATCACAATAACACCATCCTTCGCATTTTCTGTCTAACTGATAGTAACGATGTTTGAGTGGATCTTTCTTCTGAGAAATATTTCTAGAAGGAACTGTCGGTATGGCTTCATCATTCCAATAGTAACTAATGCATTGACTGTTGGGTAAATAGCACAACAGCAGAGAAACGCTGTTAAGATGTCAGAAGATACGACATCGCGTTGAGAACAAGCCGCAAACGTAGGAATTATAAAGACCAGTACGAAGATGGTCATAGAAAGTGGAATTAAAGTCTTAAACAATTGGAAGGAATATGGACTCACGTGGACGAGAAGCATCAAAGAGATTCGTTTCTGTTCCTGATAAACGACTTGCGAATGAATCAATCGTCTGTTTATTTTTTTGATAGTTAAAATATTGAGAACAAGTGTTACCACTCCAACTACTGATCCCAGAGCACTTAGAGATAGCGCTGAGATTCGATCTTCAAACAATCTTAAAGCTATATACCTAGGTAAAGCTCATATGTTGTACACCATTCCGCCGCAAAATATACAATATGTGCAAAGTCGAACTTTATATATTCTTCGGTCAGGTGATTTTGAATAGCGAAATTTAATAACTCCTGAAATCTTTACAACACTTTTGACTGATGAACCTGGTCTGTTAACAGTGCAAATGAAACAAGTATCATTTCAAAAGCAGTAATCGTGGAAAAACAAATGATTTGAAATGCAATAAATCTACTTGTAATTGAATAATTAATTGTTGTTTTACTTCACAGCGCTTGTCATTAATATCTCGCACCATTCTTTCCATGGTTGGATATTATAAAAAATGAAGAATCTAGCCAGCCCCATTTCAAGATAGCCATATATAGACATAATTACGCACATAGAGGCTGATGCTGTCTTAAAAAATATTAGAACTCCTGCCTCTTTTACCCCTATTTCGACACCCACTTTCCCAAAATATTTCAATAATCCATCGAGTCTTATAGCAAAGAAAGGATATAGATAAGTATGGAAAAGTCCAAAAAAAATAATACACTCAGAAAATATGTCGAATATCTAATTAAGATATGAAAGATATATCTATTATCTCACTGCTATTGATAATAAAGGAAACTTGATATTCTTCATTTTCGGTGGAGACTTTTTGAAGACGACGATGAAAAAGAAAAAAGAGCATAGAAGAGAGATGACTTCAATAGAGTGGAAGATGATAGAATGGAAATTGTTCTCTTCAAGAAACATCGAACTAATGGAGTATCAGGGTGTCAGGTGCAAAGGTAGAATAGTTTCAGGAAATGGAGAGAATATCCAAATTAGAAATGGAAACAATTAGGAAAAATTGCTTTAGATACGGCTGTTTCTTGCTGATTTGCAATATTGAATATATGCGTGAACTGTCTATTGTCTAAGAGATAGATGAGTAATTGACAGTATTTCATTCATTTTTTGGTTTATGATAGTTGTGAATATTCATTTGAACAAGTAATAAATAACTAGAAAGAAAGAAAGTTGGACTAACGAATGAATTCTCGACGATCGACGCATGAATAATGCCTACTCTGTATAGAGGGTGGTGACTTTATTTGTGTCTTAGAGTATATCTAGGGGCTTACCTTTCTAAAATTGAAAGAAAAAATATACAATAAAAAAATACAGTTTAAAGTATATGGTATAATATTTGCGCATTTGTTTAATTCTTTTTTCGAAAGAAAGTGAATAAAAATGACAGAAGAGTTGTTACGTAGATAGCGAAAAAAACTATTACCAATACTTTCAGCTTCTACTGGATGAGTTGGAAAAAAGTCGAACAACTGGGTCGTTTAAAGGATCAACATCCGATCAGTCAAGAGATCTGCTGTTATGGAGTAATTAAAACGAGCAGCTGACTATTTTTATATTTATCAAACAGAATTGTCCCGCAACAGAATGCCATGCCTTTCAAAGCCTCGGCCAGAATTATTCGATGAATTATTGAAATATTTTGGAAAAATGGAGGTCTGCATAGGAATTAAAAAAGAAAATCTAAAATTTTTAAAAGTATTATTATGTTGGCAACTAATTTCTGAAACATCTTGTAACCAAAAAAAATTGAAAGTGTAGCCGTCAAAGGGGAGCGCTAGTATTATGGACTAAGTATTTACTAGCACAGATATCTTTTTGGAGTACACGTACGCCAAATATGTAAAAAGCGTACGTGTTTCACATTTATTGGAGAACACGTACGTTTTTGTAGAACACGTAATTGGAGAACACGTACGCGGTTACTACTATTTTTTTATTTGTTTTCTCGGTTTTCTTTGGTTCATAGGGTGTGTCTATTAGTTTATATTTTATTTAGAATCCGATTTAAACTTTGTCACTACACTTTTCATTTTCAACCGTTTTTGGACGCACAAGTAGTCTCACCGCCGCTTCGCGGCTTTACGTTGACAGAAAAAAATGTCCAATTTGTCTTTGAAAGGCTGACTTCAGCCCTTATTTAGGGGAAATTCTTTTATTTGTTTTTCAGATCTTGTAAATTCGCATCTACAATATAAACCGCTTCATAAAAAACTAACCTTCGCAAAAAAATTTCATCGATGGCGAATTCAATGGTTACAGGATTCGGCATTATATGAACATTTATATCGTTCATATTTACTAAAAACAAATTGTTAATAATAATAAACTACAAATATAAGTACAAGTACAAATACAAAAGACCTTTTTGACATTTGCCAGGGAAACATATATGTGGCGTTTAGTCCAAAAACGGTTGAAAATGAAAAGTGTAGTGACAAAGTTTAAATCGGATTCTAAATAAAATATAAACTAATAGACACACCCTATGAACCAAAGAAAACCGAGAAAACAAATAAAAAAATAGTAGTAACCGCGTACGTGTTCTCCAATTACGTGTTCTACAAAAACGTACGTGTTCTCCAATAAATGTGAAACACGTACGCTTTTTACATATTTGGCGTACGTGTACTCCAAATTGCCCACGAAGTGAGGTTAAATTTTTTCAAAGATGCAATATTTGACAGTTGATTTTGTCCACAGTGATGATCTCCTTCTCCAAAACAATATTTTGGTGTTGAAACAAAATTAACCGATATAAAGATCCTAAACTTGATGCTGGTTAAGTTTATGTAGCTTTGTTAGTTTCATCATTATCTCTGATTACGTCGTTTGTTCCTTGTTTCGGAGCCATCCATTCTCCAAGCAATGTTTTTTAATTTATTTTAAATTTTAAATAAATGGAGCTCCGTAGAAAAGATAGTGATAGAAGGACAATAAAATAAGATTGTAAAGGAGAACCGTTACAAAAGTCCAGGGGTGGTCGTATAATTTCCGATATCCAAGATGTATTTCAGGAGAGGAAAGAAATAGGGAGAAAGAATTCAATTTCTTCATACAATCAGTTCATATCACTTCAAAATCTTTTCATCTAGCCAACCAATGAAGGTACGCTGGGACAGATAGAAGATAACCATGATCATAGACGTATATTCTTTTGTCATAGGGATTATAAGAAATCATATTTGTGTCCCTAAAATTCTTGGTTTTCTCAAAGGCCTGATTTCCTCAAAAATCAAACAAACAAGACAACAAACCTGTATAAATTGATCCATTTAATATTTGGCTTGGCATAGGTCTCTCGATAAAAATCATATGAAATAGAAATTCGTGTCGTCTGATCCCTTCCATTTTCTACGGCGTAGAGAATACCGCAGATAACAAAAGCATTGGCGATTTTAGTATGATTTACCATCGTCAGATTAAAGGTCTCATAAATCGTTAAATTGTTCACATCGACTTTTGCCACGCTTAAATATGGAGTTTTATCGTAGCGGAACATGATCCAGAGGGCATTTTCATCAATTGCGAGGTCGAAATAATTCATCGAACGATTGAAAAGAAACTAAATTATTATCTAACACAACTCGCCGAACCCGATATTTAAAGGGCTGTATGCTGTTATGCAAATTTTTGTTAAATTTAATTTTGATTAAAAAATAAGGATAGTAACAAGATTTTGTGGACGCACAAATAATTAAAATGATGGTAGCCCGTATATATATAGTCCAAGTATGGCGAGCTGTGTAAAAGAATCAAAAATTTCTCACATGATCGCCCTTATAGGCAGCTCCAGGAATATTGATTTCAGTATAGTGTTGAGTATAAGTCTCAAAGCGACCGATTCGAGGATATCCAGCACGGTGAAAAAAAAGAGAACCATTAAAAACGACATGATTTGTACCAGAAAAGGTAAAGGGCAGTTTGTGACTGAAAATTGAATAAAAACAATAGAAGAAAAAATGGTTGCCCCGAACCAGGATCGAACTGGTGACCTTTAGATCTTCAGTCTAACGCTCTCCCAACTGAGCTATCGAGGCACTGAAGGGAGAACTGGAAGACTAGTAGAGTAGGTTTTTAGTAAGTAGGAAGAAATAAGGAATAATTTGTAGAAAAAGAAGGAGATAGATTTTTCATCATGAATGAATTGATCACTATAACAATGTGATAGTCGTGAGTTGAAAGGAAACAAAATAGCTTGACTTCGAGAAGCACTATTTCAACCCGACATTTCAATTCATAATATGTGTTCTTGATAATTTTGGACATTGAATTCAATTTTTTAAAAGCTAAATTGGTCAATATGAGCTTTAGAAGGTGTATGACATCAATAAAGATTGACTCACTGCCTCCATATATGCTGCCGTCTCAAATCTGCTTCCGATCTGAACTCAAGTAGCTCATCTCCTCGAAAATGGTTGACCAGATATCTCTTCATCATATCCTAAAAACATTCTCTTTTTAAAAAAAATAATTTACATCTCCTGTTCTCGGATAACAGTCCCTCATCCATCCTCCATAGTAGGTCGAGGCATGAGAATGGAAGACGGGCTTTCCAACTGATTCCAATTTACAATCTATGAACTCATATCATAGGAAACGAAAAAAAAGTTGGGCGTTATAAAATTCCTATCAGTCAATATGTTCCTTTTTTCCCATTATTTTTTGCCAAAAAAGGAAAAAATAAGCGAAATTTCTACCAAAATTGGTTGAAATTTTGTTTATTTTACTATTTTTCAGTTATATAAAGCAAATATAATTTTATTTTTCTGATTTATATTCTTCTAAATGTAGTTTTAGTATCTATACTAAGTATCGCAAAAAAATTTACGGGCTGTGGCTCCTTGAATATATGCAATCGGAGTCGTCGCCAGCTCCTCATCATTTGAAGTCTCCAGCTCGGTCACATTAGATATACAAGACTTTAGACAGGTCTCCATCTCTGTATTATTAAGCAATAGCTGCTGAATGACGAAAGGAATTGGCTTGTCAATTAAACGAGGACCTTGAAGGCTGAAAATTTTTAAAATTCATTCCCAAAAATTTCTCCACTTGGCAGATATCCCCTCAACTGTTAAGCATCGGGTCTCTTCCACTTTTGGACATTGCTCCCGTTCTACGAGCTGATCAGCTGGCACGGGACATGAGCAAATGGCATCATTTCCAGGAAGACCAGGAGGTCCTTGAGGACCTGTATGTCCAGGAAGTCCCATTAGACCAGCTCGGCCTTGGAGACCTTGCGCGCCAGGCTTCCTAAAACACATATTTGACTCCTTATAAGACTCTTATTTGATTCGTTCAAATTAAACCTAAATTCCATTATTTAATTTGTTAGAAATTGGGTACCCAAAAATCTTAATTTTTACAAAAAAAGGACGAAAAAAAACGCACTTTTCGGTAATGAAATATTTTTTCAAGTTTTTACTTTTTTAGTATATAACTAAAGTGAAAAAACACAAAAAACATTCAAAAGTAAGAAAAAAATAGATATCCAACACAGACTGGTCTTACTTATTAAGCGCTCTTATCTATAAGATTTTAGGGATTCTTTTCGTTTTGCATTTTCCAGTAAAATATTTTTAAGAATGTCAATTTTGACCAAATATCGATGGTGAAATGCTTACCCTGGCAGTCCCGGTGGTCCCGGCGGACCCGGTAGGCCCCTATCTGAACTACTCTCGTGTGTGCAATATTGATGAATGTCCAAGCATTTATCAATCATTTCAGAAATCTAAAATTATTTTTACTCGTAAGAATGCCAAAAATTACCTTGATTTTTGAGAGCGAAGTCATCCACAAATGATTAGAATTATTACCATTTTTTATGGTTCTTTTAATTCGTGGAGGAGAATGAGATTCTTCTTTTAAATCAGGGCATTTTAATTGTCCGATCCGCCAATGAATATGACCAAAGGAAGCGACTGTTAATAAAACTAAAAGGACGTTACTGATCTCGGCCGAGATCATTTGACGCACTGAAGTTTATGGATTGAATTACGTGTATACATAGAAGGAGAGTATACGCTATACGCTTCCCTGTGCCAAAAAAAACCATTGGGGAGGAAGAATTAGCCTTGTCGGTCATCCGGCGAGAGCCAGATGTCCCAAGCATCTCCAGGGCTGTCTCCTCCTTGCTTATCATTAAACCCTTATGTCCCATTCATCCGCTGTACAATAAAGCTTAGCACCCATTCTGGAGTTAGAGTTTGATTAGGACTTGGTTCAGCTAACGGTACAGGAGTCAAGGTCATCAATGTTCCTGGCCCGGGGGGCGTGGATTCGCGACCCTCGTATAAGTCCGATACCTACAGATTGAAAAAATATTGCATTCAGATTTTATATATAATTTCTCATCTTCTAGCATATAGAACGTAAAACTTTAAAGGAATACTGAAATCACAGTTAAGTATAATTAAAAAATACAAAAAAAACTATATGTCGCTATAGAAAAACATGAAAAGTAAAAAAATAAAAACATTTATGGATCCTATAACATGCATACAACGTCTCTCTATCATCTTCATCTAAACAAATAAAGATGATAATATATCAAAGAAAAAATTAGGAAAACAAATAAAATTTTATCAAGCAAGAGATCTTGACAGTTTTCGACTAAACCAGTAGAAATAAAACTATCTCCTAGTATCATTTCATTTCGTTACTCCACAGTAGCATGTTTCCATTTCATTTTTATTGTTATCTGCTCGTCAAGTTCGCCTTTGACTTTTTTTTTATTTTCAGGAGTACTCAATCTGTGACTCACGTTCCGTTGAGAGGAATCAACCAACTTGCTGTTTATATGAATAAAAAATCCATATCTCTGCTCAAGGAATTTGAAAACAAGAATTATTTCTTAAAACAGTCGGAATTCGCATTTACACCTACACCAAGAGTAGCCGTGAAAAGGTGGGAAATTATCTACGTGAAATACAAATATAAAATGTGGCCTGTCTACTATTTAAATGGAGATCTCTCTACACGGATGTGTGTCTATAGACTTCAATTTTCTAATAGCATGCGTTATACAGGAAAAACTGTACAAAGACTGAAGGAAAGAATCTGCTATCAGCATTTGAAAAGGAAAAAGTAGGCTATCATTGTTGCTAGTGGTTGCACACGAAAAATAGAAGTATATAAAGTATTGCGTAAAAAAACTTTTTTCTATATTTTTCCCAAAAAGGTGATGATCTATCTGAGAGAAATAAAATTTGAAAAATTAATTTATCGTAAATACTACAATAGAACCCTCGCCTTTGAAAGAAAACCTACCGAAGCTATGTCTGTGGTGCATGTTATAAATGAGATCTAATGCTTATTGTTAAGATTTCTTTTCCATTATAAAAGATTTTTGCATAAATTTGAAAAATAGAACCCGTGATGTCAATTGAAGTATTTAAGGTATTATAGTTGTCCGCACCCCTTTTGTTTTTATACCACTGATCCTTGTTTTTAAATAAAGCTGTAATTTCAGCGAAACGGTTGGCGAACACTTGAATAACAATAAAGGAGTAAAATTGATCGCAGTGGAGATTCTTCAAATATGTGAGACTGAAGAAGAACTGGATAGTGCGGAGGTATTTTGGATCTTAAGGGATAGAATTGAAGATTCTTCTCGTCTACTCAACGATGAAAACAAACAATTTGTATACAAAACTTTTGGAAAGAAATAATTGTATTACTTTCAATAGAACCCTTTCATCAGTACTATTTAGGACAAAATGATACATGCAAATAAACAATTGAAAGTTACTTAAAAAAATCAACTATCTTTTGATTAGTTGAATTTTTTAGTATTTTTTTTACTTGAACTTCTATGTAAAACATTAGAGTTGCCCGATAGAATTCTTCGACCCCCCTGGTTGCGTCTCAAATTTAAAAAGACTGCATCCACGCCGTCCAACCTCGTCAGATCAAATAAAGGGCATAGTAGGTCAGCTCTAATCAATAACACTACAGGTTTGGGCACTGATGGTACAGTTTGACAACGTTGTCAATATGGCTTTCAGGCACATATGACACGTCGGTTGAGCGGTAGCTAGGTAAAACCAGTAGAAGATGTTCAGTGATTTTTGGATAACTCTCGGTGAGAGTAGAAAACTTTGGTATACGCGTCTACCATAGCTGTGCGAATTTGTGTTTTTAAGTTCGAACTTCAAATTCGGAAAAGTTCGAAAATCGAACTCGAATGAACACTAAGTTTACTAAGTACAGTGAATAAGACAAAAAAATGATTTGCAACTTCAGTTTTATAACAAAAAAATACAACAATAACAAGGTTTTGTAGATTTGTAACATTTTTTAAAACTTTTCTCAAATTATAGTTAAATTTTTCTAATCATTGATTGATCTTCCAGAAATTTTTCTTCAACAAGTTCGATTCGATTTTTGGCCTCCCAAGTTCGATTTTCGAACTCGAACTTGATTATTTCAACTCGAATCGAGCATTCGCACAGCCCTGATGTCTACTATGCTGTGCGAAGATATAAGGAAACTTTTTTACCAAAGATGACCTATAATACAAATTATCTTAACACAAAATAGCTTGAAATATTTATTTTCTTTGCTTCTTAGCACAAAGGAATAAATTAATCCCTTTAGTGAGCGAAGCGAGAAACGAAGACAGCGGAACGAGGTGGGCAAGGACAGTATGCAGCGTCGTTTCCAGGACTGAAATCATGTTTTTCTTTCAATTTTCGCGTAAAAAACTCACAGTCCAGGTCCTCCAGGTTGTCCGGGCTGTCCATCTGAACCAGGAGCTCCGGGATTTCCGGGGGCTCCAGCAGGTCCAGCAGGTCCAGGGGCGCCATCTTCTCCAGCATTTCCTGGCTGTCCATCGGGTCCAGCGGGTCCAGCTTCTCCAGCAGGTCCAGCAGGTCCTGGTTGTCCTTTGCCTTTCTCTCCATCTTTTCCAGGTGCTCCAGGTTCTCCATCAGATCCAGGTTGTCCAGGAGCTCCGGCATCTCCAGCCTCTCCAGCGGGTCCGGGTTCTCCATCTTTTCCAGGGGCTCCAGCATCTCCTGGCTGTCCATCAGGTCCAGCAGGTCCAGCAGGTCCATCGGGTCCTGGGGGTCCAGCAGGTCCGGCGGGACACTTGACGCAGCTGGTATCTTGAGGAGGACAGGTGATGGGAGCATAAGTGGAAGTATTGTCCTCTCCTGGTGGGCCAGCTTCTCCAGGAGCTCCGGGCTGTCCAGGCTCTCCCGGGGGTCCAGGAGGTCCAGGGGGGCAAGTTGGCTTGGTTGGCTCGCATTGACACCAGGCGGGCAGACCAGAGAAGTCCTGTCTCTTCTGACGGAAGATGCTGTTGAAGGGATTGTTCTTGGGCTTGCTGGGAGGGGTGACAGTGATCTGGATATCCATCATCTCAGTCCAAGCAGAGTCAGTTTCAACACGGAAGACGGAGACTCCATCAAGAACCTAAAACTATATTTTTTAGGAGTTTGTTAAACTGGTTTCGAAAAAGTTTTTAAACACCATCTAATAATAAAATAAAATCCGATCTATATAAATATAAAGATCGAAATTTTATTTATGTATTTGAATGTAACTTACCTCATCATGAACCTCATTGATAGTTGTATAGAGCTGAGGAATGACGACCAAGCAGGCGATGATGGCCAGAGTAGAGCAGGCCGAAGCCACGCCGACGATGAGTTTCTCTTCGAACATTGCTGTCTTGTCCTTCTCCCCTGACTTTGCCTCTTTTATACGCCAACGGATGGGCGGCGCTCACCCCCGCCTCCTCCTCTTTCTGCCAGATTTTTTTTGGTAGAATCAATCATCAGAAATTCAAGGCCAAAGGAATGATGATAGGGAAAGCGATAAGTGATTTTGTTCTAGAATTTATGGTATTATTATTAAATTTCACAGAACTAGGTCATCTTTTTTAGCGATGTCTAAATTATGCCAATTAACGTTCGCCTGTGAAACGACGCTACGACTATTGCTGCTAGTTTTCTGAGCGCGAAAAGATGCAAAGCAGCCAGTACTAGAGAGGGGAAGATGTTAGAGGAAGATTAATACTTCACTTGAAGTCGAAAATAATAAATTTCGTATGATATTTCAAGACTGAAGTATTGTTCAAAAACGTGTAGAAATCCTCTTGTTCTCGTCTTGTTTGTTTCTTGTTTATTTTTTATTATCCACTATAAAAATACATTTTCATAATATATACCAATTGTTTTAAGATTGCCATCTGAATAATTCAAAATTCTTTAAACTGTCCAGATCGGTGAACAGCGTCCAAAAGAGTAATTTTGCCTTCATAGGGCCTATTTTTGTGCCTTCGTTTGCCTTCCCCAGCAATTTGCCTATCCACCCTCTTCTTCTCTTCCAGTTCCTTGTTATTCATCTCTCTCCTCATCATGTTCCACTTAAGAGGCAGTCGTCACAGCAGTAGTTAAATGACAATATCTATAACTCAGTTTTTTTTTGGCAGATACAATTAGAAAAGTTCCGAAAGTGCGATTACATCACCAAAATCCAGCTTCTCCTACGCAACCACCTGTGAACCTACAACCGGTGGCAGCTTTTTTGACCGATGTCCTTCGCGATGTTCGTGTATCATCAGACCCGGTTAAGGTGGCTAGTGAAAGTTTTCTCTACGTATCAGATATGTAAAAAATAGCCAGTTACTACTCGTTGTTTGTGTTTACTAGAGAGATACATTAAATAGATTCTTTAGATAAGGTGCAAGAGAGGCTGGTTTTGGAACAGCGAAGATAGAACTGGTATAAAGTGTATAATTACTAAAGGAGGGGAAAGGAATGGCCATTATTCCATAAACTCTATTACTATTTTTTTAACTCATATAAGTCGGATGATAAAAGTCACTCGCACTCTTGCGTGAGAAATATCTAAATTTTTTTTGATGATTTTACTGTTTTCCAA
The DNA here is from genome assembly GCA_932521415.1 of Oscheius sp. DF5120. Taxonomy (NCBI): domain Eukaryota; kingdom Metazoa; phylum Nematoda; class Chromadorea; order Rhabditida; family Rhabditidae; genus Oscheius; species Oscheius sp. DF5120. The sequence continues at coordinate 6,973,038 of OW051461.1, forward strand.
CGTCGAAACGGACTTTTCTCCTCCTCTCCTACCACCTCTTCAATGGGATAATTGCAGATAAGAACCCGTCTCTCCGTATTATGATGATGCTGCGTCCTCCTCCGAACATGCCAGTTTTTCCGTCAACCGCGCTGAAAACACGCTGCACTTTTAAGCGCAGCCACTTTACGAATCCGTTTTGGGGTTTCTGAAATCTGTTCGATAACGTGATTGATCAGAACATTTTTTACAACAGATCTAAAACGAACGTAAACACAAGTAAAAAAAAGCTAAACGACCTTGTGTAGAATGAACTTTGGTGATGAAGCCTAAGAAAAAATACTTTACACAGTTTGTTGGAAGCCGTTTACTAAAGCCAAAAAAATTTTCTGGTTTTATTTCATTTACTTTACTTTTTTCAATTATTTTCTGTCATAATCTTGATCAGCACAAAAAATAAGAAGAAGAAAAAAGAATTCTTATATTTTACTCTAAATGAGTTTCACACATCTTACACAATTTTTACCTTAGCTGTAATAATTTCCAGGAAGCCACCTGGATACCAAAAATTAATTTGTAAACACATCGTACAGGAGTGCTACCGTAAGACAAACCTGTCATTTGACAACTGTTTTACAAATGAACAAAGTTGTCCCACGGTGCCACTTGCACCTTTTCAAACATACTTTTGTCTTAACTTTGATCTAAAACTACTGTGGTCATATCCAGTTGACCTCCATTTTAATTGTCGAGGATATATGGCGGGGATGCGAGAGCTTTCAAAGCCAGGGAAGGAGAGAAAGCAGCGACGCTGAATAGGAGCTTTATTGATCTAAATAAGTTCTCTTAAGACTGAACGATATGTAGTTTCGGTATCAGATATTATCTTGGCTTCGTTATTTTATAAGTTTTCCTGTGTTACACCTAAAAAAATAAACCGAAATTAACATGAAAAAAAAAGACAACAAAGATTGACCGAATAGATAACATTTTTCTTTCTACATGAAGATTTAAAATAACGAACAAGTGAAATTTTTTTCTACTGAACAAAGCTATAGCTAACCTTACACGGTGGATATAGATAAGAGAGTAGGTGGGAGAGAGCCATTTATCAAAGACTACCATGGCACACACTATCTATAACACTGTTCATTACCACAGTAGCTGCTGAAAATCACTACTGGAAATTGATGTCAATTGGTTGAAATAAAATTAAACAATTTTCATTTTACTGGACGGTTGGTCCCTAGTAGTTTTGGAACTGGAAATACAGAACTGCGACATAGAGGGAATGCAAAAACTTAATTCACCTCCTCTGCAAAAAGATGGCAAAACCCTGTGTGGCAGGTCTTTGGAAACTTTGAATTTTTTCCGGTCTCTTGGCGTTATGTAACGGAAGGGTAATACAAATAATCAGACGTTATGACACAAATGTCGATACAGCGGTCGAACTCTTTCCAGTTTTAAAAATGGGTTCAACTTGCTACTTTTTCTGCAGTCTACGGAAAATCAAAGGGAAAGATTTTAGATGTTCCTATAATAAATAATAACATTTTTCAATAATGTTTGGCAGTTGACAAAAATGCAATTCAAGCCTTTACTCAAAACTGCCTAAGAATATACCTCATAAGATAGTAGGTTTTTCTTATATTATCTTATATACAGGGAAGAGGAAAAGGGGAACATATAAGTTTTAAAAATACAGACGTAAGTTTTGCTTAAATAAATTTGTATTGTTTAGGTGAGGCTTGACACATGACGAAGCCGGGGTAGCCTAAGCTGAAGCCAAAGAACGGGAAGAAAAGAAAAGATCCCTTCTGTATTTCGCAAATTATAATGTATACGTTCTCTGTTCGTTTAATGCAAAATACTTTTAGGGTTTTGTGAGGACATTGGTTTATAAATCTTTTTCCTTGCCAAGTCGTCATGACGAATATGAAAAGCATGTAATTGCTGTGAAATTGACCTATTTGGATGATTATTCGAGGAATAGTTTCTATTGATGTTTTAAAACTTATTTGAATTAGGACCTTACAATGTTGGCTTGGTGTGGAACTGTTGTAGCTAAGGCATTTTCATAACTCTAGAAACTAGTATAAGTATAAGTGCCCCATAATGTCCTATCAGAATATATTTTTCATTAATTATATGATTTTATGAAAAAGCAACTATGTGATCGACTTTAATTACATGATATGCTAGATTTCTCGAGTAAAAGAAACAAAAAGTGTAGGGTATATCAGCTTAAGCCACGTTCGTTTTGTTGTTCCAGCAGGACGTGTTGATCTATCTATCTGTCCTAGCTCATCATTGTTACAATTCCCATTCGTTTTCCTTTTTTTCACACAATTTCAATACAAGTAAAGCAACATCTAAGAAAAAAAACGAGTTTTTCCTGAAAAACGAAAGGTTATAAGGAGTGTTGTTTCAACTCTTTGTAAATGTGAGAATGTCCCTCAAGAAATTACATCTACAAGGATTACGAGCGCTAGCAATAACTGGCATTGTTCTGTTTCATTTCTTTCCCAGTTATTTCCCAAATGTATATCTATCTGGGTGTCGACCAGTAAGTTACACATCACTGTGTTGTTTCAAATATTTAGATTTTTCTTGCTGTCTGGGTATCTGATGACAATTATGCTCAAGAGGACTCCCAATGTTTCGATCTTCTGGTACAGACGTGTACAGAGAATTGTCCCACTTTATTATCTAGTTTCTCTGCTCATATTAGGTAATTTTCCTGATAATTAGCTCATTTTTAATTCAATTCGATTCTAGGCTCTGTTTTTTTTCTTCCAACATCAGTCATGGGAACAAACTATAAGTCGGGTATCCACGCTATCACCTTCTTGACTAATATCATTCGACCAATAGACAATATTAACTACGTTGAAAAGGTATGCAGTTGTTCCTTGTGACATTTATTTCTAGTTAGGATTGGCTGTTGATCAGTTCACTCATACCTGGTCTCTCTGCGTAGAAATGCAGTTTTATCTTCTTTTCCCTCTATTTTTTGTGGAGATCAATTGCTGGAAGACAAAATATCAACCATATATCATGTTAAAACTCGGTATGTAGTTTTTTTTCCGATTCGTTTTTGTCGTTCAACAGTGTCTTGTCAAGAATGTGGCAATTTATAACCGGCATTTTTGTTTACCAAGGGAGTGGACAAAAAAGTTACGAAAAGGGAGAAGTTTTGTTGAATGAAAATCGTCTTCCAAGAGAAAAACATGCACGCGAGGATAAATTTATCTTGTCCCTGGCTATTTATGTTCTTTTCATTATTTTACTATTTCCGATTAAACTGGATCCAACACTCCTCCAGTGAGTCTTTTTCCTATAAAAACATAAACAGAATCAATGTTATCGTCCTAACAGCCATTGTCGTTCGTTGCTCAGAAGGAATATGGATTTTGGAGAAATAATGATATTTATTGGAGAAATATCCTACAGCTGGTATCTTATTCATTGGCCTATTTTGGTTATTTTTAAAAGTTACAAGGCTTCAACAAAACAAGGTATAGAGATTATTTTTCAAAATGATACCACACACTTTAGAGATGTTGTTTGGAATGTTTCTTTCACTGTTTATCAGTGTTCTTATTCATTTTTTCTATGAGAAAAAATATCTAAGATGGCAGAAGATCACTGTCTGTATTGTCTCTTTCTTTCTGTTATTAGGAAACATTGCTCTTTTGCTATATATTGGAGGTGAGAATCTGTTGATAAATTAATATGTCTTAGATAAATTTTCCAATGTTATCAATGAGGTGACTGTCATTCATCAAAAAATCAACACATCAGTTATTACTGATAGCTTCAGCAGCAGATTTATTTGGGATTCGGATTATATAAATGAAATACCAATGGGCTATGAGAACAAAACCAAAAGTAAAGTTCATTCTTATTGACATTTTTTTTACAGAAGAAAGAGTTCGCTTGATGAGCGCTTATAATGAAAACGACATGAAGCAGTTGTCTAGTTATCCATGTCAAAAGATACCTTCTGAATGGACTGATGAGAATCGTTGTAAAATGTCAAACGTTAGTTGGAAATCTATTTGAAATGCCAATAATGTCAGAATGGTTCAACTGTCAACAATCATTCTCTCTTAGTTATCGGCAACAGCTACGCTGCCAATGTGATGCCTATCATATTCAATGAGTGTAAAGATGTATTCCCGAATCATTATCTGTCATGGATTGGAGGTAAGTTAAAAAAATAATAATAAAACTATCTATCTTTTTATTTTTAGCTTGTGAGCCTCTAGTGGATACCGATTTGAGTGGAACTCGTTGGAACTGTCTTGCTGATAAATGTTTTTTAAAAATGACAAAAGAAATCAATCCAGATGTTTTGTTCATTGTGTCAAGGTAGAGGCTGCTCTCCAGATTTTTAGACGTTTAGACACTTTGATATGATGAAGATCAAGAATGGAGGAAGTCCAATGAATGATTTAAACTTCAAGGCAAGCCATAGAAGATGAATATATTTTATAGACTGCTGTTAAACGACTGCAAAACTTGGAACCCTTTGTCAAGAGGAAAATTTACATTTTAGATGCCATACCACAACTGATATATTCAACCTTATCAGCTAAATTAAAACAATTCATGTTGAATGAAACAAATTTTAGGGATGTAAAGTAATTTCATTTTGTGTAAAATATTTTAGGAAGAGGTATTTGACAAAAATGCAGATTACATAATAGCACGACAAAGACTGTCTCGACTGGTTTCTGGCTGCTCCAAGTGCCAACTCTTCGACTATATGCCACAGTTTTATATTAATGGAAAATTCAAGGTAGATATAGAAAGAAAAGAAACAAGGGAATAGGTCTATGATCCGAAATATTATGTGTCCTTTTTCACCGTTGGATTGCATCTGTCTCCGCCTGGATTGGAAAGAGTTCGACCGCTGTATCGACATTTGTGTCATAACGTCTGATTATTTGTATTACCCTTCCGTTACATAACGCCAAGAGACCGGAAAAAATTCAAAGTTTCCAAAGACCTGCCACACAGGGTTTTGCCATCTTTTTGCAGAGGAGGTGAATTAAGTTTTTGCATTCCCTCTATGTCGCAGTTCTGTATTTCCAGTTCCAAAACTACTAGGGACCAACCGTCCAGTAAAATGAAAATTGTTTAATTTTATTTCAACCAATTGACATCAATTTCCAGTAGTGATTTTCAGCAGCTACTGTGGTAATGAACAGTGTTATAGATAGTGTGTGCCATGGTAGTCTTTGATAAATGGCTCTCTCCCACCTACTCTCTTATCTATATCCACCGTGTGAGGTAGAGGGCGCTTACAGAGCGTAGCCTATAACAACAGTGTCGGTGACCACATTTTTTTTTAATATTTTAAAATTAATTTGTTTGAAAAGGGGGTTTATTTTAATCGACAGTATTTTCTATAATAACCCTATACTGAGTAGCATCCATAAGTCCTTGAATTCGGTGCAGAGGGCCTACCCCGTTACGACTAAAGCATCCCCAAACCATTAAGCCTCCTTCACCATGTTTTATGGTCGGAATTTGATAACTAGAATTAAATCTTTGGTTACAGGAGGTCTAATGTATTGAATACCATTCGATCCGAACTGTTGTATTTACTGCGCCTGGAATTTAAAAAAAAATAGAACAATAAAAGTAATAATTATACAGTAACCCGGAAGCAGGACGGGCAAATTGTACTTCACAAAAACACTGATAAAACTCCAAAAAATGAGGAGAAAAAATAATAAAAATAAGGACGTGTAATAAAATTACGCAAATTTCGAATATACAGAATTTGTATTTCCGTCCGCAAACCGCGGACGTGTTCTACAACGGACGCGACGGACGCGCGGACGTGAAGTACAATTTGCTCGTCCTGCTTCTGGGTTACTGTATAATTATTTTAGGCAGGATGCGTTGTTTTTTTTTCTTTTTTTTGTGACAGACTATAGTTGAGTTCTTTTAGATACTGATATATCGTAAGCCATGTTCGCGTCGACTCGAACAGGATTAATAGGTCCCATGATATCTGTCCCAGATGAAGTCCTTCTAAGCACATAGAGGCTTGAATATTTATATAGTCACTAACACATCAGAGGGTTAGGATAGGAAAGAGAGAGGGGGAGAGAGAGGAGGACACGGCTGATCGTCATGCCAGTCCTCCGGCGACTGCCTTGCACTTTGGGCGGGGCTGCACTTAGGTTATGATTACAATGTGTTGAGGCGTATCTACTGAATTCAATACAATAATAATGACAAGTTCTATTGAGGCTTACATCCCCCCCGTTAAAGTTGGCTTCACGCCTCGTGAAGATGTATTGATGAGGGTTGCGGGGCGGAGAATGTTCGTCTTCGGCGTTGGAGCTGTCGTTGATTATTGAAATATTCTTGTATTATATCATTCTCTCTCTCTCTCTCTCTTCTTATTTCATTCTCTGGTTATTCGCGATTATATCTAGGTACTCGGTTTGACAGGACTATTGCTATATTATTGAGTATTACACAAAAGCAATCAGCTTCTTCCACGTTTTTAATGTTGTCGTGGTGCCTTGTCAATCCGAGAACTACGTCGGGGAGTTTCTTGCTCTTCAGAACTTGAGACTTGTTCCCTTGTGTTTGGTTCGGGAAGCTCCTCAGGAGTGTCGATGTAGGCTCTTTGAGTATCATTCTTGTGAGCAGTTCTTTTCTTCCCCTTTTTGTCGCGATATTCGACGTTGAATTGAGTGACCTTCTCGACGGTAAATGGTCCATCGAGACGTGGTTCCAATTTTGTTGCAGTTGGAGCTCTCTTAACCAAAATTTGGTCTCCAACATTGAGTGTTCTTTCTTGAATCCAATAGTTGTTCTTATATCCGTGCCTGTTGGTGTATTGTTCTTAGCTGCTCATGTAGAGTGCTTTGATATCAGCATTTCCGGTAGCGATGCTTTTCATCCTGCATCTTTCGGCAGACTGACTTCTTGTCCATAAAGAACTGTGATGTTCTCCAATGATTGGTTTCTGTTTGTAGTCGCTCTTGACGTTGGTCTTTCTTTAGAGCCTGTGTTTGAGCTGTTGACGATACTTTTTAGTTGGAATTGAGTCTTGTAAATTGAATGCTCTCGCTAATTTCTGGTGGAGAGAGCGTCCCTCTTCTCTTTCTGTTAGCTTCCCCAAATACTCACTTCCTTCCTTTATCGTTGAGGAGGAGGAGTCTTCGAAGCAATAGGAATATAGCGGCGGCTTGTAGTTTCCACGGCTGTTTGACGCTTCGGAATAAATGAGAGTGAGATCCGAGGTTAGCTCAGGGGTATATATAGTCCTGGAAGCCGATTCATCTGGAAGTGCAACCTCCAGATGTCCAGTACTCTCCTGTCTATCCTGGTCTCTCCTCTTTTTGCACTTGCCGTGTGGCAGTTGATTGAGTAGGGGGACGGTGGGCCCTATGATCCCGAGTTCAAGTCTGGGCTATCTGCCCTTTCTCCATCTTACACCTGTCAAGTTCATCCGGTGCCTGACTTAATTCTTCAAGATCTCGATCGACGCCGAGGCCTATGGCTAAATTTAGCACATTCTGACGGCGTTGAAGTTCCTCGAGTAGAAGGTATCGGAGCATGGCCATGCTGGCTGCCGGGAATCCGTCTTGGAAGTAACGTGCGTCGGTGGCAACGTTACGAAAAAATATAGATAGGAGAATAGACGGGAGGGGGAAAGCATAACTGAAGGCTGGGAGATGGATTGGAGTCGCCTTAACTCTGAATCCATGCGATATACGTTGAATGGGAAGGCGTAGGTTTCTCGCATAGCTCGAAAGCGGAGCGAATGCCGTGGTCGCCACGTAAGCCATGTTCGCGTCGACTCGAACAGGATTAATAGGTCCCATGATATCTGTCCCAGATGAAGTCCTTCTAAGCACATAGAGGCTTGAATATTTATATAGTCACTAACACATCAGAGGGTTAGGATAGGAAAGAGAGAGGGGGAGAGAGAGGAGGACACGGCTGATCGTCATGCCAGTCCTCCGGCGACTGCCTTGCACTTTGGGCGGGGCTGCACTTAGGTTATGATTACAATGTGTTGAGGCGTATCTACTGAATTCAATACAATAATAATGACAAGTTCTATTGAGGCTTACAATATCTTTCTTATTATTGATGTCGTTATTTACAGAGCGTCCACTGTTATTTTATCACTTTTTTGTGGGCATCAGTTGATAAACCTTTTTCCTTGCCAGATTGTCATGACGAATATGAAAAACATATAATTGCTGTGAAATTGATCTATTTGAATGGATATTCAGAGGTTAGTTTCTCTTGATTTTGTAAAGCTTTTATTTTTAGCATATTTAAAGGATTGAACATCCAATTTGAAAATCACAACATCCATTATATTGAAATATATTCTACTGGCAACTGTCGCCATCATCCCACATCAGAAGGCCACGCCTTCCCAATGCGGGACTCCAGGCTTAGCCTCGGCCAGGGTTGTGACTCAAATCTCTCTCTCTCTCTCTCTCATCTTCTATCCCTGTCAAATAACTAATAAATCATACAATTCATACAATTGCCTAATGTACCCCTCTTACAGTCCCTCTGCTACCACGTCTCCCAAGACGTGGTAGCAGAGGATTTGGTCCACCGATTTTCGCTCCTCTTAGTCCTAAATCACCCCCGAGTCACCCGCGGCAGAGTTAAAATTTTAAATATTTGTGTTGTTTATTATATTGTATAAAAATGTCTACATTCTAAAGCATTAATCTCATAAAGTTTTAGAAAACTGGTATTGGCCATCCTTTTGTTCGAAGTGAATTATTTTTTAGTTATTTGCAAATTTTATGATGTCATATTGAAAATCTCGAATATCCCAGAATTTGATTTTAGTTAATAAAGGCGAGATACCTGTGTCGATGCGTCGTCCTTCCATAATTATTGATTTTTTACTCCTATTCCTCCTATTATTTAAAAATGATTGATATAATTGTAAGATCTTCCCTAGTCATTTAATCTTATCGTTATTTATAAGGAAGGTTTGTTCAACTCCCCGCTGAATGATTTAACACTGGCATCCTCCGCTTGCGAAGAGCATCCAAAGCATTTCACTTATTCCTCATCAACGTGAAATATCTCGTAAACTTTCGCTGTCTGAAGCAGTTTGACAACTTATGTATCTTTCTAGATCTATGTGCGAGTAGTTGACTCTGAAGACTACCTTGCAATGATAGAATTCATTGACCGTCGTGTTAATGGCCGATTTCCTCGTCGCGTGGCGGATTATTCAAGTCTTTATGAGGCGTTTATTCATTCTCCACTCGATATTATGGACCATGTTCACCAATTCATGATCGGTTGTCTTAATGGCGCTGAGAATGACCGTTTTTACAAAGTGGATTTCAATCATGACGAGGTATACTGATTATCTTTGTTTCTACAGTAGTTATATCTCGAATGTCCATAACCTTCATTAAGTCCAGATTTGGCCATGTTTTAAGAAAAGATAGAATGTTTAAAGCAATTGTTCTTGTAAATGTGTGTCGAAGCTTTATCACAAAAAGAAACGTTAGCTTCCAAATGGAACGAAAAGTATACCTAACATGCATCATCTCCTCGCTACTATACGGATGCGAAACGTGGTCACTAAAAACGTCGGCGAAGAACAAACTAAATGCAGCCCATAGAAGAATGTGCAGAGCAATGCTGGGATGGTCTCTATTGGATCGAGTGAACAATACTAAATTAAAAGAAACCGTAAAAATTCCTGACGCCTCCTACGTGGCGTGGACAAGAAAAATAAAATGGGCAATAAAAATTGCTACAATGTCACCTGAGCGTTGGCCGAAAAGAATAATGGAATGGACTCCGAGTGTAGGCAAAAGGACCGTAGGCCGCCCAAAAATACAATGGGAAGATAATATTAAAAGAATAAACGCAGCCACCTCCAGCGAACCTTGGACAAGACGCGCTAGAACCGACCCAGAAGGTTGGAAGAGGGAAATGAGGACGGCAGAAGACAGATAATCTCTGATCCCGTTACACTTAAATAAATAAATAAATTTTAAGTTATAAAGAAAATTAGTATTGGCCATTTATTTAAAATTTAAAATAAATTAAAAAACATTGCTTGGGGAATGGATGGCTCCGAAACAAGGAACAAACGACGTAATCAGAGATAATGATGAAACTAACAAAGCTACATAAACTTAATCAGCATCAAGTTTAGGATCTTTATATCGGTTAATTTTGTTTCAACACCAAAATATTGTTTTGGAGAAGGAGATCATCACTGTGGACAAAATCAACTGTCAAATATTGCATCTTTGAAAAAATTTAACCTCACGAAGTGTTACCAAAAAAAGGACTTAGCCTGCGCACAAAACATCGTTTGAAATTCAGAAAACTGGATTATAGCGCTTAATAGCGTCAGAATACGGTAGCGATTGTTTCTTTATTGGTATTTTTTAAAATTTTCATTATTTTACATGCACCTCCCTTTCTCCCTCAACTGGACGATGTGATCCAGATGGCAGTAGCCGTTAGAGGCAAGAAAATGTAATATTGTATTTTTATTTTGTTGTATTTTCTCGTTGTTTGTTTTTCTGTTTTTTCTCAATAAATTTGCAATTAAAATTGTGTTTAATTTCAACAAATAATGAAAAAAAGATTGTATGAAATGTTAGAAAATGATTATCTCCGCGCGACGTGTTTGGATTTGGCGCGGCGTGGTATTTGTTACATGTGGTTTTTTCCGGCGTGGTTTTTTATCGCGTGGATTGTTTTACGCGTGGGTTTTCAACAGTGGTAAATCTTTGTTCGGCAATTTGGAGTACACGTACGCCAAGTATGTAAAAAGCGTACGTGTTTCACATTTATTGGAGAACACGTACGTTTTTGTAGAACACGTAATTGGAGAACACGTACGCGGTTACTACTATTTTTTTATTTGTTTTCTTGGTTTTCTTTGGTTCATAGGGTGTGTCTATTAGTTTATATTTTATTTAGAATCCGATTTAAACTTTGTCACTACACTTTTCATTTTCAACCGTTTTTGGACTAAACGCCACATATATGTTTCCCTGGCAAATGTCAAAAAGGTCTTTTCTTGTCATACGAGTCAGAGATCATTCTTTATAGAGGAAATAATAAAAGCATAATAAACATTATTTACAAAAGGAACACAATAATTGAATTCTCAACGATTCTACAAAAAATATTCAGAATCATAATTATAATTTATATCTCTTCTGCCAACAATTGGCTTACGAAAGGAAGAAACTGCGCTACTTTTTAGTCCACGCCGTCCCTTGTAATTTTGTTTTTCTCCTTCTCTTCCAGATGCGACTCTCAATTTTCTTTCATAAAGAGAGTTATTTTCTCAAGGATGCTACTGAATATAGAACCTGCCCATTTCATGCCATCATTATCTGGTTTTTCAGTAATAATATAGGCGATAGCAAATAGTGGAGGTTTCATCGAAGCACTGCTTCTGTAACCAATAACAAAAACTAGGGATTCTTACCGCATGTTAGTCATCACGAAACATATTTGTCCAAGCTGTTTCCTACAAAGCGAAAAAGTAAAATCAAGCCATAAAACTCCACTTTTGCTATCCAAATCGTCTTCATATTGGCCTAGAAAAATTTGAATAAAAAAATTACAACTTACTAAGCAGATCGTATCGTTGCACCGTGAGAAGTTCGAAAACAGCATTCACTCTCTCTGCATACATTAAACATTTTTTCTCATTTGGCATCTGCTTTGCAAAGACTGACAACATAGTCGGATTTACTATTAAATGCACATCGTCATCAATTATAATCTAAACATAGATATTTTCAAAATACTTACACCATTCTTTTCTTTAGGCCTAGAATAAGTATAAAGTTTCCAACTTGAATCTATTACTACTCTTTTGAATATGTCTATGTTATCTAATTCAACAACTCCTTGTGGTCCACGAGTAGCTTCCGATTGACGTTTAGCATCATAAATCTGTAAATTAGTATTGTATTAAACACATATACCTGCATTCGCGAAAAATTTGAATCATATTCTTCACTTAGCATTCGAGCTACTTCCTTAGGCTTACGAGTCGTTAATAGTTGCCTGGCATATTGTTTCTGCATTGTCGTCATTCGTTCCTGAAGGCTATTTCTCGGAATAATACCGCCTTCATACGAAAAGGTAATTAATGCATCAGTAAATAGAATACCATTAAGTAAATTGTGTGTTTCATAAAAAGTGAAAATCTAAAAAAATATGATGACAATCTTAGCAGTTACCGATTTTACGAATAAAGCGTTTTCCGGATGCTTCATCTTAGATATCATGAGAACATACGGTTCTCCACTTGATATAACCTTCTACTTGCTACGATACGGTGATTTTTTCTTCTCGCCCGTGTCAGATAGTGCATAATATTTACAAGTAGTATACGAGACTAAGTATGATAAAATTATAATGAATCAACTGACCTCCTGTTTTGTTCCAAGGTGAGTAAGAATCCATTGTCAACATTGCTATATCCTTTATAGAGATTTTTCTCATTATGTAGAAAAAATGAACTTGCTCATCCTTATTTAGGGGAAATTCTTTTATTTGTTTTTCAGATCTTGTAAATTTGCATCTACAATATAAACCGCTTCATAAAAAACTAACCTTCGCAAAAAAATTTCATCGATGGCGAATTCAATGGTTACAGGATTCGGCATTATATGAACATTTATATCGTTCATATTTACTAAAAACAAATTGTTAATAATAATAAACTACAAATATAAGTACAAGTACAAATACAAAAGACCTTTTTGACATTTGCCAGGGAAACATATATGTGGCGTTTAGTCCAAAAACGGTTGAAAATGAAAAGTGTAGTGACAAAGTTTAAATCGGATTCTAAATAAAATATAAACTAATAGACACACCCTATGAACCAAAGAAAACCGAGAAAACAAATAAAAAAATAGTAGTAACCGCGTACGTGTTCTCCAATTACGTGTTCTACAAAAACGTACGTGTTCTCCAATAAATGTGAAACACGTACGCTTTTTACATACTTGGCGTACGTGTACTCCAAATTGCCTCTTTGTCCAACACGGGTTACTGTATGGCCCCCAATGGTCTCCAATTTTGCGCGTTCGCTTTGAATTTTTTTCTATTTTTTTTGCCATTTTTTGTGATTATTTATTTTATAAGATGTACTTTTATTATTTAGTTATTCTATTTTTTTAAATCCAGGCAATGATGCAGTAAATGCAACAACATCTGAACATGATTAGTGAAATTATGAGTAATCTCGCTATTAGAAATCTACAGGTAACCTTTCATTTTTTTTATTTTCTAGGATATTCCCGGTGGTGAAGCCGTTCTATTCCTGGTAAGCTTTTTTTCATTTTGTTTTAAATGATCGCATAATAAATTTTTTTTCCTTTAAATTCTTTTTCATTTCTGATGTTTTTTTCTGTTTATATTTTGCCTCTATCATAATTGATATAATTGATCATAATCGCTTATAAAGGCTTAGAAAATGGGTACTGGCCATCCCTTTTGTTCGAAGGGAATGTATCAATGTCTATCGGGAGAGTGTATCGTTGAGAAGAAGGTTTGTGACAGGAATAACGACTGTCCTGACAGATTCGGCGAAAGCACCCAATGCTGTAAGTCCTTTTCTTTCTTCTATTTATTCTTTCAGTCATTGATGGATTAACCATTGACCGGGACGCTAAAAAGAGCTATTATAAGGTCAATATGTGCTATGGCGAGAGGAGATTGGAAAACGAAGAGTGGACTGTTTCAGAGGAAATCTCGGAATGTTCCCAGACATGTGAGGACAAGATCGAGTCCTATAAATGTGGCTATGTCGATGAATGTGTTCTGAGAAGGGAAGATCGCAGTTGGAACAACGAACCGACTCCCTTAATGCTCTGGGCCAACAAACACTACATCAGGAAATTGTCGATGAATGGAAAGTTCTACGAGATGGCTTCCCTCGATAATGTTGTCCTCCAGGTTTGCGTGCCTTCTTTGTTCTTATTTAATTCATAGTGTGATGGAGAAGAGGAAATGTCGACGGGTATTTTCTCTTCCCTCCCTAAATTTAGGATGGAGAATAAAAGGAAATATATTAGTTATACGAACACAGATGTCGTAAGTATTGTTTAAATACATTTGCATTGTTTAGGTGAGGTTATCACGGCGTTACAAAGTCGGGATAGCTGAAGCAGAAGAACGCAAAGCAAGTAATGAACAGAAAGAATACGTTATGTTTTTTGTAAATTTTAAGGTAAACGTTCTCTGTTCATTTAATGCAAAATACTTTTAGGGTTTTGTCAGGGCTACGGTTGATAAGCCTTTTTACTTGCCAGATGCTCAGAACGAATATGAAAAACATGTTATTGCTGTGAAGTTAACTTATTTGGATGGCTATTCGAGGGTTAGTTTCTATTGATTTTCTAAAACTTTTATTTTTAGTTTGTACGGTATTTTAGAGGTATGGAAACACAATTTATAAGTAACCGAATCTTTTGTATTGAGATTTACTCAATCGACAACTATCATCAAATCAGGAGAAACGGTAATGATGAACTGTATTGTACTAATCACCTGAATTGAATAAAAAATTTTAAGAAAATAAAACAGTTGTAGCATAAGCTTGATAAACTATGTGAATGTCCAGGTTTGGTTGGAAAATTAGGGGAATCTAAGGCATTGTTCAATACTTTTTTTTATTGTTATTTTATTGTATCTCATAAATTTACTAGCAAATTGTATCCTCCGTAAGACGATCTTTCTTCAACGGTGGCTCTTTCTCTTCGTACATTTATCTTATGGCTAAAGTCATATTTGACATTTCTCACCAAAGAGAAGAAAGGTCTTTTATCACTACACTATCTACTACTACAAAAATATCTTCTAAAACACATGTCCAAAAGATTCCATCAAAGGCGCATGTAACGTCTCCAAGATCCCAATATTTTATTTGTTAACCAAAGCGAGAAACTTGTGTCGACGCGTCATCCTTCCATAACTATTGATTTTTACAGGGCTCCTATTATTATTTAAAAATGATCGATACGATTGTAAGATCTTTTCCTAGTCATTTTATCTTATCCTTTTTTATAAGGAAGGTAAGTTCAACCCCCGCTGAATGATTTTCAGTTGGATAACACCGACATTCTTCTCTTGCGAAGAGCATCCAAAGCATTTCACCTATTTCTTATCAATGTGAAATATCTTGTAAACTTTCGCTGTCTTCGGATTGTACGGAATGGATTCCAGGTAAGAAAAAAAACAAAATTAAGGACCTTTCTTTTTTTGCTGTAGCATAATACAAAAGTTTGTATGAAATTCTATTTGTAATTGTTTTACTTCTCTCCAGGCAGATTCTTATCTAACATTTTCAGATTCTGACGGTTGAAAATCGCTTTACTTCAGTTCGAAATGTCAAACGTATGAACGTTCTCAAATATTATTCTTTTGATCGACTGGAAATTGTAAAAAAATCTTAAAAACCTAAATTTTTTAGTATCAACGCGTCAGAAGTCATTCATTAAGACGATACTTCGAACTCCTTCAATCCACCGCCCCCATTCGGGAATTCTTCGTCTATGCTCCAAAATTCTTCCAAGTTACTTTTCGAAATGAAATCTTCAAATGGAATCAGTTTTCTCGTATCGAGTGTCACATTCAAAAGAGCTTTATTCACTTGGATTTTTTCTTCGGACCGTACTTTAAAGTGAGAAAGATATTTCTATAATAATTGCAGAATGTCGAAAAGTTACTGCTCTTCACCAGGGCAGGTGCTATCCGCTCCTTCCATAGGCTCTATGAGCTAGCCTGTCGACACAAATATCTTGTTTTGATTAACCAAAATCGAAGAAGATACTGCGGTCCTAGATGTTTAGAATTTTACCTACATTTCTTTTTCCAGGTAAGTTTGATCAACGAAGTTTAGCAAAAATATCTAGAACATTTATAGAGCACGAACCCTGGGTAAACTGAAAGCCTGTCAGATGATTTTTTACATCGACGACTGTGATGTGGATCAATTTCTTAGACATCCAAGCTGGATTCCGCATACTGCCCTGGCGGACTGGGAAATTGTTCATCGCAATGTAGGAAGGGTATGTTATAATGAAACAAAAATGAGAAGATTACGGTAGTCCAAGTCTTTTATGACTGAACTGATTTTCGGAGAAGTCAAAATTATTCAAAAAAAAAATAATTCTTGTAGATGATTCCCTTCTATTGTCTACCAAATATGGCTTACATTGAGATGGGAGAAAAAACTGTCATGATTGCTTGGGTTTGGAGTGTAGCTTTTATTCTCGATGAAGATCCGGATTACTACAATTATGTAAGCAGCTTGACAACTTATGTATCTTTCTAGATCTATGTGCGAGTAGTTGACTCTGAAGACTACCTTGCAATGATAGAATTCATTGACCGTCGTGTTAATGGCCGATTTCCTCGTCGCGTGGCGGATTATTCAAGTCTTTATGAGGCGTTTATTCATTCTCCACTCGATATTATGGACCATGTTCACCAATTCATGATCGGTTGTCTTAATGGCGCTGAGAATGACCGTCTTTACAAAGTGGATTTCAAACATGACGAGGTATACTGATTCCATTTTTAATAAAATATTCATTATTATGATTTTGTGAAATTATTAAATCTTAAATAAGTTAACAGTTTTAGAATAAATTAAAATATTGAGTTGGAATAGCTGAAAAGAAAAGGAAAAATACAAATAGATAATCAGCGAGTAATGTGCTACTTAGTAGAAATTAGTTTCTCACTGTATTCGCAAAGAGCCAAATATGTTCTAAAATATATGTGCGACCTGTGAGGGGAGCTATCAATACTTCAGATCATTGAAGTTAGTGCCTGAATCATCGATAATCGGTTACAACCGAGGGTGATCCCTTTGTTCTTTTTGTAGGGCGAGACTATTCAGCCAGAGATGAAGGCATTGTAATACTTGTATAAATGTTGTTACAAAATAAATGAATTACTCTGTCACACCCTGAAAAGAGTAATTTCTTTGCTACATTCCATACAAATAGGTGAACAATTAGCAAGATCAGCAAGATAGTCACGTTTCAAGAAGTTAACTGATTTAGTATCGTGGATCCTGGGGAACTGCTATCGAGGGACTAATGAGACTCATTTTCAATCAAGTCAGTACCCAGAGTATAGATCGCCAATGGCATAACATGAAAACTGGCCACATTACGCAATGCAAAGGAGAAGGAGAACTGTTACAGAAGTCTCGGAGAAAAACATCAATTTGATGACAGCGGACAACTCTCTCTCTCTCTGCTTTCATCAAACGTAAGTAATCACATACATTTCCTTTAATAATGTTTTCATTCAATATATTCTGCGAACAGCGTTGAATAGGCAGGTGCAATTCTTCAATTAATGCTTGTCTCCTTTACACCGTCTTCATCTGAGATATGGATTTGAATGACATAAATTTTATAAACAATTTATTTCCTTATATATGTCTTGCCTTATCTGTTCCTGGTCTTTTTATCGTCCTCCTCGCTTTATTGTTAGTGTGGACCAGAAGCAATCAATGGACTCAAAAAGGTTTTAAGATCCTCTATACTTTCATGATCATCTCGTAAGCTATTTGTTGAGTCAAAAGAAACTCCTAGGGCCACTTGTATGCATGTATCTTGTTTTATATTTGTACCTCTCATCATTCCACCTTTTACTTTTGCCATAAAGTCGGTAGGAATTGCGTCTAGAACAAATATACCGACGGCTATACAGTTAGGATTATGTTTTATGTTTGTGTATGGTGGGTTTTTTTAGAATGTTAATGGTGCTTTGATCAGTGTTTTTGCGAAATGTTTAAGTTTGAGTCTTTTAAAGTAAAAACTTTTTGATGGGCCGATTAATCCAGTTTTATATCCTTTTCAGCCATCATTGTATCCAACGGGATGCTCCTTTACTATCGAATGAACTCTATTCTCCCAGCTCAACATCCACTGAAGCGTCCATGGATTCCTCGAATTATCTATATTCTTGTCTCTAGTAGTATTCCACCAATCTTACTTATTTCTTTTATTATTGATCATGATAAGACGGAGGCATGGACTGATTTTAAACGGGTTTGTTTTTTTAGACTATTGTAATTGCAGACGATAGTGGAATTTAGGTTTTATTTATTTATGTGAACGAAAATAATTTAATCGAAACGATTTTGCGTGAAAATTTCATTTGTTTTATATTGTTTCAGCAGGCTCTAAAGATTTGATTATGCATAATTATATTGTTTTTTGTTTCGAAATACACTCATATTTCCCGACGAAAAACTCAAATAATAGCACGTATTACGTATAATCCAGAAGTCTAATTCCAGTTGTAGTCTTTCCTTTTTTTATCATGGTCATTTTGAATTCAGTCGTGATTGCCTCAATTGTTACATACACAATTCCATGTATCTTCCAATAATATCTTGATTCCAGCAATTCCCCTACGCTTCAACCTGGCAGCTAATTAACGTGAATACTATTTTCATCCGCTTGGCCACTGATAATTACTATCTCGTTCTCGGCCTCCTATGTTATTGTTTTATTTTAATCATCCCTGTCGCCTGTCTTTTTTTTCTATTCGTTTATTCCTTAAAACTGCTCCAGAAGCACGCTGCCAGTGCTTCGACTCGAACTGTCCAACTTCATATACAATTTCTATTAATTATCAAAGTTCAAGCGATGGTTCACGGCGTCCTATTTATCATTCCCTTAGTACTGATTGCTATTTCTGTTTTTATGGGAATGGAAAGGATTGGTAAGAGATGTAAAAATTGATTTAAAAAATATGTCTTTTAGATGTGATTATTTGCTTGGAATTAATCACAGGTCATAGCTCAACGATTTGTATATTCTCAATGATGTTAATGAATAAAAATTATAGGAATGCCATGGCTTTTTGGAGGAGAAATGGTGAGTGAAATATGACGTTACACTATGAAGATCAATTATTTTTGTGACTTTTTATGTTGGATATTAAAACAGGTTAATCTTTAGTTTATACAAAAAAAATTGGTTCATCTACAGTAACGTCTAAAAGTTTGGAAACTTTTATGTTTTCGCTATATCTCAGCTATAAATACAGTAGATTCGTTTAAAATTTGATAGTCAGGGTAAAATTGGAAGGGAAATACATTGATGTTATCCGTTTTCATTAAACCCATACACAAAAATTTTATAAACATTTACTGAAAACATCGCGGTGAAAAGTATGGAAGCAGTTTTTTTATATTGTTGTTGCATAACTATCTGGTTTTCCAATTTATATTATTAGTCTAACTGAAAAAAATTGTTTTAAGATGGGAAGTGGCAAAGGAATCTCATTAGATGTCCAACAGGCTATAATCAATGCAGTTACAACAGGAAAATATATTGAATTTTGTTTCTCTAGAATAAACACCCGAATTTTCAGACAAATCTGATGTCATAATATTATCAGCAGTTCCACCAGTAACAACAATCTAATTAATTATTAATATGTTATTTTACACCAGAATTGTCCGGGGGGTAAATAAAATTTTAATACTATTCATAGAAAAAGGTACTAATAATAATGCCGGTTCTATTCTCTCTTATCGAATCAGACGTTTTCCAATCTCTCAAAATGCTCTGACCATGAAGAACGGTTTCAGGAAAGTATTACACGAAAAAATTGACGTGGCAGTAGTTAACCAATCGTTATCCGATTAAATATCTATAGTCGAATTTAAATGCGATAGTTAGACAACATATCAAAAATGTGTAAAGAAAGAAAGAATTTTGCAGTTTTTCGGCTGTGCGCTCTCTTGTGACGTTTTATTCAGCCAACTCTTGTAATCATCCGCCGTTCGATGACCTATCCATCTACGTAACGGGTCGAAAAGAATGTTTGATAAATAACCGATGATCTAAAAAATATCGACAAGCATTTCAAGGACGCATAACAAAGGGAGAAAGGAAGATGATGGAAGAAGAGTATAAGAGGGTAAGAAATCAGGACTTTATTTTTTTTTTTTTTTTTTTGACTTCAAATTGAAGGAAAAAGTGGATGCTTGGTCATATAAATATCGGGATATTCAATTTCCGATCAAAATTCTTTTTGAATCACACTTTTCCAGCCATTCTCTATTCAAATTCCATACAGGTCAGTTTTACAGTGAACACCCGTATGCCTTATCAGCTGAACTCGACGAATTGTCTTCGACGTCACGGGGAGGGGAAAGAAAAAGGTGTTTATAAACCTGCCGGTTTAATTCTCTGATCGAATTAGTCGTTTTCCAATCTCTCAAAATGCTCCGGCTACTTTGTCTTCTTCTAGTATTGGCTGTGGTGACCAATGGACAATTGTGTAAGTTTTTTGATAGAAAATGCTGAATTATAATAGCCATGAAAAGTACGTAATTTCCAATAGAAGTACTTCAATAAGAATTTTTCTTATTAATCATGTTTACCTAAAAATTGTCAACATTGACCAAATAATGTTCAAATTTGAAGTTTCTTGCTTTCAAAACCGTCATTTTTCAGTAGGGATGATGTTAGGAAGAATGATGATGGGTCCAATGATGGGAGGTTATGGAATGGGGGGCTATCCGATGATGGGCTACGGCGGTTATGGAGGCTATGGAGGTTATGGTGGATATCCAATGTATGGTGGTTATTATGGTAAAAAGTAGACATTTTTTTATTCAATATCTAATAAAAATTCATACTGAACAACATTTACAGAAAATTCACAAAAAATGGTTTGTTAGAGTACTACAGATGAAAATAAATAAGGAAAAATAACTATATCTTTGTTTCAATGATTTTTCACAGAACATCCACACGAGCCCCCAGAACCGAGTCCAAAGTGTCGAAGATGACGCAGTCTTATCGAATAGAGAGCATACACTACTCGATCTCGAAAGCGGTCTAGAAACTTTTTTTCATACATTTTTTAAGGATTATTACGTTGTACGGTGATGAAATAATTCCCTCTTGATTTTTTTCGAATGCGTCAGTTAGTATTTTTCCTTCATGCTTCCGTTTTTTTCTCTAGTTGTTGTCGATGTCTCCAAACTACATAGGCAATAAAAAAAATTTTCATAGTTTGAGCTTCCGAGAATATTTGCTAATTTTTCTTTAATCTCCTCTTTTAAATAACAATATATTAATATTGTACTTTTCTTACGATCTTGGAACATAAATAAATCGAGTTGACCTTTTGCTTGAAAAGTGGCTCACACCTTGTTGATGTTCTTTCTGTGGGGTTCTGCTATACCATAAAGGCCTCCTCGTTGTCAACAATCCATTTATTTAGGAATTCAGATTCCTGCCACAGCTTTTCAATAGACAGTCCTCCATATTTAAAAATCATCGAATATTCGTATAAGTATGATGCGGAATGCTAAATTTGTGTTAGAAAAACAAAATCTAACTATGACGATACAGGAGGAAACCAAACAGAACCAAGGATTAAGCACCAAAGAAGACCACTTGTTTTTCTGAAAAATCAAGACATTTCACGCTATTTTTTGAAACAGAAATCAACACGCTTAAAAGATGAAGAATAACTAATCGCATGACGTGAAATCTCACATCAGCCCAAACAGTATCTTATTCAAAAAGCAACGTGTGAATAAAAAGCTAATGCTTAGGCGGTAAGACGTTAGAGTTAGTCTTTAAAACATGAGCTGCAACCTAATGGAGCACGTGCAGCACAACTTCAGAACTCTCCTATTGTTTGGAAAATGATGAGGCCTCACCGAACTCAAAACCTTGCTTACCCAAGAATCGCACTTGAACAAAGGCTATAAAAGAAAAAGAAAGCAGCAATAGCAGTACAGTTACCAAAAAAATTGCTGAAAACCCACTCATTTTTTTGATTTCTTGGTCGATAATATAATATACCTTGATTATTCACCTGACAGAGCAGCTTTTCTTTATAATATAACCACTAACTCCAGAATGGGTGCTAAGCTTTATTGTACAGCGGGTGAATGGCAAACATAAGGACTTTATGATAAGACAGCTATATAGGGACAGCTCTGAATGATGCTTACTGAAGAGTCAAGCGTCTACCAACCCCAATACTTTTTTGTCCCCCTAATGAACGAATAACCGATGGATTGTTGTGAGGTGTATGAGAACTGATTTCTCCAAGACTTAGTTGAACGGGTTTGTTCCATATCACTTTCCTCATGTCCAACGCAAAAGAAATGTCCTCTCCATAATGTTTCAGACGACGTAGTTCGCTAACGGTTTTCATAATTTCAACTGGTGTCATCGAGTGAATTATTCTTTGATTTCCATTGTCGATTTCCCTTTGAATACACTCCTTCTCCTCGCGATACTCCCCCAGCATCTTATTAAGATTTCTCCATTTATCCGTCTCAGTTAAACCCTAAATCAAATATTCACGTACTAATAGTAACGAACATTTCGGACAAGGTTTTCGATACAAATCTGTAAATAGGTCTCGGTGTTATCGTTGTACGGGGTCAAAGTGTTGTCTCTCAGGAAAATGGCAAATGTGGCCAAAGCCTTTTTTTTTCTCCTCCTCCGCCTTCAGTTCGTTCATTAGCAACACCTTCTCCCTTTTCAAGATTTCGATTCGTTCGTTCCTACCTTAGTCGAAGGATATAAAAGAAAGACTAACTCACTTTTCGCATTTTTCAGTTGCGCATCAACGTTCTCGTTCAATCTCTTCTCCACGAAGGCCTTGTTAATTTTAATAACAGTAACGTTTTCCCCGTGATTCGGACAGTACTCCTTGCCTTGCTCGTTCTTTTCCAAATGACCCGCAGCAATTATGACAATGGAATCTTTGTTGGCCAAGGTCGGATGAGATTTAATGTATTTCATCCGTTCTTTCTCGGTGTACTCCCGGTAAACTACACACTCTTTACAGAAGCTCAGTTCTTCGGCCGTCTTGTTTCCCTTCTGCATTTTCTCGTCTTGTTCATCCATTTCTTCGAGAGTCTTGTTCACCGCTCCTCTGATTTGAATGAGAGGTCCGTTCAGCTAAAGGATGCTATTTCTGGCTCTGTTAACTTGCAAGGAATCCTCTATACAGTGTGGCATAATGTTTTTGGCCCTGTTCATCATTCTTTGGATCTTCTCGCTGGAGATTCTATATCCCTCCGAGTACAGTTTCTTCCTGTCGGGGTCGGATAAACCCTATAATTCTGATGAAACCAAGCGAAGAGCCAAACCTTGGATATCATGGCCAAGTAGCGATAGGCGAAGTTGTCAACGACGAAGAGTGTCTCGTCTTCCTTCAAATCGATCAACTTCTTATGATCATTTTTTATTTTGTTAATCTGCTCCTGAATCTCCTTGAACATGATCTCCAGGGCATCTGCAGTGTCTCCCAGCTGGAGGGAGGTGGGGAAACAGAGAGAACTCACCTGGTAGAAACAGGCACTGCCCTTGGTGAAGCAGAACACGAGATTATTTAGGATCGAGCGGTGGAACTGCATGATCAGCTCCTTGAAGCAGTACTGGAAGATCTCCGTCAAGCGATATTTATCGGGCTCCATGACGAAACAGATGAGGTGAACCTCGTTAAAATTTTCCAAATACTCCAATACGTTCTGTATGTTTTTCTTGTCTAGAGCCACTCCCCGACAATCTGGAACAGTCCCTGTTGCAATGTTCATCCACACTACCTCCAATTCCGGGAGTGTCGATCAGACAGAAAATGGTGTCCCTCGTTTTGAAGTAGTGTGCCTCCGGGAATTGAGTGACTGACTGGCTCTCCTTGTAGATCTCGTTTTCTGAATCTCCAATTTTAATAGCGTGCTTCACTCCGTTGATCCTCGTCTTGAACTGGAAGGGGATCAAACAGGGCAGCTCGTTTTTCTCGGCCTCATCCATCGACGAGAACATCGTGTAGCAGGCGGTCGAATTGATGAAAGTCGTCTTGCCGACTCCCGTCTCCCCGATGATCAGGATGTTCTTCTGAGGATAAGGCTTCAGCTTGCTCAAGCAACTCTTCATCTCCTCAGTAGTGGCCGACTTCTCTTCTCCATAAGATTCTCCACTGCATTTGAACAGGAATTGGTCGGCTGCGAGAGAGCCACAGCTGAAGTTGTCTTTGAATTTACTAAGAAATGCTTACTCGCATATAAAATTTCCTTTGCAATCGAACTGAAGAATTGATTTGCACTCGCTGCACGTCCAAACCAAGGATTTGACTCCCTTGCAATCCTTCCCGGGACAGGGGAATTCACCGTAGACCGTCGTTGTAAAGTGTGGTCTATTCGGGTTGAATTTGCTCTGAGGAAAGGCCATGTTCATAACTCTCACTCTCTCCATATCGCCGAAACTGAAAGAGGGTGAAATAACTTTGTAGATATTTGTCACTGAACCTTTGAATTAACTGGACTACCATCCTTGCACATATCGTGCCGTAGAGTCCGACTAATTATTAAATAACCATCTACCACAAGACTACGGTCAAAACAATATCCTTGGAAATGGATTTTGTAACTATTGAAAAGTAGCACCTAATCAAAGGCATATGTGTGAGAATAGAGAAAAGTGGGAACTTGGATGTTCAGCGCTATGCACTGAACCTTGGCTTCCACTACTAATAAAACTTATATTAACGAATCCATTCAATTGATATTTATCTGAAGGTGATGATCACAAAGTAAAAATGATTAAACCTAAATGAGCAATTCCATTTGTTGCTTCAGACATTCTAAAATATCTAAAGTTGAAAAAAAGCGTAAGTATAAAATAGAGTCACCACTTAGGGCTAAAGTAAATGAATAATTTTTACTACTCAACACTTCCTTCTCGTGTTGCCCTTCCTGTGTTACGAACAACATTGACTGATATTTTATTCATAAATACCGATGTCAGATCAAAAAGAAAGTGCAAGAGAATTTAGGAGAGAAGAATGTATGAGAAACAGAAAAAACAATGTAGTTATATTTCCAAATAAAATTCGATAAGGGTTGTTTCCATTAATTAATTGCAATAATTTCTGTTGGTTTTCGCGCAACCAAATATACGTGACACTTAGAAGAAATGTTCATATAAAAATAATGGCGAAAGACGATAGAACGAACACAAGTCAATCAATATTCCGATAAGAGCGATAAGTGAGTTATATATATATGCATAAACGAACAAATCATCTAACTGTCACTAATCCTTTAAATAGATCGTTCCATCGTTTTGATGGATTGCTTGGAATTGAAAAAGCTAGATTGGCGACCCTCGTAAGGGCTTCTCACCCTTGCTTATCGCCGACATTTCATAGTAACCCACATTTGGAGAATGATGCTAGACAATATTTAGAAAAACAATGTTAATCAACAGCTATTATAGTAAAAACATTTTTTGTATTTTTACTTACAATCTAATAAAAAAGTTCACAATGAATAAAATTTACAGAAAATTCAGAAAAAAAAATGGTTTAGAGTACTCTAGGTGATGAGAATACTTAAACAAATAATGAAAAGATCTATTGAAATAAAAGAAACCAGATTAAAGAAGGAAAATCACCAAATCTTTGTTTTCCATCGGTTAGGAAATTAATTTTAGACTGATTTCTCATTGACCAAGTGAAAAGCCTTGCGCCAGAAGTCATCATCAATATCGAGAAAAAAGCTACGATTGAAGGAGATAACATTCCAGGGGCCTTCCACCGAAGGAGCGACTTCAAATTGGTATTGGAGAACCGTTTGGGTAGGTATTTCTTCCCTGTAAATATCGAGAAATTAAAAAGAATAAAAATGTGACAAAAATAAAGTAAAAAATATGGTAAATATTAGCAGCATTTCCTATAAATAAAAAAAAGACTTACAAGAAGGGATTGACGACGATTTTGGACACATAAGTCGTTGAAAACTCAAGATCTTCTCTAATTGTCTTTATTTCATGACCGGTCAACGGTACCTCACTGTCGCTAGTGTGATTGGAGGTTTTCTATAAGTTAAATTAGTTATCAGAGGCAGTTTCTTACCTTTAGTCCACTTTTTCTCACATAAATTGGAGCCAGATTGTTGAAAGAGGTCAGCGATGGAGAAGGAAGATTGAAGTCCAACTCGATGGCTCCATATCCGACAGGACGATAGCCAGATGGAGAGACTGTAAGGTTGGAGAAACCACTAATGGTATAGGCGTGGCCACGAAATATGACGAGGGTTTGGTTGGGAGATACTGAAAGACTAATTTTAGAAGGCAAATAAAAAGGTGAATTTCATTTCTTTGAAAAATCATTCTTTCGATCACAATTGGTATGTTGTCTAAGACATAAACTATTGCATTTATGTAACTCAGAACTGTAGCTGCATATACTACAACTCCGTATGGATAAAAAAACAAACCTTCCAACTCCCATTTTTGCTGCTTTTCATCCAATTGAATCTTCAATAGGTAAATGGCCCAGCATCCAAGTCCCAGAATGGCTAACTTGAAGACCAGACCGAGGAGAAACCGTATATATGAGTGGCTCTTTGTTGTTTTTTGATGCAATTCTTCAGCAGCTTCGACATCGTAGGTCTTCTCTAGACAGATAGGACACATTGCAATAGGAAAGTTAGACAATAGAATGAAGAAAAGAAGAGCAAAGTTCCTTCTTGAAGCGAAGAAGCGCGCGTCGGAAGAGAGAAGCAAGCTTTTGTAAAAAGCTTTGAAGCGAGGTGGAGTAATATGAGAATAAAGAGTTGCGTTTGAAGGTTAACAAGGAAGAAATTGAAAGAGATTAGTTGAGAAAAATTGAAGTTTAAGAACGAATTTTTTGACATCAAAAAACTCCATTTATGGAAGGTTACTTAATAATGAGTTATTTGTCAGTAGCATTTTCTCTGTCCCTTTTTCTATCGCTAAAGAAGCTACGCTCATTACGTAGATGGAGCAATAAAAAAAAGGTTGAAGATTATAGGATTTAGAAATAACGTCACAAGTTTCTAGGAAAATTACGAAATTTCGATCAAAATTTTCGGTTAAAGAAGGGAATTTGTATTAGAAAGGTAGCAGAATTTAAAAATTCAACTATACGTAAACATGATTACTTATGTTTCATTAATTTATTTTGGTTTCACTAAAAACGCCTATTTTTAAAATAATACTGTTTAAAATTGCAGAAGAACTATTTCGGGAGAATGTGTTATGAATTGCGATATCACGTTGGTTCACATAAATCTCAACTTTTTACATTCTTCTCCTTTCTACTTGTCTATTCAATGATCAAAATTTATAGATGAATCAACATTTTGTCTAACTGTTGTGTTTTAAAATTCTCTGAATGAATTATCAATTTGTCCACTTTCCCTTACATTTTCTTCTCACTTTTTTGACCTCTTTTCTTCCTAAAGTGGGCCGTCATCGGCGAGAGTCTCGCCCGCCGTGTCACTAGGTCGAATCATTCGGCGCCGATGTTATCTCTTCGGCTGCTTTTCTCTATACAGTTGCTTCCTTCTTTTTTTATATTCTTTTAATTTTTATTCTTATAGATCCAAAAAATGGAGGAGCAGAAGCCTCGGCGATCGCTCCGACCCGTCGCCCTGGCCTCTGTCGCCTTCGCTGCAGTATCAGTAATCTCATGCATCATCACCTTACCTCTGGTCTATCATCATGTTCAAAGTATTCAAGCCTATATGAATAATGAAGTGGAATTCTGCAAGGTATGCACGTTTTTAGCCAATAATTGATGAATATTTATAGACGAGATCACGTGAGATGTGGCGAGAAATGGTCTTAGTCCAGTCGGCTACTGGTATGCCGGTCAAGGTTCGTCGCCAGGCACAATATGGAGCTCAACCATTGGCCGATACCACGCAACAGGCTTCTCACGGAGGATCTTGCTGTTCTTGCCAGGTCGGTCCACCTGGACCCCCAGGACCACCAGGACGAGATGGTCGACCAGGTGCACCTGGCCGACCAGGAAATCCTGGACCACCGGGTCGTGACGGAACACTTCTCCCTGGACCACCGCCGAAACCACCTTGTCAAAAATGTCCGCCAGGCCCGCCGGGACCATCAGGACCTCCAGGACCTAAAGGACTACCCGGACCGCAAGGAGATCCCGGAACTTCGGGCCATGATGGAGTACCAGGTCAACCGGGTCCGCCAGGACCGTCAGGACCACAAGGACCACCTGGTGTGCCAGGAGAGAAGGGACCGACAGGAGATCCGGGAAAAGTTATCAACGGAGCTCCACCTGGACCACCTGGTCCTCCAGGACCACCTGGACCACAAGGTAAGAGTAAATTTATAAATTATAAATGTTCTTTAGGACCACCCGGACCACCTGGAAAAGATGGACAGCCAGGAAGACCCGGTCCACCAGGACCACCTGGTGATCCAGGAGAGAAAGGAGTCGACGGTCTTCCCGGACCTCACGGACCTGCAGGACCCAGAGGACCACCAGGAATGCCCGGCTCATGCGATCATTGCCCACCACCACGATCCGGACCGGGATATGTTAAACTGCGATAAAATAAAGAATTTTAATGTAAGATAGAAAATATAAATATCACACTCATGCTAACATTCACTTTCCCTTTATTTCTTCTCTGGGTGATCGAACTTTATCGTATAATTTACTCGTTAACGTGATATTATAGGATTATTACGTCACAGTCACGTGAAACATAACGGAGGTCCAACTCTAGAGATCAGTAGCTTATGTTTTTGCTGTTTTTCTGTTTGATCCATCCGATGATTAAATGGCTCATTTCTCAGCAGAATTGATATTATGTCCTGTGGCTTTTCAGGAAATGTTTAGAGATTTATTAAAGGAATTTAAATTTCTCGGTACATTTAAAGAAAACAAATTTGGATTGGCTGGAAGGAAAATTTTGGGTAAAAATCAAAATATTTGACCATGAATCATGTGTACGTATGGTTTACCAAGGAAAGGTTAACTATGGTCGAATAGCGATCATATAGTTGATGGATGAAGAAATTATTTTCCATTCAAACATTATAAAAATAATCCAATATAATAGCAATAGCTCTCTACCATGTTATCTCCTTGAGTTTCATCACTTGCGACCACCTGTTTCTTTGCAACGGTCACTCTACACTTTGCAAGAACCTCCGAAATCCTTTGCAGCTGCAAAGTTTTGCAAGATTCACCAAGTTTTTTTGGTTCAGTAACCTATCTCCTATTACCTCAACATTCAAACTTTGCCTACGTCAAGAATTACGAGACAGAGAGCATCGTTTCCAATACTGATTCACAATAAACCCTCATCCCAAAAAAGATGGCGGATTACAAGATGACGGGCGATCAAAACATCCTCCTGTTATTGTCGACTTCGGCAAGTCGCGTGTGACCACTGTTTTTTTAGGTCACCGACTGCCTTTTGTGCTCGAAGTATCGTTTCCTTTTGTTCACTTCTTTTGCCACGCGAGAGGCTGTCGTATGCATAAAAAGTCCCGGATTTTAGGGAAGGCGTCATTTTTGTTTTGTGTTGCCCACTTTCGCATGTTCTGCTGAGATATCTCCTTTGGCTGCTTAAATTGTTCCCTGGTAGTTCTGTGTCTTATTTATTTACAGAAATTATAAAAAGGTATACAAAAAGATGTAAAAGGTACATAAATTTCACGCGAGAATAACAGCGTAAAACTGTTTATATTTTTAGAATATCTAACAATAATTTTTTAAGTTATTATATTTTTACAGATTTACTTACATCAAAATTGCCAGAAGGTAACATAAAACAAAAAAAATTGCAGGATTTGGCGCCATTTTATTATCTGTAAAAATTGCACCACCATTACGACATTTTTTGATAGTGTCTGCTACTGCTACTTTACCTTCTAGTATTTTTCCTTTTTTGGTACAACTTTAGGCAAAGAGTTTAAAATAGTTCGGTTGGATAAATTAAAATATGATACAGAAGACTCTTGGTGTTAGGTCCGAGTCTACAGGTCCTGACTACGCAGTGATAGATATAAATTCCCATCTTTGTAACGTCTAAAATATATAGCCCAACTATAGTACGGTTGTTTCTCTAGCATTCTTCTCTCGACGTAACACTTGGTATACATTTTTAGTCGTATCCATGACTCGAGAAAAAAGATTTTGACGATCTTTTCTAAATAAAATATACCTCTTAGGATAATTTTGAGCTTCAAAAGCCTTAGTATCCAATTGTTTAACACCGTCAAAATTCTTTAACAAATCGGTATCTGGAATGAAGAATCAGAAAAATATTTACGTTGGAAAGAGTTCGATTAGCACAAAGAGGCGATCCCGTATTGGGATCGACCATTTTACCATTAAATATGTCTCCTAGGGTTTGAGCCTCGGTGTCAGATTGATTTTAGAGCTTATAACATGGAGAGATTGAAGATAATTGTTCAAAATTCTCAATTCATTTCCTTTTCAATTTACCTGAGTCTGAGTCTGCATTTTTCGACTGTTATTCTATTTTTATTGGCTTGCATAACCTTGTTTCATTGTGCTGATCATAAAGCAACGACAATAATTTTTGCAAATTACCAGTCGTCGTTTTAGACAGCTATAAATGACTCAACTCAAATGAAGCTATTTCTCGTTGATAAAATAATCGTAATTCTTTCAAAATCACTTGTTTCTGCCGTCATTGTCAATTACTCGCTATCATCGTTTTCTTCTATTTTTAGCCGCGCGAATTAAGAAAATTGTTCACAGTTCAACGATAGAATGGTCTTCTAGGAAAAGATCATTTGTTTTTTGGTGTTTGCCATTGGTTTTGTTGGTTTCTTAGGAAAAATTATGAAGGTTGAGCCCGCCCCTAGGCCACAGTAGTCGTCGTTCCGGAACAGCCAACAGCGGTGGTTAGAGAGCTCTCAAATGTTCTCCTATGATAATTTTAAAGTTTTTTTCAACATCTTTTTAAGTTGCTGTTAGTTCTTTGAGCCCCATGTAAATGCTTCATCTATTGTAGTGCCTAAACCGCAAACAGTCTTGTTTGCAACATCGTTCTAGTTGCACAGACGCAATATCTCGATTGCACACAACGTCCCTTCATCTTTTCATTCCAAAATCTTTTTCTCTACAACACTGATCACTCTTCTTATATTCCAACAATATGCTAAAGCAAAGTGGCAAAAAGTAGACATGATGATGTAAACTGCAGAAAAAAAAGTCAGATGAGTCCATGGATAAGAGCCTGATTAGGCTTTAAATGACCAATATCATGGATCGGTTTCAACTGGAATAAAAAAATTTGTGGCAGCAGTTTGCGTTGTAGACTATATATAGACATAATTCGCATTGTAGTCATTTTGTAGTCAGCTATACTTTTTCTGGTTAGTGTAATATTCTAAAAATGGGGATAGACATAGTACGTTGAAATTTTCTTTTCGGAAAATATCAAAATTGAATGATTTTGGAAAATAATCTTGTTAATATAATGAGTTTCTTTCTACGGTGCTGTACACACGTGACGATTAACATGAGACGAAATTAAAGAAAAATAAAGATATTTTTTCAACATAAAGAATTTGAGAATAAATCTGTCCCGATTTGGTTTCAAATATACATTTATGCCTAAGAATGATAAAAATTAAATAAAAAAAACATATGAAACGTGTTGGACAATTTTTAGCATTTTCTTTTATCCATTGACTTAACGTTATTTCTGCTCCGTTGCCTGTAGTTTATCCCTCGCAAATCTTTTACAGCTCGGCGCATAAATCACGCGACAGTGTCGCTTCTCACGTGTAATGCATTTATCTCGATTTGAGTTTTTTTTAGCTATTATTGCTATCTTGAGGCGAATCTAAGAATAAATAGTATTTTTCAGTATAATCATCATGAAATCGGTCCTTCTCCTCGTCTTTCTACTAGCTGTTGCCTGTCAAATGGGAATGGCGGGTGAGTTGGGAGCTTCATTAGGGAATAAAACAGTATGAAAAGGAGGTTAAAAAATCCGAAAATTGAGAAAGTCACCTTTGTGTGCAACAACAGCTCCTTGTGACTTTCTGTGAAACAATATTACATTTACAAAAAGTTCATTGTTAAGGCAAAACTATCCTTTAAAAGGATAGCTTGCGTTAATTTTAAAAAAAGATTCAAAAATCTTGACAAAATAAGCCGTCTTCTGACTTCTTTCATCACATATTCTGTTTGCTTGTTTTAGCCCACGCAATGTCTCCCTCATTTAATTCCAGCATAATGAGATGCCATTGAAAAAAAGGAAAGGATAAACAAAAAAATTTTGAGCTTTGACCACAAAAGGAGAAATGACAATTTTTTAAAGACAAAAGAAGAGAACCACACATGGCAACGATGGTGGTCCTCTCTTCGAGGTGTGTAAAATAAGCGGTCTCTTAATTTCTCTGATTAATTTTTTAAACGTTTAGAGATTTTTTGAACTCTCAAAATATAAAGAATCTAGTGATCTAGTTAAAAAAAATTAAAATCTGATCTGTTTATTTTTAATCTGTATAATAAAATCATGACGGCTATATCGTCACAATTTTATTATATCTTTTTTTACCAGCTGGAAAATGTGGCGTTTAGGTAGTCTGTCACACGTTATATAATTTGACAAACAGCAATTGATATACAGAAGCAGTGAATCAATGAAAATTAGAAAGTAAAGGGGTAGAGAATGAGAATTTTCGCTTCAAAAAATACAAAAAAATTAAAGGTTAAAAATATCAAAAAACTAGGTTGAGTCAAACCCAGATGTTGTTTTTTATAGAGATGAAATTTCGCACTGCGCTATGGAAATAAATTTCAAAAAAATGTTAGAAGCGAGCAAATTACATAAAAGTGCATAACGGGTTGTGTGAGACATTTTTATTTTTCTGCGTTCCATATTATAGAATCTAGATACTATTTAATGAATTGTATAAAACGAAAGAAAAACTTAAATACCAGTTCAGAGAGCTATTTGATCATAGTTAGCTTTCCAGCAAAATTGCAAATTTCCGTCTGAAGATACCTAGGTGTATTGTAGATTTATAGGAGCTGCTTGGCATCGCAAATTCATCGAAGAATGCAATCCCCATTGTGGAGACTATAGTTACCCTCTGTACAAGAATGACGGAATAATGGACTGCTGCGCCAAACACACTGACAACGATGCCAGCATGAAGGACTGGCTGTGTCATCGTAACACGGCTATTTGCATCTATGAATGATCTCTTCTTTTTTTTCCAGTGGGATTTCTGTATATAATTGTTTGAATAAACTCTCATTTTGCAGACAAAAGACAAACCAAGATTTACGTCAGAGGAGAAATTGCATTGTAACCTACTGATTAGTCATATTTAATCGGAAGAATAATCAGCCGACCGGAAGGTGGAGCATTTTTGCAGGGAAATGAGGGAAAAAGAGGAAATGTAGCTTCGTAAAGCGATCTAGTATAATGAGAATATAGGAGTCGGCAGAATTTTGGAATTTGGTAATGCTGAATACAAATTACGAATTCATTTCAATATTCCTTTATGTCAGATTGCTTAGAAAGTCAAAGTTGGATTAAATAATGCTTTTGTAGATAGTGTCTGATGAAAATTTTATGCGGAAACGGGTTTAAGGAACAATGTTTTTTATACGTAAAGCCATATTTTTTTCTGAACTTTTTCGGCAGGATCGAAACTAATTTTGATTGTTCCAAAGATTTCTTTGAAACCGATTCTTAATACTTTAATTTTAAAATGCTTAATAAGGACATAATTGAATTAAGGAAACTGTTTAGTAGATAAAGGTTGAGTTCTGAAGAATATGGAAGATCGATGTAATTTCTGCGTTGGGATCAAGCATTTCATCATGATACATATATATCCTAGGATAAATTTTTTTTCCCTTCAATAGATAAATAAATGAAAAAGAAATAAATGAATGAAGTGATTTTATATTTCAAAATTGACGTCAATGTGTCCTTTTGCATAACTGTTTTCCTTTCTTTTGTTTCTTTCATCTACTTACATATATTTTCTTACATTCAACAAGCATCTTCTCCCCCTCCGGTTCTTTCCTTATCAGTCCGATCTCTCTTTTTTACTCCCACTTGCCGAGGTCAACCTGCGTCGTCGAAAAGCTCGTTTAACGTGTGCAAAACTACCGATTACACAACGGACCGCCGCGGGTATTCCGGTTTGCCCACGACGTCCTTGCTGCCCTAGGAGGTATTTAAAAGACGCAGATCTAGCAAGTGTCAGGCAGTCGTCGTTCAGCCATGGACCTCGAACAGCGTATCAAGGTATCGCCTTCTCTCCTTTATGGACTAATATCTCTTCTAGGCTTACCGCTTCGTGGCCTATTCGGCCGTCACTTTCTCCGTCGTCGCAGTTCTCTCCGTCTGCGTGACTCTTCCGATGGTCTACAACTATGTCCATCAGGTGGGAAACTTGATTTTGTTTGTAAGATATCCAATGCGATGTAAAGCTTGGATAATTCAATGAAAAAAGCGCCGTTGACAAAATGGCTGTTAGTTCGACTACATTCAAGTCCTTTTTATTTATTTATTTTTTTAAACTAAGAAATAGTAAAAAAATTGCCTAAAATTACAGTCATTTAAAGAATATTTATTGATTGGAATTGACGGATTGTTCAAAAAATATTCAAAATTCGCTTCTAATCGAGGATTTTTTCAGGTCAAGAGATCTATGCACAACGAGATCAACTACTGTCGTGGCTCTGCCAAGGACATCTGGACTGAGGTCAACCATTTGAAGAATATCCCCGCCGGAAACCGTACCGCCCGTCAAGCTGGTTATGGCGATTCTGGAGTCGCTGGAGGCCAACAGGCTGCCGGTGGATGTGATGCTTGCTGTCTTCCTGGTGCCGCCGGTCCCGCTGGAACTCCCGGAAAGCCCGGTCGCCCAGGAAAGCCTGGAGCTCCTGGACTTCCTGGAAACCCTGGCAAGCCACCTCAGCAACCTTGCGAACCCGTCACCCCACCACCATGCAAGCCTTGCCCTGCTGGACCACCCGGACCTCCTGGACCTCCCGGACCTGCTGGAGATGCTGGATCTAACGGACAACCCGGTGGCCCTGGAAACGATGGCGCTCCTGGACAGCCTGGACCTAAAGGACCTTCCGGACCCAACGGAAACCCTGGAGCTCCTGGAGCACCTGGACAACCCGGACAAGATGCTCCAAGTGAGCCAATTCTCCCTGGAGAACCTGGACCGGCCGGAGCCCCTGGACCACAAGGACCTCCTGGAGCACCCGGACAGCCTGGATCTGATGGACAACCCGGTGCCCCTGGACCTAAAGGACCCAACGGACCTGATGGACAGCCAGGAAACGATGGAAATCCAGGAGCCCCTGGACAGGCCGGACCCGCTGGAGGTGCTGGAGAGAAGGGTATCTGCCCCAAATACTGCGCCATCGATGGTGGAGTCTTCTTCGAGGATGGAACTCGTCGTTAAATTTGAAAATAAACCTTCAATTGCTCAGTTTTTGTTGAATTGAATTTGACTCAAAATCAGTTCTAGCGGAGAATAATTGGTCTAGAACGTCGGGCTTTCTCCTTGAAAAGGGTCATTTACACGGCAATACTTACGGTTTGTCTGAAAGTGGCTTCAATTGCACTCAAATGGCTTCAAAAACCTTGTAAAATGTTTTCGCAATGCGATCATGTATATTTATGTACCTCTAATGGATTCGACTTTAAAGAGTGATGAGCTTTTTTGCTATTATTCTAGGCTTTTATCTTTACAAATTAATTAAGTATCACTCAAAATCCATTGGTTTGAAGGTATTGATGGGCATATTCTCTTTTATTGACAAGTTTTTTGTCGTCACACTCGTATTTCGTGCTAGTTGGACCGATTTTTTTGGCCGTAAAAGGAAGATAGACAAGCAGTCGCGACGGAGGGTGGCATTCCTTACTGTAAACAATTTATCCATCGGCTTGTTTGAAACAAAACAGGGAGGGGAAGGTAGGCGATTTGTTAGATATAAATAACTGGCCATTGGAATGAGTATAAAGAGTCCTGAAGAACAAAAAGAAGCTGTTAATATAGTTTTTACAGATGAAAAATTGACTCTATTTTGGTACCTTGGAGACTATTTGATAAATTTCTGAAAGATCAAATTACATTACTTTTTCAAGTTACTTTAGGTTTTTACCAATTCTTTGAGAATATTTTTGTCCCTCTCCTTAAATCTGATTTATCATCGCTTCCTGCTTCTCTCTTTGAACCGCTTTTGATACCCGGAAACGGGGTCATCATTAGTCGCCAAGTCTAGTCTTTAGATACTGAAACCCATATATATTATTATATTTTTTTTGTATTTTATTACTTTTTTCAGAATAGCATATATGCTGAAGTCATTTAATGGACATATTTAGCTGTCTTCTCTCTATCTCCGACAACGATAGTAACCTTGAGAGGCGCAATGGCAAGGACAAAATTACAAAACGTTGTTTTGGTCAAAAATGAAAGAGATGACAGAAAAAAAAACCGAAAAAAGTCAAAATAGAGCCATTTCCATCCTAAAATGAAAAATATATAGATGATCCTAACATATTCTCTATTCGATCCAGTTTTTTTAATATAAATGATACTATAGAATCTTCTGTCAAGAATAATTAGAAACTAGGATGAAATATTTTATTTCAACTGATTCTATCTAAAAATCCCCGTATTTTTATGGCGGTGCTTGAAGATCGAGAAGGAAGACGGGGAGGAAGACTGTAACGATGAATTAAATCGGCTCTTCTAACCTCTGGAAGACTCTGAAAAAATATATTTAGGCCATTTTAGCTAAATCTGAAAAAAAAATTCGCAAAGCTAGTCAAGGAAAGTCTCTATTATACCTCTTCTTGGCTCTCCTCATCCTCCTGTTCCCTCTTCGACACTATCTCATCCAGCTTTTTCCTTAAACCTGGAACAATCATTGTTGCCAGTTCAGCAGCCGGCTCAGAGGATGTCGACGGCATAATAGAAGAACCATATTTTACCCGGTAATAAGTATCCAGAGCCTGAAAAAAAGTAGTTTTCTTTTTTTTTAAATTCTTGGTCTCATCATGTTTAATGTTAATCATACAAGTTTTGTTGTTTTGATACAGCGTAGGTGAGCCAGTTGAACAAATTAGATCATATTTGATCAGAAGGTAGATCAATTTGACCTCGTTTTATGTCACAAACTGACAACACAAAAAAGAAATGAAAAAAAAAACTCTTAATTGACCCACTCAAACCATATGTATCAATTAGCCAAATTAAAAAGTTAAAGCTTTTCTGACTCTTCTCTACGAGATTTGTAACTTTCGTTTATCTGAAAATGCTTCCCGACAAATCCCTCTTTGACTCAATTTTTCGGTCAAAAGACCACCGGTTCAGGATATTTTGAAAAACATAAACATGAACACGTCAGATGAATATGATCAATCATAGTACATGTCGGATAAAAACAGGGCGATTAACAGATTCAGCGCGATCAGACACAGTCTGATAAACAAGGCCTACCTCATCACAGGATTCGATATTTGAATGAAGGCAGACAGATTTGGCTGTTTCGAAGGCTTCCTTAGCATGACCTGTGATTACTGGATTCGTAGAGTTTTCTTTATTATCGGAGAAGGAAACATCGCTATGGGTGTCGGAAGAGACCTGAAGAAAAAGAATTTTTTTAAAAACGGTCCTATAGATATATTTTTTGCCTAAAATACAAATTTTTATCAATTTACAGTTCAATCGAGTTCTCTACGAGATCCACAAGTTTGGTGAGCAGTGTAATCCGAAAAATAACTAAGAGAAGGCTAATTTTGGTCAAATTTCGAGGAAAGCCTTTTTACCTGTAAATTCATGGGCGTCGCTCCAATCGGCATTGGAATATTGAATCCTCCAAGGGATTTTCGCCTAGTTTGAGCCTTGGCAGCGGCTGACATCAGAGTTTGAGCGATATTCAATGGATCCATCTAGTTTTTTTTGTAGATATTGATGGGATGATTTCTTTACCTCTTGAAGATCCGGTAGGCGGAATTTCGATTCGACGTTTTGCTCCGTATCGGAGAAATGAAAAAGGCCGCGTGGAGTCTCGACTGGATTCCCGGAAATATCTTCGAAAAGAGGTTGTGAAGAGCTCCCTTCGGTTTCAGTTTCAGTAGGAGGAAGAGTGAAACGGAATTGAGATCGAACAGGAAAAGCTGAACAAGAATGGAAAATAGTAGTTTGGAACCCAAAATGAGTCGTATTTGCTCCAAAATTATCAACAAAAAAAACGATCGAAATAGCGCTCTATTAGTCTCAAAAACCTTCAAGGACGTCGTAGCGATCACAAAAACCATTAAAGGAATTCTCTAATGGGAGCCCTATTTTCAGCTCAAAAATATTTATACAACATTTTCCATTTTCTAGCATATTAGTTCTTGTTAAATTGGTATGGACCAAAAATAATTTTACAAGATTACTTTAAACCTATTTTTTAATATTTGAAATTTTTAGGCTTTTCTTATATGCCAAACGGTAGGAGATTTTTTTATAGAACCTAAATATAGCAAAAAAAGGAAAAAATAAGAAGATCAAGATATTTATGATTCTGAAAACGTGTTCTGATGTTGTGTTGAAACTAGGATTTCTTGACTTATTTTCCTCAAAAAATGATTTGATCTCGTTGAGTTTCCCCAATCGGATTTGACGTCGTTTTGAATCCAGACATACAAAAATGTCAGCCTATTGTATCTCGGAAAACAACACTAATCCCGTAACAAATGGTATAAAAGCCCATTGAACCTCAAAAAAACCATTGCCCACCTCATTTTTTCCTTTTCCAGCCTAAGCAAAAAAAAGTCATAAAGTAAGTTTTCCTTTAACCTTTGGATCTTTTCCAGTAATACTTGCGAAAAATTAAATGGGTCAAAAACACAGATGGGCGGAATATGCTAAAACATAGGAAGTTTTGTATAGAATCCGAATTTAACAAGTGAAAAAAATAGAATAATTTAATTACTACATGTTCACTGTATCCTGTCCTTAATATCTTGACGGTACGGTAGGATTAGAAAAAACGGGAAAGGTCAAATTTCGGCGGATTACGGTAGGAAATAGTCGCATTTTTGACCCAAAAATAGAAAAATTTGACCAACCTTTAAATAAAAATAATAGAAGCAGAAGAACTTCAGGCTCGCATCGCATGGAAAAACAGCTTACATACCACTTTTTAAGTGCTGAAAAAAGCCGTTAATAGGACGGAGAAAAAAAAGGAATAAAATTGGGAAATTTATTAGAAAGATGAATTTTTGGGTGCAAATATTATCGTTGTTCAATTAGAATTCATTCTTCATTTTTGAGTAGTTAGATAATATGACCAAATACGGTTAAAAGAAAAATATTAAAAATTTAAATTACAGAAGACTCGAACCAGTTAGTTGAAAAAAAAATCATTTAAAAAAATGAATTAGAAGAAAAAAGGTTTAAAAAAAGATTTAAGAAGAAGAATAAGCAAATGCATTTTGGCCTTGAAAGAGTCGTTTTTTAAATATTTTTAAGTATTTCAAAGTTGCTCAATAGTTTCTAAAAAATAATAAAAAATTAATTGACCCTATAATATTTAAAATTTAAGTAGAAAATAAAGAAAAATGGAAATAATTTTAAAGGGTGTATTGTGTGCGTCCTAAACATAAGCAAAAATTAAGTCAAAACCTTCCCCAAACACTCTGAAAAAGCCAAGTTTAAAAACCAGTAAATGCGATAAGAAACAATAAGTGACATGTGGGAAGTCGAATAGAAAGATATCGATATGTCTTCCCCTCTCTTTCTCTCTCTCTATTTCCCGTCGCCGCGGCCTAAATACCCTTCATTCGACCGTCGCTTGATCTATGGAAGTTCGTGGTTCGAATGACCGCAGAGACACGCACGCACCCATTTTGAAGGACAACGCTAAATTAACTTGACGGGAGCAGAAAGTATTTCGGTTCAAACAAGGAATGTGTCGGTGCAACAAGTGTACCGTTTCGAGCTACACAAACGTGACAGTTAGAAACTGATAAAATTGCGAGCAAAAATTTGCGTAATCGTCATTTTACATTTGTGTAACATCGTTTACATTGCAGAACCTCTTAAAATCTCAATTCTTTCAGAATGCTTCTTCTTCTAAACTCCATGGTTCTAATTCTCTCCGTTACTATTGCCCAACCTCTCCCGGCCAACACCTTTACCTTTGGTCTCAGTTCCCTACCACCGGGTGTATCCCTCCCTCCTGGTTTTTCTGTTTCTCCAGGACCACCGTTACCACCCGGAGTCAGTGCCCCAATTCCACCAGGAGGAGCGATTACTCCTTCACCTGGTGTCTCACCTCTTCCCGGACAAATTGGACCCCTACCTGGACCAGCCATTGGACCTATCGGACAACTATCGGGAGGAATACCGCAAAATCCATCAATTGTTGGAGGAGCTCCAGTAGGACTTTCGCCTTCACCACTAAGGAATCCTGAGTTAATGTGAATTTGAAAAAACCAACTTATATATTTTACTGTATAAATGAGTAAATAGGAACATTTTGAACTTCATATATGCTATCTATCTGGCACAAGGAACAATTTTGTATTTCTTAGACAACTTGACACCCAAGAATTTGAATTCAACGAGTTGCTCTAGGGTACATATTTTATGTAGACAAGGCCGATTGTCTACACTCCTTTCTTCTGTATTTCGTGCCGAGGAAACTCCATTTTTGTTGTTGAAGTTTCGTCAAATCCCATCATCTACCTACCAGACCGGTTTTTAATGCAATTTTGATCCTCCTAGGCAATTGAAGTAGAAAGGGAGTTAAATTCAACATTTAAAGGTACTCTAAAACGTAAAATGATTAATCAGACCGAGAAATCCTCCTCATTGATGGACACCCCCCACGTCAGTAACAATTTCTCTCGAAAACTCTCCCTTCGTCAGATAACCGATGATCCAATAGATTCTCATCAAACTTTTCATTCAGTCATAATGAGTCATCCGTTTACTGCCATTTTTTAATTCTGTTATTTTTTCCATCTACAGACTGATGTGGATCTCAAAATCGCAACCTGAATCATTACTCTTTGGTCTCAATGTAAAAATTTGCTGAACCAACAGAATCAGCTGGGAAAATATTAGCAGAAAATGGGTATAAAATGAGTGGAACTGAGGCAATTTGGAGGTCAACAGCAAGGAGGACAGCAGCCACCTATGGGAGGCCAAACTGGAGGTCCACAGCAAGGAGGACAACAGCCACCCATGGGAGGTCAAACTGGAAGTCCACAGCAAGGAGGACAACAGCCACCCATGGGAGGTCAAACTGGAGGTCCACAGCAAGGAGGTATTCAAGCTGTCTCCAGAGCTAGATCGTATCAAATTTTAGTATCAGTTATTAAATATCGACTGATAACGAAATTATACCACTTAGCCTTAGTGAACTATTTAATCCCCCTCTATGACATTATTTAGGCCAACAGCCACCTATGGGAGGCCAAACTGGAGGTCCACAGCAAGGAGGACAGCAGGGAGGACAACAGCCACCCATGGGAGGTCAAACTGGAAGTCCACAGCAAGGAGGTATATGATACCTTTGGCATCACAACAGTATTTTTAGGACAGCAAGGAGGACAACAGCCCCCTATGGGAGGTCAGACTGGAAGTCCACAGCAAGGAGGACAGCAGCCACCTATGGGAGGTCAGACTGGAGGTCAACAGCAGGGAGGACAACAGCCACCCATGGGAGGCCAACGTCCCCAAGGAAAATAAATCAGCACATTCCACCCCAATATCATCTAAATTTGGTAAATTTCTCGGACAATAAAGATAGTTTTAAAAATTTCGAAATAACTTGCGCTATTGTAGACGGAACAGGATGAGTTAGTTTACCATTTTGATGGATGACATCAGGGCGACAACATTGACATCAACAATGGTTGAAAGAGACCAGATGAGATCAACGCCATGCTGTTGGTATATAAATTTGACTGAGGTCATCATCACCGCATCATTCACAGTTGCATACAAAGATATTTTGTGCACCTCGGACTAGTTGTATATACACTATCTTCTTTATAATTTTTCTTCTATTAAATTTTCAATTTTTCCAGATGAAATTCCTTATTTTCTGTGGTCTTTTCATTGCTCTCTCCTTTGCCCGTTCGACTACTCTCACTCCTCATGGTGAAAAAGGACAAAATAGTCCAGAAGTCGGACAGCAAGGCGCTCAAGGACCCTTAGATCAGCAAGGTAAAGTACCCGGCCTACTTTATAATTTTTATGTTCTTAGGGCGCCCTCAGCGAGGCTCCGCTGGTGGTATTGGCACTCAAATAGGCCAACAACAAGGTGGAGTTGGTCAATTTCCCTTTGGAGGACAGGAAGGAGCTACCGGTCAACCAAAAAATGGAGAATTTGGAGGTCAATTTGGGCAGAATAGAGGCTTTCCAGGACAAAATATCCAACAAGGAGGACAAATGAGAGGTCAAGGGGCTAGCCGAAGCCCTCAAAATCCATAATCAAGAATAATTCTTTGTTTTATTGATAACTATACTTTTTTCTTTCATCGAATAAACAATAAACGATTTGACACATTTTGATTACTCTCGGTAGAGCCGGAAGTGTGAACCGGATAAACTTAATCTGTGATTAATTGAAGAGTATAAAAGTGATGTCCTAAAGCAAAATAGACACTCATCGACAGCCACAAAAGTATGTTTCTATCTTTTAAAACTGCTGCTCAAATGATTTTGAAAACCATTTTGAAAACTATCAGGTAGTTGGTTAAAATACGTAAAATTTAAATAGAAAATGCATTACCATCTATTAGAATTTTTCAACTTTCTAGTTAATCTGATACCGAGAAGTTTAAGCTTCAGCATCCAGTTATCCTAGAAACTATTTCTATTGGAAAATTCACATTTGCTCTTCCTTGGTAAAACAAATGTTTATCAATTCAGATGAAGCTTCTCCTCTATCTTTTCGCCCTCTTGGCTATCTCTCTGGCTCAAGTTATTAATACCGGCGGTAATCAAGTGCAACAACCAGGCGTTTCAATTGTTGGAGCCCCAACACCAGCAACTTCGACAAAAGGGGCGGGAGTTTCTTCAGGAGGAAAGGTGCCGCCCGGTGGAAAAGAAGGACCTATTAATGCACCACCAACGACGCCAAAATCGGCACCAATTGGTAATCCTCCAATTGGTAATGCTCCAATTGGACAGCCTCCTCAGCTTGGAAAATAATCAAATAATATTTATTGGAATTAAAATTTTGTAATAAAACAACAGTCAGATGTTCACAACATTTTGTTTTGTGAAACAACAGCTTCCCACTCCGAATTGATAGTTAGACAACATAAAGGTGCAGCGGAAAGGATGGTTACAAGGGTGATCAGTAGGGTCTAACTAGTTGATTGAGTATTAATACGTCCAGATTTGATTTAAAATTAAATCATAAATGCTTTGTTTTTAATTAATAATGATTAATATTAAAAAATTGCATTGTTCATCATGAAAGAGCCGTTTTTATGGAACTTCTAGCAAGTCGATCGATAATATAAAAAACGATTTTGATAGAAAAAATCAGAAGTATTTGTGTAACACGTTCTATTTAATAATCTTTCCGACAGACCCTACACCTAGAAATTCTCGTTGTTTGAGCTCGTTTCATCCTTTTCAACGGAGTGATTTTTTTGAATTGATCATTCTAAAATACTTCAGTGGAGTTTATTATCTTCTTACCGTGTCAACAGTAGCTAACCAATATCCTTGACCCGTTGTAGAATAACTGCAACCTGCATTTCCCTGACATTCCACGAACGGCACGGATCGATAGTGCTCTAAACAGGAGCCAGCAGAGACTAGTTGCTGACCAGTAGCTTCTCCTTGAGTGGTTGTATGCTGAAAGAGTCGATTGACAATGAAATTTTGAATATAGTGTGTGAAACAGTGATTTTTTTTATTTAGCACCGATAATTTTTAAATAAACCAGAAACACCACTAATATGTCATAAACTTTTTCTAAATCCTTACCATAATAAACGAATACCCGCTCCACAATCCTTTCCATCCATATGGACAATTTGGAACAATCGAATCTTGCGAATGAACCGTCATAATTTGAGTTGTCACCTCACAGACCGTACATCTAGAGATGGACTTCCGATGAATAGATAATTGATGACTCTGAAATTTTATTTTTAGAAATTGGGTTTCATAGTAGGATTTACCTCATGTCCTTCTAAGTTTCCACTCGTCAGCCAATAGCTATAATCCTCCTTTTTATTCACAGTGCAAGTGCCAGTCACTTGGCAGAACATATATGGCGAAGGGGTGAATTTTGGAAGACAAGAACCTGCAGAGCCGAGATCCTGGCCGGATGTTCTTCCATTGCCCAAAACGAAAAGCAAAGAAAAGCCAGACCAGAGGGGAGTTGATCCATCTGGACAACTGGGTACCTCCATAGACTGAGAATGTCGGGTGTAGGTGAATCCACGATGAGCTGAGGCCCCAGAACCTCCGGGAGGGCCGGGGCGACCAGGTTGTCCGGGATGACCGGAGGTTCCTTGAACTCCTTGATCTCCACATTCACCTGGAGGACCGGGAAGTCCGGGAATACCAGGCACACCATCCTCTCCTCGCATGCCAGGAGGACCAGGACGGCCAGGAACACCGGGATAGCCTGAAAATAGGACATAACTTCTGTATGTTATTTCCTTTTTGTTTTTTAAGGTGTTTGGAATACCCTCAATAAAAGTTCTAGAGGTATTTACATATACTGTGATGGTAAACTAATAGTAGATCTCGCTGAAACCTATAATATGATAGAATTTAGC
Source organism: Oscheius sp. DF5120 (assembly GCA_932521415.1). Classification (NCBI taxonomy): domain Eukaryota; kingdom Metazoa; phylum Nematoda; class Chromadorea; order Rhabditida; family Rhabditidae; genus Oscheius; species Oscheius sp. DF5120. Next base: position 7,017,682 of record OW051461.1, read on the forward strand.
GAAAATATGATAGTCTGTCTATAAATTTGGTTTTCTGCTCAGAACTCACCATTATCTCCTCGCTCTCCAAACTCTCCACATTCTCCTTCAATTCCTCGTTCTCCTGGCAGTCCGTTTGCACTGAATCTCATTGGAGCAGGCGGTCCGGGAGGTCCTGGTCTTCCTACGGGTCCAGAAAGTCCATCTCGTCCATCTTGTCCGGGAAGACCTTCATCTCCACATTCTCCAGGGGTACCCGGCATTCCGTCAGCTCCAGGAAGGCCACTGTCTCCCGGAGATCCTTTAAGTCCAGGGATTCCATGCTCTCCCGGAGGGGAGAGACCAGGCAGACCCGGGGACCCAGGACTTCCTGGGATTCCATCGTCTCCACAGTCTCCTGGTTGTCCAGGTTGACCAGGATATCCATCAGCTCCAGGAATTCCTTGATATCCACGTTCTCCAAAGTTCCCTGGAGCACCCGGAGATCCATCACGTCCTTTATTTCCGGGCATTCCATGCTCTCCAGGTGGTCCTTGTGGTCCTCTTGGCGAAAATCCCGGTTCTCCTAATTCTCCACACTGTCCAATAACTCCATTAGATCCAGGAAGACCGGGAATTCCGGGAGGTCCAGGCTGACCGGGAACCCCGATGACATCTTGACCAGGTAGACCATCCTCTCCACATTCTCCAGGATCTCCAGGTGGACCAGGAGGTCCTAAAATATGAAATTTTTTAAAGTAAAAATGTAGTGCAGAGAAAATATGCGAAAACTGCACTGGAGGGATTTGTTGTAGCTATTTTTTTATTATACCTCTAAATGAGCTGGGAAGACCAGGAAGACCCGGTTCTCCGGATTCTCCACATTCTCCAGGCGCTCCGTCGACTCCAGGAAGGCCAGGGGATCCAGGAGGACCGTTGATTCCATTCAAGCCATTGTCTCCCTAAAAAAATTTAAAAAAAAATTTGGAAAATTGAATTGTGACAAATTTAATACTTGAAAAATTTACGCTAGTTTACTCACACGTTCTCCTTTCCTTCCTGGTACCCCGTCCATTGTTGCTGGTTGACCGTCTTCTCCACATTCTCCAAACGCTCCAGGAGCTCCGGGAGGTCCTCGTGGTCCTGGTAATCCATCGTCTCCACGATCTCCTGGTGGTCCAGGCTGACCAGGTGGTCCTTGTCTTCCCGGGGATCCTGAAGGACTCTCTCCAGGTCTTCCATCATCTCCACAGAGTCCGGGAATTCCAGGGAGGCCGGGAAGTCCAGCTGCACCTCTTTTTCCAGGAGTTCCTGGCTCTCCAGACGGTCCACGAGATCCAGGCGCACCGGGCTGACCATTTCTTCCAGGAATACTGTAACCATCTGGTCCGGGTGGTCCTTCATCTCCACATTCGCCTTCGATTCCAGGCTGACCCGGATAACTATCTCCTGGCTCCCCAGGCGCTCCGTCAGGACCACAATCTCCTTCCAATCCTTTCTCACCAGGCAAACCAGGGATTCCCGGAATTCCAGGCTCTCCCCGTGAACCTTCTAGACAGGGACCAGGCTCTCCCGGCGGTCCTGGAATGCCAGGAAGACCCACATCGCCTACTTCTCCAGTAGTTCCTTCACATCCAGGGGCTCCAGGTGGCCCAGCTAAGCCTAAAACAGGTTTTATGTAATTGGTTCAGAAATTGGGATTATTTTATGGTATAGTGAGAAAATGTGTAAAAAGGCTGAATGGCTAGTTTTGTTTTATTTTCCTATTAAATTTGCCTTTACCTGCTGCTCCTAGCTCTCCTGGAGGTGCTGGAACACCTGGTAGTCCTGGTAATCCTATTTCTCCACATTCTCCTTCAACTCCTGGGGCTCCTTGATCTCCTGGCATACTAGTTCCAGGTAAACCCGGCGCACCAGGTGGTCCTTGTTCACCATCTATTCCTAGGTGCCCATCGGGTCCAGGATGTCCTGTAGGGCCGTTTTCTCCTGGCAGACCACAATCTCCTTCAATTCCAGCGATTCCAGGAGCTCCTCTGGGTCCTGGGAGACCAGGAAAGCCGGATTTTCCAGGCGGTCCAGCGGGACCGGGCGATCCAGTAACTCCGTCGATAATTTCTCCGCATTCTCCGTCAATTCCTGGTATTCCAGGTGGACCTGAAGGTCCAGGTTCTCCTCGTGCTCCTTGAGGTCCAATAAAACCCGGTAATCCACGAGCTCCAGGAATTCCAGGTTGTCCGACTTCGCTACAGTCTCCTGGTGGTCCAGGTGGACCGGGTAAACCCATTCTGCCAAAAAGCATCTCTCCAGCATCACCAGGAAGACCGGGAAGGCCTGGAATTCCGGGTAGTCCATGTTCTCCCGGTTCTCCACAAGCTCCTGGCTCTCCATCTGGACCAATTCCGTCTTCTCCACGCTTTCCAGGTAGCCCAGGGATACCCGGAATTCCAGGAGGACCTTGTTCTCCTGGTTCTCCGCATTCTCCATCAAGTCCGAGAATTCCAGGAGGTCCAGGCGGACCTAAAAATAGAAATATTTTTGTGCGGAAAAAGATTATAATTTATACGGCACAACAGTACGTGCATTTTTCTATACTTACCTGTAATTCCTTGATCTCCTTTTTCGCCTTCACAGCCTATAATTCCTGGTAATCCTCTTGTTCCTCGAGGTATTGCTAATAAATTAAATATTCCAGGAGGACCAGGTGGACCCATTTTTCCCGGTATTCCAGCTTCTCCACATTCTCCTGGTGTTCCAGGCAAACCTGGAATGCCTGGAAAGCTTGCTCCTGGTTCTCCTCGTGCTCCAATGAGACCAGGAATACCATTTCTTCCATCCGTTCCATTTATTCCTGCATCACCTGGATAACCACAGTCATTTGAAGGAAGTCCTTCAAGGCCAGGAAATCCTGGTAGGCCGTCAGGTGTCCGGCCAGGACGACCGGGAAGACCAGGAGGTCCTCGAGCTCCTTTAACGCCATCGACTCCCGGGGGATTTACGCTTAAGCCTAGGTTGATCACTTCGCCAGGTTCTCCTTTTCTTCCTGGACAGCCGGGCAAACCGGGGAGACCGGGGAGACCCGGAAAACCGGGATGGCCTGAAAAAAGTATGGTTTAAGACGATTCCTTAGTATCGATGACTGTCCTATTATGAGATCTATGCTGAAAGACAAATGTGGACACTGATTTCTAAAAATCATCTGGGAATTCTTTAGTAAGGAGGGTAAAGGAATCAATTTCTTGGTTCAGATCAACCATTTCACTCAGAAATAGGGTGATAGTGAATTTGAATTCATTTTAGATATTGGATTGTCTAGTAAGGTGAAAAAAATATATTGGAATAATATTATTAATGAATCTCCGCATACCTTCTTTTCCTGTCTTTCCGGCTACTCCCCGCGGACCACAATCTCCAAATGTTCCTTCTGGACCTATTGGACCTAGATATCCATCAATTCCAACTGATCCAGGATCTCCTCGAAGACCAGGGAGACCGTCTTTGCATTTTTCTGTACAATCATCTCCAGGTGGTCCACACTCTCCTTCCACTCCTGGCGTGCCATCCAAGCCATATCTGCCATTTTCTCCGGGCTCTCCAGGCAATCCAGGGAGGCCAGGAATGCCTGGAAGAGGATTTACAGCTACCGAGCTCGGAAATCCTTTAGCTCCAGCTACTCCAGGTTCTCCAATAGGACCAGGAAGACCGGGATAGCCGTCTCTTCCAGGCTTTCCTTCAGGTCCAGGAGGTCCATGGATTTCGTACCCAGGAGGACCAGATTCTCCTTCGACTCCGAAGTCTCCTTCGTCTCCAGGAAGACCGGGAGAACCTGGAAAGCCATCTGTAAGACCAGGAGCACCACGATCTCCTTTTTCAGAGCAGCCAGGCAGACCAATTGTGCCATTGCGACCCTAAAATTAAAGATAAACTAGATTTTTTTTTAAATATTTTAAATTGAAATTTTTTTTCTTTTTAATTTTTCACTCACTATTACTCCAGGTGGTCCTTGATGTCCTCTCGGTCCGACAGCTCCTTGCCATCCATTTTTTCCTGCTTCTCCTTTTTCTCCCGATACTCCATCCAATCCTTGTGGTCCGCTTCTTCCCTGGTCTCCTGTAACTCTGATGCCTTCCAATGGCCCAGGCGGTCCGGGATCTCCTTGCGGTCCATAACGGCCCGGATATCCTGGTTCTCCAGCGCTTCCTTTCTCACCAGCGCAGCCGGGAATACCGGAGAGACCAGGCTCACCGGTAGCTCCTTTTGGTCCGTGGAGTCCAACTCCGGAAAAGCCAACTGGTCCTTTTTCTCCGTAATCTCCAAGATCTCCCATTGGTCCCGGATGTCCTCTAGCTCCCGGAAAACCAGCAATTCCAGGTAATCCAGGACTTCCTTGCGGTCCATAGCGTCCTTTTTCTCCTTTTACTCCTCTCTCGCCGAAAAATCCTTGAAAACAGTCGGCTTCGTCTATGTTCGATGAAAATGCCAGACTTCCAGTGGGTCCTGGTGGTCCTTGAAGCCCTCGAAGTCCTTTTTCTCCCTTCTGTCCTGGAACTCGATGAAAACTGGTTCCTTTCAACCCCGGTGGACCGGGAAATCCCGGCGGACCATAGGGTCCTTGTGTTCCTTTCTCTCCTTTAAACCCTTCACAGCCGGGTTCTCCTCGTAATCCTGGTTCTCCACTGTTGCCAGATGCTCCTTTTTCTCCTTTTGTGCCAATTGAATTAATACCACCTTCTCCTGGAGGTCCAACAATACCAGGACGACCTGCAACTCCCGGTGGACCTGGATTCCCTGGAGATCCATCAGGTCCTTGTCGGCCAGCAGCTCCCTGAAAACAACTGCTTCGTGCATTGGCACTGTGTGATAAATAGCTGGCTGCAGGAACGGGAGATAAATAATTTTGGAAAGATCAAAGTATTTACGACAATAGTTAGATAACTGAATGCCAAAGATGCAACATCATGATTGTTCATAAAATTACCCCCAATAATAGTCATTTCTCATTTTCGCAAACATTTATTGGATACATCGAGACTGCTAAATAATTTTGCAATACAAACTACTTTTGGAAAGCCTTTTTTTATTACCATTGTACTGTGTTATTTAACTATAGCTTTTTTTGTAAATATGTGCGATGCTAAATGATGAATTCCAGATAAAGAGATAAAGCACGTCTTCAAAAAAAAATCTTTCCCTTTTTTGGTCCTTGCCAAAAGCCTCAAAACAATTTAAACATTTCTCCCTAAAAATTAACTCACATCCACCCCAATAGTTCCATTTCTTCCTTTTATTCCTTTTGTTCCTGGAAAACCGGGATTTCCTTGGGCTCCAGGCGATCCGGAAGCTCCTTTATAACCTCTTGATCCTCGAGAACCGACTCCACCGGCTTCTCCGGCGTCGCCTTCAATTCCTATAGGACCAGGAAAACCAAAAGAACCATCTGGACCATCATCACCCATAGATCCGGCAACTCCAATGTCGCCAATAATACCTGGATCACCCTGTAAAAGGAAGAATTTATGATAAAATGACAATAAAACGGTTCAAAAATCTAGGAAACTGACCCAATTTGGGTCAAAATTAAAGAAAAATTAGCAATTCACCCGTTCTCCTTTCGTTCCTGGACATATACAAGGCGGGGAACATCCTTTACAATCTGCAATGGGGATGTCTAATGATGCTGCTGGTATTCTGAAAGTCAGAAATTAGAATAATCTTGTACATTTGCTAATTTTTTAGTATTTTGAACCTAAGCTTCTGGTAGCTATCTTCTTTACGTAACTTTTTTACAATAGGCCAAATTGCTTAAAAATCCTCAAAACCTGTATGTTTGTTCAAATTTTCAGGATTTTCTAGATCTCCCCTTACCGTATCGGAAGAAAGAAAATGAAGAAAAAGGCTGTCAGCATGGCCGAGAAGACTCGGCTACGGTCTGCCAATTATCTGAAAACCTAGTTTATTGGCCGAAAAGAGGGCTGAGAAGGTAAAATTGCTCTTCAATTGGATAAAAAAATGACTCAAAAAGGATCCAAATAAGCCTCTCTCAACTATCGGAGGCTCTTCCAACTGCCTTGGGCGTGTTCCTTCATCTCTCTTCTCCTGCCTGATTTCTCATTGCACTTTTCTTTCTCATTGATGTTATTTAGAGGGCGACAAATGACTCGGAGAAGGGCGATTGCGATTAGAAATTGGTGATTTTTTTTTCAATGTTTTACACATATTACAGATACACGAGGCAGAAGTCGACTTGTAAGAGAGCACACATCAACCAGTTTATCAACCGTCTTGAATGGTTTTCCAAATTTGATATTATTTAACTCTGGATTACAAAAGCGTTTCAGAACAAGAAAAATGAACATCTCTATGTCATTTTTTCAATATGAGACCTTGCATTGTCGTGTTGCAGGTACACTTTGTCCTGTTGTTCTTTCAGCTTTTCTGCAAGTCGATCCAACTGGCTGGAATATACTTCGGCAGTCACTGTTTGACCCTTTGGCAGTAATTTCCAATGGATAATCCCTCTCATATTCCACCAGCAACACAGTAAAGTCTTCTTCATATGCAAGTTGGGGCGCGGCGTCGGTATACCGCTCTCATTGGGCTTCAGCCATTGGGCTTTCCTTGAAAAGTTGGCGTACAGAACCCACTTCTCATCACCAGTAACTAGATTAACATATTCCTTTTGAAAGTGAGCAGAGAGAGACAGGCATCTGATCTCAGTTTGAGGTGAATTGGACCCAACTGGTGCGGAATCCAAACTGCGTATCTCCACTTCAATCCAACCTCATGAAGGTGGTATGAGAGACATGGAACTGCTCTGCTAGACATCTCGACGTTTGCCGGGGATCTCCTTCAACTGCTGCTTGGAGATTGTCGATCAACTTCTTAAAGTCCCTTCTTCCTTCCATAAAAGCTTGGAACCATCTTTCCACCGTAGATTTAGACACTGTTCCAGGACCAAACGACTCACAAATTTTCTCGACTGTAGCTCTCACAGACGTCCTCTGGCAGTACTCATGAAAAATGACGGCATGGAGTGCTTCTGCAGAAATAGGCGTGGCTTCAGTTTGATCAACCACCAGGGAGTGTAATTATTGGTAGTAATAGATTATTAATAGGTTTTTAAGTCTACAAGTTATCGCGGGACTTGACAAAGATTAGAAGATTAGAAGGATAAAACTCAAGTGTCCCGTTTCAAAGTTGCCATCCTAATAATATCATCTGTATAGAAAACACGAGCACATTGAAAAAGATGTGGAATAGAAATTTTAAAAAAAAAAAATAAATAAATACAGCTCCATTTTGCATTTTTATTACTAAAAGACCATCAGTAAATATTTTAAATAGGCCTTCACTACTGAAAAATAAATGCTGAAAATGTAAAAGCTTTTCATGGCCTTATAAACCCAGAAAATATATGAAAATTTAGATAAATTGGACCTACTGATGTGATCAAACACTACCCGCTGTTTGCTCGTATAAAGTAATTACTACCTTTTCAGTTGCAATAAATTACGCACACCAGACACTCTGCATGTTTCTAGAAACAAATACTGTCATCTTCCATTCCGTTGGATTCATTTCTCAACTATGTTCTATTTTTTTTTTATTTGCCGTTGTCAAAAAGACGCCACCGAAGATGAACAATATCAAGCTTCTTTTATTAACAACAGCAGTAGGACACAGTACATATTTCATGTTTTATGTTTTAATTAGGTATTCGACATATTTCTTGAGCTTATTATTCTATTGGGACTTTTCCATACTTATTTATATCCTTTCTTAGCTATTAGATTCGATGGATTATTGAAATATTTCGGAAAAGTGGGAATCGAAATCGGGGTGAAAGAAAAAAGAATTCTAATATTTTTAAGGTATCGTCAGCAGTAACGTGCCTATTTATGTCGGGAGTTAGCTATCTAGAAATGGGGTTGGTTAGATTCCTTGTCTTTTATAATATCCAACCATGGAGAAAATGGTATGAGACTAAGAGTACCGTGAGGTTAGATAACAATTCAAATTAAATAATTTTTTAATTACAAATAGATTTATTGTACTTCTTATCACTATTTTTTTTATCTTCTCAGCTATTATAATGATAATTCTTTTATCTGTACAATTACCAGACCAGGTTGCTTCACTTAAAGATTTGCAATTATTTTAGGAATTATTAAACTATGCTATTCAACATCATCTGATCGAAGAATATATTAAGTTCGACTTTGCAAATATTGTTTATTTCTCTATTGAGTGGTGTACAATGTTCGATGTATTAATAGGTAGACAGTTTAAAAGGTTGTTAGAAACCAAATTTCAGGACTATTCCTACTTTTTATAGCAATGATAATAGCAGTGGTACCGCTTGCTCTAAATATTTTAACCATCAAAAAAATAAAAAAATTACTGATTCACTCGCGAGTCGTTTATCAGGAACAGAAATGGATATCTCTGATGCTTGTCATTCATGTGAGTTCACATTTCTTTCACTATCTTTTAAGAGCTTATTTCCATTTTTCTTGATGGTTTTCTGGGGGACTGCTCTAGTCCCTGTGTTTTTAGATTTTGCCCAATGCAATGTTATATCGTCTGGCAACCTAACAGTGTTTCTCTGCTGTATTGTTTTTTACCCAACAGCCAATGCTTTTGTAACCATTGTAATGATCAAGCCATACCGACAATTCCTTCTAGAAACAGTTCTAAGAAGAAGGATAAATACCGTAACTCCTAAATCGACAGAAAATGCGAAGACAGCTTTTACTATGAATCATTTATAAATGAATTCAAAATATTAATTGCTTAGCCTATCACATTTGGGAAGAATATTCCTTTACGTCAGTTATATGTGTGATTGTAAAATGAGCAAGATAGAATAATCTTTTCCACCTTTGTTGCATTTATCTGTTGTTTGGTAAATTGTATATCACATGCTCCTACATTCTAGCTACTTTGCATTTCACATACTTTTAAATTCAACATATTTGTAAACCATAGTCTATTTGTTCTCCAAGATGATCCGTTCAATGTTGTTTGTGTGCCGGCTGACTGTTAGGAAGATGATCCTGTAAAATACCGCTGGTCTTAGTGAAGAATAGGAAGGCTCAAGTGTATTCGCCAAAGATCTTAGGACACATAAGCTGAATATTGGACTTATGTGGGGCCTCCGTCGTCAATGGGTTAATGTCGTTGTTTTGATAATCAGGGGTTATTCTGATTATTGCTTGCCTTGATCCCTATTCTTTGTACCCGGGGGAAAAACCGTGGTACTCTGGCGTAACACTCAGAGTCGCTGTAGTGTTACGCCAGATGTTCAGGGGTAATTCTGAACGCGATGCTGGAGCATGTGGAGCATGTGATATACAATTTGCCCGCTTATCTTTCCATTTAAGGACAAGGATACCGTCCTTATTCTGTTGATAATAGATCTGTCCTCTTTTCAATCTTCTTTGTTTCACTTGAATTGGAACGCCTCGACTATTTCTTCTTAATGTGGCAATGAGATGAGTCTTCCTCTGTAAAAGCTTCTTAGCACAGAAGAGTACCAATTATCACAACACAATTGCCTGCCATCGTCTAACAATCCATCCATCAATGATAGAACTACAGAATCAGCCACAGGTCCTTCACGTGTAACTTCTTTTCCAGCATAAACTCGTATTCTCCATGTATAACCTCCTATTGAACAAAGTTTGAAGAGCTTTATACCGTACTTATGTTTTTTTGAAGGAATGTATTGTCGAAAAATAACTCTTCCTCTAAAAGGGACTCGTCTATGGCTACTTCTTTTCCAGGACGGAACATGTATTCACAATTGGTATTGAAAATTTCAATAACTCTCTTGATTTTGAAGAGTCGATCTCCATCAGGCTTGCCATTATCATAGAAGTAATATATATTTTAATATATAGAATAATATATATTTTGCCGTTCTAGCGCACCTTTTCGCCCATCCTCAATTTTCGCAATTTTAAGCCATTTTAAGGCTTATTATCATTGATTGTGTCTTAACTCTTCGAAAATGTGTCATTTTAAACAAATTTTAAAAATGGTCAAAGGTCGAAGTGCGTTACTTTAAAAATGTGGTCGAAATTCAGTGGTCGAAATGGTCGAAATAATGCGCTAACTTTTTGAATAAAAATAATGCTTATAAATGGCGAAGCTAGATAAATCTGGAGGATCTGCGTCGCAAGCTCCTTCAGGAGTGCCTGAGAATCTGAAATTCGATAAAGACCTGAAGCCATTAACAAATATTGATCTCTTAGAATTAGTAGAATTATTAAAGATAAGAAACTTCAGAGGAATCTTTATGCGAGACACATTGCCAGCACAAGGAATTAAAGAAAGAGAAGTGGGTATTTGTTGTATTTGTGGTGTCTTGGGAGTCAAGCGAATAATAGCTTTATCCGGTGCTAAAAAAGGATAGTTAAGCTCACGATGATAAATAGTATAAAAGAGTGGGCGGGGCTACAGTGTAGAACGGCGCATAATAGAATAAAACAGTCAGTTCAGAAAACAGTCAGTAGTTTATGAGGGAACATAACAGTATTCAATCGCGAGACAGATCCTGGATATTTGATCTCACTTTTTCGACAAACTGCTCCAAATCTCGTGTCTTCTTGTCAAAGTCCAAGGATTTTCGACGAAAATCCTCCTTTTCTTTGTCCATCAATTCTAGAGCCACGCCCAACTTGTCCATAAGATTCCACTTCCGAATAGCATCTTTGGCAATTTGGAGTCTTGTAGTAGAATCACAATTGTACAATATATCGCGAGCTCGGATTGAACGAATAATATTGTCCTCGTGCAAGAATTTGTGCTTGGGATCTCCATAATTAGACATCATGAAATCCAATATTATTGGATCGGAGCTTGCATTGAATCCGAAATTTTCTTCGTGCATGTCGCCAAGTGAAAGGAATACGGCCAAGAAATGGATTTGAACGACAGCATGAGAGACTTCAGTCGTATTAACTAAAAAATCGCATTACGTACATCAAAATAGTATGGAAAAACTAACCTTGTTCAGTCGAGTTGAAGGATTGAAAATCCGCCAACCACTCGTTTCCAATATACAAGATTGATTTGGATACAACACAATTCGGAATAAACACAATTTTAGGACCCACTCCAATCGACTCGAGAAGTTTATAACAATAAAGCTCGATGAGATCGAGGTCCCAACGGCTGGCTGAAACAAAATCGAATTAGAAAATAAAATTTGAAAAAAAACATTACCTCGACAACTTTCTCCGGTGTTGTGGTTGGTTTTAATTCGATATTTGTGGGTAATCGAATTCACTGTGATCTTGCAAATCACTGCCGAACGCGTTCCATCGTTTGTTTCTTCGAATTCAACTACTGGATTCTGCCCTTTGAACATGGACAATGCGAAGAAGTTTTTTGCAGCATTCTGTATCCAACGAGTGTGCTTATCCAAATACTTACTGATTGGTTTGTGGTGCTTAGTGACTGCGATATCGAAGTTGGCATAAACAGTGAAGAATGAAGATCCAAGAAGCAGATCATAAAATCGTTGAGCATTCTCCGCAGAACTTTTTCTTGTCTCGCTGACTTGTGCATTCTTGAATTCTTCGACACGATTGACATATGCGTTCCAGTGGCCGAGATGTGAATGCTTCTAAAGAAGTTATATAGTTAATTACTTCAATTACTTAGCTATTTAATAATGGTGTAATACTATTTTGAATCTCAAAAATCGTTAAATTTACCCTCAAAAAGATCTATGTATATCTAATAAGAAACCTTAAACTCCACCAAAATAAAATTATACATCCTAACAATAAACAGTAATTTCTAAAGACAAAATAACAACTTACCACAACGAGTTCCTCAAAATCGTTGATCGATTCGAGGGGATGTAAAGAGTCGGGTAGCTCATCACCACGATAATTGATCTCTTGATATTCGATGGGTATCTTCGTCACACTCTCAACCTCTTTCACCAGGTCATCGACATGAATCTGAAATTAACATAAAATCAATTATTATCAACCATTAAAGTAAAAACCTGTGGATCCAACTCAATTCGTTTGAATAATCTATCTTTCTCTTCACCGACCAAACGTATCGTAATCTTAACCATATCTGAAACCATGAAATTATTGAAATAAGTAAAGCAAGAATAATCACGGATGGGAAATCACGAAATCAATGCGAACTACAGAAGACAAGGAAGTCTCTTTTCTATTCACAAAAATTAATGGAAGATTGCGGCGATGTTGGCAGTTTCTCTCCTTCCTCTGAGTCTCTGCTCATGCGTCACTCTCGTCACCCTTCCACTCTAGCCCAACGCGTTGTCGCGCCGCGTGCGTTTTGAAGCAAAATTTTATGAAGCAAAGGTTAGATATCATATGGAGGAAAAAATAGTTGAATATAGACGTAAGAAACGTGCTGAAAAGAAAGCAAAACTAGCAAAGATGGAGAAAAAGAAGAATGATATTCAAAAATTGAGACTTTCGGAGCAATTGAAGAAACTAACTATTCAAGAGAAGAAGTAATTCATCAATTCTCTATTGTATCATAATTGTTTCATGATTTTTGTTGGTATAAATGAATAGAGGATTGAATAAAGTATATTGTTTCAAATGTAGAAAACACACTGATACATCAGAAACTACAGAATGTGAAACAAAAAGTCAAAGAAAAATATTGAAAGGAGTTTGCATTGAATGCAACTCAAAGAAATGCAAATTCATTAGTTCAAAGATAGGAGGTGAAGGAGGTGAAATAGACATCAAGGAAAATATTAAAGACGAGAAAGAGAAGCAGATCCTAGAAAAAACATATTATTCTCCTTTTAGTGGATTTTGTGGTATCAATGAGCTTACTAGGAAGACAAAGCTTCCTATTGCAAAAGTCAAAAAATTCCTAAATCAACAAGATGTTTACACTTTACACAAGCCAGCTCGTAGAAACTTCAAGAGAAACCTGATTCTACTAGTCCATCCAAGTTTCATGTTAATACAATAACTCAAGTTCTACAATCAGGTGAAAGTAGGGAAGAATTTTATCAAGCAGCATGTCAAACTTTAATGAATGATGTAGAAAATAGAGAACACCATGCTTCAGGCCACAAGCCAGCTCGTAAAAACTTCAAGAGTCAAAGAGTTTACGTCAGTGGAATAGATGATTGATTCAAAAAAAAAAATGAAAAAATGTCTCCCACACAGGCTTCATTTCTACAAGATCTGATTGCCATTGATCATCTATTCCACTGACGTAAACTCTTTGACTCTTGAAGTTTTTACGAGCTGGCTTGTGAAGAGTGTAAACATCCTGCTGATTCAAAAATTCTTTAACCTCTTTGATAGGCTTCTTTGTTTGACGTTGTAACTCATTGATACCACAAAATCCACTAAAAGGAGAATAATATGTTTTTTCTAGGATCTGCTTCTCTTTCTCGTCTTTAATATTTTCCTTGATGTCTATTTCACCTCCTATCTTTGAACTAATGAATTTGCATTTCTTTGAGTTGCATTCAATGCAAACTCCTTTCAATATTTTTCTTTGACTTTTTATGCAAGAAACCAAATTTCAGGACTATTCCTACTTTTTATAGCAATGATAATAGCAGTGGTACCGCTTGCTCTAAATATTTTAACCATCAAAAAAATAAAAAAATTACTGATTCACTCGCGAGTCGTTTATCAGGAACAGAAATGGATATCTCTGATGCTTGTCATTCATGTGAGTTCACATTTCTTTCACTATCTTTTAAGAGCTTATTTCCATTTTTCTTGATGGTTTTCTGGGGGACTGCTCTAGTCCCTGTGTTTTTAGATTTTGCCCAATGCAATGTTATATCGTCTGGCAACCTAACAGTGTTTCTCTGCTGTATTGTTTTTTACCCAACAGCCAATGCTTTTGTAACCATTGTAATGATCAAGCCATACCGACAATTCCTTCTAGAAACAGTTCTAAGAAGAAGGATAAATACCGTAACTCCTAAATCGACAGAAAATGCGAAGACAGCTTTTACTATGAATCATTTATAAATGAATTCAAAATATTAATTGCTTAGCCTATCATATTTGGACATTTTCAACATTTTTGTAAACCATAGTCTATTTTTTCTCCAAGAAGAACCGTTCAATGTTGTCCTAAATATTTTATGATAAAATAACAGTCCGAATAGAGTAATTTCCTCCTGCAGTTTAAATAAAATGGCGAAAACTATTTATTCAAAAAAGAACCTCCTATATCTCCATAAAATACCTAGAAAAACTGAGACAGCTACCATCATATTCAATATCACTATCACAGATCCTAAGTGAATGATCGGTTCGAGTCCTTTTTTCTTCTGTAGCCAGTTGTCGTATCCAGTTAACATTTCTTCTTTTTCCTTCTTTGTCAGTAAAACTCGCTCTTCGATAGCTCTCATTCTTCTCTCTGCAGCTCTTCTTTGTCTCCTTTCCATTTTCCTGGATTCCAACTCATCCACGTAGGGATCAAATCGAACAATTTTTGGTGATTTTCGAGGATTTCGTATGATCCAAGGAGAGGGAGCATTATTTTGTGGACGTTGATATTCTTCCATAATTTTTTGACACTGGTAGCATTGATGGCAGCTGGTAGGAAACGACATTTTGATAGTCTAGTTCAATAATTTTCTCTTAGAAAGCGAGAAAATTACAAGCGAAGCAAATAAAGCCCTCGCTTCCTTCCCAGCCAATACTCATTCGCTGCTCCGCCTACATTATTTTTACAAGATGAATTCCATCGAACCGGCTGATCGTGAAGCTCTCATCGCTACCTTGAAAAAGCTCTATCCATCGGTTCCTCAGTCACCAGTCAGTTTTTGTAGAATCCCTGGAAGAGTTCAAGATGTGGAGAACGGAAGAACTATCAACAAAAAAAAGAGCTGTTGCTATTGGTTCAATCGAATTGTTTGGAGCCTATTGGTTTTGACAATTGGAGGATTGGCCATCTACGTAGTCAAGACATATCTGGACGCTGAGGGATATAATTATAAGGTTAAAGGTAGGCAATTTGTTAAATTTTTGGAAACAATCACCCATTTAAGTGTAAAAATTTTATAATATTTTTCAGTCTCTTCAAATAACACGATTCACATCTTCCGCCGTCAAGTCTATTCCGTCGAAGGAGAAGAAGAGATTTCCACCAAAGCCACCAATTACAGTCTTTTAGAGGATGGAAGAGTGAAGATAGAATTTGAATTGAGATCTCAAGCTATCCAATTCTTTCAAGACGATGCAAATCGAATTTTATATGTCAAAAATGCAGTTGCAAACGTGAGTTTTTAAAACACTTTGCGTATCCACTAATTACAATAATGCGCAATTGTGTACGATATTTAGCTACACCGGTAAATAGTAGGCAAACTACGCGCGCTTAAGCACTGAGCATCCTACTAAACAACGGACGAAGTTGTAAACCATGTACAACACAAGAGAAGTTCAAATTTTCAGTTCACTATCGACAATGAATCCTCTGAATTCGAAAAACTTGAGGCCCCCTGTATTCTTCAGACTTCTTTCGAATTTGTGAAGAACTACAAATCTACCGTAAATCTCTTCAAGTAATCATTTACACAATGTTTCTAAAAAAATTTTAGTGGAGAACTTCCTTCCAGGGTGGATGCTCAGTATGCAATTGCTGTCGGCGCTACTGAACAAGGCCCCTTCAATATTATTCTGTTCAATAGAACCTTCCATCTGAAGACGGAATCTGGTTTCTGGAAGGATTTGTATAAACTTAATACAAAAAAGGGCAAGGGAAGACAGTCAATTCTTTAAAAAATATTTGTTCTACTTGTATATTCTAGGAATCTTGATCTACTCGACTACTCGATAATTGTAACGTTTGACAGTAGCATGCATAAAAAATAAAAATCGTCTTAAAAATATTTCCGCACCCTATTTATGTTGAATTTTTTGCAGCCGTTTTGTTTTTAAATTCATATGCATTTTTATGAAAAAAATACACGATAAGAGAAATTTTCATTCTAACGACAATTTACCTATAATTATTAACTCTATAATTAACATGTTGGTTTAAATTCTTCTTTCCTGAATAATTCTTCTTCTACTTCGGTTCCATTAAATGGCGTTGTGTCATTGAAAACGAAGGGTTTCTCCGTAACACTTGAGTCCGCATTTAATGGTCCAGTTTTCACTTTTTTTATAGATTCTTCAGCTAAACATTTTTCATTTGGTAAGTAAACCTTATCACGTACGCTCCAAACAAGCCTTTTCTCGATCAGTTGGTTCATTAATTTCGCGATCACGGAAGGTAACATACTCTCCATTAATGATTTCCACGTGAGAGATAGGCATTATGAAGTCGGAAACTTTCTTTCGGTCTAAAGAAATTAAATGAAAAAATGAGTCACTAAAAAAAAAATACCTGCTGAGTCGATGATTCTTGTCAAAATTAGCGGGAAAAAGATTAAACAAAGAGTGACTTGAAAGTAGAGATGCATTTTATATCTAAAAATTATCTGTAAGTTGTTTAAAATTGCCGATGTTCAACTTATATCAGAGTCAAGCGTGTAAAAGCGGCTCAATATAGTGCATGTAGTTAAACAGTGAACAAAATATTTAAAAATGCTTGAAACTGTTTGAGTAAGAACAAAACAAGTAAAAAAATCGCTTCCTCCCGTCCTTTTATCATCAAAACATCAAAGTTCAAGTGAAATTAAGGATTTATCGAAAAGGAAAGAGTTTCTAAAGTGCCGACAAATTGCCAACACGAGGAGAAAAACATTTCAAAACAATGATGAGTCAGCGATGATGTCCTTTTGGTTGTTGTGAAACAATAGCAATTACTTCTGATACGGTTCCATCATTTGTATGGAATAATTATACGAAAATGGCTGAGAATTCAAGAAAAAATCAATAGAAAGCCAACAAAACACAGCTGTTCCTCACGAAATGACAAGGGAAATGATGGCTAGCATATAATAAACATCGGCTCTAGAGAACTTTATTTACCCAAATAGCCAGCATAACATAATTGCCAACAGTATGATTATTATTATGCTCATACAGCATAAAAATCGACAGACTGGATGATATCGAAGTCCTATATGTGCTAAAATTTTCTTTTTTAATTAAAAAAAAGCTTACAATTTACTGATGAATGTTGTGTGATTCCTGTCAGAACCAGTGTTGTAGAGTCGTTGTTCTGTTCCACATCAGCTTCCGGATTTGCAATCATATTTACCATCGCGTAATTGCAGGTTTCTTCTGTTTTAACAATTTGTATGAGTCCAAGGCAGTTGCATTTGACAGTTTCAACGGTCCTCGATGGGGGGTTTATTTTAAAATCTTATCCTCATTTTCAATCAAATGCTTCAATAGATAATCTTCTCCAGATCTGAAATGCGACGGAATTTGTAATTTTGATTGAGAAAATTGCAAAATTGCAGTCGTATAAAGGTTTTTCGAGAAAAAAAATTTAGCGTTGGAAAGTTAATCAGCAACTTTCTGAATGAATATATTCAATTAATGTAGAATTTTGGAGAGATAAAAGTAAGAATTAGTTTTCAATTTTGTATGAGTTTGTACAAGAACAGTTAACTGATCCATCACAAAAGCGACATTTAAACAGCATGATAAAGGTGATTAACTCTATAAAAACTAATAAAAATCGAAGAAAAATAACAATTTTAAGAATCGTGTTTTGTGTGGAGCTGCGAAACATGAACGGTGTTGCTCACAAATATTAAAAAATGTTTTTGTATGTTTCAAATATAGGGAAAAAAAGCCTTACACCATGGTAATTCTATCCTGCGGATGCGGTCGATGAAACATTAACATTAATTGATAGAGGAAGTCATCTGTCCGGTTTCTCCAGATAATGACCCGGCACTCTGATTCCCTATGTCAAAGGAGAGCCGCTTCCCCACGGCGTTCCACCGAATATCTCCCAGTTTCCCCCAGCAGAAGAGCGTCAGACACCAGTACACGAGGAATGCATAGCGATGAAAATCGAACAAGACACGACATTCTTGCTCCGATGTAACGGCATCCAAAACAGGTGACATTTTTTATAAGGAGAAAAAAGACGGAGTAACTTGTAAGAAGGAGGACTTGATGGATTTTTACCAAAATTGACAAGTTTCTGACCATTTTATAATTTTAATCTATGTCTTGCCTTTTTTGCCATTGTTTTGTTAATCGTTAGACTATTTTGGATAGAAAAATGCACCAAACTTTTATTTCATTGTTTATTATTGTCTTTTTTGCTTTCTTCGGATGCGTTTTTGTCTTGAATATTGTCCTCCGCCAGCTCCCCCAGCAGAGTATCCACCAGCTCCGGCTCCTCCAGAAGAATATCCACCACCACCAGCTCCTCCAGCAGAATATCCACCAGCTCCGGCTCCTCCAGCAGAGTATCCACCAGCCCCGGCTCCTCCAGCAGAATATCCACCAGCTCCGGCTCCTCCAGCAGAGTATCCACCAGCCCCGGCTCCTCCAGCAGCATATCCACCACTCACGGCTCCTCCAGAAGAAGATCCGCCAGCACCGGCTCTTCCAGAAGAATATCCACCAGCTCCGGCTCCTCCAGCAGCATATCCACCACTACTAGCTCCTCCAGCCGAATATCCACCACCACCAGCTCCTCCAGTAGCATATCCTCCTCCGCCCCCTTCGCTTTGAATAGATGAGGTTCTAGGAGGGCAGGGACTAAAAAATTAACATATCTAACTAAACTGATCATTTTCTTTGTTTCAAAAGCTTAAAAAAATCCTACCAATAAGCCGCATCACTTCCCGGCTGTCCATCGTCGCCCGGTTGTCCTGGTTGTCCTGGTTGACCGGGTAATCCTGGATTTCCAGATGGTCCTGGTGGTCCAGGAGGACCGGGTGCTCCACTTCCGCCGCCACTTGCATCTTGTCCAGGTGGTCCAGGTTGCCCGGGTGGACCGGGAGGACCTGCTGGTCCAGGCAAATTCGTCGTTCGTTGTCCTGGTGCTCCAGGTTGTCCAGAATCGCCAGGTTGTCCAGGATTTCCGTTGGGTCCTGGAGGACCAGGCTAAAAGAAAAAAAATAAAATAGAGGGAATGCTTACAGGTCCTGGAGGTCCAGGCAAAGCAGCTCCATTTCCGGATCCTGCTTGACCAGGATTGCCAGGATTTCCAGGATTTCCTGGTGCTCCATCAGGGCCGGGAGGACCGGGAGGTCCTGCGGGACACTGAAAAATTTGCTTTGAAAGAGTCGTTTTGTATTGTGGTAAGTAGTTAGGCACAAGAAATTCATATTCGCTTTTTTCTTTCTTTTACCTGAATGCAGCCTCCTTGGGAGGAAGAGGAGTCTCCTTGACCAGCGTCTCCAACTCCTCCTGGACTACCAGGTTCTCCCGGCTGACCGTCCTCTCCGGGTTCACCGGGTGGTCCAGGTGGCCCGGGAGGGCACGAACCACCACCTCCACCAGATGAATAACCACCTCCTCCACTTCCTGTAGCATAGCTTCCTCCTCTTTTTTCCCTAGCTAATGGACCTTCTTCTTTTTTCATGGTCATCATACGAGCCCAGGCATCGTTGGATTTATCCTTAAAAAATAAAATTTAAATGTCGTCGTTTCACTGAAAATGCTATTGAAAGTGTGAGTGATTAAATACTTAGTTGTTCGACTGCTATAAGAAAATATTTTTTTTGAAAATTGGTATAATCATAAAAAAAAAATAAGGTGTTAACATATTATCCCACCTTGAAAATTTCGATTTTCTCAGTGACTTCCGTCTCAAAATGATGAATATCATTCAGTACATCAATGACACTCAAAGTAGTAAGTAGGATTCCCACGGCGGTAGCGCCAAAGGTCGACGCGACGAGGTAGTAGGACCAATTCCCCATAGAAAGTGATGTATAACAGGAGAACTAATCCATTTATAAGGGAAACTGTGACGAGATGCCATCTTTTTTCGGTTTCAAGATTTTATCGAAGCTTAGACTATGACTATTGTTGTTCTACTTGTCTATAACCCATATAAAACAAAAACAACTAAATGAATGATAATTTGATTTTAGTACACATAAGCACCTGTAATCCAGAAAGTACGTTATTACATACTTGATTTATCGCCACGGCAACATCGAAGAAATTAAGTTACCAAAAAATTGGGAGGTTTTGAATTTTTATTTCTTTCTGTATACAAGGAATGAAATAACTAACCGCCAAAAAGACCGGTAAAATAAGAGAAAGAAAGAGAGTTACAGAAAAGACAAAATACTATATCTAAATAAAGGGCAGTGGATAGACTTAGATGTATATAGTTGACATATATAATAAGAATTTAGCCTAGAAATTAATGAGTTGGTGCGTGGGGCAGCTTTTCCAAAATTTTGGCCGTGAGGCGATGTTCCAAGCCGATATCAACGGAGAGCTGAAAACAATTTGTGAAAGTAAAAATGATGTAAAAAATGCTTGTTTGGTGGAAAATATCAAAAAATTATTCTCGTTTAACTTTGACCATTCAGATTTTTTTTAAATGTTCTCACCTCCTCATCATTCCTAACATCATTTGAAACCCATGCGAAAGCTATTGGTCGTCGGAGACGAACACTATAGGTTCCCGAAGTAATTTGTCCGATCCTTTCCTGCTGTCCCTGCCGACGAACGAGTTCATTTCCAAAAGGAATGTTCCTCCACTCCAAGGGAATCTTCTGATTTTTCTCTGGATCAAAGGTCAGCAAAGTCAGTCGTCGATCAAATTTCTTATCCTTCAACTTTTCTGAGGCCTGTCGACCGATGAAATCGCCCTTAGAGAAATCGATCAGACCTAATTTAATTAAATTTTTAAGGAGTGCGCTCACTGTCTAGCCCACATTCGAAAGGATTAGTATCAAGGGTCAGCTCTCTTCCCCAAAGTTTGTAGCCATGCTCCAAGCGCATCATATTCATAGTAGCTTGACCGAAATTTACGACTCCATGAGCTGCTCCGGCGTTCATAATGGCCTGGAAATTTCATTAATGCAGTAAATTTAAAAAAAAACATCACTAAAAATTTCGAGAATGATGAAGTAACAAAAAAGGCAAAAAGAAAAATTGTTTTCTTCCTACCTCATAAAGCTTCAGCGAGTCCGCTCTGTTGTGAAACAATTCGTAACTCAGTTGTCCTGTAGACGTCGAGCTTCTAGCACAAACAACAGCTACCAAACCAAGTCTCATCAATTTCGTCGATCTCTGCGGGAATCCTTCATCAGAAACATCAGATTTTGTCAATTCTTGTAGCAATTGACGACTATTTGGGCCGACAAGAGCCAGAGAGGCGAGATACTCCGAAACACAGCTGACTTGAACCTTAAAGCCTTTCTCGGCAGCGGCTCGACGGAGCCTAAGAAGTTACAAATCTAGAAAAAAAAAGTATCTACCAGTAGAGATCACGACTCTCTCTTTCCGGCTCTGTTAGAAGAATGTAAGAAGAGCGGGCATTGTCATGATGAAAGACCATGAAAGGCGCCAGAAGACGACCTTCACGGGTTAACATCATTCCCGAGCCAATTTTTCCGAGAGGAGGTATCTAAAAAATAAAATTTG
The DNA here is from genome assembly GCA_932521415.1 of Oscheius sp. DF5120. Classification (NCBI taxonomy): domain Eukaryota; kingdom Metazoa; phylum Nematoda; class Chromadorea; order Rhabditida; family Rhabditidae; genus Oscheius; species Oscheius sp. DF5120. Next base: position 7,039,155 of record OW051461.1, read on the forward strand.
AAAATCAGAAATGTCCAAAAATTACAAATTTTCTTTTAAAATAACTGTACTGTCAAAATGAGTAAAAATTTAAAAAAAGACTACTTACCGGACTTGCAATGACATAATCCATCAGTGCATCTGCATCGGGTCCTTTCACTTCGATTTTTCCCTTCCATGAGAGGTCGATGACTCCACAACGATTGACTACTCGTTCATATTCCCGTGAAATGGTCGACAGAAGGCCTTCATCGTCGACGTCGAAGACTTGAGCAACCTATTTTATTAATTTTTTTTGTAAAATTTCATTTCTCATTTTTATTTTAAAAAAATTTATAAAATTTTAAATTTTAAATTAAATGAACAAACGTTCTTACCTCCCATCCATTTCTGAAGGAAAATTGAGCCTTTTGATTCCTCAATCGACCGTAGACTCCACTGACTCGATCAGTTGGTCTCGCACCTACACGATCAGTATAGGACCAATTGTAATACATCGAATAGGTCTCACGAGATTTTTCGGTGATGAATCTGATGAGAAAAAAAAATAGATAAATTGAAAAAAATACTTTCGATCCGCCCAGCGGTCATATCGACTGGCATCTGTATCGAAAAGCTCCTGAGGCGGTTCACCGTCGACCATCCAATCAGCCAGATATTTTCCCATACCTCCTCCACTACTGACACCGTCGAGGAAGCCCGTATTCAGCCAATAGTTCTTGTCGTAAGGACCGACCTGCAATAGTTTGTTATTGCAATTTTTGCTCCATGAATAACATGTTATCCGCCCACTTTTGTAAGTGAAAAAATTGTTTTTTTAAGAGACCAGACTTACAAGAGGATATCCATCCGGTGTCATGTTGAAAACTGCTGCATGAGGTTCCACTTTGCCTCCTTGAAGGGATGGAATAAGTTCCAGGGCTCTTTGATAGGCTCCATCAAGGCGAGCAAAATCCGGTCGGGTAATAATAGAACCCTCTAAAATTGGTCTTTAAAAATGTAAATCTTTTTGTATAGTGTCGAATTCTTTTTAGAAAGTTACAGTAGTTGCATAAAATACAAAACTGCCTTCTAGGATTTCAAAAAAATGATAATGAATTTTGCAAGCAAAAAATTAGTTTTTGCATACTTTGAGTCATAGAAAGAATAAATTTCTTACCATTCGGAACGCCTTCTTTAAACCAATCCTCTCTGAAGACGACTTTATCGGAAGGTTCAAATCCTCCAAAAATATAGCTATCTCCGCTTTTTCTTATGTAAAAGGTGCTATCGTGATCGATGATGGCTGGATGAGTTTCGGGCGGTGAATTTGTCGGTTTAATAATGGCATATTGATGCTCGACCAGAACGACTGGAAGGATATGACCACTTAGTTGGGCGATATCATTCGCCCAAATTCCTCCAGCATTAAGGAGATTCTTCGCTTCGATTAATGATCCATCTTCTAGGCCGACTAGCCAGACTCCTTTTTCTTTATCGTATCGAATAAATTTTGGAAAGGCATTGTCGACCACCTCAGCTCCCCCAGAGGTGGCTCCTTTGACCAAAGCTCGAGTCAGTCCTTTAGAGTCGACTGTGCCGTCGTTTGTGGTGTGGAGAGCCCCGAGAATCTTAAAAAATTATTAAATTAATCCATAAGGGTGGAAAATTGCCTTTCCAACCTCCATACCTCGATAAATTTCTCATAAAGAGATTTACAAATACGCTGAACATCTATAAAAATGCCTTTTTTGACCTCGGACAAAAAAAAGAATCAAATCAGATTGCGACTTCTTCAAAGACATAGAATTTTGGACCGCGCTATACATCCTATAGAAAGGATTTTTCATAATCACAAAAACATTTGTAAACAAAACTTTGAATTTGCATGCTATAGATCTTCGAGAGGAATCAAAAATCTCTAACAAATTTAATTTCCTTGAGTTTTAAGATATTTTTAACTTATTATATAAAAAAGTAAATTTAAAAAAAAATACCTTCGAAGTATCAATTTCTGGTGCGATTTCCCTAACTTCATCGGGTGTCAGCAGTGTCGTTTTACAAACATCTCCCTTTTTATAATAGTCTCTTGCAGTATAACGACGGAATTCTTGTAGTCTTGTACTGTTTGTAGCCAGTCTCATAGAGCCCGTTGGCTCGAATTTTATCTTCTAAAGTTAAAATAAAAAATAAAAATTTAAAGTTAAAAAAATACCTCTCCAGTTTCCTCCTCCAATCGACTGTATAATTCAATGGAATATGCGAGAATTGGCTTGTAACGATGAGCCGGATGACTGGCTGTTATGAGACCAGGAGAGTGAAAAGAAGTGGAGGAAGGAGCGGCGATTCCTGAAATGAATAGATTTTTCAATCTTTTAATCTTTTTTCAGCGAATGAATACTACTAAAAATAACCGAAAATTAGATTTTTAATTGGAAAATGAGCTAAATCAATAAAAAGGCTGCAAAATATCTTAAAAGCCTTTAGAAAATAAAATATTCCCTCATTTCGAAGCCTATAATTAATAAAAATATTAAAATTCCTACCAGATCTCTCCAACAGAAGAACATCCTTGACACCTCTTTTTGTTAAATGATAGGCGACGGAACTTCCGGCTACTCCGCTGCCGAGAATGCAAGCGAACACCTGACGCGTCGAGGCATTTCTAAAAATATCTTCTTTATCTCTAAACAAAAACAAACAAGCTGCTACTCACCTGACTTGAGTTGCAAAAAAGCCTGCGCTGGAAATTGAGCGGATTTTCGTCAATCCGCTCATGATTTGATAACTTTTCGGCACAATATGATGATGGATTCACTGAAAAAATCTATTTATCATAGAAAAATTAAAATTCGATCAAAAATACGGAAAATATGGGGAAAGGGTCAATAGCACTCCCTGCGTTTTCATTATAATTCAAAAAGTCAACAAATTCCCACTGAGTCGATGAAATGTTGTCTAAAAAATGGCTTTGCAAAGATCGATAGATAAATTGAAAACGTAGATGAGTTACTTGTTTGGCGTAAATACCACCGTTAGTCTGTCTATCGAATAACAGCGACGAAAGCACACTGATCTCACGTATGCAGAGTCACGTCTCTTGGTTTTTGGGAGGGTATTGATTTTTTAGTACAAAATAAAAAACATAACATTGAAAATGAATTTGCAAAATTTGAGAACACGGCGTGAGAAGAAAAATGTATCTGTTGGTGGTCAAGAGATTTTTTTTATTGAATTTTGCACCACAGCGTAAATTTTGCATAGTAGATGAGTGAATTATGACTTCAAAAATGGAAAAACATATCAAAATATTAATTTTTCATATTAAAATGATCTTTCTAAAATTCAAAATGGTTTTTAAAGAAAAAAATTACAAATATTTTATTTATTCAAACAAAAAAATATTTTCTATAAGCAAAAATATGGTGAGATGTTGAAAGGTTTTCCGTCCGATTATCACAAGAAAGACAAAATAATTTCCAGAAGACTCGAACAAGATCACAGATTTATAAACAACATACTCTCAAGACCTTGGGGGAAAAATATCAGACACAGGATCGCTTGTTGTGTGTTGATAGTAGATGGCACGAGACAAAGCTGCACTCTGATCTTCTGGAAGAAAAAACAACTCATTTTGGCTGCATATAGAAAACCGTCATGCAAAATTTGAATTTACCAAAAAAAATTTATCATAGGATGTTTTCTTTCTGTTGGATCCTCATTTTTATTTATGGAGATAGATATTGATGAGAGGTAACTTTTGGTATTTATAAAAAATCTCTCGAATAAAAATTTTCTATTTCGAATGTTATTTGTTACAACGTATTCACTATTAGATGTGTTCTTTTAAAATTCATTTTTTGATATTGGTACTATCAGCAACTGTCGTTTCTAAAACAAATTCCACACAATGTATCCATAAAATTTATTTAACTGTTCAACTGAGTTGATGATTTGCCAGAGCGAATCCGATTCTCTTTTGTCCGATATCATAGACATTGCAGTAGGTGCGGATCCAGGTATCACCAAGAATCCAAGATGGTCCGAATCCTCCGCCATTCATTCCGAAGAAAGTAATGGAGCACTATTTTATTCATTTTTAATTGAAAAACTAAGCCTACCTTTCCATTTCCAATGTCATTGAGGACGTATTCAGTCGAGGGAACATCGTATTTCTGTCCGCCGATGGTGAATGTCATAGTGGGAAGAGTGTTCATCTGGGAGCAGTCAACCTCATAGGCTTCGGTTTTACGATCGTAAACGGCCTTGGTCTCGGTAACAATCTGAAAATAAGGAATGCTGAATTCATAGTATAAAAAAGTTTAGAGGTATTCTGAGATAGTTAGGAATTTTTAGTGTTTAATCAGCTCGAAAAAACGCTTTCTCTGTCTGATTCAATCACTTCCCCATGAAAAATTTCTTCTTGGGTAATTTTTGATGAATATAAAGATTTTCCATAGAAAAAAGTCTGTTTTCCCTTCTTTTCTTGCTTACATGTTGAAGAACAGTATTAGGGCATCCGATGTAAGAGGTACCAGTATCCGAAATGACTTGTTCCTTCTTTGTCTCTGAATAGGTTCCAATGGCAAATCCATCAATAGGGAACTGCCAATATGTCTCAGCCGATAGTGGAACATAGGTAACCGTCTTAGCACAGTTGGTCGTGTCGATAGCTCCATAGGTGATCAGTCCACCAGCTCCTCCGGCACTCGGATTAATTTTTCGATCCATCCAAACAGTAAAGAGAGGCTTATCCAGTTGAGGAAGAGCATTTTGCATTGGAGGAGTGACACGATCGACGGCTAATGATGGCCATCCGAGTCCCATAATTCCATCGAGTGGCTGGTAGGCAAAGAAGGCGGCCAAGTGGGTAGCGACTCCGAATTCTTGCTTGGCTACTTGAATTCCTCCGAAGTTAAGAACATCAGTTCCGAGATAACCAGAGCAGGAGCCGGTTCCGTAGGCAATCTGTAGGAAAAGAAATGTGTTTTTTTTTAATTAAAAAAATGACCTGGAAAGTTCTGGCCTCCTTGGTGAAGGTGGTAGACTTAGTGGTGTCGAATTTATCCTTTGTGAAGTTGCTACTTGGATCTCCGATACAAGCCTTAGTATTGCATGTTGCATCGATGACCCAGAGATTGGAAGAGCCGGTATCGGGGACGATTTCGAATTGTTGGGCTGAAAGTGATTCATATTTCTGCATGAAGCAATTTCTCGGTCTCGGAATTTCTCGGATCGATCATTTCGCCATGAAAAAAAAGCAATTTTATTTGCTAAATTTGCTTTTTAGGTATGAGATTATCTCGAAAGGTCAAAAAGAAGGGTGTGAAAGGTTTTTGATATGGAATCTCTCTGCAATCTTTGTTCTTTTCTGTCCTATCAAGCTTCCTTATCTCTTTATTGCTCTCCTAGACTACATCTTTTCCATTACTTACGTGGTGTTCCAATGGTAATGTTAGCCAAGTAGATATCATCGGAGAAATCATAAAAGGTCTGTTGTCCAGTTGCCAGCACAGTAGCCCTGGCTAGATGCATCTCCTGAAGATATGCTTCCCATTTTCCAGCCCTAAATAATTATTTTTTTAAAATTTTATTATACTTAATCAATTTAGCTCTTAAGGAGCCAGTATTTCTCGTAGAAAGACGGAAAACCTCAGCAGAGGCTAAAGCCACGAGAAGAAGAGCCAAAAAGGGTCGCATTACCTGAAAAAGGGCAAGTTCACCAGCAAAGATAAAAGCTAAAGCGGTTACTGATTTCCCTTATCACAAAAGGATCTCACTGGCTGTAAAACGACTGCAAGGAAGACAACTAAAACTTTATTATGTGGGTGGATGGATTGGAAGAGAGAACCGTCACATCTTTTTTTGAACTTTTTGACTAAACTAATACTTCTCCAAGGTTCTTCATAAATAAATATCTCAGAAAACATCATTTAAGTGAACGAGTTACACTGGTCAAGAATTACCATTCACGAATTGATGCTTAGGCAATCTGATACCAATTCTGCGTCCTTGAGATTAGGACATATCTTATAATATATAATGAAATATTCAATCCAACAAAAGAATGTGAAATTTTCCTATTTATTTTGTTGCTTCTTCTGTTACATCACTGTCGCCTATTCTTCGAGGAGGATTCCATAGCGGCGATGGAGTACCCGACATTTCCTTCTTTCCCGTAAAAAGAATTTTACACGCTGCTCTGTAATTTGTTTACTTGATTCATAAAAAACGATTACATGTTTCGATTAGCCATGGAAATTGCATCCCTAACTGAAGGAAAAAATTGGTCCAATGGAAGAGTATTAGAAGATATTAATACTCGTCTCACTTCTTCTATAAAATTGTTAAGAATGAGAAAAAAATAAAAAGATTTAACCTGTAGCTCCAGCCATATAGATTATTATTTTCTTTTCAACAAGAATTTTCATAATTTCGCGGAAGATTGATATACCAACAGAATCCAAGTAAACCATTGCATGGCAATCAAAGATGAAGAATTTACCAGAATTGAGTGATTTTGGTCGACGAGGGGTCTCCCACTCGGAAAGAATCTGCTCCACGGCAGCCTTGAATCTAAAAATGGAATTTAAGTCGGGAGAATAAAAATAATCTAAAAAAATCAGAAAAAAATAACCTTTTTTTTCAAATTTTTTTTACCTGGCTTGATTGAAAAATACAATGCTTCCAAAAAAGGGTACACAAAATGCAAAAAAATTGAACTTTTTTAATAATATTTTTTTTCTTTTGATTGTGTCTACAAAAATAATATTAAAATTAAAATATTTTTTTTAAATACTTTAAAAACAAAATATTTTTTGTTATAAAATTAATCTTCCTCTAACCTTTCTCCATTCGTAAATTGTAATGGTCCTTCAAATCTTAACATAGCTACATCTGCCGCGTCTTCCTTCTCTTCATCTGGTACAAAATACTGCCAATGTGGCCATTGTGTTCTCATAACCACTGTTAAAATGGCGAAGAGCAGAGCAATAGACAGTCCTTCCATTACATCGGTACACGTCGTAGCAAGGAAGGCCACAATCCAGGTGAGAGCATCATATCTCGAAATAGGCCAGAGAGATTTTGGCTCTGTTATTTTTTCGAACATTGGTATGAGAGAGATTGTAATAATGGAGGATAATATACACTATAAATTGAAAAATTAACTGAAACAATTACTTTCGGAAGTGTTGTCAATAAAGGACCCAGCCACAAAATAACAGCTAAAAGTAAGAGACAGCTGAAGAAAGCAGATAGCTGTGTTCTTGATCCACTCCGTACACTAACCATTGTCCGACCGAGGGCAGTGGAAACAGCGTAGATTGGGAAGAAAGAGCCAAGACAGCTGCTTAAGCCGAGGGCGTACAGCTCCTAATAAGAATTAAAATTTTAAAAAAATTTTGAATTACTAATATCCAAAAATTTGGATAAAAGTAATTTAAAAATATAAGCTCATTGTTCTAAATGTTAAAAAAATCTTTAAAAAAATACCTGATTGACATCAATTTTATAGTTGAATTTATTAGCCAACATTTTAGCCATCGAGATATGGATTGCTATAGTCACAATGGCTATCGATAAAGAGGGAAAAATAGCGGCCTTGATTAGGTAGAACGGCGGTAGTTGTGCTGTTGGAATGCTATTCATTTTAAAAAATTAAAAAAATTTCTAACCCAGCTGGTACTTCCCCCACAATCATCACATCAAATTTTTCATTCCATCGGAAGAAACTAGACAAAAATGCCGTCAATACAACCAGAATGAGTTCGAATGGAATAGGCAGTTTGAGATGAAATTTTTTGTTTAAAAATGGTGTCAAAAATTGTTTTCCGGTAAAGAGGAAAATCATGGATAACACAGAAATTAGTAGCGTTATCACATTTGTTTGTGGAGTTGCTCGAATTAAATCGAAAAATCTCTGAAAAATAAGTTGAAACATTCTAGAAAACTACTATAAAAACATAGCCAGGTCCATGAGATTTCGGTAGCTCAACACCCATAATATCGTCTAATTGAGCCATTAAAACGTGAACTGCGGCACCTAGAAAAATTACAAAAAAAATAATAGATAAAAAATAGTTACCTGTAGTGAATCCTGAAACTAATGGAGCAGAAAAATAAGCTAGAATAAATTTTAAGCGGAGAAGGCCACATAATATCTGAAATTTTTTAAATTTACAAGTATTTATTTGTTTAGCACTTTAATATTTAAATAATTTAGAATTATTTTCTACAAAAATACAAAAAATGGAAACTTAAAAATACTAGACATACTCGAAATGTATGAAGATGGCCCAAATTCAGCATTTTGTATATTTTTAAAGCTTCCATTTACCTGCAAGATGCCTATAGAAAAGGCTACCGCTGTCGCTGCATGAATTGCCGTACTACCCGTTGTCGTAGAAATATTTTCAGCCGCAATCCCAGCCATTAAGGCTACTACGGCAAAGGAACCTAAAAACTTTTTATTATCTACAAATTGAAGGAAATACCTAATGAAGTGTGCTTTGAAGTTCCAAAAATCATATAAAAGAATGCTGGAAAGCAGGAGGCATAGAGTCCATAAACCGGAGAAACACCGGCCAGAACAGCGTAGGCAATTCCTTGTGGAACATGCATAATTCCAGTCGTCAATCCGCCTACAACATCCGCCAAAAGATCGTCCTTCCATTGATATTTCGGTAACCAAAAGATGATGGGAAAAAATGAGAAAAAAGAAGACGATAGAGCAGAGCAGGAGCTGCAAGGTTGAAAGAAGGATTGTTTCAATCGACGACGGAATTTTGTCGAAGTTGACTCAAGAGGCAGACGGCTGCCAAATTCGGCGTCAAATTCTGCCTAAAAAGAATTTTTGAAGACTGGTAACGTAAAGAGATAAAAGTTATCTACGAGATAGACCACTTCTGTTTACTCCTAGCGAGCATTTGAGCCAATTTCAACCGCTCATTTTGTCCTTTTCATGCAAATTATTAATGAGAAATTTGAATTCAATGCTTAAAGGTAACCTGGATATAGATTTTAAAATCATCCCAACCAAAATATCTTAGAAAAAGGCATTTTTTTACCCTCTTAGGCAAGCTGACACCAAGGAATTCAAATTTAACGTTTTAAATTACCCTAGAAGACTTATAAGATGAGACGATGGCGGACCAAGAATTCCAAATTCAAATTATTCAATTTCAATTTCCGTTGGCAATTGGTGATATATGATGTTAAATTTGTTCCAAAGTTCCCGAAAACAGACAAGTTGTCATCGCCCTGCATAAAGTACGTGACCAGAGTTCACACAAATCCAAGCAAAACAAAGCCAAAAATCAATAGGCGATTCGACTTTACGTCGCATTCTTCTTCATCCTACCTGATTCATTGCCAGCCGTTCCGGCTTGTCTACAGCAGAAAGACGAAGACGTTCTGAAGAAATTGGCATGTAGAAGGCGATTAAAAATAAAATGCCCCGCGGTCAGTGGTCCACAGCAGCCAGCGACACAGCTGATAGCTGGAGAGCATATAGACATGGAGCAGAAAGAACGAGCACGAATGTTAATTTTTAAAATTGAAAAATCTCGGTAATTTTGGGTTGGATTGTGTTATTTTTCTTTTATTCAGAAGCTCTTTAAAAGTTGTACATTTTTAGTACAAAGAAAAATATCAAAAATTTCATTTCGATTTAATTTTTAAATGGCACTATAAAAACCGTTCGGTGCATCATCACAATATGATTTCTCGATAAGATTGAAGCGTTATTAGTTCCATTTGAAAGCTCTTCAAAAACCCTACAAAACTGTAAATTAATAATGGAATCGGAATCTTTAATATTGTACCTTTTATGATTCATATCGTAGAAGCGAACTCACCTCCTCCCATGACAGATGGTCGGGTTTTTGGATTTGCATCACATTTTATTTCAAAACGGGACGAGAGGATGATATTTTGAAAAGAAGGTTAAAAGACTGGATGACTATTTTTGAAAACAAAGGCGGTTTTCTATGTTTGTCTTCAAGTCTGCCACCCACTCCATCATCTTGTTATTCTTGACCAGATCAATTATTCCAGCGCTACCTGTAATTAGAATGGAATAGATTGTCTGAAAATTGTAAAAGGAATCAAAAAATTTTTTTTAGAAAAGCCCTGTGACTTAGCTTTATTCATACGATGAAAAATGATTGAATCAAAACTGTCGGACTAATAGGTGAGTTATCCGAAAGTCAACCATCCTTCAATGAGTCAATATACTCCACCTCATCAGAGCTATTTCAATAGTTCAAGACGCTATAAGTACTATTACGAATAATTATTTAATATAACAAACAAATTTTTACTGAGCCAAGCAATACCTTTATTCTCACAATAAATAACAAAAATAAACAAAGTTTTCGCGAAGCTTGAAAAACAAGTCTTAATTTCGCGCGTTTCATTCGCGCTCGAATTTAAGTTGAGTACGAGTGGAATGGTTCCAAGAAATTAGGGTGTCAAGAAAATGAACACAAACATCAATAGAAAAAACAAAACAAAAAAGCATATGCATACACCTACAAATGATGAATCTCGATTCAAGTACGGCCCTGGTTGAATATAATCTGAAAAGTAAGTCGTTATCAGGTTTATACTAACTTCCTGAGTGAACATATAACGATTCTGTTGTAGCGTTAGCATTTGTTGAATAGCAAGGTAGGGGTTCCGCACTGTATGGTGGTGGAGGAGCGGAGGGAAATTGCATCACAATAGTTTTGAGTTAAATGAACACGTAGAAAAGGTTGATTTGCCCTGTGACTTAGCTTTATTCATACGATGAAAAATGATTGAATCAAAACTGTCGGTCTAATAGGTGAGTTATCCGAAAGACAACCATCCTTCAATGAGTCAATAAACTCCACCTCATTCAGAGCTATTTCAATTTTGAGTTTATTAACCTATTCTGAAGTTGAATGTCGTTGTATCTAATGAAGATAGACTACATAAATGAGTGAAAAAATTATAATTGAATACAAACGATCAAATGCTGTTCCTAAGCATCCAAGTCTAACTCTACTGGACTAATGATGAATAATTCAAAATATTATATTTTCATTTTTCAACTCTAATCTACACTTCTCGATCAAAATGCTATAAGTGCTATTGCGAATAATTATTTAATATAACAAACAATTTTTTACTAAGCCAAGCAATACCTTTATTCTCACAATAAATAACAAAAATAAACAAAATTTACGCGAAGCTTTAAAACCGAGCCTTAATTTCACCTGTTTCAATTTTTCCACTGGGAGTGTATCTGGTGAGACATAGTAAAGAAATTTCTTAAACCAAATAGAAAAACAAGAATGACAAGACAAACAAAAAAGCATATGCATACACCTACAAATGATGAAATGGCGATGAAATTTCGATTCATCAACGGTCTTCGTTGAATATAAGCTGAAAAATAAGTCGTTATCAGGTTTATACTAACTTCCTGATTGAACATTTAACGTTTCTCTTGCAGCGTTAGCATTTGTTGAATAACATGGTAGGGGTTCCCCATTGTATGATGGTGGAGGAGCGGAGGGAAATTGCATCACAATAGTTTTGAGTTAAATGAACACGTAGAAAAGGTTGTTCTACACTGACTTAGCTTTACTCATATTAGCTATTAGTAAGGGTTAGTTTCAATGTGATTTTTGATGTCAGATCCTTGTATGTCTCCTAGTGTACGATCCACACTCCATCATCTTGCTATCATCGACCAAATCAATATATCAGTCCATCAGTCGACCCCCACAATGACCCCACCGAACTGTGTATTTTCTGCTGGTATGTTTCCAATTCCTTTCAAAAATTGAAATTTTTAGCTTCAAATCGTCGTAAAATTGACATCCATGCTCATGTTCTTCCACGTCATATTCCCGATTTTGGAAAGGTTCGTTATCTTTTTCCTTCCCCTGGGTCGGAGAAGTACGATGATTGGGTGTAGCCGAAAAGATTGGCCAAATCTGGCCACACGGCGTGTCAATCGACGACTCCGGAAATACACCTCGTAAATGTCGTTAAAGGAGGACGAGAATTTAGGAATTCGGATATGGAGGATTTATTCGATTGGATCATCGAGAGGACGAGGGAAAGACGTATATGATGCAGGATCAAAAGGTCTTCAGGTTGGTTACTTTTTTTTCACAAAAACCCTAAAAAAAATAGATCGTGCTACTTCACCCAATCACAAAAAATTTCGAGGACAAAGACGCTAAATTTGAATTTCTGGATGTTAAATTCATCAAAAAAAGTTAAAATTGAATTAACAGAAGGTCCAATGATAGATAATTCAGCGAATTCTTTTTATTAGATTGGCTAAAGGGATCTAAGTCTAGTAAAAAAGTTTAATAGGTAGCTATAGTTAGGGGTCAGAATAAAATTACCTTTGTCTCGACAAGGCGACACTCCACTATCCCATGTGTTCTAGCGTAAAATTAAAAGCTGAACTTGATTTCCTCGGTATTAGATTGCCTAGAATGATCAAAAATAGCTATCTACGTCCTTTTCAGAGTCGTTGAGAAAAATTGTTTCGATACCAATGCAAGACTGGAAGATATGGATCGTTCTCGTGTGAATGTACAATGTATCAGTACAGTTCCAGTCATGTTCAACTATTGGATAGGTTTTTTTCAATTTACAAAAATAAGCTTTTTAAAAAATAACAGCAAAGCCTCCACACCCTGCGCGGATACTTTATTTTGCATGTTTCATTATGTACTTTTATCAGATCTAGATGAATTTTTTTTAGATGAATACTGTTAAAAAAATTTTTTTTTCATAACACAGCTCGCCGCATTTTTTTAAAAAGAAGATTCTATCGTCAGTACGCTCTACCGGATTTTCCGATGTTATTTATAGTATTTTAGGCAAAACCAGCTGATACTGAACGCATTGCTCGTTTTGTAAACGATGACCTGGCTGATCAGTGTAGAGTCGCTTCGGACCGACTTCTTCCACTCGGGACACTACCAATGAACGATGTTGATCGGGCAATTCAGGTTAGTCTTGCAACATTGTCTAGACTTTATTAAAATCAAATCTTTATTCCCTTTTTATTTTTTGAGCAAAAAAATATATAAATCAACCCGTATGGCATCTTTTTAAGCCAATTTCTTCGGAACGAAGTGAAAGTGTCTCGTTGATGAGCAGTAAAATTAGGCACATTTAAGACGGTTGTTGACTAATTCGATCGGAGGTAGTGTGTCCAGTAGAAAATATTGAAAAGACAGAAAAGGAAAGGGAAGGTGAAGGAAGAGAACTTATCGATTCGCTTGGCCAACGCATCACGTTTTTGCTTCCTTGCATTGTATTGAATTTGTGGAAGATTGTCGGGAATGTCGTCAAGTGCCTGGGAGAAAGAGGCATGATGTGGCTCACAGGAACAACTGCAAAAAAATGAAAAATAGAAGGAAAATTTGATAACATTGGACTAAAATAAAGAATAGAGCAATGTTTTGTATGTATTCCTTTTGGGTTCCTAAATATTTTATTGTATCCATATATCTCTGTGTGATGCCATTTTCTATTTATTTTTGCTTGTTTCTCCACTATTTTTCCCTACTTTTTTACCGTAAAATTAAGAAAATATATTTTCTCTGAGATGACCAAAGAACATATAAAAAGACTTTAGAAAAACGTTTTTTGAATAATTTACAACTTTTTTGAAGGAGGCTGCCATGGTGCAAAAAAGCAATTGTAAATTATTCATTTCAATTTGCATAAGATATTTCTGTAAAATTTAAATTTACGAAATTTTCTGCTAACATGTTTATATAACGTTCGAAAAAGCTTCCTAAAAGTAACAAAAATTGAGAAAATAATTAAATTGTAGCATTTTTGTTACTTCACTCACCGTCCTCCTAAACTTCTCACAGCATTGACAATATTCCCATTGAGTCCAAAACCCGGCGGAATATACCCGTAGTCGTTGTCTCGCATTGATAAAAGAGCTGATTCCTCCTCGCTAACGGGATTTCTCCTAAATTTTCTGTCAATTTTTTTGAGGTACGAGATTAAATACAAGAGCTTTTTTTGAAAATGTTACAAATTCGTTTACCTTGTTATATTCAGATAAAATTTCCTATTATTAATTTTTTTAATACGAATTTTAATTTCTATGTGTTAAAAAATGGGAAAATTTTCAGAAGGATCTGAATACAACAAGAAAAAATTAGTGATTCCGTAAATTTCTGCCAACGTCTGATTACCTATGTAGCGTGTTGGATGTACTATGATATCCTGGTGTTGGTGGACTTTTTTGAGGTAGAGGTGGCGGAGTGACCATGACTGGTGGTGAAGACGGTGGTGGTTCCTCTTCACGGGACAAATATCCTACCCAGGCGAGCTCCAACAACGAACAGAAAACGAATGTCATACAGGACAACATCCAGACATCGATGGCTTTGACGTAGCTGACTCGTGGTAGATTTCGAATGATATTTCCGAATTGAAAGGTCATAGCCAGGAGGGAATTGACTCCAAGCATTGTTCGAGCAGGGATGGCTTTGGATCCGAGCGCGAAAGAAATCCAGGCTGAAATGTAGTTACTTAGGATATTTTTATCAACTTATAATTTTTTTTTAATTCTGTTAGGTTACGGTCGCGACATGCAAAGATTCATTTTTGTTGAAATTGCATTTTTTACCTCAATTAGTTAAAATAGTTTGATTTACTTTGATTTGTTTATATTTGTTATACTTTTTGTTGTTTACTTAGCTTTGCATCTATTGAAACGAAAAATACCAAAGTTAGCACGTCAGGTTAAAACGATATTTTTTCTCAATTTTTTGTAATTTCTCATTTCCATATTTTTTCTGAATGTTTCCATTTTTTTTAATTTTCACTTGAAAATGCTATAATATAAAATGTATCTCAATCGCTCCCTCTACGTTACGCTGCTAGCCTTTTCCGGAGAGAGGATGCGCTACAAAGAGCGACGCTCAATAGCCTAGCCGCATCGAATTCCACCTCACCCCTTGAAAAGACACCCAGTCAGACAACCGGTGGCTATTTTTAGCCTGGCATCGGATAAATCAGCTGGGTGGATATTATTTGAATTTTCTTGAAGCTCGTATGAAAAACAGATCAGAGTTTACCAACACATTCAGATTCTATGCAAATTTTAATAACAAGGTACCAAAAAAATGAAATCAAAACGCTTAATGAATTTTAATTTTTAAATTAATTAAACCCATTTGCTTTAACTTTTTTTTTGAAAAAGGTTAAAGAAGTCATAATGACTTTTCGCATTCCCTTTGAAAGATTTGTGGTGTGCTCGCCGGCGTCTCGTTCATAGTCTCTCGGGGTGGTCCCGTCCGGGGCTATATTTCTCCTTTCTATTGTTTTTGCGCATGCCGTCACCCTGTGATTGAACCACATAGATGATGAATAAATCAGAGTGCCTTCCGCATGGCGTTTTTTTTCGGAATTGACTCTGTCGTCCCTTCTCAAATCTCGTCATGGCGCCAGTTGAAGAATAATTCACCATCGAGAGGGCACATCAATTTTTCAACAGCATCTTGACCCGTCTCTCTTTCCCTCTACTAGGCTCCCGGAGAGAATTGACTATGAAACAGGCTGACAACCAAGGGAAGGACACAATTGAATCAGAAGGGTGGAAACGGCGAATTGCAAAACGACCAAACAACGTGCATGGAGTGGGGAGAGACGTCATTTTTAGTGAAAATTCATTTTTGCGTTCTCTCTTATTATTTTATATTTTTTGTATATATTACTGTAAAAGAGGGCAAGAAACGTTTTTAAACGGCTTTAAACTAAAAAAGAGCTACTTAAAAGGTGAAAATTGACTCACAAATGCAAATGGTTAAGTAGGTCGGCAAATAGGCTTGTAGAATATACCATCCAGCCCGTCTTTTGAAATGAAACATCATTGTCAATTCATGCCAATAACCAGCAGGATACGGCTAAACAAAAAAACTATAAAATAAAAACAAATACCTCAGTGTTTCGAACGTTTTTGATGTCTACAAGTTCATAGTCGGCTAGTTCCATTTTTTCACGCATTTTGCTAACTCCTGTTGGAGCCCAGGACATCTGTACCTCATCTGTGTTGTAACTAAAAAAAGTAGAATAATTTTTACCTATTTAGGGGGATAAGACATAATTGCATACCTTGCACGTAATACAGTAATTTTGATATTATTGCGCATACTGGATATTATTTCGTTCTATTTTATTAATATAAATGTATTTTATTAATATAAACTATAGAAACACTAGAGTAGAATAAAAAAAATTAGGACCATACTATTAAATACGTAAATAGTCAGCTTTTTGTTTATTTTTTAATACGTTTTGCTTGTTGCGCAAAATTAAAAAAAAAAGTTAAAAATTCCTACTTGAATGATTCGAATGTCAAAGAACATGTGACATTGTCGAATGGAAATCTCGTCAAGTCCATCAAGCATGGTCCCTGTAGTTTGAGTCGATAGTTCGTCCAGACTGTAAATTTACGTCACGTCACTTTAAGCCATTTCCCGCGAGACTGGCTGAGCTGGCTGTTGTCCCTCGGCTAATTAGGAAAAGTTGAATGTGAGAAGGCGCTGTCCCACGGGGAACAAACGACATCGATTGCTCTCGTTTAACTTACCAGAACCGTTAGCATAGATGAGCAAAAAGATATTCGGAAATGGACTCTTGTGGATGTCAGCAGTTTTCGAATTGATGAAGCCTAAAAATTTACCGAAAAATTTAGCACAAACATGAATTCGGCGTCCAGAGCTCATCAAGAAGGTCACTATTTAGAGAAAGATTATATTTACAAGGATTTAAGCGTGAATAATCCAATGCTGGGTCCATCCACATCTCAGAAATGTAAATATCGAGCTAAAAAAGAATAAATTTTTTAAAATCTTTTTCATTACTGTTTTTTTTAATTTTACGTGTGATTTGAAATTTCTTTATTTTATGTTGCTATGTATCTTACTTGTTTGATGGGAGCGTCATTTGTTAATTTTTTTTCTTGTCTTTTTTCTACCCTTTTAAATTTTTTTTATGGTAGTGCGTGGGTAGAAAAAATGAAGATGAATGTAAGTTAAAACCAAATAGAAGTCATTCGAAGATTTTAGCAGAACTTTTTTTTTTCTTGTGAGTTAAACAAATCTTGATCAGATACTGGCGGAATATCAGCGTAATCTTTTTTCATAAAACTATAGCATCAAGTGAGAGAAACCCCTCTAATATTCCACGCTCTTCACCAAAACAGCGGGTTTTCCTCTTCAAAAGTGTCATTCCTCCGGGTAACCCGGCGTATAAAAAATGACTGAAAACAAACATTAAAATCGCTGGTTATGTCGGATATCGTCGTAATTTCTTGAACCCATACTTCTACTTGAACATTTACCTAAGAACTTGAACTATTGAAATAGATCAAATTACCTGTCCTCCAGGAATTTTATGTTTTACATAGCCGTCCATAATGGTATTTAAGATGTGTGAATCATTAGCACATTGTTTTGTAGCTCTTTCTACCTAAAAAGCAGGCTTTGTTGCGACAATGGAGTAGGAAACCTTAAGTGGATTAATTAACGGACGTAGACCTCCATGTTCGTCGACTTCCCAATCGTAAGCTCGTGAAAGACGACGTAAGTGGCGCGAATTCCTACGATAAACAGCTTTCCTAAACCAATTTTTCTGCCTCATCGCGCACCGCCAAAAAATACCTTCCGGAGCAGGCTATCATCAATAGAAATAATAGAATCAATCTCAGATGCTGCATCGTCGTTACGAAGCAGCCGAAGCTGCGAGGCTTCAATTGATTGTGGGCGGGGTTAGAAGGCGGTACGAACAAGTGGGCGGAGTCAGTTAGAGGTCGTTTTTGGAAGGCTATGATGACCGGATGGGTGACCCTTAGGTGACGACGACGACTGGCCACTAGATGGGCGTGCGTTCCATAGCCGTCGGCCGAATAATTGGTTAGAAATTAGATTTCCTTTCTCCCAGTCGTTCCACTGCTATATTGCAACAAATTTTTTATACATTTCAGGAAGTTAAACGATGTGTTGCCATGGGTTTCCGTGGATTTGAAATAGGCTCTCATATTGGGGAGAAAAGTCTTGATCATAAGGATTTTCATCCTCTTTATAAGGTTGTTCTATTTTCTTCAAGGAAAAAAATCCTAGGTGTGTGAAGATTTAAATGTTATCATGTTTGTCCATCCCTGGGATATGGATTCATGGGGAGGAAGATTGAATAAGTATTGGCTCTCCTGGCTGGTTGGAATGCCTTCCGAAACAGCACAAGCGATCTGCTGTATCCTTATGGGAAATATTATAAAACTATTTCCCCGATTGAAATTTTGCTTTGCTCATGGTGGTGGAGCATATCCAGCTATCAGAGGCCGTGTTTCTCACGGACACTTGGTAAGTTATTTTTTTTCCAAAATTAATCTTTTGCAGGTGAGACCAGATCTTTGTGCAATGGACTGTGAAATGAGTCCAAGAAGTCTGGATGGAATGTTGTGGACGGATTCATTAGTTCACGATCCTGACGCATTAAGATTGCTGATTAAAACCGTGGGAAAAGAGCACATAGTCCTCGGAACCGACTATCCATTCCCACTTGGTGAATTGGAAGTTGGAAAAGTCGTAGAAGAGTATGATGACTTCTCGGAGAAGGATAAAAACGACCTTCTTTGGAGCAATTGCATCAAATTGTTCGGCTACGATGAAAACGAGTTGCATAATTTCTAAAAGATGGTTTCAGTGAATAATATAGAAATGCATTTAAATTGGTTTCTAGCACATGTTAAAAACTTTATAACTTACGAAAATATGGAAAAAAGTTAAGGCATTATTATACCAGCATTGAGAGATTACAGATCAATAAATATAAACATACGTATAGAGAGAAAGAGGGATAAGTTACAAGCAAAAAAAAACCCTAGATCTTGATCTTCCAAAATTTGATATTAGCATCTTGACCAGCACTGATGAGCTCCGTCTCGTTTAGCCAGACAAGTCCATTGACAGGCGACATAGCGTGAGCTCCTAAATTCCCATTTGCTGAGTACGAATAGATAACTAACCCTTGATGATTATCGGATGTTCCCCACTTTTCTGAAGATCCCAAATGATGATATTGGTGTCTAAACCACCACTGGCTACATGTCGACCGTTTGGATTCCAAGCGACGCAGTTGACCTGAATTTTTGAAACAAGGAAACAAAATTTACTTTAGCTGTGTGGAAGGTCCATTCCTTCTCTGCTACACTTGCAAAATCATTATCCACAGAATAAGGAACAACTTTTCGAGCGCTGTCTGATACAACAAGATGTTTTCCGTCAGGTGAAAAGGCAACAGCTGTGATATGACCACCATGAGTTAGGGTCTTTTTCTCCGTAAGATTCGTTCCATTCAACTCGTAAATATGCACTTTACTATCCTAAAAAATACATCTTTTTTCATCAAAAGAACAAATACCTGTCCACCAACAGCTACAATACCTTTTGCCTCCAAAAGAGCTACAGCTGTTCCAGGATAATTAATTGATAAGTCGGAAGCCATTTTCTCTCCCTAAATTCATAAATAGAAATTAAACTAATGAAATAAGTGCCTTAAAAACAACGATATTCTTATAACAAGCAGCGACAACTAATGATCCATCAGCATTAGAAGCTATTCCCCATGGTTGTGATGGAAGTTTAGTCGAGTTAGCACGAACATTTTCTAAAATTCCTTAAAAAATTTATGCATATGACTAACCGACAGAGGTCGATACACCGGGAGTAAATTGAAGCGTATCATCCCATCCAGCGCTGCTAAGAGTTGCATTATTTGATACATGTAGTCCAACAACTTGAGATTTATGAATACTTGGATTAATTCTCTTCGAATCGCCTGTACTTATGTCCCAACGTGCTAAAAATAATGAAAATGTATTTCAGAAACTTACTGATATGACCCTCAAAATCAGCTGTAAAAATGAATTTCTTGTCATTTGTCATTGTAAGAGCAGTTATCGGCTTATTATGTCCCATTACTGTCTGAAAAAAATCACATAAAAAACAAAATTTTAAGATTTTTTACCTTTTCCAACTGTCCGAGTTCAGCATTAACAAAATTCAAGAATCCTGATAGAGAAACGGATATTACACCAGCAGCTTTGGTCCAAATAACAGAAAGTTGCTGATCATCAACTGTAGTACCAATAGTAATAGTCCTATACAATGGAATAACATCAGAGAATTACTTACTTCTCTAGACTACGGCCAGAAACATTCCATATTTTCACGGTTTTATCTCCTGATGCTGTTGCAATTTTTTCGCCACATGGCGACCAACATAATCCGAAAACACTACCAGAATGAGCAGCTTCTTTGCAAGAATCATCTACCAATTCTCCTTGTTTTGTTCCTTCAGCTCCATCGAAAAGAATAACTTTTCCATCTGCTCCTGCACTAGCAAAAAGGTTTCCATCAGGACTGTAGCGCGTAACATGAACGAATCTTGTATGCTCATGGAAAGTCTACAAAAAATAAAACTAAATAAATAGAAAGTGGAGCATACCGTCTTGAATTTGAATGGAGGTCCTTCGAAAAGAGCAACGGTATTATCTTCAGAACCACTGACAAGACGATAAGGACGCTGAAAATGACAAAATAAGATTCTTGTAAGAAAACCAAAAGATTAACAAATACATACGCTTGGCTTGAAGTCGATGCTAGACATGGGACGTGATTGCCCAGAGAGATTTCCATTGGAAGTTCCTGTATCGAAAAGGAAAACATGACCAAATCTGATTAAAAAAATAATAAAGCTAAAAGATTTCAATACCTTTCACGACCCTCTCCAACAGCCGCAAGTCTCTTACTATCATCATTCCATGCAATATCTCTCACAGGCCCAGAAAAGACTTGGTAGGTCGCCTTGAGAATATGCGTAGTTTGAGTTGTATCCCAGATTCTCACGTTACCTGCATTGTCACCCGAAGCACAATAAAATCTAAACGCATTTCAGAATAAAACAAAAAAAAAATGACAACGCTGGTGAGTAATTTGATCGATATTCGTTGCATCAATCAGACTGAAGAACAAGAGAAAGAACATACCCGCTTGGACTGATTTTAGCGACAGTTGCCGGATGAGCATGCTCTGTATAGATGTCGACATTCGTAACGTCCTGAAAATATTTAAAATAATTAGGGGGTAATGGTTTTGTAATAAATAAAAAAAAATGAAACACCGGAAATGTTGTCAACAAAGTCGAAACAGTTGACAGCTGCTTGAAATTACACAATTATCAGCTGTTTTCATCACAGCATCCGTTCAAATGCTGCGAGATATTATTATAAATACTGTTTAAAAAATTTTCTTTACATGCTTCATTTTTATAAAAAAAAATATTTACCTGTAAATTGATAATGTAAACGGAGTTGCTATTGGTATACGTCAGCTGATCACCTTTGGGCGATTGTCCAAGTACTACAGGCAGTCCTCTCGTCGTTTTTGGCAGGGAGCCAAATACGCGACCCTTTTCAAACTCGCCTTCGGACGACATTTCTGCAAAATAAATATTATTAAACAATAGCAATGTATAGAAAAAAAAAGCGGCGTGAATAGTGCCGAGGGGAGCTCTGGGCCGACTATTTGTTCCCGACGGGCCAGATGACGCATCGCCACTGGCCCGCCCACACCTCCTTAGCTCTCTGAACAGCCGATCGACAATTATTGAAGGTCACTCACAGGGAGTCAAACAAACACACTAGTTATTATATTGATTAAAACAGAAAGAAAAGTAACAAGAGCAAATATACTCACTATTAGAAATCAAATGAAAAAATAGTATTTTATTCAAAGTTACAAACTGAGATAACGAATTAACCGTATGCGAATGATACAAAACAAATGCAATTAGAAGAGAGGTTTACTATAGGTGACTTTACTTCCTTTGGAATAAGTATTACGATGCTGAATCGAATCTTCAAGATAGGATTCTGTAGTGATGCTCGTTAGAGTGACCCATTGATTTGCAAAAAGAGCTATAAAATATTGTTCAAAGGAGAGAACAAAGGCTTACATTTAAAGATGCGAACAGTTCCATCTCCGCTTGAAGATACTAATACATTTCCGGTCAAATTAAAACGAATTCTCCATGCCTTTTTAATATCTCCCATTCCCAATTGAGCAATCTGAAAAACACAATACAATATGAAATAAGAGCCTACTTTAGTAGATTGATACTCAGATCGTGTGGTTATTGGCATTCTTTCTCCATCTTCATCGATAAAAGCTTGTGCTGGCACTTTAAAATTATAAATAAAAATATCTCCAGCAGCGATGGCAATTTGATGATATTCTCCTTGATAAATGGGATTGAATTGAATATCAGTTACAGCTGCAGGTAATTCTTGCTTCAATGCTATGATTCTTTGGAACTTTCTAAAAAAAAGCATATCATTGCAAACAAAAAAGTTACCTATAAGTATCACTCAATTCATAAACTACAAGACGATCATCCGATCTATTACGTGAATCTTTCATTTCATCTGATCCTACAGCTACTAATGGTCGATGAATCGGTGAAGGACTCCAAGCTACTGAACTACAGCGCCAATTAAAAGCTTTGAGTTCTTGAATAAGGGACCATCTCGATAAATCCATAACATCTTGAGCCTCATAAATTCGAAGAATTCCTTGTACCGATACTGCAGCCAATTGTAGCCCCAGATGCCTTGGAGCAAAAACGATATCCGTTACGGCATTTCTACTATCAGTAAGATAAGCTCGTCGAATCCATTTCGGATATTTCACTAAATCAAAAATAATTTTAACAAATAAAATAACTAACAGTCTTTCACGTGAACCGCTTCCCAAATATGAATACTTCGATCACAAGAACATGTCGCCAAGATTTGTCCAAACTCTGGATGAGCCCAAGCACATCGTAAAACGGCTCCTGTGTGACACTATCAAATTATAAAAAGAAAATGAGACTGATACCTTCCAACGAGCTACTCGGTACCATTTTCCTAAATCATCACGATTCCATACAGCTAAAATTTTGTCTGTAGAACATGTTGCCAATCGACGGCCTGTAATATCCAAAGCAACCTAAAATAGCTGTCATTAACAAATTAACGTTATAATAAAAACAAATTGTTAGATTTGTCTGAAAGAACCTACATGTGTTATGAGATCTTCATGAGAGTTCTTAAATGTTTCCGAAATTTCTACTGGTGTTTCATCGAATTGAGCTTCCAGCTCGGTTCTAATCATCCTAAAAACACTAATCTACTAATAAAAAAAACTACAGATAATAATAATTGATACTACGATCATTACAAATTACAATAGTATGCGAAACGTCATCAATCTTTATTCAAGTTTATAAATAAAACTTTCTATTATAAAAATCTGGGATCACAGTCTGTTGCAGGCAAGATAAATATACAAAATTTACAGAAATGGAAGTTAAATTACAACCTTATACTCTTTTCGCAAAGAAGATTATCAAAAAGACAATAAGACCTATAAGCAATGTCACACCTGTTACAATCAAGCAGATTTTCTTCTGAAATTATTGAAATAAAAATCATAACAAACACAGAACACAGAGAACAACACAACAAAAATGAAATTCAGGTTAGTCATGGACTTCTGACTGACACAGCGGACAGACAAAGGTTATATAATTTATTATTATTGAGATTTGCAATATTACAACAATAAGGATTGTGTTGTCTATATCTGGAAGCACTAAAAATAAAACGAGATCTAAATACTACAAAGAGATCAAATTGAAACTCGCATCTAAACATAAACCAGGCTGCATAGCGAATTTAAGAAGGCAAGAAGCTGGAAGGGTAGTGAAATTTTGAAGATATATAAAAATGGAGAATAGAAATAACTTACTAAAAAAGAAGAACACGCATTTTGATCCTATACTTACCACGAAATAAATAAAAATTTTGACAAAAGAAAATCGAACTACAAAGCACGGGAATGGTATTATTGCTATTGAATGCCGTTGAACATGGCAACAGTTTATATGGCGCTTACTTAGAAAGGCATAGGTACGTAGCTCATTATTATGAGGCAAAGAATGCCAATCAAAACCGCAACTACGATGAGGATTATGATCTTCTTCTGAAAGGAAAGAAAATTTAGATAGTTTGCAAAAAAAAAGGCAGGCAACAACACTTTTCAGACAAAATCATGGTGCTATATGGATCAGGCATGGCATGACGACACAACATTTAATAAAGATAGCATGAATAAATAATAAATAAAAATAAAATGACAACACAACACCGTAGGACACATTTCACATCACAGGCTTTTGAGTTATAACTTGAACAATTTGTAAAGCTTTTGGAATGTATTAATGTTATTAATAAACTAATATTTAGTTTTAAACGATGGAACAGAACCAGAATTACTTGATTCTACTTTATTTTGACTAGAGGACCCCGTAGCTACACTTGTAACTGTTTTAGTTGATTTTGCAGATATTGCAACCCAAATAATTATTCCTAATACAACAAGCAAAAGGACTACTATGACTCCTCCAATTACGCAGATTTTCTTCTGAAAAGTTTTCTTTGAAATATGTTGCTGCTCAATTTGAAAATAAAGTCGAGATTATCTCGTGTTGTTCAGTGCTTTATCGGTTTGCGCGCCTTCGATATGTGTGAGTGGGGTCCACCATCGCATCCAAAGTGCGCCACAAGACAGCATCGATCGCAAGTAAAAAAAAGAGGAGGAAGGAGTTAGGCAACCTCGACTGCTAATACTGGTTGCTGGAAAACCCCTCTCCGACCAGGGTGATTGATGATGCGTCTTTTCTAGAATTGATTCAAAACGACGAAAAGAAAATATACGGCACGTGCTGACGAAGCCAAACAGACAGGCTGACATAACACGACAAAAAAAAGCTGAAAAAACTCACCCGTCGAGCCTTGCTTTGATATTGTACAGCTTTCTTTGTATCTGCTACTGCT
This sequence comes from Oscheius sp. DF5120, assembly GCA_932521415.1. Classification (NCBI taxonomy): domain Eukaryota; kingdom Metazoa; phylum Nematoda; class Chromadorea; order Rhabditida; family Rhabditidae; genus Oscheius; species Oscheius sp. DF5120. The sequence continues at coordinate 7,064,077 of OW051461.1, forward strand.
CTGTCGACAAATTCCTTTGCATGTTCAACATTGTATTCGATCCTATCGACCATTTCTCCCTGAAAATAAAATGATTCCCTTGAAAAATTTTCTATCAGCAACCCATTTGTTTCGGGTAAATTATGCGCCAAGGAACTGAACTCTGCCCCCTTGGGTATTCATAGGTATGAATCCATCCATCATTGTCTTCCACTTGTCGGGCATATCGATATAAAGCGGCTAGCTTCCACTATTGTCATAACAGGCCCATCATATTATTTGCAGTGCATAAAGAGCTGATGATATTGCACGGATTTTATGAAGCCGGACTACTTTCTAATCCTTTCTAGAAGCTTCATGTCATTAAGCTTTCAGTCACTGAAGTGAGATAAATTATTCGCCGTAAGACTCGCTTTTGCTCATTGACTGGATCTTTATTGAAATACTCATTAATCCAAAGCGATGAAAGATTAGCCAGCGCCATCAATAAGGAAGACATCGCCATCGTTTTTTTCTCCCTATAGCATCGAACTAAGCAAATAGGACTATTGACATACGAATACGACGAGTCATCTAATTATCCCTTATGTTATTAACGGGAAGACGTGACTGTCTCGACAAAATCCCCAAGTGACTAAAAATTGAAAACAAGTTACTCACCTGACTTTCAACAAGCATTGCCATATCCATAAACATATCGTGAAGCTCCCTAATACTACTTTCCAACTTCATAATATCATTATGACGAGCCTCTATATCCGCTAACGTTTGTTTGGCCTAAACTTTCAGACTCAAGAATTAAAAGAAATAACTTGTTGAGTATCCGTTATGATGCCCTGCGTGAAAACGCCAGGGTTTCCACTTTCAATCATTTCTTCCAAATCTTCATCTCCTACTTGTTTACCAGCTTAAATCAAAGGTAACAAATCACATAAAAATCAAACCAATATCTAATTGACGTTGAATCCTTCCTTTGCATCGTTCTCTGTAGTCAGTTTGGGTTTTATTATAATCCGTCATGACTTCAACAAATCGCCTAAAAAGAAAAGAAAAATATTCAATTAATGAAAGTGTTTACCTAGAAAGAGTGCTATGCTGTGTTTTTCTAATTCTAAGATCTGCATTGACTTGTCCCCCTGATTCATCGTGCTCTATCGCGTTTTCAATCAACTTTAGTTTTCCGCGGACCTAAACGAGACTAATAATGAGCGACGGAGCACGAGTGAAACCTTGTTAGCCGTTCGTTTTATGCTGGCCATAAGTTCATCCAGTTCTTCCTTTGTTTCTAAAAATAATGATGAAATAAAAAAAAGACTTACTAGGATCATTAACAGGATTTGAGAGTATGGCAGAGTGTTTCTTTTTAACTTCTTCAACATTATTCGCTATTAAATCTACACTTCCGCGTATTTCTTCGACCTGAAAAAAAGAATTACATCATGTATGACACATTTTTCAGGTCAGTCTGCGTATAATCGCCTGCAAAAGATGCATCAATCCCAAAGCAAACAATAGCAGTCTTTTCCCATTAGTGGTCCCTCTTTGAGTAATAGAAAGCCCGCCAGTGGGTGCCAAATATCGGCCAGCTGTCACCAAACCTCCTCGTAACCCAAAATCATAGAAAACCCGAAAAATCGATACGTTGCCGTTAGCCAAACGTGGTCTAGCAAAGCCGGAAACCACACATAGTGCACTTTTAAGGAAGACAGCTGACGAATAAGCAAATCAGTTCCCAGGTAAAAATCGACATAAAAAGACGAACCTGCTCAAAAAATTCCTCCATATATTGAGCATTGCCGGTCTCCATCTGCATATCATCGTCTTGCTCATCTTCGGACTGTGCTGCCTTCAAGGCACCAAGCCTATCCCTTGTCATCTTTCTGAAAAAAAAACAAAAATTTTAAACGTTAAAAAAGAAGAAGACATAGAACTGTATTTTTGTTAATATAATAGACCGCCTTCCGTATTTGCGTAATGAGTGTTCCGTTTGTATAATTAGCTGACCATGAAGCCGCCTTTATTCCAATTGAAAACAAGTAATAATTTCACAAGTCTCATTTAAATAACGGTCAAGTCACCTAATTCTACTAGAAGACAGCAGTAAAAATTACGGGAAACAAAAACCCACCGGGAACTTTATGGTCGATTGAAGCTGCGGCTGTGAATTTGCTAACACGACATCACACACCTGAAACGAATTGCTTTAAAATCGATCATGACGCTTTTTATATGATTCAGAGACAACTAATGCATAGACGAGAGATAGCACAGGACCAACATAAATCGCTATGAAAAAAAGGAAGCATGAATAAGAAAATAAGCTTGATAAAAATGTAGACGTTGAATCTTTTCTGGGTGGAAATTTGCCGATTATTAAAAGGAAAATAATTCAAAGATAAATTATTCAAAAAAGATAATAATTCATTTGAAAAATGACAGCTGAAAAGTGCAAGTGAAACGAAATCGGGGAATAGAAAACGGACGTTGTTGGTTGGTCGCGCACAATGGGCATTGCTCCGCCCATAACCACGCCCTCAGGGGACGAGCCATGCTCACGGCAGCAATAAGCAAGACAACACGGCTATCGGCGACTAGTTACTATGGAATTATCTCATGGGGGCTGGCGAGACGCCCCGCAGAAAGTGCGACGGCAGCCCAGCGCTCGCGATCACACGAGGATCATGTGAAAACGGAAGTAATGGCTACCAACACATAAACTTATTACAAAAAGTGAGAAAAAAAAACCATCTCACTGTCATCAAAAATTTTGAGAAATAGAGGCTAATTTATGACCGGACAAGGCTATCATGTTTCTGTTTACTATTAAAAATGGAATTCTAATGCGTTTACATATGCAAAAATCCTTCAATTAACGTAGGAAACTATGAATAAAAAGTGTATGGGAGATGTATTCAGCTGTTACTGATAGTTAAGCCTATTTTCTTATCATCATTTCTGAAACATTAAAAAAAACAAGAAATAAGGAAAAACGAACTCAAGCTATTAACTGAACCACAGATTGATGATATTTTGTGTTCAATGAATAATTTTTTTTTTGCAAAGCTGAATATGCTCAATTAATCTTTTAATATTCATCGTTAGACCTTCTCAATCAAGTTTGAAAACACATAAATAAGCGAACAGGTCAAAAGGAAACCACATTTTCCATTTACTACTAAGAATAACCTCGATTTTTTTTCTTCACATATGTCATTTTTGAAATCATATAGCTATTAGTTCATACATCAATTAGAGATTTTTGCGATAGAAGTAGATAGTAAAAGGAAAACAGAAGGACAAAACACAAACGAAAATCTCCAATCCGACTCAGTCGACTAGAGAATGCGCTCTAATAGAACGTCGCAGGACCTAACACCCATAGTCTTGAAATTTTGAATCGCGAAATCGTGAATTTTCTGCCAGTCGTTATCCTACTTTTCTCACCTGGATGGTTGTTTCTCATTTTTTCTTTTTTTACGAGCTTTTTCTTTATTTTCCTGATGATTTTGGCGAAGTATATTGGCTATATATCAATTAAAAAATTCATTTATTTACATAGCACAGTGTAAACTAGAACCGGAATTTCATAAACTGGTGATGTGAACAAAGCTGTATTTTTTAATGATATTGTTTGGATTGTTCAAAGACGACTTATGTTGTTATTTTATTCAAAAGTTGCTATGTTCTGTATCAATTAGATTCCGGTTATCTCTACCAGAAAGAGTCACACTTTTATATTGTATTACTTGTGAGTAGGAGTAGACGCCAATAAAATAAAATTTACCGAGGATCAAAATTTTCACAAGGAAACTTCTGTCAGTTATTTTCTTCTTAACTTTTTGGCATCTTGTTTTACGTTCTTGTAATTGTGTTTTTCAGAAACTTTCCACTTATTTTGATGAGCGATCAAGCCTCTCTGCTACTTAAAAAACAACTTGCTGAACTTCGAAGGGTACCTGTTGAAGGATTTTCTGCTGGACTTGTTGACGATGATAACATTTTCAAATGGGAAGTACTTGTTATCGGCCCTCCTGACACCCTTTAGTAAGTTGAGATATATTTCTTTTTATTGTTTGCTTTAGCGAAGGTGGATTTTTCAAAGCTATACTTGATTTTCCTAAAGACTACCCCCAAAAGCCACCTAAGATGAAGTTTACTTCTGAGATATGGCATCCCAATAGTGAGTTTCTTTTTATATTTGTTGATTCTTTTAGTCGATAAGGACGGCAATGTATGTATTTCTATTCTACATGATCCTGGAGATGATAAGTGGGGATACGAGCGGCCGGAAGAACGCTGGCTGCCGGTTCATACCGTAGAAACTATTTTACTATCTGTAATCTCAATGTTGGCCGATCCTAACTTTGAATCTCCTGCTAATGTCGATGCAGCTGTAAGTTTTGCCTTATTATGATTTTTATTTTATTTTTTAGAAAATGCAACGTGAAAACTTAGCTGAGTTCAAAAAACGAGTCGCCGCGTGTGTTAGAAAAAGTCAAGAAGAGTAATTTTACGCCGGTTCATATATATGCTATATCCTTCAATTCGATACGGTGGTTGTCTTGTCTTACATTAGCCTGTGCTTGAGTGATTTTTAAAAAATCTGTAAACAATAAATTCTATGACTCGCAATTCTGTTGTTTATTCTGCCACTTGGTAATTTGCCATTGTTTATTTTTGTCTAACTTTGGATATGTAATTGAATATCCAAATTGTTTATGAAAAGTCGAGTATATAACGAGCCAATCATCTGTTACAATACAGATGCTGGTTCATCTCATATGAGTTCATTCAGTGGAAGCTATCGATTTAATCGATATCGAGCTGCCTCAGAATGAACTCATCAAAGATGTTTTCAGTTATTTCTAGTCCTTTTATCAGTTCTTCCACTAGAAAATGTCAAAACCTAAAGTAGAAATTGTAAGCTTCTGTTTTCCAACTTTTTACTTCTTTCAGTTGGATCCTGAAGGGTATAGATCAGATCCAACAAATCTTACAGTAATTTTATATGAAGAGGATCACACAATTGGGAATTCATTGAAACATATTTTATGCGGAATGTAAGCCTTTTTAACGTATTTCATACTAAATATGTAGGCACAATGTAGAATTCTGCGGATACAATATTCCCCATCCTTTAGAAGACAAAATATTAATTAGATTGCAAACAAATAACGGTGTTGAGGCGGCACCTCTTTTACTTGAAGCTTTAGACAATTTAGTAACGGTAAGTTCTATTCTAAACTTATAATTTTTAGGTTTTTAAAACCATTCAAGAGAAATTCGAAACTAAATACAACGAATTAACTTAAATTCTCATTATAAATTTTTGCTGATGTTGTTGAGTTTGCTGTTATAAAATTTATCATTTATTTATTTTGTTTTATTGTTTTCGGTAGTACCATCGTTTTCTTCATGGGCTTATAGTTAAAATATTATAGTTAATTTTAAGATGTCAGGTGAAATGTTAAGTATTCATGTTGGCCAATGCGGGAATCAGTTAGGTCAAAGTTTTTGGAAAAAGATGTGTGAGGAGCATGCAATTGACGGGTTAGTTTTTTTTAAAATTTGTTACATCTATTCAGAAATGGTCATATGATTTGTCCAGAAAAACCTGCAGAAGATTACAAAGAGGCTTTTTTCTATCAGGTAATTCTTCAATTTTACGTGTAATTTCTTGATTGCTTTCAGGCAGACGATTCCCACTATGTGCCACGAGCTATTTTAGTCGATTTAGAACCACGCGTAATTCAAGGAATGATGAATGATCCAGACCTCAGAAATCTTTTTAATGAAGACAATCTTTTTATTTCTTCAGAAGGCGGCGGAGCTGGAAATAACTGGGCAGACGGTTACGCTCAGGGAAAGTAAAACACAGTAGTCAACTTTCGAATGGTTTGTTTAGCAAAGTCTTCGAAGAAATCTTGGATAAAATTGAACGAGAGGCCGAAAATTGTGATAGAATGGAAGGATTTCACTTTACTCATTCTGTTAGCGGAGGTACTGGATCAGGTCTCGGTTCCGTTATTTTAGAAAAACTCAGAGATCGGTAAGTTTTAATATTTTCTATGGATCCTTAGATATCCAAAGAAGCTCATCGAAACCTATTCAGTTTTTGCTAATCCTCAAGGAGGCGATGTTTCAGGAGATGTTGTTGTAGCCCCATATAATTCAGTGCTGACTCTAGAGAGATTGATAGATTATGCTGGTAAAACTTTTTTTGCCAATTTGTTAATATATATTTTATAGATGATGTCATCGTTTTGGATAACGCTGCCCTTTACCGCCTGGCTGCTGGAAAGTTCAAAACACAGAAACCGACATTTGAACATATCAATTCTTTAGTCACAAGGATAATGTCTACATCTACTTCAATGATACGGTTCTGTTCACCATTGGTTCCTTCGCTTTCTGCCTTGAATTTGACTCCATATCCACCAATGCGGTTTATACAAGCAGGTATGTTTTTTACGTTTTCATAATAATCAGGTTTCTCGCCGGTATTTGATCCTACACAAGTTTTTAACAAAAAAACAACAGTAACGGATGTTGTTCGGTTTTTACTGAAACCGACATCTATGATGGTATGGTTTTATTGATAGATCTTCAAATTCAAGGTTTCAACAGCAAATTCAACGAGTAAAAATCATTGCATGCTAGCCGGTGTCCTTCTTTTACAAGGAAAATTTGATCCGGGAGATTTGAAAAATGTTTATCTTGATAACGAGGTCTGTGTTATTGTTTTATGGGTATAGAACTTTTATAGTCCGCATATAATTCTGTTCAACGCGCACCATGGGAGGTAATGAATCCTTTGTCTATATTGGAATCACCTTCATCTCCTTATGTTACATCGCCATATAAGGTATTTCTTTTTTCCTTGCCTACTACTTTTTTTAGGTCTCGGGCCTACTTTTAAATAATAATACATCAATTAGTCCTCTTCTTCGACAAATTTTAAAACAATATGATACCTTTAAGAAAAGAAATGCATACTTAAACAAGTTTGAAAGCCAGGTTTTTTTTCTTTATGAAAACAATAAAATTTTAGGAAGGTTTTACTGTCGATATGATGGTTTCAGCAGCGGAACGAGTCAACGAAATCGTTGATATGTACAAAGAAGCAGAAGGCTCAACATTTTTATCTGATTCTTAAAAATTGCATATCTCTTCGAATCTCGTATATTTATTAATCATTTCGATCTCTATATGGGTATTATTAAACCTCTTTATATTTTCTTTGCTTGTTTTCTATTTGGTTTTTATGCCGTTCTTGTATTGATTTCTTTCTTGTGCCATAACCCGCAAGAACGATGAGTTGGACATATTTCCAACAAAGGAAATCACAACACGAGGTGGTTTCCAGCTTCCCCCGGCTGGCAGAGTGTGTGTCTGCGCTCTCTGTCGGCTACCCAGTGTATCGTTAATAACCACGTCACGGGCGCCTTTACTTTCCATGGCATATACCTGCTTTTCACCTTTTTATATTTCGACTTTATAATTTGTTTGTTTGTAGGTAAAATGTTCTGCTAGAGATTGACGAAGAACTCTGGCGCCCTCGTCTTTTTTTAAAAAGTATTGCAAAGGTTAGCGATTTCTTCTTTTTTAGCTCAGTTTCTTTATATTTTTCTACGCAAAGTTTACTTGATTTTGTACAAATTATATAGAAATAATTAGCTAGCTTTCTTTCGTTCTAATTAGTTGAATTACAGGCTAGAATATGGCGGATGGATTGAATCCAAATGTCTATCATCAGGTTGTCACCCAAACATCAGTTTCAGCGTGAGTATTTTTAAAAAAAAAATGTAGTTGGCATCGATTACAAATCTTGCATATGAATCACTTTCCTGGTAAACTACCATGGATCGTCACAACCCGCCTCTCTATTTGTATGAAAAGCACACACATTGTTAGTCACTCTTCTTTACTATCGGCTATATTTCTCAAATTGTTGAGACTGCGTAAAGTTCAGCCTTTCTCCACCATCTAAATATACCTGTATGTTTTTCTTGAAAAGTAGAACCTGCCGCGTGATGCGTCATCATCTCTTTCGTCATTCCTCCATATAGCCTCTAGGTAATAGCCGGTTGATCTTCTCATGATTATCTTGCTGATGTAATATCCGGCCTAGGCAGAGATGTTTGTCACCTCATTTCAGTATTTGCTTCTCGCGAATTCGACTCATTAGTCTCTTTAGAAATTTCCGAGGTGTTGAAAGGAGGACGTACATAAATGATCTTTTTTTCTTTCTTGTTTTAAATAATCTTAGAAAATTTTAAAGCGCTTTGGTAAAGTCTTTGTTGTTTAGGATACAATCGATTTTATTGAGCCGGACGGTAAATTCACGTGAGTTGTTTTGCCTTGCTGTTTATGACTCAATAGTGAAGGAATTGGTGTTTTTATTTTTCCATTTTTCAGTAAAGTAAAACTATTTCCCGTCTTTCTCACCACAATACCATATAATCGGAGCACTCGTAGATGCCACTTGCATGTATTCTTCATTGTTTGCTCGCCTTGCTTGCCCTGCGGCCTGTTTGAAATATCTAGACATCGTCTTCTTTTCTATGCGCATTTATACGTTTTTTTTTTTTGTTCTTGTGTGATTTTTAAAGATCAACTCATCAAGCATTTGGCTTCCCCACGACTATGATCACCATGGTAGCCGGTTAAACATATTCTCGTGCAGGTGTTTCTCATTCTTTCATTCTTTTTTCCCATCCCACATACATAGAAAAGGAGAGGGGGACCTGGCACGGCTGAGTGTGACAATCTCTTGAGTCAATTTGATAGCGACTTCCTGGTAAAGCGCTTTGACTTTTCTTTTGTTAGTTCTGTTTTATCAGAGCCAGCTGAAATGAAAGTCAGTCAATTATCTTATCGTTCAGTCAGTACTACTACGTGTGACGTAGCCTTTGCTTCAAAGGTATTGTACATTATAAAATTTATTTCTTACAATCAGCCCCTAATAACATCTTGCTGTCGTCAATAGGGACCCACATGTCTGGTTATAGAGAATATCTGACCTCACTGCTTATCTCTTATCGGTTTCTCTATATTCAATTGATTGACTAGGACGACCTCTTCTGTATTTGATAACATTAGATCAGTCAAAACGCGGACACTTTTTTCCTCATCTTTGAACTCAAAAATGATGATTATTCATTACCTTTTATTAAATGATCGTTGATGCTTATTCATGTTGTTTTTCAGACCTCTTTTAATGGGAATGGAAAACTTGTCGACGCCACCAGGAGCAGCAGCAACATCAAATCCTGTTACACTAGATTCATCACCGCAGCTGACGTCCTTCTATATAGGTCTCGGTTTAGCAGTATCATCTTCTTTATTCATTGGAAGTTCATTTATAATAAAGAAAAAAGCTTTAATCAAGGTAAACAATTTAATTTTTTATTTTTAAAACTACTTTCAGTTAGCAAATGGTGATGTTTCACAAAGAGCAAGTGAAGGTGGATATGGTTATTTACGAGAATGGATGTGGTGGATGGGAGTTATAACGAGTAGGATATTTTTATATTTTTGTGTACAATTCAAATAGTAACATTTCAAGAAATGAATTTTATTTTTCAGTGGGAGTTGGTGAAGCATGTAATTTTGCAGCATATGCATTTGCACCAGCTAGTTTAGTTACTCCATTAGGTGCTCTTTCAGTATTAGTAACGTGAGTTTTTTCAATTCTAATTTTGCAAATTCCTTTTTAGAGCAGTATTATCATCACGAATGTTAAAAGAAAGACTGAATCTTCTTGGTAAAATAGGATGTGCTGTCTGCCTACTTGGTTCAACAGTAATCGTAATACACTCGCCAAAAGAAGAAGAAGTTGCTACAATGCAAGATCTCGCATTAAAAATGAAAGATGCAGGTTTGGTTATTTGAATTTTAGTTGATATGTATTGATTATAGCATTCATTCTCTATGTAATAATAGTCATCGTCATTACACTGTTTATCGTTATGTATGTTGCGCCTCGCTATGGGCGATCAAATATTCTCGTTTATATCAGTGTGTGCTCTCTGATCGGATCATTATCTGTACTTTCAGTAAAGGTCAGCTGATCTACTTATTTTTGGAATTATGTTTTAGGGGCTTGGTCTGGCTATAAAACAAACAATACAAGGAGAACAACAATTTACAAATTTATTGACATATTTTTGGCTAGCTTCTGTTGCAGCATGTATTTCTGTACAATTGGTATGAATTTTTCTAATTTTGAATGCATATTTTAGGTTTATCTGAATAAAGCATTAGACATGTTCAATACTTCCATGGTGACGCCGATTTATTATGTATTCTTCACGACTTTTGTTATTTTGGCATCATCAATTCTCTACAAGGAATGGTCATGTCTAGGAGCATCGGATGTTTTAGGAAACATAATTGGATTCCTTACAACTGTCATTGGCATTTTCCAGGTTTTTTTTTCAGGTTTTTGTGATAAAAATTTAGATGCAACTATTCCGAGATGTAAACATTTCTTTACGACAAGTACGGACTCTTCTTCATCGACCATCATCTTCTGTCATGTCACTTGATGTATCAAATTCATCAACAAATCTGGTTGATGATTTCTGTGTCACTGAATCACAGTCGGCTCGTCGACCCAACTATTCAAAATAGTTATTTTCCCATCTTTTACGCGTTTTTACTCTTGCCTCAATGAGTTGTATCTCTTGAATCTATCCTTTTTCCCCTGGTTACTCCTGTGATGACGTTTTATAGTCCAAATATTTCGCTCAATCTGTCAGCATGTCCACGAATCTCTATCTCTCGGTGTATTGCTTTATTTGTATCCCGTTCTCTATGACTACTAACACTGGTAGCACCATGGGTTTATTTTCCTACTTCGCAGTGTAGAAATACGATGTTGCCATTTTTAGTCCCTTACCAACAGTATATTGTACATATCAGAAGATGGACATGCAGAGATGAACGTACCTATTTTCGCTTTTATGATTGTTCTAGTAAGTTTTTGTATTTTCCTTCTGATCCTTGCGGCTTTTATTTAATCAAGACGGAAGGCTTGTCTATCACTAAACGACCGTGTTGGCAGTCGATTTACGGCCCACGATTATGATAATTGTGTCAGTCGGCGGTCCTTTTAGGGAGAGAAGAAGAGAGGTCAAAACCCGTCTCTTTTGAGACAAAGCACGTGAACCGCGCCGTTTTGCACTCATGGGAGCATCTGACATGCATGAGTGAGAGGAGAATTGTACATCACGTCAGAGACGCAGAGCTTTTCCATGGATATTACGCGAAAATATCTTGAACATATTGATTTTCTTTTCTTTTTCATATTTTCAAAAGAGCGATTCTACTAGAAACGCAAACTAAAAAGGGAAGTCGCAGGAAAACGCATCTATAATCAGCCGGACCGGTTCGGCATATGATCTTGTGAAGGACGTCTCATCCTCTCACTCGGTGGGATGAATAAGAGCCATATTTGCCCTCAGTTATAGCTATAGATGCAGAAAACAGAATGTCGCTGAACACCTGTTTTGCGAAAGAATATTTTGATTCTAGCAGCCGTTGCGGCTCATAGGCCAGTCTATAGTGTAATAGTAACCGATCTTCAACGAGAACGTGTCCTCTCTAGTAGAATAAGAAAATGATCGATTACCTTTAAACTTTTTTTTTGTTAATCTGATTAAAAAAAATACCTTCTTTCTTCATTTTTTTCTTTCTTCTAATATTCCTTACTTCTTTTTTTTTGCAATTTGTTGCGGTAGTTCCTGGAAATAGAATTATGATCAATGCTTCACGAGTCATAAAAACACGTAACATATGTGCTTCGGCCATTTTCTGATGCTTCTTATAATGCTTATGTTTCAATTTATTTTTAGAGCATTTTGAGTAAGAAAATAAGCAATAAAAAAATTCGAAGATTAATTTGAAAATTGGAGAACAATTCAAACAAATATATTGTCTGGGTTGGATATTTTTTCAATTTAGCGCACTGATTTAATCATTCCCTTTTTTCATACGAATATCAAATCTCGTCCGATCTAGGTTTTCATCTCTTTATGTTATCGTAAAGTTGTTCTTCGCGATTTTATTGCTACTTTTATGACAAAAACCATGAGGAATTTAGAGTTTTAAAATTAGAAGAAAAAGATGAAGAAATTGATTGACTTTCTGAGTATTTCCTTCCTCTGTAATCTTTTCTTTTGAAATCGACAGTGGCATTTCACCATGATCACCTGATATTTTCATGAATACATCGTCGCTCCTATATTTGAGCAGACGTCACGTAAAATCATCGCTGAATCGTTCGGGACTTTTTTCTGCGAAAATGAGTTGGCATCATTCCTTTAAAGAAATCGCGAACTTGTTCGTCTGTGATTTGTTCAATCGATCGAGAAGAGACTAACTCAATTTTCTAGCTTTTGTAACTTTTAATTGTAAAATGACAAACGAATCAGCCCTGCGTGAATCGATTGTTTATTCAACTCATCCAGCGACCAGTCTTGTGCCATCGCGCGTGTTCCTGTTGAAAGTTCGCTTCCGCCCGTGCAGGAAATCTCACCGACTGTTTCGACCTTCGAGACTGATCTAATTAATCGATGATCGTCATCTTGGTAAAATTTCTTAAAATTGCCATGGATGACTTTTTGTTTCGTTTTCTTTATTCGGCTCAATGTCGTGCAGATGTTTGGCTTGGTCGCTCGGAAGCATGACAAACAACTGGTCCAGAAAAAGTGGGCCCTCTCTTTTATTCTTTGAGATTATCGGAAATTCTTCTTTCTGTTTCCATCGTTCCGTCTTTTGACATATTTTTCTTGAGTGTTCCCATTCGGCGACACTCTCGGCGGGTGGCATTTCTCACATAGAGAGCGCACTGTCATTCCATTGTCACTTTACGCGCATGTATTTATATCCTTTTACATAAGTGTTTTTAAACTTTTAACTGTCAATATTGTTATCTTTGCTTCTATTTACATTTGTTTCCTTCTCTTATCATCACGATTTCAAACATTTTCAGATCCCGCCGATCTTACGGGCCAATTGAGACCTCCAGCTCTGGAATAACAAGTTAGCTTTTTTACTTATTTTTTATGTTTAGGTATATAAAATGTCAGAGCTTATGTCTCGGTTAATTACTCTTACAGCGGGAACATTATATCCAGCATACAAAAGTTATAAAGTATGCTATTTCTTTTTTCTTCAATTTTTAATTTCAGGCAGTTAGGACCAAAGATGTTCGAGAATATGTTAAATGGATGATGTATTGGATAGTTTTTGCTTTATATTGTTTTGCCGAGACAGTTGCGGACACTTTACTAGCCTTTTGGTATTATTTCTCAATTTTATTTACGAACAATTTAGGTTTCCTTTTTATTATCAATTAAAAATCGTTTTTGTGTTATGGCTCCTCAGCCCATGGACAAAAGGTGCATCTATTCTTTACCGTAAATGGGTACATCCGATGCTGTCAAAGCATGAAACTCAAATTGATGCCTTACTAGAGCAAGCAAAGTCGGAAAGTTATAATCAGGTATGTTGTTTACATCTTCCTTATGCAGATAAAAATGTTTTTCACTTTTGCTTTATGATCTGCATACTGACGAAATGCCTCGATACCTTTCGGTTTTGTCACTTGTATTCGAGATTTGACGCGGTGCAGAATTCCTGAATCATGTCGTTCGATAATGGAAAATTGAGTGTAAAGAGAAATTTCCTCCCCTATAGTTTGTTTTTCAGGTACTAAGAATTGGCAGCAGAACACTTCTCTGTGCTCGTGATATCGTTGCGGAGGCTGCTATTCGTGGCCAACAACAGCTTGTAAATCAATTGCAAAAGTAATTTTTACTACTTTAATAAGGCACGTGGCGAAGTGCCAATGCAAAAATAAGTAAATGCCTGTAAGTAAGAATTATAACAGGTTTCCGTTGAAATGATCTCAAGTTTGATCCTTGTATATACAAAACTATAAACAAAAACTAGCATACCATACTAATATATAATAGAAATTTCAAATTGAATGTTCTAGAAAGATTCATTACAGAATTTTCATAGAACTATTGAAGAACATATCAAATAGAAGATTACCTGTAGATATGTTTTTCTACTTTTTTGGTAAGATACTTTTCCCACTATTTCTTCTTCCCATAGAATTCGGATTTTCTCCAGCTACACCATCTTATACCCCCCCCCCCCCCCCCAATTTTCCGCTGATAAAAGGGTACTCAAACACATGTAATACGTGCGATCTTAATTTGTCATTTTTAACCAGGCTAATTTGTTTTTATTAAATTCTATATGAGTCTACAAGTCGTAGAATGTATGTCATACATCCCTACTTTTTATGAAAATTTTCATAAATGAGAAGTAGAATTTGGTTTTTTACAAGTAGGCTATAGTAATTCATAAAACAACATAACCTAGACAGTAGAATACACTTACTATCGTTTCGTTTTAAAAAGAGGAAAGAGTTAAACAATTTGTAAAAACAATTCAACGGCAGGGGTTATGAAAATTAGTATACGTAGCTTTTTTTATATGCCGTTCATCAATTTATTTCTAACTTTTAGATCATATAGTATGAATGATGTAAGTACTGTTGGAACAATTGCAACCGTTGCTAAATTGAAAGAATTACGGGAAGACGATGATATTCAAATTATTGAAGAACAAGAAGGAAGTGATCAAGAGAATAAATACGAAACTCAGGAAGAACCAGAGGTAATAATCAAAAACGAATATAACTGTCGTGGTGCAGAGCGAATGCAATACACAAACATTAATAATATAATATAAACGGGAAGAGACTTGACTCCGTAACAATAACATACTAGTATGTTTTCTCTATCAAAATGTCGTTACAATTTTGTTAAGGAAAAGATAAACTGCGGAGTAGAAAGCATGTACAATTTGATAGAAACTTATTATTCTTGTATTTAAATTTTTCCAGGTTCCTCGTCGTCGTCGACAGCGATCTGGATCTCGTTCAAGAAATATGGAAGGTGGTGAAAATACTTACAATACAATGCCTCGTCGCAATCCTCGACGCCATTGATGTCGTCTCATATTATTATTGTAGACTAATAGTGTATTTATCCCCTCATCGTCTACGGTTGTCTCTCCCTGTCTCTGTCTCTCATTGTATATCTAGCGCGCGCTTACACAGCCTGTTTTCGAAAAGACTCATGTCTTGCTTTTATTGCTCAACCGTGCATAATTTTTAGCATATCTATATATTCCGCGACATTGAGCTCTCTACCTAACTTGTTACATTGATTTTGAAAAATCAAGCATGATTAGGTGTATTCGCTCAGAGTTTCATAAGTCTGTACATAAATGATTAAGTAAAACTATTGTCATCAAATATTTTTTTACTTTTTTGTTTTTCATCATAGCTCTACTCATTTTCTTTAATTTTACTAATATCTTACAGATGAGTATTGAAGAAGATGCTCCTCACCGACTTGAAGGATTAAATGAAAATGTCGGGGGTCTTATAATTAGAAAAAGACACAGTTCAAACCATGAAAAGCATGAAAGCAGGTAATTTTATACAGTTTATGGGTAAAATTTCTCTTTCGTATTTCTATCATTCATTTGGCTTTTTAGATCGCACTATGGCCTAGATAAAATAGGACGTGATAGAAAAGACGATTCGAGAAAACGAAAAGTAGACGAGACACCAGATCACGGCTTATCGGACAGTGTTCGTCGTGGAATTGAAAGGTTTTCTTCTTTTTTTTTCAAACTTATAATTTTTTCAGTTTTCATGATAAACATTCGAAAGAAGGTCGTCGTGGATTAGAATACGTTTCGAGAGATAAAAAAGATTATAGACATGATAGAAGAGACAATAGACAGGATGATAGACGAAGAGATAGAGATGGACGACGTTATGCTGAAACACCTAAATTTAAAGTAGCTATTTCAATTTTCGTTTCACTTGTTTTAGGTTCCAGATACTCCTTCTAAACATAGTTGGGAAATAGAAGAAGATACAAGAAAATCGAGACGATCTGAATGGGATACACCGACGCCATCAGCTACTCGTAAAGGAGCTTATGACTTTACTGAACGAAGTAGGGAGAATAAAAATATATTTTTTTTAGGTGTTAGGAGTATTTATCATAGCGAACGACGACAACGGGATGATGATCGAGCAAATCGTCATCGAAAGAATGATGAATCTGTCAGGTCACTTCGCGATGATCCAATTCCACATTTTGAAGACGATAACGAACGATTAGCATGGGAATCTGAGCAGAAAATGCTCGATAGAGAATGGTATGATAATGATAATGAATGCTTTGACGATGAATATAATCCTTTTGCAAAGGTAATCGTGTTTTGAAATCTTAATCTTTTATTCAGCTTAATGAAGATTATGTGCGGAAAAAGGAACGACAATGGGCGGAGAAGTCGAAAAAAAAAGAACAACGATTGACTGTACGACAACAACAAATTAAGCGAGAAAACGAAATGTGGGAAAATAATCGATTACATAGATCTGGTATGATTTTTGTTGTCTTATTACAATTGCTCAGGAATTGTTCAAACTATTGGAACTCATGATGATTTGATTGATGATGAAACGGATGAAGATCGAGTTCACCTTCTCGTTCATAATATGGTTCCACCCTTTCTTGATGGACGAATTGTCTTTACTAAGGTATTTCTACACTTTCTAAATTCATTTAAGTATTCACTTTTAGCAAGCAAAACCCGTGCTTCCTGTAGTAGATACAACATGCGATATGGCTGTGGCTGCAGCACGCGGTAGTCGAGTAGTCCGTCAATTCCGTGAACAAGAAGATCGTAAGAAGTCGCAAGAAAAACATTGGGAGTTGGCTGGAAGTAACCTAGGAAATCTAATGGGGATTAAAGAAAAGGCGGATGAAATCGAAGAAGAAGATGACGATACAAATTACAAGGCTGAACATCAATTTGCAGCACATATGAAAGATACAGAAGCAGTTTCCGAATTTGCCATGGAAAAAACGATAAAAGTAAGGTGCTATTTTTTCTTTGAACTTATATTTTATAGCAACAACGGGAATACCTACCTGTCTTTGCCGTTCGTCAAGCACTTCTGAACATAATTCGTGAAAATAGCGTTATTGTTGTAGTAGGAGAAACAGGATCCGGCAAAACAACACAATTAACACAGTATCTTTATGAGGAAGGTTATGGAGATAATGGTTTGTGAATCTGTAATTTTTAAACATGTTTTGTTAGGAATGATTGGTTGTACACAACCTCGTCGTGTTGCTGCAATGAGCGTCGCTAAACGTGTAGCTGATGAAATGGGCATTGAACTTGGTCAAGAATGTGGATATGCTATTCGTTTTGAAGATTGCACATCAGATAAAACAGTATTGAAATATATGACTGATGGTATTTTGCTTCGTGAATGTCTAGGAGATCCTGATCTTGATCAATATTCAGCTATTATTATGGACGAAGCTCACGAAAGGTTATTTCTTTTCTTTTTCCCGCCACAATCCCGTTATTCAGATCACTCAACACTGACGTCTTATTTGGTCTGTTACGGGATGTAGTATCCAGGCGAACGGATTTAAAACTTATTGTCACATCAGCCACTATGGATGCAGAAAAATTTGCTAATTTTTTTGGCGGAAGTTGTCCAACATTTACAATTCCCGGAAGAACTTTCCCTGTTGAAGTTTTTCATGCTCGATCACCTGTTGAAGATTATGTTGAAGCTGCAGTGAAGCAAGCTGTTACAATACATTTAGGTGGAATAGATGGAGATGTACTTATTTTTATGCCAGGTCAGGAGGATATTGAGGTGATGAGCAGTTTGTTGCACTTATTTTTTCCTTCAGGTTACATGTCAGTTAATCAAACAAAGACTCAGTGAATTAGATGAAGCCCCTCCTCTAGCTGTTTTGCCGATCTATTCACAATTGCCAAGTGATCTGCAGGTTTGTGGATTTCTTCTACTAGTATATTTAATTTAGGCAAAAATTTTCCAACGAGCACCAGGTGGAATGAGAAAATGCGTAGTAGCAACAAATATTGCCGAAACGTCACTTACGTTAGATGGAATTCTTTTTGTTATTGATCCCGGTTTTTGTAAATTAAAGGTTTTTAATCCTCGAATTGGTATGGATGCTCTGCAGGTATTCTTTTTTCGATTTCTAACCAACACTCATTTAGATTTTTCCAGTATCGCAAGCTTCAGCAAATCAGAGAAAAGGTCGTGCCGGAAGAACAGGACCAGGACAATGTTTCCGTCTATATACAGAGCGACAATTCAAAGAAGAAATGTTGGTATGTCCTAAATTTTTTTATCATTAAATTTTTTGTTAGGTTTCTACTGTACCAGAAATTCAAAGGACTAATCTTTCAAATGTTGTTCTTTTGTTAAAATCTCTTGGAGTAGAAGATCTTCTCAGTTTTCATTTCATGGATGCTCCACCACAAGATAATATGCTTAACTCAATGTATCAACTCTGGACATTAGGAGCTTTGAATAATACAGGTGGATTAACAGACTTAGGAAGAAAAATGGTTGAATTTCCATTGGATCCAACTCTATCAAAAATGTTAATTGTTTCTAAGGAAATGGGTTGTTCTGAAGAGGTTAATTCATTTTTAATTCTGTAATGTTTCACTTTAGATTTTAACTATTGTGTCTATGCTTTCTGTGCCAGCTATTTTCTTCCGTCCTAAGGGACGAGAAGAAGCAGCTGATGGCAAAAAGGAGAAATTCCAAGTACCGGAATCAGATCATTTAACTTATCTTAATGTATATCTACAATGGAGGCAGCACAAATACTCTGCAAAATGGTGTGCTGATAATTATTTACACGCTAAAGCTCTCAAAAAAGTTTTATTTATATTTTTTGAAACGAAATTATTTAGGTCCGAGAAGTTCGCGCGCAGTTAAAAGAGATTATGATGGAACAGAAAATCGATATTGTCTCAACAGGTAGCGAATGGGATGTTGTGCGAAAATGTATTTCATCCGCTTATTTCCATAATGCTGGCAGGTAAATTTTAAATCATAACCATTATATTTTGTTTAGATTAAAAGGTATTGGTGAGTACGTGAATGTTCGTACGGGTATTCCATGCTTTCTTCATCCAACTTCCGCTCTTTTTGGAATGGGTTTTATGCCTGACTATGTTGTATGTTTTGCTATGATCTTAAATATAAATTTAGGTATATCATGAACTTATTATGACAACCAAAGAATATATGCAATGCGTAACAGCTGTAGATGCCGTTTGGTTAGCTGAACAAGGTCCAATGTTTTATTCTGTAAAGGTATGCTAGCCTAAGGGTAAAAATATCGTTAGGAATCAAAAACAACGCGAGCAGAAAAAAGGATAGAAAGTATAAGAACAGCAGAAAGTATGGAAGAAGAAATGCGACAAGCACAGAGAGAAATGCAATTCAAAAAAGAAGAAAGTGAGCGTCTTTTTAAGAAACCGCAAAATATACGGATGGCCGATGTTGGTGGTCGATCCGCTAGATCACAACGTTTTGGAATGTGATTGTCACTTTTATTATGTCGGTGAGATTAGTATTTTCTATGTAATTAAATATTTCACTATTGTTTACATTTTAAAAAATTAAGCAGTCACATCTAGCATTTATTTATACCACAAATGATTCGATCGTTCTAAAGTTTTGCAGATTAGATTAGGTAAAGATGGAGAACCTTCCATTGGAAGTCATCCGTTTTATTTATACATATTTGTCGCCGGCCGACCGTTTTAGTTGTCTATTTGTATGCCATCGTTTTCTGGCAGCTTCTATGAGTAAGTCAGCAGCAAGTTTCTTTTTGCTTAAAATTCAGTTTGTTCTCTTCCTGCTACTGAATCTCTACGTTTTCGTCTAATAAACTGTCCCGCTCATGGGGAGGTTTCTGAGAAAGAAACATGCTTTGCCATTTGTACCTGTAAAAGTCATGGTGCTACCACGATCCTAGATCACATTCTCCCACATATTGCAACTGGTAAGGCAATCACATAATACAGAATATTTTAGCTGTTAAATCACTCGTCGTTGAAGACGAACTCGCGAAAAGCACAATCAGTGACGAAAGTCTCTACACACTCTTAGCTAGATGTGTCGATGCTCCACTAGACCGATTGGCCATGTCAAATTGTGATTTGGCACAGATTCGACCATGGACGCTCGCACTTTTGGCGAGATTTGATAAGCTGAAGGAGCTATCATTAGATGGTTGCAATATTCCCCTTTCCGAAAATCAGTTAATCCGTAGTATTTCGCCGTCATTCAATACCCTAACGACGGTAGACATTAGAAATAGCCCGCTGGTAAGCAAGATAATTTAAAAAAAAAACAATTAAAGATAACCGACAAGATGGCATGTCGTTTGGCGAAACACAGTCCACTACTCGATACCTATAAAGTAAGCGGTTGTGTTGCAGTTACAGCCGTCTCTGCTATGGTATTCATTGAAGCTGCTATATTGCGAAGCAAACCAATACTTAACATGTACGTTGAGAATACCGCCTTTGACGTACAGCATCTCATTCGTTATATGACGTCGCCTTTGTTCGCAGGACGAAATGAATGGCGCATTCGTGGCACACATCTTCCCTTTGGCTATGAAAAATATGCGATTTTAGCAGAGCATCTTAATCAACGCTGCATAGTCATTTGTATATAATTTTCGAAGCATTCAAAAAATTTATGTATCTACAATTGTTTTAAAGCATTTTTTTACATGACCCATTTTCATCCATGTAAATCGTTGTCTTTTCCAGCCCATGGATCCTATGGCAACTCTAAAGAATTGTAATTAGTTGTAAATAGTAAAACAAACAATGAGAAATAGCAATAAAGAATTTTATGAATAGAAATAAAGAACACAATGGCAATTTAACCATAGCTTTTTTTCTAATGTTTCTGTTTCTAACAAATCCTAGGTATGTGGGATTTATTAATAATAACAGCCGGTGATGAGGACCAAGTCAAAGAATTTAAGCATCAATTAGACAGTCTAGATATCTCAAAATATGTAAATAAAGTCGAAGTTATTCCGGATCCTGTAGATCTGGGGCGGATAGGTAAGTTATGAAAAAAACTTCAAAGAAAATTTACAGGCTCTGGTGGATCTATGATCTCCCTAGCAGGTGGATTACTCAAAAACTGTACAAAAGCTACCGAATGTGATAAACGGGTACTTCTCATGCATTCTGGTGGCTATGCTCAGCGGATGGCTTATCAATCGCTATACGGGAAATGTTTTGCCTGGTTGCCTGGACCTATAACATTTTTAGAATTGAAACTACGAGAATATCAGTAAGAGAAACTATCAAATTGTAGCTTCATTTTCAGACAACTTTCAAAAAATTTGCCAAGCGGTCTCTGCGTCACATCCTCGGATGTAATAGAAGATGTCACAAAAGCAAACGATTTAAAATTTACAGATGACGTTGACATGATTCTTTTTGCCACGGAATGTGATCTAGAGGTAAGGAAAATAACAAAAAATCGGATCAAGAAATTAGCTAGCCAAATTTTTCTCAAAATAATTTAGAATACATTAAAATTAACATTTAGACTGCCACACAACACGGCGTTTTCGTAATGAATGCAAAAGATGAGCTACTTACTGTTCTTCAAAAGCCGTCTCGCGAAAAAATCATCAATATTTGTGGAGTGTTGACTAATGGCAATGCTCTAACAGACAGGTAAGAATCAAAATTACGTGGAACATTAACGAAATTTCATTGAGATTTTGTTCATCGCTTACAGATGTAAAAGATCAACAAAGAATTAACAGGAAAAAATAGAAAGAAAAAATTGACTCGTGCATCGCTAGTATATTATACATATTTTTTTGGAGCAACACATTGACGACAATGTAGTGCGTATATTGACCTACACTTTTATAGTATGGTTTTTAAAAAAAAAATTTTTTTTTTTTTTTAAATCATAAAAATGTACTGGCTCGAACAATTTTGAATACTTTCATCTGGGCCATATTCTATTGAAAAATTCTAATCATGCTGGGGTGCGGTAATTGCAGCTGACCAGGAGAAATCATTTTCGTTCTCATATTCTTCACTTTCAGACTCTGATTCTAATTCTTCTGTATCTATTACCAATCCATCAATTGATTCATCGTCATTTATATAATTTTCATCGTCTGAGTGAATTAACAATTGATCAAAATTTTTGGGACATTGTAGCCTACTGTTTCAAAATTTTAAAAAAGTGTTTGTCCCGCGCGGTTCATATTTCAAAAATCTTCATTGTGGTCAATGGGTTAAAGTAGATCTATGGGCTTACCGTTTTAAAATTGGGAGAAAAATAGAATGCATTTGTTTAATTCTTTTTTCGCCACCAGATTTAAGTGACCTGTGACTTAATTATTAATTTATTATTGTTAGTTATAAATTTCGATAAATACTGTGCAAAGTATGCAAAAAAGACTAAAATAAAACGTAAGAAAGTGAATAAAAATGACAAAAGTGTTGTTACGTAAATAGCGAATGATCTGTTGAACTATTACCAATACTTTCAGCTTCTACTGGATGAGTTGGAAAAAAGTCGAACAACTGGGTCGTTTGAAGGATCAGCATCCGATCAGTCAAGAAATCTGCTGTTATGGAGATTTTATGCAGGCGCTAGGGAAATATCCAAAAATTAGTTATCTAAATGAAGGTAGCGCTAATCTGCAACAATGGAGAAAAGATCTATATCAAATTTTCGCTGATTCAACAACAACAGTAAGATTCAAACTAAAAATCAATTTTTAGGTAATCAAATTAGGGCAAGATTCATTTTTCCATCTGGGAACTCATAGCGAAATAACAGAACATATTTCTGCCGGTTCGATTTTCTCCCAAAAGTTTTTAAAGTTTAAAAACAAACCTATTTTCAGCAATTTCGAAAATGTACCAGTATGTTAAAGAAAAGGCTAAATAACTAATCACATTACAGCCATCGTCATTAGTCGAATTCTGCAATAAAAGTAGAAACTGCAATCAGGAAGACATAAAAATAGGAAACAATGTCATTGCTAGTATGCTCTCAACAGATACAGCTCTTACGATTCCGAATAATGTAATGATTTTTACTGTTCCATTACTCGATGGCAAATTTGTGACTTGCTTGATATCAAGAGATCAAGATGTCAAAATAGTAGAAAAGAATTTGCAATGGATGGGAATCAATTGTGGCATGGTAAGGAAATGGTAAAAGTAAAAAATCTAGTTTAGGAGAGCAATTTATGGAAAGCAAATATTTTCCCTGTAGAAGATACGAGAGAAGATTCACTACTATCTTTGCTTCGACAATTAGAATTAGGAAAATTAGACAAAACAAAGGTACAACGAAAACTAAAAGACAGTTTTTAGGAACTCATCTCCATTGATGACGCAGTTTTCGACAGGGCTAACATGAAAGCGGCTCTGCTATACAGAGATGCGAAGAGGAGAGAATTCGCAATAATGGAACAGTAAAAAATGAAAAATAAATCAAAATTTAAAGAATACAAATAAAAATGTGCTCAAATCAATAGTAACAGAATAAAAATATTTTATAACAATATGAAAAAAAGCAAAGAGTAAGTGAACAATAAAAAATTATTGTGAAGCAGCTTCAGTAATGGACTGTAGGCCGGCTGCTGCATCAACTGCCTTCATCAAAACTTGCAGTCCTGCATTTGATGCACTAAATTAGAGAATAAAAATTTAATAAAAATACGTACTCGTCACTGTTATAGAAGCCCGCCCGGGTTTTCGAGATCATATAATTTACAGCATCGGGATGAGAACAATTACGATCCTAAAAACATAAGCGATAATAAAAATAACTTACAACCATAATTGAACGAACAACAACTTCAGGGAAAAGTACAGTCGCTACGAGATCAATAGCCGGAAGTGTTCTACATTCTGGCTCATGTTCTTTCACAAAGTTAAAACAATGCTCAAAAAGCAAATCAGCATCATTTCCTAAATATGTAAAAGAACAGAAAATAAAAGATACCATTGAGAATTTTTGCATAAGGTAGTTTGAACGAAATTTCACCGCGTTCAGGAACTGTATAACTACGAACACAAGGAGATTCCCAAACTTCTGTTAAAAATTTGTCAATATTTTCAAAAATCTAAAAAAAAATTTATAACAAAAATCTTATGGAACTTACGATGACATTTAATGGTATTCCAGGTGTGTGTTTCAATGGGTACTCACTTGAAAAAGGATATGGAGCTCCATTAGAATCATCCATACATTTTGTATTACCTAGAAAATCAATAATTAAAACAATTTAGAGAGTTACCATTAGTGGACCTGACGGAATTTCCAGCAACTGATTTCCTTTTAACTTTGGGCTCATCAATTTCATCAGGTTGATCGTTTTCATTTTCATCTTTATTAAATGCTTCTTGTTTTTCTTCATCTTCAACATCACTTTCAGCTGATTCAGTTTCGTTGTCATTATCCACATTTGATGATTCATCAGTTTCAAAAACCTAAAAATTGACTAAATATTGAAAAAGTCTTACATGAGTCCGTTTCATCCCAGTATTAAGAGCGTCAAGAGGATCATATTTGTGACAATTCCACCCTTGCATTTCGTCATAAAAAGAAATATATTCTTTAGCAGCATTTAACGCATCCTTATATGCTTCTGTAGCCGTAGAAGGTGGTTTATCAAAGATTGCAAGCTTTTTACACTTCTAAAAAATTGCACTTTTGAAAAAAAAACTAACCTTAGGCTGACCATATGTGAAGATAGTAGATTTTCCATCTTCAGGTAATGGGAAGAAAGTGTAAGTAATCTTTTTTGGATAAGCGTTTTTTATCTAAATATTGATAAATAAAATAAAGTAAAAGAACTTACAAGTGATGGCCAATATTCTTTCCTCCACGGCACCAAACAAACATCACCTTTGCGAGGAAAATCTGAAAACAGAATATAATAAATATCAGAGAATACGAAAAAAAAAACTTACAACTATCCGGTGATTCTGGTCGTCGGCTTGCTGATTTTATAACAAGATCCATAACACCCGTGATTAATCTAAAAAAGTACTACAAAGTAAAAGTAAAAATTTCTTCTAAATACCAGTAATGATTAGAACATAATGGTTAGAAAACAGAACAAACTCCTATAGAAATCTTTATAACTGTCAATAAATTCTGTATCATTCTAAAACGATATCTACATCACAGCTCATATTACAGCAAACGACTAGAAAGACATAATGGCACTTCGAAAAGGGACCAAGGCACAAGGTATAAAAATTGAGTAACGTAAGTATATTATCTGTCATTTGGTCTCTTTTAGAATTCCGTACCAGTCTCAAAGACATGTTTGAGATTCGAGCAAAAAGAAGATTCTGAGCAATTTGTTGAAATGCTACTTGACAAAACTATAAAGGCACTTTTTTATGAGTCAAGATGTAGAGAACGTAGAAATTCACGCATTCCCTCGTACGTCGTGAAAGAGGCCCCAACACTTATCGGACCCTTAATCCAATTCATGCTAAGGCCCTTGTAAACCCCGCGTTTCAATCCTTCTAAAATATACAGTTTCAAAATCAATAATATTTCCCCTACCATTTATATATATTGAATATAATGTTCGTAGAGGTCCTTGTCCAGGAGGTATTTTTCCTGTTTGCATTCGTCTTCGCACAATATCCAAAGGATATGAAAAGCTTTGACCAAAAAGACCGGCTATTGCACCTGTAACGAACAAAAACATAAAAAAAAAAGAATATCATACCAAATAGCATTCTATAAGGGGCTGCAACATGCTCTTCACCTGTTTTATCCTTATATATTAATTTAAAAGTTTCATATGTAAAAAATGAAGTTCCAGCATAGGGTACAACTCCAAGTAGAGTAGGATAAATCCCTCGATAAAGCAGTTTTACTCCGCCTTCTTTATATGTTTTAACAAAAACCTGAAAATGAGCATTTACATAGAAGAAGAATTAATTTAGAATTAGCTTAGCTGACAGAAGCCTCAAAATTCAAGCCAACAAAGCGTGTTAAGTTAAATCGATAGTGGCAGTTCGAACTTTATACAGCGGTAAAATAAAGACGCACCTCTGTAATTGACCGATATTCCTTCTTCGTAGAAATAGACATTAATGCCTTTGCCGTATCTAATGGATACGTTACGAGTGTGGCTGTAGAAGCCGCCATTGATCCTACTAATAAACGTCTATACGGTGTTCTCGTACTGAATTAGTCTAAACATGGAAATGAAAGATAATAGCTCACCCTCTAACATCAACTTTCAATAGACGGCGATATTGTTCAAAAGCAGCAAATTGTACTGCTGCATATGGCATAACTCTGGCCATAGTAGCTCCATTTCCGCGATATAAAGCCAAAAATCCATGTTGTTGATATGTCAATTTTATAAACTTTATAGCCGATTTGAAGGAGTATCCTCTTGTACTCGATACTGAAAAATTATAAAAGTTGAACAAAAAGAATATCAATTAACCTTGAAAATTAATCTTAGTTCGGTCTAGTGGGGCAATCGTAGTCTTAGCAACAGCTCCGGCAATCGCACCCGATATCAGTGATCTAGCAACTCCCGCCAAAGAATTTTTCTAAAGAATTGAGATAAAATAGCAAAAACTACCTCGTGGTGTTTATTTTTCTCGTCCGACATATCAACATAGGGATCTGGTTAGTTGCAGAAGCCTTTCGCCGGCAAAAAGCGCCAGCCGCGCTAAAAAGACACCTAAAATGGAAACATTAAAAAGTAATAAAGTAAATTTGAAGAATTTAAGCAAAAGTCAAGAGCTTTATACTGATAGTGAACATTTTTTGATAAAATTGATGTCTGAATAGCTCTTTGGTGGCGTCTTTATTTATTTAGCCCCAACAGCACATTATTATAAACGATTTCTAAAAGGCAAAATATCACGTGACATGAAAATGGCAAGAAAACAAACAAAATTTGAAGAAAAGGATAAAGTTCGTCACTATAACATTGGACCATATTGGGCTGTCAAACTGAAAATACGTGATTACGTACTGACTGCTTTTCAGTCCAGCATCTTACATGTTACAGGGAGTTTTTGATTTTTCAATTTCTGTTTTAGTTGTTTGATCGATTTATTCTATTATCTAGTGTATTTTTGTTGTTAACAAAGGTAATTTATCAGACTCGACTCTTATATATAATCTCTAGAATATATAATATATTTTATTTACTTTACCAAAAAAGTTATTAAAAATATTATAAATATGATAGGAAAAAAGGTACGAAGATACGTGAAATGAAGTGTTTTTTCGTTTTTTAGATTTCTTGTAATTCTTCTTATCAGTTTATAATACTTATTTTTACAGATAGAATGACGTTGAAATTGGATGGATGGCCCCTACCCGGTGGAACGTGCCTTTCTAGTTCTATCCCTACACAAGCTTCAAATCCTTTGCAAATGATCCCGCTTCATAGATCAATTGAAATGTACGTTATTTTTAAATTTAACTTTTTTTAGTTATCCACTAACAAATTATACATTCGGAACGAAAGAAGCTCAAGCGGAAAAGGATCATTCAGTACAGGCACGTTTTCAACGTATGCGGGAAGAATATGAAAAGGTAGTTATTTTTTTTGTATATGTCTATTGTAGGTCGGAATGAGAAGGTCTGTAGAGGCTGTTCTTATTGTACATGAACATTCTCTGCCTCATATTCTACTACTTCAAATTGGAACTACATTTTTCAAATTGTAATTGTTCTTATTTTCTAATTTAATTTTTTTAGACCAGGAGGTGAATTAGAAGTTGGTGAAGATGAATGTGAAGGAATGAAACGACTTCTTAACGAAACATTAGGTCGTACTGATGGAATTTTTAGTGAGTGGAAGGTAGAAGATGAAGTTGGCAACTGGTGGCGACCTAATTTTGATCCACCAAGGGTTGGTTTCCTTTTTTACTGTTTATTTACCAATTTTAGTATCCGTATATACCACCACATGTGACGAAGCCAAAGGAGCAAACAAAGCTCTTCTTGGTTCAACTTCCGGAAAAAGCTCTTTTTGCCGTACCCAAGAATTTCAAACTCGTAGCAGCTCCACTATTCGAACTTTATGATAATGCAAATGCTTATGGACCACTTATCGCCAGTCTACCAACTACTTTGAGCAGGTCTAATTTTTTTTACATTCTTCAATAAAAAGATTTCAGATTCAATTTTGTTTACAACGGTATTTAATGTCTTACTTTTAAATAATATCTATTGTGTAAGTGATACGATCTCTCAGTTATGTAACTTGCTAATTTCACTATAAATTTTTCTTATGTTACCTACTTTCTCTTATCAGATTTCACTTCATAATTGACATTATCTCAAATGTCCTCAATATGTTATGTCAATCAACTCCCTTTTTCCCTTGGGATCTGTCACTGGTGCAACCGTAGACATTCGTTTATCGCCTTCCAGGCACATATGGCGGCACGTCACGGAGATGATATCTATGCGCCTCAGCGGGAGATGTCACGCTTTTGACGTGACAGCCTTTTATGACACAATCCCTGTATAAGATGGAATAGAGCCGCCGTCGTGTTGCTAATTAGCCACCAACCGTCGGACAAAACTGCTGCACAATCTGCTCTAATAGCAGCTGATTTCAGAACGTATCCACAAATGAGCGTCGAGTGCTCATTGCGCAATAGGCGTCTCTTGTGCCACCTGGTTGTTGCTCATATTCTTGGAGAAAAAGTTCAGAAGTAAAATGTTTATACCTAAGAAATGCATTTGAAAAAAAACAATGAACCAAATCTGAACTTTAAATTTTTATTTTTTTTTGCATAGAAGTTCACCTAGAAAGAGGAATATAATTCTTATTTCCAAAGAAACATTCAAAATCTTAAAGAAAATAGGCAAAAGGGACTTCTTGTTACTGATCGCGCATTATTGGCTCTATCGATGTCATCCGCTTGCGCAAGGCTCGTATTACAGTGCTCCTGAGTGGACTGATATGACCCTCGACAGGTGGGAATGACGCAATACATCGCAACAAATTGAAGAGCTCAGCCGGACAATTATATGAGTACAGTCAGCTGGTGGAGCACACGCGACGTCGTCGTCGCTTCTCAAGTGCTCTTCATTGAATGGCCCGATGTCATCAGCGCAAGTTTTCAAATTCTCCATATTATTCCACAGCTGACTGCCACACTATACTCATTCATTTTGTTAGGTAACAGAGCCATCTGCCACGCCTCCCCGTCATCATCGGCTGGCTCTGGATTGGCTCCGCCTACCGTAGATATAGAAGAAGAAGGACACTGTAATGCTTCCGCCGGAAATGCAATCCATGCTCAGCTTACCGATGATATATTCTCCACAATTCGGTACGTTTAAGCTCTCACTACTCTAAAAACAACTTTTTTTTTCTTGCGAATCATCGTTACCAGTATTTCTTTTTCAGGGATGCCCCTTTCACAGTTACAATTGCTAATGCTAAATGCTCAAGTGCAAGAGTATATTCGAAAAACAGTCGAACAACGTGTAGAAGAAGTAATTGTTTTTTTTTTCAATTTTCAACTTTTTTTTAGAAAGCCAGCTCTTTTTCCATCACCAGTTTGCTGAAAGAAACCGACGAACCACAAGTAAAAGAAGTAAACACCTTTCAAAAATATAAAGAAAATTTAGGAGAGCGACACTGATTCCGCGACTACTTATACTCTTGATGATTTAGACACGAGCGATGGAAGATCAAAAGCAACAAGTAGCAGGTAACTTTCTAAAATTACATACAAAAGTTTAGAAATCGTTGCGTTTGCGATGAATGCGGCAAAACCTATGCAACAAGTAGTAATCTTAGTAGGCATAAGCAAACTCATCGTTCATTAGATAGTCCTCATGCGAAGCAGTGTCCTCATTGCGATCGAGTTTACGTTAGTATGCCAGCTTTGAGGTAAGTCAAAATTACTATTAAAAACAGTTAAATAATGGAAATTAAAAAATACCCGATTCACCCTTACTTCAAAACAATTTTTTGTGTATTTATATATCCGTTTTTGTGTTTTGTTTGTGAAAACACTGAAAAAAATAGGAAGGAAAGGCTGCACTCTATAAAAAACCTAATATGTAATACATATTTAAAAAAAAAAGTAAAAAAATTACAATCGTCTCTTCCGGTTTGACCATAAAGAGCAGCTGCAGGTAGGGACAGATGTGGCTGTCCGCAGGTGATAGTGTTGCGTAACTGTGTTATCCTATTACCCGACCTACGTTGACCCTTGCATAATTACCGTATCTCATGCTTTTTTAGCGTTTACAATTTATTGTTTTAGCATGCACATCCTGACCCATAAGGCAAATCATGAATGCTCGACTTGTGGAAAGATGTTCTCTCGCCTCTGGCTACTACAGGGACACATGCGATCACATACCGGTCAACGACCCTTTGGTTGTGCACATTGTGGGAAAAGTTTTGCAGATCGAAGTAATCTACGCGCTCATATTTTGACGCATACTGGTGAGTCGTGATGAATGTGAACACGCTTTCTAATCCGGGAGTCTTAAAAACGGAGAGTATAAGAAACGTTATAGGGGAGAAGAGATACGCCTGCGAGCGCTGTGGACGTCGGTTCGCCTTGCGTAGCTATCTCAATCGACATCAAGAATCATCTTGCAAAACAACAGATGAAAACTTGGAAATCTAACCAAGCATTGAATTTCTCCATGTGAATCCATCTAGTCCGATGTACAGTACAATAAATTTTGCGAGAAGCCAGTATAAATCCCAATATCAGACAAAGAAAAATGTGATTGCTAACCGTAATACTAATTATAAAAATAAACTATCATATAACATCTAAAAAAGCAATGGTTAAAATTCTTCAAAGACAAAACCAATAACGTTTTCTATATATAATATACCCTAACTTGGAATGATTGACCATCGGTGATTAATAGTCCATGATAGTCCCTTGTCTTTTTTTCTTGTCTTGTACTTTTGATTTTCTCAGGCCCCTCCACGAATAAATGTTTTTTCTTCCGATCTGAATCAGCAGAAATTGATTTGCACTCGACGTGGCCCAATATTTCGTCCAACCTGATCGGCGTAATCGTTTCATGAATATTTATTTGCGTGTCGCATATCAATGCCATGTTTCCTGACCTTGATACTTATCAGTACACTTTCCGCTGACTGATTGTACCATTGCCTTCGTCTTTCATCGACTTTCCATATAAAACAATCCCTTTATTGTCTTCGCAATTCATGCGACTTGCGGACAATATGGAATGCAGCTGGGTTGGGCGGTATTAAATTTCAGTTTACCTGTTTCAGTCATTATTTAAAAAAAAAAATAGGGAACCACATTTTTCATTGCCCGATACCCAGACTAATGCGATACCGGTTAGCCATGGACAGTCGAACCATTTATTTATTATTTCATTTTTAGAACCGTATTTACCTTTTTTTCTCAATTTTCTTTTCAGAGGCTTACATTCTCTCCTTGGATTTTTTAAATTTATAATGGATTTGTTGATTTTATAAGTATCAAATGGATAATTATAATGCCACGGCAAAAGGTATATTTTGTCATGTTGGATGGAATTATTCGATGGTTAAATTCTTGTGAAGAATTTTGAGACCAACAGGAGAATCGAGTTATTGTTGCACCAGTTTGTATAGAAGTAAGAAAAACAATATTTTCTCAAATGAATTGTCTAGCTCTATAACTACTGTCACTTCACAATCAGGTCTGAAAACTCAACCAAGTACCCATCCGCCAGCTTATAATGTAAAGATATTGTGGTAATCTTTTTTTTGAGTTAGCTAAAAATACCATTTAGGTAATGCCATGGAAATCCCATTACAATTTATTTTACGTGCAACTGAAACTTGTGGAGTGAGTCTCTTTTTCAGTATCTCCTATCTGTTTTTATTTTCTATGAAACAAGATTTTTTAGAGTACTATGACATGCACGACTGAATCGTCAACTTTAAACGTCTTTTTACGAGAGCTAATATTAATATCTACAAAATGAATAAAGATAAATAAGAACTCTATATAACACTGTATACTACGTTTTGAACAAGACAGTCATCCTATTAATTTTAGAGATATTGAAATGTATCATCTGATCAATTTTGTATAATCTAATTTATAGTCGCACTTTTACTTGGTTTGGATGTTAATGATATCTTATTTTCTTGATCACAGTCAAAAACTAGGGAGAATATTCAATTTAGAAATGGATATTCTTCCTAGAAACAGTTTGGAATACTGTCTTTTCTTCCTAATTTTTAAACAAACATGAAAATGACATTTATTTGCATTTGATGGCAATTTGGAGTACACGTACGCCAAATATGTAAAGAGCGTACGTGTTTCACATTTATTGGAGAACACGTACGCGGTTACTACTATTTTTTTATGTTTTCTCGGTTTTCTTTGGTTCATAGGGTGTGTCTATTAGTTTATATTTTATTTAGAATGCGATTTAAACTTTGCCACTACACTTTTCATGTTCAACCGTTTTTGGACGCACAAGTAGTCTCACCGCCGCTTCGCGGCTTTACGTTGACAGAAAAAAATGTTTAATGAAATGTTGACCATTAAAACCGTCAAAAGTTGTCTAATCGTATGGGTGGAGCGGATCCACTAACCGCGCGTACATGGCTTCGGACAGACGGACACGTATGCGCTTTAAAAGTTAGGATAATAAACATTATTTACAAAAGGAACACAATAATTGAATTCTCAACGATTCTACAAAAAATATTCAGAATCATCATTATAATTTATATCTCTTCTGCCAACAATTGGCTTACGAAAGGAAGAAACTGCGCTACTTTTTAGTCCACGCCGTCCCTTGTAATTTTGTTTTTCTCCTTCTTTCCAGATGCGACTCTCAATTTTCTTTCATAAAGAGAGTCAAGAGACTCTAAATCCTCCTGAAGTAGGGATAATGCTAAGAGTCTGTTCTTTTCATCGCATTTTGTGATAAGTGCAATCCTAACACATAACAAATACAGAAAAAGCTTACTTATGAATAATAAGTAAGCTTTTCGCAAATAATATCTCTGCATTCATGACACTTGAACAAATTAACATCTAGATGAATAACAGCACATTTAGTTTCACATTGCACTAAATGTTGATCTTTAATAATAGATGGATTTACAACCATCTTTTTTGAATCATTAAATAGCTTATTTTTTGATTCCGTTGATCTCCCTAAAGAAATAATGAGAAGCTAGTTTTAATATACCATTAAAGATCCAAGACGGAATTATATCGATAGAATTTCCAATTTGTCTTTGAAAGGCTGACTTCAGCCCTTATTTAGGGGAAATTCTTTTATTTGTTTTTCAGATCTTGTAAATTCGCATCTACAATATAAACCGCTTCATAAAAAACTAACCTTCGCAAAAAAATTTCATCGATGGCGAATTCAATGGTTACAGGATTCGGCATTATATGAACATTTATATCGTTCATATTTACTAAAAACAAATTGTTAATAATAATAAACTACAAATATAAGTACAAGTACAAATACAAAAGACCTTTTTGACATTTGCCAGTGAAACATATATGTGGCGTTTAGTCCAAAAACGGTTGAAAATGAAAAGTGTAGTGACAAAGTTTAAATCGGATTCTAAATAAAATATAAACTAATAGACACACCCTATGAACCAAAGAAAACCGAGAAAACAAATAAAAAAATAGTAGTAACCGCGTACGTGTTCTCCAATTACGTGTTCTACAAAAACGTACGTGTTCTCCAATAAATGTGAAACACGTACGCTTTTTACATATTTGGCGTACGTGTACTCCAAAAAGATA
The DNA here is from genome assembly GCA_932521415.1 of Oscheius sp. DF5120. NCBI lineage: Eukaryota > Metazoa > Nematoda > Chromadorea > Rhabditida > Rhabditidae > Oscheius > Oscheius sp. DF5120. The sequence continues at coordinate 7,097,830 of OW051461.1, forward strand.
TCTGTGCTAGTAAATACTTAGTCCATAATACTAGCGCTCCCCTTTGACGGCTACACTTTCAATTTTTTTTGGTTACAAGATGTTTCAGAAATTAGTTGCCAACATAATAATACTTTTAAAAATTTTAGATTTTCTTTTTTAATTCCTATGCAGACCTCCATTTTTCCAAAATATTTCAATAATTCATCGAATAATTCTGGCCGAGGCTTTGAAAGGCATGGCATTCTGTTGCGGGACAATTCTGTTTGATAAATATAAAAATAGTCAGCTGCTCGTTTTAATTACCTCCCTCGGAGTTCATGATTAATTCCTACTCTAATCTTTCTTTTTAGAATTATGTCAAGAAAGAACTGTCGATATGGCTTCATCATTCCAGTAATTACAAATGCATTGACTGTTTGGAAGAAAGCAAGGCAATACGTAATTGGTACACTGTCAGGTGTCGGAATCATACATTTCGAACAAACCAAAACCACAGGGATTCCAATGAAGACGAAAATGATCACAAAAAGTGGAAACCCTAAATAAAAGATACTGGGAGAAACATGAACTCACGTGGACGAGAAGCATCAAAGAGATCAGTTTCTGTTCTTGGTAAACGAACCATGTATTTTTTGATGGTTAAAATATTGAAAACAAGCGTTTCCACTCCAACTATTGTTTCGGAACCAATTAAAAGTAGTTCTGGAATTTGGTTTCAATGACTTTTTAAGCTGTCTACCTATTAAAACCTCATATTTTGTGCACTATTCGAAAGCCATATAAATGATATGTTCAAAGTCGGATTTCTTGTATTCCTCTGTCAAGTGATGTTGAATAGGGTAATTTAATAACTCCTGAAATCATACAATTTTTGACTGAAGTAACCTGGTCGGTTAAAAAATTTAATGAAATAAACAGCATAAAAGCACCAGCTAAGGTGAATAAAAGTTACTTCAATCAAAACTCCCACTTTCCCAAATATTTCAATAGTCCATAAAATCTTAAAATCGAGAAAGGATAAAGATAAGTAAAAGAAAGTCCAAAAAGAGCAATAATTTCCACCAATAGGTTCAATATCTACTTAAGATATGAAAGATATATCTATTATCTCACTGCGGTTGATAGAGAAATAGGCTTGATATTGTTTATCTTCGGTGGAGTCCATTTGACGACGGCAATTAGAAAGACAATGGAGCATAAAAGAGAGTCCAACAGAATGGAAGATGATAAAATGGGAAGTGTTTATTTTCAAGGGGGAACATCGAGCAAATGGAGTAGACTTGTCAAATGAAAAGGTAGACATTAAATTCTACGAATAGAACAAAGTTTTTCACAGGTGAAATATCGTCTCTAAAAAAATTCAATTTTTGATCAAGCTGTCAGAAATGGTATCACAATAAGAGGAAGTTTCGAATTGAGCGAAGAACAAAAATCAAGAGTATTGAAACAGTACGGATTTATAGAAAATAATGAATAATAAATTGATAATAAAAAAAGAAATCAAAAGTTTTACTATAACTTCTCTACCAGATCAGCAGTATTATGTCTAAAAAGGGTTAGAAAAATATTCAACAAAAGTTAATATTAATTTAGAAACAATTTTTTTATACAATTCGTTTATAACAATTAGGATGTCTTCCTTTCCGTCTTTCCAAACTTTTGTGATCGAGTTACTCGAGCAACCATTATATCACTAACACCTTCATTATTTAATTTTCATGATTGTCGCTTTTCTTTTTATCGATTCTTTTCAAACTCTTCTTTTCTTCATGTTTGTTATTCGCGCGCCGTCTCAGCTGGCAAGCCTTTAACGCACCATCCTCTACTCTTCGATTTTCTTCTGCTATTCAGGGTGGTTGTTCAATTTTTCTTCGGCATAACATTGCCGAATGGAAAGTCCACTCGTAGCTGTACTTTCGTCAGCTGGAGTTGATCATCGTATAACAAGTCGGGGACTACAGTCGGTCGCTCATTTATTGGCACCTTTCGCCACGCATGGTGTGGATGTTCGAGTGAGTTTTTTAGACTTTTATTTTACTTTTATTGCTAATCATCCTTATTCAATTAAATTTGCTAAAAAAATCCATTAAAATTCACTGTTTTTCAAATCAAATAAAATCAAATATTCTTCATACATACAACGACATTATATGTAATCCGTTTCTAAAATGTGACTTTGATTGTGACACCATAAAATCTATTTTCGAAAAGAACGTAACTTTTTTTTCACAAGTCATATTCGGACAATATGTAGATATATAATGATATGCCTCAAGGGCAAACTTCTCTTTTTTCTTGTTTAATTATATAGAATCTTCGCGTAGAAGGCAAAGAAAAATAGGAATAACAGACGGCATTTCATGAAAAACCCAAAATTATTGTTGAAATTTTACTTTTTAGTTCCACAATTTTTCATTTTAACCATCATTTTAAAAATTCTAAAAAAATTTCTCAATTTTTCTTTTCTTCATAGGATTTTTCTTCAAGACATTGCAATGGTTTACACAAAACGAAACTGCATCAGAAAAGGATTTTCAATATATTTTTTTTTATTTTTCCTCAAATAAGTCTTCAGGATCCATCTGGTCAAACAATCAATGCCAAAATCACTGTAGATTTTCGGGATATACGCAAACAAGGACATTTACTCTCCCTCTCCGTACTACCTTTCGTTCTTCAAGAGGTTTGCCAATTCCTCATCATATTTCCCTTTTTATCAGGCTCTCGGTAGCAGTCATACCCTCGACGAAGCTTTATCCAACTATTCTGAATGCTTGGCGAAATTCGCTGAGCCAAATGATTACGAAACGCTAAGAACATTCATAGCCTGTATTTTCATCGTTTCGAGCGGAGAAGAAAATCCACTAGTAGAGTTGAGTCAACTGATTCAACTTCAACACACACAACAAGTGCGTTATTTATCACTTTTAGTTTTTTTAAAGGTTAAACAAATACGCGTAGCATTTACGAAATCGTTAATATTTTTTTCTTTTACTTTTTCAATAATCATTTTTTAAAGAAAAGATCTTTTGGAATAGAAAACTAATGCCGTGGAAAGTGATCACGCTTTCCTTTTAAACTACTTTAGTTTTTATTACGTTTTAAAGTTTTAAATGCTAAGCTATGGGAAATCATCTAAAAATGTAGAAAACACTCTAAAAAGAACTCCTTTCCAAAAGGTAATAATTTTCATAATCATCCTGTTCGAATTGCCAACTGCCGCACGCATTTTCACCCAGCCTTCTCATCCAGTAGTTATCGGTCTCGGCGACGAAAGATCAATGGCTGATTTGTGGCGCAGTTTGGTTTCATCGCCTTTTTCCAGCATTCTACAGCTGAAAACAAGAATTTGGGTCCGGCACACTGTGCTACACCAAAATGGACAACCCCAAATACTCTGAAATATTATGTGTTGCTCCACGATATGGCGAGAGACGACGAAGCCAAGTAAGTTAATTTTTCTTTATATTTTTGTTGCTTCTTTCTGATCTAAAAAAATTGTTTTTAGATCTATTCAATGTTTCAACCAAATGTGTACAACCTATGGAGTCGATTCGTGTCAATTGCTTAAAATAGGCCTTGGAGCTAATGACGGACTGCAAGATGTCTGGCAAAAATTGGATTTTCTCGATCGATTATTGGAAAAAGGACTCGTAAGAGCTTTACAGCATGTGCAAGATGGACAAGACAGAAAAGACACAACGGTAGTTTTAGAAAAATCCTTGAACAATGAAAATTTTTAGCCATCTTCCGTTGCTACGATTACTCCCTCCTTCAGTTATTCTCAGCCATCTTTAAACCTACCAAAAACCGATAATCCTAACCCACAGAGGTTGATTTCAGCAGAGGATCGTGAAGCTTGTAGTAAAATGATCGAAACCTTTCTAAGAAACTCTTTGGTAATCCTATTTACTGGAAATATTTCTAAATTTATAGATTCCCCACGCTGAAAGACTCATGAGGACACTTAACGACCAACTATCTGATCGAAGAACCATAGGAAAATCACTAACTAGTGGGATGAAGAAATGGTTTGGCGGTGGAAGTACTCAAAACACAGTGTCAACAATGACATCGTGGGTTTTCGCATTTAAAATTTTTTTTAACCCAAAAATCATAACTGTAAAATAAACTTTACTTTTCAGTTATACATCCGAAAGTGGGGAGATGAAAAGCCGTCGATTGGCTGATATCGCCTACCAATTCGGTCTTTATGCCTTTGCTCATGCGCAATATCGAGCCGTGAAGAAAGAATTTGAAAACGATCAAGCTTGGCTATATCACGCTGTGGCTTTGGAACTTTCTGCCATAGCACTTCGTTTTTCAGCACCAGAATTAACGGCTAAACAATTTCCCATGAGATATTTAGAAGAAGCGATGAAACATCTGCTTAATTCATCACCGTGAGTAACTTGAATTTAAATGAAAAGAAAAATGTGTTCAGAAAATATAGCATGGTTATGAGATGCGCTATACATGCTGGAAAAATAATGGCTGATTTAGAACAACCGAGAGAAGCAGCTAATTTGTTGGCTCAAGTTGCGAGCTTGGTGAGTTGTTACCTGAGATAATTGAAGTGTTTTCTCAAAACATTAACGGAATTGCTAATTTTTTTGTCTTACTTTGTTAATATTTCTTTCGCTTAGATTTTACATAAAGGAACGAAAAATATTATCAATTCCATAAAGATTCCGTTTTTGGGTTTTACTAAAAATATTTACTATTTATAGGACAATGATCATTGCGTTGGAGTGGCTCAAGTTCATGCAGCTAGGTTCTATCAAGATGCTGGAATGGAAAGAAAATCTGCATTTTACTATGTTCTAGCAGGCAATAGATTCATGAAAGGAGGGATTCAATCAGTGGCTCTAGGTAAAATTTTCCCCAACTTCTACTCTCCTTTAGAATGTTATCGACTAGCTCTTGGTCATTATTTCGCCAAACAATGGGACAGTATTGAGGATCATCTTTGTTATATCATTTCCTCGCAATCATCTGACAAAAGACTCGCTGTTGATTGCGCTGCTCGACTACTTCGCTCCAGTTTATGGCAATCGGAAGCAGATCAAAACCGATTTGTGGAGAATTTTATGCAAAAGCTCGAAAAGTTTGGCCCGGCCGATCAATCTGCTGAACTGCCAATTCCTCACTTATGCTCATATAAAACGCGAACAATTTGCGGAGAAAGGCCGCTGTCGACAGATGTCGTACCTGAGACGGGAATAGAATGGATGGAAATTCGAAGAGGAGCATTTCACGCAGTAGCAGGTAAGTGTTTAACCATAAACTTCCCTTCAAAAACGTAATAGACATTTAACTTATTTTTGTGGTATTCTATCTTAAAGATTTTCGAAAAAAAAACTTTCAGGTAGCTCCTCTCCATTTCGTTCACTTCATCTAGTCAGTGACAACGACACTGACAACAAAACCATCCGCGAAACTCCCCCAGGTGAACGTTTTCGCGTTATCATCACTCTGGAGAATCCATTAATAATTCCGCTACATCTGAAAGATTTACATTTAATAGGAGACTTTCAATTTACAGAAGGTAAAGAAGCAAAGAAAAAATGGAAACATAAAATTATAGGTGCTCCAGCTGCAAATCAACCCTTCGCCTCGTTTGACAAAATAGAATCATTAGAATTATCGCCAGGAGAGAAAAAAGAAATTGAACTGGCTGTTCTACCATCAGAAACTGTGAAAAGTATTAAAATTGAAGGAATTGCGATGAAAATCAATGGAAAAGGAAAAGAAGTAATTGGTCGACTGCAACTAACTATTAGAGGCAAACGACTCAATAGAAATGCTAATGATGTTAGTTTTCAAATAAGTTTTGAAAGAACACTAAATTTAGATGAAGAAGGTTACGTATGCTGAAGATAATCGCCTTTTTGCTAGAATTTCTACCAAAAAGTGGCCACTTCTTGATTTTCGGGCTCAAAAACTGTCACATTCCAGTCAAGTCTATTGTTCACAAGCATATAGGATTAAAATTGATGTAAGAAAAGACAGAAAAAATAGAAAAAATAGAATTATAGATCAGTAATATCGGTTTTGAGACGGTAGATAGCATAGTAATGGCAACAGATGCGATGGATTGCATTGCAGTGGAAATGGAAAATACTGAACAGTGAGTAAATAATCAGATTCTTAGAAAAAACTTCAAATTTCAGGGAATTTTGTACATCAAGCCTTGCTGCTAGTAACAATTCCATTCGGATTTATCGACTGTCAGCCATAAACACTGGATCATCCACCTCATTAATCGTCAATATCCGAGCACCATTGATACAAACGACAAAAACAGTGGCATTATTATTCTTCTACCATGGAGTTAGCGGCTCATATCGAGAATGGCGACATGTAGTAGAAATTTCACCGGCTTCATTGATACAAACAGAAGCGAAAGTTTTAGGTAAGCACATAATAATTTTAAATAATTTTTTAAAACAGATCCGAGAAAAGGAATGGTTCAATTGGATATCAAAAACGCAATACCGAAAGCAACCAACGCAGAAATAGCTGAAATCGACATCCTTAAAATTCAAGCTGTCAAACAACAGATGGATCAAAAAGGCGAATATAAACTTTCACCTTTGGAACTGAATCTAACGCCAATGAAAATGAAACCTGTACATCTGGAGAATGGGCAAAGCGCCAGCATTTGTATACTGATGACAACAACTAAAATGTCACCCACTAATTGTGTCTGGTTAGCAGAAAAACAGGACTCTCCTCATTGGCCCTTGCCACAACCAACAGGCGAAACTTTGCCAGCTAGCGAGAGATTGCTCTCAGTTCTTTGGCGTAGCAATATAGTTGATCAAGCTGGTTTCAAGTCCATTATTCATGGAGAAATGTTCGTACCATGTCCATTCAAAGCAGCTTCACTTGCTATAGCTGGAATTGATGATGAAGAAGACATTTCAAGTCCGTTGGCAATTAATTGTCAGTCTCTGGAAATTCTACAGCATGATTTCAAGAATAACAGGTAGGAAAAGAGAATAAAAAATAACATGAAAATATTCAGACTATGCGAATTGCCATTGAAATTCCACGTATATAATCAAGATAGGTCAAAAAGGACAGCTACAGTAACGATTTCTTTTGCTCCAAAGGTGAGTTAACAAGAAATGAAAAGAGATATTAAGACAGTGAAGTCAAAAAGAAAAGATATTTATATCAATTAAATGTTAATTTTCCAAGTTAAATTTATTATTTCACATGTCAGGATTTCACTAAAAATATCATCCGGAGATCAATTAAACACAAAGAAAATATAAAAAACAATGAAACAAAAGGATTTCAGGTCGCCGAAGCGGTTGACGCTGTGAGTCAAGTTGCGCCCGATTCTCGGCAGCTCTGGTGGCCGGATAAACTCGTCTCCCGTGCTAAAATACCTTACGGCACGGAATACATCTTTAATTTTAACATAAAGTTAGTAAAGACGAAAAAAAAAATCAAATATACTTTTTCAGAGTGACGCAGCCGTCCGTTTACGATCTAGGTGGTGGGCAATTTCGAATCGATGGACGATTTTCTGATTCTGAATTATTGTCTTTTCCAGCTCCCAATTCCCTTGTTATTGTTAATTCTGTCTAGCTTTTTATTTGTTTACTAATTTTCCAACATTAGGTCATCATTATGGGTCATTATATCTGTGATTTCAGTCGAAAACAGCTCGGAATTTGCTGTCTATCGATTTTCCGGTAACCTTTTTGTATAATAACCATTTTTGTCGATTTTGACAGCAAAAATCGAGTCCAGCCAGCATTTTGCGGGTGAATATAGAACAATTTATGAAGAAATAACAGTTTTGACTTGGCTTTATGCGCTTACTGTTTTACCGGTACCATATCTTTCTTCGGTTTTGTTTTCTTATTTTGTAATATCATTTTAGGTTAAATGGCCTCCCAAACTCAAGGTATTCAGCAACTTCTCGCCGCTGAGAAGCGAGCTGCTGAGAAGATCAATGAAGCCAGAAAGAGAAAGCTCCAACGTATGAAGCAAGCCAAACAGGAGGCTCAAGCAGAAGTAGAGAAATATCGTCTGGTTTGTCATTTTTGTTTCGAAAATTACATGTTTAGGAGCGCGAACTAGAGTTCAAGCAATTCGAAGAAAATTATCTTGGATCAAAAGAAGATGTCGAGGCTAAGATCCGTAATGATACTGAGGATCAAATTCAAGCTATGGTCAAAAGTGTTGGCAATAATAAGCAGCAGGTTAGTGATTTTGTAATACATAGAAAAAAACGATACGTTTTGTACGTTTTTTACAACCCAGTTAAACATCATACCCGCACAGTTTTCTTTTTATATTATTTCTTTAATTTGTTATAGGTAACATTCTTTTATATTATACTGAACTACTATTCTTCTTTTACAAAATGAGACAGATTGCCGAAGATAAACGATATAATAAAAAAAAACTGAGCGTGTAAGACGTTTAGCAGGGTTGTAAAAAACGTACAAAACGTATCGTTTTTTTGGGACAGATTGTATGCACTCGTGCCTTAGTTCATTGGAGATAAATACAAGAAAAACGAAAAATATTTAAAAAATGCCATCATTTTTTGTCTCATATATCTGCAACATAAGCAGTCTGATGTTGAAACTTTGACGCAGATGTAACTTACTCTGAAAACAGAAACAAAAGACAGAAAATATAATCAAAAAAATAATAACGACTATTATCAGATATTATTCAGCCGGGTTCATTGATAATTTATTTTTCTTTTTTAATTTGATCTTTTAACTGCATCAATGTTGACTGAAAGTTTCTTAAAGTAACTTTTTTGGATTTAAAGAAAGTAAGAAATCAAATCTCTTTTTTAAATCCATGTTTATAATAAAAGTAAATATTTTAAAAAAAATGATATGTAATACGCAAACTTTATATGATATACAGGCATGTGCAGCATATGATATACAATTTGCCTATATTACAATTTTTTTTCTTGTATTAATAATATTTCAGGTAATTGTTCGCCTTCTCCAACTTGTCTGTGATGTCAAGCCAGAGCTTCATCACAATCTCATTCTTCAGAAGAAGCTTCATGGACAGTTCTCCTAAATGATCATCGTATTTCCTCTCCCCATGTAATAGAGATGTTTATGTATTTGACACATTCCATTGTATAGTATAGTTTTATATTCTACTGTATACGTTTTACTCTTGGATTTTGTTAGGGAGAATAAAATTTTTCAGAGATCATTTAGCTAATCATATTTGTCCGGTTTTTCACCTTTGTTATTCACTTTACTTTTTTAACTTGAAAAAAAGTGCCGAAAATAATGAAATATTTCAAGAATTTTCCACACATGGGGCAATATTGATTTTTCGCTTGCTATCGTCGCTTTCCGCTAGTCTTTTTTTGAATCTAGCTTTCATTTGCCACTGTAAGACTACTTTTTTTTAAATTCTTATTTTTATTGCTTGAAATAGTTTTCTTCATTTCAGATGATTGAAATTACAGTGAATGATCGTCTTGGAAAGAAGGTCCGTATCAAGTGCAATCCAACCGATACGATTGGTGATTTGAAGAAACTCATAGCTGCACAGACTGGAACACGGTTAGTCTTTTTTTTTTCTTGTTGAATCTCAATTGCTTCGAAAGTTATTATCTGTTTCAGGCACGACAAGATCGTACTAAAGAAATGGTATACCATTTATAAGGATCATATTACTCTTCAAGATTATGAAATTCACGAAGGGTTTAACTTCGAGCTCTATTATCAGTAATCTCTGTATACAATGTTCTCATTTCACATTAAATTATATATCATCTCTTTATTTAGATTCTTTTTATACAATTTTTATATGGCGATATAATTTATCTCGACGAATGGCCCTGAAAATATCTGTTTTTGATGATATTGTTTACCAGAAATGTTTACAGGTATATTTTTTCCTTGATTCTTTCATTTTTCTTTTATATTCAAATTTTGCTCCTATTTAGCAGATAAAACATACAAAAAAATTTTTCAGAAACCTAAAGACTGCGTTCTATATTTAGCTACTGAATTTTTACGTTCTATGCTAAAAAAGTAGAAAATGTTGTGAAAGAAACTAGAAAAAAAAAATAAATAAAAAATCTGTAAATATTCCGCAAGAATATCTGCGTATCTCTACTCTTACCTCAATATCCGTCGTCCGAACGGTCATGTGGCAAAGTGATGCAAGTTTTTCACAAAGTGTAGACATAAGAAAAGGAACACATCGATGTTTGGGTGACGGTTTAACCCAGCTGATGTTCTGTTGTTTTGCTTCGCGTGTAACAGCAATAGTAGGTAGAGCCTGTTGTGCTAGAATTCCACTACCCGGCATGATTCCCGTATTGAAATGGCGAAATCGTTGACGTTCACCGGTAAAACCAGATGCGGTTGACATCTGCTCACACATATAACAGACGTAGAAGTTCAATGACGGCTCCATATGAACTTCCATGTATCTAAAAATCAGATAGTATTTTTAAATTTTCCAAGTCGTTTGTTTATTTATTTGCTACTCACTTGGTCCATAAGAAAAAATTTACATCGCGATGATTTTCCTCCCGTGTTATGGCCATTTTTGTTACGAATCCGGTAGAATCGATAACATCATAAGTGATGGTAGTTATTTGCTTTTTCTAAATTTAGGAATGCCTTAGCAATAAAAAAAACCTCCATTAAGCGACAATCACTGTAAATATTCTCCAAAATTTTATTTGTTGCTTCTTCAGAAACAGTTAAACCAGCATTTGGTATCAAATTGTCCCAGATGTATTCTGCCACTGTTTGTTCGCTATTTGTAGCACTCAAATTTTAGTTTTATTATCTTTTTCCAGTTCAAAACTCACTTTATATGTTTTGTAGAAGGCCCTGGTATATCTTGTGGTGGCGTTACAGTTTCTTCTGGTAGAATTACCTCTAAATTATTTTGTACGGCCATGTCGACAATTTCTTCAATACATTGTTGCGTCTAAAAATATTTTTTTTTCATCACTAAAATGTGGATTGTTACCGTTTCAGGAGAAGGAACAGAAGTAGCAAAAATACTTTTGTTCGGTGACTAAAATCTTCTGTTTTTTTTTTTCATTTTTTTTCACCTTTTTAGAGGTGGACGCCTGACCATAAGGATAATTAAAGATCGCATTACATTCATTAATGTAACTGACAATTTTTTCATCTGTTGCATCATTATTCAGCTCAATTTTATCCAAATCGAAGAGTTCCGTCGTCGGAGAAAGTGGTCGTTGAATTTTACGAAGTTTATATTCACTTTTCATAAAGAGTGCATCAGGTCCCTGAACAAACCAGATATTAAAATTGCATTTTTTAAGTCAATTTTGAAGTTTTCTTACACTTTTTGGAGTAACCTGAGTTTTTTTGTAATAATGTAATAATAATAAAGTTTTTTATATTTTTTAGACCTAAAAGTACATGAAAAAGTAGGTAATAAAAAATACATTATCAAAAAAGGTTTATACTAATCTTATGTTGCATATTTCTTTAGATTCTTATTTTTTTTTTTTGCAAAAAATACAAATTACTCGAAAATCTAATGCATATTTCTATTATCTTACCTCTTTCTGACACTGCTTATGATTTTTCACAATATTTTTATACTGGCTGATCTTCGTAGCCAGCTCTTCTGGTTCTCGTGTGGCTACACCAAAAGATGTCAGTAATTCAGCCCATTCTTCCAGGAGTTTCCATTTCTTGTTGATGATGTTTTTTTTTGACATATGAGGACTATTGAAGAATTCATATTCTCCATTATTCCGTCGATATAACATGGCCAAAAGATGCCGTTCACGTCTCGTCATATGTGGTCGATTAATTCGACAAGTTGCCATATGAGGAATTTCGGTTGTGATTTCTTTTGGTGAAAATTTTTTGGCTAAAAGGATGATAAAAATAAGAAAAACATACGAATTTTCTCCGTTCTATTAAGCTTTATTTCACCAGATAAGATGGCCGTTTGAGTTTTATGAATTTTTTTAATTACTTTATCAATTGTCATCGTCTGATCGATGTCATCAATTGTTTTCTCCCATTCTCTTGTTACTTGCCTCACATATTCAGTGAGCATAGGACGACGGCGTTTTGAGAAAGACAGCTGAAAAAATTTTCTCCTGATTAAGAAAGATTACAATAATTTTTAGAAAGACGTTTTACGTCAGTGAAGCCACAAAAACAATCAAATCAATTTCAATGGATTTGGTGACTTTCTTGTTTGTGTCAATAGACTTTTACTCAACTTACTTCGCTGTTTTTAAAATCTCGAAAGTCTCTTCTAAAAGCACAGATTTGTCTTTCAATGTCCATAATAGGTCTACTTCTAAAATTTTTTTCTTCGAGTCGTTGTTGCCATTGTTGTAGGAGCTTATGTCTCTTAACATTGCCTTCTCGCCTATAAACCATTTTGTTCTTATTTTTTTATTTACCGAAGTACATTTGAATTGTAGTCACTTTCCATCTCAGTATATAAATCACAAAGATGCTGATTTTCGACAGCATGCCATGGAATTTCAACGGGTGTCAATTTAAGTATTTCATCTTCTATAAATAGCTTTGGTTTTTCTAACATTTTTTACGGGTTTACCTCGATCTAACAGTAACTTCTTTTCATATTCGTCCAATATCTTTTCAACTTCTGGATATTCGATATCGATATAGTCATAGACCTTATTTACCAGTAGAAAAGATGGGCTCGATTGAATTCCGATCATCTAAATTGGCAATTTCCCTTTTTATCCGTTAATACTTCTGCCTTTTTGTGTACTTTTTTCAAGCGACGATATTCTGCTACCTCGGCGATCATAGAAGCAATTTTTTCTTCTAAATTTTTCTATTTCTTTTTTGTTGCCAACTCACCAAGTTCATGTGTCATTCGTGGAATTTGACTAATTCTATTCAGACGTTCGAGCCAATCATTTAACAGATACTTTTTTAAGTTCGAATTCTTCACAACATAGTCGGCTTTTTGATATCTGGGACTATGATAGATGGCGAAATTTTCATAATATAGCTGCGATAGAAGAATTCGTTCTTCTGGAGTAAGTTTCACCCTAAAGTATTCTTACTTTCTGATTATAATACCTTACCGTTTAGGTAAATCCTTTTCAGGCAATAGCAATAAAGCTGCTGCGATATCTGCCGCAGATCGCTGCGGTCTAGCAGGCCAGAAAAACTTTCCATAAATTCTCTCATCATCTTTTGCATATTCTTCACTTTCTCTTTCCGAATCGAAGTAGTCTTTAATAAGGCTAATATGCTCGCTAAGAGTATCTTTTGCTTGTTCGATTTGGTCGGAAGTGCTTTCGGCTTCGAGTACAGGCATTTCATCTTGACGTCGCATTACAAATTGATGGCGTCTAAATGTTGTCAATTTTCAATTTTTACTTACTTTACACCCGCTCTTCTAAGAGGAATTAGCGGTTTATCATTAGCCAACAAAGTTGTTATTGTATCTTGTGTCTTGTCTAAAATTGGTGGCGGATCCTCTTGTACAACAAGTTCTTGCCAGTCAGTTTGGCCGCTTTTTACAAGATAAGCCTTTCGTTTTTCTTCAGGCCAAGTTTGAACTTCATTTTCTGGCGCCCATGATGGCAATGTCGAGTCCCAGATGTTATACGCGAATGATCGAGGAACTCGTGAAATTTCCTCCGATGAAAGCGGAGTGAAACTTGGCTGTTCAACTGGCTCTAATACAGGCGGTGATGGATCTTGTGATGGTCTTCTACAAGTTAGTTTTGTTTTTTTATTTTTTTGGCAACTCACGTTGCTTTTGGAAGTAATTTTCTACTCTTCAGGATTTTTCCTTCTTCTTTTGCTTTTTGTATAATGCGCTTAACAACTTTTTCAACTGTTTTCGACTTGACTAATCGCGATCTAGTCTGTCTTGTCTGCTCCTAAAATCAACCATTTTCTTGACAAAAAAGCAACTCGCGATGATAACAGCGTAACAATGAAAAAGCTGAACTTACTTCGCCGCCTTCATTTTTATTTTCCTCCTGACATTTTCGCCGTTGTCGCGTTACTCTTAGCACTAAAAACATTTTTTTTTCTCAAAATAAATAATAAATTTTGAGATTTTTAACAGAGACAACATAAACTTACTGTCTGCAGGAAAGAGAAGACGAACGTTTCGTCGTCGTCGTCCCGGCTGGCTTTAAGAGACTATGAGACGGGAAAGGGTCCAGAGAGCGATGGCAGCAATCTATTGCGGGAACTATGCACTCTCTTCAGCCAGCATAGTCTCTCATTTCGACTGACGGGTCGTCTGTTGTCTACCAGCTGAATGTGATATCTCGGTTGAAAATCAATTCTTAGGGCACAGGCTCTGTCTGATACACAAAGAGAAAGATAGATAGATTGTATGGAAATGAGAGGCAGTGATTAAAGCTATGATTAACTGCTAATGAGAAACGTCAATATCCATATGTGGGGAAAATTAGGTAAATAAGCAGAATATACCCTATTAATCATAGCTAGTCATATTCTTTTTATTTGGTCATGATAAAATCTCCAGCTAATTATTATAACCAATAGGTCACATGGAAAAGTACCATTTCCGAAGCTAATTTGTGTGCTACGCCTGTCAGAAGTGGCCTCATTCGACCAAGGAACCAAGATGACATTTTCTTTTCGACTATCCCTTTAAATCAGCCAAAATAAGTGAAACATTACCCTAATGTATAAGATATATTTATTTTGAGCAAATTGATAAAACCATACCCGAATACAAAAAAAGTGTTAATGAGAAGAATATACATTACTTGCAGAGGAGAGATGACGTTCAATTTGGTCGATTTTATGATAGCTGAAAAGGATAAAATTATGTTCAGAAATTTGAATTCTTTGGTGTGAGGTAAACTAAATTGATTTAGAACACGGTCTAATAGCGATAGAAAGAATTGAGGTCGATTTTTCGGTTTGAGCATGAACTATGTGTACAAAAAGTAAATTTGGGCACTGCATTCGATTTTTTTTTTGCGATATTAGACTAGCCAGAAAAGCCAAATTTGAACCAAGCCTTGAACTGACCTGACTTGACTTTCGTAATCCTGTTCAACTTCTGTGCTATTTTCCTTATGTGGAACTTCAACTTCATGAATTATATGAGTCTAAAATTTTTTTTGATGCAAAAAAAATCATACCTCTTCAATAACTATTGTCGTATTTCCTGATCTGGCATATGCTTCTGCACCGAAATCTCGTACCAGATTACAGAATAAAGGCCCATCTTCTTTACTACATATTCTTGATGGCTTTGTTGCAGTCTGGATGGATTTTATTAGGAAGAGAAAATAAACTAACCATTAAACAGTTACAGAAAGTATCATCACAGAATTTTCGACCCAACTGCTTGTCGTAACAATCGTCGTGATGCAAGCAGCATAAGTTGACAGTCTCTGAAAGACTTTCCGACAGAAAATTTGCTTTTTATAATTTTTTGGAAATTAGATTAGCTAAAAAGATTAAAATCTGCTTTGGAGGCGGTAAAATTGGTCATAGACGTTGAGAAAAGAAAACATTTTGAGCATCGGACGAAGTGCATCAGCTGAAAGTGGAAATTCTCTGCCCAGGCTGACTTTTCATTACGAAACATTTATTTCGAATTACTCTATCTTAGTTTGGGAAATCGAAAATTAGGTCAAAAGGCGGTATAAAGGAATTGTAAAGAAAATTTTGATGAGCTAGATGAACGAATTTTTCAAAACTCATTACTGTTAAACCGTGAAATGTATGTTCTAAGTAACTTTGAATTTATTGGTACTGCTTCGGAAGCATAGTTTTTGTTTCATATTTTAACTTACTCTTCAAGTCCGGACAATCTATATCAATTTGATTCTCGCTGATATACTTTGTAAACGAATCCGTTCCACATTCCCATTCAATTTCTTCTGATGAAGCTAAAAGCAGCTAATTTAAATGGTCAAACAAACCTGGTTCTGCCGACTTCGACCGGGCAGCAATACTGGCAGAGAAAATGACGAGTGGGAGAACACTACAACCGAGCACAACGACCGTCTTCATCTCTAAAACAACATCTATAAAACGAAGAAAGCGGAAATCGATGCGTCGAAACTGATGCCAAGTCAAAGAAACAGGTTCGAATATCGTTGTTGGCACCGATGAAAAGCGGTCTAGGTCGGTCGCCTTCTGGCGGTGTGACCTGTAGCAATAAATCCACCGAAGAACAAAAGAACACGAGGAGGAATAAAATAATGAAAGGATAAAGAAGAAACAGCAAAGCACAAAAAAATGACACGAAAAGCGATTTTATTGCTTACAATACAGCAATGTATATATTATTCATAGCTTTGCGTAGAATTTTTTGGCGTTTTGTATGTCTTGTTATTGGAAGTTTGATGAGTTGATTAATTTCAGCGGAAAAAATTATAAGAAAAACAATATCGAGAACAAATTTCAGAATTTGAGTAGAGAATGGAAAGGATAAAATGGTCGAGAAGCCGCTTCTTCGAATTAATCGGTCTTAGTTTTCTTTTATCAGTTATCAAACTTTTACCTTAGTTATCGTCGAACAATTTTGCTTTATGACACTTAATTAAATTCCAATTTTTTTTAGCTATTTTTATTTATTACATTTTCAAAGTTGTCAATCATATACAAACATTTTGTTAAAGATTTTGTAGAAGCGCTAGCACAATTCCACGCCGATTTTCCCGTCACTTTTGACTTCCCGAATTTTCACTTGAACTTGTGTACCGATCTAAAAGAGATTGAAAAATGTTAAAAATCTCACCAATGGCCAGGGCTTAACGAGATTTTTTTCATGAGCGAGGGCATCTTTTCCTGTCTCGATATCGATAAATATTCCAAATTGAGTGTGATTTGTCACCCGCCCTTCTCTCCGCTCTCCGACCTTCACAGAACTTATATTTCGAATCTTCGTCTGGATTTTTTAAATTATAGAATTCAAAATGATTACTAATAGAGGAGGAGGGGAAATGAGCTCCAGAACAGTTGTAAGAAGACCAATGACTTGTTTTTCATCGGGATCTTCTGTCTATAAAAAATTATTACAATAATTCCCATCGACCAGGTCATCTCGACGAGAAGAACTCACTTTATACTGCATCAACTTCTTCCTAGCATGTTCCATTCCAATTTCCTCCTTATCGACTCCAACATTTTTCAAAATCCTCTCGGCTATTTCATATTTCTCCGGGTGAACTGTAGTCGCATCTAATGGATTGTAATCCTTTTTTCTTCTCTTGGATGATGACGGACCATCAGAATTTTCGGTGTTCGGCGGGCGCACAATTAAAAATCCTAAAAAATTAAATCTAAATAAACGATACCTGCAGTCTGTTCAAAAGTCTTTGGTCCAATACCCTTGATTTTTTTAATTTCTTCTCTCGACTCGATTCGTCCTTTTTCTATTCTATAACTGACAATCGCCTCAGCCGTCTTTTTATTCAGACCGCAAACATGACACAGTAGATAGGATCCCGCCGAATTCAAATCAACTCCACGGAAGGAGACACTCTCACTGACTGTTTTATCCAGCTCCTCGGCCAATTTTTTCTCTGAAACTGAGTGCTAAAATTGTGCCCATTATTAATTCACAGAATAAAATACCTGGTACTGACCAATGCCGAGGTGTTTCGGCTCAATTTTACAAAACTCGCTGACAGGATCGATTAACCGTCGTCCTATCGAAACAGCACTACGTTGGGTAACATGCATGTTAGGAAACTCCTCATCAGCCAATGGGGTGATAGAATATTTGGAGGCACCAGCTTCGGAGACAACACTGAAAAATAGAGAGAAGACTTTTTATTTCCACATTATTCGGGTTCATAGAGCATTTTTGTAATTATATTTTTGATGGCATTCGAGATGTTTTTACTCAAAATGGTCAAATTATCCTTCCAATCAAAAACAAATTAGAGCAAAGTTGATCGAAGATTTTGTCTACATTTGACTGAAAATAGATCCATGGCAATTTTAAATTCAAATTTTTCGACATAAGACGCCAAAATGTATTCGAAGTATAAAAAAAGAAATTAAGCTTATTCATACCAAAACTTTACATCCGGCTCGAACATTTTCTTCTCGATCATTCCCTGTATCGCTTTTTGCGTCTCCAATGTTGCTGCTCCGTTACCAATCGCAATCACTGGCCTCTTCTTATTAGCAACTTTGATTAATTCTTGCTGTCCTTTATCGGTGAATCCGTTACTAAAAGCGATAGATCCATTCGCAACAACACACCCTAAAATTTTCTCCTTGTGAATTTCTTTCGTTACCATTATAGTCCAACATTGCATATTTGCAATTATTGTAACCAGGATCCAAGGCGAGAACATTACGTCCCTTCAATCCATTTTGGAGGAAAAGTTGCGCTAGATTTTGTGTAAACACATTGATGGATGCTTTCATGGCTTTCTTTGTCAAGACTGTCCTAGAAATTAAATATTTGCGGCCGAAGTAAGGGGCAATAAAAATGGTGTCAAAAAATCACTTAATTGTCCTTTTTATCTTCGGGATAAACATATTGACAATACTGTAGCTTAAAGCATTTTGAAACAATTTGATGTGCCCTGAGGCAACCCGAATTTTCTTGCCAGGATGAAGCCATTCGGCGTTTTCAACATCGACATGCCAAGAAAGAGCTTTGGCTTCTTCTCCACGACTCAGAGCCATTATCTGAACAAAAAAATTAAAAAGGGTCCACAAAAACGACGACAGGAAAATTCAACTTACTCGGTTGTTCGTTATTCTTGAGGCTGGAATTTTGATCCCAATGCTGGAATTGTATTCTTGTAAAATTTGAGCTTCAGCACCTCTTTTGGCAGTAGAGATGATTGTTAATTTCACTTTTGGCTCTTCCAATAAAGCACTAAAAATTATGTTCAGTACTAGGAGTTGAAAAAAATTGTAAGCCATAATTTAGATATTGGAAATACAAACAAAAAGACGTACGATAACACGGTGATTGATTAGTTTCACTTACATTTTTCTAGACATTTCTACAGTCTCGTCCATTTTGTTCAATTTATCCGCCATCAAAAAGTTCAGATGAGCGGTAACTTTCTCGAAACTATCCATATCTGGCTCCTTACGATCAACGAATCTTTTGATATCCACCTCTTTGCATTGAAGAATTTCATCAGCGATCAATCCCAATCCAAAACTCCTAAAATTTTCAATTAACGTATACAACATCAAAAATTATATTAAAATTTAAAAAATCTTTAACTTACAGCGCTTTTGCTAGAGTCGATAGCTTTTTACTCTTGGCATATCGAGTCTTCACATCGGCTACATCATTGGCTTCACGAGCAGCTCTCAACTCTCCAATAGCAACTTTTTTCACCTTGTCCGGGAGTTCTGAATTTTTCTCTATAGCTACGATAGCTTTGCCGACATTCGTATTGAGCTGCCTGAATGTTTTCACGAGAAAAGAATTTTTTTAATGGAAAATTACAGAATCATTAATAAAGTTTTTCTCTTGTTATACTCAGATTCTATACAAAATATCTTTCTTTTAGCAAATAGAACGTAAAAATCAATAACTAAATAACAGTAAAAAATGAAAAACGAAGACGGATAAATTTATAAAAAAAGAATATGAATTCAAGAAGAGAAAAAAAAGAAGGAAGAGGATAAAATATTAGCCATTCCATAAACATTTTCCGGTTTTTGTGAATAAAAAATGACTCACATGGCCTCGTTGTAAGCTTCGTAACCATCACGAATTTGTGGCAGACTCAGTTCTTTATTAATATTGGCATTATATCGAGCCACATAAGCAAGCTGAAGAGGTTTTGAAAATTTAAAAAGATTAATAAATTGACCTCATCTTTAGCTAAAATGGCTACTACTAGTTTTTCAGCGGCTCTTTCATGAATATTCGCTTCAAGAGCGACAAATTTGGTCAGAGTGATATCGAGATGCCATGCCATGTTACTGAAAATACGAAATTTTAAGATCTGATTTATTATACTAGTTTTAGCTAATATTTTTGTTCAAATGTTGTGTATAAAAAACAATCAATAAATTATAATGTGAAAAAAATATCTTATAAAAAAGGGAAAACTAGTAAAATTTGTCGCAAACCGAGGCTGGTTCAAGTCAGTCAGCTGGTAATTATCAATCGGGCACAGATACTGCCAGAAGAGCAAAGTAGTAGGTTTTTTTTAAAGTTGTAGGAATCTGTTTCATTTTTGTTTTTTTTTAAATGTCAAGGAGGGGTAGCTTGGTTTAATATCGCATCTATACCAGGTGTGATAGATACTATTTACTACATAGTATTTTCTACAAAAGTACGGAATAGATGGAACTTCATTAAAAAAGTGGAATGGGCTGTTTGGAAAATTGTTAAAAAATACTCACATTAGCTGGAACCTGCTCTCTTTTATTTTTATTTCTCTCCAATGTCTCCCTTCTTTTATATTTGTCTTCCAAGGTATTCCGATTGGTTTGATTCGAATGCGAGAAGGTGAATGCCTTCTGACTTGAAAAAAACACGACAGAAGTCGGCACATCAAAAAGTAAGTGAGACAAGGACAGCAAAATAAAGATGAGAAAAATGAGAAATCCGGTGCCGAGAAGCGATGACGAAGAATGATATAGCACTTTGGATTGTTGTAGATCAATTAAATAGAGAACCCTTAAAGAAAATTTTTTAATTAAAGTATGTTAAGAAAACAGTCAGGGTTGTAAACTTTATGAATATTGTCTTTTAAAAAATATCAGTTTTTCAACACGACATAAGTAAAAGATTTTATCTACGAGTTACGGTATATTTATGGTCCAGAGAGATAAAATTCATAAAATGAATTGTGAAATATAATAAACGAAATATTTATTGATTAGGTAAACAATTCATTTCAGTTTGGGAGCAGTGAAACAGGTTGGTCGCCGGGCTCAAAATGCTTCAGAAGAATATAACCATCGAATAATTCCATCACAGAAGACTATACCTTTTGCCGTGACATTATTAGTATCCATTTGATACTAATAAAATCAACAAATCCATTTTAAATTTAAAAAATCCAAGGAGAGAATGTAAGCCTCTGAAACAAAAATTGAGAAAGAAAGATACACATGATTCGAAAATGAAAACAGAAATGTGTTCTATTATTTCGCTATGAGTTCCCAGATGAAAAAATGAATTTTGCCCTAATTTGATGACCTAAAATTTATTTTTTAAAGTTTTAATCTTACTTTTGTTTTTGAAACCAGCAAAAATCTGATATAAATCTTTTCTCCATTGCTGCAGATTAGCGCTACCTTCATTTAGATAACTAATTTTTGGATATTTCCCTAGCGCCTGCATAAAATCTCCATAACAGCAGATCTCTTGACTGATCGGATGTTGATCCTTTAAACGACCCAGTTGTTCGACTTTTTTCCAACTCATCCAGTAGAAGCTGAAAGTATTGGTAATAGTTTTTTTCGCTATCTACGTAACAACTCTTCTATCATTTTTATTCATTTTCTTTCGAAAAAAGAATTAAAGGGACGGTTTCACACCCTTTGCCCCGCCCACAAATACGCAGCCTTAAAGTACTGTAGCGGCTTTTTATTTTATTTTTTTTCTTTGTAAAGTAAACATTATTTTTTTTTATTTCTAAAAAATAAATTTGTCATACAGACGAAATATAAACAAAAAAAACATCAGGAATGACAAAGAATTAAAAAAAAAATTTATTACACTACTATTTTTTTAAATTCTTCTTCGACATCTTGATAACAACAGCCTGAAAAAAACAATTTACTATTGAATTTAGATGTCGAGATGTAGTATTTGCCATAGGGTTGCTATTGAGGGTTTCCGAGAAGCGAAAAGGAAAGAAAAATATGGGCAAAGCTACTAGATTTTGAGGTTGAATATCAACAATGGCACAATTTTGGAAAAGATCCTCGTAATATTTTTGTCTGTATCGAGCATTTCGAAGAAGGAAGTTTTCGACGAGCTCTAGAAAATAGTCCATCTACAAGACTTAGGAAATCTCAGCCAGTCAGTTAATTTTGGGGAAAACTAAAATGTTATAGTATGATCATAGAGAAGCTCGAAGAAATGCCGATAAGGCTCCTAATCTTCAAGCTTACGAAATAAATGATCAGCCAATGTTTTCTGACAATAAGCAAGCACAAGCAGGGAAATTTGTAGATTTAACAAAAAATGAGGACGGCTATTGTTTAATTTCTTTGAAAATGCTACGAGAGCTTGTGAAAAACATCGGTAAGCTCATTTCGTACGATATGAAATTTCCTTTAGCTTGTATTCATTGTGGTACACACGAAATAAACAGACAACTATCACGTGAGAGCTCTGTTTGTATCTTAAAAGTTAACTGTCCAAATTGTACCTCGTATGAGTGGTCATCGACCGAGAAAATTGATCAAGCTTCTTTGAATCACAGTACGTATTCCGGAAACCTTGATTTCTGCTCGGCAATTGCTCTCTCTGGTATTCCACATAAGGTATTCACCGTTCTTTTTGATTTTCGTTCTTCAGCGTGCAATAGATTTTGCGAAATGTTTCCAAATATACATTCCCTCAAAAATCACCTACTACAGAAATCTAAAGCGATTTATTACGCCGGCAATTGATAAATATTTCCCTTCTGTTATGGAGCTGTTCTTCTTCTTCTGTTATGAAAAGAGTACGGGAATACTTTCCCAAAATAGTCCACCGTTAAGTTCATCCGGTGCCTGACTTAATTCTTCAAGTACTCGGTCGACATTGCGTAGGCCTATGGCTAAATATTCGCACATTCTGACCGAGTCGAAGTTATCGGAGCATGGCCATGCTGGCTGCCGGGAATCCGTCTTGGGAATAACGTGCGTCGGTGGCAACGTTAACGAAAAAATATAGATGGGAGAATAGTCGGGAGGGGGAAAGCATAACTGAAGGCTGGGAGATGGATTGGAGTCGCCTTAACTCTGAATCCATACGATATACGTTGAATGGGAAGGCGTAGGTTTCTCGCATAGCTCGAAAGCGGAGCGAATGCCGTGGTCGCCACGTAAACCATAAGGTTGATCAGACGCTTAGGCTTAATGAGTTCCATGATATCTGTCCCAGATGATGTCCTTCTAAGCACATAGAGGCTTGAATATTTATATAGTCACTAACACATCAGAGGGTTAGGATAGGAAAGAGAGAGGGGAAGAGAGAGGAGGACACGGCTGATCGTCATGCCAGTCCTCCGGCGACTGCCTTGCACTTTGGGCGGGGCTGCACTTAGGTTATGATTACAATGTGTTGAGGCGTATCTACTGAATTCTATACAATAATAATGACAAGTTCTATTGAGGCTTACAGTTCTCCTGTAGCTGCGGCTTTCAGTTTACTTCGATAACTACAAATTTTTTGTCCACTTTCGGATATAGAATAATATTTGCATACTGTATAAGATACTAAAAAGCATTAAAAATATATCAACTAACTTCCTTTTTTACTCCAGGGAGAAAAACTATCAATGGTAAGTGTTTCCATATCTGTGATGGCTATTTTTCGTATAATATAAAAGAAATGTGTTTCAATGTCTTCTTCTAGAGGTATTCGTTTGATTTGGCAATCTGTTCGCGTAAAATTGTTTCTTTATTATCACAATAACTAATCTAGACAAACTGACCTTCTATGAAACACTTCATCGATAAAGAATTCGACATCCATAGTTCCAGAAAACTTATGCAAGTGTTGATCTTCACTTAAAATAGGCTCATTCTCATCAATGTGAAAAATATCATCTGATTCAGACATTTAATTCAAAAACAACAGCAAGCAAGCTAAAATATAATAGAGCAAGAAACAGCCGTATCTATAGCAATTTTTCCTAATTGTAGGCATTATTCATGCGCCGATCGTCGAGAATTCATTCGTTAGTCCAACTAACTTTCTTTCTAGTAATTTATTACTTGTTCAAATATTCACAACTATCATAAACCAAAAAATGAATGAAATACTGTCAATTACTCATCTATCTCTTAGACAATAGACAGTTCACGCATATATTCAATATTGCAAATCAGCAAGAAACAGCCGTATCTAAAGCAATTTTTCCTAATTGTTTCCATTTCTAATTTGGATATTCTCTCCAGTTCTGAAACTATTCTACCTTTGCACCTGACACCCTGATACTCCATTAGTTCGATGTTTCTTGAAGAGAACAATTTCCATTCTGTCATCTTCCACTCTATTGAAGTCATCTCTCTTCTATGCTCTTTTTTCTTTTTCATCGTCGTCTTCAAAAAGTCTCCACCGAAAATGAAGAATATCAAGTTTCTTTTATTATCAACAGCAGTGAGATAATAGATATATCTTTCATATCTTAATTAGATATTCGACATATTTTCTGAGTGTATTATTTTTTTTGGACTTTTCCATACTTATCTATATCCTTTCTTTGCTATAAGACTCGATGGATTATTGAAATATTTTGGGAAAGTGGTTGTCGAAATAGGGGTAAAAGAGGCAGGAATTCTAATATTTTTTAAGACAGCATCAGCCTCTATGTGCGTAATTATGTCTATATGTGGCTATCTTGAAATGGGGCTGGTTAGATTCTTCATTTTTTATAATATCCAACCATGGAAAGAATGGTGCGAGATATTAATGACAAGCGCTGTGAAGTAAAACAACAATTAATTATTCAATTACAAGTAGATTTATTGCATTTCAAATCATTTGTTTTTCCACGTTTTCTGCTTTTGAAATAATATTTGGTTCATTTGCACTGTTAACAGACCAGGTTCATCAGTCAAAAGTGTTGTAAAGATTTCAGGAGTTATTAAATTTCGCTATTCAAAATCACCTGACCGAAGAATATATAAAGTTCGACTTTGCACATATTGTATATTTTGCGGCGGAATGGTGTACAACATATGAGCTTTACCTAGGTATATAGCTTTAAGATTGTTTGAAGATCGAATCTCAGCACTATCTCTAAGTGCTCTGGGATCAGTAATTGGAGTGGCAACACTTGTTCTCAATATTTTAACTATCAAAAAAATAAACAGACGATTGATTCATTCGCAAGTCGTTTATCAGGAACAGAAACGAATCTCTTTGATGCTTCTCGTCCACGTGAGTCCATATTCCTTCCAATTGTTTAAGACTTTAATTCCACTTTCTATGACCATCTTCGTACTGGTCTTTATAATTCCTACGTTTGCGGCTTGTTCTCAACGCGATGTCGTATCTTCTGACTCCTTAACAGCGTTTCTCTGCTGTTGTGCTATTTACCCAACAGTCAATGCATTAGTTACTATTGGAATGATGAAGCCATACCGACAGTTCCTTCTAGAAATATTTCTCAGAAAAAAGATCCACTCAAACATCGTTACTATCAGTTAGACAGAAAATGCGAAGGATGGTGTTATTGTGATCATTTTTCCAATGAAGTTCCAATGTTTCTTGTAATAAAACATTGTAATTAGAACTATGCGTTGCTTTCAGATGTTTTCTCATTCCACTAGTCGATCCATCAGCAAACTTTGTGAGACTCTTTTTACATAAGAGACAAACCACTTTCTGGTTTTCCAAATCGTCAGAGAAGAATTTGCAGTATTTATTCATTTTTACAGGGCATATACAAAATCTTTTTTTCTTAAAAAGAAGGATATATCAAATATATAGTGATATAATTAAAAAATAGCATAAAAAGACAGAACTGCAAACACATGAAAAGAACAAATAATAGTAAAAAAAATCAAAAACATAATGCAAATTGAGAACGTTGATCGCGCGCGGGAAATCCCGAAATTTCCCGAAATCTTTCGGCAATTTGGAGTACACGTACGCACGTACTTTGGAGTACACGCACGCCAAATATGTAAAAAGCGTACGTGTTTCACATTTATTGGAGAACACGTACGCGGTTACTACTATTTTTTTATTTTTTTTTCTCGGTTTTCTTTGGTTCATAGGGTGTGTCTATTAGTTTATATTTTATTTAGAATCCGATTTAAACTTTGTCACTACACTTTTCATTTTCAACCGTTTTTGGACTAAACGCCACATATATGTTTCACTGGCAAATGTCAAAAAGGTCTTTTGTATTTGTACTTGTACTTATATTTGTAGTTTATTATTATTAACAATTTGTTTTTAGTAAACATGAACGATATAAAGGTTCATATAATGCCGAATCCTGTAACCATTGAATTCGCCATCGAGAAATTTTTTTATTCAAATTTTTCTAGGCCAATATGAAGACGATTTGGATAGCAAAAGTGGAGTTTTATGGCTTCCTTTTTATTTTTTAGTTATTTTATGATTTAAAATTGTAAATCTCTGTTAGATCCTCATAGGCTGAAAGGGGGCGGTCCTTTAAGGTTGAGTACCCCTCTGGGGCTCCCGTAGCCGGTACCGCGCTAGGTCTTTTATCACTACACTATCTACTACTACAAAAATATCTTCTAAAACACATGTCCAAAAGATTCCATCAAAGGCGCATGTAACGTCTCCAAGATCCCAATATTTTATTTGCTAACCAAAGCGAGAAACTTGTGTCGACGCGTCATCCTTCCATAACTATTGATTTTTACAGGGCTCCTATTATTATTTAAAAATGATCGATACGATTGTAAGATCTTTTCCTAGTCATTTTATCTTATCCTTTTTTATAAGGAAGGTAAGTTCAACCCCCGCTGAATGATTTTCAGTTGGATAACACTGACATTCTTCTCTTGCGAAGAGCATCCAAAGCATTTCACCTATTTCTTATCAATGTGAAATATCTTGTAAACTTTCGCTGTCTTCGGATTGTACGGAATGGATTCCAGGTAAGAAAAAAAACAAAATTAAGGACCTTTCTTTTTTTGCTGTAGCATAATACAAAAGTTTGTATGAAATTCTATTTGTAATTGTTTTACTTCTCTCCAGGCAGATTCTTATCTAACATTTTCAGATTCTGACGGTTGAAAATCGCTTTACTTCAGTTCGAAATGTCAAACGTATGAACGTTCTCAAATATTATTCTTTTGATCGACTGGAAATTGTAAAAAAATCTTAAAAACCTAAATTTTTTAGTATCAACGCGTCAGAAGTCATTCATTAAGACGATACTTCGAACTCCTTCAATCCACCGCCCCCATTCGGGAATTCTTCGTCTATGCTCCAAAATTCTTCCAAGTTACTTTTCGAAATGAAATCTTCAAATGGAATCAGTTTTCTCGTATCGAGTGTCACATTCAAAAGAGCTTTATTCACTTGTATTTTTTCTTCGGGCCGTACTTTAAAGTGAGAAAGATATTTCTATAATAATTGCAGAATGTCGAAAAGTTACTGCTCTTCACCAGGGCAGGTGTTATCCGCTCCTTCCATAGGCTCTATGAGCTAGCCTGTCGATACAAATATCTTGTTTTGATTAACCAAAATCGAAGAAGATACTGCTATCCTAGATTTTTAGAATTTTACCTACATTTCTTTTTCCAGGTAAGTTTGATCAACGAAATTTAGTAAAAATATCTAGAATATTTGTAGAGCACGAACCCTGGGTAAACTGAAAGCCTGTCAGATGATTTTTTACATCGACGACTGTGATGTGGATCAATTTCTTAGACATCCAAGCTGGATTCCACATACTGCCCTGGCGGACTGGGAAATGGTTCATCGCAATGTAGGAGAGGTATGTTATTGTTGTTCGGGAATTCTTGCCATTAAAATTCCCATCGTAGTCGACTTGTTGATAAAGCGTCGTCAAAAGTCTTTTATGACTGAACTGATTTTCGGAGAAGTCAAAATTATTCAAAAAAAAAATAATTCTTGTAGATGATTCCCTTCTATTGCCTACCAAATATTGCTTACATTGAGATGGGAGAAAAAACTGTCATGATTGCTTGGATTTGGAGTGTAGCTTTTATTCTCGATGAAGATCCGGATTACTACAATTATGTAAGCAGCTTGACAACTTATGTATCTTTCTAGATCTATGTGCGAGTAGTTGACTCTGAAGACTACCTCGCAATGATAGAATTCATTGACCGTCGTGTTAATGGCCGATTTCCTCGTCGCGTGGCGGATTATTCAAGTCTTTATGAGGCGTTTATTCATTCTCCACTCGATATTATAGACCATGTTCATCAATTCATAAGCGGCTGTCTTCATGGTTCTAAGAATGACCGTCTTTACAAAGTGGATTTCAAGCATGATGAGATATACTGATTCCATTTTTAATAAAATATTCATTATTGTGATTTTGTGAAATTATTAAATCTTAAATAAGTTAACATAGTTTTAGAATAAATTAAAATATTGAGTTGGAATAGCTGAAAAGAAAAGGAAAAATACAAATAGATAATCAGCGAGTAATGTGCTACTTAGTAGAAATTAGTTTCTTACTGTATTCGCAAAGAGCCAAATATGTTCAAAAATATATGTGCGACCTGTGAGGGGAGCTATCAATACTTCAGATCATTGAAGTTAGTGCCTGAATCATCGATAATCGGTTACAACCGAGGGTGATCCCTTTGTTCTTTTTGTAGGGCGAGACTATTCAGCCAGAGATGAAGGCATTGTAATACTTGTATAAATGTTGTTACAAAATAAATGAATTACTCTGTCACACCCTGAAAAGAGTAATTTCTTTGCTACATTCCATACAAATAGGTGAACAATTAGCAAGATCAGCAAGATAGTCACGTTTCAAGAAGTTAACTGATTTAGTATCGTGGATCCTGGGGAACTGCTATCGAGGGACTAATGAGACTCATTTTCAATCAAGTCAGTACCCAGAGTATAGATCGCCAATGGCATAACATGAAAACTGGCCACATTGAGAAGGAGAACTGTTACAGAAGTCTCGGAGAAAAACATCAATTTGATGACAACGGACAACTCTCTCTCTCTCTCTCTCTCTCTGCTTTCATCAAACGTAAGTAATCACATACATTTCCTTTAATAATGTTTTCATTCAATATATCCTGCGAACAGCGTTGAATAGGCAGGTGCAATTCTTCAATTAATGCTTGTCTCCTTTACACCGTCTTCATCTGAGATATGGATTTGAATGACATAAATTTTATAAACAATTTATTTCCTTATATATGTCTTGCCTTATCTGTTCCTGGTCTTTTTATCGTCCTCCTCGCTTTATTGTTAGTGTGGACCAGAAGCAATCAATGGACTCAAAAAGGTTTTAAGATCCTCTATACTTTCATGATCATCTCGTAAGCTATTTGTTGAGTCAAAAGAAACTCCTAGGGCTACTTGTATGCATGTATCTTGTTTTATATTTGTACCTCTCATCATTCCACCTTTTACTTTTGCCATAAAGTCGGTAGGAATTGCGTCTAGAACAAATATACCGACGGCTATACAGTTAGGATTATGTTTTATGTTCGTGTATGGTGGGTTTTTTTAGAATGTTAATGGTGCTTTGATCAGTGTTTTTGCGAAATGTTTAAGTTTGAGTCTTTTAAAGTAAAAACTTTTTGATGGGCCGATTAATCCAGTTTTATATCCTTTTCAGCCATCATTGTATCCAACGGGATGCTCCTTTACTATCGAATGAACTCTATTCTCCCAGCTCAACATCCACTGAAGCGTCCATGGATTCCTCGAATTATCTATATTCGATGGATTATTGAAATATTTTGGGAAAGTGGGTGTCGAAATAGGGGTAAAAGAGGCAGGAGTTCTAATATTTTTTAAGACAGCATCAGCCTCTATGTGCGTAATTATGTCTATATGTGGCTATCTTGAAATGGGGCTGGTTAGATTCTTCATTTTTTATAATATCCAACCATGGAAAGAATGGTGCGAGATATTAATGACAAGCGCTGTGAAGTAAAACAACAATTAATTATTCAATTACAAGTAGATTTATTGCATTTCAAATCATTTGTTTTTCCACGTTTTCTGCTTTTGAAATAATATTTGGTTCATTTGCACTGTTAACAGACCAGGTTCATCAGTCAAAAGTGTTGTAAAGATTTCAGGAGTTATTAAATTTCGCTATTCAAAATCACCTGACCGAAGAATATATAAAGTTCGACTTTGCACATATTGTATATTTTGCGGCGGAATGGTGTACAACATATGTGCTTTACCTAGGTATATAGCTTTAAGATTGTTTGAAGATCGAATCTCAGCACTATCTCTAAGTGCTCTGTTATCAGTAATTGGAGTGGCAACACTTGTTCTCAATATTTTAACTATCAAAAAAATAAACAGACGATTGATTCATTCGCAAGTCGTTTATCAGGAACAGAAACGAATCTCTTTGATGCTTCTCGTCCACGTGAGTCCATATTCCTTCCAATTGTTTAAGACTTTAATTCCACTTTCTATGACCATCTTATTACTGATCTTTATAATTTCTACGTTTGCGGATTGTTCTCAACGCGTCCTATCTTCTGACACCTTAACAGCGTTTCTCTGCTGTTGTGCTATTTACCCAACAGTCAATGCATTAGTTACTATTGGAATGATGAAGCCATACCGACAGTTCCTTCTAGAAATATTTCTCAGAAGAAAGATCCACTCAAACATCGTTACTATCAGTTAGACAGAAAATGCGAAGGATGGTGTTATTGTGATCATTTTTCCAATGAAGATCCAATGTTTCTTGTAATAAAACATTTCACACTGATAAAGTGCTTGCTCCAACAGTATTAAATACTCTTCGCACTTTATATTATCAGTTAGGCCGAAATAGCATAAACTCTTTCGGTGGATGATATGGACGTAGCACTTACATTCAAAAGTAATTATTTGAAGGGGCTATGTTTTTTTGTATCAATTGTTTTAGATGCCGATATTCAAAATGGTAGATTGTGTTTATGTTACAAGCATATAAGATAATAAGTAAAACTTCCCAACTTTCATACGGCCTAAATAATATGTCTAGAAAAATTTGGAAATATAATGAGATATAGACAAAAATAGAGTAAAACAGGCAAACCTCAGATTTCAAAAAATCTTTTTTGGGCGGGACTGACATTTTCAAACCGGGACGGGAATAGCACCCCCAAAATTGGACCGGGACGGAACCGGGAATTGATTTTTGTCAGAAAAATTAGAAAAAGAAATTAGAAAAGGTGTTTATTTTTAAAAGATAATTATGCATCAACATAAGAAACACCAATATTATTGTTGTCATCAGACGTGTTGAATTTGAAATTCGTCTTGAGGAACAACAATTGCTCTAAAGTTTCTGGACTCATACTCTTGAACTTCCTATACAAAATAGAAGAAAATATAAATTGATTTTCTCTTGCTGCCGCTGTTTTTAATTCTGCTTCCGGCATGTCGGGTGATGTGCATGTTCCTTGACCATTCTGTACAAGAAATTTTTCGAAAAAATTACAGGAATTGTTAGTATACGTTGGCTGTGGCAAAGGTGTAAAGACAGGCTCGGCATTTCCTTTTTTCATTTCTTCGTAAACAAAATACTCCAATTTTGTCTAAAAACAGCGATAAAAAAGAATGCAACAACCTGTTTTAAGGGTGGTTCTATAGGTAGCGGTACAACATTCTTATTTTTTATGAGAGTCTTCTCATTTTTTAAAGCTTCTTCTTCTTGTATGAATTGTTGTAAAATATAAAAAGATTATATAAACATCTGATTGTAAATAGAACTATGCGTTGCTTTCAGATGTTTTCTCATTCCACTAGTCGATCCATCAGCAAACTTTGTGAGACTCTTTTTACATAAGAGACAAACCACTTTCTGGTTTTCCAAATCGTCAGAGAAGAATTTGCAGTATTTATTCATTTTTACAGGGCATATACAAAATCTTTTTTTCTTAAAAAGAAGGATATATCAAATATATAGTGATATAATTAAAAAATAGCATAAAAAGACAGAACTGCAAAACGCATGAAAAGAACAAATAATAGTAAAAAAAATCAAAAACATAATGCAAATTGAGAACGTTGATCGCGCGCGGGAAATCCCGAAATTTCCCGAAATCTTTCAAAAATTTCCCGAATTTCGGGACGGGAACGGGATTTTGGATCAGTCGGTCCCGAAAACCGGGACGGGACCGGGACTGAAAAATTTTGTCCGGGACGGGACGGGAATCCCGCACAGCCCTGGTGCGTACGTGTACTACAATTTGCCGAGAATTTTTCACAGCCTAGGAAGCACTAAAAGGATTTAGATTAAGAATTTAAATTATACTAAATTAGTTTAGTGAATATATGACATAGTATTTTAAGAATTTATATAGAAATTTAGTGTCCGATTTGATCGAGGTGCTAATCAAACCAACAATGTATGATGTATGCAAACACGGTCAGAGACTATTTTGATAAGAAAAATGTTTCTGACTCAAAAATTAGGGTTGAATGTAAATAAAAAAACAACGGATTTATAGTCCATTTTTTAAGCTGAAGTATTTTTTTTGGGTTAAAGATTAAGTAGCGTCAAGTTTTTGCTAATTTATTCATATCGATACATAAAGGCCGAAGATAAACTTTCAGGAATGAGTTTTTTAAGTTATGTCGAATGCCAAAAATCCGCTATCCAATATGTACATATCTCTATGTGTCGTCATCCGTTGTTGATCGGCGATAGCGGTTTCATACCTCGAATACCTGTTTGGTTTTTTCATTTTTTCTTGGGTTGCTTAAACTTAAAGTTTGTATATCCAAATAATTGAAATACCGGGTGAAATTGTATTTTCCAAAAAGTTTACCAAAGTTTCGTTTTCAAAAAAATTTTGTATGCAAATCTCTTTCTTACTTAATCGTTTTTTCGATGTAATTCTTTGTGTAGTTTTTAAATATTACAAAACATGCAAAGAATTGCAATTTAATGAAGATAAAACGCAAATACCAGCTTAAATTAGATATTTCCCAGTCATGGAACACCCCCAAATCACATTCTCATCAGTTTTGATCCGATTTCTATGCTCATCTCAGCTATTTTGTGATCTATTACACTTGAGAAGAAAGGAGTTGTTTTTAGAATCCATACAAAATCCGCTTAGTCAGCAGGTTTCCAGAAATTTTTAGCGGCAGAAGAAAATGGCGGAGAGCGGAAGGTAAAATTTCAACTCTCCGTCGACCACAAAGCCACCGAGTCCATTGTTTGCCTTTTTACGTTAGCCGCCACACAAGCAAGCAGACAAATTGTTGCCCCGTGGCTCCGTTCCGATTTACGTGTTTTGTTCTCTATCTTTGATGATTTATTATGAGATTATGACCCTTGCAGAAGAGTCTAAAAGTCTAGGGGATCGGATTTCCGCCATCTTCGCGCGCCGAGAGGAGGATGTTGTTTTTGCATCATCATCCAGCACCCTTAGGGTCGACTTGATGCAAAATTTTCGATTTTTCGCACTTTTTGTTTCACTCCTTTTTGAATATTTTAGGCTCTAATATATTCTTTGACATTGTAAAAAATTGGAAAAATTTAATTTCGCCCGCACACCTTTCTCAAGTTCTTCTTCTAATTTTTTATTTTTATTATTTCGCTTGGTTTTTGCTGATTCTTAATCCTTATCCTTGATTTCTATTTTTACAACTCTAAAAAAATAAAATATTGGTAGATTTTCGATTAATTTTTTGACTGCTTTTTTTTAACTTTTTTTCGCATACAAAAACTATTGGGGAAAATTGCTTTTTCAGTATGAGAATATCAAAAAAAAATTTAAAAATTTTTGTTCAAACTTTCTCCCGTTTGTATTTGTCCGCAAAGAATCTCACTCTTTCTCTGTTTATGTTTCTTCTTTTCATTTTCCTCTTTACTGAAAATCTTCTCTGTCTGACACAAAACTACACATAAAATATGTGATTTTGGGGAGAATATAACTGACAATAAGCTCGCATTGTTTTGTTTCGTTAGAATTTTCTTCTATTCATTTTAATCATCCTTAATAATGATCTTTTTGTTCATGATTCTGTAGAAGTTCTCTTTCATTTTTTTTAAATTTTAAGTTGAAATGTTCTGTTTTTTCTTGTTCAATTTTTTTCTACCCATGTCGTCACCATTTCTTATCTATTTTTTTAAATCACTCTTTTTCAGCTTGGTGATTTTTCTTCTTCTAATGACGGACCATGTGCAAAATGTTATCCGTCGAGGTTCAATGAAAGGTCAAGTCAAACCACCATTGGAACGCCTTCGTCAACTATCAATCAAAGGCAGTTTCCTATTGGACGAAACAAAATCAGTTAGTCATTAGTCATAGTTGACCTTAAAATTGTTAGCTAATTGATATCACTTTCCCACATTTTTTAAAATTTTTGTGAAGGTTAATTTTTTGTTTTTCCTATCTACTTTGCCTTCCTGACACTGTTTAGCTAGAAACTGGCTAGAATCATCAAACCAGCTTTAGGTACAATCTATAAATTATTTTCACCACTGAGGAAACACAACATTTAGCTGTTTTTGGGGGGAGAGGGAGGCTATTGTAAGCGTGGGTTTAATAATTACCTCGAGGTAGAGGCGGGTAGTGTTAGCTAATTGACATCACTTTCTAACTTGAGTCCATAAAAGAGTTGTGTTAAAAAGAACGTCAGTTATACAGATTCCATTTGATTTCTCCGTTTACCATTAATCTGTTACAATATTTAAAGACAAAAGAATTATTTGTTCCAACGATTAGCCAAACGGCGTGGAAAGCGGGGGGACAAATTAAATGTTTGTGACTTTGTGCTCTTTTGACATCAGATTTGACTAAATTAAACCAAAAAAAAATTTTTTTTAAATAAAAAATGAATTTGGCAGGGGCCCTTGAGTACTAAAATGGATCTTATTAGCATTGTTATCCATCAATCAAAAGGCGTTCCAATGGTGGCATCAAAGACCCTAGAACCGATTGACCTTTAAAAATTCCCCGCATGTATTCTCTCTATTTATAGTACCACTGATAACCCGCCAAATGATATTTTCGATCACCGAAGAAGATATACGTCATTAGTTTTCGCTCCATGGATTCCTTCTTTCTCTTTGGCTATTTCTCGTTTATAGGACTGCTGCCGGTTTCTTTCTTGCTAACGACAGCCCACACAGTAGTTTTGTGATGATTTTATGGATAAAAGCTAGCCAATTTCATTGTTTTGAACCATTTAATTTTTTGTTTCTCTAACCTTCCACTATTCGTAATTTTACCTTTAGTTCTTTTTGGACTGATTCCGCAATTTCTATTCACCATAGATAGAAAATTTTGGACAAAAGTTTCGGGTTCCCCATAGAAACATTCGATTAATAAAAAAAGGATACAACCTTAAAATTTACCGAGATATAACTATTTCTGCCTAAAGTCTAAATATGAAATTTGAACCGTCTAGACTTCGATTGTTTAGATAGCTCCAGTTTCGCGTCTCTATAAAAAAAGTTAGGCGAAGAGAATGATCATTGAATGATCAAAAAATTGCTATCTGTCATTGGACTCTTTATCTTTTGGCGTTCTCTTTGACCCCAACAGGCATTGCATAGTACGAACCAGAGAAGGGTAGAGCGTATGCGGAATGACTAATATTTTTTTCCTTTTATCTTTCCTTGTTATGTTCAGATTCTACATAAACTTTCTTTGGTTTACTTATTAAATATATATTTATGTAGTAAAAGATAGAAAGTCCGACTAAAACAGGAGAAAATTGTCTACAGAGCTTATCGCTACTTAATTAGGTTCCGAGGGTGGGGTTGACTATAATAGGCGCCTACACGCCGCATAGCTGACTGTCTTCTCACTTTCTTCTTTGTCATATTATTTTCCTAAACTCGTCATTTCCTGTTCCATCTTCGCCCGACGGCTTCCAAAAGGACAAAGTTCTAATTCTTTAAACTGTTCCAAAGATTCCCCCTTATCTGGCAAGTTTCTTTGGTGGCATTTATAAGAACACAGACAAAGTCTTTTTCTTATCTTCTATACGTTTTTGTAGTCTTTTCATTATTTTTTTTCTTCCGAGTAGTCTCATAGATTACTCTTATCCGCTTACCATTACTATGAAATCCATTTAACTTTTCCCTGTATCTTCATTTTTTTTTCTCTAGTCTATTCAACAAAAAGCTCTTTATTTCCTCAAATAAATGGAGATTCAATGGAAGTACAGTAATTTTCACAGTAGCATTCCCCATCATCCTCAAAAACCTTACATTTTCGGCGAAGGATAAAATTGAAGCTGTCATCCCAGCAACTTTCTTGTCGCTTAGGACAATGACAGTAGCCCAAATGTGTAGGAGAGTTGAAGCAACCATTAAGACACTGGAAAATAAAAGTAATTTTTGGTAGAAAATCGAAATTATTAGGGTAACATTGATGGCGCAATGAATTCGTAACTTCTAATGGGTGAACTTCTTTTTGCTATTTTTTAGCCTTTTTTACCTTTTTTAAAACCATTTTTTGAACTTTTTACTTACCGTTACGATCATTACCTGCTTCTTCATACATAAACAGGAGTTATCTTTTCGTTGACAGTCAATCCATGGATTGCTGAAGCAATTATCTTTCCAAATCGGACATTCGAACCACGGGTCATTAGGAGTTGGTACGCACTGATCCGGAAGAGGATTCTAGAAGGTTTTTATCAGTGGAAAATGACATCTTTGATGAAGTATGTAACGGTGATGTTGCGTTTGTGCAACAATTTATTGCCATTCCGCATAGAGTGTCTTTGTATGCAACACCAAACTTACCGTACAATCCAAACTTCCTCCAAAAGACGAAAAGACAAGTAGCAAGCTAAGTCGGAAAAGCATCTTAAGCTGAAATGAACCTGATGGGCGGTGCAATGAGGCATTTTTTTAATATAAGGAGGGGGGAGGGAGAAAGTATTATAAACAACGGGATTAGTGTGAATACTATGGGGGAGGCGGGTTGACCTTTTTCAAGACAGTTAGAGTGAGTATATCAATGTGAATTAGTATATTTTATGATATTGTATGGCGCAAAACAATGCAAGGAGAGAATAGGTATTTTGTGAAGGAAAAAAACTCCTTTATATACCAAAATAACGTTTGAAATATTTTAACCATTTTACGTGATTTCAGACTGAAAAATATCCCAAGATAGTTTAGCGGATGTTCCACCCGTAATCAGTCTAAAAAGCTTAACAATAAGAGGAAATGGATAGGGATTAGATCAAATTTAATGAAATTTTGCCTGTTGTCACTTGAAAATAATCTTTTGCGAGAACGAAACATGACCGATTTGAATGAACAGAAATAGTTCAAGAGTTTTTTATTTTTTTCAGATACAAAAAAGTTTTAATAAGTTACGAAAATTAAGGCGGGTAGCGTTAAGTTTAAAAATGATTCATTTTTATTTTAAAAAAAGGAATTTTTGAAAAGTTTCAACCTCTTTCCATGCTTCATTACCGTAATCAAGCGCCAGAAAGGATATTTCTGACTGTAAATTATCTCAACATCTCCATGTTTTACTTTTTCTCCTTAACCAACTTTAAGTTCGAGATTTTAAATATTCAAAAAAATCAAAAATGATGTTTGAGTAATCCTTCTTTGAAAATCCTCTGATATATACCAATCTCTTCCAGTTAACTGCGTTTATCCCATAGAGCTTTGAAATAATTTTCCAAGAAGCTGCAGAAAGAGAAAAAGTCTAATCATCCATGGCCAAGTTGAGCGGAAAAAGAGATATGGCAAAAAGAGGCCAAAGAAAAATAACAACCGAAAATCTTAGATTTTAAATTATCAATTTAGACTTTAAAAAATTCAATTTTGACCTTTTTTAAATACAAATTTACCCATAAAAATGTGATTATTCACATCAATTATAGAATTGAAAAATAGCTATTTTTGTTCTTCTAGGCTTTTAGAAACCTATCGAAAGATCAAAAATTTAAAAATCATTTAACATGACTGATTTGATGAAGTTTAAAATGATCTAGTTGACCTTCGCCATTATTCATGGATTTTTCGGAAGGATCAAAGCAACTTTATTATTTTTTGGGATGAATAACCATCGGATGAGTTCATGATCCGATATCAGGCGATGTTTATAATCAAAATTATAATCAAGTTTCAAGGATTCTTTCAATCATAAATCTAACTCTTGATCCCATTCTGGTTGTTGTGCTTTTTGTATTTGAGAAGAAAAGTAAACCACCCCCCCCCCCCCCCCCCCCAAATATGTTCTCCCCATGAATTACTAGACACTCTCCTGTCCCATCTTTGTCCTTTGTGGTCAGTCTGACACCGATTAATTAAAAATCAGCATTCAATGCTGCCTTAGTAATCGTAAAAAATCATCAAAGCGTGACAATTTACAAACTTTCCGGCGTCATTGATTTTTTTAAAAGGAATTAGTCTGTCTTTTATTGCTTCTGCCTTCATATTCCTTGATAGTATAGAAGTTCCCATTTCATCATCATGCACTGGTTGTCTTTGTTGACGACTTCCAAAGAATCGAAGGGAGGACAGAACGGCGCTTTTGCATCATCAGATGGCTATATATTTCTGAAATGCTCCGTCCAAAGCTATATGAGCTACATACAGTTAAATTTTTTTTTCTTCTTTGATTCCTCCACTTTTACGAATCTTCCTCAATTCTCAACATAGTGTTAGAGGTCGCTAGACTACGAAAAAGTTTCTTTCGGCAGCTATTTTAGAATTCTATTCCTGTCCACCCGCCTAAAACTACCCGCCCGCCCTCTGCCACTCTGTGTCCAGTAATCCATGTATTCACCTCTCACTCGCTATCGAACCATCATCAGATATCATCTCAAATGATCCGCGCTATGTTATTTATCCTCTTCTTCGCTCTATCTTTACTTCTCAATTAGTGACCCATTTCTAGAAATGTCTTCCAAAATGGAAAATTATCAAAATGTCTTACGCTCTATGGAACAATTTGTGCTAGCTAAACCGCCTGTAAGGCATATGACAACAAGGGATAAAGTTGGTTTTATTAAAAATTTGACTCTCATGACCATTTTAACCGATCTAATGGCATTTTTCAGATCCAAGACGAAGTCAAAAGCCTGGTTTTGACAGATTCGCAACTTCATCAATGGATGAGAGCCTTTGATAAATGTTGTGATGATGGATTAGCTAAAACAACGAGTAGGTTTTCATATTTCAAAAATTCAATTTCGCTATACAATTTGATAAATTTGAATGCCTTTTGATCCTTTTCTATAGTTCCATTCCAGCCAATAAAGGAGCTCTTCCTATGCTTCCTTCTTATGTCCGGAGTGTCCCAAATGGCACAGAAGTTGGTAATTTCCTTGCCTTGGATCTTGGCGGTACAAATTTCCGTGTTCTGTTGATTCGACTTGATGGAACGGATTGTAAAATGGATGGAAAGATTTTCCGTGTGCCGGACAGTGTTATGAAAGGAACTGGAGAGGCTGTAAGCAAATTTTTTCAATGGATTGGTTTAGCTTTTCGACCACATTGCGGACTGTATGGCGAAATTTATGGGAGAGCATGACCTTCATGATGCGAAACAACTTCCACTAGGCTTTACTTTCAGTTTTCCATGTAAACAAGAGGGATTGACCAAGTAAGTA
Organism: Oscheius sp. DF5120; assembly: GCA_932521415.1. Lineage (NCBI taxonomy): Eukaryota > Metazoa > Nematoda > Chromadorea > Rhabditida > Rhabditidae > Oscheius > Oscheius sp. DF5120. The sequence continues at coordinate 7,137,202 of OW051461.1, forward strand.
AAAGGATTTGAAAATTGAAACTAAGATTTTGGGAATACGTTTTTATATGAAAACTAATTTGACGTTACTTTTATCCAATAACAGTTCACCTTTTCCGAATTATACAACAACAACACCACAAAAATGTCGAAATTTTTCAGGGGAACTCTCATCAATTGGACGAAAGGATTCAATGCAAAAGGAGTTGAAGGTGCCGACGTAGTGCAGCTCCTTCGGGAAGCTTGCGATCGTCGAAAACACAGAAAATTGACTGAAGACTCCGACGTCATTCTTGATATCGATGTCGTAGCACTTTTGAATGATACCGTTGGCACTCTGATGGCCTGTGCCTTCAATGACAATAGCTGTCAAATTGGAGTAATTGTCGGGACAGGAACAAATGCCTGCTATATGGAAAAATTGGAAAAAATTGAGAAGATTCAAGGTGAAGGACTGGGAAATGATGACTTGCCAGAGGAGGTGAGCTTTTTTTTTTGGCAATTTTTGGTACCATTTTGGACATTCATAAGCTGATTTTTCAGGTAATATAATAGCGAAAAATTTAAATTCAATGTCTAAAATGGTTTTAGAAGTTAAAATATTATCTAACGATCTCAATTTCCAGATGATAATCAACATGGAATGGGGCAGTTTCGGCAATGATGGCGTGATGGAATTTATTCGAACGGATTTTGATCGTCGTGTTGATCGCGAAAGTCTTTTCCCTGGCAGTCAACTGTAAGTTTTTTCTTTCAAAACAAGAACCAAAAAAATTAATTTAGATATGAAAAAATGATCTCTGGCATGTATTTGGGTGAAATTGTTCGCGTTGTCTTGGAACATTTAGCCAGTAAGGGACTCCTCTTCGACGGTGAACTAGACGCCATTTCACGTCATGGCTGTTTTCCGACGAAATATCTTTCTGAAATTGAGGGGTAGGTTGCGAAATAGAGCTGTTACGATGATGGCTAGGAGTCTATTGGCTCTCAGTTGATGCAAATTCGAAAAGATTTTGAAATCTGTCAGATGGCAAAGGCATCAACAAGGAATTTTGAGGGACCAATAACACTTTCCCCTTCCAATTTTATCTTTTCAAGAAGAACCAAAACCGATTCCACAGTTAGTCCTTGGACCCATATTTCATGGGGAAACGGTAGCTCCGATCTCCATTTTTTACCAAAAAAATTTTTTTTAAAAATCTTTCACCTAACTTTTTTATAGCCATTTTTTTTCATATTTTGCTCTCAAATAAGGATTTCAGCGAGCTGCTCGAAGACGACGACCGGACTTTCCAAAAAACATTCCAAATTCTTGAGGATATAGGAATCTCCAGTGTTAGCAACGCTGATTGTGCAAATGTCGCCTACATTTGTAGTCTTGTCAGCACCCGGTAAGAAATATTGAGTAGTAATAATTTTAAAAAATAGAGCCGCTCATCTGACCGCTGCAGGAATTGCTAGCCTATTAAATCGGATGGGGAAACCGAATGTTACTGTCGGCGTTGACGGCTCCGTCTATCGCTTTCATCCGACTTTTCCACGAATGTTGGATGAAAAAATTGATGAGCTAATCGAGGGAGATATAGAGGTAATTATAAGAGATTAGCAAAATTTCTGCTTTTCAATTCTGCACAAATTTTCCTATCGTTTAGTATATTGAACATAAACCAAACATTTTTGCGATTCCGTAAAATATTCCATCTATCTCGGTCGCATATTTTTCATTCGACTGATTTTTAGCCGTTTTTCATCCCTTGGTTATTTTTCCCGTTCAACATTGACATATTTAGTATCAACTGATGCTCTCCGAAGACGGCAGTGGTCGTGGTGCTGCTCTAGTCGCTGCTGTAGCTACTAGAATGAAGCTCGAAGCAGCTGCAAAAGCATCTTTTAGCTAAATTACGATCAAATTGAAAAAGGGAAACGGGTTATAGGCATAAGCCAACCGTCATTTTTATGGTAACGACAGACAGATATTTGTTTGGAGATATTGTTCGTTATACGGGCTTGTAAATTTTTTTTGTAATAAAGTTTATAGAAACTTCGCATAAATCATTTTTTTATGCTTCTAAAGGTGAATTGAATTCTTGCTTGCTTGTTGCTTTAGAGATTTATTTCATGGTGGTTATCTGGAACGTGAAAATCCCTCTTCTAAAAGAGCAACATAAAAAAATTTTGAAAAATTTTTCTTTTTCTCTTCTTCACATTTCAAACCCTCTGTTGACTACTATAGATATCGAATTCTGCTTCAAAGACATTACGAGCCATATTTTATGATAATAATTCGGTGAACCTACTAGGTAAACCAACACCAAATAAAACGTTTTTTTGTCATTCGAATTAAGCGTCTAATATTACCCTAAGAGCATATTTCAGGTCTAAAGAGTTCAACATATTTATTAGATATATCTGCATATAATCTGAATGATAATAGTAATGACGTGGCTCCTATTTGTAGACGAGGCTACTCTTTCTCTTTTTCAAAACACTTCGTCGAGAGACTTCAACTTGTGCTGCATCGCGACCAAAAAAGCTAATCAGTTGTGGATGCAGACGGAAGTGAAGAGGTTTTCCTTTTGGCTGTTCCAGTATTTCCCCGTCGAGATTCCATACTCCTGGCTCCGGTTGATCATCATCCGCTTGATAAGACCATTTGATTACGCGATAAACGTTCAGCGAATTGTCGAGGTGATAGAGCTAAAATTATTCAATTCTTATTAGTTAATCAGAAATTTAAATTCAGTCTCTGAACTTGCTATAGGAGTCATGTTTCCGGTTGAATAATCCCCTTACAGACATCTTTTTTTAAAATATTGATACACTTACCCCTTTTCCGCCATACATTGCAACTTTTCTCATGAATTGCACATTGTGACATCGCGATATTCTTGGCACAAGAGCAAGATCGAGAGTTCCATCACCAATACCAGTAAAAGGTGCCAATCCATGCGGCGTAAAGGGAGTAACGGTCGGTATGACACAGCAAATGACATGAGTAAATTCCGTATGCCAATGATAATCATAACGCGGAGAGGAGGAGGCTGTGGGTGAAGAGGCGGCGGTTGTTCCGCTACAGATGGCACACGGCTTGAGGCAACTTCCAAGATTAGTTGCCGGATCTGTCGTTTCTTTATGTGACAAAGAAAAGCAAACACGTCCGCGATATGTTGGATGACGAATTGTTGTTCGTAGAGCTGAAAAGAGTCTGTTTTTACTTTTTTCCAAACACCAAGGCTGAATGATATACAGTCGATATTTACTTTTTTCTCCATCATTTTACCATACATACGTATTAAAAAAACCTTATAGTAGTGAAAAAAATTGATATTTTTTTGATAAATATGGGTAAAATAAAGAAGAGAAAAGACTAATACCGGCGGATACCGAAATTCGGCAGTAATCAATTCCGATGCTTACCGCTCCATTGATAGCGAATCGGTCCTAAATAGCGATATCTTTCTGAATCGCGTAGTACATCTCCTAACCAGCCATAGCTGATAGCATTTGCAGATATCCTAAGTAGGTTCTGATCTTCATGAACCGTACAGACATCAACATTGCATTCCGAGCCTGAAAATTTTTTTCTAATAGTTATAGACATTTTTTACTTTATTTTTTTGAAGCTTTCAAGAAAAAAAATATTCATCAAAAAGACAAAACTTTCTGACGAGAGTGGGATTCGAACCCACGCCCCCGAAGAGACTGGTGCCTTAAACCAGCGCCTTAGACCGCTCGGCCATCTCGCCATAGAGCCAACCTCGCTGGCTGGTGACTATACCACCGCAACTGGCGGTTATCATAGTCGATCGAGTTTTGGATCAAAAATTGTTATTTTCATCAATAAAATAGTAAAATTTTTTGTTTTAATAAAAAAAGGAAAAAATCAAAACTAGTCTCATATTGAAAATATCAGAGAAAGGAACATACCAATAGCAATGTGTACAGCTGCTGTTGCCCAGTCATCTGTTTCATGAACCGTTGATACAATAGAATTAGCTGATCCAGCACCAATTATTCCAAATCTAAAGTGGGGAGTGACGAGACGCGTTGAATCTGGATCATTAATATCGGTCCCAGCTTCTAGTTGTGTTCGTTTCAGTGCTCCCGTCATAATTTCATTAAATAGACCATCACCACCAACGGAAACTATTCCATCCAACGAGAACCATCTCTTCTCGGGCATTTCCATTATATAGTCGCGTGCATGATTAGCTCTCTGTGTCAGGAAAACTTCAAAATTTAGTCCGGGAGTTATCTCGAAGAAAGGACGTGTCTGAAAATATTGATAATTTTGTTTTTTTTCAGTTAAATATTTTTATTTATGTTCACCCATCGCTGATAAAAAACTAAACAAACCTTAGTATCAAAGATATTTTGAGCTTTTCCTTTACCACCAAATGGATTTATAAAGACTATAATATTCTTCGGACGGTTACGTATCTCTAAAGAAGTTTTATGAAGAAAAAAAACAAACTTCTCAATGTAGTAAAAATGATATTCTGCCAATAGTCTCTCTCAGCTCTATGCTCAAAAGTCACTGGCAGCTCTTTCAGTCTCCATTTATGCTTATCTTTTTTATAAACAAAGTAGAAATATAGAGTCATTTCCGATGGTGTTCGATCTTTTACAGGGAGATTAGGAATTCCTTTTTTGATATTTACGCGGTAAGGCAGTACCGTTAGCAGTTCGTCTAGACGGTAGATGACCCAATGTTTGCGAGATGAGCTGAAAATTAAATCAATGCAAAAAGTAAAACGTACTCAAGGAGCTGAAATTCGAAGATATTCAACTGCCGATCGAAGACGATTCGATGTCTTTTACCATGAGGCGATGTCACTTGAGCGATTAGCTTACCAGTCTCTCCAGGGATCCTTGATCTTTGTGAGTAAGAGGCAATAGACGTTGAAGTAAGGTCTGAAAATAAAAAACTTTCAGACATTACTTTTTTTTAATAATCAGAAATGTTAACAACAATCAAAAAGTTTCAATATTATCAATTTGTATTATTCTAACTTAATATGGCAAACATAAATTTGTAGAAGCAATCAATAAAATATGATCAACAAAACTAAAGATATGTGACTTAAAAGCCCCCTAAAAACAAAACTAACCTGTCGGACATCTAGTTGGAAGAAGTGTCTCGTACTCATCGTTAACTGGTTGAGAAGTCATTCGAATCATATCTCTTGCTGAAAATAAACCTTTTTATTCAGTCATCCGTCAATGTTTAGCAAGATTAAACAAGCTGAAACGCGGGTAAACCAGGAAAATGAATCAGTCGGATAAGGAAGAGTGGCTTTTCAATGAATGTACACAATGAGAGGATGGTGAAATGCATGATGGTCGTTTTTTAGAAGAAATTAATCATGCCTAGGATATTTATAGGAAATTTGAGCATTTATCATAAAATAAATGTAAAAAGACTAGAACAACGCAAACCGTAAAAATAAACTGTTAGAACTCATTAAAAATCGGGACGATTTGATTACTCAACACATTAAAAAAAATTTCAATACGCCCAAAATTGGTAATCTTCTTTCAATTTTTCTATTATTTTCAGGAGATTTCGATGAAAGAAACAAAAATAAATTAATTTCGAAGCACAAAAAAATCAATCAAACTGCTAAATACCTTCTGAAAAAGGATAACAATTGTCTTCGGCGGATTCATCTTTAATGAAGGCATTTTCTCCTACGCCTTCGGGGGCGTAATTGTGCTCATTTGGCTGTGTTGACAATCAATTTCCGCTATATGAGCTGCTTCAAATGAAAATTGAAAAATAAGGACAAAGAACCAATTGCACAATCAGGCAAAAAGAGTTACGATCTAAATTCTAGACACTCGGAACGCCCCATAGCGAGTTCTGTTATTGACAGCTGGAGCGATCAATCGATGAGAAAACTAGGATGGATTCCGTCGCCAAGGACGCTTTCCACTTGTTAGGCCGGCTGTTTTAGGGCGGAGACCTAACGAAAAACAAGAAAGGGCAATAGCGCATTGGGTGATAAGGGTTATTTAGCGTACAAAGAATATTATAGTCAAATTGATTGGATACAATGGAATTGTCTGTTTATTCTGTCTGCAGTTGAGTAAAGAGCAAGGAAAACATCTAAGAAAACTCGAAAAATAAAAAATTTTAGCTTTTTATTTATAAATCTGTAATTTTGGACCTAACACAATTATTGTCTTACATTGATCACGAAATTTGTATTACTGCTCCATTAATTTTCATTTTTCCGTTTACTTCTTTATCATATTATTTTCATTGTTGCTCGATAAAGTTAATATCAGAATTATGTAATAAATATTTTCACAAGAAGATATACAATATTACTATTCTTTGATTACATATTTAATTTGCCGTGAATCGTAACTTTTTCTTTTATTATTTTGTTGCTAGCTTGCTTGTATTCTATATGAAAAAAAAATATATTTAGAAGTAAGAAATGTGCAAAACAATATGGTCAAAGCGTCTGCCTTATTCATGCAAATTACCCACTCTCCGTCTATGTACATCTTTCGCAAGCTAGCGTAAACAATAGAAGAAAACAATAGAAGTGTAGTTATATGCGCTGTTGAATATTGATTTTTAGGCAGACGCGAAGAGGAAGTTGTGTTTGATCAGCAGCATATGTGTAGTGCGAAAGCAGGATGATGTGTACTGGGTCATAACAAATGAAATTAGCCAATATTTCTCAGTTATTCGTATGTTCCAGTAGACAGCTAAATCTGTCCCTTCTTTGAGAAAGCCTTACGTTACAACGTGCTTTATCCGGTCTCGGTTGACGCTTTTTAGATAATTTCGCTCATCCGATCAGAAATCTTGTGCTATGCCAAGGGAAGGCAGCCTCATCCGCCTCACAATCACTGCCTGTAACCTGGGTGACGGATAAAGTCCTCGGGCCACGCCTTGCACCTTGAATAATTTATTATCGCGATCCGCTCTAGTTGTTTCGTGACAGCTAATAATAAACAAATGATCGGAAATGTAAAAAAAAGACGGTCTACTGCTGCTGTTGCGAGGTTAGTTTTTTGCTGATTTGTTTGTGTTTGTTATGGGAATTTGAAAGCTGCTTCTAGTTTTTTCTCAAATTTCTTTTTGTGTTTACTGTTAAAAACATGTGGAAGAATTTAAACTTTGTGTTTTAAACTTTGATTTTGTTTGTTTAACGTGCACGTTCTTGTTTTAATACGTTTACTTTCTTCCTTCCTAACAATTCAAGACAAGATACACACTTTGACCTCGGGGGGAACACCCGTGATCCGGCTGTGGTAGCTGTGTAATAAACAAGCAAAAAAGAAGTTATCGATGTCACTGTCGATAAAAGAGCGCTGCTGCTGCTATTGGAACCGGTTTTTCATTCCGGACACGTGAAAACGATCACATTTCTTGTGTACGTTCCAAAAGTTAATATCCTTTGCACCTGTGAATAAGTAAATTTATTTACTTTTCTCGTTAATTGCAAACTTATTATAGCTGTTAAAAGATCAAATTTACTGTTTTTTTTTTTACTTTTTTTGAACATTTGTACTTTTTAACCTCATCGGTAGTTGCTTATAGCTTTGATTCCTGTTTTGATAGGCTCCACTTAAAATCGGACAATGTTTGCTCAGCGCAGTCTTTTTTCTGCTTTGTTATTCTGTCTATGACATTTATTTTTTCCTATCTGCTTTTTTCAGTAATTTCTAGGTAGCTTCACTGCATTTAATTATGATAGGCGAGTAACAGACCTCGGCTGGCTGGTCGGGGGTGCAGCGATCAATAGAACCGCATGACGTCAGCCTCAATATCATGTATGTATGCAGCCTGCACTTTACTAAGCTATTTTCGCGCTTTTTTTTGCATCATTAGCTATTATTATATACAATTTAGTTTAAATTCTTTTGTTTTTATTGTAAGTGAAAACATATATGTCTGATATGCTTTTATCAGTTTTACGCATCTTTTGTACTTCCGCATTCTCCTTTTTCTTCATTTTGCATTATTTGATAGTCTTCTTAGCTATATTTTTACTTTATTTCAGTAATTCTAGAAATTTCTATCTGATTTGTTTTCAACCATTACCATATGACTCCGAATATCATATGCATTTCTTATGAAATTATGCCAATTTCATTTCACAATTACTCTTTTTCTTCATTTCTTTTCGTTATATTTCAAATTTCACTGGCTTATTATTTATTTTAAGTTATGTAACGATGGCATCGACCGAAGCAACTGAAAACGAAGTGCCGAGTACGTCAAAATTCGACTGGGAGCTAGAAAATACAACAGAAACGTTGGGTAAAATGATGATTGGCTTTAATCGTTATAAGGAAGAGGATAAGGAGGAAGAACATTTGAAAAATAAGGTTTGTAATTTTTTCTGTAATTTTTTATTGTTTTTTTTAGACGGAAAGCTCTACAGAATCAATGCAACAGCCTAAACAACGATTAAGAAGAAGTTCATGGTCATTTAAATTAGGTAGATATGCGCCATATATTCCAGTCAAGTTAGTTTTCTTCTTTTTAATTTGATTTAAAATTTAATTTCAGAAAAACTAGAGCAAGATCACGAAGTATGAGCGAAATCGACTATAGTACATTTGCTAAAATTCGATGGAAGGGCGATAAGGACTTAGATTACTTGAAACTCAGCATACTGGATGAAAAGTAGGCTCTTTAAACATGTTTTCTTTCTAAATTATTTTTTAGAAGATCAATCTCATGTGGAATAGAAGCCGCTCGTCCACCGACACCAGATGTTGAAGTTGACGAATTATCTGAATATTTCTCGTACTTCGTCCGTGTAGAAATGAAAATGTCAGCCTTAGCTGAGAGTATGTACTGCTAGTAGCGTGTAATGGTTTTATTTTTTCGTCTTTAAAGTATTTTTTTAATTATTGTTGTTTATCTGTAAAACGTTTAATTGTCTGCCTGTTTACCCATAATTTAAGGGAATACAAGAATCCGAGTGGACGGTTTATTTACTATGAAAGGATAAAGGAACACTTTCAAATTGTAGTATCCTACATATATTTTGAGATCCCGCAAAAGTGACTTAGATTGTGAGATTTGAAAGCCTCCCTTTATCGAAAGCCGTCGTCAAAACGACTCATCAATGCGATAATAATTATATTGTAATGTAGGATAGTAGGGATGTTCACATGTCCGTTTTATGCATCCTTCATCCAGCCACGTTTCTGCCTGTTCGGCTAGCTTCAATTTTTCTGTTACTTTTCTTTTTCGCCTTGAATTTACTCTTTCCAAATCGTCTTTCTAAAAGTTCAGGTTGTAGAACTTATTTTTAGGTAGAAACTGACCAATTGCTCGCCAACAGGGCGATCGGTATTAATGAAACCTTCGGAATAGGTTGCACAAAGTCGACTACTATCGGGTCGAATAGACCGTGTACCGGCTATGGTTATCAAGTCGGGTAGAATGGTGTCGATTCCTTGTAATGATCTTTTTCTTATATTTCTTTGCAGGAAGATTAGTGCTGAAATTTGGGTTATATACGTGGAAAATTTGTTTTGCATTATTTTCAAATTTTTTTTGAAAATATCTTTGTTTCTTTATATTTTTCTTTAGATGTAATTTTTTGTATAGAACCTGAATATCACATGTAATGCAAAAATATGAAAAAAATGGAGAGAAAATACCAATACCAACTGATACCGTTACTCTGTCTTTTTTCTTCGAAAATTGTCAAATACTCACGTCTTTGTGGTTCTTCTTCTTCTTCTTCTTCATCATCATCCGAATCTGATGAACCAGATCCCAATTCATTTTCCTCATTGTCACTTTCATTTTCATTTCCCTCTTCGCCACTATCCATAGCACTTACTCCATTATCGTCTTCTCCACTTTCGGAGTTAGCTTTTGCTTTATTTCCTATTTCAGCTCCAGTTTCTTCACTTCCACTGCTGCCCTCGTCACTGCTATCGCTATCACTTTCACTATCACTCGTACCAGAAGATGAAGATCCTGAACTATCACAAGAACTTTCGGATGTTCCACCATCAACATCACTTGTGTGTGGTTCTTGTTTCACTTCAACTCCTTCTTCTTTTTCACCCGATGGATTATCAGGTATTTCCTTTTTAATTTGTCCTTCAGATAAGCCATGTTGAACTGATATTGACGGTTCTACTTCCATCGTTGACGCCTCTCCTTCATCACTAGAACCGTCTTCTGAAGAAGAAGCTTCAGAGATATGATTTGAGGATCCTTCTGTTTCCATTTCTACATCATTGTCCTCATTATTCGAGTCTTCGTCTGAATCATCTGATTCTTCTTCATCAGATTCACCAGATTCGTCGTCTTCTTCATCTTCTAACACATTGGCGACAGTTGCTTCAGGATTGTCTTCTCCTTCTTCTCCAGAAGCTTCGTCATGTTCTACTTCTGGTCCTTCTTCCTCGTCCTCATCTTCCTCTTCATCTTCTTCTTCATCCGTAATTTCTTCTTCTTCATTTTCTACTTCCTCATCGTCATCAACTTCCTTATCTTCCTCATCAATTTCTTCATCGTCAACTTCTTCGCCTTCGATTCCCTCATCTTCTTCATCCTGGACTCCAACTTCAGTTAGCTGATCATCTTCAGCTTGTAGTTCCATTCTTTCCTCATCATTTTCATTTTTGACACCGTAACCATCATCGTCCGCCTCATCATCACCATCTTCACCACATTCATCATCGTCTTCATTTACTACTTCGTCATCTGCATCTCTTTCTTCATCATCGTCGATATCTTCTTCTTCAGAATCAGATGAAATGACTTCACCCTCCGCTCGTTCTATTATTTCTCTATCGCCATCAAATGACATTTCCTAAAAACACAATTGATTAAAAAAAGAAAATACCTCAGTTTCCGTGTCAATCAGCTCAATAGCCACTTGACATTGAGCTTCATCTAGCAAAACCACGCGGAAGCAATTTTGGCAGTTCATTTTTGTCTCGGCATCATTGGCATATTCTTGTTCAATGCTAAAAAGGAAAAAATATTCACTTGTAAGTAAAAATTGGGTGTTTTAATGAAAATACTTGACGTGACGTCATTTTGTGTATAAGTGATGGGCAAAACGTTTACGGAGATAGTTTTCTATTGCTTCTTTTACTTTTTTCTCTTATTACATTCAGATTCTAAATTACTGATTGAACAATCTCTTATTTCGTCGAAAAGCAACTTTTTCTTACAATTTTTCACCGCTTTTTATGATCGTTTCATCTTAAAAATACACTTACCCTGCTCTATAATCACTCTCATCATTGCTTGAAAATGGGGGATTGACCTTATAACGGTCATACATTCTCAAACAATCAGCAGCATCAGCATTTGTTGCAATCGGAAGGAGCTGACGAGTGAGAAGAGCTGCCATTTTATCAATAGAAAATAACAAATGTGCGTCTAAGGGAAAATAATTTCTAAAAAAAAATTTCAAGAAAATTGATGAAAATAACCTAGTGATGTCTTCAAATGCTTGAGATTCAATTGTACCTTCGAGGAAATTGCGGCATTCAGTAAGAAGATCATTGTAGTATGTAGTGACGTCTTTTTGGACTCCGTGGGACTAAAAAAGATTATTCTTAGACAATGGAAAATTACAGAAAAACTAGTTTTTAGCATAATTTTAAACTTAGAATCTAAGAAAATACTGCAACAAAATTAAAATGAACATAAAACCCAACCCTAAGCTCTGGCAGTCCGTTATTCATGTCGCTGATGACCATCTCATGAGCCAGATTTTTATTTTTTCCCGTTTCATTGTAAAGCTTCTTCCGAACCTCTTGAATTTGCTCATCCATCTTTTGTGTCTCAACCATTTCCTGCCAACATTTTTTGATACGGGTTAGGCGTTCGCAAAGGATCTGAAAAAGTTTTATTTGTGTACAAAAATTCAAACCCACATGATGAACCCTCAAAAAGACAAGAAGATGATTGCCTCCATAGATCAATCTAGTTCTTGCCGAGCCTTTCACATCTTCTATTACTTCTCTTTCATCTTGCCTCGGCAATTCGTCTTCTTCACTTTCTTTATCATTTTCCATTTCTTCATCATTCTGTTCCTGGTTGCGTTCAGGATATTCATTTTCTTCAGCTCTAAAAAAATAAAAATAATAAAAAATACAGAAAATTTTCCAGTTTTTACGTAATTAGGTACCTCAAATTAATTTTTTTTCATTTTTTTAATATAAATGCAACTCACTTTACATGATTTACTTCCATCGGCTCGTGTCTTTTTTCTTCTTTCGATTTTCTCTTTTTCACTTCGTTTTTCTCTTCTCCTTCATCCTCTTTTTCACTTTCATCTAGTAATTCCTTCTTCTCTTTTTCTATTTCTTCCTCATCATCTTCTTCTTCATCACTTGTTATAGGTAGATCTGGCGGTGGTGGAAGGAAGAACCATTCAGGTACATAATATCGAAGAACGAAGCGAATTCGATCCTTTTCCATTGTCGATATCGTCGTTTGACGATTTACATGATGCATAATTAAGTCTTGAACATCGTCCAAAATATTTTTATCCTCCGGATATCTTAAAATCATGTGGGGTCCCTCATCATCTGATGTTCCTTCAACATATCTAAATTTTTGAAATGTTCCCAAAATAAAAGAAAAACTCACTTAGTCTGTCGTTCATCAAAAAGAACCTCAATTTGATGAATGAGCTGTTTAGCTTTTATCCATTTAGCATCGCTAGTTTTTAGCTGATTTGATTGATGATCGAGAGCTTTGGACATGAAACGGTCATTCTGTTCGCGCCACACTTTATTCATCTGCTCCTGGGCGTCGAACCAGTCGCGTTCTTTCTCACGCATACGTTCAATTACCTAAAAAACTAAATTTTTAGGAGATTTGTGAATTTTTAAAAGTTGTCTTCTATTTTAGGACTTTTTTTATGTCAACATCATAAATCTCAAAAAAAAAATGCTATATATTAAAAACCCACCTTCGGCACGGTTACAAGCGGATTCCTCTTCAAAGCGTCAATAATTTTAGCAGCATGTTCTCCATAAATTCTTCTTATCGCTCTTCCCATGAGGGTAGCTGATGATCCTCCCAACTTTTCATCCAGTCGGAATTTTTCTTGTTCCAAAGTGCTCATTCGAGTTATTTTTTTCTTGACCATTTCGAGAGTATCGATGGCATATTTATTGACTTCAATGATTATGTCAAGCTCAAATCTTTCATCCTCTGTTTTACAAACGAACTCCTCATAGGCTGTTTTTTTCGAAGAGACAACGGTAGTGTCTAAAAATTAAGAATTATAACCAAATCATTTTATAATTCAATCGATCACTCCTGAACAGCTTTTTCATTTGGATTAGTGCGAAAAAAAAACATAAAAATTTGGTTTTCGTGGTGTAGTCCAACTAAGGTAGTATTTCTTCTAATGTTTGGAATCTCGCATGGCGCAATGGGTTGTATGGAAAGGCTAAAGAAATACGAAAAATGTGCAGCGGAAATCGAAATCACGGCGTGTTAATGTTTGAAGTAAAAAATACCTTCAGAACTCCATGACGGGAAGGAGACCCAAACATCATTCAAAACTGTGTCACACAGTCTTGTTCTTCCACTACATTTGGCAGTTTGACTGGCTTCTGGTAGACTACGATAACTGATGCCTAGCTGTTTGCAGCTGGCGTAGTCGATATTAAATTTTTGCTCCTCGGTGAGAGCTTCCATTGCGGAGGGAATGTGAAGTCGATCCTTTGACAGATAACGATGGTTGAATTCATTTAAAAATCCTGATAGACCACCAATAATTGGCAGGAGAATGTTCACCAGTTCTTGAGCACTGACTACACCGCCATTATAGAGAGCCAAAGCGCGGATAAAAGTATCATAATCATTATCTGTACACGTCCTTCGGATCTAAAGGCCATTATTAGTATAGATCACAGAAACGTTTTAAGAATCTTCATGTTATCGTTAATATTTTTCCTTTTGTTTTATCCAGACTCTACTCGAAATTTTTCAGCATATAGAAAGTATAATTCATAAACTAAAGCATAGTACAAAATGTAAAACTAAAACAAATAAAGTAAATATTTGTTCCGTGGGCTTCCATTTTTAGTTTTTTTTTATTATTAATAATGTTTTATATACTAAATTTAGAAGCTGCATATAGCAAGATAAAAAATGTTAGTGGTCCTATAAACACTCCGTCTATCTCTGAGAATGAGTAAAAAACCTACCTTTTCAAAAAAGGAAAAATCCTCGCAACGAGCTACTCTAAATGCTTCGGCAGTTTTACGGAGCATACTGTGGCGGCGGAAAAGACGATGACGATCGGGAATGTGATACTGAAAAAAGATTATGAAATATTTTATTAAAGAAAATTGCGAAAAATGTTGATGATTTTTTTATGTTACAGTAGTATGCTAAAATTGTCAGAAAAATCGAAGAATTTTGTTTACTTTTTGTTAGTTATTTGAAGTCCTTCAATATTCCTTTTTCAAATGTGAAAAATTAAAATAGTATAAACAAATCGTTTGATATTACTATTCAAAAAAGAAAAAAACAAACCTCTGTCAATTCAGCTACTTTCCTTCCTTCAACTTCCTCCTCATCATCCTCTTCTCCTTCCGTTTTTTCATCTTCCTCACTTTCTTCTTCATCTGACTCTTCTTCATCTTCTTCACTTTCACTCTCCTCTTCATCACTGTCCTCTTCTTCTGATGATGTTTCTTCATCAGAGGATTCTTCAACTACTTCCATTCTGTCGCCTTGTTTTATTTCTCGGAGGAGTCCATTATCATCTCGAATGGTTATAGACTCAGAAACAAATTCAATTTCTGGTCGACCTGGTTGCTTTTCCTGATCCATTAGCTCTTCTCTATCGCCTTCTGGAGCTATTTTTTCAATTTTATCGTCCTCTTGAGGCAATGTTTGACCTTCTTCAGGTGTTTCCAATTTTTTGCCTTGTTCAGCGATTTTTTCTGCCTCTTCAACGACTTTTTTCTCTTCCAGGGTTTCTTTTTCACCCTCTTGCGGAATTTTTGAAGCAATTTCAGATTGATCGACTACTTTTTCGGCTTTCTCGACTTCTTCTTCACTTTCTTCTTCATCGGAGCTCCCTTCCTCGCCAGATTCATTACTTTCATCCCCATCTGAACTTTCTTCGTCATCATCTTCTTCAGAGCTATCGGCATCTCCTTCGATTTTCTCTATATCATCCATTTCTTCGTCTTCCAGATCAATTTGCTCTCTAATTTCTTCATCTTCAAGCATCGAATCAACAGAAGAAAGAGAGCTATCGGATTCGGGAGTTTCTGGACGAATGGGTTCCTTTTCCTCTTCGTCATCGACGCTTTCATCCTCTTCTCCACTTTCTTCTGATGAAGAGGAACCTTCTTTTCCAGTTTCTTCTCCAGGCTCACCCGAAGGACCAGCTTCTTCTTCAAAGATTTCTTGTATTTCGTCGATGTCCTCGTCAGAAAGATCCTGAAAAGTAGGAAATGTAATAAAAGGAAAAAATGCCAGATTTTGATGTATTTGTTAAAAATTTAAAATTCATAAACGGTAAGTGACACAGGATTAAACGTGCCGCAATGGCTCAGTAGGTAGCGCGTGGCGTGCTTACTGTTTGCATTTTTGAGGCCAAGTTCAATTCCATGCAGTGAAAAATATTTTTACTTATTTTTCCTAACGAATATAGCATTTTTACCTCTTCTTCTTCTTTCTGTTCCTCTGTTATTCCACACATTGTGGGTAAAAATAAGCGAAATTCTTCCAGGAGATCGTCTTCTCCACTGAAGAGTACGGTAACAGCATCAAGGACTGCTTTTTCTGCAATATCGTAGTCGAAATCCTCCTGAAAAAAAATAAAAAAAAATAAAAAGAATCAAACCTGTTCTGTGACATTATACTGAAAGGTTTGAAGAATGTTCAAGAATTGCTGATAAACGATTTGGCGATTTTCAAAACGGGCTTTTATCTTGTTCACAAAGCGAATAGACTGCTCAACAGCGGCGACGGCTCCGTGCTGAAACGAAAAATCCTCAGAAAACTGAAAAAATAAATGTTAATAGAATCAAAAGGATATGTAAACTTTGATTTTGATATTCCAAAATCCAAAATAAACTTCAAACCGCTTAAAAAAATTTTAAAAAAAGTTTTTTTTTTCATAAAAAAACTCACTTCGCTTCCATCTGGCTCATCTAAATCTCCATTTTCCAATTCTCTTATTTCTTCCATATCTGTATCTAATTCTTCTTCTGTTGTTAATTCTTCGCCGCTTTCTTCAGCTGATGAAAGAACTTCTTGAATTTCTGAGTCGGTTTCCATAACCTCCTCTTCTCCTTGTTCATCGTCTACTAATTCTCCTTCACTTTCTTCTTCAGCTTCTTGTTCTTCATCAACTCCTTCATCCTCTTCCTCTTCTTCATCGTATTGAACATCCTGCTGTGTAGCTAATTCGACATAGCCAGTAAATTGGGCGGGTATAGTAACAACTTGACCATCCTCAATGAGCTAAAAAAATTAAAAGGCACCCAAAAATCCAACTTTTTTGACTCCAGATGGTTCAGAAATTAAAATTCTACCGCTATCGACGATTACTTCAAAACCTGAGGGAAGAAATTGATTGAATCCGGTGATCAAATGAGGTTTTCCGGCAAAAAGAGCACTGACTCTCATAATGACTCCAGGAGTGTCGATGCTAAAAATTAGAAATCCACTAGTTCCATTTGATTCCTTGAAAATTGCACATTTCAGTTGGATATTCGCAAAGCCTAATTTTTAAAAAGTCAATCGAGTAATTAGAGTTTGTCGAACTCCTTTAAACAGAAAACTAATGCTTCCAGGGAGGAGAGATGTCATTTTTAACAAATTTTAACTATTTTTACCCAAAAATGGGTATCTGTAAATATATATAAACTCAAACACCGTTTGTCTTAGTGTAGTGTGGAATAAAAGTGAAAAATTCCAAGTTCAAAAATTTCATCACACCAGAGTTTTCGTTGAAACGTCGGGTTCTTAAAATCTCATACAATTCACTATTTTCAGTAAAAAATAATGAAGAAAAGGTATATTTGTGCAACTCAGTGAAGTGTTATTGCACAAAATGCATGAACAGTTCCATAAACGTTCGAACTGTCTAACTGTTGATGAAAAAAGTAAACAAATAAAAATGGGCGTAAAAAACTCACGCTTGACTCTTAAAATCTTTCATAATATCCAAAAATTGTGTGTAAACTTGAGGTTCTTCGGTGAATTGTGTTTTTACTTGATCCAAGTAGGTCAAGGCATCTTCAACCTGAAAATGGGTTGATTTTTTTTTGGGAATTTTTGGATTTCCTAAGTTATTTTCAGGTTAAAGAAATGGAAGAAAATAAAATATGAATAAAAAAACTGACCTTGACTCTAGAATTTTGAGGAGGAGGTGGCGGATCGTAGTCATACGGCCCTCCATTGCCGTTATACATTTCTACCGACCTCGACTACTCGTCGGTCAACGGATCTGAAAGATTTTAAAAGATATTTTGATTTAAAAAATTAGAAAAACATAAGGGAAAAGGAGTAAAAGGAGACAGATCAAAAAGACGAATTGAACGAATATCGTAAGCGTCAGGTGGGCGATAGTCGCAGTGGAGCTGGTTTACAGCAGAGCGTGGGAGATGATGGACTCAGGAGGGAAAAAAAAGAATTTAATTAAGTTGTTTTTAAATTGGATAGATCTTTGAAGCCAAATTTTGAGAAAATTAAAAATTATTTTACCCACTTTAATTATTAAATTACATTTCTTCGCGAAATCTTCTGATTTAGGCAATTGTTGATATTAGGAATTTGAAAAAGAATTGTAGACGAATACAGCAGAAATTTTTTTCACCAACAATTCAAAAACTCATTACAATTTGGTAATCTTTGCCTTGTAAAATTTCAAAGAATAATTTTAATGTATAGATCACTTTAAAGGGTAGAATATCAGGTTGTAAACTTTCCCCCTTTTCTTCCACATCCAACAACTACTGAAAAAAATTTGTATGTAAAATTCGAACATAACAAGTAAAAAAACATAATCGGCTTCATTAAAAAAACTACGAAATCGTTTCCAAACTTTTGATTTTAATTTTTGGTCTGTCGATCTATCCCCGACGCGTGTGTCCGCCTATTCTACCTTCTTATGTGAGTAAACACCCGGTTAATGTCGTGTGTCTACCTTCTATCCAGTGAGTTTTCTAAATAGCTTCTTCCAAAACTGGTGGATTACCCGTATTTTTAAAAAAATTTTCTCAACACCTAGCTTCATCTATTTTTCAGTCCTTTTCTTCATTTTTCTGAGGGTTCATTGGATTTTCCCCTGTGCTATGGATAAAAGTCACACTTGGTGCGGCTGTGGGCAAGGAAAACAGACCCTAGGACGTAAGATGGCAATCAAAATAGTAAAGAAAAAAAACTGTTTCAGCCTGCATTGGAGGAGACTGTCCAGATGGTTTTACATGTGTTTGTGATTATTGCTGTAAGTTTTTACATGTTTTGTAGAAGATGAAGAAATAGTTTAAAAATTTAAATTTTCAGGTGAAGGCTGCTTCGATGACTGCTACGATTGTGCCTTGTTTGCTCAATATTGCGACAATACAAATTACTGTGAACTGCGACAGAAGTGTAAAAGGACGTGTGGTCTGTGTGTTGATGCTAATAATACTGGTACAACTGGATGAATGATGATACTCTTATTTTCTAATAACGGAATACATTTTGACTTCCAAAATATGCAACTTCAAGATGATAATTTTATTGGTCCTTTAATCTAATGACGACGACGGCGAGGAGGGCAAGGACAGTACTCGGCATCTCCTCCGACAGCTCCTTGGACTCCTGGTTGTCCATGATTGCCATCCAGACCGTTGAATCCGTCTTTTCCAGGTTGTCCGGGTGGTCCTTGGACTCCTTGTCCTCCAGACTCTCCAGGTTGTCCTTGGTTTCCAGGCAATCCTCTGGCTCCTGGCATTCCAGGTCTACCAGGCATACCAGGCATTCCTTTTCCGGTGAGCTTATCCTTTCCTGGTGGTCCTGGCATTCCTGGCTGTCCGTCTTGACCGCGTTCTCCTTCATTTCCGATCTCTCCAACTCGGCCAAGATCTCCGTCTTTTCCAGCTGGACCACGTTCTCCTGGAGCTCCAGGCATTCCTTGGAATCCTTCCTGTCCGGGCAGACCGTCGACACCAGGTGGACCAGGAGGACATTTAATGCAACCGCGTGGTGGCTCAGCTTGGGGAGCAATGTTGATTCCTGGCAGACCAGAGGGTCCATTCTTTCCATCTGGACCAGTCTCTCCAGGCTCTCCAGGAGCTCCAGGAGCACCAGGAGGACCGGCAGGACAATTGTTGGCCGGTAGACCGCAAGAACATTGCGAGGCGGAACGCTTATTACGACCGAAGATGCTGTTCATGTAATCCTTGGAACTCTCTCCACCACGACGGACGATCATCAAATCGTCCCAAGTGTCGTCAGCAACGTGCTGAAAAAAAAATTTATGGTTAAAAATGACTGGCTATGTTTTCACCAAAATTTTTTTTGCTATAAAATATATATCTTATAAATCTTTTTTTTACACTTTGTTTTTAACATTATTTTGCTTAGTTGTCAAATATTTCGCCTCAAATGCTCCAAAATAAAAACTTACTCTGAATCCTCCTAGCTCTCCCATAACATCGTCATACATGGCATTGATGTCATTCATTATGACCATGGTGGCATAGAGAATAGCTCCAATGGTTGCCAGACCACATGCTGCGCCAAAAGTGACGGCCGCCTTTACCATCTGAAAATTATAATTTAATGCTTTTCTACGAAAATGGGGGATAAAGGATTGGGCGAAGAGCGTTGAAATCTTCTAGGAATCGGAGGGCTTTTAACTGACAGCAAACTGGCAAGCGGCTGGATCGAATAGCCCGAATAAAGAGTGCCAAAAGGACTGGCTATGATCATCATCATTAAAGAGAATTGTTACCTAATTTATGGGAAATGGGGAGGTTGCTCAATTGTTTCTAATACAACAGATAAACAATTGTTGTTGTACAAATGCAATATCAGTTGTTTACGAAATATATCTCTCAAATATTGGACATTTCTGCTACATTTAAAAAAATTAAAAATGTATAGGTTTAATTAGCTTGTTATGTTGAACAGCTTTGAAGAATAAACAATTAACCAAAATGTAAGTTTGCCTTAAAAAATCAAATTTAGATAATTTCTTCCCTAAAATCAGATATTTATAAGTGAAATTAAAATCAAACGTAAATATATGTATAACCAATAGACTTGTTAGATAGCTTTGGAATCTAAAATGTTTCTTTACTTTTTTGCCAGCAGCAATTTTGTTATGTTGTCTGACTGTTGCATTTGTGCAGCTCGGAACGGTGAGCAATTATTATAAAAAAACATAAATATAGCAAAACTTCTAAATCATGTTCTCCTTCCCTATAAAAAAAAAATCATCTGTTGAGCCTCTTCCGCTTGCTAATCGTCAGCGATAAAATTCGCTGAGATATCGCCTCTCGTTCGTTGCGCAGTTTTTGCGCGATAGTGGATTGAAATGGACACGTCTCGAAGGGTGCGAAAAAAGTGGGAGATAAACAGTTTGACTGGCATCCGTATCGTTAATTATCTGGGCGTTTAAATTATATTATATAATTTATTTTTTATTATACTTTTGTTGCACAAAAAAAATTCAGAATTTTTCCAATGAGATTACAACTTCATAGTATAAAATGTTTATATTAAAAATTGACTCAAAATGAGAAAATGGATTAGATGACTTTTTTTTCAAGATTATGTCATTTTGTATCTTATGAATGTTAGAATCTTGACTTAGAACAAGTTTAATTATGGAAGACGTCATTCGTATGTCCTCTGCTTACTGTAGAGTGGTTGTTCTCTTTCGTGTGCTGCTCATCTTTTTCATTTTGATGTCAACAGTCGCGGCCGATGAATTAAACGAGCTAACAACGATGGAAGGAATCGTCATCTTTGTCTCTTTCCTCACTCTCTTCACCGTCCTTGTGTCTTTGAAATAAAGTTTTGTGGTTTTTATTCATGACCTCTCTTTTGATTTTTAGCTTTCCTAGGCAAAACCAACTCCGATATCAAAATAATTTATTCTTATTATCCTTTTCATCTTTTTTTCATCATAATACTGCTTCATATTCTAACCCGAATATTTGTACATCATCTAGATTAATTTTAAACAGTCCATTCTCTCCCCAATAGGAGCCGAAACTATTCACAGCCAGCCAATAATGGTTTCCTTCCTCATCACTTCCCCATCCAATTAGTCGAACCACATGCCAATAGACGATTCTGCGAGCAATGGACTCATCCCGTGGATAGGGTCGAAAAATACCTAGGTGATTTTTTTGGCTTAAAAAAGTGTAACATACCGGAAGAATAGTGGAGGAATTCTTCAGTGACCGGAAATGTCAAGGTTATTGGTCCATATGTCATTATTTCATGCTTTAGAAGAGTCAGGATCTAAAATTTATCCGAAAAAGTGGATATTCGATGTGGAAATCAATTTACCTCCGTTTCATTTGTATTCACATCTAAATTAAGAGATCTGACGACTGTAGGAGCTGTAATGTCCTCTCTCAGGTGATTGAAGAGGGTATTTCGACGTTTTAGAAGGGAATACGCAAAGGAACCTAAAAAACACATCGCTTGGCATTCATATAAAAATGATTGTATGGAAAAGTTATAAGGCTCACAGAGAGGAATCGATTGAGCTATACTATATTGGGATTATATTTAGTTAAATAATAACTGAAAGATGGAGGATTTTAGGGCGCGCACTTTCCCTCAAGCGAAACTCATTTTTTCAACCAAAATTTAAAGGCTTTTGGAATCTTATGGACTCGATTTACAAATTTTATAGCACAACGTTCTTTCTAAAAATTTCGAAAAAGGTGTTGAAATGGAATAGCGAATGACCTACCATGATATTTATCCTCCTTATATTCTTTCTGATAGTAGATGTGTTGACATTTCTTTTCACATCTCCTCATTTTTTCTGTCGTTTCATAAGTCGCCGGAGAGCAGGGAACACCACAAGATCTGTCGTAGGAATAGGGCTTACAGCCATCGCGACCGCCGAAATATATTCATTTTTCTCCACTTTTCCCTACCTGTTACTATTCCCTCCTTTACAAAATAATTCAAAACATTTAATGGATCTCCACCGTAGCAACCACCGCAATTCTCACAGCACGAGATGGCGTCGTAGGCAGAGAGAATGGAACGAAACGAGCCATTGGAATGAATACAGAGTCGGTCGGAGGCGACGCTGACAGCAGCGACGGCCTGAAAAATAGAGACAATGGTGGAAAAAATTACATAACAACTTCCACAACCGCCTTGATTAGGAACATGATGAAGAGAAGGACAGTGAGGCCACTTGAGACGAGAGTCGAAGAATTGGGGAAGAGGAGAGAGGAGGAGGGAACGAAGCTCTCTGAAAAGTAGATGGTTGAGTTGAAAAAAGAAAAAAAAATGATTTAACACCCCAAACAATGTAGCGTTCTACAGTGTCAAAATAGTGTAAACTGATAACCACTCTCTTCCTACAGACTCAAATCAGGGCCGCGCGAACGCAGCCCCCCACGCAAAAATTTAGCTGTAGGCTAATCTCAACTCGAGACTGCCTCACGGGTCAGCCGTCCCTCAAGTGCAATGGAACAGCCTCACCATGGAGCCGGCGCCTTGATGATCGCGTCGAAACTCCCAGCCAGGTAAGTTTATGAGGCTTCTTGCAACGCATGGGTCCACTGCTTAGCCGGTCGAGGCGAGACGGCGGGGCGCAATTCGTGGCTCATCCATAACCTCCCAATTATGCACCTCACCTCAAATGTTTGTGCATTTCTTCACTCTCCGCGTATGCTTTGATTTCATTATAATATTCTCTGACCCATAAGTAATCTCTTGGACCCGCTTGGAATGGATAAGTACTAACTCTTTCTCCAAATTTGTTGTATTTCGCCTGAAAATAAAAGGCAAACAATCTTAAAGAAGGAGAAAAATGCGTTTTTAATAGATTTCAATCTTTATGAGTTTTATAAAGACTAATATCTGTCGCGTTTTCACAGAAATTCTTTTTTTCGTTTCGTTATGTTGCCTATTTCTTTATCTCGATATATTGTTGCACACAAAACACCTCACAAAATTCAAAAATGTCTTACCTTCCATGAGCTATTCGGATTACTATTGACTCTATTAACCAATGCTCTTAAATATTCTTCCTTCACTTTCTCCTCATTTCGTTCATTATCGTCCTTTACATTCCAATAAACTAGTAGAAAAATAGCCAAAAAGATTATAGAAAAAACGAAAGTGAGACTAATCAGCCGCCATTTATTCATGATGGAATGAGGAACGGAGGGAAGAAGACGGCAGCTGACAGCTGCTGGGGCTTACAACATGCTGGATGGGGGAATGATAACGGTGGGGATAGAACGGCCATCAGCACGACGAAGAGCGACGAAAAAAGAGAGACGACGAAAATGCCAATGAAGTGAGGAGAAAAGGCAGAAGATGAGGCAGAGGACTGTAAAAATGAACCAGATCAGCGAGACCAGAGCCAGAGAAGTCGGACTGAATTAGGTTTTTTTTAGAGTTAGGCAGTTCCAAAATTTTTTAAAGTAGTGTTAAACAGTTTGTTTTTTTCTAATTTTCTATTGAATAAGATATACGATATCCAGCAAGAGTTTGAAAATATTGGATCATTCAAACAAGTATTTCAAGAAATTTTTTCATTGTCAATCCAAACCCCCATCATACTTAATATCAGTCGACTCGTCTGAGGCTTCTGAATAACTTTGCCATGCAAAATTTTTCTCGAAAACTTTTCTTTCGACCGCAATGTTACCATATTGTTTAACAAGTACGCAACATTGTATGTCTTGGGACGGTATAACGTGCAACAAAAGTTGAATGCTCTTCTCCCAAAAACTTACTAGAACAGACAAAGATCACATAAGAAGAGGAAAACGAAGAGAAGCAGCAGGAAGAAGAGACCAAAGAGCCATCGACACGTCACTTTCTTTCCCTCGGATGTCAGTAGAGGCACGCGACAAATATTACAGCCCTGGAATTACTTGAGATTGATGAGACAAAGGAATTTTTCGAATCAGAGATCAAGTCAAGTTTACTACTCTCTGAATGAGCTTTAAAAGATCCGAGGTTTGTAAAATAAAGATGGAAAGACTACATAACTATGGTTTGTAGAATTAAACGCAACATATCTCACCCACATTACAATAAAAACTGGGAGCCAATAAAGCCTTTTCTTCAAACATTACTATTGCGCTTTAGAAAAGGCTCCTTGTCTATTTTAAAGCTAGTATGTCTGTATTAGAGATATCTATCTATTCCCATTTTTCAATCAAAAATAAAACTATAAATTTTTGGGATGCTCTTAATGAATTCTACAATTTTTTGATACAATTTTGCTGAACAAATGGAATAAATCGCAGATAAGAAATCGTTTTTGTACCTTGATTCTCTGGTCATATCTCCTTCCTGTATTCAACTGTCTGAAATGAAATTCCAACCATTTCAACATACAGTTCTGGTGGACATATTGGAGACTTCCTCGGCAATTGCAAGGAATTATAAAAGGCTAAAAAAATTTTTGGGAGAAGATTAACCTACCCCTCTATCTTCAAAACAAATTCGACATTCTATACGGCTGGAAGTTGATGAGCTTCTAGAGGAGCTAGGATCAATATTGATCACCACCGGAGCCATTTATAATGGCCGAATGGAAAGGGGAACATAGAGAAGCGATAGATGAAAATCAATACCAGCTTGGTTTATATAAAGGAGATCGTAAAACCAGCCAATTATGGGGCTATGAGAAAAGAAAAACAGAAAGAACTGGTACGGCTCTTATATTTTCATCTGCTACACCGCAAAAGTTCTTCTTGTCTCGAGTGTTTCTCGGTTCTTTTGTGGGTCTAAAATATTTTTATTATTTTCTAATTTTGTTCGATGAAATATCTCTCGGAAAGTGTATCATATGTTTTACCT
This sequence comes from Oscheius sp. DF5120, assembly GCA_932521415.1. Lineage (NCBI taxonomy): Eukaryota > Metazoa > Nematoda > Chromadorea > Rhabditida > Rhabditidae > Oscheius > Oscheius sp. DF5120. The sequence continues at coordinate 7,162,189 of OW051461.1, forward strand.
TAACAGTTAGAATTTTAGCTGTTACTTGAGTTTGTTTAATATCGAACAGGGTCTTTTCTTCTAGTAACTGATTTGTCTATAAGAAAGGAAGAATCTTTCCACCAGAAAGTGTTTAGTTGGCTTTTTGTAACTCCGTTTGTAGTAAGATCCGCCAGGTTCCTCCGTAGCCACATATTCGAATTTAGAAAGAATTTGGCGACTGTCAACTTTCTTTGATCGATTTAATTTGATTAGTTCTAATGATTTTGTTGTTATCTCCCTGTGTCCAATATAAAGCTATTAAGCTGTCTGAATAAACTCGGATCTTGACATTATAATTGATTTAATAATTTATTAAGTTAACAAGTTGACATAATAGCTCAAATTTTTACATAAAAACTTGGCTCACCTAAATCTCTCCCTTTTTAACAAGTAAGATACGTATTATAGGAAGTGGGATCTTAGACGTAAGTAAAAATAATGATAGTCATTGGGTGTGTTACTATAATTATAAAGACGGAATATTAACACGTTGACGACATTGCGCCCTGATGCCAGGACGCACATTTTTTGCCGCGTGGGACAATGCGTCCTGATGGATGCTTTTTTGAAGAAAAAAAAATGCGCGGATCGTGCTAAAATAAGTGCAGTATCAGCCATAATGGATGTGCCAGGAATAGGGATAAGAGCAATAGCTCTTGACGTGAAAAATATGTAAGCATATAATTTACAATTTGCCCTTTACTTTTAAAATGAAAAAAAAAATAAGGAAAAGTTTCATAGCAATCTCTTCATTAAAGATCCGCACTTTTTTTCGTTATTGTAGTTTTATATTTTAACAGACTATTAAATCTTTATGTTATAAATGATGTTCATGTTTTTCAAAATGAGTCGTCCCATCTGGATTTGTCTCCGTTCTTTCGTATTTCGATTCTCCTGAACCGGCTTGAACCGACGAGTGTGAGGCGCTACCTGAAAAATTAATATAAAGTTTCCAAAAAAAAAAACCAAAAGCTAATGACTCGGCATATCCTCCTTGAGCATGAGCATGTGCAGTTGCCCCTGAGCCATCTGTCATTGCTACGGCCCCTCCTCCATTGGATTTGGCCACAGCTCCACTGCCAATGGAGACAGCAAACGGTATTCCGATCATTTTTTCGAGGAATTGTATCTAAAATATATAACTTGCAAGACAACAATAACTGGAACTATGCGCAACTACATTTCATCCAAAAACTATTTACAATTTGTGATGCTAGACTCCAATTAGGCGCATTAAATTTAGTTGGATAATGAGCTGCACTAGTGGCAGAAGAACCAACGCAGGCATAAGCACCCGGAAATATTCTTCTAGATCCTTGCTGCTGAGTATTCTGATTCATTTCACCAAGCTAAAAAAGGAGTCATTAGAACTACTTACTTACAGTGTTTAAAAATTCAGCTGCCATGTTCATTTGGGCATTCCATTGATCTTTTTGGCTAGAATTTTTACTTGTCATACTGAAAAATTGGTAGAAAACAAGTAAACGACTGATAGGAAACCGATAAAACGAATGCAATTCTAAAACAGAAAAACAGTAAATATTTTTAGATCGTTTTTAGATCACATGTTAAGTAAAGTGCTCTTATAATCATCCCATATAGATATATAGGAGCAAAGACGATACAAATTTCCTTTGGAACTATTTTTACATCACCAATAGCAATTTCTACACTTGGGAGGGAAACAGGACCGATTTGTATGGTGCCGTTGGCTTCTCCACCGATTCCAATAGCTATTCCACCGTTTGTATAAGCTGATCCTGAACGATATAAACTTTTCCGAACTAGTTCTACCGGTTCTAAATTTTTTTGAATTTAGAAAAGATAAAGAAAAATGATTTCATAAGCCATGAATAGATTTTATTGCATTTCCTGTTTTCTATTTTATATAGCAAAAATGAGTTGCGAAAAATTGACAATTCAAAAAATGAATTGGATTGCCAATTTTTTTCATGTTCTGCTTCGAGACAAATATTCAAAAAATTCAAAAAATAGAAATAATAGAAAATAGAAAATAAAAACTGCACACAAAATTATAAGCTAATTAGTGTATTTTTTGGCATGATTGATTAGGAATTAATAAGAAAGAAAAGTACATACCTCCGCGAGTAGCCACAGCTAACCCTCCATCAGCATATGCTCGTGAATTAGGTCCACAGGCAATAGCTATACCTCCACCAGCAAAAACCATGACTGATAAGGAATACCTTACACTCCTACATACGACTCTTACATAAGAGCACCAATATCTCACCGGAAAGGACTTTATTATTTTGAATTCTGTTTAAAAGACCCAGTTATACCTTCACATTAGGAGTCGTCTTCTGTTCTCTTCGTGTGAAATGGTCAAGGAACTACTCGATAAAGGAGTTGCCGTAGCTGTTGGAAAAGAATCTGAAGCATATGCAAATGGAGGAATAGCTATTGGCATTGGTGGTGGTAAAGCATGCACTGGAGGAAATCGTTCTTCCCCACCAGTACCTGCCTGGGCCGAAAGTTTAGTAGCTGCTGCCTCTGGACCATGGGAAGTAGTAGCTGTGGGAACAGGTAAGGTGCTTTAGGGATTTCCTGCTGAGAAGATTAAATATTATTGCACATAAAGACAGACAAATTGTTTCTGTCTTCGTATGCAATTAATAGTTAGATTTTCTAATAGTGTACAAACGACATTTCAATTAATGTCGTCATTTTGTAGCACTCACTGTGCATAATCAATAATTTTTGATTCAGATAAATACACCTGGGACTGTTGGCGTGATATTTTGAAGGACTATTCCTCCCCTTCCACCCGTGGCCGACTTCTGCGTGATCTAGTTGACGATTCTCGAGTCGTTGGAATCCATACGGAGACTCAGGAAGGCAAATGGCCTCGTTTCTGGCTGAAAAACCAATGGAATGAAGTCTATCGCATTGACTATGTTGTCGTGGATAATAATGAAATCGCTGCTCATGCCATTCTCATCTAAAAATATTTACTGTTTGTTTTAGAATTGCACCCGCTTAATGGTTTCTTATCAATCATTCGTTTGTTTATTTTCTATCAATTTTTCAGTATGTCTTTGCTCCTCTATATCTATATGGGATGGTTAAGCGCACTTTACTTAAAAAGGGATAAAAAAAGGGTTTAAAATTAAATAAAAATGCAATTTCCTTCCTTCAAATCGCATTCAATTTGACTGTTTTTATTTTCCATTGAATTAAACATTAACACCTTTTTTAAATTTTTATCTATATTTTTTCTTATATAATCCATAATTTTCCGCAGGTTTCCTTCTAATCTACATCAATATGAATTAGGAAAAAGGTTTATATGATCCTCCAAGCTCTCAGGTAATTCTATCTTATTTCATTTTATTTCATTTTTTCCGTTACAGTAGAACACTAATGTCCCCAAAGAAAAATCTGATCTTCTATTCAAGGGAATCATAAAGTCCCTACCATGACAAAGTGGAATTCTTTATACACTTTTTTAAAATCAAAATCGACCATGTCTTTTTCGTTTCCTAGTTACCCGTCGAGCTAGCTGCCTTTAATTACTTAGTTACTCCTAGAAACAGTTCTCACTCAGCATGAATTCCTCTCAAGATCCGCATAGCCTCCCCCGAATCATCCAAGTCAAACAGATTAGTGGTCCCAGCACCCTTGTTACGGTATTAAACTCGGCTTTTTTTTGCTCTATAAATGGAATTAGACTCCAAGACCATCTCGGTTTAATATTGGAAGTAATTCTTCAGCGATTGTACGCATTGAAATAACACCGTCAACATTGATCAATGAAGAGGAAGAGGTGGAAGGTAAATGCGATAGTTAGACAACTTGACAAAAAAAGGATGTACATTTTGGATTAACACGTTGACGACCATGTGACATACAAGCGAAAAAATGGTGTGCTCTACTGTGGCCAAAAAAAAATACGCTTGGTCAACGTGTTAAATAACGGTTCAGCAGCTCCTAACAAGCTGATTGAACCCAAAGATTTAGTTTTAAATTCATTCATCAACAGCTCTAGTAAAACGCATAAAAAGGGCCATTTTCGGAGTAATTTTGTATTGTAAAGATGCTTAGTATCTTCAAATAATTTAATTTGTCCGTATAAAAAATTGGACTGAGGTGAAATACAGGGTGGCTGAAAAGTATGGGTTGTTTGATGTTGATATTTCATAGTTAAAATTGTACAAAGAATGTTTACTTTTTTTGTTATTTTGTAGTATTTTTTATGCCTTGTGATATACAACTTCATTACTTTCTAGGTACTTATGAAACCTTGTGTTCACCGTTTAGCTATTGCTCAACTGGCGGAGAATGGAGAAAAAGCTTCAAGGATTTCTTCTCGTCTGAAAGTCCCGCTAAGAACTGTCCAGAAGATCGTTAAGCAGTGGAAATCAGATGGAAACGTTGATACCAAGAGAAAATCGCCTTCTGTCAATACCAGAAGAATCCGTGCCATCATCAAGAAGAGGATCACCCGAAATGACGGCGTAAGCCTGAATTCCATCGCAAAGGGTTTGGATATTTCTCGTCAAAGTGTCCAAAGCATTGTTAAAAACTCTCTTGGACTTCATAGTTACCGTTTGTACCGTGGACAACATTTATCAGACGATGCCAAGTTAAAGAGACTAACAAGATGCAAGAAGCTGCTCCAAATTTTTAAGACGCGCCGCGTGGAGGATGTTTTATGGTCAGATGAGAAAATTTTCACCATTGAGAAGGCTCATAACCGCCAAAATGATCGGCAACTGATAAGTCCAATGCAGAAAAGCTCAAGGAAAAGAAAAATCGTCACACGATCACTTTTCCCGAAAGAGTTGATGGTTTGGGCAGGAGTTTCCGCCACGGGGAAAACACCTTTAATTTTTATTGATAAAAACGTCAAAAATTAACGCCAAAACGTACCAAGATGAAGTATTGACAAAGGTTGTGACCTTGTGGAAGCAAAAAAATCCTAATGGGATCTTCCAGCAGGATTGGGCGCCTGCCCATGGAGCAAAAGCGACAATGGCCTTTCTCGACGCTCATGTGCCTGGATACTTCACAAAGAAAGAATGGCCTTCAAACAGTCCGGACCTTAACCCCCTCGATTTCTCCGTTTGGGGCTACTTAGAAGGACAGCTAAAGACCAAGAAAATCACAAGTTTGGACCGTTTGCGTCAAGAACTTATAAACGCTTAGGACTGTTAATTCTGTTATTCCTCGTTTGGAGGCCTGTGTAAAAGCAAATGGTGGACACTTTGAACAATTTGTTTAAATATTGTTATTTATTATATTTTTGTTTTGTTAGAATAAAAAATGTCATCAAGTAGCGTATATTTTTGAAAAAATGCATTATTGAGCGCGCCCATACTTTTCAGCCACCCTGTAATCATTTTGAGTCTTGTTTTGTATATAATCATGATATTATTGTCGCAAATGTGTAACTATAAATTCGTTTCAGTTCATATCAAAGAATACCAAGAAACCGTAAGAGTAGTCGAGGAACCAAATGAAACTCCTGGAATCCCCTCCTTACCATCTCTTCTAGCTCCTGAAGAGATCGAATGTCCCTTCGTGCTCCTTGGTTGTAAGAAAATCGGTCAGCAGAAGGAAATCCAACTGCATATACGTGACGATCAGTGGGCTTTTAAGTGTGGGAGAATTTTCAGAGAGTTTCATGCTGTTTTAATGTGTAAGAATGTTCTTTCTCTTGGAAAAACCTGCCAGGTCGGGTATCGGAAGATGTTGAACAATATGAATCAATTTTGGGAAGACATGGATCGAGCAAAGTTAATCACAACGAAATATGGGTTGGTTGAAAGCTAAAAAAAAAGCTAAGCAAAATGTCTAATTTTTAATGGCACAAACGCAACATCAAAATATGACATAAAACACGAAAGTTGACATTTTTTATTATTTTTAGACCACAATACATTTTCAAAATTATCGATATTGGAAAGGAAATGTACAAATCTTATAAAGAACCGGATAAACCAAATCTCCTTTACAGGTAGGTAGGATAGAGGGCTGCCTAATTGGGTCAGAGCTGAGCTATATGACACAATAATTGCGAAGTCCCCGCCGTCTCGCCTCGACCGGCTAAGCAGTGGACCCATGCGTTGCAAGAAGCCTCATAAACTTACCTGGCTGGGAGTTTCGACGCGATCATCAAGGCGCCGGCTCCATGGTGAGGCTGTTCCATTGCACTTGAGGGACGGCTGACCCGTGAGGCAGTCTCGAGTTGAGATTAGCCTACAGCTAAATTTTTGCGTGGGGGGCTGCGTTCGCGCGGCCCTGATTTGAGTCTGTAGGAAGAGAGTGGTTATTTTTTAGTGATATGTTTGAAACTCATCGTCATGGATATCGAATGGTAGTGATTGTTGATCCTTTTGGCGATGGGGAAGGTGGAATTATATTTTTTCTCAATTTTTTTCCAGCTCGTCGCAACTATATTTCTGCATTCGTCAGCCTTGTACAAAATGACTATGATTCTATTTTAGAGTGGCCTTTTCGCTGTCCAGTCCAATTTACCCTTCGAAAGCCCGGAACCAAGAAGAAATGTAGAAAAAGACTGAAGAGATTATTTCTATTTTAGATGAAAAAATATTTATTCCATCGAATCGGGACGATTTGGAGCGATTTGAGCGGCCGAAGCAGGGAAGGAATCGGTCTTTTGGCTATCGCGTGAGTTTTCAAAGCGTCAAAAAGCAGCATTTTTTTTTTTCAGTTCTTTATGCCAATCGCCGACTTGGAAGAGTATACCATTTTGGATGACATATATCTTGAGATCTTTGTTGATATATCGGCTCTTGGACAAGCTGGAAGAACCTTCGAATCAGAAAAATATTGAAGAATAAAAATTTTTGTTGCTGGTGGCTGTTAAATTGATGTTAAAGATTTGGGTTGTTAATAGATAGACAATACTTCAAAGGATGTTTTTTCAATATTTCCCAAATAAACATATTATATGGAAAGATTATGATTTGGGATTAAATGTCTTTCAGTGTTTCTTCTTTTATCATTCATTAACTACCAATTTTATTGAAAATCTATAATTCTATTGATTTTTTCGATTTCTAAAAGTCTTTATATCTCAAAAGTCTTCCTTATCATCCACAATCCACGTATTGCTTGCATCCTCACGTATTTATGCACATTGGTAAGAAATTGACTCATGTTCAATTTCTCCTCTTATTTCTTTTTTTTTATATATTTTCTTCTAATAATTTTTAGGGTAAAATAAAAAATGCGGAATAGTTTTTCCTCTACGAGTTTGACGGATTCCGTTCGGGATATGATGATCCCAAATGGGGCCGTCGATGTCCTCAATAATAAAAATATAGGCAAAGGAACCTATGGAGTCGTGGAGAAGGCGAAGCTCCGAACAGAAAATAACGAGTGGATGTGAGCTTTAAATTTTTAGTTAATATTGGATCCAATTTTAGACCCGTCGCTATCAAATATATGCATGATAAAAACGATATACAACATCTGGTTCGAGAGACGAGGACCATGTTCCAATTAAAGGGACACCCCCATTGTGTACAGGTCTTTGGACTTTTCGACTGTCCCGGGCATGGAGTTGGAGCTGTAATGGAGTTTATGGATTGTAAAAGTTTGGCAGATTGTGAGTATTTTTTGTTTTTTGTTTTTAGGGAGATTGAATGAGAAGGAGGAGAATAGATTGAGATTAATGAACAAGTTAGTTATACAAGGATTAAATAATTATCACTAGATAAAGATTTAAGATTTTAAAAATTATGAATAGCATTTCCAACGCTTACCATCCATTATTTTCTACAGTTTACCAAAAAGTTTTAATTTAGAAAATAAAATAAAACCATAGAACATAGAACATAGAACTTCTCATGACACAAAACCTATGTCAAAGACAAACTATCCCTGTTTCATTTTTCATTTCAAAATCGGCCTTCTCGAATTGTCTGGAAATCAATAGACTTTTTAAGCAATCCAATCATCTTTCCAGTGATCCTCCGCCGAAATATCGCTTATGAAATGGATCATTTCATCTCTTGGATGTGGCAGTTGGCCAGTGCCGTCGACTATTTTCACACCAAAAATGAGCTTCATCGAGATCTCAAACTTCAAAAGTAAGCCTCTAAGGATAGGGCGGAACGCGACCCATATTACTTTTCTCTTGCTTCCTTGAATTCATTATTTTTGGTTTTTCTCCATTTTTTAACATATAAAACAAATTTACAAATTTTCGGTTACTAAGAAATTTAAGTCACTCGTTCCACGCGCTTTGTTTTGATTTTTTACTGTGATTCAATTGCTGATTTTACACAAGAAATTTTTACTTAAATATTAAAATAATAAAAAATCCGGTTAAAATTATGAAAATAAAAGTTTCTTCAAAAACCTATAAATTTCAGTTTGCTTCTTTCCGACCGCTATCGAGTGCTTAAAGTCGGTGACTTTGGAACGTTTACTATGCAACGAGACAGTATGAAAAGTCTACGAGGAACACCAGTCACAATGGCGCCAGAAATTTTTAAATCAGAGCGCTACAATAAAAAATGTGATATTTATAGTATAGGAATTATCATGTGGCAGTTAATAGCTAGAAGGTGGGCTCTATCTTATCTCGGTTTTTTATGGTTGGAAATTTAGAGAACCCTATACCACCATTATTGATGCCAATGCATTATTATGGAATGTCGCTGCCGCTGGAAAACGGCCACCAGAAGTAACGTGTCATCGATTGCTGTCGGATTTTTATAAACGGTATTTACAGTTACAATTGTTTTTACTCCTTTTTTTCTTATAACAAGTAGTTTTTCAGAGAGAATATTGAAATTTGTTTGGTAATTTAAAGAAAATTTTTAGTACTCAGTTTGTTATATACTTTTTTGATACTGCTATTAATCAAATCAGATACCCTTGCAAATTTAAACTAGATTTGAGATATGATTTTTATTTTTTAGTTGCTGGCATGAAACACCCGCCGCTCGTCCAGATAGTAAAGAAGTTTTAAACTATTTTACGGTTTTAAAGAAGGTTAGCCGCTATTCAAACCTACTTTTTTTTAATTTTCAGTTCTATCCCAAAGGAAATGAACCACTAATTGATGAAGCGACTCAAGAACCGGCTAGAACTCCTCAACCACAGAACGTCAGCCTCCCTATTTCTATTCATTTTTTCCCTTTCAGATCGTTTTATCTCCTTATTTACGAGGACATCGAAGAACTGGCTCAGATCAATCGACTCTAACCGTCCGAACATCGGATAGTGGAATAGAAGCCAGCTCCAGTTCGGATCACCAATCCTCCAGAAATCATTCAACAGCCCATCAAACCACGGATCCCAATACAATCAGACCAGATCATTATGGAAATGTGACAGATTTCATAGAACTTGAGTTAAGGGTAGGTGGATACACACTTCTATTTTTGTGCAAACACGAACTATTGTGTTCCTCCTTAGAAAATATTTATAAATCAAATTCTTCAGCCTCCTCCACCCCTCCATAATACTCCTCAATCAAATGCCATCTATAATGAACACATGGCTCAGTGTCATAGTTATGTGGAGATGAAAGAATTACTACGACGAGAGATTTTTTCCAAGCATGCTGCGCTTGAACAATTGAAGAAACTACATAAAGCAAAAGAATTAGGAGATTATATTGTAAGTTTATTTATTTTTTGAATTAATCAATTTACTTTAGAAAGAGCTAGAAGCTTTAAAGCAAGATGCATTGAAGAAAATACAATATAACTCGTAGATCGAGAAAAAAACAATCGTTGGGCGATGTTTTGTGAATATTTTGTTTTTACGGGTTTATATGTTTACCTCGCCTAAATAAAACTATCTTTTTCCCGTTTTAAGCAATCTGCTATCAGATTGAGTGATGATGCATGATGTAATTTTATTGGATAAGAATGAAAAGCTCGACACTATGTAGCCGCAATATATCATGGTGAACTTCTGTTGGAGTATAGTATTCCTTTCATGTTCAAGTTGTAGCCAGAGAGAAATGAGAGATCATAAATGTTTATATTTATCATTTTATAGTTATTAATATTAGCCCTCGTTTAAGCGGTACAGGTAAGCAACAGACAGGCTTCCACGTGGTCGCCACTGTTAACAATGTAGGTATAAGAGATAATAAAACAAAGGATTTATCTATTAATATCATGGGTTATTGAGGGAAAGAACGAGTAAGAGAGATTCACACTGTTTGTCGATAGGGATGAAAGAGTTTCTTGGAGGTTGATGATGTCCGTGCGGATGTTGTTGTCGATCCCTTTATAGCAGGCACGTTTCCTTATATACATCTCATATTTCTCACACTATAACCATTATCCCATCGCGGCTTCAGGTATATTTATGGTCCATGAGAGAGATGAAATTCATTTTATAGATTGTGTAAGATAATATGAAATAATATAAATCGTAGAAAACAAGATGAAATCTGGAACCTGTACAATTTATTGTCCCATAAAACTATGAACAAAAATGGATTTCATAACTAGGCTACAGAAGCGGGAAGGTATTGTAGATATTAATATTAGCTCTCGTAAAAGGACGTTTAAAGTTGACGGTTCATCAGGAAGGTACAGGTCTTCTCCTTGTTGTCATACTTGTAGGCCTTGTATTCGGGACAAATATTCTACAATGACAAAGTTTAATCTAAATAATTTAGTCACCTGGAATGGAACCAGGAGTTCTCCAGTATTGGGAGCAGTGAAACAGGTTGCCCGAGCTAGACAATTCATTTGAGAAAATATTGTTTTTCTTACTTCTATACAAGCTGGTGCAACAATAACTCGATTCTCCTGTTGGTCTCAAAATTCTTCACAAGAATTTAACCATCGAATAATTCCATCCAACATGACAAAATATACCTTTTGCCGTGGCATTATAATTATCCATTTGATACTTATAAAATCAACAAATCCATTATAAATTTAAAAAATCCAAGGAGAGAATGTAAGCCTCTGAAAAGAAAATTGAGAAAAAAAGGTAAATACGGTTCTAAAAATGAAAAAAAAAAATAAATGGTTCGACTGTCCATGGCTAACCGGTATCGCATTAGTCTGGGTATCGGGCAATGAAAAATGTGGTTCCCTATTTTTTTTGTTTAAATAATGACTGAAACAGGCAAATAACGACTGACATTTAATGCCGCCCAGCCTTTCCATATGTATTGTCTGCAATTCATACGACTGGCAGACAATACATATGGAAAGGGAATGCAATAAAGAGAATGTGGAAGGTCGCAATCGTACAATCGGTGGGCCGAGAGAATGTGTTGATACGTATTAAGGTCAGGAAACATGGCGTTGATATGTGACAGGCAAATAAATATTCATGGAACGATGACGCCGATCTGTTTGGACAGGCCACGTTTAGGGCAAATCAATTTCTGTTGATTCAGATCGGAAGAAAGAACATTTATTCGTGGAGGGGCCTGAGAAAATCAAAAGTACAAGACAAGAAAAAAAGACAAGGAGTTTGATCCACTCTTTTTCCTGACTGGAAGGATAGAGATGAACCATAGAAAAGCAACTATTAGCTGGACGAAGTTAGATCAATTGAATACTACGCAAGAATTGTTCACTAGATCAAAAGAGATGGTAGAAAAGTTGAAATCATTGGAAGAATAGTCAGATTTAAAATGTTGACTATATGGTACCCCATGGATGACAGGCACAACAAATGATGATGAAAGTTCATATTTTTTTTTAGCTTTTTTTCATCGATCGGATACCAAGAATAACAAGAAATATGCTATTCTTGGTATCCGATCGACGTAAGGATCTAACAGTAGTGCGAGTTTTTGAGCTATATAACCCAATGTATGATATCCCTCGAAAGAAATTGAAGAGAAAGACGTTTTCGTAAAAGATTTTTATTTCTATTCGCAATGAAAACTACATACATACATATCACAGATTAAATTGACTATTTCCAGTTTTGAGTCGCCTCATCTGTCGTCCGATGGACGAGCCGAAGCATCTGATGAAGTCCATTAGCTAGCCCGGAGTCGAGGGCATCGAGAAGAAAACGTTGGAGAGCTTTCGGTATTGTTCGACGATGATCATACACCTTCAGCTTCTTCAGAATGTCATCGACCAACGGCGGCGACCAAGTGTGTCCTTTTTCAAAAAATTTGATCTTCGGCTCCGCGTGCCATGTATCACACTCATAACGACGATTATCCTTCTTTTCGACGAGCTCATCAGCCGTTTGAGGGGCAGACGGCAACGACGCATTTGCCGTCGACAACGAGGTGGTATTTTGGCTCTGAAAATAGCCATTTTACTAGATTTTCTATGTTTCTAGGAGAAATTGTATTTTTTTTTCGAAAAGCATTTCTGCCATGCATTCCTAGAGACGGTCGTATCTCATCTATCAAAAATTCGATCAAAATGTCGAAAATCGTTAAAAAATTAAAAAACTCACCGCCCTAGCATATCCCATATAAAGGTCCGGTAGAAAGTGAACTTGTGCATTGAAGTCCGTATTAAGATGAACAGCGCCGAAGAATTCCGCGGTGAATGCGGATTGAACCGTCGGATTTGGGTCCTCTTCCTCTGTCGTACAGTCCATATTCTGTACTGTTGTTAGAGCGGCATCGAAGGAGGGCAGTGCGAAGAGAATCAATAGTTCATGAGCGATCTTCTTTCCGGGGCCAGATGGAGTTGAAGGCAATGGCGACAGTTTACTCTCTTTCAACACATCGCCAATCAGATAATCCAAACAGGATGCTATGGAGGCATTTTGACGCATGGTGGAGCCTTTAGCTTGCTGAAGAGCAATTTTAAGAGAAGAAAATTGAGGAAAATATAATTGACTTTCCCCCAAACCCATTTCTGAATTTCACTTTGCTTGAGTCTAGAAGCAATTTGGGTCGATTTTCAGTATTTTTAAGTATAGCATAGTAATTTAGAAACGTTTCTAAAAAGCCAAGTAACAGAACCGACCTTGACTCGACAAATATTGGCCATATTGTAAAAGTCGTCATCTTCGCTCTTTGTCGCTTTTCCATCGACGGGTACTTCTCCAATTCGTAGACTTAATCTCTGGCGACAGCTGGTTCCATATTTATATGTTTCTTCGTCAATCGAATAGGTTTTTGCCTCTGGACAGAAAACAATCGACAGTTTTCGTAGATTGATGAGAGCCCAGCTGCTGGCCGTCATCTCACCGGCCATACAAACAAGACTGAACTGAAAATTCATTATTTTTTAGCGTTTTTTAAAGCTTGTAATAACTAAATTTTCATTTCTAGAGATGCCAAATTGAAGAAAAAGACTAACCCTGCCGCCTTCAAGCTCGACACTACCACCGACTACGGTTTCTGACGGGAATGGAAGTATTTTCACATTAGGCAGCTGCAACTGTGTGACATACTCCAACACTCGATCCCAGTGCGCGATCTTCGAGCTACTTTCCTCCACTTCTTCTTCCTCGTAGAGAGTCGACTTGTTGGGAGCTGGTGCAATGAATTCGTCGTCGAATTTGAATGCATTTTTGGAATGTTTTAGCTGCTCCTGAAAGAATAGTTTAGTTACGACTAGTGTGATAAAATACACTCAAATCCCATATTTATCCTATGTTTTAGCTACATCATAAAATTAAATATACTGCCACCTATAGCAACAGCACTCAATAATTTCAATAACCTCCCTTTCTTTTCTTATCAAAATTTGTATAAATCACTTTTTTTCGCCATTGTTCCCCCCAACATAAAACTGTCTAAAACATGTAAAACATTCACAAAAATGTGGAAGCAACTAACCGTGAAAAATGTCTTAAGTTTGCCGACAACCTTTTCGAAATCATCGACGGTCGTCCGCGTAATGACAACTTGAAGATCTTCCCATCCTGCTTTAATATTTAACAGCACCTCCAGCTTGGAGAGACTGCCATCACCTCGTCGAGTCTCTGGGAAATCATCACCAAGATGAAGACGGACTCCGATACATCGACCGATGAAGATGGGCCTTGACATCCATTCGATTCGAGTCTGAAGACTTCCTAGCTGACAGGTGGCCGTATTTCTCGGAGGTTGTCGTTCTTTCCTTTGATGATGAAGAGATAATGCCAGTTGATTTAAACCGATTTCGCCACCGATAGCCCCACTATGTGCCGTCAGCTCACTTCCATCCAACTTGAAAGTTAATGTTAAATCACGCTCATGTCGAGAATTAAGCTTTGTAAGCGATCTAAAACAATTTTTTGATTATTTATAAAAAAAAAAATAACATTTTGGCAAAATTTCAAAATTGCCTAAAAATTCACCTGAGGAGTCCTTTTCGCGTAATCCAACTCGTTGTTCCCATTGTCGTTGACATTTTCGCCGCCACATTCAACTCTTTCCATTGAATCGCTAAAAAAACTGTAGCACTCCATGGCTTTTCCAGTCGAGATTCGATGACGCCATGTCGTAAATTCTTTTGATTTGGTGGATGGCCTATCGTCGATTGTTTACTGCCTGCTGCCTCCGGTGTCTTCAAATTGCCAGTTTGATCGCCGAAAAAGACACGACGGGCAATCGCCTTACGGAACCATGGCTTTGGGAAGGCCAACAGCTCCGAAAGACGTCGCATATCGTAGTTGAAATTGGCTGTTCCGATATTGGCTGTCAACACAAACTGAAAAGAGATGATTATTGTAAAAATGTAACTTTCAGCTCTAAATGACTCCAAAAACTTACTCTGACACGATTTTCCGATTCACTTGACGAATTTTTCGATCTTGAGATAACAAAAGAAAGATGATCCAATGTGAGACTGAGTGCATCATGAGCTGTTCTCTCTTGATGTGGACTGTAGATGGAGAGAGAGAAGGCGCTCAGCGTAGCCGAAATATCAATTCCACCCGGATATTCACTTCCATCTGTTCGTCGTGTTGATCCCATCAACGTTAAACTAGGCAACTGAAATGGGAAAAGTTAAAAATATTTTAAAAAAGAACTCATTATTTCACCAATATAAACCAACCTTTAATAAACAATCGGCTGCATTGCTCTTCTGCATTTGTCCTTCAAAACGTATTGTACTCGATTGAACAGAAAGATGAAAAATGACATCTAATGGAAGAACTGAGGTATCGATGGCGACGATGTTATTCATCGCCTCGCCGCTGTCGGTATCCACCGGCACTGCTGTCGACGCTGCACTGATGACACTTCTGGTATCGGCCACCAGTGGAAGAGGCTCCAGAACTTGTTCCAAAAAGTCAGCTAAATGCGGGGTGACAACAGTCTCTGACGGCATCGAAGCCAGGGCGATGGATAGATAGAAACATCCACGATTTGAGGTCTTCTGTAATGACATATAATATTTAAGACGTCTTGAAATAATTTTAGCCATTTTCAATTACGAAAATAATTTTTTTTAATTCAAAAATCCATAGAAGTAAATTATTTTTAATCATTTGAAAACCTTTAAAGCCGCAAAGTTAAAAATTACCCCATCTCTTGGACTGTCCGATGATGAGCTTCTATTACGATAACTTCCATCAGGCTGTTGAACTAAATTTGGTCTTGGTTCGCCTGACACGTAGTAACCTTTGACATCAACACTGAAAGCATTTTTTTTCTAGAGAAAAAATTATATAGGAATTTAAATTAGGAGTCCTAGCACACGTGTTTTATGGTAAAATAAAGGTTCGAGTCAATCGACCCCAGTTATTTGCATATTCTTAAAGCCCATTTTTCGATTCATTTTTGGCTGCGACCATCTTAAGCAAAATCACCTTGGAATGCTAAATTTAGTGTATCCTCCAGTAGGTCCTAGTATATTTTTAGCTCGTAGATCCTTTGCCGATGGTCTTTTGGCCATCAATTTCTCATTTATCGTTGTCGTTGTTCTGTCGCCGACAGCTGGGTGCTCTCGTGACGATGTTCTCAGTGTGCATGCTCCACTTTCGATATTAACCTGTACATCGATATGCATATTGACAACATCGTCTCGTCGTCCTCTTCCTTCATCTTCTAAATTTCTAGAATTTGATGTCTTCGCAGTGAGAGGAGAATGAACAGCTGTTGTCGTCAGATTACCGCCGGATGTCGATGGACGTTTTGAACCAGGCACAGGCGTTTTTCCAGTATCATTATTACTTCTTTTCAGCTTCTCTACCATCGTTTTTCTGCAAAGAGATAGCATAATTGAATTATACTTTTTGTTGTAAAAATCAATTTTTCAATGAACTTTTTTTAATACAAAAGTTGACGCAAAACCCTACCGGAATTCCTTAAATCTCAGCAGTTCATATTGTCGTAGCTTTTTCCTGGCTGCCTCCAATGTTGCCTCATCAGCTTTTCGTATCGTCAGTTCGGATAATTCTCTTAGCTGTTCATGCATTTTTTGTTCCATCCATCGGACACGTTTCTCTGGCTGTGGAAGGGCAACTAACTCAGAACCTCCATCGATTTCATCAACTCCCAATCCATTCGTCGCCGCCATTTCCATATCATCCGATCCTTTTCCAGTGTCGTGTCCATAAAATTCATGAAAGCTGCCATCTTCCTCGCCAAGTGAAGAGATTGTCGCCACAAGCATTTTAGCCAGCTTTCCTGAAAAAAAAATTGAAAGAAAATGGCCGAAGAAATTTTCTAAAATGGTCAATTTTCCTTCAAAAATTGTCATTTACAAATTTGTTTCTTACCGATCCTCTGATCCAAGTCGATAACCATTCCTCGCATATGACTTCTGACACTAAGTATCCATCTAGCATCACCCGTTTCATTGGATGCTTTCGAACAGAGCTTATAGCTGCCTTGTGGGAAGAAGAAGAAATTGCTGAGGACATCACCCGCCGGTGCTGCATCTTGTACAAAATTCAATGATTGCTCATCAAAATTGTCGATGAAATTGAGACGGAAACCATGAAATTGTGCCTGACAGGCGAGTTCTTTCTTGATGGAGACCGAGACTTCAGACTTCTTAAAGCAAAATAATTATTTAGAGAAAAAATAAAACAATATAAGGCTATCTATAAACAAATTTTTTTTTAGTTTAAAAAAATATGAATTGTTGTTTGTGCAACAACAGTTCAAGACGGTTTGTTGCACACAAATGCAACATCATGGCTGTTCATAAATCTTTACCTGAAGTGACAACACGAGAGCTGGCATTCCATCAGTTAAATCGTGGCTGACGAGTGGCATACAGACATACATTCCCCCGACGATCGACAAACTGAGATTAATGTCGAAATCCTGACTGGGCGTCGGACTAAGAATCGCCTGGCTGATACTGTGTCTTTTTTCTCTCGTTTCCAACGATTTTTCATATTTTGTTCGTTCCATTCGCCAATAATCATATGTGTTCTTATAGTTGAGCCAAAGAAGTATTGCCTGAAAAATTAGGAGAATAAAACTATTGACTGTAATATAATTTCTTCATTTTGTTCAATTTGTCAGCATCTCTTGAGCTAATTATACATTTTTCTGTGCTCCTTCAAAATTTATTTTTCTGGTTTTCAGCAGTTAAAACACAAAAAATTCCAAATTTTTAATTTTCAAAAATCTCCTTACCTTATCAACAGCCGAGCTTTTGATCATCATATATGGTCTATTGAGGCTGATATTATAGCTATGTATTTGACTACTGCTTTCCTCATTGCTGACGCTAATCATCGTCATAAAAGTTGCATATTCTTGTAGTTCTGTTGGTGTTTCTTCATAGCTTGACGGTCGAACAAGTTGGCCGAGTTTTGCGGCAAATTGAATAAAACCACGTCCAATCCATTTTTCTCCCTCATCGGCTCGATATTTTCGATTTGTAAGCTCCATTTGCAACTCGTCGATTGTAAATCTAACTGCTGTAGCTGTCGGCGTTGCCGCTGTCAATTGTAACCATGGTTCTTTACTCGTTATACCAACGACGGTAGGAGGGTAACGAGTGACTCCTGGAAAAAAAGATCATTTTTGAATATGAGTAACATTATTACCTTTAACGACAAGGTAAAAGAGATAAGGAAACTTGTTGGATACTGCTGTTGAGGGCGTTGATTGGGGCGGTCTGGCATCTGTCTCCGCTTTTTGACTAGTCGATATTCGATTGACAAGACTACGAAATTCACTACGGAAGGATTGTTCGGCAAATAGCACATGATTCAGCAGCTCTGTTGTAAATGAGTGATTTACACGCCCTGAAAATAATGATGTTGGAAAATTAATAAAATTAGAGGTTTTCAATCTAAAAAGTCTATTTTTGATGTCAAAAACGTATAAAATTTTCAAAAAATCGTTTTACCCACCTAGTGCAACTTCGAGCTTCAAATATCCTCCCTTTCTATATTGCAGAACCTTTTCAGTCTCTCCTCCTTTCGTTTTCGTCTCTTTTGTCACCTTTTCTTCTTTCCCTTCCACCTCCTCCGCTACATATTCTACGTTGACATCAATCAACGGAAGATCTAGCTTGAATGAGTCCTTCGGCTTATCCGGTGGGCTGACGTGAAATTCAGCAAAATGATGAGCAACTTGGACTTTTCCCTGTGCTTTAGCACCAGTCTCACCGCTACTAGTCGCTTGACGCATTTTATAGATGGTCAGGAGGCTGGGAAGAATCTGAGCCTTCAGCTCAATACTTTCCAATTTGAATTTAAATTGGATCTGAAAAAAAATCTCATTTAAGCTTCAATCATTCGCCATCTATAAGAGAGAAATCCCCTTCATGGACCCTCACGTTGGCAGGATAAAATGTCTCTTTTATCAAAAACCAAAATAACAAAGTTCTCACGATGAGATATCTCGCGATACAATTTTTCCCATAGAAATGTCAAAAAAAAGTTAAACCGATTATTTGTCATGTTGCTCCCTCCCAAACTAACCTTTACAATCGGTGTAACTTGTTTTTTCCTCATTAGAGCTTGAACTGCTTGATTTGTCATTGTTTGTCGATGCCATCCCATTGCCACTGGAGCTGCTGTGGCGGTTTGTAGGTTGGGTACATCAATACTAAGTATTCCTCCTCCTCCTTGATCCCAATTCAAACCGGCTGGCTGAGCTGATAACCGATCAAATTCCATCTCCAATTGCGGTCCGGCCTTCATTACCACGTCATGAAGACTGCCGGCGGACATTGGAAGTTCTCCTTCGATTGGACCAAGACTAATACTGAGAGCATTATCATATCTTGCCAGTTGATCCGGTGTAATCTGATGTTTTCGACTCAAATTAACTGTTGATTCTTGAAGAGAACACGAAAGAATTGGTTTCGATTCGCTAAAGGTAATAGGTGAGACACCGCTACCAGCAACTGCATCCGACGAGGACAACGATTGGCGGATATTTAACTTGGCTTTTCTGAAAAAAAGAGGAGGTTACTTGATGAGAAAATGTTTTTAAGTATTTGGAATAACTAGAAGCGAAATCAAATTATTTTGAGGTTTTCATGACGTTAAAAAAATTGACTTTTAGACCATGCAAACCTTATACTCTATTTTGTTAGTTGTAGTTTTAAAACAAAAAATATCAGGTGAGAGTTCAACCTGATATTCCAAAATTCGAAATTCTTCAAAAAGAAAAGAAACACCTTAAGGTAATATTGAGCATATCCGTATCATGTGGCATCATTAAATTCCTTCCAATGGGAATAGGATTGTGTTCCTGTGCAACATCAATGGCCTTCATGTCGAATGAAACATAGAGATCAGTCAGACGCGACTGTAGACTAACATCAGCTATCTGCCATTGACCAAGGACAGCAGTGAGAATCTGAAAAAAAGTTAATTTTTAGTTTTCCAAACTCAGCGTCTGTAGAGAGCATTTTTAGACCGTTCAAAAATGGAAACAACTCACGTCCCCTCTCTTGATAGCTCCACTCCTCTGTACATTTTTTTCAAAGTCCTTCATCATATTGTAGACCTTCTCATCCCATGTCGGCTCCTTGCTTTGTGTCCATATCATATCAACAGGTTGACTTCTGGCTGTCATACTATCAACGGGTGTCCACGGCTGACTGGGACTTTTTTTCTTTAATTCGGTCAACGTATCGCTAGCTGATTTAGCTACGGAGATAACTTCTTTCACCAGATGAACCGATGCTATTGCCAGAACAAATTGCACCTGTTTAACGGAGCCACGATACGTTAGATGAGTCTTCCCCCGCACTGGCATTAAATTCTTCTCATCCATTTCAATATTCCATGACAGCTCACCGCCAGCTCTGATATCCTGTACTTGAACCAATGGATGACAAAGATGTGTAAGAAGTTTATGTGTTGTTCCAGCCGACGTCGAGGTCATTAGCCTAAAAAAGTCATGAATTTTATTTTTAACAATTAAAAGAATCAGGAAAAAAACTTACTTTGGTTCCAGAAGATCGACAGCAAACTCGGTTAGATTAAAATCGTATGTGATGCGAAGCTTATTCAATGGAACACTATCTAAGTTTGTCCAATTGAGGCGAGCATACTGAAAAGTGACAACATTATCAGTTATTTCAAAAATATGATACGAAAACATTAAAAAATATATTAGCAATTTCTGATCTACCTACCCTATAGAGACTATAGAAGAATGCTTGTAGAATAATATCCATTGGATTGACATAATCTTTAGGCAGAGTACTAGCCACTTTTTTTTTCTCATTCCACTCCCGATGAGCATATCTAATATAGTTGTAAAGATCAAGCTTCGAATGATTATCTCGTTGTCCTCCGCCGTTTCCATTCATCGTTAAATTTCGACTAGCAGCGCTGCCATTTCGTCGGTGGCTCCGTTCAAAAGCTTTTTCTTCATCATCGGTAGCATCTCCACCTGCCGACATTTGGATTCGAACTTCTTTTTTCTTTTCACCCGGATCTGCGCGAAAACGACCGGCCTCTAGATTGCTGGCCAATTTGACCATTTGACAAATATCTGGATGCCAATGACTTAAAAGAGCCATTAATGCCGTCTTCCTCTGTTTTTCCATCTCAAAATTAGCATGTAGAAGTAGGGGTTGATTCAGTTGGTGAGGGTCCAAAGCATACCAACGCATTAGAATCTTGAGTAGCAGACAACTAGGACAGCTGAGTTGATGACGGCCCAGGAGCTGAAAATTTTTATTATCATTGGGAATAAAGAAAAACCGACAAAAAGAAAAAAGAAAAAATTTACCTTAACAGTGTCCATTTTATTCTTTCCTTTGACGCCAAGTATCTTCTCATCGGGACATTCCAATGCCAGTTTCATCATCCTGGCCATTGACATATCACTCCACTGTCCACGGGTTGAATTTAATGTTTCGATGGCCGTATCCAGTCGTTGAGTTACATTCAACCATGCCGTAATAGCCGGTGAGAGTGCATCATACAAAGGAAATTCATTCTTTGCCGTCTTCTCCAACGGACGAGCCATAACCACAAGATTTCGAATTTTTCCAATATTGATCTGGAAAAAAAGGTTCAAAATTTTAAAATTTTTTGCTTAGGTAGAGTTCAACATTTTTCTACTTCAAAAAAATATTCTTCTAATCATCATAATAATTTCTACTCACTGTAACTTTATTTTCCCAACAGGCTGATAGAGCTGATGGTGCCATTGCCACTAGAAGCGGTTCTCTCGGTGTGACGGCAGTTGTATTCGTTGACGACAGAATTGGTTGCTGATCTTCATAGGTAACATTCACCTCGGGTATTTGTACATCCATTATTACGCGAAGATCCTTTTCCTTCAGTCGACAGCCGATATTCGATTGTTCCCAGTTTACTAAAAAATCACCGCTGGGCGGTCCAGTACCATCTTTTTTAAAACGAGCTGGCGTTCGAGCAGCTGGCAAAAATTCGGCGTCCGATTTGTCAACGAGATGAAGGAGTTGCGAAGTGACGACGCCGCAATGTAGGGACAGAGAAAGACGACCTGCCCGGTTGCTTTTATTACTCAAAGCCGAAGAAATCCTAGCACGATCCACCAAGACAAAACAGATATTGGTAGAGACAATAGGATCATTGTAGTGATCCACGAAACCGCACTGAAAAAGTGAAAATAAATTTTAATTTAAGAAAAAAATTTCTGTACAAATTACTGAAAAATTTTAATTTCAAATAAATTATTAAAATAAAACTGAATTTTTCGATAATTTGTTTGAAAGAATTTATATTCGGAGACAATAAAATAATTTTTGAGGTCTAAAATATGGGGAAAAATATTTTCGACTCTCAAACAATTATTTATGGTATTTGATGAAAAATATTATTAAAAAAGCTTCTAAAATTTGAAAAAAAAAATTCTCACCTGGAAGAGTGAGCAGTGAACTTTCGGTAGATCAAGGCTGACATCCCATTTCAGCTGTCTAGGCTTACTGGTGAATAAACTTTCGGTCAATGGCT
Source organism: Oscheius sp. DF5120 (assembly GCA_932521415.1). NCBI lineage: Eukaryota > Metazoa > Nematoda > Chromadorea > Rhabditida > Rhabditidae > Oscheius > Oscheius sp. DF5120. Next base: position 7,184,476 of record OW051461.1, read on the forward strand.
GTCGATGATCCTTTAATACGCAGTCGAGATAGGCATGTTGTATGAGGAAGGCCGGATTCATTTTGTGGACATAAGTAGCGACAGAGTTGACGATACGCTCACCGGCTTCGATGGCCAGCGGAGTTAGGAAGACATGAACTGTATCGGCTAAACTTCCGGCTATTTCGACGCGGTTAAATGGCTTGGAATCATTCGTCACTAGTTTCGACGTCGTTGGCTCTTGACTGAAAGTACCACCCGCCGTGTCAAGACGATGTGAAATACGCAGCGAATTCATTCCAATTTTCTTTGGATTCTAGAATAAAAAGCGATTTAAAGAAAATGATTATAGAAACTTTTTAAGCTGATTTTCGTTCTTTTTTTATTAGATTTTTTGAATACGAAAATCAGTTCTTTGGTCTATGAAATATTCCCATAAATATATTGCAAGAAAACAAGTTTTTTTTTATCAACAAAAACCACGCTGTAAAAATGGTATTTGTAAACAATTTAATAATTAAAAATAATTTTTTATAGCCATCCTTTAGAATCGCTATCTCAAAATCACTTTCTCGACCCCAAAAATCACCTACCGACTGCACAGCAACGACCTTATTCTTTGCCCATTCAGCTAGGGCTCCAGGTTTGCCCAGGGTTGGCGGTTCGGCTCTCGGTTTATCGACGTCAAACTGCGTCAGATATGTTCCGTAGCTTTGCATTAACGGTTTCGATTGACTTGGACGTGGTTCACGTTGATGACTGACGGCAGAATGGAAACTTGAAGAGTCAGTATTAGTTGATGTCGGATTTTCGGCTAACGGTGGGTTAGCGCCACCCGGGATATTGTCATTTGAAGAGCTTTTTCTCATATCCGTATAAACATAGTGTTGCTCATGATGAAGAACTTGCTCGTTTGGGCGTAGAATTGATTGATGAACACCAAACTGGGCACCTTTTTCATTTATCTTCGGTACAAAAAATTTTTGTTTCGATTCCAAAAAGTCTTTTCCACTGAAAATAGAAATTTAGTTCATGTTAAACTTTAGCCAAAATAATTTCATTTTGGTTATTCCAATCGAATAATCGAAAAAATTTAAAGAGCCAACTTACAGTGTATCTTGTTTTCCAAAGAATTTCGTTTTTCCATAACAAGCACATTCCCAGGATTTTGTTACACTATCAGAATAGAGGAAATAGAGTCGTCGTGTCGCCTTGTCGTGTTTTTTGACAAATTCCAAACGAGCCTTCTCCAAGTGTTCACCATCTTCGGGAAGAGGCAGCTAAAAAATTTTCTATCTGATAAAATTATCTAATAGGCTTCTGATGGGTCGGAAATTCATGGTTAAAAAATGTTTTGCGGAAAAATGAAAAGGGTCGATTCTCTATTTTTTAGCTTTAATCGATTCGCTTCTTCTGATCACAAAAAAATTCTCGTGCTCATTTTCTCGCCTGAAATAGCTTACCTCAATATTGAAAGAAATTCCATCAACAGCTACTTGGGCGACCTCCAACCATTGCACGCTACCGTCGCTTTCCTCCGTTCTGGCAAGTTGTCGAATTACGATGGACGGCACTCGAATTGACAAATGTTCGGTAAATCGCATCTCATGTGCATTACAGACGGTGAAACGAAGAGGATCGATAGTAAGGTCGAGGATAGAACGTTCCTCACAGAGAGCTAATTGGACACCGTCGATTGACACACGAATTTGACGATACTTCAGACGATCTAAAAAAATTTTATAAACAAAAAAATTCCTCATAGCTAAAAATAGCTGGCAAGTTTAAGATAAATTTTTTCGGAAAAGTAGCATAGAAATCTCCCTCACCTTCGCCTTCACATAGATGTTTTCCATTTGCAATATCAATTCGTGGACAATTTGTAATAAGATTTCCATGTTGACAGGCAGCGAAACGTTCTGGGATGATCGTCTCGTCGTCCTTAGCCAGACTGAAGAGGAGCAGCGTTTCAATAACTTGAAAAAGGGCAAAGAAATGGCTGGGAATCTCCAGACTACCGGTCAGCTGACCGACGAGGACCTCAATTTGCCAACTATATTCGAGAACAGCCATATCCCAAGGCACGTCGACCGGTGACAGCAGCGCTTGACCTCTAAAAATGGATGATTAGGAGAAAAACAACAATGAAAAAATGGTGATCCTGACAAAGAAGTCGTCTTTCAAGCTAATGAAAACTGAAAAAATACAAGTTTTTCCCCCATTTTCCAATCCAAAAGCAGCAAAAAGCAACCTGAATTGTACTCCACTGAGACTCAAAAAGCCATCTGGTTGGAAAGGCGTGGCTCGTTCGAAGTGTACAGCACATTGTCCAACAGCTACTTGAAGGATCATCTCCTCGTAGGTCTTCTTCATCTCCATTACTAGTTCTTCAGTGTAAAGCACTGGACATGGTTCGGGTTCGGTTCCGCCCATCGAATGAAGCAGACAATGAGCACGAATATTATGAACGCGTAGCTCAACGTCAACATCCATTCCTCGATAAAATTCAACCGGCGCGCCGGATGGGACACGATTGAACATTTGTCCTAAAAATTATGGATATAAGGCAGAGACTAATAAGCTTTAGGGTATTTTGTCTCGAAAGATTGTCTTTGAACTCAAAAATCTATTAAAGTGTCTAAAAAATAAGCAAAATAGAAATTTTTTAAAATAAAAATGCATTATTTACCTCCTGTCAAACCATTCTTCCCACCATCTAATATATTCTCCACTTGTTGAATATCCGTCATGCTATCATAGAATCCGAAATAGTTATTTTTCAGGTCGAGAATGAAACGAATCAGAAGACCGGTCAATTGTATTTCACTGCCTTCCAACTCAATGAAGACATTCAACCAATCGGCTGGCAGCTCCTTGGGAGATTCCGCCCGCTTTGGTATCCAGCTATCCAACACGTGTTGAGGCAAGCCATAATCTATACGAGGGACAAAAGGATGAAATTTGTAGTCGAATAGCATCACCACCCGCTCCGTACGCCAACATTCGTGCCAGTTATCCTGGAAATTATAGATGTATGGTGGACAATAGGGGGTTTTTAGGGTATTTGACATAAATAAAGCGATTTTTGATATGAATATTCTATGAAAATATAAAATTACGACTTGAAAAGGACACAATACGCACAAAGCTTTTTTTTTAAGTTAGCCTCCATAAGGATTTTCAAGTTGTTTTTTCTATCGTTTCTTGGACCTTAAAATTTTAAAATTTACATTATTGGAATAAGTTCCGTGGTGGCTCTTGGAAGCATTGGGATTATGATGTGCTGCTCGGGTGAGCATTGCGAGAAGAGGAGCCATCGCACTATTCGGTGGATATTTCATTCTCATTGCCATTTCATGTTCTCCGGTAAGCTTGAAGTCCATAGTATGCGTTTCTGGTAGAAAATCGAGAAAGCGCATTATATTTTCTGAAATTTTTTTTAGTTTTTGGAGCAAATAGTTAATGTCTTTTTTTGGCAGTAATAGCAAAAATTTTATATTGCATATGTACTGCAACAATTATATTTCAGCTGTGTAGAAAAAAATTTTAACTTTTATATTTTCTCAGTGCTATGATTATGATCTATAAATTTGTCGAAAGCTCCAAAATTGGATATAGCATAAACTCTTTGTTGAAAATGGTATAAAACTCACTAAAATAAAGTTTTTCGCCAACGATCGCTGCCTCTACATTTTCATTTTCCGACGGTATTTCACTGGGATCAACCCAATTTCCGCCATTCAGAAGGAGAATAATTTCAAAGCCATCTGTTACGCTCATATTTGTATGTACTTCATAAGGTATAAATTCAAGCAAATCGGCTGGTTCCTCGCCTATCCATTCTTTAGTGAGGTCGGTAAAGAATCGTTTATGGTCCCAAACGAACCACATTGTTGCTTTGCTAATCAGATAATTGAAAGTCCAAACTTGTTTTCCGTTGAATTCCTGAAAATTTTTGTTCAAAAAAATCTTACTCTTGGGTATTGAAAGACACTATCGACGCACAGCGTCTCACATTCAAACAATTTTCGATAAAGAAGAGATGTTGTGCTGACGACGTTGAGCAGAGAGACATTTGCTGACCAGCTGAATCCTTCTTCGTTTATTATCCACCAGATGGACATCTGTAAAATAAGATTTAACAAATCATTAATTCCGTGTTAATATATTTATAATTATGTTTGGAATACTAATTTTTCAAGCCATACGTAATCATGTATCATCTATATGTAGGCTTATGTTAGTAAATACAATAGAAATTTGTTTTTGGTGAAGTTTGGTTAGTTTGTGCATATTTTGCTTGTGTTTTTGATTTATTTTACTATGTAAATCTTAAATAATTACATTACAACAGCCTTCTAAACACGGCTAAAACTTCATATAGATTTGCTACTATACAGCCAGACCAAATTTCATTTCATCATTTGAAACCCTTTACAAAATCTCAACTTACATCAATTGTGCTGCCTGCTTGACATCTATTATGTATACTTTCTAGTTGTTCTCCTCTCATAAACCACAAATCTATTGAGCTCTCCTTCAGCAGTGAAATTCTCACATCGTGCATAATTTGAATTCGTCGTTGGCCTTTCTTTGGCAATTCAGTCACAGGTGCTGTCTAAAAAATTTAGGTTATAACAATGCTTAGATTCTTTTTATTCTTCTTACTTGATAGTCTGGCGGAAAGAAGAATTTATATATTAAAGCACGCTGCTGCTCAGCCCATGGTCCAAAGCTGATGACTGTATTCGGCCCAAAACGCAAAATTGACTCCCAGACAGGGCGATTATTTCGTTCGATACTTTGCTTTTCTTGCTTAACAAAGTCCAATATATCTTCATGATAGAAAAATTGCAAACTGGCACTCTGCAGCACAGCAAAGCCATCGCCCATCGTTCTTGGCGGATCTTTATATTCTTTATACTTCTTTCCATCATAATCAGGATGTTTTTCAAAGTTAGCGCGAATTGATTCCATTTGTCCTTCAATTGATAATAAATCACGATCATTAGTCGATTCGAATAGCTTGATTTTACCTTAAAAAATATTCCAGATCAAATTTAAAATATTTCAGGTACTTTGCCAATTCTCCCACGATAGCACAAACATGTAAGGAAGAAGCTCATTGCCGACAACGCAACGTCCGGACCAAATATCGAGACGGATGATTCCAATCAAAGCCCATATTCTATCGCGTAGTGTGCCTGGCGACTCCGATGACGGTGTTTGCTGTCGTTTGAAATCTTCACGACGAAAAAATCGATCCATTCCAAACAAATGCGCAATTTCTTTATATCGTCCGACGCGATTATACCAGTGTAGTTGGAAACCATTGAGTGAGATGTGAAGGCGTGAACTTTGGCTAAAAAATTTGATGAACGTAGCCAGGACAGCGGTGGGTGGCTTCTTTCATCTTTTCCCTGGTTATATTTAGATTCTTCACAAAATTCCTACCTTCAAGCTTAAAATATAATTTTCAGATACCTAAAAAGTAATGAGCAGGAAGCGTTGCACGTCGTTTTTACATTTTTAAAGTGATTTAGTTACAGAATTTTTACGTTCAATATACTAAAAGATAGTAAATGCTATGTAGAATCTGAATAGAATAACAGAAAAAGTGAAAAAGCTAAATAAAAAATATTAGCTACTGCGTAAAAAAAGTCAAAATATTTTCCATTAACTTATGAACCAAATTTTGGCGCAAACTCACTCATTATAGTTGATATCTTTACCCGGAACTGATTTCCAGTATGAGAATATGATCCAAGCATCGTTTATTCGTATGGAAAAATCATTATTCGCGTAGACAAACTGAAGAAAGGTGCAAGAATAAAAAAAAAAAAAAACTCACATCTTTGAACATTATCTTCCCACCAAGAAGGGAAATGGAAAAGCTACCGACTTTTATGTGACCCGGATTCTTTGTAAGACGTAGAAGACGATTTAGGATGAAAGAAACGACCGGTCCAATTACCCGTGAGAAGTACAACGTAATAAACGTTACCCATGCTACATTTATGACGAGAGATGTGAGGAATATCCAAAAGGCCGGCTAAAAGTAATTTTTTTAATTATTTTTGCTATTTAGGAATAAAATCATGTAAATAAAGTGAAAAACTTTATTTAAAATGCCATGGCATTGTATTTAACTTTCTAGTTACTTTTTTATTCTTACGTGAAAATTTTTGAAACAAAAAGAGTCATCCACATTGCTCACAAAACAACAGAATCGAAGAGCGCGTATTTCTTTCCGACTTGAGCAAAATTTCAAGACTATCTTTTCAGTTTTTAAAAGATAATTTGTTGTTTTATATGTAGCTAAAAGAAAAAAAACAATACAAATAAGCTCACCTTTTCCGGATCGATAGCTTCTTTTCCTACAACCCCAAAGTTCTTATACGTGATAGATATGCCGCTCTCGTTATTCATTTTCGCTGCCAACTGATGATCATCTGCTGAAAAAAACGAGGAGGTGAAATAGCGAGAGAAAATTTCTGACGCTTTTTTACATGTTAGTGTAGAATCAATACACGTTAAATGCTGCTTCTAGCAGCTTCTTTTGAAAGTAAATCAAAAGATGAAACTGAAGGCATTTGCATTTTGAAAGACTACAGAAGTCATGTCGTGTTCGGAATTATTGAATTTAAAATATACGCAAGGTAGGAAAATTTTTGCTGCAACGCGATCAATGCTTTTGTTGGTTGTCATTTTTCGTTTTCCTTCTTTACATTCTCCCTTTTTTCATTTTTCGATTATATTTTTGTATAAATGGATATGTATTTTTCGAGTATTCGAATAGATCCGCATCGTGTATAATTTTTTAAAATTATTATTCTGAATTTTTATGTTCCACATGGTAAACAATAGAAAATTTCGTGTAGACATTAAATATAACAAGAAAAAAAATGTTAAAAAAGCAAAAAAATATTAGTGCTTCCGTAAATATTCCGTGAAAACCTGTCGCCCAGACTTGTCATATAGTGCAGTTGCTATCTTCTTCTTTTTTTCAATTCTCTTTACTTTTGCCTCTTCTTCCAGTTTTCCCAATATAACATTTTATTTTCAGGCAAAATGATGCACTTTATGCTTCTTTTCAGCAGGCAAGGTAAGCTTCGACTTCAAAAATGGTATACTGCATATCAAGACAAGGTTAGATCGATTTTTTATTTTTTATTTTTTTTTATTTAGATGAAGAAGAAGATTTGCCGAGAGCTTATTACCCAAATTCTTGCTAGAAAACCAAAAATGTGCGCCTTTTTGGAATATAAGGACTTGAAGATTGTCTATAAGCGCTATGCTTCACTCTACTTCTGTTGTGCTATTGAACAGAATGATAATGAACTTATTACATTGGAAATTATTCATCGATATGTTGAGCTTCTTGACAAATATTTTGGAAGCGTAAGTGTCTTTTTATTGTTGTAATAGAGGTTTCAGGTTTGCGAACTGGATATAATTTTCAATTTCGAGAAGGCTTACTTTATTTTAGATGAATTCTTATTAGCTGGCGAAATTCAAGAAACTAGTAAGAAACAGGTTTTGAAAGCTATTTCAGCACAAGATGTTATTCAAGAGGTTCGTTTTTTTCCTTGTTTAAAAAAAATGAAAAAGATATACAGTCAATTTTGCGGAATGTGAAACGATGTCTTTTTTATTGTAAACACTTTTATATCAAAATCTAAAGAACTTTTCTAAAGTTTTTTTTCACAATTTCTACATCAGAATTTTTTTTTAATTTTCGTTTTTATAGTTTGAAAATGATTTATATAAAATGAGGTAACGTTTGTCGCTTGATATTCTTAATAGTAATATAAATAAATTTTAGGAAGAGACCCCACAAGGTTTCTTCGAAGATCACGGACTTGGATAATTGCTCTCATTTTAAGCCATTTCAACATCTGTGATTTTTTTTAACACTTATAACGTATTTGTTTGTATTTACTCTTTTAAAATATTTATGAAGTTTTATTGTAAAAATAATAATGTTTGCTTTTTAAAACTATAAACTAATCCTCCCGTAATCGGGACTGTTTATCTCCATCAATCTATCTACTGGTTTTGATTCACATATGGTCAGAACATCAGTTGTGTTTTTTGAAAGAGTTGTCACATCAATTAGTTAGTTTTATTTATACTTTGTTTTGTCATCCCTTTAGCTTTCTTGTTAATTTTTATTACTTTCCTATCAATTCGAAATGAATTGAGAAGAATAAAAAATGAAGAGATTATAAAGGAAATAATAATTCAGCAACCTATTCACAATAATGTAATTTGTCAAGAAGAACCAAAGGTATCAAGAAATTTGTTAGAAAAATAGTATTGTTATAGCGAATTCCACAGCTGGAATACTATCTAACCACTAAATTTCATACTGTTCTAGTTGGAGGTGGTGTAGTTAAGTTTCTGACATATATAAGTTAAATGGATAGAAATATATAAATGCAAAAATGCCCTTCCCATGCCGGGAATCGAACCCGGGCCGCGTGGGTGAAAACCACGAATCCTAACCACTAGACCACATGGGACATGTCGTTTGGACATCTGGCTGGAGTTGACTATTCTTTCCTGCTAATTTCAATATACAGTTTTGAGACTTAAAGTATTGAAAGAGAAAATTTGCTGCTACACTCATGTAGCGGAACAATCCTTTTATTTATTTTAGGAAATCAACTTTTCGAGCTCATTTCTGTCATTGGGATCGCATCCAAACTCGGGAGACGGCCACTAATTGCAGCTACCGATTCTGGATTGATTCGCCAATTGATGAACAGCATATATCCAAAATTTCCTGTGCTTTTAGAGCAATTTTCGATCAAAATTGTTGAGGTGACAATTCATCTTCGACAAAAAAATAACAGATTTATCCATATTTTGCAATTCCATTTAATCAAAAGGTGTGTTGTCGCTGGGACAATGTCACAAAGCTGTTAGAATATGAAAAAATGCTTTTGTTACAACTGGATGGATACTATTTCCAGGTAAAGAAGGGGGATCACAGTGACGATGGGGAGGGGGGGAGAGATTGTGCAGATGGCAGCGCCCCCGCCGTCTCGCCTCGACCGGCTAAGCAGTGGACCCATGCGTTGCAAGAAGCCTCATAAACTTACCTGGCTGGGAGTTTCGACGCGATCATCAAGGCGCCGGCTCCATGGTGAGGCTGTTCCATTGCACTTGAGGGACGGCTGACCCGTGAGGCAGTCTCGAGTTGAGATTAGCCTACAGCTAAATTTTTGCGTGGGGGGCTGCGTTCGCGCGGCCCTGATTTGAGTCTGTGGGATGGGGCTGCTTTCTGTTTTACAGAACTTTGACGATATCTATTTCGTATGTGATCTGTTTCTTTACTGTCCCAGAAGGAACTGAGTTGAAGGAAAGCATTTCAGAGCTTTAAGTATTTTCACCATCTTCTCCCAGACATTCGTTCTTGGCTCTCTCCATCTCCTCAAATTCTTCATAAAGCTGCTCAACATCTTCCGTTCGAGTCAAAAAATGACTTTATGTTAGTTTTCCTTGCATTTCGACCCCCTTTTTTAGCATTTGCACACATATTAGACGAGGAGATTTCACTCAAGATGGCGTTCATCAACCGTCTGACCCTAATTTTACTAAAAGAGCCACTCATTACCTTGCTGAAAAACGTAAAAGTGTTCTTTTAATGCCCGAAAATTCCTTTAGATTCTTTTGAAAATCGTTCAATTACTGTCGTAGTCCTTGGAAATGACCCTTTATGGGCTCAGGAGATCTTCCACGGTGCTTTCATTTTACTAATAACATTTGACGTTTCTAGGTCGAAATCCTACAGTAAACAGCTTTAAATTGTCTCGAAAAATCTCAAAACTGCCTTACACGGTTGTAATTACTCCAACTCTAGCTCCAGAAGTCGATTTGGCCTTCTCTTCGGCATTCTGTGATGCTGTGTTGATAACAGGTAGGAGAATTGCGAAATAAATTCAAGATATTGACATTATTGTAATGAAGGAAAGTATTTTTTTATCACAATCTTCAAAAAATTGGCCTTTTCAGCTCCTTCCTCTACTTTTGGTTGGTGGTTGGCTTATTTATCTAAACCTGGAGCAGCTGTCTACTATCGGGATATCAAAGAAACTGGCGACAAGGTGAAGGATTTATTTGCAATTATTATATAAGTTTCAGGTTCTTTTCGAAATGTCACCTCCCGACTTTTATCCTGTCACTTGGATCAAACTTCATTTTTCTTTATAAGCTTTATTCTTTAAAAATGAAACAACAATATTAAAAAAAAACTCCCGTCGTCGAGAGATAGAAGGAAATAAAAAAATATGCTACAATACCACAGACTATTCAGTTGAAGAGTTGATCACCGGTTTTCTCAAGGTGGACCCTTTTTGGACTAAGAAGCGACTCGTGGACGGACGAAACACACCGCTCTACACATTACACGGGGATTAAATGCGGATACTATAGTAACAAAGGAAAAATAACAAAAATGGGTGATTTATGATCATTTTTTTTCGGTTAAATTGTGATTAAAATTCGATTCCGATCAAAAGTACAACAAAAATCACCCAATTTCCAAGAAAAAATAGATAAAGTCAGTACATAGGAAGAGGTGATGGCAAATAGGTGCCTAGAAAAGGGGAGAAAAAGAATGAAAGAAAAAACAGCTTAGGGGATGACCGATCGACGGCAGAGTAAAATACAACGGTCTCATGGTGAATAGGACAATTTTTGGTCCAAAAAAATTCAAAATTTTTTTAAATTCCCCATGCTCACAATACTATTAAAAACTAAGGCGAAGATAAATTCCACAAAAGTAATAAATTTTCTGTTGTACTATGGTGCCGGAAAATTAAAAAAAAAAGACTAGACAATTGCTCTCTAGAATAGAAGCTGGCTAAATACGTAGAATCAAGTAAAATGCACATTTTTGTATACATACGAAACAGCAGGACAACTACGACGACTTTCTACATCATTTGCCCCTCAAGCATACCATGACTTTCGAAATCGGGAAACATTGGCATTCCACCCATCAGAGGTGCATGAGGCTGTTGGCTGAGGGCGAGGAGACCCGTTATGGCTTGATTGTTTTGCTGGGAGGGGATGGAGGGGACATCGATTAACGGTTTTACCTGAAAAATGATAAATTAATTTTAAGGCAATTTGGTCATTGTAGTTAAGTATTTTTAATTTTTTTAGTGTGCTAGTAAGTTATAATAAATTCTGTCCATTATTATATTACAAAGTTAAAGTAAACAAGATAGGTAAAAATGATATGGGGGTAGACACTGCTCAGCAGCTCACCTCCCCGCTGACTCCTCTCATATCCTGAGTCGCGTGAATATGTGTTGCCTCATGTCCTAACTGCTGACTTCGTTGTCGAAAGGCCCTTCCACAGTACTGGCAGACAAATGGCTTGGCTCCTGTGTGAATTCTCTCATGCTGATCAACATGACTCTTCTGGGTGAATCTTTTGGTACAAAAGTGACAAGCATAGGGACGGTCGTTGTTGTGAATTCGCATGTGTTGCTGAAGACCACCACGAGCCTTGAATCGCTTTCCACACTGAGCACATTCGTGCACGCGAATCAGCTGACATTCACGCATGTGGCCTTCCAGCTGAAAAAAAATAATTTTCAGAAATATTGGGGTTTGTGCAACTGTAGTTAGACAGTATGAGTCACACAAAACGCATAACTTAAACATGCTCCATTATTTTATGTGATCATTGGACTCTTTAGAATCTGTTAAACAATTTAAAGCTAAACTTTGTAACGCAAAATTATATTGCTCTTTTAGCCGAAACCTTCCCGCAATCTATTTTTTCTAAATAAAAATCTTACCACTTGTGGGGTAGTAAATTTCTTTGGACAAAATTGGCACTTCATCATTCCCTCGGAAGTAGACCTACTCCGCCGAGAAGGCGTTTGCGTCTCGCTGGAGCTGGGACATCCAAAAGCCAGCATCGAATTGATTGAATAATCATCCAGAGGCTCTTGTTTTAACGGAGTGGTTGACGGATGACAGCTAGGATCCAAACCGAGTGCATTTTGGAGAGCATTGTGGAGATTTTCACTCGTTGTTGGAGAACACGAAGAAGAACTTGTATCGCTAGAAGAGGGTACCCGTGCATCGTATCTGGAAATGACCAAACCTCAATCAACTATTCGCGAAAACTAGATAGCTTTTTCTTCTCAAATTCAATTGAGAAAAGTACAAAACTTCGGTTCACTTACAAATCAAAATAGCTCAAATCAGGGCCGCGCGAACGCAGCCCCCCACGCAAAAATTTAGCTGTAGGCTAATCTCAACTCGAGACTGCCTCACGGGTCAGCCGTCCCTCAAGTGCAATGGAACAGCCTCACCATGGAGCCGGCGCCTTGATGATCGCGTCGAAACTCCCAGCCAGGTAAGTTTATGAGGCTTCTTGCAACGCATGGGTCCACTGCTTAGCCGGTCGAGGCGAGACGGCGGGGGCGCTGCGATATGATCAGTCGCTGCAGGGAGGCTGTGCGCATTTTAGGAAGAAAGTCTCAAATTACGTGCATCTTTCATACTTAACTATGCGGTAATCGCAAAAGAGGTTTTGTTTTTCTAAGAATGGCCCCTCTTTCAGTGCTTACCTGTTTGATACATGCTGTAGACTGCCGCTAGGTGTTTGCTGATGCTGTGGTAGATGCATCTTTGGCGGTTGTCCTATTCGCAGCATATCGTTATCCTGAAAAAAGTGAATATGAACCGAAAAAAGTATAGTTTACGCCTCAAAGAGACGAGGGATAGAGTGAGAGTCGAGGGCTGCCCCGTCGAGTGGACGGTAGCCCGGGGAAAATTCCTGCTCTGAATGGGGTTTTGAAGAATTTTTTGAATCAAACTATTTAATTAAATAGGAGAAAGAAAAATAAGAAGAATAATGATTGCTTTAATGAAATCGAAACAGAGACATGATGGATTATAGTGAGGGCCAAGAACGCCGGCTAAAAATAACCATTTATAAGAGGATCCCTAACCGTTTATTATAATTTGTTTTTTGGAAACCCAAAACGCCTAATAAGAACACTGAAGTTAAGGGTTTAGTAGAAAAAAATATTACTATTTACAAAGCCAAGTAAATACTAATACTTGAATTTAAAATACCTCAAAAAAACAATGTTTTCATTGTTTGCGATGCTTAAAAATCAACAAACAAACTTCTATATCTCAAGAAAATCAAAAAGAACGCCGTCGCCTGCCGGCCGTGCAGGGGACCAATACGTCGCCGACTTCCAATACTCTTGAGCGTTTGCCATACAAATCAAAGATTATGCAGTTAGACGAGGGGAGGCCCTCAGCTTGGGGGGACATTCGAATGAATGTAAGGGAAAAGGGCAAAGAGCATAGAGCTTATGAGTTGGTAGTGAGTTGCATACATCCTCCTAGACAAATAGTTTCACAAACGCGATAGTTAGTCAGTCAATATTGCAAAATTACGAATCATTTTCCAAGCGTTTGGTATTAAAAATTTTTTTTAGCAGATTTAAATGAGTCAATAGAGAATGTATCCACTTTTGGTTTCTAATTCGCTCATTAATGTCTCTTTTAAAGAAAAAACGATGATTACAATTTCATAAAAATCACTTTTCGAACTGATACACCGTTTACAAAATTTTGTTTTCATAACTTCTAAAGAGTCGATTGATTATACAAGTTAAATTTTGAATAGAAAATAGAAGAGAAATGGGCATTATTTTGGGGTTTTTTTGGAACGTGTTTCGTGAAAATAGCTTTTGCATGCAGAGAATTAAATTTTGCAGCCAAACGAGCAAGCTACAGTCACACCCCCAAAACGGCTGCTTCCTTCGGCTTTTTTCCCGCGTTTAATCCGTCCGGCTAACCATATATGTTGACTCTACTTTACGTCTTTTAAATCTTTCTCGGCGACCAAGTGGGGATAAGGCTGGTTAAAATGTTTCTACACAATGAATGGAACAGGAGAAGGAAAGGAATGGAAGGATATCCGACCATCATTATCGAGACTGTCGGGAGGAGGAGGAGATACGGTAAAGGACAAAAAGCAAAAATCGAGGGCGGCCAAAAAAAAGTGTAGATCCGTAAAGAAATCGAATTAGAGCGATTTTTGTCGTCAATGGTGAGTTTCTTTTTCAAATTTCAAGTGACCTTAACAGGTCAATAAATATATGGATTTTTTGATTTGAAGTTCAATTAAATACCTATTTTTAATTCAAAAAGGATCTTCATGAAAATTGCATTTTTCACTGTCAAAGAGCCTACTCTATGATTTTTTTTATGACAAAGGTAGTCAGTTTAGCAAGACAAATCAATTGAATTTATTCATGGTGATCTTTGGGCAAGAAATTATTGAGTAATGTGTATTCTTCTTGTTACGCCAATATTTCATTTCGAAAAATCACAAAAACAATATCTCTTTTTTTGTTTCTCACTCGTCTAACTTTTTCATATTAAAGGCCGGGTTCAGGCTCCTACGCCGATCTTCTTCCCGCTCTGCAGCTGGATGCCCTCTGTGTACAGCCGGCAGTTTCAAAAGAGCGCTGTCTGGGTCAACTCAGTCGTTGTTTTATTTTTAGTTCATTTTTTTACTCTTTCATTTCCTATATATTCGATGTTTTTTTCTTTTTCCTAATCAATTTCGTTAAAATTTTAAGCATATTATTTTTTTCCCAGTCAAATACAATTAAAAATAGCGGGAGAAATTGATTTTGACATATTTTTTTCAGGTAAATGATGGCGTCAAATCCAAGGAAAACGCCATCAGTTCCGGTCCAAAAGATCAGTCCTCCCGTCCCAGACTACTCGCGAATTCGTCAATACTATTTAGAGATGCGTAATGCCGGATCTATCGAGAGAGCGTACTTGAAAGAACTAGCAAGGTTACAGATAGTTAGGCAGTATAATAAGGTGCATTTATACTTTAGTAATACAAAATATACCATGAGAAAATTTCTTTCAGCCTTATGTTACCATTTTTAGAACATTCCAAAAGTTAAGAAGCCGCATGGTTTCTTCTGTAAGTTGAAAAGCTTTTTCAAGAAGGATCAAATCTATCCTCAGGAGCTATTCAGTTGGAAATTGATTAAATTTGGTAGTGTTAATCATGAGGAAAATACTACAGTTGCTCGGAAAATGGGTAAGTTAAAAAAAAAGTAAAAAGTTTGACAAAAAATTTTTCTATCTGTTAGCACTTAAAAATTCCGTAATTAAATCGCATTGAAAACTCCAATTATGCGAAACGTTTCACCCATTTTCCATCCAGTCATTTTTTTTCGTGTTTATCTAGATTATTTAGGTGTCCAAGAAAGTCGTCCTTCCTCTTTTTCTGAGATTCTTTCGGATTGCGAACAAGATCAGGAAGATAGTCGTCCCCTATTGACTAAGCTAAAGAAGACTCGCAGCAGTAGCAAGAGCTGTCAGTTGGATCTCGACTCGATTGCTTCAACGTTCACACGTCTTCTCTAAAAATCTGAACTACGTGGTACTTCCCCCTTTAAGCAGGGTATTTGTTGTACAAATTGTTCACTTAATATTGTCAACTTCTAACTTCATTTAGCTTTTTGCTGGAAGCTGCTGAATAGGTTGTGTTGATTTTCAGCGTTTAAAACGTTTTTTTTTTTCATATTTTTGATGAAATTACAACTAAACTTTTTAAATGATTTTAAAATACACCCAATTTTTTGTTATCAAAAAGTTTTTATAGGTTGAAATATTCAGCAACGCTATAGATTTATATAGATTTCGTCGCTGAATTTCAGCGAACAATAAGAATCTACCGTAAGGTTTGACTGTCTAGACATTATTACACAGACGGTCTTCTATCTCGTCTTATAATCTTTAGCGATATTGACTGTATTTGTGAGCTGGAAATGAATCATCAAATGTTTTTGCGGCAAGATTCCTCCTACAGCACAGCGAGTCGTTTTACGATGTTTAGTAAAAAAAAATTGTAAATCTCAGAGACAAGAATCAAATGAGCTATAGAAAGATGAATTTAGATTGAAATTTGACTAAATATAGATAGAAAAGAGTTCTGAAGCTGAAAAAAATAATATTTCACATAGACTAAAAAAAACTTTTCAAACTTTCAAAAACGGTCGAACATTTTCAAAAATTCTCATGTTTAGTAAAATTGTAGATTTTTCTTCTTACCCTCATCTTCTCCAATCCTCTGCTCTCCATCCCCCAGTGTTCAAATCTCCAACGAAATTTGACACCCGTCGTGTTCCAATGCCCGCGCTGACGACAATAATATCGAGACTTTGAAAAAGCTTGACCTCGGGATGTTTTTTTTCATCGGCCACATCGAAATTTTAGCCATCCAACTAGTGCAAATAGTTCGAAAGGAAAGGTCAAAAATCGAGGAAATTGAGAAAAATCCGGCGAAATGAGAAAATTTAGTTGCACACGCCCTAGACCGTTCCCTCCTCCCGTTGTTGACTCTCATTTGTTTTGTGCGTCACACAAAGGATAAATAGAAGAAAGAGGGGAGGCATATCGGTAATAAAACTATCAATTTATCACAAAATTAATAATTTTGCTTTTTTCCAGTTTAACATTTTTAACTGGATGTTGTGGTGGGGGTCTTTCAGAAAAAAAACTGCATAAAATCACTCAAATCAAAACTTTTTCATGTTATTGCTCTTTATAGCTGTCGCGCTCAACAAAATAAACACTGCTTGAAATATAATTGTAATTATTATTTATAAGTAAGAAATTCACCATTCATCTCTTTGCGTGCTTGCATGTATCTTACATCTTACGCGAAGGAAAGATGCAGGGGTGAGTAATTAAATATTCTATAAGGCCTCTTAATTTTTTTTAGAGATGGGAAAATTGAAGGAATTTCCAAAAATGATTGTACAAAATTCTTTTCTGCCTATTTTGCCTATAAACTTTTCAATGGGAATCTGAAAACTTATAAAATTTGAGTCCAAAAATTTCAATCTTGAATTTCCTGGTCTCATTTTTCCGCTTCTTTGAAAAAAAACCAAAAGCTGCTAGAAGATGGTAGATAATAAAGTCAAATAGATTATATGGAGCAATAACAGAAGAGTGATAGGAATTAAAATGCTAACTTTAGTGCTAATGGAGATATATTAAGCATAAGAAAAAGACAGGATGGTGAGGAAGCAAGACCTCAAGAAATTTTGATCTCAGGAAAAGAGTCCAAAAACCTACAAATTAATTTCACAGAAAATGACCGAGATATAGTCATTTTTGCTAAGAGGGTGGTCCCAAAACACTTTGAAGTGGGTAAAAAAATGGAATATAAACTAGTGTAAACACTCTCTCCCTCTCGCATCCTCCAGCAAAAGGACAGCAGTCGAACGCACACAACATGTGTGTTTCGGGGGAAGGCCCGGCTCTGTGAGAAAGGGCCCGAGAATTGACAGCCGAGGAAGTGGCTGAGTGAGCATGCAAATCGATAACTGATCAGGGAATCTTTAGAGTTCTGCGCCATGCGTTCTATAGAAAGATTTTTGGTTTCTAAAGGAGATATAATCTGAAAAATTTTGTATTACAAACACGTAGATTTTAAGAAAAGAGTTCGAAAGTTCTAAAAAATTGAAGTTTGATGGAAAATGAATGAGAAGTGCCCTTTTTGGTGAAAAATCACCAATTTTCCATCAAACGATCTTTAATTTTTTTCCTTTTTCAATTGACGGCTTCACGAATTATCACTATCACAAATCATCGTTTCTACTCCAGTACAAAATGACCAAATAAATAATGAAGAATGAGACTTGGCTGGAGAAGGAACGCCGTTCCATCAATCCCACTCTTCAATTCGGCCCCCTTTCAAAGGACATGTCAGTAGCAGGTTTTTCAGCCCGGATCGACTCTCTTTCCCCTCTCCTAATGCATACACGCGTGGGATGACCGACCGCAAGGTGGCGGTGGTGGTCATTTTGTGAATCCGGAGATACTTGACGAGTGTCGCCCTCGATTTTCAACGCGGATTAAAAAAGTTGCGAGGGGTTCTTTTTTTAAGTCTTTTTTGATGGATTTACACGTCATTTCGATTTTTTCCACCTCTCCAATTACCCTTCTTCAGTCGAAGATCAAGTGATCTGGATGTACTCCACCATCTTCGCCACTTTCGCGATGAAAAATAAAGAAAGTCACACTTTGGAAATTGTAGTAGGACTTCTAAGGCTCAATGTGTCAATATAGGAGCAACAATTTGTCGGTTTCGGGGTTGACCCTACTGACGAATTTTTTAAATTTCCAAGCTTATAAAGCAAATTTCTAAAAAGGATTGATAAAGCTTAAAAAGACAGAAGAAAAAAAAGCCTAAAAACTAGTAAATTTTTCCATTTCAAAAGCCAGGACTCCTCCATAAATAATTCAAGAGCGCCTCTCTCGACTGGTCACATATTGCTTCCGGGACCTTTCTACAATTTTTAGCCTAGGAGATGAATAAAGGAAAAAGATGTCAAGCAAAGGAAAAAACGTCTTGCAGGATAAAAATTGAGGAAACCTCAGGAAGCCAGGAGAATGAATGCATAATCCGAACCGTCTAAGGTTTCTAGGAGAGGATTGGAGTTTTTTAAGACTTGGATTGAGGCAAAAGATCAGAAGCGCCTGGAGGATAAAAAAATATAAATAGAATGATTTCTGCTCAAAAATGATCATAATGTAACCAATAGAAGGTTAAAAATGACAATGAAAATGACTTTAAAATAAAATAAAGCTATTTCGGTACCAAAACCCGCAAATAAGGGTCCCAAAAAAACTATTACTGTCTTAAAAACCCCCATTTTACAATTAAAATTCCACGAATTACCTGAGAATGGCGATAACTGACTGCCTCCTGAGCCACTAGCCACGGCGGCGGCGATGGCATGGATCTCAGATGATCGTTGATGGTCATTTCCATTGGGAACTGCTCCTGTTGTTGTTCGCTCGATGGAGGAAGCTAAAGGATATTTTTTTTCTCTAAAGGATATATAGCTAAAGGAATTCTTTCCTAATCATTCTGTTAGTAAAAGGAAAAAGGGAAACAATAAGCATCTAATGAAAAAATTTTTCTCGACAATAAAATTTCTGATAGTTGTGACGCTATTCGCGTGGGAAATTGAAAAGAGAAACTCGATTATGACTGTATAAATATATAAATTAAAATAGGAGGCGAAAATTATTAAATTTCATGTTTATTTTTTCTGGGTTTTCATGCACAATAAACATAGACAGTCTAGATACCAGGAAGGGAGAAAAAGTCTATTAAAGCTTCAAAAAAAAATTCTCCATTAAAAACTGTCAAAGGTTTTACACTAGTTATATAGAGGACTTGTTTTCTCCGAAGGTATTTCTGCACTTTTAGATTCAAGAAAAAAATCTGGATGCAAAAAAAAGATGATTTTGGGGCGAATCAGTTTTTGAAGTCAAAAATCGTAAAACGAAGAAAAAACCCAAGAGATAAATCCCTTTTTATTCATCCAACTTACAGCTGTCCTTTGTTGTGTCACTTGACAGTCGTTCATGCAGGTAAAGAAGTCAGGATACATGCGTTGCATGTACTTCTCCTTTCCAACTGTTCTTCTAGTTTTTCACCATTCCCAAATGTCCACAAAGACGAATCTAGACAATTGCTCATTATAAAAATCACAATATTTCACAACAAATAGAAAATAAGAGAAATTGAACCGTTTTAAACGGCTTTTGCGATAAATTCCTATAGAAACGGACTATGTTCTATCAAAATAAACAAAATAACAACAAAAATCAAATAGAAGACGCAGAATCTAAAATGTATTCCGGTTGTTCGATGGCCTCCTTTCTCCGACGTTCATAGGCCTTCCTCATTGACGGTTTGACACGGACAAATGGGTGCTCTCTCGTTGACACATCAGCTTCTCGGTCACAGATTTCACGATAAATTATCCATTCCTCATGAGTCACTTGGGCTATCTAAAAAAAGAAATTTGCTGAAAATGGGGAATCAGGCTAGAAGCAAGATATGGGTAGAATCAGATTTTATGTAAAAAAAAATTTCTTTCATTTAGTTGCATAGGTTGAAAGTAAAAAATTAGTAATTAAATTAGTAAGTAAAAAATTTGAAAATCTGAGAAAATGTTCCGCCCATTTCTAACCCGATTTAACTTTACGCAGAGTCAGAAAATCAAGTTCAATACAAAACACCAACCTGAACAGCAAAGTGTTCATCACTCGTATCAAGAATACTTCGTAATGATGGATTTTCTCTATTATACTGTGGACGTTTTGGATCCGGCGTCCGGAAACGGCCACATTTTACGAGAAATTCATGACGTTGGATGATATCATTCAACGAGAGTGATCCCCATCGTGCGCTATCTATGAAATGTTCTCCTTCGAGTCCCATCTGACGACACATGCTTCGATAAATAAAATAAACTAACTTGATAAAAAATATATTCATATTTCTCTTGCGTTTCTTGAACATTTTTCAACAATACATCTGTACATCGATGGATAATATTAGCTATCTGAAAGCGATAAATTACACCTGTCAGCAATGATAATTATATTTTGCTACTTAATAACTTATTCATTATTCATTTAACGTTCTTCACGTGTTCATAATGTTCAATGGAGTTTGGTCATTCACAAAGGATTAGAAAAATTTTAAAAAAAAAAACGTCAAGAATTGAATGAGCGGAAGAATAGGCTTGATTGATGGATGAAATCAGTGAATCGGTAAAAACTTTGCAAGGGTGCATTTTTCTCGTTATTTAATGTCAAAGTTATCCAAAAAAATAGGACAAAAATACTCAATAACTCACTTGTTTTCTTGAAAAGAACTCCGCCAATCCTTGAATTGCCTGCTGAATTTCTACTGGCGGTCTGGCAAATATCAATGCTGGGCATTTCTTTATCTAAAATATTATTATAACAACAAACAAAAAAAAACTGACCAATGAAGCGAGGCGTCTTCCAGTTGGTACTCCATTAGCTACTAAGCAATCAAGAACAGGTGTCAATTGAGAGGTCGTTATAATCTCCGGAAAACTGAAAATTTTTGCCTTATATAGGAAGGAAGGTAGACTTTTAATCATTTAAAGCAGCTGTTCTTCCTTATCTGCTTAGAAACGCAATTTAGACACTGCACCTGTGCGCTTATCAAAAACAATTATCGCCTATTGTGTATGGCTGAACGATGAATAAATAATCGTTCGTTATGCAAAAATTGATAGCATGTACAATTCCTGAAGAAAAAGGAGGGATAATTAGATGAACATAGGGGAAAGAATGTTTAATCAGAAGAATTAATTGAATAATTTGACTGATTACGTTAATTACGCACAACCAGATAGGCTTCTGGGCTAAAAACTAGCTCTTTCAAATGATTTAAAAAGCCATGTATCAGAAAATTAAATTACAAGCCTCTGTCAAATGTGTTTAATTACTTTTTCTTCGAATATTCTCTCGAAATATTGTCAATAATAACAGACTCGTGAAAATTAACAAAATCTGCAAATTCTATAGAAGTCTATGAAAGTTTCAAATTGACAAAAAAATCGAGGAATTTTAAAGCCTCCCTCAATTTCATTAGAAAATTTCTCTGCACTTTTCAATTTTTCGTTGAAAAATTCCATTTTGCCCAAACCAGTTCGTCCTTCTCTCTCAAAATTCTCGCGATCAAAGGTAGATAGGACTTCTAGTGAAACCGTTTCAATACGTCATTAAATTGATAAATTGAAACCGGATCATATCTTTTTTCTTATGATAAATGCTACAAATAACAAGTTACAAAAATTTTCCTTCATTCAAAGAATCTAATTTAAAACTCGTTCTTGCGGAAGATGTGTGACTTGATGTCAACTTCAAGCATTTATGATTTGCTTTTAGATAAAAATTCGATAAATCATGCGGATGGCCAATGAATTGTGAGGGTTGAATAGGAAAAATAGAATAGGCGAAAATGACAGAGATAAGTGGGAAAATTATGGCAACGAGGTCAAGGAATCAGATTTTAGTCCTTTTTTGGATAATGTTCACTTTCTGAGGTCCCTTTGGCCATTTAGGAACTCGGAAAATACTAATTTTACCAGAAAATACCGTACATATAAACAAAAGTAAAAAGCAGGACTAACATGTTAACCATTTGCTTTTTTCATGGTTTCTCGTAACCCAATAATTATTACAGAATATAAACAGCACAAGAGTAAATTTAAAATAAAAAAACAAACTAATTGCTTCATATCTTTTCAAGTTCAAAATTACAGAAAAAAATCCCATTTTAACGTAAATGGCTTTTTCATCTACCCAGTCAATTACTTCTTACAAACATCTCAATTTCCTCGTCAAAATTCCTGAAACCCTGGAACTAAAAATAGACACAAAGTAAAAAAGTTTCTTGAATGACCACAATGGCTATCGGCGCAAGAAAAACGCGTAGTGTCCCACCCTCCTTCTTTCCGTCCTCCCAAGGCCCGGGGCCGGAGAGAGAGAACTCGTGTGCAAATAGAAACGTAATCGCAACCCACTAGCCAGCCCAGACCGCTCACGGAGACGACCCGAGAGGTCAAGAAGTGAATCAAGGGATATACTGGAGGAGAGATGAATAGCCAGTCGATTAACAGATTATAAGAAAAGAGAAGAGTAAAAGGTTGACGACAAGATACGGACAGGACACAAGTTACGTCAAAAAACCCTTTATCATAAAAGTGATTGATCTCCCCTCCTCTAAAAATAGAAAGTTTACCATATATCAAGTAGCCTTGGAAAAAAATCCAAAGCATTATCTTTTTTTTATCTTGTTTACAAACGAAAATTTAAAAATGAAAAAACTGTCAAATTAATTAATTGAGTCTGATAAAAGCGCAAGGATTTGGCTCTTCTACTAACAAAACACAAAGCACAGATTTTTCACTTATTCCTAATTGCCGTTCTATTCGCCTCATATCCAGTCGATTGAACTTGAGAAGTGCATTCTTTTTTTTTTTGCTTAAAAGCATAGCTTACTTCGAAAACTAACATAATGCCGTGAACCGAAGGTAATTTTCAAAACTAAGATCTTCCGCTGTAAATGAAGCGCAAAAGAGTACAAACTGTACACATTTGATGAAAATAGCTCGAAGAAGAATTAAACCAACCTATTCAATTTCAGGAGGGGTATATGGTAGCTAATGACCCGTAAACACTCAGCTTGGTCTTTTATATCTCAGTGATTTGACTACAAAACTCGTTCGTAGACTTCGGTTTTCCTTGGTCGAACCGACAATTATGACTAAAAATAATTTTCCTGCAAATAAAAACTTGAATATTTTGCTGAGAGATAGTACAAACTCTACAAAA
The DNA here is from genome assembly GCA_932521415.1 of Oscheius sp. DF5120. Lineage (NCBI taxonomy): Eukaryota > Metazoa > Nematoda > Chromadorea > Rhabditida > Rhabditidae > Oscheius > Oscheius sp. DF5120. The sequence continues at coordinate 7,207,720 of OW051461.1, forward strand.
TATTTAAGAAAATATTAATCTAATATAGTAGAAATAAGGAACCAAAGATCCGTGGGGTTATCATCCATAAAAATTGCGTAAAATGTTGAGCGTTTTTCATTCCTTCTTTGGTTTCTTTATTTCAGGTAGTTTCGAGTCTTATGTATTTGTAAAAATATATCTTAAAAGCATTAAATACACGAAATTTTAGAAATAAAACCGGATCACGTGAGAAGCCCACATAGAAAATGGAAAAAAAATGGTAGAAATAATAATTTTCAGAATCATCTGTTTTTTCAATAACGTCATCAAATCGCCACAAAACTATACTTTGATTGATGTCGTAACGACCATTAGAACGGCCTAGTGGTAAAAGCCGGCTCAACTGAGGCTCTTATCAGGTAGTCTCGATGCTTTTTTGGCACAAAATAAAATAGTAGGCAAAGAATACACATCCAACGAAAAGACTCCATTCAAGCCTTTTCAAAATACAATTCTGCCACATAACCCCCCTTTGCTCCCGATATGGCTGATTGGCAGGTGGACAATCGTTAGTTGGATCGAATGATAAGTCAACTCGTCGCCAGATGAACGAAAACAAAACAAATTTTGGAACTCACCTGGCAATTAAACTAAGAGCTTCTTCATAACTCATGGCGCAAACTTCGACCAGATGAGACAGAGACTAAATATGACTTTTTTACGCTATAAAAAAGAAAAACTGACTGGTAAAGTGACACTGGAATTTGTCGCCAAAAGAATAAAAAGTTTTGGGTTATTTATACATATCATATTGATAAACTCGGGCTTCGCTCCTGAAAAATATGAATATTATGCAAAATTGTTTATTAAAAGTAAAAGAATGCAGTTGAATTGTACGCTTTCTCAGATGGATATATAGAATTTCCATTGCCAAAAATAATTAATGGAAACTTGCCCAAACTTTGTAGTCGTCGAAATGGCTCAATAATTTCCTCAATTGCCTCGTCATCTGTTGGTAAAATGAACGTCATTCCCTTCGCCTCAAGTTCTTTTACAATTCGTTCGAGCATCTTTCGTCCGGGAACCAGTTCCTCCGAGTTGAATGAAATCATCATCGTCGGAGGTTCATCGATCTGTCCTTCTTCTTCTTTTCCTGCTGCTACTACTTTTCTATAAAAGGTCAAGTTTAACAGAAAGACAGGTTGAAAGAGAAAGTAGGAGGTATTGGGGAATTAGTTGCCGCCCCGTTTTCCGTTTCTTCATGTCATGTTCGTGTTAAACGATTGTAATTACGCTCAAGTGGAAGAAATGAGTGTTATAAATTTTAGAAAAATACAGCAATTCTTGCTGGAAAAAATCGTAAATAGCGCTAGAGAAAAAACCGTAAAAAGTTGAATAAACTGGAAAAAGTCCAAAGCACACAAGAAGCATCATAATTGCTGCAGAACATGGCATTTTCTCATAAGTTATCAAAAATCATTATTTTTGCTGAACAACCAAAAAACTATCGTTTTGAGTCATAAAAGCAAAAAAAAAAGTAATGACTTACCTGTCTTTTTTGTACGCCTTCGTCCGATTACGATAACGAGGTCCATCTTCTTCACGTTGTTGTGCCTCTTTTGTTAGCCATCTTCTTTGCTCAAAATCGGCTGCATATACCTAAAAAAATTCATGAGTAGGTGGGAAAAAAGCGACATTTTTAGAATTTTGAGTAACCTTTAGTTATTTTGTAGTCGTATTTTTCCCACACAAATATGAAAAAAAAGCTATGAGTAAGCGGGGCAAAACACAGGATAAAATGACCGTTCTTATAAGCTACAATGTGCGTAAGGGAAAATCCGCTCTAAATAAGCTGCTGATCATCGCTGCTTTTTCAGCTAATTTGGATGAAAAATGACTGTAAAGCTAGGGTGGATACTAAGAGCGTGTCAACGTTACTGCTTGGAAATTAATTCCTTGCTCCATAGACTAGAGCTGTCGACAGCTGAGAGAGACATTAGTCAATCATATTCTCGCCGTTCCAATTCGACTAACCTGGCTGTTTCTTAGAAATAAATACTGATCTATAATATATCGAAAATAATACATACCAAAAATGCGCAAGGGAGCCCGTCTGCAAAAGTATGGGATATTGACACGACTTTGAATCTTGGGGATTTGGGGATTTTTTGCACCCATTGCGCATCAACTGCAGATATATATATAAGATTTTTATTGAATAGTTATCGTTTTGTTGCAAAAATATAAATATTTTTTTAAACACTGTAAATATGCGTTTTTTGGATTATTTATTGAGAAGAAATGAAAAGGACACAAGAAAAAAAATGTTATAACTACCTCGCGCTGTATTACGCGCTACCGTAACCCGTTAAAATAACTCTGCGGTAAAGTTGCTCCAGGTCGTGTCACTGTCCCTTTGTGTTATGTAAGCCGTTTTTAATCAGGGAAATTTCTAAACTTCATGGTTTGTATAATAATTTTTTTTTGAAATTAGACTACAAGAAAAAGTAAGTATCAAAAAAATTGAATAATGAGCTCAAGAGAAAATAAGCCATGTTTTGGGTTGTTCCCTGCAGCAATCGTTGCAAGGGAAATAAAAAAATATTCACAAAATTTTATAATAAAATGGGACGGCCACTAAATGGAAAAATCCGAAATGGACACGGCAAAAAAGGAATGATTACAAAAAGGAATTAGCAATTTTGGAATTGGCTGTTTTGGAAAATTCCAAAATGGAAACGACCCATTTCGGCCGAATTTGTACGTAATACATATTATTCTTTGAAACACGGCCCGTAATGACAAATATTCTGTTTTACCCTTTCTTTTCTTTTTATTTTCTAATAATAATACTTTTCAAAACAAAGAAAATAATAGAAAGGAAAGAGTTAAGGAAAATCTTTGTCATTCCGCGTCGTGTTTCAAAGAATAATACTTATTACGTATAAATTCGGCCGAAATGGGTCGTTTCCATTTTGGAATTTTCCAAAACGGCCAATATCTTTTTGGACCGTTTCCACAGTTGCGTTTGGCCGTATTTGCCGTTTCCATTATTTCCCTTGGCCATTTAGTGGCCGTCCCAATAAAATTAGGAAATCCAAAAAGCCCACGCAACCTTGCGTACTTGGGCCCGATCATCTCATAAATAAATATAAACAAGGAGAACATACCTGGAGAAATGATGACGGCCGCGGGTCACGGTAGGACAACGGCCAACCGGCCAACGATTCCAGCGCAATGGCACGTCGTGCAAAAAGTCGCAACAAGTTGATGGAACGACTCGACATCGCCAGCGCTTGAAATAGATTGATTACTTTTTGAAGATCGATTCTGAATGATGCATAAATATAAGTATAAAAAACGAAGGAAAAATGGCAGAATTGACTGAAAAAGTAATGAATTGATTGTAATTCACGAAATTTAACCGAAATGATATCAAACAATTCAATAAGCAAATTTAGAGCAATGTATGCAGTAATTTGATTAGTTTTTTTATAACTAAATCCATGGATTTTCGTTCAGTTATTGCTATTTATCAATTAAGTTTTTATTTTCTCTACCTGAAATATAAAAACAAAATAAAACTAACCAGCGAAACTTATAAAATTCTCCAAATCGATATCAGTCCCCTTGCTACTCTCGCAATATCTGAAAATTCAGGCTCAATCTTCTTGTAAATTCCTCCAATCTCCTCAACAGGAACATTACAATGATGCAGCAAGTAAATAACGTAACATACGAATATGAAAAACACGAATATGGTGCTAAGGAAAATGCAAGTTTTATTATGTCTGGCAAAATTATGCAAATGAGATTCACAACCGGCACCCACAGAATAAAATTATGCTAGTTATCAACACCGTAAAAGGTTTTGAGATTTTTGGGTTGGAGCGAAGAAAAATAAATACAAAGTAAAAATGAAGAAGAAAAAGAAAAAAGGACTAACATCAAGAGAAATTACTTCATGCGCATTTGATATTCGCCATTTTGGGTAATGTAACGGACCCAGGGAAGTGCTTGATAGCCGCTCTTCTCTATGATTTTCAGGTATCGAACCTAAAGAAAATTTAAGAGAATAAAAAAATACCTGTATTCCAGAAGTTGTAAAATACGGAATTTCAAATTTGACTTTAATAGGCGGACGCCCTTCAGCTTCTTCGCCAGAAACTGATGGCAGCGAGAAATGAGCGCTTAGTAGATATTCTTTGCCTCCTAATATTGAATTTTAGCATAAAATAATTAAAAAACTAAAATACCTGGAAAACTCTTGATATTCCAAACGAAGGCACTCTGTTCTGGTGTATATCTTACAGAACCTATACTCGTCTTGAATTTTGGTGAATCCGCATCGGATGGAACGGGAATAATTATCTCAACATTATTAGCAGTTGAACGTCGTTTGAACTGAGATTTTGCCTAAAATCGAAAAACTTTGAAAAAATAAAATAAAAGCTGACCTTAATCATAAATTCAACACGAGAATGACTATGACGTTCAACATTCGTTTCAATCCAAATTAGGGGCTTCACAACAGTAGTTAATCTAAAGCTTTAATTTAAAAGATACACAAAAAAATCCAAACCTGTAGCTCATTAGCTCAAAAGCCCCATCCGGCGGAATAAATGATATTGTTCTATCGTTATCAAATCGAGATAATCTTACACATTGGTGAAATTTGACGTCTTCTAGCTCTACTGCTTTGCTTTTTCCTCCTTTAGATATAATTTAGAAAAAAAAGGCTGATCAACTCACGTCCACTTCCTTCAAAAAGAACCTTATCATTCAGCCCTAGACGTAATTCTGGCATTCCCGTAAGATAAACTCGCATTTTTACACTGCCAACTATTTCACTTTGAAGAACATTTCCATTTGCACTAGCCTGTAAATAAAAGTTGAAAAAATGTTTAAAAAAAAGCTCACCAGCATATTGACACTTTCAACAACGTCTAAGAAAACCTCATTTTTACGATATTTTATTCCTTCAGACCGCCAAGAAACAGCATTTGTAACAGCCATCGGTGGTCGCGGAGCTGCTTCAAGTTTTTGACCTTCTTGCGTTATGTATCTGGAAAACAGGCGTCTTTTTAGAACAAAATTTGTTTCGTATGCTTTAGTTTCAGTTTTTTGGTATCTGAAAATTTAAATATAAAATATTAGAAGAATTTGAAAAAGCCAAGCGAAAAAAATTTTTTTTCATGTTTCATAAAAACCGAAATGTTTTTTTAGACTCACTCCTGCAATATTTTGCTTTCAGTCGTCTGTGGAAAACCAAAATCCATCATTTCATCAAGTAACTCATAAATTATTACAAAATTATCGCGAATTGATTCCTCTTCAACATCTTTAAAATATTCAGTGAAGACCTAAAGTACATGAAAAATCATATAAAATCCTTACTTCAATAAGTTTGTAAAGAAATGATAAAACTAGCGCGACGTTCATATTATTCCTGCTCATCGAAACCACTAAAATTGAAAATAATAGAAACAATAACTTACAATATACATTATTATGTTTAATGTAGACAAAAGTTGTATCAAGATGCGTAAAAACTGGAGATATTTGACCTTCCTGAAGCAAAACAATAGGTGAAACAAAAGGTTTACCTCTTCTCGATCCATTAGTAATGTCATAAATTTGTCTACCACCGACATATCAACATCTCCTCGATAGTTCCGCGAGATTATTGTCTAAAATAGCAATTAGAATTGTAAAACTATAAAGAAAAAAAATACAAAGTAATACACTTAGTAAATAAGTTTTAATTGCTGAAGTCTTCGGTCATTTTTTCGATATTTTTCAATTTCAATGTCTTATTTGAATAAAATCACTACTGCCAGCTGCAAACTAATTAAAGCAATTTAACAAAACAAAATGAAGAAAATATAAACATTTCATGGCAAACCCATTTGTTTATTCGCTCATTACACTCACCTATGTAACCAAATAAATGAAAATTCTTACCTTTCCCTTTAAATCCAATAAAAATAAAGCTGATGAGGACATTTCGATTATCTTCTGCTAATCATAAATGCCTGAAATGACAATAAATTAAAAGTAAATCTACAATAACTGAAAGAAAGGAAATTAAAAAAGGACAGTCAGCAGCGACGTGCAGGGGAAAATGTATAAGCGCTGCGTATACTAGAATCGGGGGCTCATTGGAAAGATTTAAAATAAAGTGAGGATCGCTTGTGATTGTAAGCATTATACATTTCAAATAAGTTTGGGTTTGATGATTTTAAGAGAACAGTTTATTTGTCGAATAATATTAACTTCAAGCTAAATTTCAATACACAAATGTAACCCGTTCAAACTCATTTCTTTGATACCAAGAATTCAAAATTGCTACAAATAAGTAAATGAAATATTTAATCTTTTGATTTCCATAGAATATATATAAAAGAATCAGAAGGATTTTTGATTAAATTATTAGTTACCGAAATACAAAAGAAAAATATGTCGTTTTTTTGCTGTTTATTGTGTAAGTCTCAATAGAACTTGTCATTATTATTGTATAGAATTCAGTAGAATTCGAGAAAACAGCGACAGCTTCTCTTCAAAATATTTTTTTAATTTCTCTTTTTTTTATTTCTTCTGCTCTTATGCACTTTTTGCTGGATCATACTTTTCTATTGTATTCCAAGAAATACAATGATCAGACTGTTCTCCAATGACCCAAATGCATCCTTTGTGGAAAATGCAGATGTTTGTTATACCGCGGACAAGTACATCTATCTATTTTTTCCTGGACAAGAAGAGATATTTTTGTTCGTTTATTATGTATCATAAATATTTTAAGAAAAAAAAAAAGAACCATATTGTAGAAATACAAAAGAGGCAAAAACAACTAGCAGTACTTCTTATGTTGTTAGAGATGGTGCCAACTAGAGGACGAGTCACCTGTTGGAGGGAGTTATTTTTGTTTGGAGCCATTTGAAGCGGAGACACAGTGCAAGTGGAGAGCAGGTGTATCCGAATTTCTCATCCAACTAGTTTGACAAACAAAAAACACAATTAGTTCGTATTAGCGCATATAAACACATTTTCAAAAAAGGAGAAAGACCCCCATTGTTGATCGCAGAATATCCACCGAGGAGGAAGTTGTAAAATTGATAAGGCTAGATTCTGTCACCGTGGATGTAATTCCTGTTTCCTATTTATGCAATCAATGCAGCATACCATAAGTTATAATATTTTTTAGGAAATGGCTCGCTTTGGGTGAATCCCTTCTCCTCGGAGGGCTAACACAACAATATATTGGGACATCTTTTCAGCTTAAAAAAATATATGCATTCCCGTGGAACAAATCGATGGGTCTCTTTCACATATAACCCAATCAATTAACAATACCTATAGCCGAGAAATTAGGATGTCACCACAAGAATTAGTAGACAAATCAGAATAATTGAATGTAAATGTGGATAAAGACAAAATTAGAAAGTGTAGACTACAAATTGGGCAATTAGTTCGTATTAGCGCATATAAACACATTTTCAAAAAAGGATATAGCCAATCTGCAACAGAAGAAATGTTACGTAGCTAAATGTATAGCTGGTAATCCAGAGACATATCGTATCAATGCCTATGATCATGAGCCAATACTTGGACCCTTTTACTTTGAAGAATTAATTCCTGCGAAATCCTGGAAATGTGTTTTACGTTGAAAAAATTTTATATAGAAAAAAGTATAAAGGTCAGTGGCAAGTACTCATCAAGTGGAGAGGTTATAATGATGAACACAATATATGGGAAAATGAAGAAAATGCTAAAATTTTATTGTAAATGAGGCTGGTTATTGTAATTCTTTTCCTTCTAATTACATAACTAATTATCCTATAATTTTATAGTCACTATGTCATTTGAATAAACTGATAATTTACTGTAATAACCACTCTTTGGTTGTATAATTATCTAGCGTGACCATGACCATTCGCTAGGTTGTATAGTTTACCAGTTTACAGTAATCTATCGACAAATTGTATTTTACATACTATCCATTCAACACTTGTATATCTTATACTTTACTCTCTCTATCTTTCTTTCACCCATATTTACAGTATGAAGAGCTAATTAGATGCGTGAGTTTGAAAACTGTTTTATTTTATTGCTAATTAAATATATTTATTAGAAGTTACAATAAAGGAGGAAAGAGTATATATTCTATCACTTATTCGGGATGAATTCATCTCCAAAGCGGGTAGTACGGTTCTTTCCAGCGCAGCTTTCGCGCATGTTAAAGCGATAAGTATTATCACCATGGTAGGCAAGAGTATGCTTGCAACATTTGTCGAGTATCAGTACCAGGAATGGAACAGTGCTTGTGTTCCCGTTTAAGAGATTCTTGTATAAACAACATTAGTTAGTCTTGTTGTCGCTCGACAAAAAATGACTATTTTCGAGATATAGTACTCTCCTCATGACGATCGGTCGTGTCCTCCTCTCTCTTTCCTATCCTAACCCTCTGATGTTTTAGTGACTATATAAATATTCAAGCCTCTATGTAGAAGGACTTCATCTGAGATAGATATCATGGGACTCATTAAATCTATCCGAGCGCACACGTGATGGTTAACGAGGTATAAAAACTACAGTAATGAAAAAGATTTCGAAGCGCGGGTCTTTAATAAAGAGGTTTGTTTTTACTCTTCTTTTATTATATTCATTTTGTGTGATTACCTTATTTTTTTGGAGCTATTAAACAAAGATATGATTTGAATGCAAATACAGCAACAACAGAAAATCCGCGAGTGTAAGATTGTAAACAACATACCGTAAATTCTCCACTAGTACGCCCGAGAGTTGTATTTTTCAATTTTTCAAAAAATTCAAATCTAGGAACATCAGCTTATTCTAGAACACTTAATAATAGATATTTATACAGTCAATATATAAATGTGTTCAAATTCTTTTTTTTGAAAATTTGGTGCCCGTTTCTTCCATCCATCCTCCATTCAAACTAATATCCATTGCTCTATTGATTTGTTGCTTCCTCACAGACAACATCTCCAGATTCTAAATCAATTTTCGAGGGAAAATAATGAGAGATACCTGAATTTCTTGAAAAAGGGCACCGGAATGTTTGAGTTTCTTCAATTCATCGAACATTTGATAAATTTGTTCTATTGATTTGACATTATTGGAGTTTTTGGAGGCTTTAAGGAGTTTCAGCTGAAAAATGGATGTATAAAAAAGAAGCATGTTTTGCCTGTTGACAGAAATCGAAAGCTATGTCCGATAATAAACATTTCCAAGTCCTTACCTGTTCTTCATATTGTCCTCTGTATGCTTGTAACTGTTCTAGTAATACCCTATTTTGAGATCCTTTGTCCCTTTCTTCCTTGATCAGATGATCCACACAGTCTTTGTATGCATCATTGTAAGGAAGAAGACAGTTTTTGTTTAGAAAAGCAGCAACGTCGCTACAGGACTTTATGATTTTTGCGGATTCTTGGAGGAGTTGCTCTTTCTAGGAGTGGATAGATAAAATATCTCGGTCTCCTTACTCTCAATGTCTCCTTCTCGATGAATAATCTGGCTGTTTTAATCTCGTCTTCTTTATTTTGGATACTTTTCTGTACTGTTGGGTCAACTACCTAAACAAATTTTGAAAAAAAATGTGCTGTAACGTCTCGATTTTTGTGTTGTGTTTATATTTTTACAAAAAAAAGTTATAGAACATAGTCAAAGTGCACAACATTCTAAAAAAGAAAATATATATCACCTAGACCTGATTAATGGCCAAATTGTATATCATATATACTGTATACTGTATTACTTATTTTTTTTAAGTTTCATTCCCTTTTTTTTGAAGTTATATCATGTTTTTTATGCCGTAGAGTATATCTAAGGATCTTTCCAGAAATGGTAGAAAAAAAATAGAAAAGAAAATAGGAATGTAATATACGGAATATATGACATTCACGTATAAAGTATACCTACCATCTCCATATTTTTTACTAGAGTATATCTGATGTGCATGTGAGTCGTCCAGGGACATTCACAAGTTTTGCATTTCTCTATATTGTTGACTAGAGCCCAGCACTTTTGTAACCCAGTATGAGGGACTCTCTCAGCTTCAATACCATCCAATTCAATACATTTCTTATGACATTGAGTTTTGTAGATCGTCTCCATCGGAGCAGTTGGATTTTGAGAGAATCGCATATGCTCCACACATTTAGCCGCAGTGCAAACTGTGACAGGAAAGTCAATTGGTTTCGTAGAAACCACAACTTTATTCACGAAGACGTCTAACCAATGAATCTTTCACCTTCATGCGGTCTTCAATCTGATTAAAAAGTAAAGGAAGAGGTGGATAACTACCTCATTGATCTTGTCTTGAATCAACTGGCTATTGAGTAATTGGTTTCTGGCTATTTCGGCCAACGGACGAGCCATCGCAAGGATTACGGAGCGGATGTTATTGATGCTGAGAGTCTTGTTAACATCGTGGACCCTCAATTCGGAAATACGGGAGAAAAGTCTGGAAAATCATTCATTTGCTTTTAACTTCTTCTATATTTAAGGGCTGAATTTGAATTCCCCGGTGTTGTTACTAACTATGGATTTCAGGGAGTATACAAGAGGCACTTTTATAGATAAGAAGGGTTCTTAGAAATCCTTACCTGAAGGTCTCTTCCACAGATTTCACCCAGCTGCCATTGAAATTATCTTTCTCTTTTTCTGTAAACTTCGCTCCATGCATTAGAGCACATAAAAATCGGAAGCTCTCATTGTCAAAGGAGAAGAGAGTGTCCTGGTTGCATTCAATTTTTATTTTTCGTTCCTCTTTTAAGGTCTTCAGATAAGATTCCAAGGTGGGGAGAGTATCTCCCGGTGTGTAGAGAGTAGCTCTTGCATTGGTAAAACAGAAGAGTATATTTGTAGCTGCTGAGACATGGAGATGGGTCAACAGCTCGCTGATACAATAACGGAATGTGACTGTGAGCTTTGAGTCATTTGGCTTGAGGAGGATGCAGATAGCATTGATCTCTCTGGAAAAATAGAAAAAACCAAAAAGATCACTTGAAATCAGCCAAGAATGACAGAATCCTCTGGAAGTTTTCTTTTTCCTGTTGGACTCCTCTAACATTCCCAACTCCTGGGGTGTCAATGATTCGAATGACCTTCTGCTCCTCGCCGTAATTCCAAACAAATCTGTAGCATTTTGGATGCTGAAAAGAGGAGGTTAAATTTTTCTGGAAGAGATTTATTCTGGAAGAGGTTATCCGAAGTCCATACACTAAAAATAGTGTTGAATTTGAACTTCTTGGTGTTAGATAGATCAAAATTAGCCAAACGACGAATAGGTCTAAGACTTTTGGTGGAAGACTTCAAGAGGCAATCGTGAAATAAATGTCCTAACTATGGATAAAGAATATGTCCATGTCGACTGTGTTCTCATAGCTGTTCCCTTACTTGTGTGGAAGATTGTCCCGCTTCGTTCACCACGTCGGATCCATCCTCTGCTTGAATCGTCGAGCCACATCTGATTTCTGTCCTTTGATACTGCAAATCCCATATTCAAAGATAAAAAGATGCCTCACATTGTCATCAGTATAAGTGAAATACGACTTGATCAATATATCCACTCCCTTTTTCATCGCGTCGTACATTGTTGCGTGTTTTAAATAATTGGCCAACCCATTGATAAAAGTCGATTTGCCAACACCTGTTTCTCCCAAAAAGACGACTGTTAACTCTTTCGGCATTCTACAAACCCTATTTCCCTACGACAAAAGTTTTACTTTTTAAAAACCATCGGGTTAATTATTGGCAAAATGGATGGATCATCCATCTTCGTTCCACCGCCATCTTCTGTTGAGTTGAGTGGTGCTTTATGCATCAACGTGAACGTGAAGGCAGCAATCTGCCTTCCAATGCCTGGTAGTTCTTCCAATTTCTTTAATTGATCAAGAAGCTAAAATATCATGTTTGAATAGAAATTCTTACCTCTTCGTAACAAAGATCTTCTCGTTTCTTCGAGCCTAAATCAATTAACAGTTGTTGAATCTGAAATAAACGTTTTCGTTAGACTAACTTCTACCTTTTTGTCATACATTTCTTCCAGTGTCTTCGCTTCATAATAGAGCTGTGAGCATTTGTTGTAAACAGTGTATTTCGTCTCCTAAATGAATGTATTCTATTTTATTTTTAACTCCTTACCTCGTATTGAATAAGGGAAGTCAAAGTGTCTTTGAAATAATCCTTCGGTCCTTTATTCCGCAACAAAAATACACTGACCTCTGCCAAGAAATTCCAAAGAGCCGTGCCCTGTTCAACCAATGTTTTGTGATCATTTTCAAGTTTTTCTAAATGCTCAGCTGCTTTTTGTTTATTTTCATCAGTAATTGAACCATCTTCATCCATTTTTCGCGCCTGGTTAAATTTAAAAGCTTTTGCTATTTCTTACTTCATCTATTTCTCTTGTAATACCAGCCATTTGTTGCAAAAATCTTACGACAATGTCACCCAGGTTTTTTTGAGTATTACTGAAGAAATTGACATCTTCGCAGATAAGGTTTCTAATGAATCAAGTGTCAGATTGAAATAAACTCACTCTGTACTCATATTGTTGTAAGTTGGTCAGAGGAATGTTTTTTATCAGAAGCCATGGGTTAATCTTCTCCTTTTCAATTTCTCACTATTATCGATTTCCTTTTCCACTGTTACTGTTTGTGCTCCCCTATAAGTTGACCTAGTTCTATTGCTTCTTTATTATTTTCTTCAATCATAAAGTCTCATAAAGTCTGCGATAAGTTGTATTTTATTTTTAGTACAATAAATGTATCCAAAAAAGTGTTCGCTTATGCAATTCAAATTAAACCAAATAAAAAAATGATGCTTCGGATCGGCGATTTCGAAGTTCTTGTTGTTAAAACTACCCCAATCATTAGTTCTATGAGAAACTTGATGAAGAACTGTCTCTTTTCGCTGAAATTCATCATTTTATCTATGTGTTGAGTTTGTTTTTTTAAAAACTCATCTCAAAAATAATATAAACTGATTAGAAGCGTAATGATTCAATCTTTAAATATTCCTAAGAACAATAATCGTACGATTCCAATGCAAAACAGTGTGTTCACGTCGACATCAATGAAGAAAGTCAAATTTAAATAATCATTGTGACTTGATCAATGAATACTTGATAGGACGAATATTATATGTGGAATAATTTCTATACTTTAGTTTTTAAATTCAACTCAATAATGTCTATAATTGTCGAGATTAAAATATGCATCTCATAACTTAATCTTCCAGTGAAAATGAAAATATTGAGTAGAAAATTATAATAATGTATTGTTTTTCTAGATCGTTTAGTTTAACAAGCAGAGGAGAAAAGCATATTCGTAACTATGTGCCTGCAACTGCCTCTGTTAAGAACAACTTTTGACAAATTTAAGAAGAACACTTTATTCCATTTCTCGTTATTAATTATTCGGATAATTAGCCGGCCGAAGATACATCCAGGCATCTCCTATGGGGCTTCCATCCCATCGAAGATAACTACTTTTATCTGCGTTGCTTGGTGGATTTGCACAGTCTGGTCGCATCTAAAATTCTCATTCTCTGGACATATTCGTTTAACTAACTCCATTCAAATCGGCAGTACCACATAGATCCTCTGTATTGTACCAAAATCCAGTGTTCTTGAATTTCATGGCGCATTGGATAGAGTCGATTTCTGTGTCGAAAGCGTTGAAAATTGGCCCTATTTGTTTAGAATCCCAGGAAATCCAACCATCATCATACTCATCACATGGCTTTAACACTTTTCAATTTTTGAGAGGCAAACCTCAGGAATATAGACAGCATAGCTGTTATTCGCGTCTAAAACTTTGAAATGTGGATAGGTACAATCATCAATATTAGCAGAGAGAGAACCCTTACTGCAACGGGTAATAAGGACCAAGAGGCTGAAAACAATAAGAAAATCGAATTCCTCGATGTTAGATTGGCCAAGAACGACAAAAAGCTAAAAAATTACCTGGTATCTTGAACATTTGTCATCACATTAAGAGCATTTAATCCTATCCATGAATTCGTCAATCCCTGGCCGAAACCGGTTTGATAATCGGCAAAAGTCTTGTTAACATTGATGCTGCCATTATCGTGAGACATCAAAGTCCACCCTCCACCTTCTGAAATGATTGTTTGTTCTCAAAAAAAAATGTTTTGAGAGAAAAGGAAAATTTTGTTGTTTAGCAGACTCTAACGAGTCGAAAAAGTTGAATTTTAAGCAGAAAATAAAGGAGAAAAAAGAAATGAATAATATTGAGGAATATTTTTTGATGTTTAACCGTTATATTCTGTTTGTTTAAAACAACAGTTCACCGTTCGCATAAACGTAAAATTATCAAAAAAATTTTATCCATCAAAAACTTACGTGTATCCATATCACAATACACCCGATAAGGTGCATAGGGTGGAAGTCCATTAATTGACTCCGGTAGATTAATATTATACGACCCAGTGGCTGTATAATTCCAATAGGTCTTCAAATCAGCGCAATTTCTCGTCGGTTTGTAGTCCTGACAGTCTCGTCCGACTTGATATCCGAGACAAGTACAGTTATAAGATCCCCATGTGTTTTGACAGGTACCGTATCCCTTGTTAACACCGCAGGTATTCGAGTCTAGACATTCATTGATGTCGGTGCAATTGAAGCCGTCTCCTGTAAAGCCAGAATCACAAGTACATGCCATGTTGTGATTGGTATTGGTGGAGCATTCACCCCATGGGGAGCAAGAAACCGAAGTGCTATTGTAGGTTCCATTAGTACAGGTAGCAGCGACGGTACAGTTATTGTCCAGCCATGGAGTATTTCCATGAATATTTCCAGCAGGGTCCTCACAACCGCATTCCTGGATTGGAACGCAGGTCAACTGGGAAGTGATGAAATTATTGATCACGTAGCCATAGTTACATTCACAGCCATCAACGCAACCTGAAAGGCGGTTACTAAATAAGATAAAGAAATTAATTCCAAATTTTTGTATATACCATCGTATGAAAAAGTGTACGCACCGTGATTGCACATAGAGGGAGCATCGTGATCGGAGCAGGTAGCCGGGCAAGACGACACACATGGATTGTAGGTCGAGTGTGGAGCACAATTTGGAAGACATCCTGTATCACTTCTCCAATTTCCAGGATTTGTATCTAAGAAATTTTTCAGAACATTCAAAAACATCCCTTACTGGGCAACATTGCTTGACAAGACTGTACGAAGCCGTACATGGAGCTACATTTTATTTGACTGGATGGCTGAAGACAGGTAGATATTAAAAAAAACTTAAAACAACAACCTGGTGACAATAATCATAGACACATCCATCGTAGAGATTTTGAATTGTTGCGTTGCCCATTCCTTGACACATTGCAAAAATACCGACTCCATTCGAGGCATCGAGAATTGGTTTACATACTGCGATAGCTGCAGTGGGATCCTGAAATTTTTTATTGGAATATGCATCCTAGGATAAAGTTGAATATTGAATTCGTTTTTCGCGATATCAATGTGAATGGTCGAAATGGGTCAAAGCAGCTGGCTACTTACACAATTCGTATTGTTCACCAAAATAGATCCAGGAATACAATTTGGACTTCCAGAGGTGTAGAAGAAATCTTGGACGATCCATGTATCTTCAGCATCATTTAATTGTAGAGCTTGAGGCGACGAGGATGGCATTGATTTTGACGGGACAGGATAGACCGTACCATTGCGATATTTTACGTCATCCTGCCAATTGTTATCGATATTTCCAGCCAAGCCACAAAGGGTATCAACTCCGTAGAATTCCGGCACGTCTGGGACCTGAAAATGTATTGGTATAATCTTAAAAAAATATAATAAAAAAAATAAAATGTGACCATTTTAAGCGAAAACAGCCAATTATTGTCAACAATTTGTTGGCTTCGTATTTTTTACTATCAATGCAAAATTCCAATATACCTGCAAATAGGCATAAGTTGTGTCTTCAAAAATGTTGTAATATCATTCTTATAATTATAAAAAATTCAAAAGTAGAATTTTGCAGGAGAAAAACTTACGGAGATACAGAATTGAGAGGAGTACAGAGTGACAGTAACTAGCTGATCCGATGTGGCTGACATTGTTCCTCCGATAAAGTTCAGTGTAATTTTTGGCTGAGTAGTTGAGGGCCAATAGAACGGATAACCAACGCGAACTTGATTGAAATACATTGTTGATTTTGAGCGGTCGAAGTGAATCTTAAATAGTCTCAGGTTTAAAGATAGTACAAACCATCTGTCCGTACATTTGTATATCCAGCTCGGAGATAACTGATACACTAAAAAGTGAAGGATAAATAAATTGTGGGAGAAACAAACTGGCTTCCACTAGCCGCAAGTTCCGTCTTCTGAACGACTGAATAGTTATCATACCCTCCAGTGAGACCGGTACATGGTTGTGAGTAGACAGTTGGACAAGTTCCTGAAATTTGAAAAATATTTTGAGATTGTTTCCCAAGCTCCAATGGTTCGGGAGGGAATTCGGTTGAGCCGGATTACTATAAAACTTATGCCCAACGGCAACATTGAGCGTTGAATTTGAATTGTTTGGTATTAGGTTGACCAGGTTTATTAAAAATGACTAGGTCAGCAAGTAAAACATACCCATATAGTCGAAATTTAGACTATCAAAAGTCGTGTAGTGAGGATCTCCAGAAGCACAAGAGGTCCTTACTCTACCAGTACATCCTTGATATGGGTCGCCACTGTATCCCAATTTACAGGTGCAGCCTGTTAATTGAGTACCCTATTTCTAACTATCGCACTTATTTGATGGTTTGAAACTGAACAAGTGGCATTGGAACCACAAGAGGTGGGAAGACATTTCACTTCAGTCTCGCAATGGTCACCAGCGTAGTTGCCAAGACATTGACAGCTGGAAATTGATATTTTCAGAATTCGGTTGGCTTACTAATAACTATGCCATGGATCCTTAGGATCGACTTGACAAGTTCCTCCATTCAAACAGGGCTCAGAATTACAAATATTACAGGTAAGAGCAGAGTCGGTGGAAGTGAAGAAAGATGTTCTTACACTCGTTCTCTGAATTTATTTTCATTCTATAGAAAAATTTATCATCTCACTTTATTAAGTCCACGGTGAATTTCATCCATTTCAGCTTTATATCTTCCAACAACCGCAATGAGATCTTCTTTCGACATACAATCCATTCCATCGCATTGTTCACT
The DNA here is from genome assembly GCA_932521415.1 of Oscheius sp. DF5120. NCBI lineage: Eukaryota > Metazoa > Nematoda > Chromadorea > Rhabditida > Rhabditidae > Oscheius > Oscheius sp. DF5120. Next base: position 7,224,906 of record OW051461.1, read on the forward strand.
GAAATTAGAAATTTGCAAATAAATAAAACATAAAAATCGCTACTAAAATACTATTTTATTTTGCACTGCAAAGTTGCTGTTTTCTTCCTACATTTTTTTGCAAATTGATTGATTACATAACAATTTGAGCAAAACTATAATGGATTGTTTATTGACAAATTGTGTGTAGCCGTGATATACAAAATACTTTCTTATTTTCTTCCCACAATATTTCCAAAAAATTACTTAACTCTCTAGAAAACTCACAAGTTTGCCTGTGTCGACAGGGGTAGGGCCAGGAGCAGGAAAAGATAACTCCACATTTTTCCTAAGAGTATCCTATCTCGAAATCCCCTACCATTTATACGGTACTGATAAAACTATAAACAGCAATGACTGTACTCATAAATCATTGCTGTGACTGTAAAACATGAAGATTATTACGTAGGAGCAAGTGTTTTTCAATGAAATTGGTAACATTAGAGTTGTGAAAAAAAGACTGTTGTTGCACAAAATACGTTCATCACAAAACAGCTTAATATTATTTCCCCCCTATAATTTTTCCTTTTGAATAGCGAAATTCAACTTTTTAACTAGGTTATTTGGTTGTCTAGGTACGTATTTGTTTTCAAAACCGTGAAATATACGGTTTTGTGTTGTGTCATATTTTATATCTAATGGTTTATCTTTTGACAAATGCTTTTTTGAATAAATGTACAGTCACTAATACGTGGCAGGAATAAAAGATAACCTGAATAATAACCTACAAGGATAAACATGGTATGGATAGAAGAAATATAGTAGAGTAAAATCCTTAAAACTCATTCTCTTAACTCCCTATTACCGGGGAACTATCTTCGACGGCTAGCTCAACATCATTAGGGAGTTAATAATCTCCTCGTCAAATATCCTTTCAGTTGCAGGGTGTTTTTTTTGTTGTAATATGTAGCTTAAGTCAACTGGAAATCAGCTTGCTCTTGTAATTACTTCCATATTAGATTTATACATTGATCATGTATCCGATTTGTTAATATGGGGAGCAAAAGACAAGGTGTGCTCACCTCAGAAATTGCATTCCATCTAAAGGGCAGCTACATTGTCTTGGGTCCTTATTATTATAAGTTGAATTAATAATATTTAAGAATACCGATTTTATCTGTGAGAAGTTGAATGCTTTCGAGATTAACCATAGAGAAGCTATCAGCGTTTTCATTTTTAATTGACATTTCGTAGAATCCTATGCTTTCCATGGAAACATCTTCGTTACAACTTTTATTAAGTATAGAAGGTTTTCTATATTTTGACCAGATTTACTATGATAACTCATATAAATTGGATTAATAATTTTGAATTGAACTTACTGAAAAATGTACTAATTGCTGTCCCCTCCCCCTCTCCACCATTTTCATCAAAGCTTACTACACATCTATTAAGCTGCAAATTTTCAATAAAATTGGTTGAATAAGAAATTGTGGAATCATTATCAAAATTTGCATGCGACTCTTTGTATCGGAGTTCAGCAATGTCGACATATTCAAACTCTCGGGAGGATTCTTTTGAACATTATCAATTTTTTACTACTCCTTTTAAACGACCCTCATACCTCCTTCTCATTACGCGCCTATTGCCTCACCTCGTTGTGCTATCTTGACCAAATACGGCAAGTGGAGAGCGGCAAAGACAAGAACAAATAGCTGTGACCTGAGAGAGAAGAAACAGACAGAGATATATATGCTGTATATGATCCCATTTTCCTTTCCTGACAGTCTTCTGATCCGCGAAAAAATGCCACATCTGGCAGTAGAATTTGAGTGATGCCGACAAAAGAAAAGGATATCGGGTAACCGGATTACGGTAATGTCGGGATGGATGATTGATTAGGGCGTTACAAGTGGCTTTTGAAGAAGGGAGAAGAACCGCTTTTTGAGCAGAGCCGACGTTTTGTGTAATAACAGTCCGGCTGAATGATGTTGCATAAGCAACGTCCAACAAAGTTGTCCAACAAAAAACATGAAAAGGTCCATTTCTGGTGTGAATTAAAAATGGCTTTAGGGTTTATGTACTACAATCGGATAGATCTTTTTCTGTTGAATCTTTTAAACTAACGTTTCCCAGATTGCTAAAAAAAAGTTTGTGGAGTATTTTATGTCCAATTGTTCCTCTACAAATGCAATATCACAATTGCACACAAAACATATTCATTTCTTTCTCATTTTTTCAGTTGAAATTTTACAGTATTCCTCATTTTCTACCTTCCCGTTGTCTTCCCGCCTGATGAGGTCACTGACCCGAGTGTCATTCCTCCGGCTGTATTGTTTGTAATCACTCACTCGGTGGGTTAATCGCATGCAGATGTACTCTACGCATCCCATTACCTACTATATTGCCTCGAGTTCCGGAGCACATTGTGCTCAAAGAACGAGGTCAGATAGAGGAGGAGGGATCACAGGCTTTTTTGAAGACAACAGGGAAATATGATATCTAGAGCTTTTACAGTATCATATATACATTCCGAAAGCAAAAGTTATCTAACCGTTGCGTTTGTGCAACAAACATTAGTAATAGTTCAATGATACACACAACGGTAAGACAACATAACAAAATTGTCATCTGTCATCGAAAGTCATCTTTATGGAATTTTTTGAATTACAAAATGGCTCAGCAGACTCGAGTAACCAGCCAAAAATAAGTTTTTTTTTCAGATGAAAATTACAACAAAATTTTTGAGAAACATCTTTTGGATGCAATCCTAATGTTGCATTTGTTCAATAACCCGGATTTTGTTTGCATAAACAGTTACATTTTATAGCCAGAAAAAAAAAGAAATGACTTAGTTATCAAGATGTTTATATCTCCTGTTTCTCTTACCGAAATTTGTTTACTTCTTTCTCCCATTACCTCCACCCTCCCTAACTCTCGGAGCGATTGTATAAACTGAAACCGACTGCCAGCTGTGCAGCAGACGGTCAGCACGTGTGATGGTGGAAAGAAGGAGAGACAAAAGAATCACTGTCCCCCATGGGGGAAATCATTTCGCTCTACTGAGCATATCTCAAAGAGGAAAAAAATTAGTGAACGTAAAGAGTATACCTTGACATGCTGTTCTCCATGATCTTGACGTTCTAATGTGTTTTTGAAAGGGGAGAATACAAGCGGAAACAGCTATTTTTTTGGTTCATTTGCTCGTTAGAAATTGCTTCATTTTTATGCTAACTGCTCAAACATCCCAATTTTGAATGAATTTCCAAAATTAATTATATATTAATAATTGTTTACTAGTGTCTTGCAAGTTTTAAAACTGAATTTTAAAACATGTAATTTGGTTGAAAATTGGTAAGAAAACATCATTTTTCACTGTGAAGCTTATTTTAACTGTTCAGATGTAATGACGCAGTACCCATGCTACAAAGTTTTAATCTTTTACGCCCAGGTTCGATTTTCGCGATGAAGCAAATATTTCTTTTTTCCTTTCTTTTTAATGTCAAAATTTCAACATTTTTACTGTTTCTAGCCCATCTTCTACAAACCCTCCTCAATCGTTTATTTGAACAAATCGTCTCTCCTCGGAAGTGTTCTAGCAGTATTACCTAATTGCTGCTCTCTCACCGACCTGCCGACAGTTGCGCAAGGGTGGTCCGCTCTGTGCTCCGGCCAGGGCGGGGCATTTGGGGTCACCGGGGGTCAGCCAGCCTGTTGCCCCGTTGTGTTGCGCTCTGCTGCTTTTTTATGTCCTCTTCGGCCTGCAAAAAATAGGATTTTTTTTAGGAAGGAGATGGATCTACAAGCAGCTCTGGCATGTCTTCTTCGACCTGGAATGACAGCTGGATTCCATCATCTGCTAACTTTACCTAGCTTGGAACAGCCAATGCTTCCTATAGCATCTCAGCTTTCGGATCAGGCTCTCAGTCCAAAAAAGGTAGGGATTTTTAGAAATTTTTATCTCAAAACGTCTTTCTTCGGCACCAATTTTTAGCTAACTAACTTGTCTAACTTTTTGTTTGCAATTGTGATGTTGGATTTATGTAACTCGGGATGGGAATGGCTGTTGTTGCACAAACATGACAGTTAGACAACACCAAAACTTTTAATTGGCTATATTTTGTCTCTAAAGTTCTAAAGTTCCAATTTTCCCACAAAAAATTTTTTCTCAAAAATCTCATTCCAGGCTCGTCTCGAGGATTCATCCTCCCCTCTCTCTTCATCTACCGTTTCCTCCAGTCAAATTTCCACCTCTCCAGTGGCTTCTCCACGTCGAAAATTGCCTCAACCCATTCCAGACGAGAAAAAAGTGAGTCCCGGAATTTTGAATCTCGGTGCTCACTAATTGTCCTTCTATCTCGGGTCACAGACCAACTGTTGCCTGCCGCCGCCACGCAGGTCTGTCCCATTATTCAACCAGTACCGTAATTACCGCGCTCTCTCTGTCTTGCTGCCCTCACGATTTTGGAGAGCCTTTAATCCTTTTGTGCTCCAACAGCAGCGATGATGAGAGCGTGGAAAATTAAGCGCAAGAGATCTCTAAGAGAGTATCTTTTTTTTAATACGAATTAGCAGATTGCACAATCAAATAATGAAAATATTGTTAAAGATTTATCCAGATCCAGAAAATTACTTCTTCAAACTGATGGACTTCAATGTTAATGTGTTCCAAAACCATTAATCAGATCTTTTTTGACACAATTTTGGGCTTCCTTGCTAAACGAATTAAAACTGAGAAAATCGAATTCAGCTTTAAAATAATCCTGACAGTAAGGCGATCCTCCACCATCTTCTGGCCCTTATAAATAATTCCTTGAATAATTTTTTTGACAAACCAACAGCTGACGGTTACGTCTCGCCAATATCTATTACACGCGCGTCTTCTTCTCATTGCGGCATCCACCTGACGAGGTCACCACGCCAAAGTCAAAGAAGAACAACTGACCGGGAGGGTATTGTAAGGAATCGAGCGACCAGCTGTTTCTTCTATCAGATGCGCCGGCTCTCATTACAAGAAGCTCCAGAGGTGTCATTCGCCGTCTTCCCTTTTTTCTTACCGTAATTTGAGAACGGGGACTGTGTGTTTGATGAGGAGATGTGTATTGACATAACCTGGAGAGAGAGAGGAAAGAGGAAGCAGATAAGGACGGTGACTAATTGAGAGAAGATTATTAATGGACAAATGGGTTGTTAGAAATGAGTTTTAGTGGCTAAAAAAAGTTGTTTTGTCTAACTGTCACGTTTGTGCAACAATAATTAGACGCTTCACCAATAGTTCATTAAATTCAAAAAATAAACTCCATTTTTTTCAGGACATGGCCTACTACGAGCGACGAAAGAAAAACAATGATGCAGCGAAAAGAAGCCGAGATTTGAGGCGACAAAAAGAGGAGGCAACATTGATGAGAGCTTCCCAACTAGAACAGGAAAATGCTCAATTGAGGGGACAGGTAGGGTGATTTTTTCATTTTTGAGTTCCAATAGCAAAACTATTTTTCTATCTTTGAATTTTTGCTAGCAAGCGAAATCAGTTAGACAGTTTAAACAATTTTGTTATCATTTATGCAAAAACGATGCTTCTAGTTTAAAGAAATCAATAAACAACCAAGATCGCTACATATTGCTCACAAAAATCTAAAAAACAAATTTCAGCTGGCATTGATGAAGGCAGAAATGGCTAATATTCAATTACTCCTCATTGGTAGAGCTATTTCTTCAACTCCTCAAACGAAATCTGAGGACCTTTCCGTTTAATTTTTTATTTATTTATTTGATCTGTTATGTTTTTATCGCCGAGTATGGTTACAAGCTTTAGTCACGTGTACAGGCCCCCCGACGACTTTGTTTTTCGGGACGCGAAACAGACGGTGTTGTACAAAATTTTTGTGCAGTACACGCTGGAGGCATCATTTTGGTATCAGCCTGTTTAACTTTTTATGAAAATTATCACAAATTAGTGCAAAAAGTTGTAAAATACTTAACAACAAAGCAAATTCCGGCTGATTCCGAAAGTCGTCCAGCTCTGGTGTACTGTCTAATTGTTATTGCACAAGCGCAACAATTTACAGTCGGTATTGCACACAAAGACTTTCAATAGAGCTGTCTTTGTGTAACGGTTGTGCAACACCCGTTAGTTTAACCGACAGTCGTCCTCCCTACCCCCCATCCAACGTGTTTTGAACCTGCATTTATCGACGGGTTCTATTCTTTTGTGTTCTATTCAATAAAGACTTCCAATGATTTACAATTTGTGGCAGGTGTGCGGCACATCAAACACATGCCACTATGCTAATTAGGTGATTTTTAGGTTGAAAAGAAACAGCTGGACGGTGGCGGATTTGGGGTCATCATTGACAGGAAATATTGCAGCTAATCGAGAATCCATTGTGAATTAAAAAAAAAAAGATGTCTTCAAGGGATAGTCTCATTACTTTGAATTGTGAGGAACTAGGGTAGTTCAGCACTCGCAGTGCATCTACTGGGAATAGGAAACTTTTTATAGAACAAGCTGGCTTTTCTTTTCTGTGTATAAATCTTTATTAGACAAAAATAATGATAAAAAACTGATTATTACAATCTGGAAATTATACGTTATATTTGGTACACTGCGACTTCTGCCCTGAAATTTGCAGTATGACGGTAAATTGTATATCACATACTGTATACTGTATTACTTATTTTCTTTTAAATTTTTTTCTTTTTTTCGCAGTTTTATCAGATTTTTTTTGTGTCGTACAGCATATATTGGGGTTTGCCTTTTTAAAAAAGGGAAAAAAATTAAAACAAAAATAGGTACGTGATAGAACATACAGTATACAGTATGTGATATACAAGTATCTGCAGTATGTGTAGTATGTAATATACAAATTCGCCCAGTATGACTGATGATAGACTGTATCAGCCGAAGGTAAAGAAAAGCTAGCTAATAAGTATGATCTATATACCGTATACCAACGGAATTACGAGAAGAATAATGATACGGTACTCATCTGGATATTTTAGGATTTAAGTTTTGTTATATTTTTAAATTTTATGAATTAAAAGATCGATTTTTTGAAATATATAAAACTTACGACACGCCACTATTCACTAGAAATATTAATACAAAAGGTATGGAACCTGTCAAACAATCATCAGTTGATAATGATTCTAATTTCACTGAACATTGTTTTTGTTGTTGTTACTATTTGTTTAATATTTTTGTAAAACTTCCAATTAAAAGCAAAAAATTCTGACGAGAGTGGGATTCGAACCCACGCCCCCGAAGAGACTGGTGCCTTAAACCAGCGCCTTAGACCGCTCGGCCATCTCGCCATGTTTCAGCGGTTAATTTAAGTACTAGATATACGGAGATTATTTCACAAATCAAAAATGATTTAATTCGTAGAGCTAAAAGGGAATTTATCAGCTTATATTGTATGAAGAATGTTTTTCTATGGACGAGCATATGGACGAAATTAAGAACCACTACGGTATGCAACTTTCGTGGCTGTGGAAACTGAGTGAAAGATTCCCATGTTTGACTGTTGAAGGTTTTTACTATTCTACTACTGAAGAGGAAGGTTGATCATTGATCTCGCCACCAAAAAAGAGTATACATCTTGTTTTTTTTTTTGACATGTTCCTAACCGCTGAAAAAACACATCTATATTTATTCAATGAGTGTATCCATTCTTTTTTTACGATTGAGGCTTACAGAAATCAGAAAAATGTCAAATACTTCCATAGAATTCAAAAAGTTTTTTATTTGTTATGCCGACTATTACTTCATACATATCTACTAACTTTTTCCATACCCTTTGATAATACCTGCGTGGGCTTGGATGCCATTAGCCGCCCAGAAAAAAGGAAATGAAGAGCAGATGTTTACGGAATTCCTCATCAAGTTTTGACAAACAGAGGTACAACGCAGTCAAGTGAACAAAGTTAATAATTATAGGAGCACCCTCCTTTTTCACTGATCGCGTCATGCGCCACGAGGCATGTTGCTAGCATGGTACTCACTGCCTCAGAAAAGAGTATCGTGTATTATAGCAAATTGTATATCACATATTATATACTGTGTTTTATATCACGTATTTATTTTTATTTTATTTCAAATTTTTTCTATCTTTTTATTTTTAGTAAGATAACCCCTAGATATATTGGACGACACAAAAAAAACCTGAAAAAACTGATTAAAAGTAAACGAAACTCCTTTAGTTTATGACGAATATGCTTCTTCAAAAATAACAAAATTTAACTGGATTACAGCTTTTTTTTTTTGGAAGTACTGCCAAATCATTTGATTTTTTATGTTTTTGAATATTCTCGTCATTATATCAAGTATTCTCACGCGATAATCTTGAAACATCACCCTATTAGAAATAGAATCACCTGTTGTCCTTTGCAGTACATTAATTAGCAGAAATAGAAACAGCCAATAGAATAAAAAAAAGAGGATGTCAGCAGTAAGTAGATTTTAAGTTGGAACTATGAGGTTTTTACTCCGACAAGTATGACCCCATAAATTTTCGGAGTGAAACTTCCGGAAAATTTGAAAAAAAAAAACAACAATGAAGAAATAAAAAATCGCAGATGATGCAAGATGCAGTTTATTTATGGTAGAAGTTGGCAAAAAAATAAAAACCGCGTTTATTATTTGTATTGTAGAATGAATATTGTAAGCAACAGCGTTCTGTAGTAGTATCATGCTTTGCTACCTCCTCTTCTGGTTGGACGCGGAGTGGCTGTTTTCTGAGATTTTTACACCTTCCATCTCCCGACTGACCGGGGCGATCCTTAGTATACTACTCTTTTTCTCCTCTTTCTGAAATCGCCTTTTTACCAAATTGTCCTCACCCCACTATGTCCTTCCATTTGAATTATTACAGCTAGAATTATCAAAGGATCAGGGTTGTGAGATCTATTCAAGAATTATCCAGATGGTTTGCTCCGTAGAAAAGAAGGTGAAAATCGCAAAAATGAATATTCGCATTTCTGTAATGCTTTAGTTGTATAACTTACAGTTCGACACTTCACACATGTACCGTAGCCCCCCCCCCCCCCCCCACCATGTCCGAAAACTATTTTCTCTCGGAAATCCTCTCTCATTCCGCTTTAATTCATCTCTCCCTCTCAGTTCAACGGGCTTGTTTTTTTAAAGAATTCCCTTCCATTCCCACGATGGCTGGCCCTGTGGTTCCCTCCCTCGGTGAGGGAGTGTGGGGGTGGGTGGCCGCCCGCCCGCATCGATCGCACATTTGACTCGTTCTCAATATTCAGTCGCTTTTCGTCGCCGGGCCAATTATTCCATTGCCGTGTTTTTTTTTGGTAGAGGTAGGATACCACTGGGAAGACAATTTTAAAATTTTTGAATTTTGTTTGAAATTTCTATTCCTTTTCTGGTTTTTTTTTCGTTTTTCTGCCATGTTTATTTTACATTTGAAAAAGTTTTATTTCTTTATTTTAAATACTAAATATTTCATTTTCCTGAATTTTTCTAGACTTCAAAAATGCGCAATAAAATAACATTTTAAACTTAAAAAAAAATTAATTTTCAGTAAATTGAATTTTTATTTCAATTTTCTGAAGAATACCTGTATTTTCTCTTTTTTGTCAACATTTTATCAAACGATGTAGATAGAAAAAAAAAGTTTTTAACCAAATGTCAATTTTTGTGTGATTTTTGGATATTTTCCATCTAAAAATTCAAATCCCATTTTTTCCATCCTCTGCTTTACCACTCATTTCATTTTCTTTCGTATTGAGTGAAGCATTCATCACTTCATTTTTTTAATCTTGGACGTCCATTTATTTGCTATAGGCGTTTTAGAGCGGAAGAAGAGAGACTTTACTCTAAAAAATGTTGAAAAAATTTTCGTAGTTGCTGCAAAAAAAGCAATATCATATTTTTACGTGCTCAATTGACTTGCTAAAATCTATTGAAATCATTAAAAAATTTTTTTTTGAAATTCTGAAAAAATAATTTCCGGGAAAAATGTCACAACACGTGATCTTTCTCTGCGCATTTACTTTTCTCGGCCTAATCAGGTAGAAGAAGTCTGTCTGATGCATAAATGAAAATGGCTGCGATATGTATCATAAGCAACCGAGGACAGAATGTATTCTAAATGGTTTTTATGAATTTTTTTAAAGGGACTGTTTTAAGGTTATTTTTGAGAGAAGTATTTTGTGTTATATTGTGATGTTGCGTTTTTTGACACCATCTGAACAGTTATTTCACTAATATGACGGTGAGACAACATGACAATATTCTCATTGGCAGTAGGATTTTTTCTTTTAGCAAAGTTTTGTATTATAAAATTATATATACATTTTTAGCTCATTTTTAGGATAATACAGATTAATTTCATAAAACTCGGATTATTCGCTATACCCTCCCTATTTATCCCCCTCCCTATGTTTTTCCTCTCGGCATAATTGAGTTTTTTTCCTGGCGGGGGAGAACCGATCTCTGAATAGGCAGCTATTAACTACTGATGATATCCTGCTACCTGAATGAAGAATTCACCTACCCATTCACCAGGAACTAAATACTAGGTAAATAAAAAATGACGAAAAAGGGTCGCCATAGAATAAACAAGAAGAAAATGAGAGGTGAAGTATCGAACTGTAGACAAGCAATAATTATCGTTCACGGTTGCAATATACAGTTATCTATTTTTGCATTATTGTTTGCTCAATAGTCAACTTTTATATAATCAATCTACTTGCAAAAAGTTGCAGAATAGTGCGAAATATACCAAGAAAATAACTCTTTGTAAAATTTTTACGTTGACTTTAAAAATATAAACTTAAAATTTAAAGAATTTGAGAAAAAATATGGATTTACATATATTATATCCAATTATTAGATTTTACTGAACAATTTCTAATACAAAATGGTGTTCGAGACATTTTTTTCTGACACAATTTTTCTATTCGAATGATTCCTGTTTATCATTCATCAGACGTTTTTATTTTTCTACCTTTTTGCTTTAGTTTCAAAAGCATAAAAAGTAATTCTACCGTGGAAATTCTACACAAACATCCGTTTATTTTCTGATGTAATGATCTGATGAAGCGAAAAATTTTTATGAAAAACTCAATTTCCCTCGATAGTCACTTCTTACTCAGGCACTTCGATCTTCTGCCGTGTCATGCTCTTATTATCAATTCTGGTCTGTTCTCCCTCTCTTTTTCTTATGCATAGAAAAACATGATTGCCCCCTTATTAATTTTTAAAAATGGAATGAACTAAGAAAGGGGATAGAAAACTCCAGGATGGAGCAATATCAATTTTGTCTATCTGTCTGTAACCGACTGGAAGATGTTTTTTAAGAGTCGATGCGCAGCTGGCTTAAGTTTTGACAATGATTCGACATTTTCTTATTCTTCAACCGATCTTTTTTGAAATTTTCAGGTTAATTGGTAGGTAGTCAAAATTTTGGCCTCTGAAATGTTTTCCTGGGCTTGTTCAGCCAAAGCAATATTGTCTTTTTCTATTTGTTTTTCTCTCGATTCGGATGAAAAAGCCGGAAAAAAATATGACATGATGCATTTTTTGCCGAATTATGGATGAGTTGAATCTCGCTCAGAAAAACACCTAGATGACTGAAATTTTAATCAGTAATAGCTGTTATCCATTTCTACATTAAAAATATTTATATTGCAAAACATCAAGCAGATCTGTTGTAAGATAAGGAAATGGCAAACAAATTAAGTTATTCTTAATGTTTAATCATATCGTAATGTACGTAAACACGCTCCAACATTTGGGAGTTCACATCACCTGTTTTCACTATTTAAATCCTTCTCGGTGGATTTGCAAATGAGTAGTGAGATTAATCGAGTTTTATTCTTTACCATTTTTTAAGGGAGGCATTTTCAAGGATTTCCAATTCAACAGCAACATAGACTTTTATAAATTTTGATTGAAATTCGTGAGACATATGACTACTTTGAAAAAAAAATGTCACCATCAAATCACCCGATAACTCAACATTTTCAATTTCCTTCTTCGGAGCAGGTGATAATCGTGTGACTTATCTCCTCCTCCCCCTGGTTGTCATGGCTCCATTCCCACTCACACATGCGTGTGGGAGGTCGTTAGGACGCCTAAGGTGTGGTCTCTTCTCCGATAAGGGGGCAATCCATCAAAAACCTGCCACATTTTGCGGGGAATAAAGAAGACTATTTCTCCTTCTACGTAATACCCTTTTAATCAAAGAGAGATTAGACACCCACCAGATTCATTTATTCCTTTCTATAAACTTTGATCGCAAAGCAAAGCAAAGGTTGGCAGTCTTCTCTTTTTTTCTGTTGAAAAAGTCTTTTATCAAACTTTCCGGACGCCATTTTAATTTTAACCGATTTAAAAAAAATTTTTTTTGGAATCAAAACAGTCCTTTTCCCCACATCAACAAGTCCGTTTTTTTTCCTTTTAATTAGAGGAAACTATAAAATTAAAATGTATTCGTTACCGCTGGTAAAAAAACTGATGAATACTTATAAATATCCCACCGTATCTAAGGTAATTTTTTATTATTAATGTCTGACAAGGACAATTATTGCGGCCAATAGGGAAACATTTTGCAGAAAAAAAGAAAAAAAAAAGAAAATTCCAAGTTACAATTATCGGCATAGGTACGTAATTATTAATTGCATTTTCTTGGAAACGAATAAAAATTCATGTTTTCTTCAAAAATTTACATTTCCATCAGATTCTTTCAATAGGCTTTTAAAAGTTTATCGTCTAAAGACGCTCTATCAGATAATGTACTCCAACTCGCAGATCAGAACACGATCTGTCCTCTTTATTTTTATCAGCATATCATCATTTCAAAGTTCTAGAATCATTTATATCCTTTCACTGTGACCAAAAATCATTTCTAAAGCCTCGGTTGACGCCGTATTTATATTTAGCTCATACGTCCGGAGTGCCTCTTGTCTTGTTTAACTAAATTCTCTCTCATTTTTCAATAAAATCTTAACTCGACAGGTTAGGGTTTTTTTTTCACCTGTTTTCATCACTTTCTCCGTAAACCTGATTTGCAAATGAGTCGTGGGATTAATCGAATTGGGTGATCCAACGCACACAAGCGGGCTGAGTGTGGGTGTTTTCAAATCATTCTTTTCTTTCTTTCATTCTATTTTTTACAATGAATATTGATGATTTCAGAAGTGAATTTAACGGGTAGATGAGCTTGTCGCCTGCAAACGGCATCACAACGGCGGGTGAGTATAGTTTTATAAGAGCTGACATTGAACGGTGATGCACAAACGCAACATCATGATTGCATACAATACATATTCCTTCAAAACACGTTTTTTTTTTTTGGATTGTCTAGAAAATTCAAGTTTTAACGTGTCAAGCCCAGTGAATAACGGTCTAGTTGAGGGTATATAGTCCTCTAGAACCATCAAGCTGTATAGTATATCACCATCGGTCGACTGGCTCTCTTGCTGTTGTCTTTATTCTGCGGTAAAAAGATGGACGACGAAGTTGAATCACTCACCTCTGAATTAACTGAGACGAGCGATTCTAGTGATGAATGCGAGGAATGTGAAGATCCGAAGCCAGAAGATACATCTTTTGATCAAAGCAGTCTCGATGATGAGGGAATGATGACATTTGACAGTCGACCGAAGTCAAAAGACGTCGTCTATCGTGATCTTGTTAGCTGTGCTCTATTATTGGAAAAACCATTTCAAAAAAAGCGACCTCAACGCGTTACGAGGCGACTTCAATTTGTCGGAGCTGTCCGGCAATTCAGCTATACTCAACTGTGGAAGGAATGTCGACGCCGAGGACAAATTCCCCATCGTCAACCGTCGCTCAACCGACTCTTCGAAAAGCTCAATTTACGTCCCGAACGATCCTTCACTTCTCTGACAAAAATACCGAGTGATTCTGAATAAAGACAAATGAACTATTCATTTTTCTTTAAAAAAGGGTTTCTAAGAAAATCAATAAATTTTAAAAAGAAAAACAACGAATTCAGCATACCAAATAACCCTGGAATACATTTTTATTTAATAAATGGGTGATCCAAACTAGGAAATCGTTCGAAAATTCAACATATCTTACGTTATTTTTCTCTCGTTTTTATAGAACATTTCATCTTAAGAAAATGAAAAAAATATAAGAAATTATTCTTGTTCATGTGATTTAAAATTATTAAAAACTCATTTCTTTTAGAAACGCCGTTGCGACCACCAACACTGCAGCTACCGACGATGTCTGCCACCCACACTACCACCCACAAGGTACAGTTTTCGATCTCCCTCTCTTCTGCCGACTGATTACCGCAATCCGCTACGTGCGTCATCTGTTGGCAGATGATCCATCGGATTTTCTATGTCGTCAAACGAGTTAAAATATGGAGGCTGCTGATGCGAAAAGGGGAAAAATATTTTTTTAGAATGTTTCATAAACAAATTTTATAAAATTTTTAATTGGAAAGCATTTCTTGTTGTCTTATTTAATGTCTTTAGCTATAAAGTAGCCTCGCATAAATGAATTTTGTGCGAAAAATGTTGGATGAAAAATGTTTTTTAGATACTGTCGGTAAAAAAAAGTTCCGGGAGCGTGGCAGCTGTCTCCCCAGCTGACCCATTGAACTTCTCTCTTTCAGCCGCCGCCTCTCATCTGCGAGCAGGGTCCATCAGCACCAGCATCGCCAACCTCTCCAGCCATCAGACAACGACGGCTTTGTCCTCCACTGTCGTCAGAAGCTATGAGTCGCATCAATTTGGTAGGTTTTTAGAGAGTTGCATCTAAAAAATCAATTCAATCTGTTAGAAATTATGGAGAATATTCAGTTTGATACAGTAAAAAATCAAGTTTGACGCAATTTTTTTGCTTTTTTTCAACAGATAAAATTTTGCTGTTCACATTCAAAATCTCATGCAATCCTTCTTCTCGTTTCTGATTGCGGAAGCGTTTTTTTACACCCACCTCCCTCTCCTCTCCCCTCCTCCCTTCGGGGAGAAAGGGCAACATGTGTTTCATCAAACAGCAGGCATGTGTCTAGAGTGAGTAGGAAGCAGCTTCTTGAGACGTTTTCAGTGGAAATATAGAGAAAAAAATATACGTAAATAATGAAAAATTCCTAAATAAAATCTCGATTTTTATTCAACACTTGATTTCTTACAGAATTTTGAAAATCTTATATTTACTGCTTTGAAATACAAATTTTAAAAAATAAAAGCTTTGTGCGAACGGTGAAATGTAGTTATAAGAACA
This sequence comes from Oscheius sp. DF5120, assembly GCA_932521415.1. Classification (NCBI taxonomy): domain Eukaryota; kingdom Metazoa; phylum Nematoda; class Chromadorea; order Rhabditida; family Rhabditidae; genus Oscheius; species Oscheius sp. DF5120. The sequence goes on from OW051461.1 coordinate 7,240,093, forward strand.
CAACATCCTGAGCACAACACGAAATACGTCCCTCAAAAATGTCAATTTTTCAGTTGACTAGCACTTACTACCAAGATTTTGGGAAGTTGTCTCCTCTTTCTCCCAACTATGCCACCTCTGATCTCGGCAGCTCTCCTCGGAGCAGCATTTCTGTCCATTCCACCTCCGGATTGGGGCCCTGGATGGCCTATAGGGAGCAGAACAAAAGCAGTTTCGACCTGGATGATAAGGATTTGAATTCACCGGGTTTTCTCTTGAGTCCGGCTCCTTATTCTCCATTCTCTGACGGAGATGAGACACCTTTCTCGATGTTCGCTAGATCGCCAAATCTATCGCCAGGAATTAATTCCGCCTTCCATCACTTCAGGTAATTATCTTATAAACTAAAATAAGTGTTTTTAGCTTTGATCCAATCAGGAGCAGCAGTTCGATGAGCAATAGACATCATTTATTGGTTCCCAGTACAAGTTTGGACGAACAATCGAGGTAAGTATTGTTATATACCGACTTTCATATTTCGGCCATTTTACAGTCAAATTAGAATTTTTATATATATTGCATTTATATACAAACAAATGGCAGCCAACTTTTTAGGGAGCGAAGTCGTTCTGACAGTGATATGTCCCCTAATGAAGACAAAATCGTTCCTCATTCCACCATTTCCGTACCTGTGGCCACCTCCTCTGGTCAGTATAAGAAGCGTCTGCTACAAAAATATCAACAAGAAGCAGATTTGAAGAGGCATCGGAGCAGTTCGAGTCCACCCCCCTCGACTACGGTAAGATTTTGGACAAAAATGGAAAAATTAGGGGTAATTTTAGGGCTCTGAAGTGGATGATTCTGATCTTCGCAGCGTATCGAGAGCATCTCCTCCGCCGCCGACCAGTCTACAGACGGTTCTACCGGCAAATGCAGTCAATGGATGGATAGAAAGTCAAATGTCACTGCTGAATAATGTCCTTATGCAGGTAATTTTCAACGTTTATTATGTGTGATTGAATTTTTTTTGGAGTAGTTGTATGGATTTTTAAAGAAAACAAAAAATAGAAAATTTTTTTGATAACATAATCTTGGATTACGGTAGTAATCGACTCCTTATAGTATCCAAATAAAAACTCTCATTTTTTCCAGATTCCTCGTACTCCCATTCTCCTTCCACAGGATCAACCTCGAGTTCTACATCGTCAGACGACTATTGACGGTATTTTTAACACTTCTTTCACCTCTGAAATCAATTTCAGAAGGCTGTGGTCCACTGAAAACAACTACTTTATGGAGGCGAAGCCGCTCGGAGACGGATGTTAGTCGTCAGCAGCCAATCGCTCACAATTTTGCTAATGGTGTCTTCGCCTGTAGTAGTTGCGGAGCCGGTTTCAGTTGTCATGATCGTTTGGCAAAACATATAGCCTCGAGACACCGAGACCGAAGTGCTATTGCGGCGTTGGATGACGGAGCAAAAATTCATAAATGCACTCAATGTCCCAAGAAATTTACACGAAGTGATATGCTGACACGACATATGCGTCTTCATACGGGGGCCAAGCCATACGAGTGTCAAATTTGTGGTCAAGTCTTCTCAAGGAGTGATCATCTATCAACACATCAACGGACACACACAGGAGAGAAGCCATATCAATGTTCAAAGTGCAATTATACAGCGGTAAGTTGAAATTTTTTTAATGAGAAAAATATAAAGCCAAAAAAATACTAAATGCAGCTATCGTAACTTTAAAATGCTGTTATTTCACGTTTCTCAGTGCTTCTGGAAGATCGAAATTGTGCTTAACAAATACTGGGTCAAATTTGTTTTCCTTAAAATTTTTAATAAATATCCTCTATCTATAAATATATTTTCAGAGTCGCCGCGACATGATTACCCGACATTTTCGTACTCATGATGTCCGCGAAGGAGAAGTCTCCATGTCTCGATTGTCGTTAAGTTCGCCCATTCCACCTGGAACCACTTCTCCACTACCTCCGACGGCTTTTTCTGTTGGTCTTCTTCCTCCATCGAGTCCTCTCCCACTTCCGATGGCTCTTTTATCTCTCAATCCGGAACCACCTCATCACTTAACGACCATTGGATCCGGGGAAAAGTCTGCTTTCGCCCCGCCACAAAAACTACTCGCCCCGCCAACCTTGATCCACTCATTGTCTGTCCCTTCCAGTCCTCTTTTGTCTCGACAAAATAGCCTCTCTCCGGCGTTATCTCGGCAATCTTCTGTGGGAGGATATGAACATAATGGGATAGGCTGAGAAAAATGGCTGGAAAAGTGATTTTTGTAGTACTTTTGCACTTCTAAACTATCAAAAAGATGTTTTCTACTTTAAAAGTCTTAAAACGAGAAGACCTATGGATGGTGTAATTAATATTTTTATCAAATCGCGCTACCGGTAAACCTTGTGTCCAAGGTTAAAACACGATCCTGGTTAACTCTTCTTATTTTTGGTCTTATAAAGCAGAAAATTTAATTTTTTTACACGTAAAGTACATAATAAACCACTTTTCCACCACAGGCGAAATCTCCTAAAAATGTGTATATAATTTCGCCAAATGTAAACCTCCCCATCCTTAAACCTAAAAAAAAGTCGTGAACTACATACCGGTACCAGCAGATCTGACCATAAATAGCACAAAAACAAGCATACGATGTCATTTTGAACCTATATTAGGCCTCCTTTCCCCCTATATATAAATTCAAATTTCTTCTGTCTTTTGAGATATCTTTATTCGTCTTTCTTCCCATTTCTTTATCTATCTTTTATCCAACTGTCCCAATGTTTGATACAAAATGTATATTTGATTCCGGTTTAAAGAATGGAGATGAATCTGTTATTCAATGAAGGTTTGAAAAATGTTCAATCGACTCGGAAGACAATTTCAGATGAAACTGAAAACTTGTGATTCAACTTTGACCTTTCTGGTCAATCTGATACTGAAATTCGAATCAATATCCAAAGTTGTCAAAAATGATAACAATGTTGCATGATTGTCTAAATGCGATGGATATCAAGAAAGATTTCTTACGGGACAAACGGCAAAAGTGTCCGTATCACTCCGAAACGTTCTAGATAATTTTGTTAAAAACTCGAGCCGTTGAATACTATTCCGTTGGTCGGACGTTAAAATATTGTTGGTTGGAAGGATAATGATGAATATTGATTTCTGGAACCTCTTCGGAAGCAGATTTATTTTTTTATATTCTTAACTAGTGATTCCTAGAAACTTTTGTAGCTCATAAATCTAAAAATGGATTTATTGAAAAGAGTTGAGAATCATAGCTGGTATACTACTTCATTATGAAAGATTTAACAATGACAAACTGTAGGTTTTCGACATTCAGGAGGAATATTAACAGGGATACTTTCATCCATAGGAACATTTCCTTTGATACATTGAGCGTAGGCGACGCATTTAAAAAAGCATTCCATATAGGAACGCGGCTAAATATGTCTATATGTGTCTCATAACTTTATTTACCTCCACAAAGTTGATTGCAACCAGGAGAATGATGATGATCAGACTCATTTCGAAAAAGAACGAAGGAAATAAAGTTGTTTTTGATGTTTTGAGACAACGCCTAGAATTTTAAAAAAGGGCGACAGATAACAAACAAGGAACAGTTTTTTTTTTCAAATAGTAAAGAAAAGAGTTTTTTTTCTGGTTATTGGACAGTACAACTCACTAACCTCTATTTTTCAATCTTTATTTAGACATGTAAACTCACCAGCGGTATGAACAGTAACGAAATTCGGATAGAATTATTCTCAGCGGTTATCTCTCCAATGATATATAAATTCATTAGTGCAGCACGCTCCTTTAGGAAGATAACACTTGCCAACCCACTGTTCCCTTGGTCTTCTGTCTTTATACTTATTATATCCCTTGAGCCACCACTGTTCATGTTTCTTCCTGTGCTTACTGTTATCGTAATGTACTAGCTTTCGCAAACATCTTGTAAAGCTCTTGTATAAATCAAAACATGGATTTCTCAGCAGTATTTTTTTGAATCTTGCACCTTAAACTAATGCCCTATTACATTAAAAGCTGAATACAAATTCCGCGATGTTGTTTTGCCTTGGAAAAAAAGTCTAAAGGAAGAAGTTTGGATAACAGGGGATCAGTCCGAGCGAGAGAGCAATTTTTTTAGTCTAGATTGGTGTTTTTACTGCGAAATATAAGTTTAAGGTAACCTTGGTTGCTAAATTCCAACTCCTCTATGTTAGATGAGCCAGCAAGTTTAAAATTGGTATTGAATGGGCATTTTGATATTAGATGACTAATCTAGCCAATTCTCTTTTAGTACGAATTGTATACTTTGTCTTCAAAAATGGCTCCATTTTGGTAACTTTACTGTCTCTTATCAGCCTTCGCGTGCATTTCATGGGTCGTCGGATTGCCTCCGCCTCCAAATGATAATTTAAAACGGCCATTTTGAACGACTTCCTTCGTCGCTGCTGTTCCATGCAGAGAAGACAATCGATGGACGGCTGTATTTAGAAGGTGGCTCAGCCACTATAACAACAGCAATAACGGAGATGTCTTCCTTTGTTCAATAGCTTTTTTTAGCCGAAAAACAGCTGTTTCACCAGCTATTTGCTCCTTAAATTATTGAATTTTCTCTCAAAAATTGTATAATTTCTTGCAAAATAGCCCAAAATATTAGATAACATCATTGCTCCCTCTTTCACCACTTTCTGCCCCCTTATCACTCCCTGTCGTCGAAAAATTCCCTGATAACCCATGTCTGGAGTTGTTGGATGCTCTGGTGTGTCGCTCTTTTTCCACGTCTCAAAAATGTGAGAGTCCAATAATGGCCTCCGGCGGCGGCTTTATACTTATCTACTCCATTTTTGGCAGTTTGTGACCGTTCTCAGTAGGCCAATAGTCCAGATCTCGAAATTATACTAGAAAGTATATTTTTCCATTGAATCTCCCAACAACCAAGTTATTCTCGGTTTAATGACGTAGTAACGGCGCTTTTTACCGTTTCTTTAAACTCTCCAGTCAATAAGCAAACACAGCCTGCTTTCAGACTTTCTTCCAAACTTTCTTCCCCTTTCTTCGACCTTCAGGTGCTGTGAGAAGCCAGGGTATTGCAGCCCGGCGTCACAGCTAACCAGGTAATTATTCTTTGTTTAAAAAAGTAAATATTTAGGTCTCCCGAGGACAACAATCCAGTTGGTCAGCTTAGTTTCGTCGGTAGAGTCTTCTCCACCGCGTCCCCCGTCGGTTTCTCTCTTTCTTTGGGCAGAAGACATCCCACCAAAGTACGAGAGACCGTGCTATAAGCACCATCTTCGCTGACTAGAGGTGAGGAGTTTTTTAAGCAAAAAAATGAAATATTTTTCTTATTTTACTATTAAATAGCTAAAGTATTTTTTCCAGGATTGTATGGGTCCAGAAGTAAAGACCCCGATCCTCGTATTCTACAGTCGTCCTCCCTAGCGGGTCTACTCTTCGCTTTATCCACTTAAACTCTTACTTTTGACTTCTTCTTTTGATACTTCTCCTGTCAAAAATGACCTCTTCACCGGTCGAGGAATATTTCTTCGAGGGTGCTGAAAAGCTGTTAGAACTCTGGTGGTCTCCCGTCGGCTCTGCTTCCCTTCGTTCGATCCCTCGTGAAGAAATCGATGCCATGTTGGACGTCGCAAGATGTAAAATTCTCCATTCGGCGCATTCAAAGTCCCTCGACAGCTATGTTCTGTCGGAAAGCAGTCTTTTCATCAGTGATCGTCGACTGATTATGAAAACTTGCGGCACAACCAGGCTCCTGGCTGCTTTGCCAGTCATTTTAGAGCTAGCCAGCAGCTATGCTGGCTTGAATGAGGTGGAATCCGTCTATTATTCGAGGAAAAACTTCCTGAAACCCGAACTTCAGCCAACTGTTCATCGGGATTTCGATTCGGAAGTCGAATATTTGGATGGATTCTTTGAAGGTAAGCTTTGAGGAATAGACAAAAAAAAAGTAAAAACAAGAAAAGGAAATTTTAAACCTTTTTTTTTCTATGATATCTTAGTATACCGATGCTTAAAGCCTATCATTTGGAGCTATTTTTAGGTTCAAGTTTGATTTCATTGGATGTAAAATATTTTTGCTACTCTTTTACAGAAATTTTTTACATTTTTTGATCAAAAAATTGCAGGCGGCCATGCGTACTGCCTCGGTTCCCTTAAAAAGGATCGCTGGTATCTCTACACGATGCACAAAGAGCTGCCAGCCAGCCGAAAGTCGACAGCTGATGGAACTTTAGAGGTTCTTATGACAGATTTACACGACGAGGTACTTCGCCTCTATACAAAAGAAGTAGCTGATGATGGTCCACACTGTACTAAGGTAATAAGCATAAAAAATGATTATTCTCAGATTTCTGGCATCGGGGCTCTCCTTCCAAGAGATATGTCCATCCATGAAGAACTTTTCACTCCATGTGGATATTCGATGAATGCATATCATGACGAAAAGGACACATACGCAACTATTCACGTAACACCAGAGAAGGAATTCAGCTTCGCATCTTTTGAGACGAATATCGACTCGAATTGTCTATATAAGCAGACACAAAAGGTTCTACGGTGCTTCAGGTAGGTTTAAAAGACATAATAAATCAACGCCTAAACACCCTAAGAACATTTTTTATTTTATAGTGAAAAAAATGCCAAAATACTTTCATTACTTCGCTATTATTCATATTCGCGCGCCAGAACCCACCAAAATTTTTCAATTTTCAGACCCGGCAAGATTCTTCTAACCCTTTTCGCCAATCACACATCGGTTAAGGGCAAAGAAGCCCAGCAACAGTTGTGGGAGAAGGAATTGCCTGGTTATCGTCGTACCAATATCCAATTGATCCGTCTCGAGGAAGAAACCCTGGTCTATGCTCATTTCACCAAGCGAGAGGACTTCGAGTCATCCGACGATGATGATGGAATGCGGTCGGAATGAAAAATTTTTGAAGAAAAATGAAAGACGACTGTAGATTATTATGGGAAAATTGGGAATTTTTTTAAGGGTTTTGAGAACAATTTTTATGGTTTATTATAGTCTGGTATCTAGCCTTTTCATAGTCTCCTTATTGTATTTGATTAGAATAGAGCCATAGAAAATACAATAATGTATGTAAAATCGATTAAGATTTTTCTCATTTATTCACTATTGTCTTATTAAACTAGAAAAATAATATTTAATAAAAAAATAAAAAGCAGGAAACAATTTTTTTTTTTAAATTTTTTTTAGGGATTACAAAAAATTTCTGTATTTTATTTAACCGCAATTTTTTTCCATAACTTTCTCATTCCAACAATATTCCATTATCATCCGTCTTCTTTCTTGTCATCATCAGTTAAAAATTATTTTCCATTTCTTTATCTACCAGACATTCTTCATATTCTTTTTTATCAAGCCGTATGGATTCGACTTTTTGTTGACTGCCTGATTGTCGACTTTTTGCCCTCAGCTACTACCTCCTAACCTTGGCAGAAACCTGTCTGGTCATTAGCATAGATGTACGCGCGGTCAAGCGAGGAGAAACATGGAAATGTAAAGATCCGGATGTCAATCTCGACCGTAATAGCTATAGTTAGCCAGCAGGAGATAGCACAAAGACTGAAGAGAAAGTGAGACTGGAATGGAGTTTGTTATTTGTACTCTAACCACAGCAATACTGTAGTAGCAATACAAAAATGTAAGTCAGAAAAAAAATGAGATTTACATTTTAAAAAAAGTAGCGATATTTGAAAAGCAAGACTTCGAAAGTCCTAATTTTCTTGAAATTCTTTAAATAAAAAAATGGGCTTGAAAAACTTTTTGAACTGTAATTCTATCATGTGAAGATACCTGTTATATCTTTCCTGGATTTTTATCAAAAGTAAAGTTTTCGAAAGCCTCTTAATAAGATCTGGAATTCTCTAATAGTTCTCTCTGAATTTTCATGATCAAATATGACTACCTATCCCTCGGCTCTGCCCTTTACTTCGTATGTCTCTTTTCCCGTCGTCCCGTCGCCTAATCCCCCCTGTCCAGCTGGCTGGCAACAGAACAGCTCAAAATCAAACGAGTTTCTCGTTTAGTTGTGCTTGTACGCGTAAGCTGTAAATCCGTCCTTCGATCCTCGCGCCATTGCACAACGGCATCGGGGATAGGAAAGGGTCCGGATTTATGGGCGGGGCGTCTTGTAGTCGGTATAAAATCGTTGACTTTGCCTTTGTTAGTCCCACAAAAATTCTTCCTTCTTCTGCCATGGTAAGTGCTTCATTCCTCTCTTATACAGTATCCAGATTGCTCTTTTCCTTTTGGCTCTCGTCGCCCCCTCTTTCGCCTGTCTTGGTGGAGGACTTGGATTAGGAGGTGGCTGTGGAGCACCGTCCTGTGGGCCCCCTCCTCCACCGCCAATCGCAAATCCCTGCCTTGGAGGAAGCATTGCTCCATGTGGTGGAGCAGCCCCACCACCGTGAGTTTCAGACATTTTATTTTGTTATGTACAACTAAGATTGTGCAGCAACGGTTTACCATCCAAAGTAGTACAAATGTGTAGTAAAAAAAAACATAGTAAAAAGAAAAATTTTTCAATGCAAAGCAGTTTTATCAACTATAAGATATTGAGAAAATATTTTAAAAATGTAGATTTTTTTATGTGTTTTGTGTGAAACTATGATGTTGCTGTTGTGCAATACTGTTCACCCTGTATTATTGTTCAAAATCACACTAATCCTTTCAATTTTAGACCACAATACGCTGCTCCTCTGCCTCCACCACCTGCCCCGGTCGCTTATGCAGTTCCTCAACCGCATGGCCCGGCTCCTCTTCCACCTGCCAATACTTACGTCGTCGCTGGCGGCAAATAATTTTCGCCATTCTTCCAGTACACATTTATCTGTAAATATACCGTTTTGTTGGATTTTTATAATAAAAATTGGGCTATATGCGGGCCACTCGAGTGGGTAAATAGTGGATGGAGAGGGAGGAGGGAGGACAGGAGAATGAATAACACATGTTCGGGAGAGATGCGCCGGGTGATTCACAACTTCAAGAAGACACAGTGTCATACTCGGATCTTTGTCGCGTGGTTTATCGTCTCAGCTGGACTATGGTAAGTCTTTTTAGCTTGTAGTATAGTGATCATAGATTTAAGATGTCTTTTTAGGACATTTCTTTAACAAAAACTCTTCTATTCTTTTAGTTTCATCTATGCAATCGTGGTCTATGCATCTCTGGTGAATAAAAATGTCCTTCCTCCAGATCCTGGGCCCGATTTCATTCCTTTCACAAATGTTCCAAAGCGATATTCTGTTCTTCTCCGCATGGATATGGGTAGTTCTCAGTCGATTACAGTAATTTTCTCTAAGTTTTCGATTTTCTTTTCTAGAGCTACTCCGGCGAGGTAAAACTTCTTTTCACCGCGCGAGAAACCAGCCAACAAATCTTCATCCACGCTGGGAAGCTTATAAAAATTAAAAAAACTGCTTTGAAAGACGCCGAGGAACATGACATCCCCTTGAGAAAGGGAGTTTTCAATCCGACGACCGAAATTCAAACTTTGATTTTGCAAAAAAATTTGACAACGGAGCAGGACTATCAGCTGGATCTGGAATTTGATGGAAAAATCGGTCAGGAGGGACCGAAAATATTCGACTATCAAACAATCGATGGAAAAAAGAGGTAAAATTTAAAATAAGACCGTAGAATCATTTTTACGGGTTGCACTATTTTAGAAACCTATACATCTGAAATGTAGTGTTCGAAGTTGATTACAAACTCTAAGATGTGACATTAGAAAGATTTTTCGGATTAAATAATTTAAAAAATATACAATATTTATACTTAACTAGATGTATAGTTTTGTATATCTTAAAATTGGAGTCGATAAACTGATCTAACAAGCGATTTCTAGGTTTTTTTAGCGGTCTTTTTCCCATGAAAATAAAACAACTTTGAAAACAATTTACAGTTTTGTTCCAGATTCGGTCTTTATTTCTTCACCCCGCGTAGCGCTACCAAAGGCCTACGCTATCTTTTTCCTTCACTCGATGCCATGCAGTTTCCTTCTATGTTCGATCTTCAGCTATTTCGTCGAAATAGCCTTCGAGCGCTGTCCAACTTCATTGGAAGGACAAGGAATGAGTAGAAATTTTAAATTTTTGGGGGAAAATAATTTTTAGATTGGATAATTGGATAGTCGACTCCTTCCCAGCAACTACGAGACTCTATCCAGCACAAATTGGAATGGTTTTTTGTGACTTTCCGTTCAGAAGGAATGAAGTTAATACTACGCAGGTAAATTGGAAGCAGAAAAAAATGAAAGATATTTTTCAAAAAGTTCAACTCTAACAAATGGAATGAGTTATGTTCATGTTTAATATTTCATATTTATCCATTTACAAAGCAAAATTGACTTTAACTCCCCCCTCCCCCCCCCCCCTCTCCCACCCTGAAATAACTGAAATAAAATAAATAACTTTGTTTTTAAATATTTTTTTGAATTTTGTTTATAAACAATGGTTTTTTTTGCAGGTGACCATCTACTCCCGTCCAGATCTCGGCAATCAAATAGACGTCTCCAAGATTCAGCAATTTATGGATAATTCTTCTATAGCAATCGGAAAGTTGGGTAAGGAGCAAAAAATAATTGAGAGTAACTTAACTGATACCTATTATTCAGATGTTGTGGTCGTTCCATCTACCTCTACTATTAATCTTCCGGGTCTTTCTATTCTTAATGAGCAAGAAATCAACGTTAGAAATGATACGGGTTGAATAAAATATCAATTTCAAAGATCTCTATGCCATAATCGTTCCCTCACTGTCAATAAAGTACAAAACCCCCAAAGATAAGCAGGTGAAGCAGGTGTGAGGATTGATAAGAGAATGAATTCTTCGTCAACTTGCAGTCTAGAGGTGGGTGATTTTTATGACGAAATAAGGATAGTGGATATCATTTAAAAATCGACCCCTCTTCCTCCTCATAGAATTGGGAAAGAAAGCTAAATGAATTTATAAAAAACTCATATTTTCTTCTCATATTAACAACATATTACAAACAAATAAAAACTTTTTCCAAAATGGAAATAGGTTTTTATAAAAATGTTGCAAAAATCTTTATTTAGAGCTTCGTTTCTTTCCCATCGGAAATGCGTCACGGCTTCACAGATGCACAGCTACTAGCTTTAGATCAGAACAACAACAAAGAAATGGACTTAGGAGTGACAGCTGTGACCCATTGGGGGCTAACAAAATTCATTGAGGTATTGTTAGGGCAGAACCAGTGAAGGATTTTTCAAAAACAAAAATGTATCACAAAAATATGTTGAAAACCACAAAAAAAATATACTTGGCAAATTTTCAATTTTTGCCCTCCCTATCGGGTGAGCGTTGCAAAATTTCCATCAAAACCTCAACATTTAAATGCCGGGTCAGAAGGTATTAGTACCTCAAACTTGGGTAATTAAACCGACGAACATTGTCGGCGTCTGACTATGGCTGCCCAGGTCGGACGAGATCGTTTGAGACGAGCGGGGCATCTATCATGGCAGAGGGTGCAAACGCGATGATGCCTAAATTTTTGGTTTATTTTTTAAAGTCTAATAAATGTAGATACTTGGTATTTGTACTCACTGAATTCGATTTCCACTTTTACTAGCAATGTATAAATACTTTAAAAAGTCATAAAACAACCGGAAATTGATTCCTTTCACATTGCTGGTCCCATTGTAAATCATCTATATTTTTTCGCCGGCGTTTTTGTCTTTTTCATTTTTTGATATTTTGAGATATGACATATGGATAGAATAATGGCTTTAAAAACTGAACAATCAGTTGATAATCGTGAAAAGTATGAAAAAATTTGATTCGACCTGTTTTCGGCGCCTATAGCTTTCTAGGTAAAAAGCCTTTTATCAGAGATTCTCCACAATTTAAAGGATTTTTTTTTAATTCAGGGACATTTAAAGTTTTGTCTAAAGTCTTGAAAATCATATTTCGACAGCATTTACAGTATTCTCGAATTTGTTCGTCTGGTTGGTAATATGTTTTTTGGTACACGCCATTAAGGGAAATGACGGTTTCGGTCAAATTTCAAGCGTTTTTCTGGCTCCAACCATTTCGTTAGGTTAAAAGTAATCCAGAAAGCTGGAAAAAATGTTAAATTTTGATTAAATTGAAAGTTTTAACAATTATGTCAAGTATATATTTCAGGAGATCCTGATTGGATATCGGAAAATATCTTCCTGTTCTATTTTTCTCTCTCCTCCTCGTTGTAACATCACCGCGGTCCTTTTAAGCTTCAAAGCTGTCTACAATGATGAGAGGTTAGTCCAAGAGCTGCCAGTGTCCAGAAAGGTTGAGACGCAGAGCAAAGGGCTACATCCTCGCCGTATCGCCTCGACCGGCTATGCAACTGACCCATTCGCGGCTAGATGCCTCATAAACTTACCTGGCTGGGAGTTTCGACGCGATCATCAAGGCGCCGGCTCCATGGTGAGGCTGTTCCATTGCACTTGAGGGACGGCTGACCCGTGAGGCAGTCTCGAGTTGAGATTAGCCTACAGCTAAATTTTTGCGTGGGGGGCTGCGTTCGCGCGGCCCTGATAAAGAGGGAATAGAGTTATCTCCTGCATGTTAACAGGTTTTTTTTTCAGCTATGAATATACAATTGAGAACAAGCAAAGGACTGTCTATGTATTGGTCGACAGAAACTCTGAAAAGAAGGATTGGAAGCCTTATGAGGTTCGAATTCGATGTATTGAGAAGCTGTAAACATTGTACTTTTGAATAAATCAGTTTATTTTAATCACTAACAAAAAATTTTTTATTTAATGTTTATTTCGATAATTTAAATGAAGTTCTGAAACTTGGAACCGTCAAGATGAGAGGAGATTCCAGGCGTTACCACGTTCCATACGCCCGATGAGCTGAAAAGATTGCTATCGTTGAATGTAGGAGGAAGTTACCAAGTGATTATAAGACGAAGAATCTTTGCAATAGAACAATCGGTTGTTGCGGCGTCGGAGAGACGAAACTAAATGAAGTCCACCTTTCGGAACGGTAAGCATTTAAATTATTTTTCAGGGGAACGCAGCCCCCCACGCAAAAATTTGGCTGTAGGCAACTCGGGACTGCCACACGGGTCGAATAGAATGTAGTGTGCTGGCTTATTTTGTTTATTTTTTTACTCTTTACCCTTTTTCCAAAAAAAGGCAAAATCTCACCTTCAGAGCTGCTGGAAAATGGGTTAAGAGTCTCTCCGTGTATGCTCTGATAGGTCCATGATTCGTTTCTTGATTATTTCCGACAATTTCTTCCTTCAACGGAGAATTCTCCATCTGCTCCTTCGAAAAAAGCTGGTCGGAGCCAATAAAAGTAAAGTGGATTCCCCTCTTCATACATAAACTGGCCAACTGCCAAGGAGGGAATAGAAGACCGTAACTGGTTGTTTTGAGAATCTCACATGGGGTGTCAGAGCCTTAAAAGGTATAATAATGAAATTTTAAAAATTGCCTTCATCGAGGGAAGAATTGCAAATGCAGATGAGATGAGAGGGCGCGGCATGGGTTAATTCATCGGAGATCTCTTTATCTGTGTTTAAACCTTAACATTTCATTAGCTTCTCGAGGCGATAGTTACCTGGCCACGTAGTTCCTTCCTCATATTCTACTCCCATTTGCCCCAGTTGCACCCTGATCTTGTCATATGCAGTTCCAACACCGAATAAAAGGACTTTTGCAAGCTTCTCTGGGGGAGAAGAGACATGGTCTGAGACTTTTGCCTGACTAGCGGTGAATCCGAGGAGTGTGGATGCCTTCTTGCCGCAGAAACGGGAGGGCAAGAGCTAAAAATGATATGAAATTGTATTGAAGTGAAAAATTGATCTTGACTATTTTCTAAAAATTAGTATGAAAACATCGCTTTGGGTGACCAAAAGAATTCTATGTCTATGCAGAATTATAAGGTCCAAAAAGGAGGCTTTTACGCCTCCCACTAACCTGTTTTGTCTTCAAATCCAAATCTTGAGGTCCAACAATATTGTATACCCCAGCTGGCTCTCCATTCAACGCGGCCAAAACCCCTCTAGACGCATCCGAAGTCGAAATGAGGTTCACGATATCACCTCCTGAATCAAGTTTTTCTCAAAAAAATCAGCAAATTCTCACCTTTCAGTTCACCAATCCTTTCCGCCAGTTGGCCTACTCTGGCTGTGACTAGAGGAAGACGATAGGAAACAACATAAGAGTGCAATATGGCCTCAATGGACATCAAAGAAGCCAGTTCAAACTCTCCTGGCTGAAGAGGTTGGTCTTCAGAAGATTCTTGAGGTCGGCTAGCGAGGAGAAAGTGTTTGAGCTTTTTGTATTGACGAGTGGCTTCGAGGAGATGAGTGAAAGTCTAAAAATTTAGCGAACTTGCGTGTAAATGATCTGTTGTTACAAATACAACATCACGGCTGCACATAAACATGTGTCTCAATTTGCGCACACGTGTGCGTATTTTACGGTAAATTGTATTTCACATAGTGCATAAGCCTGTAAATCTTATACTGTATACTGTATAATTTTTTCTCGCTTTTCTGTAATGCAAAATTTTTTCATAAAAATGCATTTTGCATTTTGTCAACCTACCTTGATAACTTCTGCCGCATCAAGCACATCTTTGGGTGTTTTCCTTGAGGAACAGTCAATTATCGAATGCACTGAATGTTTTTGCAATAGGTAACCCACTAATTCTTCATTGCAGACATCTCCTCGATAGAAAACTACGCGAGAGTCGAGAGATCGTGGATCGAACTGGAAAAATTGTGATTTTGATTTAAAAAAAATTTTTTTTTTTCGTTCGAAATCAAAAGAAAGTTTGAAAAATAATATCAAAATGACTCAAAAAACAGCCTTCAATTAGTCGCAATTCTCGTGCATTACTCACACTAGCCGAAGATAAATTATCCAAAATCACGATTCTTTCAGTCGTGGAGCCATATAATTGTTGAATGACGGCGCTTCCAAGTCCGCCGAGTCCACCAGTCACCAATATAGACATTTTACAGCCGACGGATGAATCAATACACGGAGAGAGAGGGTCAGGAAGAAGGGAGAGAAGTCGGGTGAAGGTCAGACCGTATCTCTGACCGCGAGACTTTGGGTGGCCGAAAGGGAAAAAAGACAAAATTTGATGACAGATGATAAAATTTAGTTTGAGACAAAGGTGAAAAAGAGGATAGGTCTTTTTTTGTTCTATGGGCAACCGTGATGGTGCGTTTACAGTTCACTGTTTCAGGTTGCACAAATGCTAGTTCACCAAATTCTCTCCAGATAACAATAACCTGAAAACATCAACTCATTTATTGTACAACTCTTCAAAATCAAGTTTATTTCTTAATTAATAGCTTATCATAAGTACCATTCAAATTAAAAGTTCTTCCGTTTATCAAGAAAGTGATAGGGTTTATAAAATTTTTATTAATTTTTTTTCAATATATCTATTATATAAAATAACAAAATACTCTTTCCAATATAAAGGTAAAAATAAAAGAGTATCAATTTTTATACTGAGATTCCTCCCAGTCAAAGAAATATCACATTACAAAAAACCTATTTTTTTACCCTTTTGAATAAAATTTGTCGAGGTACCCGTATGTATGAAAAATATGAGTAAGTATGATAAAAAAAAGAAAAACTAACTATAGGAGGAACGAATAGATGGCAAAAAGACTAGGATGGTCGAATAGCTGGGACGGCGTGGAAGGAAGGAACAGGCGGAAGGGGAGGAGGAGGAAGGGTTTTGGAAGGAGTCCAACTAGGAAGAACTCGGGGGAGGAAGGGTTCCTTGCTTGGTGACTTGTGGTGGTCTTTATGCTGAGAGTCCTGAAAAAAATATAAAAAATTAAAAATATCAAGAGAAATATTAGCATTTTTTAATATTAGAGAAAACATATTTTATTTATGTTTCATACAGTGTCTATATTTTTATGATTTCCTTGCAATTTAATCCATATTTTTAATCTTCAAAATCCACAGAAAATTTTTTTCTTTTAGGCTCACTAAATAGAGATAAATATCGCGTTAAAGTGCTAAAATTTTGTCTGTAAGATTCAGAAATTTAACAACTTAAAGCCAAAAATGAAAAAAGTCTTCTTTCAACCCACTTTTTTGCCTTCCTTCTTATCTTTCTCTTTTTTCTTTTCCTTTTTATCTTCCTTCTTCTCATGATTCTTATGATGCTTTTCCTCTTTCCCTTTTTCTTTCTTTCCGTCTTTTTTATGTTTATGATGCTCCTTCAAGAGTTCTCTGTATCGTTCCGCCATCTCCGCCGCATCAGAATTGGGAATAAATCTCGAAGCGAAAATCCATACATAGTTGTACCATTTACGGAGATTTAAATTAGGTTTCCTGGAATTTTTGAAAACTTTTTTTAATAAAATTTTCATAATTAAAAATACCCTAAAATCTTATAGATAAGAGCGGTTTAATTTTTACAAAAAAAGGACGGAAAAATGAGCGCTTTTCGGTAATGAAATATTTTTTCAAGTTTTTACTTTTTTAGTATATAACTAAAATGAAAAAACACAAAAAAAATTCAAAAGTAGGACACAAATAGATATCCAACACAGAACAGTCTTACTTATTAAGCGCTCTTATCTATAAGATTTTAGGGTAATTAATATGTTTAAATAAAATTAAATATTAATTATTTTATTTAAAAATCTTTAATATATTTTAATTCACTTTTATTATTTATCTGCTATTGAGGGCAAATATTTTTTTATTAAATAAGAAAAATATTTAAATTTTATAAATAATTCAGAAATTTTTTAAATTACCCACTTTTCGATTAATTTCTCCAGTTGATCCCTACAATGATTGCCTAATTTCATCAAATATCGATTGTAATCCTTGTCTGCTTTGCCCTTGCTTAATTTTTTCAGATATTTCTGCACAGGTTTTAAGATTTTCACGCACTCTAAAAAATTTATTTATTAAAACAAATTTAAAAGATTTACCATTGAAAGGACGATCTTTAGTATTATCGAGGGCAGAACCGTACATGGATTTATCGATATGAAGAAGGGACAGTTGGTCGTCGAAAGTGGTCTTCTTGTGATTCGACTCTGCTTTCTCTTTCTTTTTCTGGAAAAATAGATGAATTAATAATATGAATCAAAAAATTTATGATGAAAATTTTTCATTTTTTAAATACTTTTTCTTAATTTTTTACCTAATAAATATCTAAAAAAAACTCTCCTCTTAAAAATAAAAAACTTTCTATTGATAATATTTTAACAAAAAGAAAATTCTCTTACCTTTTCCGGTACTACTTTAACTTTTTCTTCTTCATGTTTCCTTTTCTTTTCCTTCAAATCTTTCGACATGGTTTTTCCCTTCTTCGGTGCTTGTTTCCTCAACAATTTCAATAAATATTCCAATCGCTGTTGTACGTGTTGCCGTTGTGGTTTCCTGACCTAAAATACGAGTTTAATAGGTGGAACGGGTAAAGGGGGGACGGGAGGAAAAAAGTCAACTGTGTACTAGCCTAGAGAGAGAGAGACTCGTCAAACAATCGACGATTAACGACGAGGCCAGCAGGACCAAGGAGCAACGGAAAATGGATTAGTTTACAAGCGACAGTGGGAAAGTTAGTTGTCTTCGAACAAGAAAAGTGAAAAATACATTGAGCAAAAAAATTCGATATTTCACCATATTTTCACGAAAAAATGTTTTACTTACAAACATTTTTTGAATTTAAATTACAAAAAAAATATTTTTTCATTTTTTGTACTTTAAAACCACTAAGCATTGAATTTTTTGCACTATTAAAGCAGCAAAAAATGTTTGGGCTATGATTTGGGAACAACATTTTTTTTCATACCTTGTCTTTAAGAAAGATTTTATCGGCCAATCCAAGTTGCGGATCCATTTTCACACCTTCCCAACTGCCCATTCCGTATTTGAAGATTCCTCTGAGGATTGCTTCATCGTCGATCGGAGCCCATTCAACGTCCCAGCCCTAAAAGCTCGAACTTTTTCCCGTCTACCAAATCTACAGACCTTTTGTGGTTTTGCTTTTTTAACATAAGGCATCGGAGCCTGCCAATTGTCTTTTAACACGGCATGTAATGGCTCAAGCTCATTATGGAGTCGACGGATTTGTTTGACATTCACATCGACACCAGAGAATTTGAAAAAAGGGCCTTTTGATGTCTTATCCTCCTTGTCTTTATCCTTCGCTCCCTTTTTCTCTTGCTTCGAAAATTCCTCCTCGGCTTTAGCACAGCCTTCCAGCATCGCTTCAACAATTTTTGTCATCTCCGCCTTGCTATGTTCCTCAAGCTCTGCGTCTTGGGCGATGGCTTCTAGCCTAAACAAAATTATTTCCAATTTAACTTTAAAAAATAGAATATAAATACAAATTTTAAAAACTAAAAACAATTTCAATAAATTTTCTAAAAACTGTTGTTTCAACTAGCAATAAGTCTAAAAAAAAATTAATTTTCGTTATTTATTATAGTCTGAAAAATTAATTAAAGTATTCTCACCTCTCTAGCGGTTTGGAAAATTTTCTAAACGATCTGACAAATCTTTTGACCTCTGCAGGACTGAAATCTCCCCATGCCTTTTTCTTTTTTTTTCTTCCTCCATCATCCGATTTGTCTGAATCGCTCTCATCTGAAGACGACCCCGATTGACTGCCGGCTGGTCCTTCAAGCAGTTTTCGATTTCTTGGCAATAAATCCAGTTCAGCTGCGAATTTTTTCCGTTCCTCTTCTTCAATTTTTGCCCTTTGTTCTTCTGGAATTATTTCATCCCATTCGGATCCCGCAGCAGCGGCGATGTCTTTCTCTTCGTCAATGGCAAAATTGGCATATTTGAAGGAGTTTAACAACTCATTGCCTCCTTCCTGTCCCTCTTCGGCGTCACGTGTCTCCGCTCCCATCAGAATTCGATCAATATCTACCTCGGGTTCTTTCTCTTCACCCTCTTTTTCTTGAAAGAGCTCGGCGGCTCCAAATTTGAGAATGTCGTTAAGTTCGTGCTTATCAAAGGGAATACGATCGTTGGATTTTGACAAGACCTGTAAAAACTTTTTGTAATAAAATTTTAATTCACTACCATTCGGCCACTAGTATCCATCCGTTGAATAACCAGATGATCCAAGACGAGCTTCCTCTTCGCCCGCTCGACAATTTCTTCCTCAACAGAGGCCTTGGTGACGAGACGATAGATGTTGACCTGAAAATAAACAAAAATGATACAAAATAAATATAATAATTTAAAAAATTCTTTTCTCCTAGTGGGTTTCTGCTAGATAATCTGACCTACCGTCTTCGTCTGTCCTATCCTATGAGCCCTGCTCATAGCTTGAAGATCATTTTGTGGATTCCAATCGGAGTCAAAGATGACCACTGTATCCGCCGTGGCCAGGTTGATTCCTAATCCTCCAGCTCTAGTGGATAACAGGAAACAAAAGTCAGTAGAACCTTCGGCGTTAAAATGATCCAAGGCTTGTTTACGGAGATCAGCTCTCATTGACCCATCGAGGCGCTGGAAAAAAATTAGATTATTAAACTTTAACTAGAAAAATTCTTGATCAAAATCTTAACTAAATAAAATATTATCATACCTGAGAAGAAAATCTTCTGAGCTTCAAATATTCCTGAAGAATATCCAACATCATGACCATTTGTGAGAAAATTAAGACACGGTGACCTGTATCTTTCAATCGACACAGTAATTTATCCAAGAGAATAAGCTTTCCAGAGGATTTTAGAATCTGCTGGAGTCTGGCTTGGGGATCTGGATCATAGTGATCGTAAGCTCGGACAAGGGAGGTATGATTGCAGCATTTTTTCAATTCCATACAGAGATTCACAAAGCCGTTGATTGAACCTGAAAGTTGACTAAATAATATTTCTTAACCTTTAAAAAAATGTTTCTATATGAAGGCGATTTTTTACATGTTTTTGGAGCAGAAAAATAATTGTTGACAAATTTTTTTAAACAATTTCCAAAATGGGCAAACCTTTGACTCCCTTCGATAGCTCTCTATAATTCTTTGTCAGAATCCATTTGTAGTATTGTTTCTGCTGTGCTGTCATGTCGACTCGAAGGATCTGCTCTAACTTCGGTGGGAGACTTTTCTCGACATCTTTCTTCACTCGTCGAAGGAGATAGGGTTCCAGTTTTTTGTGCAGAGATGAGATTCCACGATGATCGGTGTCATTATGATCTTTCTCGAATTCAGCCCAGCTGTCGAATCTTGAAAAAAAATCTTTAGATAGTAAAATATCAAGAAATGTTCTGGACATTTTACAATTAGATTTCCAAAAAAAAAAACAAGATTATACCCCAAAAATCACCCCCTCTAAAAAAAGAAAAAGCTCACTTTTCTGGCATAATAAAATGCAATAGAGCCCATAATTCTTTCAATGAATTTTGAAGCGGCGTCCCGGTGATCAATAGTCGATGATCACAGTCGAAGGCGGCAAGACTCTTGTAGAGAAGGGATTCATCATTTTTCAATCGATGAGCCTCGTCGACAGCCAAGACGGCCCATTGGAAAGAGCCGAGGAAAGGCTTGTCTTTCAAGAGAATTTCATAGGTAGTCAGAACGGCGTTAACCTTCATTTTTTTCGATCCAGCTACATACCAGTCGAATTGGCGTATCTAGAAGAATGTGGACAATTTCATACGATTTTTTAAGGTTTCTTTTTTGTGAGGTCAAAAAAAATCAAGAAATATCTTTTTAAAATTCCAACCTGTTCCCTGGCAATTCCATCACCCATATAGGTGATCATATTTAACTCTGGTCCCCATTGGGAGAATTCCTTCTGCCAGGCGGCCATGGTGGAGAGAGGAACAACGACAAGGAAAGGTCCAGTGACGTCGTAGCGATGATAAAGAGTAGACAGAAAGGAGATTGACTGGATAGTTTTTCCCAGACCCATCTCGTCGGCCAGGATACTGAAAAAAAATAACAATAGTTTGACTAAATATTTGTTTTGTTAGCTATTGATAAATTTTCTTTGCAAGCAAAAAAAAATCTCACCATGAGTTAGTTTTGCACCATGCATTCAACATCCAGTTTAATCCTTCCAATTGATAGTCCCTCAGGTTGAATTCCTCCCTTCCTGGGGGTATCAAATAGCTGGGTGTCCTCTCTAATTTATCAAATTTGGGTCGTTTCTTGAGTGCTAAGGCATTTTTATTCGGCGGCCGTGAATTTTCCACTCGACGATGATACTCTTCCAACTTGTCTCTGGGCAGAAGACGCTCATCTTCCCAGGTACAGTCCGCGTAGGAGAGACCAGACCATTTGACTAAATATTCGGTGGCTTGCTGGCCGTCGACTGTCTTGTCGCGAGAAACCTACAAAAATAAAATCAGAAAAAAAGACAATTTTTTCACTGTACTGTATTTTTTTGAAAAAAAGCTTTTGTAGTCAAACAATTTTTTATAGATTAAGTTTTACCTGATGGGCCACGATCCTTTCTGCTATTTTATACTGTTCATATAGTTCCTCATTCATCTCCCTCTCACAATCATAAAATTCCAAATACTCCTTATCCGCCGTCTTCCTCCAAAATCTCTCCTCCACTTCCTTCTTTATATAATTTTGGAGTTTTTTGATGCCTTTAACTCCCATTTGAGTGATCGTAGTTTCGGATTCCCATGTATTATGAAGATGCGACCAGCCGACCCATCTGGAATAGGAATTCGGTATTACAAAAATATTACAACTAAAAAAGTCTTGGAGGGTACCTACTTAATCAAAAATTGTTCTTCCTTGGGAGCTCCCTCCTTCATCACATTTGGATCTCCCTTCTCCGCCACGTTGTAACATGTCGTATTAGATCCAGTGGCTCCAAAAATTCCTATCCTCGATTTCAGGATTTTTTCTATTGTTTCAGCAGAGGTGCTTTGCTCTGTTTCGACTTCATCTTCTTCCCATTCGAGGACATCTTCCTCGTCGAACTAAAATTTTATAAAAAAAATATTAGGAAATTGCCTACATCTTCATCACTCTTTTCCGCATAATTGACTTTTTTATTGACTGTAGCCCGTTTCACGAAGCGATTATCCTTTCCGTTTACCTTTTTCAAAACAGTTTTTCTTTTTTGCGAGGGTTCCAAGTCAGATTCGGATTCGGAAGAGGCTTCTTCCTGAAAAACAAAACTCGAGATTTTAAGAAAAAAAGGTTCATTTTTAAAGGTTTTGTCTGAACGTTGAGTAAAAAATTTTTTAAACTTTTTTTCTTTTTTTTCTAAATCAAAAACTCTTATAAAGAAACGAAAAAAAAGAGATAACTTACCGGTGATGATTCGATCTTCCTGGAGCTGGAGCTTTTACTCCTATTCGACCGACGGAGATAATTATTTTCCTCGAGCAATTTTCTCGTTTTGTCATCCAACTTGGAGCTACTTTTCTTCTTTTTCGGCATATCATCATCACTGGAAGGAGTAGGAGAGCAGCTATCGGGACTGTTTTCTTCTGGTTCTTCTTCATCCTCGTCGGAGGATGCTTCTTCTATAAGAAATAATATTTTTCAAAATTTCGGAAGTTTAGTAAAAATAATAATCATTAAGTATTGAAGTAATTTTAGTTTTGAAATAGTTGGAAAATAATTTAAGTAACAGAAATAATTAATAGGCAACTTTTTTGAGCTTAAAAAATATTTATAAGGTTTAAAAACTGTCCAAAGATACTTGTTAAATTTTTTATTGAAACAAATCGACTTCTTGCAATTTTACCGAGAGGGTTTCACTTAATTTCAGCGCGTTTTCTTCTTATTATTAACCTAATTACTGCAAAATTCATTTCGAATTGGCTTACCTTGAGGTGGAGAGACTTCATATTCTGAGTCTGATACAACTGGAGCACTTGCAGAAGGCTGAAAATGGGATTTTCACCCGAAAAATCATCATAAAATAAATAAAATCACAAAATCACCCACATCCTCGCTTTCCCTGGCAGCTCTAATCAATTCCTCTTCACTATCCTCAGACGAGTTGTCCGATTCTCCCTGCCACATTGAAGATGTTTTAATTTATTTCTGAAAAATTGCCCCATTGATAAAATTATTATTGGGTCAGATGGTGGGAAAATAAGATTTATAGGATTTCCTCGATGCAATTTGTTAACTCAGTATATATTAATGAATCCAGAAAAGTGGAAGGAATTTTATATCCATTAAATCATATGGAGTAGATTCAATATCTAAAAACTATTGAAGAAATTCCAGTAGCATGAAGAAAAATAAATTTTCCACCATAATGGTAGAATTATCTCCCGGCGAATTTAGCACTATTAGAAAGAGGATAAAAAGACAAATCGAATGGCATATAAATTTTCGAAATTCTGTAGAAAATGAGAGAAATATGAATTTTTTCAAAAAAAAAAGACAATTAAATAGTAAAAGTGGAGGTTCAAATTTAATTGTTGGACTGATTTTTTTCTGCTTTTAAGATCTTTTAAGACACTCATAGTCCTATTAGAAATTAAACTAATAGAAAAAAAATAAAAACTCAAAAAAGGAACAAATTGACAACAGTTGGCTGGTTTGCAATAGGGCAGGTATAAACAGGCGACGCTAATCGATAATAGCTTGTCTCGCTTTTGGTCTTGATGATTAAAAAGATAAAAGGAACGAAAGAAATCGTCAGGTATTTCAAAAATCTTAGACAAACGGACTTGATCCACGTTCAACAAGGACGACTTTGTGCCGCGACGCAACACGCTAGCTGATGATTTTTCTTTTCGAGACCCAGGCGTAACCATTCCTCCTGCCCTTTTTATTTTAAGTCATCTGGCTGAAAAGAGCATAAAAAATAATCTAGACATGTGAATAAAAAATATTTATAAAGCAAATTGAAAATTGACAGAAAAAAACTTGTAAAAAAAAATTCTGATCCGTCGGTAAAAAAATTAACAACTTATAGTGATATAATAAATATATCTAAAGGCACAACAAAACAGCCCACACTAAAAATAACAAAGAAACCGTAAAAACCATGAGATAGGGAGAAGGAGTGTCTGAATAAATTAAGAGATATCACACCTTATCACAGCTTAGAGTTCCGTATTCTTCGATGACTTCTTCTTCTTTCCGTCACGACCGTATCCCTTAAGTCCGTCAGTTGACTGCTTGGCGATGAATTGGATGAAGTCTTTCACTTCGCGACCACCGTTGTAAGGTTGAGGATTCGACTTATCGTTCTTGGGAAGCCAGAAGAGGGTGGGGAATCTGGAAGAAGAGTGATTAGGCACAGGGAAAAAAGAAACGAGTCTAGTACGAGTCTTTGGAAAAATTCCCAGTTTTTTTTAGCTACTTTTAAATATCCTCAAATATTCTTTCTGGTAGAGAAAAAATATTTTTACAGAATTATTCCAACAATGACCATTGAAGATTTTCTACAGACAAGGAGGTAACAAATAAGTTCTACCTCAAAAAAGACATGTTTCAACCTCGTTAAGACATAAAACATAAATAAAGAAATTTTTAGGCCACTGAAGTAAACGAAATAGCACTATATTTGCAACGATTAGAATATCCGTTAGTTCTGCTGTGTAAAGTTAAAATAATTAAAATACTCACCCGCGAACTTCGAAGAGAGGAGGAACATCATTGGCAGTAGCATCCATCTTGGCAATGATGACATCTTCCTTTGCGAGCTGAAAAAAAAAACTATTGATTAATACAATAAAATGATGTGATAAGGTTACACTTTAAATTACTATTATTGTAGTGCATCAAAAATACTCTGAATTTAGATTGCTAATTAATCCTTTTAATCGTCGTACTTTTTTTTGCATTATTATTTAAGGCTAGTCCTCAAAATTGATATCGGTTACTTTGAAAATTCTTTCCTCTAACCACCTCAAAAAATCAAGTCCATACCTTTGCTCCCAGTTCATCGTATTTTGGAGCCAGTGATTTGCAGTGTCCACACCATGGCGCATAGAATTCAATAAGAACATCCTTATCAGCATCAAGGATGAGTTCTTTGAAGTTCTTTCCAACGGCTACCTTGACATCTCCTTGAGTCTCAGGGACGGCTTCAGACTTCATATAAGGTTCGGCTTTTCCAGATAAGACTTCTTCGACGAAGGCCTTGAGATTCTCAACACTATAATTTTTCAATAGAGCGTTATAGGATTATACAAACCTGAATTCAGCGTCCATAGGGAATTTGCCGTCATTTGTGATGGCGGCGACGATGGGCTTATCGGAATCTTTACGCTCTCCGAGACCATTCTGTTCGATTTCTTGAGAAAATTCTTCCTTGTTCGAGACGGCAAAATAAACCTTTCTCTTGTAATCACCGGCGACTTTGAGGACACGATTACGCCAGTAGTTGGATCCTATAAATTAAATTTTTAATACAAAAATAATAGTATAGTCCAACGATGGTTTATAAATTGGAAATTTTCCTAAAATGTCAGTTCGCAAGTGATATTACATAAAGATAGTCGTGAATTAAGATTAAAAATTAATCTTACCCTTAGGGTCCTTTACGTAGTCAACATTATAGTAAACAATGACTTGAGGCTTCTGCTCGAATTGGAAGAGATTACCTTGAGTACGGATTCCAGCGAGGCCAACACTATATACAAATAAAATTAGAAAAAAATAGACATACGTCTCGTGGACAAGGAAGTGCTTAATCTTATCAGTATCATAGTTGCCGTCATATTTGAACTCTCCTGATTCGAGTTTGTTATGGAGCTTCTTAGGAGTAAAAACAACAACATCACTGAAATTTAAAGAATGAGAAGTTTCTTCATTTTCGTTTTACATTGTTACTATGAGTTAGTTACAGAATCTAATTTTCGCCAAATGTCAATTTTGTGAAAACAATGAGACTCTCCCAAAATGCAACTTACTCAGATAATCCTTTTTTCTTCAAAACATCAGCATTGGTAGTGTAACCGAAGGTAAATCTGTCGCGTTCGGTGTCGGCGACCTTGAGGAAAGAATCCTTCAGTTTGCTTTCTCCTTCAAAGAATCCTAAACTTGTCAATAAGCCATCACATTGAAAATCAAATCATACCAACAACGACATTTTCATCGGTTGAGGTGAATTTTTCAAAGTCAGCTGCGGTTTTGAGTTCTCTGGCTGATGGACCGGTTTGTCCTCTCATGAATTTAATTATTCCAGCCTGATCACGGGGTCCATCATAATCCTGGGCTTGGACTCCGTTACGGAAGATTTTGAGTGAGGGGAAGCCTTTGACTCCGAATTTGTCGCATGTCTCCTTCTCGACGGTACAGTCGACTTTCACCAGAGCCACGGGTGGATCATTGGTGGCGAGTTTCTTGGAAGCAGCATCAAAGTCGGGAGCCATACGTTTGCAATGACCACACCTGAAAAATTAATTTTACGAAGATTCCCATTAAGGTAAAATTTTTTAATAATCCAAAGTTATACTTTTTAGTTGAAATGGAGACTATTTCAAAAAACGTTAAAGATATCATAGATCATCAGGGTATTTACGAGATTTTCTCCCGATTTGTTGAAATATTATCCCCTTTTAAAAATAATGAGTCTCAAAAAACCAAACAAAAAATCATGCCATATCAATTATGTCGGGACATTCAGATCGCTCTTTATTCATTCAAATACCTTGTTCACATTTCCTCCTGTGTAAACAAAATACGTTGCTGCTAATATAGTGACTACCATTTATAGACCTGACAGTGCATATCAGGGAGTGTTGTACTAGATAAAAAGGGAAAGGACGGTTACTGTAGAGTGAACTACCAGACCTTACATTTCTAGGCAAATCAAAACTGTTACCAATGTATCCCATAAGCTTCATTGAAATAATCCTTACAAATTCAATAAAAAATTCTATAGCAGCTTTTGATTTATTTTGACAACCTCGCCGCGTCAGCAAAAAAAAGACAGTGTAACAAGAAAAATCCATTTCTCGGCTTTAAAATTCCTTTCCCACTTTAAAAAAAAAAACCAACCATGGGGCATAGAACTTGACAAGAGCAATCTCATGCTGCTTGATCATCTCATCGAAATTGGCGTCAGTGTATTCCAATACATCTCCACCCGCGAAGACAGCGGCGACAAAAGGTAGAACCCAGAAAAGACCCTTCATCCTTTGGTCTGAAAAAAATGAATTTAATGAATAAAAATAGAGAATGAGAAGAAATAATCGGCTCCGATAAGTTTTTTACGTTCTACGAAGGGAAGTTTGTGTAAAATTTGAATATAACATGAGAAAAAAATTAGCAATTCCGTAAATAAAAACATTTGGCCATATCTGATTCTGACCCAAATAGATCGCTCTGCTTATCTCTCACCAGAAAGGCGGAGACTATCAGAACGCCACGCGGC
This sequence comes from Oscheius sp. DF5120, assembly GCA_932521415.1. Taxonomy (NCBI): domain Eukaryota; kingdom Metazoa; phylum Nematoda; class Chromadorea; order Rhabditida; family Rhabditidae; genus Oscheius; species Oscheius sp. DF5120. Next base: position 7,267,423 of record OW051461.1, read on the forward strand.
CGCACGCGAGAGGATTTTTCGAGAAAAAAGTCACAGATCCTTATGATGAAAATGGATCGATGGAGACGACAAATAGGTCGTCGCGGAAAAATTTCGCAGACAAATAGTATGTACCAGGCACGGAAAGGTTATTAAAGAAGAATAGCGCGGGGAAAGATATCATAAGATCGAAAGAAAAAAACAACTTATCAGATCTAATCTTAAATGCATACCGTGATAGGACATACATTTCTTTTCAAAAATATATTACTCGAAAAAATTATACCAAAAAGCCTGATATTAGATTTGTTTGTATCTTAACTATTATTAAATTTGAAAAAAAACTAGATTGTTTTTCAAGTAGATCTTTATGATGAGAATGTGACTCGATGATTTTTAGATATATTTATTTTTTAAAATAATGTTTAGGATTTGTCTGGCGGCAAGACAAATTTTGGGCAACTATTTTTCGACATTTAAAATCTTTTTTCTTTTGACACATTTAGGCTGTTTTTATTCAATTTCAAAAAGATTACAGAAAATACATAGCCAAAAAATGCGATGTCAGATTAAAAGTGAGATAGTTCTCGACGGGAGAAGGAAGAAGACTTATAAGGGCTCCGTTCTGGGGGAAAATCCAACGTGGACTTCGCAGCAGTGGCGTGGCCTTTCCCGATTGGCTTGGCATGGACGACGAGGATGACACGCCTCCTGTCATCCGTGGTCTCGAGACGACCAAGATTACGGTAGCGATGATCAATCTGGCGTTTCATCTTTGTATTCATGCAGCAGACTTTCATCACATTTCCTTCGGGCATATTCACCGTAACAAGAATTCTAATATGTTCCATGGTTCGGTTTTTGAAATTTTCTCCTCATAGAAACACTATATTCTCGTAATTTTCAATTATAAACCGCTGCAGCTTGTTTTTTGTTGTTTATTCGGTTTTGAGTCAGACTTTCAGCCTCTTTGATGTCAATTTTAATTATTTTTCTTTTGGGAAACATTTGTTTTCTCAAAAATTCAATCATTTTGGAAGAAACGAGAGAGAAGTATTTGCCTTTATTTATTTTTTTTCAAGAATTTTTTATTTTTTTGGAATAAATTATTCACTTGGATGGCTATTTGGCAGAAAAATGTGCAAACTAAAACTTTTTTGTATAATTTTTATGTTCAATATTTATATATTTTTTTAAAATTTATCTATCAAAATTAAGTTATAATTATAATAAATGAATCAAAAAAATAATAGGAAAAAACAAAAATAATTTAAAAAATTTCTATTCATTCTTTTCAACCTTTTTTTACCTACTTTTAGATGAGTTATCACTTTTTTTAATCCCAATTTTCTAGAATATTCTATGAAACATGCCCCTTTTTCTCCGTGTCAAATTTTTTGTTTTTTTTTGTCAAAAATATCCTTTAAAAGCAAACGTTTTAAAAAGTTTGAAACACAAAACGAATTTCAAATATTGTACATGCTTTTCAATCTTTTTCTTATATTTTATTGTAAATTAATCTGGATTATTTTCAGGGTAACCATACATAAATATGGAAGAAATTACGATTAAAATAAAAAGTACTAGTCAAACCTTTGACATCAATATCGCGGCTAATTCAACTATTTCAAACGTGAGTTCTTCTTGTTTTTTTTTCATTTTTCAGGTAAAAGACGTAATCCTCGGAAAGATGGAAAATGTAGCGAAAGAGCAGCTGTGTCTGATTTTTAGTGGAAAAATTTTGAAAGACCTTGAGACACTGGATGCTTGTAGTGAGTTTCATTTGTTAATTTTGTCACACTATCTTCAAAGCCGCTTTTTGAGTCAGATAGGCAATCTAATAAATTGTTCAGCGTTTAATATTGCTCAAGGAATTTATTTAATGATTGATTGACAAATCTAGAAATTTTCTCAATTAAGCGAAGGAGGGAAATTTTACGTTAAATCATCATGGACCATCTAAGCAAAGCAACACCAAGCGATTCGAATTTAAAGTTGGCTTATAAAACTTTTAATGATGAAAACGTCAATCGAAATCGTCTCTACGAGCTCCAATTTTTCCCCAAAATTTTTTTTAGATCTCTTTCATTTTTTTTTAAAATTTTCCTATACAAACGAATACTGAGATTATTCGTCTTGCCCTTTGTTACCGCGCAAGTCACGACGTCCTCGTGAACAAGTCTCCTAGCAACGGGATATCACTGGCTGAATCATGGGGAAAGTGGCTGCTTCCTAAGAATCAAAGGCAAAAAGTATCTTCCTTTTTAGAAATCACAAATGAAATGGCCATCCATTTGGTTGTTCGACAAGGTGGTAGTCGTCCAGCTCCATCAGCCGCCACTACTTCTACTCCCGCTTCGACTACTCCCCAACCTGAGCCGCAAAATAATGAAAATGCAGCTCCAGGCTTTGGTAACATGTTTGGAGCAATGCCGAGAATGCCAGCTAATCCAGCGGTTTGCTGTTTTAAATATTTTTTAAAAATTCCAGGCAATGATGCAACAAATGCAACAGAATCCGGACATGATGCGACAGATGATGGACTCTCCAATTGTTCAGTCGTTGATGAGTAACCCTGATATAATGAGATCTATGATGGCAAATAATCCACAGATCCAGGAATTGATACAGGTGGGCAGTTTTTTATGCATTTTTCCTGATCGAAGTGACCTTTTTCCCATCAAAAATAATTCCTAGTACTCGGTTGACGGCTGCATTAAAATTCTGCGATCTTTTTTAATCTAGAACGATCTAAATTAACTCAGAAGAAAATCCAGTGGTGATAAAATAGAGAACCCATGGATGTTGAACAAATTTTTTCGCCGAGAGATCGTATCGTGGAGCCGATATTTCGGTTCGGATCGACTATTTTTCTATGAAACATGTCTCAAGTCAAGTTTGGACGCTGAATTTGAATTCTTCGGTATCAATTCGGTAAAAACAAATTTCCTAAGTATCACTCGAGTTCTGGGAAAGGCGGTTTCTCGACTAAATTGAGTGTTGTAACCGGTCTGGTTATTCCTGACTGTTATTTAGTTCCTGAAATGCTGAATATTTCTGAATTAAAATAAAATATTTATATTTTCCAGAGAAATCCTGAAGTTGGTCATATCCTCAACGATCCAGATATCATGCGACAAACAATGGAAATGATGCGAAATCCGAATATGTTTAATGAAATGATGAGGAATCACGATCTGGCTATTAGAAATTTACAGGTAACCATTGATCTTTTTTTTTTTAAATTTTCCAGGGTATTCCTGGTGGTGAAGCCGCTCTACAAAGGCTGTATACTGATGTCCAAGAACCTCTTCTTAACAGTGCTTCGAGTACTTTCGGTGGAAATCCATATGCCAGTTCTGGAAATGAAGACAGCAGTTCACGTAGTCAACGAGCTGGAGTAGAGAATCGTGATGCCCTTCCCAATCCATGGGATAGTGGAAGTGCCAATAGACAGTCAACTGGAGGAGTAGCAGCAGCAGGAAATGAAGAGATTGGAGGAGCTGGAAGGAGTCCATGTTTGTCATTTTTCATCATTTGTAAAAAAAATTTAGTCGCTGGTCTTCTCGGAGGTGCCGGATTGGACGATATGATACATCAACTAACCCAACAGAATCCGCAACTATTCAACTCAGTTTGTTTTTCACTTTTCATTGTTAAAAAAATCTCAGTCGAGATAATAATTCGTGAAATATGACTTTTCGAGTAACTTTGGAGAAATTTGAATTTATCAATACCAGATTGGCAGTATACTAACACACGCTATCTGCTAGTTATATAGGAAAAATATTTTGATAGATCGACATATTTAAGAAGCCGTAGTCTATGTCCAAATTGACCACCCGTAGGAAATATGTATCCTGTGACAATTTTTGATACTGATTTTGAATTTCTTTTTTTTTGTCTAGAAAGGTCGTATGATCGAATGAGATATGGCGGATACTATAGTTATCTTTTATTTTTATTAAAGCAGCCTGCGTAATAATAATCTTAATGTTTCTAGTTTTTTCAAAACCATCCCATGGTCCAAGCGAATCCACAAATGGCTGAGATGATGAGGACTCAATTGCCAAATATGATCAACATGGTATGCTTTTTTTTAGCTTTACAAAAAAAACTTTAGTTTTCACGACCAGAATTTTCAAGTGCTCTCAGCAATCCACGAGTGATAGAAGCCTTCAGACAAATACAAACAGGGATGGATACGTTGAGGAGAGAGGCTCCAGAGCTGGCTAGGTAAGCATATTTTTTGTGAAAACTATGAAAATTTATAGATCTCTTGGAATGCCGTCAATGCCAATTTTCCCTGGAACTGGAGCCACTCCGACTGCTCCGACTACTCCGGCTGCTGCTTCACCGAATCCGAGTCAACCACAATCAAACCTCGGATCTGCTTCAGTTGCTCCGGATGTAGCTCAGATGATGAGAATGATGCAGACTGCATTTGGAAATATGAACATGGGTGGTGGAGTACCAGTGAGTTTTTTTTATTTTGTTTCTTAACTCCGAAAGCAAAAATTTTAGTTATCGGAGTGAAGTGAAAACAAAACGTGTTTTTTCTATTGATACTTTGCATAACCCGGTTTACGTAAAAGAATTTGGTCATCGAAAGAGGCATGTTTAGGCAAAGTTTTGTAATAAAAAATTGCAAATCTCGCAATGAAGAAAACCCTTTTAACCTTTAATTTTTATTCAAAAATTCAGTGGGAAATGATCATTTAAAATGCTAATTGATTTCGATGGTCCCTTATCTTCCTTCATGACCTAGTTATTTCGTCGTCTTCCTTCCTCTCCACCATTCTGCCTAATGCAATTATCATCTCGAATTTCTTCGCAATAAGCTCTTGTCCTACGATGCATAGATTCCTCACAGAAAAGTATCTAATTTCTTATTTGAAATTCTAGAAGAACACAGATTTGAGAGTGAGATATAGTCCCTCATCTTCTTCTTCTCAAAAGAGACGGATACACAATGTGACTGCGACACGAAATCGCTTTGGACATCCTTTATTGACCATTGTCATGTGGCTTTCAGAATTCATTAGGCTGGCGGCGAATGTTATGCTGAAGAGAGAGCGCGATAGACGATTTGCACAATTAGTACGCAAAATGAGAGGCTATTCGAGTGACCATAATAATTTATAAAAATGGGAGGAAGTGACGGTTGGGTATACAAATAAGGACAGTATAGATAAGAATTTTGCCTCAATTTTTCTCAATGCCCCCCCCCCCCCCCCCCTCCTTTCACAAGCTGTTATTCGCGCATTTCCATCGACTGGCACCCGGTCAATCTATCAATTTACGAAAGAACGGCTCGGAGAAGAGAAGAAAGGATCATTAGATTTGCATTCCTCCGTCGGCCATATTTTGCGCGAAATTGAGCGACCGCCTTACTGATGACTGTATGCTAATGTTTTAAAATCGAAAATTGTTTAAATAAAATTTTAGCTCTCTCGATGTACTTTCTCAAATTTTTGTCTTTGAAGGAAAAATTTCCCTCAATTCTTCTAACAATTCAACTGATCCTAAATGGGCGCTATTAATTCGCACATTCCAATTTGTCTCATTAACTTTATGCCCTTCTTTAATCTGATATATCCCCCTGAGGGTAAATATTATGAGATAAAGACAGTTGTTGTACATAGTTGGTCCAAAGACAGCTGTCTACTGGCGGCTCCTTTACCTGCCACTTGCCGGCAAGTGTTGCTTTGTCAATATGTGTCAAATGAGCGGTCGCCGCTCCTTTGAGGCCTGGATGACTGGACCGACTGATAGTAAAAAGTGATAAATGAGCTGGGTAGACAGGTGCACGGGTTGGGAGAGGACGTCCGCCGGAAATTGATTGAACTATATTGATACCATACTATACTTTCTTTTTTTTCTAGTTTTTAAATTTCAGCCCCCCGATGCTAACACCAATTTCGAAGAGCTTTATTCAGCACAATTGGAGCAGTTGGCCAGTATGGGATTCACAAATCGAGCTCAAAATATTGCAGGTGAATATTGTTTAAGTAAATATCTTCTCACAAAATGTTGAAAAATTCATTTTCAAGTATTGAAGAAATTTTCAATTTTAAAAAAAACATGTTTTCTTTAACTTTCTTATTTTTTCATTTTCAGCCCTTCGCGCCAGCTTCGGTGATTTGAATGGTGCTGTTGAGCGCCTGCTTAATTCTCCATGAACTCTCCCTTCGTAAAATTCCGTTTTCTACTTTTTTGCCACAATCTCTATTTATTAAGTCAGTTTTCTGTATAATAATTCATAGCTTTCTTTCCTGTTTATTCATCCCATAGTTCTCTCTCCCTCTGTGATCGTGATTAAGAAATGTATACCCATTCACCTGGTTTTGTTAATTTATTCGTGTGAAAACAAAAAAAAAATGAAGATAGAGATTTTTAATTTTATCTTGATAGCTTGTTAAGGTTTTTTTTAAAATGATTATTACTAGTTTTTTTTTAGAAAAATTCAATGAACTGTAAAATGTAGGAAAAAAATAATACCATTTTTTCCGTGTACGCAATAATACTTATTTTTTCCCATTTTTCTAGAATTGTTTAACAACAGCTGTTTGGCCAATGACGATTTTTAGAATTTAAAGTACAATTTAAATAATACATATTTGTGTATTGTAAGTTTTAAAATATTTTTGACCCTGTTCTCTTCATATTTTTAGCGGAACCTTCCCCGACTCCTCTGGCTTATCGGTTTCTTCCATTTTTGACCCGACAGGATTAGGCAAAACAATGTTCCCATATGATCCGCGTCTTAGTTTCTGGCTGGGAACGTCCCCCGTTCATCTTATAATATTAGTAGAGAAGGAGAGACGGCTTCTTCTTCTGTTGGCACATTATTGCGGAAATTAAAATGGCAACCTCAATATAAGGTGCAGATGACGGGCTGATAGGAGGCGATAATGAGAAGGAGTCGAGAGAAGATCGATGGACGACACTTCCTTTACGACTTTCGACTCTGAAGAAGGAGAGAAGATTGTCAGTTAAGTGACGAGAAGAAGAGACTAATTACTATATTTTGTCAGCTGCGCGAGGAGATGACAGCGGCGATGGTGGCAATGTGGAAACAATTAGACGTAATATACGACACGATGAGATTGGATTTTTGCTCTTTACAGCTCTGTCCTTATCCAATCACAAAGGGCTCAAATTTAAATTCAATAAAACCAATTGAATAAATTAAATTGTAAATAAATTATTACATTTTTTAAAATTCAATAAAAAATGTTTAAAAAATAAAATAAATCCGATGATGAATTTTCGAAATATTTAATGAAATTTTTTTAACTCAAATGAGCTAGAATAACTTCCCATCTAACCAAAGAAATACTTGGTCTAGAAAAAAACAGTCAAGAGAAGATAGAAAATTGAAGAGTAATATTTACCTCAATTTTTTTTCGTCTTAGTTCACTATACAAAAATTTTAACGATGTTAGATTCAAATCCAGCAAGCTCAAAACTTTTAGAAAAATGTTTTCAGGTGGAAATACTTCTGCGTTCGGGGGGTTGTAATGGCTAGATTTAAATTTTACTAAAAATTTTGAAAAAAATTAAACATTTTATCATTCATGTCAAACATTCATTTTTGAAATATGTCATTGGAAATATCGTAAAAAAAATTTCAAGATTACACGGCTGAATTTTTAAGACTTAATAGTGTGAAGTTGACCATAATTTTCATGAGCTGTCGAATATCCACTCATCCAAAGTTTTATGGCTCCTATGATCCCATCCCTTCATCTTCCTGTTCGCGCTCTCCTGTGCATTGCAACAGTTGCCTGGCTCTGCTCGGTCGATGAATAAGCGACGTAATACGGCCGAGATTTATGGCGGGAGCGGATGTTTCAAATCACGGGCCTGGAAGAGCATCGATTGAACGAGAACATTAAGCCTTATTATGAAAGCAGAGCAGACGACGGAACATCATCTCATTAGTATTCTGACAATTGAAGAGAAGCGAAAACCAATTGATGTACGCCATGCAAACAATCTCCGATGGGAGAAGATAGTCTGACACGGAACTGATGACAGATGGGTAGCCAGAGAGTCGTTTTTTGATCGAAGACCACGACAACTGGGGCAATTAGAGATTACAGTAGTCAGAATACAGTATAAAATCAACGTCGAGAGTTACAACTCCTATTGTCTGTTGTGTAGTGCAAAAAAAACTAATTATGTTCTTTTCATTCTGCCTTGTCTCGAGTTTTTGAAATTCCTTTACAACTAGATTTTTTCTGTTCAGAAAATCTGTATCTTTGTAATTCAAATTCAAAATTTTTTTTTCGCTTACTTGATAAATTGAAATATTATTTATTATAACTTTTCAAGGTCTAAGATTATAGGCAAAAAAATAATATTTAATTATTTCAATGATTATTGGAACGTTTTTTAAATATTGCCTTCAATAATTTTTAACTTTTATACAATATTACCATAACTTTTTTTTAATAAATATCAAGAAAAATACAATTTGATCCAACTGTTAATTTTTTTTTTGAAAATGAAAAATTTGGAAATCAGAAAATCGAGATATATAAAATAGATCACATCCGCGACATCTTAAAGGTACTCACCAAGATTATGAATGTTTCGCTTGAAATTTCTAATCACATAATTTTCCTATCTCCAGAATGTCTATTTTTTCAGTTAAAAAGTTCCCAAGTCGTCCGGGGAGTGGCCATTGGGCCCATCATCATGGCACTGGTCACTCCCCCCTTCGAAATTCGACTCTCCCTCAGTGTTGCTTGCTTTCTCCCTCCTCCTGATGAATACCCTCATCTCACTCTCATCCTTATCTTGTTGCAATTGAAAATCTGCCATTTGATGAATGACGCGCACATTGGAGCATCGCTCCAAATAATTACGACATGACTGGCTCATGATCTCTCGCCCTACAGATTGATGACCCCAGTCTCGGAATTATTAGAGAGAGGAAGAGACAGCTGCCCCTTGTGGCCTTCGCCTTCTGCTAATGAGACTTTTTAATGGTTGAAGCGAGAGAGAGTCATTTTTTGAGTAATACTAAATAATTCTATGAATACGGTTATTTGAAGAGATAATTGAGGGAGAAAGTGATGTATCGAAGAGAGGCCGAAATTAAGCAATCCATTGTTTTTCTTGTTACAGTTCAGAGTTGTGTAAAGCATTTCAATATTTTTTGAAACAAATTGGGAACAATTGTTTTAGAAATTACCAAAAAGCATACTGTTAATAACTATTTTGTTATAATTTGGTTGCTTTGTAGATTTTCATATTAAATCGTTGGGGTTTTAGATCATTGCTTGTTTCTGTTTCCAAAATTGGTGATGTTTTATTGTTCATTGCGCCAATTTCGCGACACACATTAGGCTATTTCTTTGCGCCAATTCAATATTTTTTATAATTCTTTATGATTTTTATTCAAGGTTAACTTGAGGGTTTTTCTCTAATTAGTTGACAACCTCTGAGTACCAATAAAAATCCATAAAATCTGCATATCATCTGTTGCTTCTCTCTCGGCATTCTCCTCCGCCCATCTGCATATTATGAGCAGGCGGCTTCCAGCAACGCCTCCTGCTACCGTAGCCAGCGAGTTATGACACCCTTATTATTGGTCGACGAGAGCTCCGCCGATTCGTCTGAATCGTTCTCTCCATTTTTGAGCTTTTGAATAGGAACTTTCGATTTTTTTTCTTTTTTTAGGATGAATTGAAAACCAATCCCTATTTTTTCCCAAAAAATCTTTCGACTTAACTAGCCATCGCATTTTTTATCGTCTCCGATCTCTCAAGAAAAGATGAAAATCGGTCAAAATGAGGGCAAAAAGGGCAATTGTGTCCTTCTTTTGATGCCCGCTCCCGGTGTGTTTTCGGTTGTAAATCGGCGAGGTCAGATCGAGAGACGACGAGATGTGAATAAATAACAAAATAGAATTTTTAGGAGGTAAGGAAGAAGTTATCGAAGCTAGATTAAAGTCCTAGGAGTAGATAATGAATGAAACGGGCAGCTATAATTTTTCCCGGATTTTTTAGATTAAAAGAAACGAATATGTACCATACAATTTTGGATAGAAAATAATTTTTTTGAAGCCTTTGGGAGCCAAAACTAACTATTCTATCGTAATAAATTTTTTAAAAGTTTATATGCATCTATCAGAATTACAAAAGTCGAACTAAATTTTTTCACAACTATTCTCCGCATGACTGTCATTTGAAATTCGCTTATTTACATTACAAAAGCTAAGAATTTAGTTTAGTTTCTCTAATTTTTCATCTTTTCCTCTTGCTCTCGTGTCTGTTTGGTGCAAATCATGGGCTCATACCCATGGCTTGGCTCTCTATTGAAAAACACTACCGATCCCTCTTTTTTCCTCCCTCTGCGACGCTCTCAATCGCAACAAACTGTCGTTAGTTGTGGTGATAAATTTTATAGTTATTACCTCGCTTTCATTCGACTCTTCGCCCTCCTCCTTTCACCCAATCTTTCATGTCTTTTTTCTCTTCCACCTCTCTTTCTGCCCAACTATCTCGGCAACCGGTCGTCGTCCCAAATTCTTGCCACCGTTTCACAAAGCACTGTTTCTGACACAAAGGCCGTGCCGAAGGAGAGGGAAGATGCCATCCCCCGCCCATCCTCGCGCGAAAGGATACTAATGAGCCTCTACCGCCCGACATCATTACTAATTGCATAATCGGCTTGTGTTTTGACGACAAGGCGGAATTACGAGGAGGGATAAAGGACATTAAGAAATATTGCTAGATAGACAGCTGCTAATAGAAAAACATCTATATTTTAGTTTAGGATATGGTATACGAGAAAAAAAAGACAATACCACCTTTCTAAAAAGAAAGTGTTAAACTTTTTGTCTTTCATATATTTATCTGAGTTTCTGAACAATCATTTGGAAAAAATTTTTAAAAAAATTTCGAACTGTGCACATATTTTTGTTTCATATTGTCTAATAATCCACAAGCTATTGAAGCAATTGTCATAAAGCCGGCTGTGAATACATTTTCCTAAGCCCAATATATGACTCGCCTCAATGTGCCAGCCTCGTGAAAATGGCCATTATAAAGGAAATGAGCACACACACATCAGGAAGACTAATCTCCAATGAGTCTAAATGAAATACATCATGTTTATGGCTAGTGGTAAACTAATGTCTATTTTTAGAAGCATTCTGTGAGAGTGGAGGGCAACAGCGCGGCAGCAATACCGTACGGGCTCGGCGGGGTGACTCTTGTTGAAATATGTTTTCTTAGTTGCAGCGATTTAAACGGAGAGTTAAAAATCATGACTTTTGTCGTAAGATCCAATAACTGAACAGAATTGGGTAAAAAAGCATGAAATTAATGAAATTAATTTTATCTCCTTAATTAAATAATTTGGACACAACAAGAACTTTTTTATTTCAAGCTTGAGAACAAGTTAATTTTTCTCCTTAATAATCTCTTTCCACTTCCCCATTTTGCAAAACGCGATGGCTGTGCTGTTGTAATTTTATGAGGATGATACACGTCGGTTGTCCTTGGAAAAAGCATCGCGGCGCGTCCATTAAACGCGTCAAAAAACTCGGCTTGGAAACTTAGACTGATCTTAGGGGAAGATTAGCCGCCTGGGGGCGTTTGTTAAAATTATCGTTAGTTTATGCGGGAAGAAATGGGAGGGATATTGAAGAAGCCGGTTTTTTTATGAGCCTTGTAGGCGGCTGGTTTTATTTTTCTACTAAAAGAAGCCTAGAAATTGTTCCAAAACCGTCCTCCTTGTCCTCGTCCCGCACCTGTCTCGTCGTCTTTCAATTCCTCCCTCCGATTCGCCTAATCCCTTCTAATTTGTGCCCTCCCTTGACTAGATGTCCTTTTGTGTCCTTTGCCCCTTATTCGTCTCCTTTTAACTCTCCCTCATTCCTTTATCCATCGTCCTCGCCCCGCCCAGTCTTGATAATTTTTCTCTTTGCCCCTGTCCAATCTTTTCGTGCATCTTCTGATCCTCAAATATTCACAGCTGCTTCGTCGCCTACCGTAATCCATAATTATGGGGAGCGAAAAATTTCCTTCAAGGAGGGTTTCTGCTCCATTTAACCTGTGAAACCTGACTGAAACATGTGATTTCGGGGGTGAGAGAGACTGAAAGAGAGCCCCAACGGCTATTAATTTTCCTTACACTCATCACAGCCAGTTGCGATATGGGTTATGGAGATTACACTTCGAGAATGTATAGAACAGGGCCAGATGGGACTTTTTTTTTATAGATTACTGTAGAGCTAGATTTTTAGTGATCATACACAGGGAAATGAATATACTCTTATTCTGTAATAATAAGAAAATTTTGAAAACTCCAGTAACGACCAAAAGGTCATTCCTCATTGACTAACTCATTCAGCAATTTAACGCGCAAGATTCTCTCCTTCCCACTCAAAAACAGCACCATTAATTTATTTTTGAGACAACACAACACGTCGTTCAGCAGATTTTGAGAGTACCAGGAGAAGGAGGAGGGTGTTCTATTAAAATCCATTAAACATATTTTATTTCATTGGATTTTTTTTTAGAAAAATAAAGAATCTGGTAATTGCAATGGCTAAGAAGAACTTAGACTCAAAAATGGAGTAAATTTTTTATCGGTTCAGACGGTTTACCTCTTTTGTTAGCATTATTTTTACGTTAAAGATTTTAAACTTTTAAAAAATTCCCCAAAAAAATTCCAAAAAAGTGACTCAAGCCTCCTCGGTTTGCACTTGTTGCTCTTTTTTGCTCGGCGCCTCCTCTCGTTTCATCTTTTCCGTCGTTTTGTCGGCTTTTCGCCTCTCTCGCGCGGCTATTGTTTACCCAAACTTTCATAACTCATCGTGTCAGTCAGTGGAGTCTTTCTCGTACATTTCAAACGATCTTGTTTATCCTCCTTCTTCTTCTTTCTTAATGACCTGAGAGTTGTCGTTACGCCATCTGTCTCACCGATATCGCCTAATTACAAGAGGGACAATAGGGACAAATCTGGTTATGTCAAGACATTGTTGACATTAGAAGACTAATTCTCATTAACCGATATGACACGAAAGGAAGGAATTTCGAAGATGGCGGGTCTGAAAAATAATTTTTTTGAATTTTTTGAGCTTATTTGAAATTTATAAATTACTGTAATTTTTCAAGTACCCAGCAGCCCTTTAATACATTTTACCTGGTAAATTTTGATTTCAATCCATGAAAGTTTTGTGTTTTTAACTTCTTGGACGATATTTAGAATAATAATCATTTTTTGGTATTCCTGTTTAGTGTTTACTATAACATCCTCGACGCCTGTAAACATCAAACAGAATACATTTTAAGTCCAATAGCTTACAACAGCTCGTCGTCGCCTTGTTTATTTTTTGCCAAGGCGTGAGAATGTGAAGGAGGCGGAGAGGGGAGATTACTGGTTTTTTGATATGTAAATAGGCGCATTTCAAGTGTCGGCCGAGCGGAGGATAATTATGAAAAACTTAGAGAAACATTGATTTAGCTCCATTTTTGTAAGTCTAATGGGAAAAAATGCGATCAATTATTATCAATTTTAGAATTTTTTAAAATGTTAAATTGAATTGTCAAGCGCTCTGAGAGCTAAAAATAATTGTTTTTGTATCCAAAATAAGTATTTATAGTCCAACTCCGTCACTTAAACTATCAGAATTTTTTTAAATTTTTAATTCTAAACAATGGAAAAACAGATCCTTCCAAATTTAGATTCTCTCTATATAATTAAACTATTCTATTTGTGTCCTGACCTTTGTCTTCATCTTTTCTTCGTTCATCATGGGACAACAATAATTTATTACTGGGACGAAAGATAAAATCTTATGGTCGGGTAGTTAAAAAAAACTGGTTGCACATGGGGGAGGAGAGGAAGAGATCAAAAAGGCCGCGCTGCGCTGAGCGCTAAGGAAATAAATTTTTCTAAAAAATATGAGCGACGATTTCTAAGAGAAATATTTTTGGTGTTCCCTTTTTGGAATTTTTTTTTCGAAGAAATCAAAAAGTTTAATTATTATCTTGGAAAATCCAGAAATTGTTGCAGTTATTATAAAAATAAGTCAGGATTTTAATTTTAGTTTTTCAAGGCTGGTGTATCTCAACATCTTAGTTTTTTTAGAATTTTCTACAAACTTTTTAATTATTAAAAGAAAAAGGATTTCAAAATAAAAAAAATTAGCTCAATAGTATTTTATACAAAAATTGATGAAAGCTATCCAATAGCACTTTTTAAATTTTTTTTCTATTTTCTGAACTTAATAAATCCGTGAAAACTTATTTTTATCACTAAAAAATTCAGTAAGACCATTTTTGAGTCTATCTTTTTTGAAATTATTTTTCTAGACAAAAAAATTTTCAAGGCAAAAAAAAATTTGCTCTAAGAACCTTATTTACTTTAATTTGTATTATACAACTTTAGAAAATTCTCTATCATTTCTGCTGCTTCTTTTCCTCCTCCTGCTCTGCTAATCTAAGTCCAATCTGCGATCATTACTTCTGCGGAGAGAGAGACACAAAATAAAATTGCATCAGTTTGATTGAGCAAGTCTCTTTGGGGAACTGCATTATATGTATGACTGCGAATCCCGCCGGGACTACCGTATACCTCTCCCTCCTCCTCTCTCTTCGACAATTATCATAAGTCGCCGCCCCCTTTGTGAGCAGCCGAGGGGCGGGACCCGGCGACATACACGCGCCAGCCGCTCCTCATAATCTAACAAAAACAACCACAGTTTTCTGTTGCTTTTATTTCTTCTATTTACGACATCTTACTTCATTTTTGTTAAGCCATTTTTACTTCTAGGAAATTTTGTAAGTTAGTTTCAAACAAGTCGTTTCACCTTATAAAGTTGGATTTTGTGTAGAAAAAAAAAGAAATAGTCACATTTTAATGGACATGTTTTGTGTGCAGCTGTGATTATTGCAACAATAGTTTTTCGTTCCAAATCACGACAGTAAGACAATATATATAAAATTGCGGGCGAACGAATTGCCTTCGAAAAAGACTCTAACGAGTCAATTAACTTTGTAAAAATTGGTTTTTAGTTGATAAATTAAGAGAAAATGGATGTTTGTCGTATTTTTGTTGCAACACCGTTCATCCAAATTGTTATTGCGCCAATGCAGCATTATCCTATTTTGCTCATCAGTCGATCAATTTTTCATACTGATTTTGATTTTATAGCTTATTTAGATATCATATAAAACACTAGAACGGTTATGTTTTGGTTCACGGCCACATTGACCTTTCCTTTTCGTTCGGTCAACATCCCCGTTGTTTATCTAAAATTTGACTTCTTCTATTTTTCAGTTTCTTAACTTATGATCATAAACGGGTTCCATTCCTCTCAATTTCTGTATTCTTTGAGAGAGTGACTGGATTAAAAAAATGACCATTTCCTTTTTTCTATTCAAAATCAATTTTATTAGGTTAAAACTTGAACAGTGTTGCAACACTAGAACGGAAAACTGTTGTTTCACAAGACTCATTCATCCAATCACGCTTCTTTCCCGCAATACTCTACACGCGAGTCGGGTGAAGAAATTTGAAAAAGCCGCGAGAATAAAAGAGAAACGAGTAGAGTGCAAATATTGTGATTATGCGCGTCTTCGTCTCTTTCGCGTAAAGACGAGCTCAAACAACGACATTCGACTGCTCCCGCTGCTTTTTCCGCCTTTTTGAGCACGCCGCTCGACGTGGGCTTTTCATTTCTCAAATTTCACAAGGCATTTTTTGTTTTTTTTGTTCTTCCTCACAATTTTAGTTTCTTTTGTCTTCAAAGTGAACTTTTTTCGATCTTTTTTTTCTTCGAAGGTTTTGGGTTACATAAAGGCGAAAGATAATATGGCCCTTGTGCTACAACAATTAGACAGTTAGAGTTGCTCAGACGGGATATAGTGGTTACATACAACATGAAGGTGATAGTTAGAAATTCCGCACCATTTCCCAACCTTCTTCAAACCAAACAATGACTTATATCATCAAAAAAAATCTTTAGAGGAATTTTCTAATAAAAATTACTTTCTCAAGTTTTTCTATTTAATTATTATTCGCAATTTAATATTTCCTGTGCGATTTTCAATGATTTTTCGATATGTAAAACTTATTTGTCTTTTAAACTTTTAAAAAACTACAAAAAAATCAGTAGCAATGGTCACATTTAGACCAACGTTAAGCACTGTTGCAATTTTTAGTTTTTTTCGCACATCCCACGCAAGTTTCGAGGGGGGTTTTTTTATTTACAAGCTTTTCTCACTTCAAAAAGTCTATTCTAAGATCAAAAGGTGTCTAAGCATTAAGGAATTTTTTTCTTCTACCTCAAAATTGTCGCCAATGATGAATCAATGATGAACTACTAATAATCAGCCGACTTGATGTTTGTCGAATTAATCGACCAACTGGGGAGTTTTTCGGCTGCCTGATGACAGGCCCTCTCATCATTTTCCGTCTCTCTTTCATTCGTCATTTGTTCCTCTCGTCCTCTCCCCTCTCCTCTTTAACTTTTGCAACTTGTCCGACCCATTTACGATTCTTTTTCTATCGCTGGCCGATTCGCTCATAAATTTTTGTCTTCAATAGGCGTACGTACGAATAGAGATTACACGCGATACGGTAGCAAATATTTTGTGAAACATTTTGCTGCATTTATAAAACAACAGTTAATAAAGTAATTAAACAATATGGCAAAATTGAAAAAGATGAAAGATCGAATTTCGATTAAAAAATTGTATTTCACAGTTGTTTAGCAGTCTTACGAGATAGATTAAGTATTTATAAGTATGTATACTATAAATATTTATAACTATGGTCATGTTTTGTTTTATTCACTAATAAATCGCCATTTTTAGGGCAAATTGATCCATAGAATCCTCATTTTTCGTCTCATAAAAATGTATCCCTCACCTTTTTTCAAAGTCCTTAACTGATTCATATGGAAAAGTAAAAGAAAGTTAAAAATGGCTGAAAAAAAATTTTTTTTTGGCTGTTTCGGGGCGTGTTCGGTGACACGCGCTCCATCCTTCTCTTATGATTTTCGTCCTGACAGCCCGTTCAATCATTTTCGTCGAGAAATCGCTCTGCGCGACATCGATTATTTACCCTGTTATCACTACCACGGGTGGCTGTCAACTTTTCAAAGTTGGCGCGCGGGATTGGAAATTTTATCCGCTGGAAAACACCAGGAAGTGAAATCTTTAAGGGCATTTTGATGAAAGTCGAGGAAATGATTTTTAATTGCTGTTGTAAAGATGCGACATTTTGTCTGCTGTTTTTTTTCTAATTGTCGCGAACTCGAACGACGGACTGTCTTTTAAACTACATACATAATACTGTTGCGATACAAAACTTCGAATCTTCTACTATCAATTTTGCTTTATAAGGGAGAGAGCAAACCGGTTCATTTCCTCAGTTGATGACCTCTAGGAATATTTGATAGGAGGCGGGGTGTGGAACTATTCAACTCATCATAAAACCAATTCTTTAATTTTTTCCAGTCAAATCCTCCCACTGGGTGGCGACACGTCATGTTGAACGCAGGCGTTTTAAAAAAGGTCATTCCAAGTCGATCTTTACGATTTTGAGTCTGACGTTGCATTTCTGCAATAGCAGTTAGACAGTGGAAGTTGTATTCCAAGCACAAAATGGTTCTCTCATGTTCTGCTCACGAATCAACTTTTATATAGCGCAACACCAATTTAAAAGCTCTTTCAGGGCGAAAAATGCGATTTTCTTGGATAAATTCACTTTAGACAAAAATGGAGGTGCATGGATGAATTCGTAAAAACATCTGAACAAATTTGAACTTGATCGTCTGTTGAACATCTTTGCAATTTTCCACTGTTGCACACACCTCCATCCTCTTCAAAAATTCATTTTCTTTTTCAATTTTCTTCTTTTTCTCATTGCAGTCTCAGTCAGATTAACATTAATTAGTCTTTCCTCGTTAAACATCTCGTTTTCAGGGGCCTTCTCGGATGCGTTATGGCATCGTCGTTCGTTTTATCGTCGCGTCGTAAGCAGGCTAAACCGCAACGTCTTCCCGAAGAGCCGACTTCAGGTAGGATGATTTCAAAAGAAAAAAGACAAAAACGACCTTGAATGACTCGTGGCCGCGACAATCATAAGTCAGATTTGACTCCTTCTCTCTCTTCTTGTCATGTTCCGGCCGACTAGACGCGGCGGCTGATTAGTATCTCCGATGCGGACGATTTTGAAGAGAAAAGAGTTTTGGAAATTGATCGAATGGGTAGTTGAAAGAATGAGGGAATGATGGCTGAAAAATAATTATTTGAATTTTTTTACGATTTTGCAATGATACAAACGTGACAGTACACATGTATCATACAAAAAACGCTTATATCTTTCTAATTTTTCAAAATTTATATAATATTTGTTTCTTTCCAAGGCTTCGTTTTACAAGAATTTTGTTGTATCGTTTAACTGTTTGGTACAATTCAGGAAGATGAACTGTTGTTGTTGAACGATACCGCTTCTTACAAAACCCTATTTTTCACCTCACTTCAAAATGCTTTCTCCTTTCTTCCATGTCTAATTCCATGACTTTTTGAAGAGCAATATATTTCTTCGTGAACAATGAATAGATAATTTGGGATCTTCATCCGTTTTGAGGGGTCTAGCAGGCGCACCATTCACTATTTGTTGATTAATCATCGGTTTTCCTAAGCAGCTCAGCAAGTTCTGTACGTAATAGATGAGTCATTCCTTCTCATTTTTCATAGTTGTTCGAGAGATGCGTCACTTTTTTTTTTGAAATTCGGTTGTCTTTGTGAACAACAACAGTTATACAACACACGGATGAATTGTTGTTGAATATAATCCATTCTCCCCAATGCTCCCTCGTTTTTAAGCCCCTACCGTAGTCTTATTACCGTAGCTTGTGCATCATATTCATGATGTGGGCGGACCGATGCAGCCAACGCGACTTATCCAATCATACGAGCGCCCGAGGCATAACAAGGCAGCCGGCTGGAAATAGCGCGAGGGACGAAGATGGCAGAGAGGCTGCCGGCCCGGCGGAATTAATCTATTTCTGCCGATTGAAACAATGTGAAGACCCCAAGGGGAAAGAGCATCATCACTAGTACTTATTTGTGAAATTTGTGAGGGACCGACGGTTAAAATTCCAACAAATAAAAGGATTTTTGAAAAAAATATGGCATGACGAAGAGTCTATTAACTATTAAAGTTAATTTCTGAGCTGAAAAAGTGAGATATGTTCATGCGTGTTTTGTGTACAATCGTGATGTTGCGTTTGTGCAACCCGCGCAGTTAACAGTAGTTAAACATTTTTTTTTCAAAATCACCCCAAAAACTCCTCTTTGTCCTAAAACTGCACATAAAATTGTTTCCTGTCAATTTTAATTACCATTACCGTATTCTCAGGGTCTTTATTACCTCAAAAACCCGCTTCCTTTCAAACTTCCCCCTGTGAGAACGGGATAATCGCTTCCTACTTTCTCTTTTCATCGTGTTTATCATTTCTCTGTTTGATGCGCTTTTGCAATTCTAATAAATTGCCGTCGATCGCTATCAGGGGAGGGTAAAAATGGGCGCCAGATTTAAACAATGATAGTGAAAAGGGTGGTAATGATCAAAAGGTTCAGAGAGCAGTTGGACCAATGTTTTTAACCTTCTGAAGTTTGACCAAGTATTTGACAGAGAAATAGCAGTAAGAAAAAATATTTCCATCTAATCTAGCTGCGTCATAAGAGCATAATTTAAGTGCTTTTGAAATGTAGTGCATCTCACCTGGCTACAAGTTCATTGCCACAACCAACTGCTAATTTTTACTTTATCTTTTTGCCATCGTTCAACTTCCCGAGGCAGCCTCTCGGGAGCATTATATCCGTAATCGGAGCAATTAGGCGGCTCTCTCTCTCGGCTTTTAATGAACAATTCACTAGCGGGGACATAATTTCTGGATTACGGTAATACGGAGAGGAGAAAGAGGGGGGAATGAAAGGCCAAAGAGGACACGGGGATGATGATAAATGACTGATACACTGCGGGAGGTGACGGCATACGCCAAGTCGACACAATCGATTTGAGGGGAAGAATGGAGATAATTAAGGGAATAGCTGTCATTTTTTTGAGGCGGTTATGACTTTTTTAAAGTCTTTAAAAAATTAAAAATGGCTTGATAGTGTTTTTGATAGATATAGAATTCCGAATTGCTCTATGCCTTCTGGGGTAGTCAAAAGAAAGCATTTTCTAGCAAATTTTGTACTCTGAAATTGGTAGATCTCGGGGAAAGTAGAGTCGGAAACCCTTATTATATCAACTAAAATCCGTTATAATCATTTTGTACCCTTTTGAATGGAAAACTCGAAAAATTCTATTTTTCTCTCCAAGGCGACCATAACTTTTTATTACCGACGGTTGTTCCTCTCCGTCGTTACTTTCTTCGCCCTGTTGCCTCCCGTCAAATAATATTTTGTGTGTTGCGATACTGCAAATTATTAGAAAGCCGGTTGGCGAACACATAAAAATTGAATAGATAGTACGTTTTCGATGGATCGATTAGAGTAAAGGAAGATGGAGACAAATGAACACTTTATATGTGTGCATTGTTACCAAAAGCATATCATAAGTGAACTGCTATTATACACAAGCAACATCACGGTTGCACACAATTTTTTTAAATCCAAGTTTCCCTGTTAAAAATTACTATTTCAGAAGCTATGAGTGCTGATGTATCCCCAAGCTCCGAGGAGGCCATGGATCTCACAACAACGACGAGACGAGTGGCCCAAATCCTCGAAGACAAATCTAATCTCCTCTCCTTCTCCAATCTGAGCAATTCCCAGCAACTCTTAAATTTTTGTGCTCAATTGGCAGCCGTTAACAGAGGGAAGAGTCCATCATCCACACCGCCAGCAACTCCCAGGCGTGAGAATTTGCCGTGTTCCGCAACGGGATGTCACGAGGTAGGCTTTGGGAGGAACGGAGACCAAATTTGCGCCATTTTTCTAATGTTTAAAGTTGTTCAGCAATCTATAACAAATCGATTGATGATATAAAAATTAGATTTTTGATAAAAAGTGAGAGAAGTACTTTTTGAGTGCTGTATAATTATAACTGATAGTTAGACACTCGAAATATATTGTCTAATGTCTGCTGAACACGAATCCATTTCATTCTCTACCGTACCTGCGTATCAAACCTATTAATTCTCCCCTTTTCCTACCGTAACCCATTATTACGATCAACATCATCCAGTTTTTGCTGAGATTACGGTATGGCAGCTATAATTTTGTGACGGCGATTTGCCTCTGTTCATGGCCTTTATGGGGTCGTAACGGACGACGGACGAACAAAAAGAGAGGCGGACGATGACCAGACGAGGAGGAAAAAAAGAGGAATTCGCAACATGATAGGGAGATTTTGCGGAACTTTTAGTTGAAGAAAAACTTTTTGCTTAAATTCACCTAAAAAAAAGCAAAAACCAAAAGGCTCTGGGTGGGCTTTTCGGTGGTATTCAAAGATCACAGTTCAGAAATTATGACCATTTTTGTCATTTCCAGCCAAAAATTGAAACAATCTATTTAAAAAAACCTATGAAAATAGTATAAAATAGACTATTATTTCAGAAATTTCATTCAAAAGGAGCCCTTCTTTGGCATGTGATGGATCAACATCCTCATGCAAAACTCCTGCGATGCGATAATTGTGGCGAGAGATTCAATGACCGCGAGCAGGTAGTCTCATTCATTCGAAAAATACATTATTTTAGGTTCAAGAGCATGATTGCAGTATTCAAGCTCGGCCATCAACGGCTGATGGAAGAAATTCTGAAAGCCCAGATGCGGATAGAGGCTCTGTTCCGGCCAGGATAGAAACAGAGTTTAGTCTGATGGAACCTGAGGTAATGGAAGAGATAATCGAAGAAATGCCGCGGGGGATGCTCCATTTTCCACCGCCAATGATGCTACCGCCAACAATGACACAACACTTTCCTCCCTTCGCAGCTAGGCATCCTCATTGTGGGTTTGAAAAACTTTGAACTGCAATATTTTTTTCAATTTTCTTACAATTAAATTTTTTTCAGTTTTCATGCGTCCTCCCTTCGACCCAAGACAAGACGTTTTCTGTCATCGTCCACCTGAAATGAACAATGAAGACGATTGGGAGGCGTTAATGGAAATTTCGACGACAGATGAAGGCGAAAAAATACGACAGTTGGTGGGGGATAAGGCCATCCCAACAACGGATCCGAATCAATGCATCCTCTGTCGAAGGGTGTTGAGTTGTAAGAGTGCCCTCCAGATGCATTATAGGACACATACAGGTGGGTAAACGGGAAAGTTTTAAAAACAACGATCCTCATATATTAAATTATTTTATAAACATAAAATATTTATGTATGATAAAAATAAAAATTACTTTAAAGGATGAAAAGTTTATTTCTAATTTTTCAGGCGAGCGCCCTTTCAAGTGTAAGATCTGTCAGCGTGCTTTCACGACGAAAGGAAATCTCAAGACTCATATGGGTGTTCATCGGGCAAAGCATTCCTTCCGTGGAGTCATTGGTCCTCCTTTGGGGCCGATGGCAATGCCACCTGGCCTTCATGCGGCTCATCAATGTCCAATTTGTCAGAAACGGTAGGGCCGTCGAACCTTTTTAAAAATTAAAAAAAATTACAGATTTATGACGACGATGCAACTGCAGGCACACATTGCCGAACATACTCAGGCGTTGAGACAACCTCCTCCACAACCACCTGGATTCCCTCCCGGGTTTCCGCTTTTTCAACTATTTAATCAATTCCCTCCGACAAGCACGGCGACGGTGTCCGAAATGCCACCGGCTCCCTTTAATCTGGCTCAACTGTTGGGAAAACAGCTTCAGACTGAGGAAATAAGAGTTAATCCACGGTTGGATGAACAGAAGGAAGACATCAAACCGGCACAGATCAGCTCAATATCTCCATCAGGAAGTAGTGAAGGATCCAGCGATCAGCAACATGAACAGTGAGTAAAAGGAAACAGAGATAAATATCTACAATAGGGATAGTTACTCAAAAATTCTTCTAACCTTGTTTTGAGCCATAGAAACAAAAACTCCCCTAGGCTTTTTTATCTCCCAAAAAACCCCAGAAATAATCTGCCTTTTGGATCGAATCGTTTCGATTAAGAAATTCACTCCTCCTGAACGAATCTCAAAATTTGCTCAAAAATTGGCAAAAATAATTTTTTAATTCCAGAACTGATGGCTCTTCTGTTGGGCGACCAGAGTCTGCTGCCGATTCTAAAACACCGAATAATATTCTCTCCGAACTCCAACAACAAATGCCACCATCATCATCCTCTGAGGAGAAAAAATCTCCCATAGAGAATCCCCTCGAGGCGATGAGGAAAATGTGGGCAGAGACGGAGCCTCCACCGCCGCGACAGGCTCCAGTCCTCTCGAAACATCAATGCGGTGTCTGTTTCAAGCATTTTTCCTCCTCGTCTGCCCTTCAAATTCATATGAGAACCCATACGGGCGATAAGCCGTTCAAGTGTGAAGTCTGTGGACGAGCGTTTACCACTCGGGGCAATCTGAAGGTCCATATGGGGACTCATATGTGGCAGCAGAGTCCTAGTAGGAGAGGTATAGATTTTTAGAAAAAGATAAAAAACTATAGAAATTATAGGAAGACGAATTTTTGACGCAGCACCCGGTGAATCGTCCGTTTTGAAATCACCAATCGCCATGCCTCCTCTACCTCCGCCTCTTGGACTATTTCCACCAGCAGGTAGGTATAACTCTATTTTTTGGGCAGTGTAATGTTCATTTTCTTTAAAAAAAAAAGAGAAACAATAACATGAAAACTGTTCAGAAAATATTAAATTAAAAATATTTTGCAAGACAATGAAAAGAAATGATTTCAGCTGTCCCTGGCATGGAAATGCTGATGATGATGTGGCGAACAGTTTGTTCTGTCTGTCAGAAAGTCTGCTCTTCTCCATCCGAACTAGAACAACATCTCAAGGAACATCTCTCCTCTGCCTCCTCCACTGAAGCCGTAGCCTAATCTAGTCATCATTCTCTCGCCCGCCTCTTTTTCCGGTCTTATTTCGCTTTTTCCCGGTTCATTTTGGTCTCTTTCACTCGCTATCCAGCCCTACCTATCCCGGACAGAAATCTCTTTTTTGTTTATTTGGTGATGGTTTTTGAAGAAGTTTTATTATGTGATTAAGTTATTTTTTTAATATCTCGGCCCTTCTGAACTTGTCGCAATTTTTTCCTTTTTTTTCTGTACACATTTTGAAAGCTTCGTAAAGATATTGAACAACAGTTGAGTTTTTTATTTTTTTTCTAATTTCCTAGACAAATGAATCATCAGCGTACAAAGCTCTTTGAGCCGATCGGCTCAAAATTGTCTAGACACAATTCTACGATCGATAGATTCTTCTGATTCCAGGTCCCTTCAACATCATTTATAACCTTGAAAATATATAACCAAAATCAAAAATACATGTATAAATAGAACTTTTATGTTATTCAATTCAATAAAGAAAAAACTTTTACTTAACCTCGATAAGTGAAAATATTTTTGTTCGTTTCCTCCAGAATACATTTGTAAAGAAGTTCTGGTCGAGATAGACGACTTTTCATCTCCTCCCAGAGGTATATACATACATTTTCAGATGTACTGACATGATTCTGAAAAGAAAAAATTAGATAGAAGTTCCAGGAAAATTGTATTTAATGGGAAAAAAACCCACCTTGAAGAAATGAACATCTTTATCGAGATTTTTATGATCAACGATATCCATTACCTCCGCCATGGCCTTTTTCAGCTCCGCCAAGTCAAAAACCATACCAGTTATAGGGTCAACTTCTCCTTTTAACACCACCTTAAACCTATTTTTGGTGATAAAATAAGAAAAAATACCTTCCAAGTATAATTATGGCCATGTCCATTGAGATTATTACACTTTCCGTAGATTTTCCTGTTCGCCTCATCCGACAGAGCTGGGGAATGCAGTCGATGAGCGGCTGAGAAGCACTCAACTCGTTGCATTTCCATAATTTTTGACATGTCTCTAAAATGTTTCGGAGTATTTTGCTTAAGAATAAAGACCATTGAGATTTCTGATGAAAATAAGAGGTTTTGTGTTGAAAAAATAACCGTAATGACGAAAAATGACTAGACATTATTTGTAATCAATTAAAAGATGACAATTTCTTATCGGTTCTACCACTTTTTGCTCAGAAAACGACCAAAATGTTTCAAAATTCACGTAGAAAGGTGAAAAATCGATGTAGTCTACGCAGCCAGGGTAGTTGGATTAAAATTACACACACCTTTTCGGGGCAGCGACAGGAAAGCGATAAGAAAGGTGGGATAGAATAGGATTGTCAATATCTCAGTGATGTTGAGTCTATCTACAAACATATATATATTACCATTAGATAGCTCTGCTTTGTCTATTCTTTTGAGGTATAATATAAAATGACATAAGAAATATTAATCAGTTTAAAAAAAAGGGGTTATTGCCACTTCTAGAAGTCTTCATCTGTTTGAGTATATGTGAACATTTTAACGTGCTCAAATTACTTTCTTTCTAACTCAAAAATCTCTTACAATAAGCACTTGCAGATTGCTTGAAACCTCAACTGTCTATGCTAAATCAAAATAATTAGTTTACAAAATGTAAGAAAAAAGAACACGAACAGAGAACGAAAATGACTTTGTTCGCTATTATATGTAATGGTTGAGAATGTGGTGCTGCGGTTGATTATCAGGATGATAAAACATCGATGAAGAAAAAAATCTGAAACAAATTTGCCTTCGTCACCCACATCTAAGCCGACCGTAGCTTGATATTCATATAGCTATGAAGTTCTTCATAGTGGTTTTTTCATCTGAGGAGAGGCAGCTGTGCAAGATGAATGAGAAAGAAACATGGAATCATTTTTTCCCTTCGCTTCTCCTCTTGATTTCTCTGGTATTTGGTTGGGGTATGTATATCCTTATTTTTCACTTCCTCCTGCGTCACTGACTTCATTGTCGATCCTTTTTATTCTATTTATCTATACTTTTCACAATTGTTATAATAATAACAAAGATTTTGAACTTTTTAGTAAATTTGATCAGCAACGATCTTTTACAGATAGCAAATTCTTATCAGATCATCCCCAATCATATTAGGAATTTTTCAATTATAAATACAAAAAAAAATATTTGTCAAGAAATTAGTGGCAGTCGCAATAGCCTGGTTCTACACTATTTCTTCCCTTTTTTATTTTCTATTTCTTTCTGGGATTTTCCGGTCTGGATCTTTTCATCACGTGAGTTAGAACAAATTTAGACACCGTATTCGAACTACTCGATGTTGGATTACCTAGTAAGGTTGAAATCGGGTCAGAAAAGAATATGATAAGTCTTACATTGTATTTTTAAATGTTTGTCGTCTCGAAATCGAAAAAAAAATTTGGCTATAAAGCTTAAATTTTTAACCGTTTTAAAAAGCACACGATCCGTTGACTGGATTAGACAGCGTAGCAAATGGAAATCTACAACACTGCGTATTAAAATTAAACGAAGTTGGGATGATGGCTCCTGTAGAATTTCTTAAATAGCAGCAAGACATGTTGGTTCCTCTCTGTATCACATCATTGCAGCAGATTTGATTAGCACTCTTGAAAGGAACAAAAGTACCATCATTCCTGCGACAGCAGGAATCTTGGATATTTTTGTCAAACACCTAAAAGTCCAGCCAAATATTGATAAAAAACCTACACGATCTCCACAACAAATTTGGTTTCTTCCGCCATCGAAAACTTCGGCGCCACAGCAAATGTCATTCTGCCCAGCAGTGCGGACCAAACTGCCGTTACAGCAGAGAAAAGTACGATCGGAACGGATGAATACCGCCTTTCCACAGCAATCTCCGTTAACGACATTGTGAACAACACCGTCGCAGCAGGTTTGGTCGTAGCGAAGCACCTAGAACCAACTTGAACATCTCGGTCATTTATCAATCAAAATTTAAAAAAATTTAGAAATTTTCGAACTATCTCCAAGATCTACAACATTTTACACAAATATAAAATTTCGTATAACAAAAAAGGTCAAAAACTTTTTTACAAATAATTAGTTCAACACCAACAACAACAGCAAAGTTGTAAAATTTTTGATATTTTGGCTGAACAATGACTCGTGACTCTTTTGAAGAAAAAGTTTCGGTATATAATGATAGTTTTTGAGTCGATCGAATTTTTTCGATATTTTGATATGAATTACTTTGGACTTGGGTTTCTCTTTGACTAACAAAGAGTTCTTTTTATGGACATTACCTCTGTTCCACAACACAATTCGGCTATTTGTCCATCTCTTCTTCGATTTCTAACCGTTCCATTGCAACATAGATCCGTGTACGAATTATATGGCGTATCTCGACAGCATGCCGTCCCAAAAATATCCTCCGGTCGTTGAAATTTTACAGCCAGATTAGCTGCTCCATTGCAACTGGCACTAATTTCTTAATAAATATTATTGTTTACATTTAAAATTGAAAAATACCTAATTGAGCTTGGGGAATGAGTGGAAATGAGCTGAGAAGGATGACCAACAGGGGGAAAAGCATTAGTCGACACGTGAGAAGGGGAGAAGAGAGGGGACAGTCGGGGGACAGCTGTATAAATATCGACACGAAGGATTTTGGGGATGAATTTAGTCATGATAGGTGAAAAACTCATTCAAAAGGCTATTTTTCAACAAATTATAAAAATAAATATATATAAAATTTTAAGGGTTCATCAAGGTCTAAAACTTTGCTGAATAAAGTGTTCATGGCTATGGATAAATAAATATATCATCAGCGCTATGTGGCCACTTGCTTCATTAAAAGAGGTTATTTATACAACACTTTGTTAGAAAATAGTAGATCTTAAAGTTGCAGAAATAGTTAATTTTAGTTTGGGGTTTTGTTTATTTTGCATTTTTTGGTTTCTAGGAAGTTATTTTGATAGTTATAGCATTCATCATATTAACTGAAATTGAATTGAAATACGGAAGACTTCTAGTCTAACTACCTCCTAATTAATCTCTTAAAAAATACATAAATTTATTGAAGCCAACAACAATTTTTCGCAAAAAGGCGCAAAAATTAAAAGAAAAGACCTAAAATGAGAAGGAAGCCAGGAAGAGATCGATGATCAAAATTGATATCCAGCTGACGAAGGGCTTTTAGCTTTTCTAGCTCCGCCTAAAGCAAAAATTGAGTTTATTAGTAGGCAAAAACCTTGTTAATAGACTCATCTGTCCAGCTGAAATGCTCGTTACACTTATTTTCACCACGACAACAACAAATTCGGCCCTTCTTGGAGTCGCCTTCTTCCTAAAAAAAAATAGGATAATTAAGGAGTTGAAAAATTGACAGTGGGGATACAAGGTTAAAAATTAGGCTCAAGGCAGATTGTTAAAAAATATCACAATGACAGATAAAACACGCCTCTCACAAAGCTCTCATGTGTCTCTAACTATTCAACCAAACTTTCATAATACGATTTTTATGAAATTAATCGTGAACTGTCGTTGCACAAAACTTACACTGTTAAATTCAAATTCAAAGCACATTGACTGGGTTCCATTGATCTTTTCCTGTCCTCCGGCTATATCATCACACGACGGTTGAGCAGCTAACTCTTCAGAATCTTTCCATCGACTGTTGTTTCCAAATTTCTACAAACTCTATCTCGATTTTATTTTTAATATATACTTTATCCTCTTGTAAAAACATATGATGAGTGACTAATTTTCTAGAATGGCAGCCCCTCATCACAGTAGTCGGTCCCCCGTCGGCGTCAGAATGGAGGTAAGCAAAGCACCATGGATCGTCACATGCTTTGAAGTGTTTTGCATTCTCTCCAGGTTCCTCAATAGCGTTGCTGCAAGACTGGGAAGCGACGTACTTGGGTGGAGATTGAATGAAACCAAGATTACATCCATCCTGAAAAAATCTAATCGAACAAGTCAAAAACCGTTCCTCATATTCAGGGCCGCGCGAACGCAGCCCCCCACGCAAAAATTTAGCTGTAGGCTAATCTCAACTCGAGACTGCCTCACGGGTCAGCCGTCCCTCAAGTGCAATGGAACAGCCTCACCATGGAGCCGGCGCCTTGATGATCGCGTCGAAACTCCCAGCCAGGTAAGTTTATGAGGCTTCTTGCAACGCTTGGGTCCACTGCTTAGCCGGTCGAGGCGAGACGGCGGGAATGCGATTTGTGGCTCCTTCTTTCCGGTCAATGTTATCCCTTTCTTTTTCTAGGTTCCTACTATACTATTTGTTAATGTTTCTAGGCTAAACTGAACCCATTTCTTATATTAAAAAAATTCATTTATTGAACACAGAAATCGATTGAGATATTGATATTTGGAGCCTTTCAATAATTTTTTTAGTCCAAGTTTTTCCTATTTTTCCATTTATCTTACATAAATTAGCCCCGAACCTACTTCTAAAATCAAAAACCATCGACTAAAACTATCTTTAACTGACCACATCATTGCAGCAACAGACGGTGTTGTTCTCTCTGGCGAAACATCCATTGCTCTTTTTATTTTTTAGCGTGTCCTAGAACAATTTAGGCATTTTTTTAAAAGTTTACTTGAGATGTGCAGAAATGGGTTTCATCACAATTGAATCGACCATCGGTTTTGTTATGAAAACACCATCCCCAGATGTCATGGACCTCACACCAGCCTTTCTGATCGTCGACACAGAGGCGAGAGGAAGCCAACGGAAAGAGAAAAAGCAGCCAGAACATAGAAGAATCTAAGAAAAAGAGGAAGACGACCACGTCGAAGCGTCGCCTTGTCTCAATATGAACGGTCTCCTCCATTTCTGATGGCAGATGCTGCGTTCATGCATTGCAAATGAATGTATCTTTTGCTGGCTGCACTCTTCCTTGAAGACAGATCTGAGTCGGACAAATGTGCTTAGGAGAGAGACGAAACATGGAGAACAAAAGGGAGATTTTTCTGAATTATTTTTTTAAATTTAATTATTTTATTCATGCAGATTGTCTTTTGACCCAATTTTTAGTTATCTACACAATCTAGTAACATTTAGTGTTTTACGACTTATGTCTTGAGTAGATGACCGATTCAGACTGAAAAATTTCCTTCTCAAACCAATCCACCCCAATTTTCATCATGCCTATAAAGGACTTATGCTACCCCCCATGTCTTCTCCGATATAATTAGTGTCTCCACTCTCCATAAACGCCCCGAATAAATCTCCTCTCGTCCTCAACAGGTTGTTCAACAATTAGACAACCTGACACAAGGTCGAGACGCGTTTCATTTACGACCCCCCACGGCGAATATTGTCCTATTGCCCTTCCTGCCAGCCGACAGAGCCTTACAAGGCGTCTGTTTGTCCGCTCGACAGCATTATCAGTTTGTTTGTCTTCCTGGCAGACCATACGGAAGGTTACGAGTCTGTCCATTTTACTTCTGGAGCGATTGCAATTTTCAGGCCATAAGAAAGATTTCAAGAAGAATTTTACACAAAAATGTTCAAAAGACTAACGAGTCGGCCGACCTAATGAAAATTGAATTTTGGGCAGTAAATATAGGGAAAAAATTTTGTTTCTGTTATACGCTATACACTTTGTACAAAAAACTTTTATTCAATCCTTTATTTACTAGTATTTTTTTAAAATAAACAGCTGATTAAAAGATGAAAGAATTAATATCAATCCAAACTGGTTCCATTTGTTTCAGTAACCAGTATTCTTTGCGCTATTAGTATCCTTTTACGCATTACAACTTGTATCCCTTGATTCTCCATTAGTTGGGTCTATTATAACTCAGTTCTGTACCAAAAAAATTGAAAATTAGCAATTTCTTTCAAGTTATTGGATGATAATTGACGTCTCACCAGCTGGCCTCTTCCCCTCTCGTTGTGGTTACTTTACCGCCTCCAGGTGGTCGCCTTCTCATGGAGATTAGTCTATAGACGCTCATAGCCGTTGGACTATATTAGTTTTG
Source organism: Oscheius sp. DF5120 (assembly GCA_932521415.1). NCBI lineage: Eukaryota > Metazoa > Nematoda > Chromadorea > Rhabditida > Rhabditidae > Oscheius > Oscheius sp. DF5120. Next base: position 7,298,403 of record OW051461.1, read on the forward strand.
ACTTTTAGCATCAGTTAAGTGGAATTTGATGAAATTTTGATAATTTTCCTTAAATTTTTGTTTGGTTGGTATTTTGATTCAACAGATTGCTTTGCAACAGTGGAGGTCGAAAAAATGAACTGCCAACACCATGAATCTGTCACAATCGGATATTCAAAGAAAGATCAGATCTTCCTGTCTCCTTATCCTAAATCCGTCAATCCTTTCCGATTTCCATATTCCGCGCTGATTTGTCTCCCTTTCTCGGTCCGTCATGTCGCAGTATGAAAGCCCCGTCGCCTCTCCCGTAATTCGCGTTTAATCCCGCAACCAGCCCTCTGACCGACATACTGCGAACATTGCATGTGACATGTTCGTTTTCCAGTTCTCAGGTACATACATCCGAAACGGAAAGTGTTCAATTCATCCCGACATCTGTCATTATGCAAATGAGAGGCAGCCGAAACCATCCAATCGCTCAACTGAATTCGCCCAGTCTAATACGTTTATCCAACCAGCTAGCAGATGAGTTAATAAGCGAGACGAATAGCTAATTGCTCAGAAGTTGAATTATGGCAGATGACACTGAAATTTGAATGAAAATCAGATGGGCGAGACATTTCCGTGAAATGTTTGAAACCGCAAATACATTCTTCTCTTGCATATTTTTTTCTTGTTTTCTTTTCATTTTCTTCTCGTTATATTCAAATTTTTAATTTTTCGAGGAACTGCCTCTTTTTACTCTTTAGTTTCCCCTTAAAAATATTTTCATATTGCACATTCATTGTATCACCTTTCGATCGGTAGCATAAGATAAAAATTTTTACAACAAAAAATCCATAAAGAGTAAAACAGGCGTACCTCGAAAAATTAAAGGAGGACGCGTAATGGGTCTTGCGGGTCGATTTTTTCCGTTGGAAATAGACTAGAATTCATATATTAGAAATACAGAAAAAGTGGTAAAATACAGAAAAAAATTTAGAAAAATCCGAAATATTAAATTTTCTAGCTACCGTAATATTATTAACCTTGTTTCAAGAAGTTCCTTTAAAAGATAGGAAAAGTTGTATAGAATTTGAATATATAATATAAGGGAAAAAAATAGCGATTACGTAAACACTCGACTCCATGGAAATTTCTATTTCTTCACTATTTTTCTTCTACTCTTTTCTACTTATTTTCCAATTAACTAATTTGTATTCCAGAAACGCTACGGCAGTGGTTCTCAGAAATAAGGAAAAACATAACATACCTGTTGCTTTCAACGTTTTTCAGGCAAGTTTTTCCAGTCTCTATTAGTTACTTTTATTTCCATCATTTTAAAGCTACCGCTATTTTGTGACTTTATGACCAAAGGTCGGGAAAAAAATTGTTTCGTTTGAAGTTTGAAGTTCCTTAGGATCTCGTGTATTTACCCATTCCTTGTTATGAGAACTCGTTTTATGCTATCAAATTTCTGTAAAATTTTTGTTTACCTCAACCCTAGTGCCACCCTGGATATTGTCGTTCATGAAGTGGACAACAATTGCAGTAGCTACCCGCAATGCTAGATGTTTTGTTAACTTTTCAAATCGTAGGCTTTTGTCTTTTGTCTAGTCTTTAGGACATGCGAGATAAAACGACTACGATTCCGATTTTTTTATGGAAAGGAACATGTGAAATTAAAACTGCGAAAAAGAAAAAAAATTTAAAAAAAAACTTTAACGTGGGAAAATTGTTTCGCAAGTATATGTTTTATGCTAAATGATGGGGAATTTTGTGTAGAAATTTGCATATAACGAGTTCATTAACCTCTAAATCAGCAGGCGACGGAAACAGCAGCTGTAATCTTTGTTCATCATTGTGAAAAGGCACCCTTCTCTCTTTTTTTCAGAGAATTTTTTGACAACAAACTAGTTTTTGTTTCTCTTTTTGCTCTAAACAGCTACTTTTGGCGGTCTCCTCATCACAAAAGTTTATTCTCATTTCGTTGTTGTGCAATAACAGCATTGTCTCTGACTGCCTTTTCTTCCGCCTGAGGCTGGCAGAAGATCCAATCGCAAGATAAGATCGCGCCATTTCGGTTATGTCTCCCCCGAGGCAGAGCGGCGAGAACGATGTGTTTCTTTTGAATTTAATGTTTTTAACTCATTGTTTGCTTGATTTTCAGCTTTCTAGACCCTAAGTTTTTGATCTTTTTTATCTAGAAAAACTACCTGCTTTTTTAATATACAACCCTGACTAATAAATGCCAATCGTTTCCTCAAACTGTTCCCGCCCCTTCCGCTCCAGGGTGGGCGTGGCTTTGTCGCCATCCGTTCCACAGACATGTAATAATGCAGGGACCAGCTGATCGCCGAATGGCTACCAGCAACTCTAAGTCTCTTCGTTGTGGTGGCTCTGTGAGGAGTTTACCCGACCTCAGTAATCTTACTTTCGATGAGACGATAGTAGAAATTGAACCCTTGCTCAGTGTGCCTGGACCAAGCTGGAAGCAAGCTCTGATTCAAACAGAAGAATGGAAATGCGGAAGTAAAGGTTGGTTCTTTTTTGTTGTCATGTAATGAGTATGGAAGTTTTGTCATTTTTCCTTGCAGGGAATCGTTTAAGTTTGATAGTTTTTATTTTCTCGTAATACGTATATGTATCAGAATGTCACTCGCAGCAGAACACTCACGCTACGAAATGAATCATTCCCGAGGCGCTTTGTTTACGCGTCTGTGGCGTGTGTTGGCTCGTAGATACCTCCTTCTGGCCGAGTGGTCAAGAAGTAGTTTATGCCGATTCCAGGTGACCAGCAAATTATGATGTTTTGACACAGGAAAGTGGGTTGGCTAAAAATACTGCAGTCTAGTTAGAGTGGAAAGTCAAGTTACCACGTACAAACAATAACTGATCATATGAGCAGTCTCATTTGGCTTTTTTAGCTCTCAATTATCTATACAAAAACATGGCTCTCGTGTGTAATGGCAATAGTCGTCGTACTAAATTAAGGACGTGCATTGCGCGTCCGGGGAAGAGCACCACCCAGAGGCTAGTAATTTTGACCACTCAGCAGCCCGCGAAAAGCTGCCAGTCGATGTCAAGGGTCAATTAGGCGTATCGCTCGTCGCTTGCGCAATTTTCATTGTATGAATATGCATGAAATAAATGGTTATGAGAGGCGCTGGGTTTTTAAAAAAAAATTCAGTTTCGTTGGCTTCTTCGTCCTCGTCGCCACTATGCCGAATCTGCCATTTGGAAGCCACATCCGTTCGTGACCCTCTCATCTCGCCGTGTCGCTGCTCCGGAAGTCTTCTCTACGTACATCGCAGCTGTCTCGTCGTAAGTAGTTCCGGTTTATACTGACTTTGTTTAGCATTGGCTTGAGCTATCGACGAGAAAGATGGTGCCATCACCAAGATGTGAACTTTGCGGGTATTTATACAAGCGAGGGACTTTTTGGGATGTAAGTTTCATTTAAAAAATTACTGGGAGGTTTAGCTTCGAGGTTTGCATTTTCCTAAACTAAATCTTCGTGATCGACTACTAAATATTTGTTTTCTCATCGTTTCTACAATTATGTTAGTGTGTGCCAGTGTTTCTATACATTTTCTACGGGTAACGGAGCAATTTACAGCAACCGTCAGGTACCTCAATAGAAAAGAAAACATTAATGAGTATTTCAGAGGCTATCGCGTAGTTTCGACAACGTTATCAAATGACGATATGACCGTCGTCATCTGTACAATCCTTTTCTTCTTCGCATTTTTTGTCGCTGTCTTTACACAATATCGAGCAGAAGCATCGGTATTTCGCTTCATGTTTCGATTTTGGGTCATTAACCGCAACTGGACAATTAGAAATTATAATATCATGTGAGTGATTCTCCCTCTACGAAAACCAAAGAAGACGAATTACGCAACAAACTGTTACAGGGATGACCCTGAGATGTTGGCTGTTCGCCAGGCGCGCGGACAGCTGGTCATTCTACAACCATCATCGCCGACGAAGCTATCAAAGTCCGCACTGTAAGGGTACAAGCCGTCTTTCCACCCGTCCTATGGGTCTCAAAGTGCCTTGCCTTACATGTGCACATTTATACCAATATAAATAAAAAATTCACAGGGAGAAATTACAATTAAAAGATACCCATAAATCAAATGAGTTTTAGCACCGTTGATAAATGTAGAGGTAAGCCAGTCCACGGGGAGGATTCTGTGAAATTCCGACTTTTTCATCATTGAAGAGAACCTGAAAACAATGAAAATCTATCATGTAATAAATCAAAATTAGCTATTCAGAGCTCGTTAGATACGACCAACATCTGCTTGTTCAGCTGTGACCATGCGTACATTAATCAGTGTCGTGACCATCGCGCTATCCCAATCAACAGGTAGCTGAGGGTGTCTTTGGGAATTGAGTAACAATTAGGTTAGATATAATTGAGTCAGTGACAAATGACTATTATCTTGAAGCAGTCAAGCGACAAAAGAAAAGATAAGAGACTTACCCATTCACCATTCTTGAACAAGTGTGCAACATAATGACCAGATTGAGGCTTAGCTCCCATGTGAGTAATGAAACCGATGAGCCTGAAACTGAAAAATATACAGCATAAAACATACTTGTATTTCCCATCGCCGTCTGGGTAATCAACATGGCGAGCGACAGTTCCTTCTGTTTGTATCGCATTTGTAGTCGGAGCAACTGGTTCTTCTATTTCTTCAGGAACTTCAGCAGCATTTTCGAATAACCAATTACATGCTTGATTCACATCATTTTGGAACTTATTCAAAGCAAAACGAGACTGATGAGGGGTGAAACCTAAAACGCAAAAAGTTTAGAATAAAAAAACATTTACCTAAATCAACCAGTTGTGATACATTTATTGGATTAATTTCATTCTTCTTTTTGTCATTATTAGTTTTAGAAATCGGCTGAATTGGATCGTCAATGTTAGGTTCTTCTAAATGAGCCTAACATAAAAATTAGAAAATTTTCGAATAATTAATTTACCAAGATCCATTCCATTGCATCCTCTGCCGACCCTTTCGATTTATGAACTTCGACAGCAGCACGAATACAAGCATTTTCCGAAAAACCCATTTGTATAAGCTGAAGAATCTATGTGAAATCAAATTGGTACCTGATCAACGATGCTTCGATCAAAGGAAGGATAAAGGGGAGGGGTGGTTTCAACATTTTCTGGGAGTAAGACTTCTCCCGGTTGAATACCCGTAGCTCTCAAATGTGAAATATCAAGCGTATCATCGGTTAATACTTCGAGGTCGTATTTTGCTTGCTCAAACTTTTCATTCACGTAAAATTTCTAAAGTAAAAATTAGAAATGAAAATTACAAAATACTAGCCTGTATCTGAATAACTAAGAAATCGGGGAAAGTCATGAATCTATGAATAGTGGAAGCTCCTTTGACTTCTCCAGTAACTGGGCTTTTATATCCGTCAATGATATTTGGAGAAGAAAAGACAGCATAAAGGAGACGGTTGATATTAGTCATATAGCGTTGGTTATTTTCACCCTCTTCCATCGGAAGTACGTCCATGAGCTCTGGTCGTACTGGTAAACCCAAAATAATCTCTTCCCTCTCCTTATAATTGACTTGTTTCGAAGCCAAATCCTCAAACCGGGTTTCCATTTTGAATTTCAACTGAAGAGTTGGATCTGTTACTTCTGACGGCGTCTTTTCACTTATTTTCTCGATGATATACCGCAAATATTCTTCAGCATCCTGCTGTGAACCCGTTTTAAATTCAGGATGATTCCCAGCAATCACAGTCTTAAATGCCTTTGGCTTAATTCCATTTAGCATCTGTTCTTCGTATTCTTCCTACAAGAAAATAGAAAGAACGTTTGCATTTAAACCTTAGAAAATTCTCCGGAGGAGACAGATGAGAAAAGTCGAGCAAACTGTGCATTAAAATCGGTCAAAATCTCTTCTTGTTTGACCCGTTTAAACTCATCCCAAGCATTATCAGCAAATCGTTTCTGCATAGCAGGAACCATTAGGAGAGCTTGAAGTACCTGTAAAATTAATGTTGGCAGCGAAGTCATATATGAGAGTATCCAAAAGGTTGTTAACTTACAGAGTTCATATAGCAACTATTTCCAATATTTAGTAAGCCAGTGTATGGCGCTCCGTACTTTTTCACTAATGTTGTTCCATCTTCAACACATTTTGAGAATTCCCATCTGACAACCACAATAATCATCAATTATTAAAACTTACGACCGATTCAGTTCCGTCTCCAATTCCTCTGTAGTCTTCACAGTCTTTTCTAATTTATCCATGTCTAGCCCAAAATGAGCAAGATGTTTTCTTAAATTTCCATCAATCGCAAAATCGTCTTCAGGATAACTACAACAATATGTACAAACATTAACAAGGGATACCTATAAACATCAGCAGTATCATGTTTAGAAATAGTTCCTAATTTGACAACGAGGGGATATTGTGTCACTTCATAATGTTTCTTTGCATGGTTATTGCCTTTTGTTGTTTTATCGAAAGAAATATATTGACTACGACCACAGAGAATAGATCCGTCGGAAAGATTCAACCAGAGATTCTCATTTACCCCACAACCAGGATATTCACATTTCCAATCACTATATGGTATCTAGAACATTATCAGCAAGGTTTGAAACACAACAAGCACTTACAATTTTACCATTATCCAGCTGTTGAAGCTTATCCGAATAACTGGAAATCAGCTTAATATCTGGTGAATCATTGGCTTTCGAAAGCTCTTCCACTTCTTTGCTCGTACTTTGTTCCACAAGCCGAGCCGCCCTTAACAACCATAAATGACTTTAATTGTAACCAACTCGTAAATCTCTTGTCCGAGTCCTTCAGTAATTGGTATGGACCGATTTAAGTTTGGATAAGTAACAACTTGAAAATCATCAATTACATCAAATCTAAAACAACGATCAACAAAGTATTACTAGCTTTTTACTTTTGAGGTTCTAAAGAATGCCTCTCGCGCTTCGCATTTGGCTCACTGTCACTAAGTTCTTCTTCATCTCGAGTAATCTAAATAAACTGTCAAAAATAATATAGTATACTTACTTTATGTATTTGTCTTCTAACAAAAACAACGGCCTGATTTTCTTTGGCATAATCATGAACATGAACAGAACAATAGGCATGATAATTTAGTAAAGAAATAAATAGGCCGCCTGAAAAATGTGCTGAGACATTTAAAAACAACCTAACCTGGATACAAGGGCGTTTTGTAGCAATAATAGCACTCATCTTTGAATGTCTTTGGTTTCTCGGTTGACGGTGGAGCAATTCTTGCTGCTTTGATTTCGCTGATAATATCTTCTACGTCAGCTACTTCGGTCATTCTGAAAAAAATAAATTATACTGGATATAAGACAGTAGAAAACCAAAAAAATTCAAAAAAAACAAATGCGCAATGAAAAATAATTGCGAAACGCCTCTATTCAGCTGAAGAAATTCAATTTACGGATTGCAAATATAATATTCACCTAATGACTGTACTTTCTACATTATTATATATCTAATATCGATTAAACAGACAAAAAAACAAAAGCAATATGATTCCTCATGAAAAAAAAGTTAGCTATAGCGAATGTGAAAATCCCGTTTCAAGTGATGATGATAATACCACGGTAACAAAATGAAAGTACGTAAATACGTACATAGAAGAAAGAACTGCTGATTCAAACAAATAATAACGCTTGAGCTCAGATAGCTTCTATTCGATTTGTTATTTTTATTTGTTAATTGATTTCTGTGTCATAACAATCAACTGATCTTGTTTTTTTAACTTTTCATTGTTTTTTTTTTTTTGATAATTTGCGATTTTCAAAGAAATCAATGATTTTAGATGGCTGCCGAAACGGGACCGAATGCAACTACATCAAATTCAAATGGATATAATGAAAAGACTGAAAAAAATAAAACAGTTGGTAAAAAAGTAAGAACAAAGGCCGAGAAAAATGGTAAGCTGTTTACTTTATGGATTTTTCTTTTCAGCAACAAAACGAATCGATTATTTACAATGGGAAGAATATTTTATGATGGCAGCTCTTGTAGCATCGAAACGGAGTAAAGACCCACATACACAGGTAGGGAATTAATTTTAAGTTTGATTTTAAGTTTAGGTTGGAGTTGTTTTAGTCGACAAAAATAATAAAATAGTTGGTACTGGATATAATGGTGTGTTTTCTTTGTTTTCATACTTAGTGATAGGATTCCCTGTGGGCTGTAGCGACGATGATTTTCCATGGGGGAAAGGAAATGATGATCCTCTTCAAGATAAATATGCATACGTCGTACATGCTGAAGCAAATGCTATTTTAAACAAGATTGGCGATAATTTACAAATAAGTTTAGGCCATAATTTTTTACATTTATTTTAGGGAGCTACTCTTTATACAACAACATTCCCATGTAATGAATGCGCTAAATTAATTATTCAGGTTAGTCATAAAAATGTCTGGTCATTTGTTCTCTGACCAGATTGTTTTTCTATAAGCGCGGAACCAGTTTATTAACGACTTTCTCTCTTACATTCGCTACACTATTTCAGTCTCGAATCGGCTCCATCATTTACCTGAATGACCGTCCGGAATTCAATTTCATCGCTGCTAGAAAAATGTTCGACACTGTAGGAATTCCTTACAAACAATTCACTATGGATAAAGAGGAAATAACGGTCTCGTTAAAGCGACCAGAATAATAACATTTATGATTCCTTCTATGTTTGTATTGGCTTATGAAGTATTTATTTATTGCTCACTGTTGTTATTTTTGTGGTGCATTTTCCATTCAAATGTCTATATAATGTAAGTTCTTATTTATTTTAGGGTTTAGGAGAAAGGTTTATAAAGAAGAAAAATGCGTCGGATTGTTATACTATTCCTCATTTGGCTGAGCTCAACGCTTTTATTATTTTTTGTATATAGTCAAGCACCGACGATAGAAGAGGGAGATGAAATACGATTTCCACGAGATTTAGACGATTTGAGAAGCCTAGCAGAGGTTATGGGGCAATTTCGGTTAGTAATTCATAATTTTATAATGATTTTTGGTTTCAGAGATGAAGAATTCTCTTATACGTTGCTTCTTTTTTCATTGGCTTTTCTCTACAAACAAACTTTTGCTATTCCTGGCTCATTTTTCATGGTTAGTTTTGTCTTCTTCATCATTTTCTTGCTTTTTGGAATCTCCTAGCAGGTGCTCTTTTCGGCACTCTTCTCGGAATACCACTCGTTTGTGTTTTAACAGCTCTCGGGGCTAGTTTTTGTTTTCTACTATCACAATTCTTTGCTTCAACTATTGTGGATCATTTTCTTCAACAAAGAATACAAACGGTACGGGATAAAGTTAGTTCGTTTCAAGTATTTTTTTTATATGTCGTTAAGGTCCACGAGGAACGAGACCGTCTCTTTTTTTTTCTTCTATCAGCTAGAATTTTTCCATTCACACCTCATTGGCTATTGAATATTACCTCGCCTTTTGTCGGTGTATCGTTAGGCATGCACTTTGCATCGGTTGGAATCGGTATGTATTTTATTTTATAGCTAATTTTACAGGATTAATTCCTTACAATTTCCTCTGTGTACGAGCTGGTTGCCTTCTCTCTGAAATTCGTTCAGTCCGAGACGTTTTTGATTTTGCAACTATTTTAGAATTATTTTTAACTGCAGTATTATTAATAATTTTATCTAAACTAGCTAAAAAACGGCCAAAGGTGTGACTTTTACTTAAAAAAGTATTTTAGAGATTATAAATTAACATTAAAAATATGTATAATTTATATTGTTTAATCCTGATTTTTCGGTTGGAAATTGAAAACATATATTTGCAAATATAAATAAGCTCTGATGATCACTTCTGACAAATGCAGACTATAAATAGGACACATTCTCACTTGTCCAAGCGTGCGGACAGAGGAAGAAGTTCTATTGGAGGTTTTATAGTATTTAAGGTATATAGTATTCACTTCTGCTGAATGATTGTGTATAGTCCGTCAGCACCAGCATCAATAGGTATGATGAACGGATACCTACTGATAGAACTAATAAAGATTAGAATCTGAACATGAAACCTGTCATCACAAAACAGTTAGAACTCGAAGCTGGGTTAGAAAAATCAAATTTTTTTCCGTAGTTGTCGATTTAGTGTTCCGCGTTCTGCCCATATATCGTAAATTCTCCAATAGAACTCCTGGAGATCTATAATCCAAAACCTGCGCGGCACTGGGTTCTATTGGAGAATTTATAGTATATACGTATAAATATATCGCGCATGTTACTATATTGATCCCTCAAAGTAGTTATGTCGGGATGGCCACTAAATGGCCAAGGGAAATAATGGAAATGGGCAAATACGGCCAAACGCAACGGTATTTGCCGTTTTGGAAAATTCCAAAATGGAAACGACCCATTTTGGCCGAATTTGTACGTAATACGTATTATTCTTGGAAACACGGGGCGGAATGAGAAAGATTCTATTTCACTCTTTCCTTTTTATTATTTTCTTTATTTTGAAGAAATAAAAGTAGTATAATTAGAAAATAAAAATAAGAGAAAAGAATGGGTTAAACAGAATATCTGTCATTATGGGCAGGTTGAAAATCAGAAACATTTTGTCCATGAGCTATGGTTAGTTACAATAATTGCGTATATTATTAAGCTGGATGAAAACTGCACCTATTCTCGTGAATATGGAGGAGATGGGCATAATTTAGATATTTGGATTCTAAGAAATTATTTGAAGAGGGCAATTCTGAAATTTTTTCCCCAATTTGTATATCCAAAAAAGTTGGATAGCACCAAATAATGATGAATAATGATTGGTCACTACTGCCATTCCAATTTTTAAAGGTCTATTCGGCAAGGAGTCTCAAGTGGACGGGAAGCGTTCAAAAACGGGATAGCGCCAACAACATGACTCTGTCAAAACAACTTTATTTTTAACTTTACGCATGTTTTTTTCCTTTTTGTATTAGCGTAAATATTTTTGAAATTTTTAGGGAAACTAGCTTAAGAAAATGCCCGTCGATATTGAGACACTTAAGGAAGGAGACGGTTTGTTTATTTTTGTGAAGTTATCCAATATTATATTTTCAGGCACAACTTTCCCTAAGTCTGGACAAACTGTCACTTGCCACTATGTTCTCACGTTGACTAATGGAAAAAAAGTAAAAAAAAATTATTTTTAAAAATTTGGGATTGAACTAAAGTTTCACTGAAAAAAAAAATCTTTATTTCAGGTTGACAGTTCTCGCGATCGTGGAGATCCATTCAAATTCAAGATCGGACGTGGAGAGGTTATCAAGGGTTGGGATCAAGGCGTCGCTCAGGTTTTTTTTTCATAATTTATGATATTTTTTTTTCAGATGTCTGTCGGTCAACGTGCGAAGCTGACAATTTCTCCAGACCTTGGCTACGGTGCTTCTGGAGTCAAGGGTGCTATTCCGCCCAACGCTACTCTCATTTTCGATGTCGAACTTATTGGAACCGCTTAAAATCTGTACTGTTTAATCATTTCCTATCAAAATTTACCTTTTTAGTAAGTAAACAATCTTTTTTTTATATTTCGTTACTTTATTATGTATTCCTGCGTCGCGCGTATGCTTAGAACCTCTAACTTCTTATGAAGCCAGTTAGGCAGTCGAATGCCTCGTGAGCGTCGCTCCTGGCCGTCGGCTCAAGCCAGCATCTGCGAAACTACTGTATTTGCAGATGAATTTGATGTTTTCAATCCAAATAATGACAAGTATCTATGTCTGTGTGGACATGTTCACTGTGTTGTTTGTTATTTGAGGAACATTTGATCAGAATTTTAGACAGGCGTTCGTCTCGTCATCTGCCTTCTAGTGTTGACACTAATAGTGGAGTTTTACCAACTTTGTGTTGCTATCGTATATCAACGAAGCAATAAATTTGCAGTAGGGTTTATTAGAAGTTTTAAAATAGCCCAGTTACCTGTGTCAACTTGCATCAATCTCTTGCTTGGTGGCTTTCTCACTACATGTTTGATGATTTCTTTGCGATATGCTAAAGCAGTATTTCTTCTTCCTTACCTAGTCATGCAGGTTAATCTAAATCTGAAAAACTTTGAAAAAAAACAGGCATCTGGATTGGTTAGCACAACCATATTTACCGTGGCCTTTCTTTACATGGCTATTTATAAAGATCGTAAAATGGCCGAAAATTTTGGGGTTCATAGCAAGAAAGACGAGAGTATTAGTAAGTTTTCAAATAATTTCTATAGTCTCTTTCCAGATGCTTCTCTCTGGCTAGGTACCGGAACCTTTCTCGTTATGTCCGCCATACAAATATGGCTCATTTCCGTAGTCATTGGTTGTTGGAGATATCTTAGGTCTTACAAGCTCATTAAATTAGCTTCGTTTTTAGAGATCTTAGCCGCCCACATTTGGCTATCGATGAAGAGGCTGCTGATGTTGTTATGCATGGTGTAAGAACACAATAGATTACTACAACGCAAAGGTACTTTCAGTTACGTCGGTCAGCCAGTGCGGAGATCGTGGAACGACCATGTAAAGAAAGAGCAGGTCGCTCAGTTAGCGTAACAATGGATAAATCCAATGTTTGACAGAGCCAATTGTATAAATAAAATTGCTAGAGTGTAGAAAATAAAGGTTCCTGCTTTTTTCAATAGTTAAATTATATCTCATTAAAAAAACCGAATTCTAAATTTAAATAAATCAGCAGCAAAGATCGTACTTTTTTTTCACTTTTTTAAAACAATTATTGATCTAATCGCTGTCTGTATACTAGTGGCCTCCGACTTCAACTTCTCCTTCCTTCTTCAGCGGGTTGTACTTCTTGAAGTATTCTTTGTCGGCAAGCTTCTGTCTAATACCATACCAATGTTCGACCTAAAAATAGAATATCAATAGACGTTCAACTAAGATATGTCAAAAAAAATGAAACAATCAATGACCTCATGATGATGATGATCTTCCTTGCCTTTGTGGTACATGATACGATGCCGTGGTTGAATGGGCAAAACAAATTTGTAGACTCCGTAGAGAATGACTCCTGAGTAAATGTAGAAACGGAAAACGGGAAGATATTTCCAACAATGACGCCAGGACCACATTCGCAACTGAAAATTATTTTTTTATAATTTGTTAAAAAATTTGAAGCATTATCGAAGTATGATGATTTAGAAAAACGTACATATTCTTGAGCAGTCCATGGACGGGCCATCATACGAGGATGAAGATCAGTAGCCGGAACTGGAGCATTTGGACTGGCAAGAACCTAAAAACAAAAAATATACGTAACGGTTACCAACATACCTTTCCAGCTCCAATGGCGGTTTCGGCAGTCCACTTGGCGGCTTCGTAAATCTTTCCGACTACCATTACCTTAAAAGAAAATAATTAAAACATCAATCGAAGTGGCGAAGCTTATTGAGATGAAGAAGTTAAAAGAAAAATGAAGGCAAAGGCATTGGAAATTTTAAACTTGAAAAACCTTGTAAAGGAATACAATAATTTTAAGTTCAGCTTTAATGTACGTATTTTTATTATTCGAAGCACTTATTGATCTTCTTAGCAGCAAAAATGTGCTCAATCGAAGAAGAATTAATGCTAGAATCTTAGTAAAAGAGAAAATCAGATAAAAAAAGAAGATTTGATTATATGCTCATGTTTTTGATATTTACAATATGTTTGCTGCTTCTATTCATTTTATTTATCCTACAGTATGAGTATTCCATTTTAAGCAGTAACTAAATACATAAAAACGGGGAAAATAAATTAAAAACTGAAAAGAAAGTAAAACAATTAAAGGTTAGGGACCGGCCATCCACGCGCACGGAAACGTAAACAGCGGACACGGTCAATCTAGTGCGAGGTTTGAACGATTTTTTTTTCTGGAGGAATTTTTTTCTCCATACATTTCTAATCAAAGACATATAAGAAGATATTATTATAATTAACGTTTACAGCATATCTTTATGTTTATCGGGTGACGTTGATAGCCTTCTTACTCTTTTATTTTGTACTTCAGGGCGAGAGATATTTATCACGAAATCAGCGATGGACGACAGAAAACGATAAATATTTATTCAACTATTAATTTTATTAGGAAAAAATCAACAAAAAAAGTAAAAAACCCGTCTGCTATCACAAGTCAAATCAAAAACCGGCTGGCGCACTTTCTTCTCCTTTTCTGAAGTCTGAATTCGCGTAGAGTAAACCGTCTCGAATCTTTTCGACAGCTGTAACGACTGTCAAATTATTTACGGCAACCATCTTATGACCGCGTGACTGTAGTTCAACGATATATTCCTAAATTTGATTTTTTTCTTTTCTCCCACATTACGTTTGGAAAATTGGGCTCATACCATGTATAGTTTGGCTGGAGCTGATTATGAAGACGTGGAGCATCAACAGCCTATGAATATTTCGAATTTAAATTTATTAAGGTTAGCTAATTTTTGTTTTTTTGTTTCACTTTTTTCAAGGCAAAATTTTCTGAAATTAGTCAAACTCACTTGCTTGACATCAGCATTTAGCCAAAGTGCTTGCAGAGCTACTCCGGCTACTCCACTGATAATTGTAGATCCGCCAGCGCCGCCAACAGCTAACAATGTATTTTTCTCTCCACCGAAAATGATAAGTGGACTTTGCGATGACATTGGCCTCTTTCCTGGACTGATGAAGTTGGCTGGAGATGGCGGATAACCAAAATAATTGGCATGTCCAGGTGTTGAAAAGTCGTCCATCTCATCGTTCCATAGAATACCAGTAGATTCAGACGTTACCATAGCGCCCAAGCTAAATATAATTTACATTAGGTTTTGCAATGCTTATATTTGCTATCAGGGATGAGCTTTATCTAATTTTAGTATCAGTCGGTATTTGTAATTTTTTTAAATATTATTTTAGTATTCAGGATTTACAAAAAAATAAACATTAACATTTCATTTTTCGTATATAAATCTCACTTTATTTTTAGTTGTATAGTTGTAATTTTATTTGTATAGATTTTGATTATTATGCAAAAAGTTTAAAAATAATCAAGGAACGGCTAATTATACCGAATTTAGATATCGTCCAAGTCTTCTAGATAAAACTCACTACAAATTTATAGTCGAGGTGACGGAGACCGCATTGCCTTCTTTGTCAATTACGGAAATATGTGTGGTTCCGTGATCAACTGGTGGTGCTTCAAAATTTCCTCCATAGTATGCATCGAGATGTGTTTGATCAGTTATTTTTGATCTAGAATATTAGGATTTTATTCTGTTGATACCGAACATATTCCGCCCAACCTGACGATGTCAAATTTCTAGCGATATCTGAAGCATTGTTTACATATGATGGATCACCCAGCCAACTTCTTCCGGCATAACTTAAACTCCTAATTTTTTAATAATATAAAAGACTTACGCGAATTTTGATGCCTCTATAAAGTGATGATAGAATGTAGCAATCTCTTTGAAGCTTTTAGTATTATAATTATATCTAAAAGATAAAAGTTTTCAAAATTTCTTTCAGTTACCCATCCATCACTGCTAAAATAGCTTGAGCTACGGCCGAACCCGCTGGCGGAGGAGCTCCGCAAACATGTCGATCACCTCGTAAGGTTGAATAGCTCACTTCATCGTTTTCTTTCACGATTGAGCGATATTGACGGAAATCTTCTACTGTGAGAAGGCCGTCATGTTGCTTAAACTCTTTGGCCATTTTTTCAGTCATTTCACTATCGTAGAATGTTTTTACAGGATCGGAGGAATTTGCTAACTGACGAAGAGTGTTTAGAAAGGTTTTTCTGGAACAAATTATTCGAAAAAATTTTTAGACCTTGTATGTATTTGCTCGCCAACTTTATAGACCCTTTTCGTCTTCGGATTAACAAAATCTTTCATCGTTGGCTCGTTTAGAATCCAACTTTCTTTTTGCCAGAGAGCTTTAGCCAAAGCATGAGAAGTAGGGAAACCTTCTTCCAATAAGTCAATCGTTGGTTGAATTAACGATTTCCATTCTATTCTTCCGCTGCTAAATCGTTGATATTCGGTCCAAAGACCGTGTAGTTCACCTGGTACAGCGATCGCTCGCCAACCTGAACTTATTTTTCTTCTTTCAGATAGCCCAATGTATAAAAACAATTAAAATTTGCTGACTAACCGACTTGGCTTTCATTCCATTTCCCTTTATACATGAATTCGGAAGCAGATAGTGGGGCAACTTCTCTGGCGTCGACAACAGTGCATTTCTTCGTTGTTGCGTTATAAATTGTCATAAAATGACCGCCTAAGTGAGAAAAAGAAACTAGGAGTCTCGAAAAGTTACCTCCGAGGCCAGCAGAATGAGAATCCATAACTCCTATGCAAAATAAGGCCGCAACTGCAGCATCTACTGCATTACCTCCTCGAAGAAGGGCGTTTCTAAAAGCATGCTTATTTTTAATAAAATGTGAGATCGATAGAAATAGTAGGAGATAGATTTTGTTAATAAAAAGCAAGATAAATAAACGTACCGTCCTATTTCTGAGCAAATATCATTGTCTGCTGCTACGGCTGCCTTAGAATATTTTCCTAGCGGACTTAGTGACGGTTTTGGCCATTTCGGTAGACGGTAATTATTCTAAACTCGTTTTCTTGCCTATGCCTTTTTCTAATTTACCTTCAGAAGATGGAAATACAAAGCACCAAAAGTTACGGTTGTGATGAGCAGAAAAAAGACGAGAAGAACAATACCAGCTCCAAGAACATACTTTTTATGTTGTTTTTCGGTGTTTTCTTCTCCTAGAAGTGGCGCATCTTCGTCGAACGGACCCTCTTCTGGTGGCAAATTGTCGTCCGCGCTCATAATGCGCGGTAGACGACGCTCATTCGGCATCGATCGCTAGCGGTGGAAAATGGGACGCGATAAGCGACACTTGAAAATTTGAGCAGCCCCTGTGTGACAGAGCACGAGGATATAAACATTCCGTCATTCAGGTCATTTGAAATCAAACATCATGGAATAAAAATAGATGCCGATTAAGTGTATGTTTTTAATTCTTTTTTTAACTTTTAGTTTTTAGTTTGTTATTACCTTTATTCTCATAATTAGAATGGTGGTTGTTAGTAACAAGAACTTTTGAAAAAGATGGTAAGTTGGAAAGTACGAAATAAGAGTAAAATAGAAAAAAATATGACTTTTTCAGTTTTACAAGTTTGCGGTTATTCTAACAATTTATTTTTACGTAAACAAACTGATTAAAACGCCTCATACTCATTAGTACTGCTGCCGTTTTATCCCTGAAAGGCCATTTTCACCACATATCGCAATTAAATTTAAAAATTATAAATAAAAACTTACTCCGTGACATTACTAGCATCAATGAGAGAACATCAACAGTATTATAAATCTGACTGGTTACTAGTTACACGATGAGATAAAAAGACCAAAAACGATTATCTGATGAAATGACATAACTTTACGTTATCTGCTTGTGTTGTTTTCAGGTTTTATGTTAATAACATATAATCGTATTTGGTCTACAATTATTTTAGAAGACGAGCAATTCGAAGAAAACAAAAAAATCGTTTTTTCTTACGCTTGTTACTTGAAAATACAATTTGATTTTGCAATCAAAAAATTTAGAAATTCAAGAAAATTTTCAATTTCAAATTGTCCACAAATTTTACATTTCATTTTCTGCAAGTATTGTCTCCACTTATTTTTGTACGATGTCATGCTTGCTGCCTACTTGAAAATAAAAGATATTTGCGAAAAGTTTATTTCATATATATTAAACATTTCGTCATAATGTATCTCCTAATGATTGTTCAAGCTCCTTGAAAGAATTAATAAAAGGTCATTTGATTTTTGTACAAACTGTTATCGTTTATTAGTTTCCAATATAACATCTTCAGAATTAACAAGTAAACATTGAGTTGCACCAATACTACCTCTAACATGCTCAGAAAATACTCATTATTCACCTATCAATGGAGGAGCGTCAATTTTATTTTTCTCATGACAGATCTAATGTATTAATTTATTTTCTTAGATTTTCTAACACAATATTACCGTTTAACATATTTCTTTCCTTTCCGAACAGAAACTGAAAACAAATCCAATGAAATTAAAAAATCAGTAACAATCGTCCTTCCCAGGTGACCTTCTGTGTGTGTATTCCGTAAAATTTAACCTGACTCATCTTTAGACAACCGGTTCTACCTCATTACCCGTACCTTTCCGCAGATAAACAACTAAAAATTATCTTTTTCATATTTCGGATCAGTCGTTACGTCTGTTCGGAGGGATATTCATTACCACCTGATTCATTTAGAAACTTTTTCGAAATGTTTGTTTTGATAAAACAACATTCGGCGTCATGTTGACCTCTGGGGGTTTTGTTGAAGGTCTTGTCCTAAATTTTTTACGGTCTTTATTTGCAAATCCTCGTTTTGAAGGGAAACAATTTTTATGACCTGGGTCTTTGTCCAAAAAAATCGTGGATATGGTGGCTATTCAAAATAATAACAACATTGTTGTTCGATATATCGTTTTTGTTCCTTTCGTAATGTTTTTGTCGAGACAGTTGGTATTTTGTTCGATTTTTTTACGATATTGATCAGATTTTGCGAAAAAATATTTTTCTAAAATTTTTATTCTATCTCCCGTTGTACCTTTTTGCTAATTCTTTTTTCAGACAATCAGAAATTTTCTTTAAAAAAAACGTAGCAATGTAAACATAAGCGTAGATGTAAAGCGATGTAGAAACTGCCAAAGTTGTCACGAAACTGACAATTTTATTACCATTCGGTGGACTCATTGTACTTTTTTTGCTCTCATAAAAGTCAAGGTTGAGGGTCGTGAAAATACCATCATGATGATTGTTTCTAACTATCAATTTCTATTTCTTTAACAGCTCATGTACAGAAGTCTGTATCTGGCCCATTTACAACAATTGGTTTATATCATCAGTTTTCTAAATTAATTCATCTATCTCGTTTACAAACCAGTTACATTGACCTTGAAGAACGCTTCTCCACCTTCCTCTCAGCAAGGAGGAGACTGAATAACATCTGCGGATGTCTGGTATGATCAATAATCTTGGTACCAGACTCTTCAAATCTGTAACGGATAAAGCCGGAGATCTTGGTGAAAAGTTTGAAGAGGAATTTTCAAGACTTTCCCAAAACATCACGGGTAGGTCAACCTTAATTTTGATTTAAAAACATAATTTAGCCGAAGTCGACGCAATTGTAACGGAGGCGATTTCGCTCTCTGGTTATATCAAAGTTGCTCTTGTTATCCTTTGCATAGTCTTGGTAATAACCTAAAAACGAGAAAATATTTCAGATTATTTTAATCGTCCGTTTGATAGCCTTTGGAGGGCGCTGTCTTCTCTTCAAAGCAAGAGATTGGTTGAGAGCTAATGATTTCCGTCCACCTCCTCAAGTAATTCCCGAAAAAATGGAAAAAGAACTAACTTGTATAGGTGATTCTTCTCATGCCAACTGAAGACGGGCAGTATAAAAAAACATCCACTGCATATGCAGATCAACAGACGAGACATATAATTGATAGACTTCGGCAGGATTCTTTTGAGTTATTCAACGAACATGACAATACGAAATTCTATCGTCCAAAGGCGAAAACGCCAATGTTAGGCGCTCTCAAAGAGAAACATCAGGAAGCTGTTTAAAAGTACGTGTATTTACATGGTTTGGTGCATATTGATGATCTGTATATATCCATTTCAGTATTACCATGATCTTGCCTGAATAAAAGACTTTACAAAAAATATGCTTTAAGACCTACTGTAAAATACTTAAAAACTAGGGGTATATTGGACGAATTATATATCATATATTTATTTATTTTTATCTTTATTAGAAAAATTCTTTTATGACTATCCGGAAAACCTAAAAATAAACCCCCCCCCCCCCCCCCCCCTAATCTACAACGCAAAAAAATCCGGTATTAAATTGTATTTCACGTAGTGCACGTACTTGTATATCACATAAATTTTACAACACATACCATTTTTTTTCTCCCTTTTCAGGGCCTTTCTGGTTATAAAAAGTGTGTCTAGGTGCTATACAATTACGTGATATTAAAATTGTATGTGATATACAAGTACGTGCAGTACGTGATATATAATTTGCCATATACTACCAAAAATCCTGATAAAACCCCGAAAAAATATGAACAAAATAAAAAATAATATTATGATTACTTATGGGCTGTATGGGATTCCCGTCCCGTTCTGGATAAAAAAATAAAATTTTTCAGCTATGATCTCCTTCCGGTTTTCGGAACCGACTCATCCAACGTTTCCGCCCAGAAATCGCGCAAGAAAAAAATCAAGTATATAAAAAAAAGTATATACAAAAAAATCAAGTATATAATACACAATCCACCCCAAAAAAATTACACAAAAATTCATATTTGTACATTTTACAAATAGATTAATTACAAACAAAATGCCATTAACCCTCCTATGAAAGATGTTATTCCTGTTCCAGCTCAGTCAATACACCGCCACAATCCTTAGGATGCAAGAAGATGACATCTTTCCCATGAGCACCAATTTTCGGCTTTTCTCCAAGTGTTCGAATTCCGAGTTTCTTAACAGCGTCCATGGCCTAACACTTTTAAACAGAAATAGTCAGAAATACCTTATGGATATCTTTGACTTCAATACAAATATGATGCATACCTCCATCTTTATTTTTGTTTAAAAATGCCTAAAAATCTGTTTAATGTTCGCTGGGAAAGTACTTGAATTGGAGATTTGTCACCGTAAGGAAGCAGTAGTTCAATTTTTGAATTCGGTAACTCTACAAAGACTGTATAAACTCCATGTTCTTTTTGAGGCTAAAAAATGTAAGAAAAGCAGGAAAAAAACCATACAACAGGTTCACTAACTTTAGCCCCAAGATCTTTATAAAATTTCGAGGATTTTTCCAAATCCGGAGTCGCAATAGCTACATGATTCAAGCGACCGAGCATTCCAGCTAGAGGATGGGATGCCATTGTCTGGCAAGTAAAATGTGCAAAGAAAATACGCTTACTCGAGTAGAAATTGTTGCCAAAGAAATAGTTTTGGAGAGAAACAACATCTTTTCTGAAAATGTTACATAAAACGAATTAAAATGAAAAAAACAGAAGAAAAGATCAAAACAGTACGTGAAAAATGGGGATTTTAAAAAAGAGATTCGATGTTTACGTCCGCTGTTTACAAGCCTTCAGCCTGCTTCTTCACCTTCCTTACTCTTTTTCTTCTTGATTTTATTTTTAATTTTTAATATATTAACAGGAAACTGAAATTATTGTAAAGTATATAGAATAAGTTTAGAATTGAAAGAACCAAAAGAAAAGTTAAAAAATTATTAAAAAATGACACTTTTGAATAGTAAAAAGCTTTTTGAGATTTTATTTGCAAAAAAAAACTTGCTTCAGCATTTTCTTTATTACATATATTTTCATATTGATATTCAGATGTTGTTTTCAGAGCATGGGTACAAAGCTCTCCGTCTCACTTGAAGGAGCTTTTGAACCACAAATTGCCCCACGAACAGATCGGCCGCCAACTTTTGATCCTACATATGGATTTGAGAAGCCGAGAAAGGTAAATTATTTCATTTGTTCTTATTGTTGTTTTTTAGATTCGTGAGATGAAGGCGTCGTGGGAAGAAATGGAACAGTGGAAACTGAAATCAGGACAACGCGATTATTGTGCACATTTGCTCATTCCTCTTATGAAATGTCAGGTATTTTTTCTTGAAAATTCTGTTGATGGTCGTCTTGCAGTCTCAAAATGCACCGTTTGCTGGACATGCCTGTGATGGAGAACGAAGTGCCTGGGATAAATGCGAATATGACGATTATATTATGCGAGTTAAGGCAAGAGTTTTTTTAAACCCTTTATTATATTCGTAGGAATTCGAACGTGAGCGACGTCTCCTTCAACGAAAAGCTCGTAAAGAAGCAGCTGCGAATTGAGCTCAATTAGATAAATTAGTATTTGTCTTACTCAGATTATGAAAGAAATAAATGTATATAATTATTGTTCTTTACGGTTATTTACCTATTGAAATATTTTATTATAATGCTTTAGTTATGTTACAATGCAGATAGAAAATGGAAGCGAAGATAAGTAGATTGATAGAAGATAGCCGATTAGAATGTCAACCGGAGAAACAAAATGAGGTCTTAGTTATTTTTTTATTTTTCAGATGATCATTTTATTCAGGTTATGGATCGATGTTTACAAATGGCTACAGATACTAACTTAGAAAGAAAGGAGATTGGCTTGCTTTTATTGGCCCGTGTTTTGGAAAAGTTTATTTTTTATTTTATCGATGGGCTAGTTTAAGATGCTCTCCTGAATGCCTTCGTGCAGCGCAATCACGTCTTGGAAAACGTATTTCCGATGTTGCTGGGGTACCTACATTACCTGGTGCGATTTTTCTTCGTCAGTTATTGACAAGAAATCCGCAGGTATAAGTTATTCCTTATTTTTTACTTTTTAGACTGGAGACCTTCATGCATCCATAGTTGAAAAATATATATTATTGCTTTTGGATGAAGCGGTTCGCAGTGATTGTTCTCATCTCAAGTAAATTGTTTATTTGTTTATAATTTTGGTATTTAGAGAAGTAGCTGCTGATGTCTTTGCTATTCGATATGGCTGCTCAAAGTCTAATCTCCTTATTGCTACCTTAGATGGTCTTCTTAGAAAGAAGTTTATTGCAGTTGAAGACAGAGATGGTTTTTTTTTCATCTTAGAAGTTTTAACGTTGATTTAGGTTTGTTGAATATTGCTTGTTTGGGCATGAATAGGTATGCAGTGCCACTTACAAAATATCTATTGTTTATGCTGTCGAATTCTTTTCAATATTCACGGCAAGGTAAGTATATAGCAAGTTTTTGAAAATATATTTTCTATGCTTTTAGGAGAATCTTTGGATCGAGATAAATTTTTGACAGTTATGGAACTTGGAATTAATTCAGAAGAAGTGCGTGAAATTACATTCTCTGTCCTGGAGAATTTCTGTTGTGTTGCGAAAAAGGTTGCATTACCAATGGTTTGTTTGTACTCGTCTGTATATGTTTTCAGATTCCTATGATTAGTTCTATGCTAGTTTCACAACTAACAAACCCTTCACCAGCGCTATTTTCTGCCTTACGGCAAATCTCTTCTCAATATGGAGCCAGTTCTATATTATACAAACATTTTTATGTAATTTTCGACGTCATGTCACATCCATTAGAGGAACAGGTTATTTTTTTTTAGGTTTTGAATGAAAGTTTCAGGCTTATGGTGACCAAGCAGCAAAATTGTTATCATCTATATTAAGTTCTTCTGCTTTCCTCATTCAGCCAGAAATTCTTGTGTTCGTCCAGCAGTCCATATGTCGACAGGTTCCTTTTATACACTAACGTTTTCATACAGTTTAGTATTCTCTCAATCCTGGGTCATTACTTTATCGCAAGTTATTGAAATCATTACTTTTTAATACACATCCTTTAGTACCACCACCTGTTCAGGTATCTATTTTAGTGTGAAATATTTGTAGGTTGCACGTACTATTCTTCAACGACATGCAGATAACGAGATCTCGTCTATATGTGATCTAATTTGCAAGCCAAGGGTTATTGTTAGTTTCATTTAAAATGAAATTTTAAAATTATAGAATTTGGATACAACTCGGGTATTGGAGAAAGTAGCACTACTGAAAATGAAAGACGATAGCATGGTAATTCCAACTGTAGATGAAATGAAACTGGTGGATGATGGCTATCAGAAAGAATTGAAAAAGATTATGGAGGAGGTTCAGCAAGCAAAGTCTATATCTACTACAACTACTACAGTAGTCGTTGAAGAAACAACAGTGGAGCCAGTACAAATTGAATCACAGAAACGGCAAAATTCCGAAACACTTCCTCCTTCGGCAGTGAAAAGGGTAAAGAGAGTTCAGCCTGAAACGATTCTTCACGAAGGTGAGCAATCGGTCGATGATATTCTCGACACTTTTATTCTTTAAATCATTTCTTGTTGCATTTAATGCTATTTTTTGACAGTCGTTGATTTTTTTTTATTGAAAAGTTTTATTTTAGGAAACGTTCATATTTACATATCTGTACATTATTTGATACTATCACAAAACGTGCACTGTTTACCCCTTTGCCAAATAAGTTAATAGGCAGAAGCCGCCAGCGGCTTTTCTTCAACAGCCTGTTGTCGACGGGAGTAATCTACCGGGCTGGCTCCCCTGACGGAATCTCTGAAAATTTTATTTATTGTTGCTTGATAGAGACTCACCTTGTGACGTGCACGGCATCTATATCACTTCCAGGTACTGTAAATTTGGCGTCTAGTAATACTGATTCTAAAATTGAACGCAGTGCTCTAGCACCGGTTTTTCTTTCCATTGCTATAGATGCTACTTCTTCTAGAGCTTCCGTAGTAAACGAGAGATCAACCTAAAGTTTTTTTCTTATTGTTTATTTGTAACTCGCATTGTCAATTGCAAATTGTAATTTCAGCTGAGCAAGTAGAGAATTTTGAGGTTCTGTCAATACTCGAACAAGCATCTAAAGGATGAAAAATTCTAATAGAATAGTTTACTTGTAAATTGAAAGAGTGAAAAGGAACTAGGACTGGAAATCGGCCAATGAGCTCGGGAACCATTCCAAAATTGATTAGATCTCCTTGATCCGCTCTAGGTCCTCATTAATAATTTTAGATTTTGCTCACTTTGAAAGTAAGTAATCTCGTTTTCGCATTGCTTCTGCGTTTCCATCGTCGGTAGATACTCGAACGTCGCCGCTAGATGAACCAAAACCTAGACTTTTCTTATCTAATCGTCGGCCAACAATTTTGTCCAGGTTTGTAAATGCACCAGAAGCGACGAAGAGTATATCGGATGTGTCAATCTGAAATTAAAAAAGAACTAAGTGAAATCTTACTTGGACGGTATCCTGTTGGGCACCTACGCCTTTTCTACCGCTTTTCACATTCACAACTGTTCCTTCCACTAATTTTAGCAATGCATGTTGAACTCCCTCCCCAGAAACATCTCTATAGGCTGGGGAATGTCCCTCATGAGCAGCAGCTATTTTGTCAACCTCATCAAGAAAAACAATTCCTTGTTGAGCTCGTTCAGCACTCCCCCCAGCTGCTTGAACAAGTTTCTATAAATATAAAGCTCGAAATTTTTTTTTTGCTACCTGAATGACACTTTCCACATCATCACCAACATAGCCTGCTTGAGTGAGTGATGTACAGTCACACATCGCGATTGGAACATCCAAAACTCTGAAACTTTCTTCTTGTCATAATATCATTTCAGCACCTGGCTAATGTTTGTGTAACGTAAGTTTTTCCAACGCCGGATGGTCCAACGAGCAGAATGTTGGACTTTTCTAGTCGAACTGCTACATCTTGTTCGGGGATGGCTCTAAATACGGGAGCTGCTCGTCGCAAAGGCGCTTGTGGAGCCTGACCAACAGAGGTTAGTTGTTGACTCTAATTCCAGGAATAAAAAACAAGAAGATAAAATACTTGGAGGTAATTCGAAGCTATTCGAATGTCATTCGTAGCTGTTTGACCTAAACGCATGTCATCTTGGAACATGACTCCTCGAGGTATTTTTGATTCTTCTTTCGGTGGGGTTGTAATATTAGGTGCACCATTTTCAATATTATGCTCTAGGCGCCTGAAATTCTTCATGGTCCGACATTTTGTCGCACCTGTAATGTTGGTACACACCGACAGCAAGCGTCTTTTTTGCTTGATGTTGACCGACAACGAATCGGTCGAGATAATCAGCGATCTGTTCGAATTTTTAAAATTCTAGTTTTTACCTGTGAAGGATATGGTGGACTACGTTTTTGTTCCGCTTTCAGGTTCCATTGCTTAGAATTCGCATCCTCTCCGAATGTACTTGCATACAGTCGATTGCAGACGTCGCAATGAATATAGCGACTTGTTGCTAAAAATTGGACAATATGTCACTTAGACTTAGAAAGAAAGAAAAATGTAAACATTTTTAGACACTTACGCGTAAGTGTCGGAGCAGGTTTCAATGGCTTGCCACAATCTTTACAGTTACCAAAACTTTTGGCCGGCAACTTTGGTGGCAGGGTGGTCAAATCACCACCACCATCGCCGACTGAGCTAGATAGTTGCTTTGGCTGTTGTGACAATTGTAATGAGCTGCACCTTCGGCCCAAAATAACGATACCCGCTGATCGATACATTTGGTCTTAAAAATAATTATTATGGTTTAGCCAGTGAAACAAGAAAAGGAAAACCAACAAAAGAGAACAATCCTCGAAATAAATGAAAGAACCAGTCTCTAAACAAGTGTAAGAACGTAAAATGAGATAGTCAGATAAGCTAGGCTGCGCAATGGTTTGATTCCATTATTTTAAAATACTATTCAAATAATGAAATAAAGAAATTGTACAGTTCGAATTTTCCACTTCAAACCTTGGAATATGTTGTATGGGATACGATTTTTTACAGCGTGTATCGATCAAAAAACAACTCACAGTAGATTATTTGACATAATTGCGCGAGAACTGAATGACGTGGAAAAAATAATAGATTATAGGCAATTGGGTCAAGGTTGATTGACAGCTGCTACTTGTCTTCCTATCACGAGTACGCTTTCATCTCGTATAAAATAACGTAAACAATGAGATAAGAATGAGAAAAATAATAGAAGAAAAACAACAGAAACAAACAAGTTTTTGACAGTCTAAATGTTTCAAACAGAACGAATGATACAATTATATGGGGACAAACCGCAGACATACAAGACACGCTCTCCTTCATGTGACTCTCGGACAAGGAACGGCATTTTTTGTTGTACGTATTGACTGACAAGATCACTGGCTTTGTACTTTGTTTAGTTATAATTGGATCTTAAGGTCTCAAAATCGATTTTGGAATTCACAAAAAAAGCATGAGAAGTATAACAGAACATAACAGGTAATAATGTGATCAAAACACGTAGAAAAAAGTTGTGAAATTTTTTATTATAAATCATTAAACAGACCAAAAGCTTAGCTTACCGTCTTTCGACGCCGATGCTAATGTTTTTAAATTTAGCCAACTTATTGAGCTAATCGGCTCCAAGTGAAATGATAGCATTACGATAATACATTTTTTCTTTATAGAAAAACCTCGAATTACTCCATCCCAAAAACCGCCAAATAAAGATGATCCACTGGGAGAAAAGCATAATGAACTAATACCGGCAGCTCTAAAATATTATAGCAGAAATAAAATACATACTTTTGGTTAAATCCTATTTCTACACGATCCTCTGATAAGTTCTCTTTGTTCAAAATATAAACTGGTGCATCAGCTGTACCACCAACTGCTAATTGACTTGAACTACAAGCCAATGCAAAAATTGGGGTTTTGGTAAGTGAAATCTAAACATAAATAATTCCAACACTAACCAACACTAACTTTCTCAACATCATCTGAAATCACAATCAAATTTCCTCCATCATCACCAACAAATAATTTTCTACTGGATTCATCAGCTATTGAGCATGTTGGAGTAACATTATCATTTAATTCTATAGTCTGATTTATACTTATTTCATTTATAACTTCATTTACATGTGCTAATTGTAATACATTTTGTGAACCCTAAAAATAGTTAAATTGAAGCAAGGAAGACTTACTAGAGTTGTGGGAAGTAATATTCGACCGTCTATTAGTGAAAAAGGACAAAACCCTGGAAATGGCAAAGGATGTTGAGCAATTTTAAGCCATTTTCCATCATTCTCCTTCAAAATAATAAGTTTTTCTCCACGTATATGTATAAATAGACAATTATTCAACAAAGCGATACCAAGGATGCTTGATTTTGTTGGATTTTCTGAAAAATAATAAAAAATTAGAATGGCTAACTGTAAATTATCTGTTTCAAATGGAAGTCTTCAAAATCATAAAAACTAACAATGCCTTCTTGCGTACCAATAGCAATAGTCGCCTCGTTATTTATGTACAGCAGTTTCATTTCAGTAATTGGCGCATTACAATGTAATAAAAATGATGGACTTGGGGGAAATCTCACTGGTGGCATCTAAGACAAATAGAATCTATAAAACAATTATCAAAGATATATACTCAAAAAATAGAGATTATAATTTAAAGTGGGCTTATAATAAAATACTTTAATATAAAGCAGTATAAGAAAAAAATTCCTATCCGCACTGGATGGAAAAAGTAATAAATATATAAAACATAACAATTGCGACTAAAATACACAACTATCATCACAAGGAACCCAAAGGAAAGTTACGCGTCATGTAAAAATAAGTAGAAAATCAACCTCTTATAGGAAACGGATGTGCTTCTGTATTGAAGACCCATCGATCTAGAGGCATAACTGACTCGTCGGCAAAGATGAGGTATAGATATTTGAATAGTTCCGCAAGAAGGAATGATTGCTGTACGTCGTCTTTGCTTACAGGAATGCTGTAGACATCTTCAATTCCCGAATAACCAGCATCTGCCTGGACAAAAGTGTTAAAAAAATAAAGCTATCCCACCTTTGCATATTTCTCTAATGCTTGAACTACATCCCATGCCCAATTTCGATATTTTTCGTCTTTTGTTACTCTCCATAAATAAAACCATGTTTCTACTACCTGGAAACAGCATATAAATATATAAAAAACATTTACTTCTGGTCGCAAAATGTAGTATTTTTCTCTAGGTGAAATGGCTTTTGCTTCAACATCAGAAGTAAAACGGAAGGCTTCCGGACCGATTCCTGTATCTGTACGAGCATAAGACTCGTGGCACGTATGACCAATCTTCTTCGCCAAATCCAAATAATGCTCTTTGACCGTAGTATTTTCGACATTAATCGCGTGAAGAGCGAACATTCCACCAGAAAAACAAGCTAAATGTTCCATTTTGTGCTCAACGCGACTGCCACGAAGATTCCCAAAATACCTGGAAAATAAAAGCATACAAGTAATTTAATCAACACACCATAGTTTACTTTGTTGACTTTCGAAGAGCATCTTTTTTTCTATAGCAAAGATCGCTTCCTCATATTCCTTTTTCGTTTTGTCATCCTTCTTTCCAGTAATTACCCATTGTTTTAGAAGATACTCGTAGAAGCTGTCGCCCAATGCGCCAAGAGAATAATCACCTGTAAGCAAACAAATTAAAACAAAAGAAAGCCCTTACGTTGTCCCCATTTTCCCGAATTCGGATTCAAATACAACGGATAAAGACCATCAGGCTTTTCCATACTTGACAAAACATCCCGAACTTTTTGAGCTTTCTCTGCGTAAATAGTCTTTCCAGTAGCATTAGAAAGATAATCAAATTCTAATTGTATTGAGCCAAATTCAGAAAGAATAGAACATCCACCACTGGCCCATCCGTAATTTTTAGCAGAACCTAAAACAAACAAAAAATTATGTTAAACAATACTACATACCCGTTTTAACGTTAATTAGAGCTAGCGGAATACCCGTTGGAGTATTGAAAGCAGGTAGAAGAAGGCTTGCTACTTGTTCAGCTTTGTCGAGAAACATCTAATAAATACATATAGAATAAAAAGAAGAAGAAAACAAACTTTGTCATTAGTTAAGGCATAAGTAGATAAAAGACCACCAACAAATCGAATATTCGTTTCAAAAACAGAAATATCTCCTCGAGCCTTATCTTTGAAATTCAAATTCTCTTCAATCCATTTTCTGGCTTGATTGTATTCTTCGCGAAGTCCCATTATCCACAATGTATCAATAGCATCTATTATTGTGGCTCCCATATCACCAGATCCAAAAACAGATGCTGAATGGCCTACAAAAAATATAAAAAAATGTTTAAAAAAATGTATTACCTGTTTTTGACACTGGCCGCAATTCATTAGAGCCCCATGCATACTTTCGATAGCCATCCCAAGCAAACTTCATCATCTAAAAATCGAAAAAAAAAATAGTTCAAAGAACAGAAAGAACCTCTTTTACTGCAATTCTTCTGGCTTCACTATCATCGCCACCACCGATTTCAGGAACAGGAATTGGTGGAGGATTAATATCAGCTTCTTCTATTTTCTTTTTCAATGCATCTTGATCTCGTTCTAGCGCTATTCGTCTACAAACAAAAATAAAAATGAAAAGAATCATACCTTGCTCTTGAATCATGTATATTTGGCGCAACTACATCATGTACAGAAATATATTCATTGCCTATTGTTGGAAGAAAGAATATTGAGCTGAGGCAGACACTCGTAAGAAAGAGAGCTCCTACAATCAGTACGAATTTTACTCCATTCCCCATACCATAAGAAACCTGAACATTTTATCATTACAAAATTGAGTAGAATAAGATAAAGATGCAGAAGGTTTTCAAGGAAACACGTAAAACATATCCCAATTTTACATTAATATCGCAATAGTAATTTTTCCTAGTCTTCAACAATGTCAGCCGACCACAACGTATAACATATAAAAGAACAACAAAAGCAAAAAAAAAAAGCTTGCCTAACGAAGTGTGATGATAGTAAAGCAATAAATTTGTTATTGCAAATTTTCTTGTAAAACTAGATTTATCTAGCACAGATTGGTAATTATAAGCGATTCTGAAGTGTCTTTCTAATTCTAAATCAATCTGAACCAAAGAAGAAACGAAATAATATTATAGAGAAAAATCATGAATGACTACTACAATAACAGAGTAAACTCTGCGTGTCCTTGAAAATGCCACATGGTTATAAACCGGTCGATGCCTCATTTTCGATTGTTAATCCTCGGAAGGATTTTGGTTTTTTTTAAAAATATTTCCATCTTCATAAAGAAAAGGAGGATACCGTTACTCTGGTCAAAGAAGAGAAGGCGTCCTATAGTGGAAGCAGAGTCGAAAGGATTGGCATTCCCACTGTACGTAGATAAAAACTGAAATTTGGAAAGATCTGTATAAATAAATCGCCATTCGATTCGTTTAATCCTGAAATAATAAACAATTCTCTTGAAAAAGTTTTGCACTAGAGAAAAGGAGCTTCTCGTTATCCCACTGTAACATATTTTTTTCTGGTCTTTATATTCTTTTGCTGAAGCTGTGAGACTTTAATAGAAAGAGTTCATATAGAATTTAATTTTACCTCAATCTTCTGATAAGTGTTTTTTTAGATCAATTTCTTCGGTTAGTTTTGAACTATTTTAAACACAAAAATCAAAAGACAATCATTAATTATATCTGAAGAACAATAAACGGCAGGATAAAAAAGTAAAATAATTATAATACAATAATTTATTGATGCTTAAACGATATTAAGAATTCTGATAATTCTCTGGCAGGTCTATTAATCACAGAAAGATACAAGCGAAGAAAAAATACGAACCGTTACAAGGCTAGCTGCTGCTGTTGCTGAAGAGTTGTAGAATGCGTCGGCATTATGGCGTTTGCACACGATGATGCACGAGATGGCTCCTCACCCGCAACAAAATAATGTGTTACACCGTTTTCTCCTTCGATTTTAGAAATTCTAGAACAGGTAGACTATAAATTAATTATAAAACTAACGTTGTGGTTGTAATAAAGCCTTGTTTAACAACTCCTAAAACCGATGGTGGCTTAGGGATTTCTCTCTTCATAACAGTCGAAAAGATTTGCTTGCATGGTAAAATAGGCGACTGTCTTCCAGACGAAGTACTGCTCTTTGGTGAAATCGATGGCATTGTACTACTTTTCGGATTAACAGGCAAACCATATACTCGTGCCTTTTCACAATTAAATGACATCATCATTTCCTTTTGATGCTCAAAGCAATCTTGGCAAAGGAAATTACAAAGAGCGGATGCTGGCTAAATATAAATTTATATTAAAAAGTCATCATTACCTGGACACAGCTTTGATTAATACAAGTTATAGGAATAGAAGAAGCGCTAAACGAACGACTCATACGTTTACGGCCATTATTCTACAAAGAAACTAAAAATTGAAAGGAAATATACTTGATTATTATTCTGAAAACGCTCTTTAGCAGTTTTCATATATTCTCGAACCATTTCTTCCATATATTCATGTGTTGATGCTATTAATCTCGCGGCTACGATACAACTTGTTCTAGATATGTCTGCAGCACATAACTACAACAATTACAATAAAAAATAAAATGATTAACTCACATTTGCGTCAATACCATCCTGTTTATTTTTCCGTCCTGATAATCTCAATGTTTTAGCAAATTGCTGTCTAATTTCTTCTAAAATTCTCTTTTTCTCCCGTGTATCATTAGCGACTCCTAAAAAAAACTTTAAAATGAGTTATTTAACGTCTACCTGAATTTGCTAATGTTAGACTCTTTTCTCCAACACTTGAAGCAGATCGAATTGGTAATGTTCTCTTTATACTACCTCTACGAACATCTAATCGTACTAAATCCATATATTTGCTCATCAATGTTAGTCTATCGCTATTATTAAGTTCTAATGTGGTAGCAGTTTTAGTGTCTTCGTCGCTTTTCCACCTGAAAACAAACGTTTAACAAAAATTTAAATTTAAACTAACCAAGTAAAATTTGAACCTGGGTCTGTAACAAAATGAAGGGGTAGCAAGTTACGGTTAACATCGGTAATTGGAATTATTTCTGAAGAAAATGATAATAAAATTCTTCATTAAAAAGCTTACGTGGTTGTGAAGAATCATGGCGCATTGGAACTAAAGGTGAAAAATGGGCAGAATCGTAACAAAGAACTAGCGGTGATCTAAAGAAAATTAAAAAATCAAATAAAAAAACAAACCTATGACATTGCTCTGGTGGACATTCTAACGGCAAGTAAACTCCCCCAAAAGGCACAGGAGATAGCTCTTCTCCTTTCGCATTACGGAGGATCGTATCTGATACAACAATAATAGGACGCTTTAAGACATGAGCCAAAGCGAAAACGTGAATTGCCTCTAGACTCTCGTAAATTTGGTCATTTGAATCGAGACTCGTATCATCGGTTTTTCTAAAATAATAATTCAAAGATGTCAATTAAATGTCAAACCTGGGAACGGGACTTGCGATTGCAACGATGTTATTATTCCATTCGCCGATCCATTCATCCTCTGAAAGACATAACCCAATTGCTGCGTAAGCCTTGTGTTCAGCCCATTTCCATCGTCTCCATAGTGCCCCACGACGTGATCCTCGCATTAACATCTCATAGAGAGCTTCTCGCAACGTTAATTGACGATCATGAACTCCCCAGATACCTGAAAATTGAATTTCAAGATGATAAATGGCATACTATCATACGTAAACAGTTAAAAAGGAAAAAATAGATAACAAAGTTCAATTTAAAAAAATGTTTACTCACCTAGGGAAGCGGCATGAAGGAGACAATTTCCATCGCCGGTTGTTGAAAGAGGATACAATTTTTGTCCATAGGGTAACCACCAGTTTAGATGTTCTGAAAAAAGAATAAATTAAACCAAAATTTTTTTTTATACTTACTAGAATTTTCGAGTCTTCTCTGTGTAGGCGTCTCGATTAAATCTTTCTCAAGAAAATCACGGAAATCTGGTGCGAATCGATCAAGATCGGGCAGACAAAAAGCAAAACCTGGCGGCTCACAGCAGGACATACGATCTGTAAGAAAAATTAAGAATATTGTAAGAAAAACCTGTAGATGTTGATGGCGTTACTGTATCTTCTTTATTGCACTCAAGTTCAAATTTCTTCAAAGCTGCCGACACGTTCCAGCTACATTCTAAATTAAAAACATGAATTTTCAATTATTAGAAGAATAATTTTGTCAAGCAATGCAAAGGAAGGTCCGACTTCAAAAAACAAAAAAAACGAACCTTTAAGAAATTCTATTGCTTTCTCTTTGCTTAGATGTGTTTTGCAGATAAAAACATCAAGCGACTGTCCCTGTTCTGTACTTAGCTCTTTTTCATTCATTGTTGATGTATTGTAGATGATTTAGACCGCATTCAGCCTAAACGAGGACAGGTTAATGTGTAAAGGAGCGCGAGATGTAAAAAAAGAGGCGCAAGGCACGAGATAAGATAAATCTGTGCAGGATCTGAAGACAGACAAAAAAGAGAAAGGATGAAGACAAAGCGAAATGGATAAAAATATGAAGCAAAAAGAAAGAGAAAGAGAAAAGAAAAAGATTCCAGATTTGTTTATAAATAACACCATTTTATTTTTTCTAACATTCTAATACTTAAAAATGACTAAAATAGTAAGTAAATCCAATTACCTAAAAGACACATCAACTCTCAATAAAAAAAACAAGTGTGAAACATTATCAAAGTAGGTTATCTTGTCCTAAAGGTTGTGTGAATAATGCGACCTACGTATTCTATTTTTAGTTTTCAGACATCTAAATATTCTAGCCAGTTAGAAACAAAATTTCATTTAGTTTCTACCAATTATAAAAAATACTTTTGTTCATCAAAATAGCATGCATTTAGTTCAATAAAATGTATTATTTGTATCTTAAACAAGATAAGTTCACAGAAAACAAGCAAACATGAGATATAAGGGAAGAAAACATTGAAACAATAATAATTTTTCAAGGGGAAAATTCCACGATGGACTTTCGCAATAAAAATAATTTTACTGTACCTGCAAACAACAGTAGCAAGTGATTTTATCGAGAATCATGATATATTTGCTGAGCTGATCAAGGAAACACTCTTAAACGATGAAGAGCTAACAATGACTAATGTTGACTCATCATTCCCAAAATTACGATTCGGTTGTTATTTTTTGGGGTTTGAGAGTGAAATATCGGAGTTTTACAGGTTATAGCTACTATTCTTGATGCAGGAAGCACTTTCAGACGAAAACAAGACAAATTGCGAAAAATCAGTGACAGTCGAGGAAAGTTGGCATCGATCCAATCCGACAGGTTCCCTCGGGTATAGGGAACAGAAAAAAGGGAGAGACGCTAGAGAGTGCGCGCCGAAACCCGGGGTCCATTGCTTTCAAAAATTTTCTACTTTTCCCTTTCCATTTTCTTGTTTCTTATTTTTTAATGTCTTCGGAACAGAAAAAAAGCGCAACAAATGTAAAAACTAGTGATCAATTAGTAGAAGAATTGTTAGAAACGATTAGAAATCAGGTTTGCTTTTCTTTTTTAAATATAATATTTTAATTTAGAATAATGATATAGGCGAAGAGAAAAAAGAAAAGAAACATCACAAAAATAAGAAGGAAAAGAAAAAGAGAAAACATAAAAGTAGATCAAGTGAAAAAGAAAAGAAATCAAAAAAAAAGAAGAAAAGCAGATCATGTTCGAAAGAGAAGAAAAAGAATAAAAAGAAAAGGTAAATTTGAAGTTTACATTTTTTTCAATTTTTAGACATCACAGCTCTTCAAGAGACAATTTGGATTACTCTGCTGGCAACAAAAAAAAGAAAAAAGACGATGAAAGACGTTCACCATCACTGACTCCCTCAACCTCTGCCATTCAGGTACATCTATTTTAATTTTTATTCGTTTTAGACATTTGACGACGATGATGATTTACCAGCTGGTGCGGATTACTCGACAGTAATTGAAGAAGCACGTAAACAGACAGAATTGGACTCAAAACTACCTCCATTAGATCTTAGTGAGTCATTCTTGATAAATTTTTATTTTTTTTTAATTATTTTTAGCCTCCTTGCCATGTGATCCCGGTCAAAGCCATGAAAAATCCGCCAATGATGATAGTTTTAAACTAGCGAAAAATAAGCCAATAGAAATCGTAAAAGAGTCGGAAATTTTAAAAAAAGTGAGATGAACCACTGATATTTTTATTTGCAGGTTATTGATGAGAAAGGTCCAGGCGACTTTATCCCGCGAAATATAAAATTGAAAAGGGAAAAAGAAAAGTCATCACCGAAAATGGATGCTAAAGTAGATGACTCAAAGTAGATTATAATTTTTTTGTATACTGATATTTTAGTGTATCAGATAAATCACCAGCTTTAAGAGATGTCAAACAGGCTGAAGAAAAGAAAAAAGATGAAAAACCAGTAAAAGAATTTTTTGAAAAGATGGAGCGAAAGATGCCAGTGATGAATAAGAGCGGCTATGAATGGGAATTTAACATTAAAGCTGTAACCTTCTATGTATACTTCATTCTATATATTTCAGTTACCAAAATTTGAAAAAGAAGAAAAAATAGAATTAAAAAAATCTGAATCACTCAATGGTAAATCAAAAAAATCAGGTTGGCTGTTTATTTTAGCATTTCTTTTAGAACATAAAGAGTTAAAATCTCGTCGACGGAGCCGAACACCAGTAAAGAAACGGGGTCATTCAGTTGATCGGAAAGAAAAAGTGGAATCAAAAAGTCGCAAAAGATCTCGAAGTAAAGAAAGGAAGAGGTATGATTTAATTTTCCTCACTATATATGTTTTAGATCCCGTTCGCGATCCCGTTCCCGTTCGCGTAGTCGAAATCATCGAAGACGATCTATTAGTCGTGGCCGTCGGTCACGAAGTAGAAGTTTTGAAAAAAGAACTTCTCGTAGACAACGCTCTTGGAGTAGAGGAAGGCGGGCAAGAAGTCGCAGTAGAGGACGTTCACGGTAGCTTTTTTTTTTTTTAAATTTTCGATACATTTTTTTTGTAGAAGTCGTAGTTATGAACCAATTGATAAGGCTAAACTCCTTGCAATTGCTAAAAAACGTAGAGCAGCTGGTATTTTTGATATTGGTGATGAAAATCCAAAATCCGTAGAAGATTTTGTTTGTAAGTTGAAAATTTTTTCTAATTTTATTTTTATCATTTAGCATATTGTGAGAAATTACAAAATCGACAAGAAAAGGATGAATGTAGACGACGAGGTGAAGCAGTATCTGATGATGACAGTGACATTACTTACTCTATCAGACATCCAAACATACAACCATATAAGTTAAAAGATGAAAAAATCCAAATAAATATAATCGTAAGTTTTTCCTGTAACTTATTTTTGTTTAGAATTCGACTCCATTACCTACGAAAACAGCTGAAGAATGTATTTTGGATTCTACTGCTTTACGAGTTGTATATCCGGTATCATCAGGAAATGTTCATCGAGAAAATACAGTACCTATTCATCTTTCATTTTCATTTTTTTTTCTAGGAATGGCAAAAAGTCGCCTCAGAATCTGTTCCTCTTACTTGCTCTGTAGTTCAAAAGAATTTCAAAGCAATGACAACTATTGAAGCTGAAAAAGTTCGTCGAAAAGCAAAACAATTGCAACAGCAGCCGGCTTTTATCATAAATCCACAACCACAAGCACCAGCATTACCTCCACCTCCGATACCTCCAGAAATTACGGTTTGTATTTATATGTTACAGTTATTTTTTTTAGGCTTTTGATACTCTTCTTCCGCCGCCGCCACCCGCTCCGCCAGTTCTTATTGTTCCACCTGAAAAAGAGATGGTTATGAAGGAACCCGAGGACATTACAGCGGTACATTATTGATATTTTTATAGTTTTTATGTTGTTATATTATTTTTTCCTTTTCAGGAATAAATCCATCATGAATGAATTGTTGTTTAGGTGCCGCCGAAAAACATTGCTGAAGTTTTGGCGAAAAGAGCAAAAGCTCAAACAAGACTTCAACAAGATCCAAATGATTTCGAGGCAATGCGTCACTTGAAAGATGCAAATGAACAAGTTAGATTAATTTGATTTAAAAAAAAAAACTAAAATTACAGATGAATACATGGGCAGCTTATAAAAGTATTCCTGGCAAGTATACCGGATCGACCGGAGTTTCAACACTTTCTGCCCAAGAGTTAGAGCCACATGATCCTCGTGGACATGCTTGGGTTCGAAAGGTAAGGTTTTTTGATAGCGATCTTCAACACCTTTTCATAAGCATGAGCATTTTTATAAGTTGAATTTATTTCATCATAAAATGACGAAGGTCCAATAGTTAGGCTAAAAATAAGAGTAAAAACTCTTATTTTTAGCTTAACTTTGTTTTTCTATAGGAAACGCACTCTTCGACGAGTTCATCGCCTGTATCAACCTAATTTCCAGAGCTGGAGTTAATGGTAAGTTCCTTGTTCTGATGTTTCTTTCTGTATGGAAGAAATTACATAACAAGGAGCTTACGTTTTGTTAAAATATTTTTCAGATGTTACTGTCATGATAGGCCGACAAAATCTTGATTTTTCAGGACATGTTCAAAAATTTGGTACCTAATTTCGGAACTGGAGTTGGTCTTCGTCTTATGCAAAAGATGGGTTGGAAACCAGGTGTAGGATTAGGAAAATTTGGATCGGGTAGCCTGGATCCGCTAATGCTGGATGTCAAAAACGATAGAAAAGGACTCGCAACAGGTGAAGATCTCCCAGTTCGGAACATCAAAAATATGAAGAATGTTAGTGGAACTGATCTTAGTGGTTAGTATTTATATTCTTGCCTTTTGAGCTTTTAGGAAAACATCCAGTGTCACTTGTCATGGAACTCTGTGCGAAACGAAAATGGCCAACGCCGGAATTTGTGTGCCAAGAAATTGGCCCAGCACATCAACGAGAATTTATCTGGAAAGTTGTTGTAAACGGAGTTGAATATGCTTCGGCTACATCATCTCGAAATAAAAAAGACGGAAAGTCTATTGTTTGTCAGGTATTTTTTTACTATTTTCCTTTAAATTTCCTCTTTTAGGTAGTTCTTCAATCTCTCGGGCTCGTTCCACGCGACCCTACTTTACCGGTTGTAATATAAAATTTTAGTGAATGATTTCAAAATGAATTTATATATTTAGCTGTTCACTATAGCTTTTCTTCATCGACTATTTGGTCAATAGTTTAAATTTATTTATATTTTTATATCCTTCTTACTTTTCTTTTTATTTCAAGACTTATGCTTATATTTTCAGGTTGAAGAAAATAATGTTTTGGACCAGAGAAAGCCGATATGAAGATTGAAAATAATGAATTTGTAGGTTTTTTCATTATTTATGTTTGTGCAGAACTAGAGTTGCTAATTCTAGAGTTATTAAGCATATTCCGAATCCAGTAGTTAGGAAATTCATTGTGAAAATATAGCCAGCCATATATTCTTTATTTTTTAAGAATGAGAAAAAAGTCATTTCTGATTACTATGGATTTAGCTGAAAAGATTCGTCAAAATGCGAAGCTACAACGGTATGTTCTTGTGTTGCTACTTCACTAGAATATATTCAAGAATTTGGAATCAATTTTTGGACCCAGAATTTCATCTTATGCAAAAGAGGATGGAGGCCTATTTGTTTATTTGTGTTTCATGTATATCCTACGTTTCTGAAATTATTCGTTCAGATAGTTCTACAAAACCTTGCATCTCTCATTTTGTTGCTCTCCTTCTCCTGTTGTTATTGCAATTGATAAATCATAATAAATATTTATTCTTAATTTACATTACTAAGTTTTTTTCTAAACTTAGATAATTTTTATTATCACTATATCGTTGCCACCTTACAACGAAGTCCAATATTTACAACAACTGAAAGAACGAAAAGAGAAAAGGTGAAAGCTGTACTGCCAGCCAGCCAGTGTGGATCAACACAATGAGGAAGAGACACTGTAATGAGGTATTTTGACTTTGCATTCATTTTTACCATAATCTCGACTACAGTCATTCGACGTGCATATCGTTGCTCTGACAGTTTGCGTTTCTCCCATTTCATCGATTTCACGTCGTCTTTTCAGGAAAGCACCACCGCCATCAAAAAGAATCGAATTAGAGGGAGAGGTTATTAAATCTGGACAAAAGGGCGGAGTAGGAACTGAGCTACAGCTCGTTTCAGTGCCATTTGTTGGTGGAATGTCAGTACAAATGGCTACTTCGCAAGAAAATCGAAGTTTTGAGTGATCCGGCACCTGGAAAATTATTTTTATCACTTTATGGACTAAAATTCTTTTTTTTTCAAACATTTTACCTTGAATGCCCACATATGCGATGCGGCAGCGTCATGATAAGTATCATAATGTGGATGAGCCAATATTGTTGTGTCTGTTGAACATCTGTAATTTTTACCATTTTTTACGCTGATTTTGTATTTACCCCTGCTCATCGATGATTATCATGTCTACTCCACTGATCATATCGGCAACAGCACAATTCTTCACATGGAAGCCGTATCCAGCTAAAAAAAATTGTGGATGCAGAAACATTTAGGCCTATTGTGACAGAAAAACAAATATTATACGTAATTACGTATGAACAAAAGGCGGGAAACATTTTGAATTTTTTTCTCGTTTTTTAGTTTTTATTGCCTTTTTCTATTTTTAGACAACATAGTTATTATATCAATAGTTGAAGATTATAGATCTAATGCAGAAAAACATGTAAGTCATTTTATTTTATTATATAAATCCTCTCGCTTTTCAAAACTGGTTTCAATAGTTCCAAATACTTCGGGCTTACCTGATTCGTTCGTTAGCTTCCAATGAAGTGCTAGAGGCATTCCAATATCGACTGCCGCAACTTCTGGACCAATTCGCCCGTGTTCATCGACAAGTACTTTCATTTCTACTAGAGGAAGTAGGGCTTTTTGCTCAAGTTTTATAGGCACTAGTCGAAGTCTAAAACGAGTACGATTTTTTTATCTATAACTCACTCTTCTAGGGCTTCTTCTATTCTTCTAGGCAATGTTTGTTTATTATATTTGATCTTCTGGTGTACACATTGGGCCATGTAAGATTGAACTGTGGTTGATCCATCGGTTTGTTTGGTTACAACCACCACCTAGGAGTCCTTGTCTTTCTTCATTATTTTACCTGCATGTGATATTGCGTTTGATTCTTTTCCTGGTCGAGTGCCGCATTTTTTACTCCACATTCATTAAAAGGCAGGAAAGCCATAGGCATAACAACGTTTTGGAATGTATGGAAGCAGGCTGGGATTCGCTTACGATCATTTCCAAAGATTTCGCCAGTGAATGGTAGTATCGAAGTCGCTATGAATTTTATACCGTTTTCTTGACAAACTACACGCAC
This sequence comes from Oscheius sp. DF5120, assembly GCA_932521415.1. Classification (NCBI taxonomy): domain Eukaryota; kingdom Metazoa; phylum Nematoda; class Chromadorea; order Rhabditida; family Rhabditidae; genus Oscheius; species Oscheius sp. DF5120. The sequence continues at coordinate 7,339,289 of OW051461.1, forward strand.
TTTTCCAGCTGAAATAATATGGGTTGAAAATTAAAATTGACTTACCGCGTAGTCGATTTTGTATTCCTTTCTTTGTTGGCGGGTATGGTGCAAGGGTTGTGGATGTTGTAACCGTGTAATATGGAGTGGTGTGTTGACTTGGTCCTATCAGCGTAGGTGACGTAAAACTTTCTGATGATGGCCTAGATGGAGGTCTAGGAGTCTCTATTGTTCTCGGTATCTCTGGCGAGGGTCGGTTAAAGTTGTCGGTTGTAGGCGGGGTTATTCCAAATGATGGGGGAGGTGTTAAGCGTTCTTCTGATGGTCTAGAAGGAATTTCTGAGTGACTAGGTGTAGTAATTCTTGACCCTTCTGGCGGTTTTGAAGGAAAACCAGGACTGCTAATGGGCGGTTTCTCCACTTCTGGTGTTGTTGATTGTTCGGTAGATGTGATTCGAGACGGTGGAGAAGATGTTTCAAAGTCTTCTGGAGGTCTTGATGGAAATCTAGGAATAGGATTTTCTGGAATTCTTATTGTTTGTGGAGGCTGTGAGTTAAACTCTGGTCCTGGAGGAGTCGAATTTTCAGGGATTCTAACTTCGGGAGGAAATGCTGTAGATGGTGATGGCCCTCTTGGCCCTTCTGGAGTTCGAGAAGGAAGTGGTCTGGTGATCGGGAGTTCTGGCGTTCTCGGAGTAGGAGATTCTGGAGTAACTGACGGAACTACTGGTCGATAGGTTGGGCTGTAAGTTTCCTCGGATGGAGTGCTTGTTGCCCACGGTGGCAATCTAGTCGTTGTCGCCGGCGGAACTTCAATTTCTGGAGGGAAAGTTGATGCTGGCCCGCGATTATAGTCCGGTACAGTAGGTGTCGGCTCTTCTTCTTCAGGTGTATAAGAGGGTGGAGATGGCGATGGAGCAGATGGAGGAGTAGCTTGGTATTCATTCGGTGGAGAAATCGTTTTGGCTGTTGGTGAATATGAAATCTGAGGGGAGGATGGTGGAGTAGGTTCGTCGTATGGAGGAAAAGAAAAAGCGTTTGGCGGTAGGAAAACTCGAGGGCCTCCATTAGACTGCTAAAATAAGTTTTAATGAGTTTTTAGATTTTTTTACCTCAATCGGCCGTGCTGACGTTTTTAAATTTGGAGCATACGGAAGATATTTTTGCTCCGGAACACTTGGTCGAGGAAAATTGACCTGTCCTTTAGCTGCATTGCTAATAAGTAATTTAGGTCCTTTAGGCGGTGTGTAAACAGAAACTTTGCTTTTGTCGAAACCATTTGGGTGTAAAATGTTCACATTCAGCTTCTCCACAATTTCTGGACCCTTTGACGGTTGATAGCTCTAAAAATTGCTTTTAATCTTTGTTTTAAATTGAAACTACCTGTGCCGGAACAGGACGAGGGAAGTATTCAGCAGGTGCATCTGTCGTAGTTGTACTTGCTTCTATGCCTATTTCGGTCGTTTCAGGTAATCCATAGGTTGATTCAGATGATGTCGTGTAGGAATTTTTCTTTGCTGTGAACAGATTTCCCATAGTTGCTTCTTCTACAGTTACAGTAGGCGTTGTGAAATCTTCTTCTTGAATTGTTAATATGGTAGATGGTAAAGTTGGAGGAGGAGAGGTCGGGTAGGCGGCAATTGTTGGGCTGACTGAAGGAGATTGAGGTAATGTTCCTGATATAGAATAATTTTTTAGTTTATTCCTAACCTGTAAATGTTTCTGGTCGGAACCCTGGGCTCACTGGAGGATGAAGGGTTGGTCTAGGCCCATAAACACCTTGAGGAGGTATTGGACCAACTCCTAAGAGGCTCGCTAGATTTATTTTGATACAAACCTGTTAGATAAGGAACGGCTTCTGGCGGTATTATCACTCCATTCCAATAGATCCATCCGTTTCGTGGTGGAACACGATAGGATTGAGGATAAGGCGGATACTGAGGTCGTTGGTAAAGCTGGTAATTAGGTCGAACTCCTTGCTGAAAGACTGGAAGGCGTGGTGGAGGAGCTCGATTTTGAGGCGGAATATAATTGGGTATCTAAATTTAGATTTGTTTAACATTGTCTGTAACTTGCCTTAAAGTCTTCCGGTCTTGTGTAGTAGGGGGCAGAGCTCCGCTTCAATTGAGGAGCATATCGTCTCTCTGTAATGGGCGTCTTCCATACGGGAGCAACAGAACCATAGACGAATATTGGTAGGAAAAGCGGCAGAGGATACATCGACTGACCCCATCTGAGGAGGAGGCGTGCTAGACCGGTCTATGCATATAATCTCGACGTAGATTATGGAGGTCGAACGCGTTTTCCCCGGCTTCAGATAATAGGCAATTAATGCGAGACGGACATTAAATCTGTTGAAAAAAAAAACTTTGTGATGAAGAGAGGGAAGAAAAAAAGATTTTCTTTTTAGCATAATTTCACATATTGCGAAATGTTTTTCGCTCGCGGTGAATTCGAGCTACTATGGATTTGGAAAAGAAGTCAGCGGAGCACCATCACGGTTTGTACGAGGTACATTTGAATTTGTTAATGCTTTTAAAATACTCATTCAATTCAAACCTTCATATTACAGTGATTTGAACAATTTGACGAATTTCACTATTTCCGGAAGAGTCGTTCTTTATCGACCCACACCATCTTGCGTCTCTCGATTCCGGATCGAAAAACAGCGCAAAACTCTACAAATAAGACTTGGGGGACTCATCCTAACCACTTCCTGCCAATCAGTCTCTTGTTTCGCCCTGGAGTTTGGTATGTATGCCGCCGATACTATTGTTCTTCCAGTTCAAAAAAAGAAGGTAAGAATATTTGCTTAACTAGCAATAATCATCGGCAAGTAGTTGAATCTACAGTCCGGAACTGGGATTATAGGGAAGAGTGCTATCAGTTTGAATACCTCAAATTCCTAGCTGAATGCTTCTATTTTTCACGTTTTCACGGATTGTCTTTTCTATCTAGAAGCATTTTTGAATCAGCATTAGCAAATCAAAATGGCATACCGGCGATTGAGAAAAGGAATTATCGCCAAAACTTTGATGGTAATTTTTTTTTTTCCAGTGATTTCCTTAGTGATTTTTTAATTTTTGGTATTCGTTATTGTCTTTCTAACCTTTATGATCTCCCTTTCTGAGAATTAGTCGGGCTCCCTATGCATTGTCAATGTGATAGGCATTCTGGAATGAAGAAGCGCCGTCATGCTCTAACCTCTGCTTTTGACCTGCGGGTGAGTGCTGGGGGGAAATTAGGCTGCCACTGTTTCTTAAAAAGTAAGAGTGTAAGCCACACGGCTGTCACTTCAAAGGTGACACGCGCCGCCCCTTTCCCACAGAAGCTATGGGCGCTGAAGCGGATCATCTCGACAATGATGAGGTAAGTAAATATGACTGATTTGCTAAAAATGGGTTTACCTTATATTTTTATTTTATATTCTTTTCTACACTTTATATTTTATATGATTTTCAGTAGTTTTGAGTGGGATTCAAATGGAGGTCGAATAAAACTTCAAGTTGATATGTATTTAGCATTTTTGCTATCAACTTCCTGCCTTCAAATTCTTGCAGATTTTCGCCGCATGTTCCTTCGCTCTTTTTTACTCGTTCTAACATCATTTCCGTTAGGCTCTGCCGTTCATAAAATCGACAATTTGCGCTCTTCTCAATTAAGGGAAGACTTTGGGGTGGAAAAGTGCGTTTTCACGGGGATTACTCCTTCTCTTTACACTTGTCGGAAGACGAGAGGCCAATCAGCCGGTCATTTGCCTCTCATTAGAACGGCTCCGTCAACGGCTTTTTTGTCGAAGGAAGTGAGGAATTGGTTAGCGGATCGGCGGGAAAGGATGCGAAGATCTCGAACTTGTTGCATTTTTTATTTTCATGACCAGAATAATTGCAATAAATTACTATTTCGACTAGCAGAACTACCGGCTATCGAACTTCTTCAAGCTTTTTTTGTCGCTTTGCTTTTCTTTTCCTTGACACTGTCTTGTTAATTTTTGTCCAGCTGGTCGCCACATGTGCAAACCCGTTAGTAGATTCGCATAATGAGTTTCTTATTTATTCGTTTACTTCCCATCATGCGAGCCGGTAATCAGAAAAATGTTCGTTCTTTTTTCCTTTTCGTCCGATAGATCACAATCTCCACGGCTGTCATGTGGCCAGCAGATTTTCTCCTCCGAGGAACCGGCCGTCTGTTGGCATCATTATTTTAACCTCGTAGAGCTTTATTAATAGCTACAGATATAGATTAGTATTTTTCATATGGATGAGGCGAGTTTTTGAGCGAGAACATTTTATAATCAATCGTATATTAAATATGATTATTATTTTTTTTTTCAGGAATTAGGATCTGGTACAGCACAAAGAAGAGACTGGAGAGGAATTACAACTGCTCTTCTGGTCATCGCCGCTATATGTGGCTTGATTTTTCTTTGCGGATACATATTCACACCATGTCAATCCCTTCATTTCATTTCAATAATATTTAGTAAGTGCCAACAACTACGATGCCAACCATCAACCATTTAATCTTACGGATCTCAAAAAATTTCGCCCTTCTATTGGTGCACCAAACTGGATTCATGGCAATCGTCTCGTCTTTGACAATGATGAGGGAACATCGATTTTAACACCGGATGGCAATTATACCTTGCTAATAACAAATAGAGAAATTCATGATCTTCTTCAACGTTCCGCGACAGTTCAATGCAATTTTGACTGTAGTCTTCTGGCTCTCTCATATTCCTCCGAAAATCCGGTTAGTTTCATACTTCTTTCTATGTTAATTTGTTTTAGAGTAAAAATCCAGAAAATTCAAGCAATATCGTGAACTTATTGAATTGGAAGACAAAAAGCGTAACTCGTGTTACAAGAGATCCCAAGCAGCCGGAAGGAATTCACTATCTTCTTTGGAATCCAAGAGGATTAGACTATATTTTTGCACAGGGTGGACATTTATACTATGTAGCCGAACCAGAAAAATTGGTACTTTTTCCCTTTATTAGTCTCTAACCAATTTAGTTTCAGCCTGTGGATATTTCAAGCTCGTCAAAGAATGATCGTCAAATTCATGGATATTTCGATTGGATGACTGAAGAAGAAATTTTTGGAACACGACAAGCGTCATGGTGGTCGAATGATGGCTTAAAAGTGGCATTCGCTTCCCGTGATGCTGCTCCGGATCCCGCTATTATTCTCACCGCCTATCGAGTAAGTTTTTTGTTACTTTTGAAGTATTTATTAATTCTTTCAGAGCGCAGAAAGGTATCAAATTGATACCAAGCTTGTTTATCAAAAGACTGGAGAGAAAAAATTACCTGCGCATACTATTTCGATTTGGGATAAAACTACTGGTACTTTGAAGCAAATGGATGTACAATTGAGAGATAGCTCGTAGGTTTTTTCCTTTGAAGGCTATTTTTTTCATGTAGGGCTTTTCACTACCTTTTTGCTGTTTCTTGGGTTAAGTTTGAGGGAAATGAAAAACTTGCAACGGTCTGGTCAAACAGATGGCAGAATCATACTTCGCTAACCCTTTGCGATTTCGATGCTGAAAGATGCAAGTTAGTTTTTGAATATGCCTACCCGACGAAAATGTGGGCTCATCCGGACGAATACAAAAATCTGGTCACATCAAAGGATTCAGTTTTCCTTATTCTACCTCGACAAATGCCCAACGGCAACAGTTATCAACATGTGGCAAGAATTCGAATTGACAATGGATCAAAACAGTTCCTTTCTTTTGGAAATTTTGATGTGAAGTCAGTTGTTCGGCATGACGAACATGCAGGCTTGATATATTTTACTGCTGGAGGGCCAAAACCTACAAATTCTCATCTTTATTTTACTAAAAACGTAATGGTTAGTTTCATTTCGATTTGATAATTTTTTTAGTCCTCGGCAGATGCCTTCAAATGTGTCACGTGTGTTTTGTCGAATTGTAGCTACGCAAATCCTGCCTTCTCTGATGATGGTCGTCTTCTTTCTGTTGTATGCCGTGGACCACAGTTCCATCGTTACTACCTTGCTGAATTGAATGCGGGACAACTTGATAATATTCGAGAAGTTCTTCATGATAGCCGACTTGAATCACTATTAGAAAGGGCGTCTCTTCCTATCATTATCGATGATACAATTCAATTAGATAATGGGATTGAAGCGACTATTCGTCTCTACTTGCCAAGAACTCGTACGCATGTTCGTGCAGTTCCACTTCTTGTGTACGTTTATGGTGGTCCTGGTTATCAGACAATTGATGACACCTATTCAATTAGCTGGCTAGATTATCTCGTGACCAATTTACACATTGCCGTTTTGAAGATTGACGCTCGTGGAAGTGGCTCACGTGGTTGGAAATATCGAAGTCCCGTTTATGGTGCTCTTGGACACATAGAAATGGAAGATCAGATTGCTGTGACGAAACTGGCTTTAAAGAAATATCATTATTTGGATGCGAGCCGAGTCACCCTTCACGGTTGGTCGTATGGTGGTTTTGCTACCCTACGAATAGTTGAAATGGCACCAGATCGTATGTTTAAATGTGCTATCAGCGGAGCACCTGTTACCAACTTCCAATATTATGATGCTGCATATACGGAGAGATATATGGGAGCAGCTCCAAAAGAATCATATGTTGATGTTACTACAGGTAATTTGGCTAAGTTCAAGTTAACAAAACTCTTACTTATTCATGGATTAGCCGACGGTAAGCTTCTTCTATTTTTTATAATCTTTATTTTAGACAATGTCCATTTCCAAAATAGCGCTATATTTGCAGAAGCTATGCAAAACAATCTTATCGACTTTACTTTTATGGTTACTTTACTTTTCTCGAATGTTAAAGTTATTACAGGTTTATCCGAACGAGAGGCATCATCCTTCTGGAGAGAAATGGGTCCATACCTACACGATGATGACAAACTTTGTGCGGGATTGCCTCTTAAAGTAAAGAGGTTGAGTAGCGTATCTATCATACAATACGGGTCGATGATAGATATATCTTCTCAGGTGTTGAGAATCTCGACTTGATAAATATATTTTAAATAAGTTATTATCACTGCGTTTAAAAATTTCTCTAAGGAAAACATCTAAAATATTTTAATAAAGAAATTAAGCCAGGACACTAATAAAGCAAATTTTCGCGGTAAATCTCGGGATATAAAGTACATACGCCGGGTAACTATATTGTGCGATAACTAGATGGTAAAAACCGGAAAAAGGAAAAGCAAATAAACCATACTATAAAATCTATTCGATACTTTAAAGTATAAGATATGATTCTAATTCCTAATCAGAGTTCTTTATACGAACACAAACGTCCTCTGTGAAGGAAGAGCACGTTCCAGTACCTTAATGACGAAAAGTAAAATAGAAAAAGATAAATTACCTCCAAGATCGCCGGTCTTACATGTTCCTTCTGCAATTGCGGAAAAGACTGCCTTTTCTATTTTATCGGCATAAGAGTTGAGATTCATATAGCGGAGCATCATAACGGCAGAAAGGAGGAGAGCAGTTGGATTAGCCTTATTCTGTCCAGCAATATCGGGAGCAGTACCGTGAACAGATCTGAGTATAATGTAAAAAATATAAGTATCGACAACATACTCAAAAACTGCGGCATCGGCTCCAATATTTCCAGAGGGGGTGACTCCAAGACCTCCTACAAGACCAGCACACAAGTCGGAAAGGATATCTCCGTAAAGATTTGGCATAACAAGAACATCATATTGAGATGGGTCTTGAACCATGTTGAGGCAGACAGTATCGAGATAAGCCTCCTTGAACTTGATGTCCGGGTATTGAGCGGCCTGTTCACGACACATACTCAAGAAAAGACCATCGGACATGCGCATAATATTGGCTAAAGAATGAAAAATCAAAAATGATATACATACCTTTGTGGACGGCGGTAACAACTTTTCGGCCATTTTGACGAGCATATTCGAAAGCATATTTTGCTACACGACGAGAAGCCTCTTCCGTGATTAGTTTGATCGACTGGACAACTCCACTGGCTACCTGTAATAGATAAGATTAGAAAGAATTTCTATTGCATATTGTTATTGAGTGATAAAGAAGAAGGAAATAAAAAGAATCTTGTATAAATTGAATATAATTAGTAGCAACAATGTTGCGACTCATTATTCTTTTAAATAAATAAAAATCACCTCGTGCTCAATACCGGAGTACTCTCCTTCGGTATTTTCACGAATGGTTACAACATCGACATTATCATAAAGTGTCTTGTGTCCTTCCAACGAACGGCAGGGACGTACGTTAGCGTAAAGATTGAATTCTCTAGAAACATATAAAACGAATATAAAGACCTACTTTCTGACAGCCAAGTTGAGGGAGCGATGTCCTTTTCCAATTGGTGTTTCAAGAGGACCTTTAAGTCCCACCTACAAAATGAGTTTGTAAAATTAAAGTTAATAACCCACTTTGTTTTTATGCATAAGTTCAATACACCTTGGAGGAATACGGAAAACGCCGTCACGTCCTTTTACTGGAGTAACGTCCACGGGATCCCAATCAATGGGTGCATTAGCAGCCTCAAAAATTTCTTGAACAGCTTTAGAAATTTCAGGACCGATTCCATCGCCAGGAATTAAAGTTACACGACGCCGGGCCTAAAATATGATAGATTAAATGGACGAAGAGCAAATAACTAACCTCTGAAGCAAGTCCACGATTGCTTACAATGGAACCGACTTTGGCGAGGCATTTGGTAAGCATCGCGGATTTTCCCCCTAAAAGAATATATTATTGAATTCCCACGAAAAGAAAAAAGATATAAATATAAAACGAACTTAACAATAATATGATATAATTCTAGCTAAATTTTCCTATTTCTGATGATACAGTTAATTATATAGCTATATGTTTGTGAAATGATGTATAAATCTGTGAAAAAGAAATAAGCAAACAATGACTAAATATAAGTAGAAAGCCGAATATGTTGTAATACTGACTGCTACTACTCATTTTTTTGCGGTCCGCAGGATGCTTGGTAGTTCTTGAAGTATTGTTAGATCTTGTGTTTTAGGTAATTGGTTAATTGATTGAAAAGTTGTAATAAATAAAAAGAAGAACAAAAAGAAGAAATAAAAACTGCTATAATTCCTTAAAAATTTCTGCCTGACATTCCCGGTAAACGTCATGCATAGCCGTAATTAGCGGCGCTGTAGGGCCAAATCTTGACACACGTCAAGCTGTTTCTTTTTGTTTCCATGCCATTCTTTATGTTTTTTAACAACGTAAAAAATAATTTTGTTACGGCTTATGTAACACATAAAAAATTATAGAAAATAATATAAATTCACGTATTAAATCTATTTTCAGATGAAAGAAACACAAGAATTTGCGATGAGGTCCAGAGCGACACGAACATCGTCCGATGGAGCCACGCCGAGAAAGGAATCACCAAATTATAAGTTGGTTTTGCATATTTTTTTTACATATAATTTACTTTCAGAGACATCGTTTATATAGAAAGAAAAGTAAAACCCGGTGATACATTAAACAAGCTCTCGATACAATGTCAAGTGAATGTAAATACAATACATTTCTTTTTTCCTTTGACTTCTTTATAGGTAGCTGATATAAAACGAGCTAATAATCTAGTAAGTGATGTTGACTTTTCGGCTTTGACAACTGTGAAAATACCGATTACAAGAATGAGAGCAGCATTAGGAGTTAATTCGTTATCGGATGATGATGAGCATATAATTGGTAAGCAGTTTGCGTTTTTAATCGTTTCTTTACAGATATTGATGAGAAAACACGGCTAGTTCAGAATAACGATAGATCTCGAGATCCGAGCGTTGAGGAAATATTTCATAAAACAGATCAATCTATAGGTAATTATAATTTATTTTTTTTACTTTACATCTTTTTTTTCAGCCCAGGCCCGTACAACTCTGCCAGAAAACGGCCTTCCTGGCTCGTTTCATTTTGTCGACGCTCGTCCACCTTCCTCAAATGGCTGCTCCATTTGGATTCTTATAACTGGCGTAATATTAATGTTCATGGTTTTTCCTCTCATTCTAACATTGTATGAAGAAGAACAACAACAAGAAGCTGCTCACCCACATTCTTCATAATTCTCGCGGGTAATTTTCTATATTCCAGCATAATGTCGGCTTCGCCTTGTGAAATGTCTGTGACATATCAAGTTTTATGGTTGTGCAATATCTCAAGTTGTAAACAGTTGTTTTATTTTAGTATATTAAGAGTTGTTATAAATTATATTGGTCACTATTTCATAGTCTTTTTTTTTTAATTCGGTTTTATTTCCTGTTTTCTTTCTAACATTTTTATGAGTTACTTCTTTTCTTTATGTTATTTTGCGACATTTATCCCATTTAAAAGTAGACTGTTTGTTGTTTTGTTAATTAGCTTTTTATCACAAAAATATGCGTCGCATTGAAAAGATACTATTCGAACGCTTGTTTTTGTAACTTTTCCGCTTGTTTATTTCTTTGATTGTCTCTTAATTTGATTATCTCCAATTCGTGTAACAGTTTAGGCTTGAGAAGTTTTATGCAGGAGTTAATATCCGACGGAGTACCAGCTCGTATTGGTTAGTTATAAATCCTTTCTTTTATGACCCTCCTTTTAGTTGTAGCCGGCACCTCAACAATGAGACTCAACGATAGGTAGTTGAATGCTTTTTTGATTTTATAATTCTAGATTTTCAAACCTTCCACCTCGTAAAACTATCATTAAAAAGGTTGTGAGACCTATAGGATCTAACAATCGAAATGTTGTTGCATATGTTAGTTTATTTTATTGTTTATTTTTTTTCAGAATGATGCTTTTCTCGATATTGAATATGACACGCCTGTACAGTATACTCGTGTGACTCCGAGAATTCAATCCATTCGTGGTGTTCGACGTCATGGAATTGTGGGACGCGTTCATGTTCCAATTCGTTAGTTTCAACTTTTACCAGCTAACTTCAATTAGGAAAAGCATCTTCAGTTTTTTTATGTTAACATTTCAGAGAATCGCTTGACTGTGCCTCAAAAACCGAAAGTTATTTATGTCAATAAGAATAATTTGAAATTTGGACGCGGCTTTACTCGAAATAATGTTAACTCTCAGCGCTTCAATAATTATAATAAGTACGTTAAAAATAGATTCATTTACCATTCAGCAATTCGCGTGGATTTCGCCGTGGAGGCTTTGTGAACAGAGGAAGCAGGGGTAACTTTCGGACAAATTTCAAACAGAACAGCAGAAATTTGAACAATAACGTAGTATGTCTTTCTTCTCATCCACTATTTTTTTTTTTGCAGGATAATAAGAAGAATGTTGGCCATGACCAACTCGATCGCGAGCTTGACGAATATATGAGAAGTAACAAGCATCCACGCATCACCGTCTAAAAGTCGGTCTAATATACCTCTATACTGTTTCCTTTGAAAACTTTTCCAGCCATAAATAGCTTTATAATGAAACAACAGCCACATTGTAAAACTTTATTTTTCTGTTTTCTGAACTCTGTCTCTCACACATAAAAAGAGTTGAATCTATAAAAACATAACAAATAATACAGTGTAGAAAATATATAAAATTATACTACAATCTATAAATTTACAAAAATTGCTTAAATGATTAAAAGAAAAAAAATGCAAATTATAAACCTCCTCCAGCTCTGTTCACATTTGGAGTTCCGTGAATTTCGTCCAAGTATCCAACGAGACGGTTTGCTGTTACATGTCCACTCTTTAAACCCGAGTACAACTAAATTTAACTTTATGATATAATATAACAAACCTGGAAAAATTCAGCAATTTCAATTTCTCCATTCTTATTGAGATCAACCTCATTTAGTAATTCATGGAGTAGACGTTCATCAATTTTCTGATTATGATCCTACAAAAAACAAATAGGCAAAGTAATAAGCATACTCTGAAGTATCTCCTAATATCATTGACAGTAATGCGGCCTTTTCTGTCTTTATCAATCTTATTGAATCGGTCTCTAGCTTTTTGCATCTCTTCTTTTGTAAGGTTCAGAGCGACATTACTAGCAGAATTAGCTTTAGCCATCTGTCCCATTTCAAGATCAATAAAACGTCTAGCAGCTTCAAGTTGTGTTCGTTGCTCAGTTGACGTCCATTGGAGTTCCTCAGCCATAATACGAACGACTTCAGGAAGAACTTCATGTGCCGCATAGGTGTTTAAAAATGCTAAACGCATTCTACGTGCTATTACATCAATAGCCGAACAAGCATATTCACGAACAGCGTATCTAACCTGCAACAAAAATTAACATGAAATAACAATCACCTCAGCATCTAGGTATGGAAACTCCTGGTGTAACCTCTGCCCAACAATTGGCCATCTTTTTCCAGTCATTTTACACATTCTCGCTACTACAAAAGCACGATCTCCATAAGTATTAGCCAAATGCTGAGCTACATCAACTTCCATGCCATAATCTTGCACCAGATGAATATACATGAGAGGTGTCCATTCATGTCCTCCTTCCAAAAGAAGACCAGGCGTTACGCAACCATTTACAGGCGTTAAACTATGAGCTTTTATGCATGTATCAACTGTTTCTTCGGCCATATGTCGATAAGTTGTCCATTTTCCACCAGCAATCGTAACAAGCCCTGATTCTCCAACCTAAAAATGAAAACATATACGAGTATCCTAACTTCGATAATGTGATTCCTAGCCAAACTTTTCGTATCTTTCTTATTAGGATCTCTGACAAGTGGACGAAGGCCAGCCCAAGCACTCATGACATCTCCTCTTCTCACAGTAACGTCCTTTGACAAGTAGCCACGAATTTCTTGAAGAATGAATTCAATATCAGTATCTTTTGGTTGTGGTGAATGCGTCAATTCGGAAGGAGCATCCGTTGTCCCAGCAATTGTCATTTTCTCCCATGGGAGGAAAAAGATTACACGTCCATCCGAGGTATCAGGATCCAAAAGTCCTGTATTTGATGGACTATAATAACCAGGAAGGACGATGTGAACTCCCGCACTCGGTGCACATATCGGTTTTGTTTGAGGGTCAGCCATTAGTCGAATATTATCTGTAAATGGTCCAGTAGCATTTACAACACATTTAGCCCGAACATCCCATTCATTTCCAGTAATCTTGAAAAAGACATAAAAAGAATCTAATAATCTAATTACCATATCTTTAACTCTAGCTCCTTTCACTTTTCCGTGCTCATCTTTTAACAATGATTCAACTTTGACATGATTAGAACAAGCAGCCCCATTTCGAATTGCAGTTAGAATAATTGCTAAATTCATTCTTGCATCGTTATGTTGTCCATCATAATATATTAGTGCACCTTTAAGCGATTCATTTTTCAGCATAGGAAACCTAAACAAAAAAGAACATTAAGTTTGAGTTCAAACCTTTCTAGAGCTTTCTCCTTATTAATATAAAAGGAATTTTTCAAAACACGTTTACCGCTCACAAAATCATATGCTTTGATTCCAGCCCAGTAGTAAGGAACTTGCCAAAGCTTGTAAATTGGCAGCATGATCGGTAAAGGAGCACTAAGATGTGGTGCAATTTCCAGAAGATTGGCTCGTTCAAATAGTGCTTCCTTCACCATTCTGTACTGCTCAATATCTGCCCTCATAATAGCTGCTTGTAGATAACGGACTCCTCCATGAATCAATTTGGTACTTCTAGAGCTTGTTCCTGCAGAAAAATCGTCCAATTCTACTAGACACGTCTTCAACCCTAGAAATGAAATGAATAATAAACTAGGTGACATACCTCTAGTTTGCGCATCAAGAGCAACTCCTGCTCCTGTAGCTCCTCCTCCAATAATAAGAATGTCGAATTCTTCTCCAGTCTTCATAGCATCTAGTACATCTTTTCGAGTCGGTAGAGTACCACTTGGACGTTTATTCAGCTCTACTAGACGATCAGCGTGAGCCACACGAAAATAATTTTTCTAAACAAGGTAAGTATAAAGAATATATATACTAGTTGTTTTCTGAAGCGTTCTTCGTTTGTAACATCTATGGCATATAGTGCTATTGCTCCAGTGCCGAAGAATGCTCCAGCGGCTTTCGCTAACCGCCACGACATCAATCGTTCTAAAAAAAACCACATAAAAATGGTACTAGAAATCAAACAAGCTAAAAATTAAACTCATGAAACAAATCAAATAAAAGACACTTCAAACAGAACATGTTATGAGGGCATTGTCGATAAGTATCTACTAATCGTAAAGCGATTGGAAGGTAGACTTTTTTCATTTGAAAAAACTACCTAAGTTTCCTAGAAATTATTTGAAGAAATATAAAGCCGCTAAAGGAAAACTATGTTCAAAAGGGTATATCAAAAGTTACTAAAAAGTTGTTCGTAATATATAGTCTCTTTGGTTAAGATAAAACCATTATTTTCCTATTAGAGAAATTAAAAAGTTCACACGCACTCATCCGTTGTCTTATGATTAAAACTAGACTATAAGAATAATCCAGAACAAATAGCTTCATACGAAAACGGGAGTCCGCAATCAATCCACGGCAGTTGTTTACATCGCAGATGTTTTTTTAGTGAGCAGCAGTGATACCAAAAATGAAATACTAAAAAAAATAAACCAAATGACACAATCATTATATTTCTACGCTCACGTCGAAGCAATAAAAGAATATGGATGATGCAAGGAAACATTCCAAAGGCAGCATGCGTACCCGCAATCGATTTCCGTATTCACTGCCATGAAGGAAAACAGCTAGCAATCTCATAGACAGCCGAGTGAAAACAGAGCATACGAACAAAATTTGCTCAGCACCAAGGAAGAAAATGAGGCCACAAGTGTAATAGTTTCGAGCAATGTTCACGTGAACCCAGAAAAATACTCTTTGGTGGACAGAGGAAGAGGAAACTACTTGTGACAAACATTCCTTCTAACAACTTGTTTTTACAGATCAGTTACCATCAAAGGTTAGGAGATACTAGAAACAAGAAATATAATTCAAGTGTTAACTCCTATAAATATTTAGTAAATATAAGTCCTAGGTTTTATTGTACATAATAACGAGTATTAACATCTGTACAATACAATCTTGGACTGCTGTACACTAAACAATTAGAAGGCAACATTCAAAAATTGCAGTTTTTACGCTTTCAAAACTAATCTAATTAGACCTGAGGATCGTTAACTGCATCGGCTCCAAGGCTTGGATCTCCATGAGCATTTATGGCTTCAGAAGAGTTGACATCAGCGCCACTAACAGCAGTAGTTGCAGGTGTCTTAGCAGTCTTGGAACTTTGGCGACGGCGGCGACGAGGACCTCCAGCTTCACGTTCACCTTGACCAGCCTGGAAAATAGACTAAACAACATCAATAAGTGACTTACATTTTCCCTCTTTGGCTTGCGACGTGGGACGCGTCTTCCACGGAACGGCTTACGAACCTTGTCAGCATCGGCGTTTTCTTCCTTGCTGACATCTTCACCTTTCTCAGTTGAAACGCTCTTGGCCGGTCTGCGGTATCTGACTTAAATAAAATTGTAATAAATAAAATTGTATAAACTATCTTACAATATCTGGGACCAGAGAAAAAGCGACGCGGAGGAGGAGCTCCCTTCACCTCAGATCCACCAGGTCCAGCAACATTTGCAGCTTCAGGTCCCTTCCTTCCCTCAACAACGTCAAATTCGACTTCTTCGTTATCCGCCAAAGAGCGCCTGGTTCTGTGTTCCTTTGAATTAACAATAGCAGACTAAAGATAAAGAAACAAAACTGAGAGAACAATTCAACTAACCTGATGGACAAAAACGTCTCCCGACTTATCTTCACGCTCGATGAAACCATAACGTCCAACGAAGGAGTACCACTTGACAGTTCCCTTGACACCAGTTTCAAGAACTTTCTTCTCTGGCTGAGGTTCGCGTTCACTGCGACGTGTCTAAAACTACTATGAGAGCAAGCCTTTGCGACCATGCGATAAATTAAATGAACTCACACCATCACCGTCCTTTTTGCCTTCGATACGCGATTTATCGCTAATAGTCGTGCTCTTGAGGCTTTCGCCAAGATGCTGAATAACTTTCTCGTCGACCGCCGATTGGTCAGCAACCATGATGAGAACTGGAAAATTTACTTACAAAAATTAAATCCAACAACTAATACATTTAATACAATCAATAACAAAAAACCAGACAGCATAAAATGCCTAACTTAGGGTAACAGTTAAGGGGACTGGCTTGCCGGATTACTGTATGTCATAACTTGTTTCAGGACTATGGAGCTTTAGGACTCCTACCGTAGACTTTTCTACGTTTTAGGAGTCCCTATTTTTGTTCTTTTTCGTTGATCAGTTGTCTAAGTAATTTTATTTTCCATCTAGTATTTTGCAATATCTTTTTTCAGCATGGAGTCAAGATCAAAAAGGGCTGCATCTGTGCGAGCATCCATTCTTAATACGGCTATATTCAAGACACCAGCTCCCTTATTCCAGAAGTGTCAAAAACCTCCTACTCCGGTGACAAACATGCTTCTATACATTATTTTGTCATTTACAGAAACGTTTCAAAAGGAAAGTTGAATTTTATGTTATTGCTCGTTTCCTTGGTAAGAGAGTTATCGACAACAAAACGGAGGCTCGTTTTATCCTATTACATCAAATTTTCAGTATTTACTCGCCTGGGATCGGTTCAATATTACTCAATGTTCTTGGCAAGAAATTCGTCCGCATTCTGGCATTGTTGGTCTTTTTGCAGAATATGAAATTTATCATAAAGGCATGGAAGCAATAGCTAGAAATTTAGAAAACATAGATTGGTATTATTTTTTTTCATTTATTTTTCCTTTTTAGGCAGCGGTGCTCAACGATTCAGCCGTTTTGGGCCAGACAGTATTTAAAAGATTTGAATACGCCTCAATGTATTAGTAATAAACAGTTTCAAGAAATTTATGGGAACAAAGGCTCCAATGCATTTGATTCTTTAGGTTATTGGAGATATAAGCAAATTGAGCTCGAATGGTATCAGGTTAGAAGATAATATAGACTTTCTGCATTTCAAGATTATGCAACAACATTTTGGAGATCATCAATCCATCTATTTGGAATGTTGGATGGACAACATTCCGCCCCCTGATTTTGAGGCAATTCTTAATAATAATAATTGTCGTTTTCTTTTAGTTTATTCATGAATATATAATTAGCAATAAAGCTAATAGTTATATCAAAAGGAAAAATGCGGATTCAAAAAGACACATGTGTTTTAACCAAAATCAGGCATGCCGTTATTGCAAAAATCGACAATATGTTAGTTATGTTCCATCAAGTAGATCAATTCACGAAGTTAATCTAGATAATATCGATTTTTCTGCGTAATTTTTTTTAATCGAAATAACTCATTTTAGCTATAATTACCGTATAGTTATCTGTTCTCCAAAAGAATGTATTTGTCCAGGTGGATGGAGTCATTGCTGTAGATGGATAGCTAAGGTTTTTTTTTTCGTTTTTACATACTATTTATTGTTTCTAGAATGTCCGTCGTCATCCTTTGGTTATCTTTGCTGATCCACGTTACGAAGGCTATGGAGTGCGTGCTATTACACATATCAAGCGCGGTGAAATTCTCTCTGAATATGTCGGAGAAGTAAACTAATTTATTTATTTAAAATTTTTGCAGATAATATATGCGAAAGAAGCAGGAGACGATGTAACTTACCAAATGCAATGCGACGAGAAGCTTATAATCGATTCGAGAACAAAAGGGTTACTATTTTGCTTATTTTAAAACTTTTTTTTAGTAATGAGTCCCGATTCTTTGCACATTCATGTGAGCCCAATCTCATTTTAATCCCTGTTTTTGAACGAGGAGAAGCTGTTGAATGTCGTTATCGACACATCTTTGTTGTAATTAAGGATATTAACCCCGGTAAAACAGGTGCAGTTTTATTTATATTTATAGGCGAGGATATTACGTTTAACTATCACCCACATATGGAGAAGCCTGACATTACTACTGGAGAATGCAGGTTTGCTTTTTTTCTTGCCTTTATAATTAAAATCTGTTTCTAGATGTGGGGCTGAACACTGTAAAAAGTGGATTTAATAGTATGTATTATTACAAATTTTCATATGTTAATATGTAGGTTATAAACTTTCTTATTAATTATTTTGTTATTTTTGACACTTTACCATTATCTTTTCTTTTGCAAATGTATTTTAGGCTACCATAGCTAATAGTAAATCTAAGACAGGATGTACTTCTTCATTTTTTTCGTTTTCTCTTTCTAATTTTCCAGTGAAATCAATTCACGTCACGCTTCCTTTGATGTGAAACCCTTGAAGCATCCTGCTATGGAAACGGCGGTCTATAATGTGCCAGAGCGGTGGTAATCTCTCTTATTCATCGTATTCACCTGTCTAGTATTTTCACCTGTTACTAGAGAGAAATGGTCACATGTCTCTTAAGTCTACTCTTTTTCCCTGACTTGCCTTTCCCAGGAAATCATACGAGCAACTGGAAATTAGCTGCTGAATCGCGTGACTCTATTGTTAATCCCTTTACCTATTTATATCTTGCAATGTTTTGTCTTACAGAATACAAATATTAACTCTGATTGATCACATGTAAGAAATGCTCAAGTCAGTTCTTTGTTGTAACCGAAGCAAAGTAGAAGATGATAAAACATCGACGGTTGTGGCGAATCCTACAAAAGATTTGGTTATTTCTTTTACTTTTATATTTTTATATTTCAGGTTTTTATCTACATTTCTTCAAATGTTCTATACCGTTCATTGCTCGGTACTTTTGTTCAGGCACTTGAGAAGAAAGGATTGAAATCAACGAAGTTTGAAATGAAAACAGGAGATCCTATATTTTTTATGGTAAATTGGTTCTCACCTAATATTTTCAGAAATCATCTCTTTTTCGTGCGAATCACAAGTCGCAAAAGTTCAACCCGCTCGGATTTTTCTCCCTTTGGATGGGAGACAATGCCTTGACAAGAGTTTACGAAGTTGTTCATCGTTTCGGCAATCAACATTCCATACCAAAAGGTATCATTAACAAACTGCTGTTTTCTCGTTAAAAAGCTTGAATTTCCATTTCAGTTGACATTTTGTATACGAGTACAGCGGCGGAAACTAAGAAAGAAATAGATTTGTGGTTCGAGTGAGTTTCGCTGGTACAAAAGCATTTATTATATTCAGAAAAGATAATATTTCGGTAAAAAAATCGGAAGCAATCATTGCTCCAGCAGAAGAAATGGCTGCACCTATAGTTGACCACGTCGAACATCCACCAACGCTTGAAGGAGTGAGTAAAAAAGATAGTAATCAAATGAGAGTCAGACGCCGTCAGCTAATCCAGATGAACCAGTTCCAACTTATGAAGATTCCGTCACAGCTGAAGCTGAAGTTGCTCCACCATCAGTAACACCTGAAGAAGAAAAATAACCTCACAGTATCACTTTTCTCTTTTCTAAAATAAATCAATCCTCATTACAGATGACCGGCCTGATTAGAGAGCCGCTATAATTAGGGCTTCAGACGGCAATCAGCCCATAAAAGCGTATCTATTTACGGAAAGGAGCTGATTGCAGGGCTTCAGCCGTGGGAGAGAGAGAACCAGATAATATAATGTGTTGCATAAGCTCTCTATTATGACAAATAATACCTTATAAAAGCAAAAAAAAAGGAGCCTTATTTCTCATTTTATGTTATTATTTGTCTATTTTTTTGCCCTCGTCGAGGCTATCGTCTACCAACAACGAGTGACATCAATTCCGTGAGAAAATGGAAGGAGTCCTGACCAATTATAGATTATCATCTTTGTCGCCGGCCACGCGACAAGTTTATAGACGATTTAAAACGTTTACAAATGGAATTATCAGAGCGCCAGTAAAAATTCCAACTTTTGATAATTTTAGGTGACAAACTATGGCGATGTTCTATACCTAGGCAATATTACAATCGGTAATCCTCCACAATCATTTACCGTTTTCTTTGACTCCGGTTCTGCTGACTTATGGATTCCCAGCTCAAACTGTTGGACATGTAACGGGAAAAATCTCTACAGGCCCGAAAGATCTTCAACAAATCTTCGTCACAATCGTGCCTGGTTTTTACAATATGGCACCGGCGATGCTTCCGGCATTCTGGTTCAGGATACAGTTCGTGTAAGTTGCCCTCATAAGCTTTGAAAAAAAGCTAGATTGTCGCAGAAAGTGGTTCACAATTAATTATTCCAAAAACTTACTTCGGAGCAGCTAACCGATTAGCTGATTTTTTTTGGAGCATACCGATGGATGGAATATTTGGTCTATCTCTAAATTCAGCCATTTACCATACTCCACCGTTAGTCAATGCCTTCAACCAGGGTAAAGCCAAAGCCAGACCAAAGTTTTAGGACTCATCGATGTTCCTGTCGTGACAGCTTATTTAGAACGAGTTCCAGTTGATCAGAATGCCAAAAATCCGGGAGGAATTTTTACTTTCGGTGGAATTGACAAACAAAATTGTGGGCCTATAATCGACACTGTCAAACTCATCGATCGACAGTACTATAGCTTCAATGTTTTTTTTTACGCTGAATCACAAAAATTAACCCATATTTTAGTTGCAAGGGATCGGATCAGGAAAGAGAATATACCGATTGAAAAATGGGCAAATTATGAAGGCTATTTCTGACACGGGTACATCTTATATTTCCCTAAAAAAAGAACTCGCCGATGGAGTGGCAGATCTTTTAGGTGCTGAGGTTACCATTTTTCTCTTCTCAAACTGCTTAAAAATTTAGTTGAACCCTATAAATAATGCTTACGAAATACCTTGTCAAAAAAGAGGACCTTCATTAACATTCGTTATAAATAACAAAGTTTACGACGTTGATTCTCGTAACTATATCTATCCTGTAAGTTTCATAACAGCCTTTTACAAAACTATCAGATAAGCAATGACACATGCCAATTGGCGATCCAAGGCGTCGAACAGCCTTGGGACGATTATCAAATACTTGGTTCTCCATTCATTCGGCAATTTTGTCAGATTTACAATTTTGGAAATCAAAGCCTTGGATTTGCTGCCTCACGTCAGATATAAAAAATTTTATGTAAAAAATGTATGAGCAAAATACATTTAATATAAATAAACAACCTAAGATTAAACATTTTCTTTCAATAACGCTCTTATCTTTCCTTCGACTAAGTCATTTCCAGCAGCTACCATGTTACTTTTCAGCGTCAATAAATCGGACAGTGTTTTTTTCTGTTCATCCTGAGCCTTGCATTTGTCTTCAACTTTCTTACAGTAATGTGAATAGACCTAGAAAATGTTAACTACATTTAAAAGTTACGTCGTTTAAATCATCCTTATATCTATTCAATATTCTTTTCCGTGCATCGTTCGCTATTTGTTCTCTACGTTCACGAGTCATCGGTGGAATTTGTATAAATAAGACGACTCCTTCCTGTTGCGGATTTATGTTTTTCTTCTTAAAATGGATAAAACAAAAAGGGAATTAGTACCTGTAACGCTACTTTTGCAGATTTAATTGTTGCTGGTTTATCAGAAAAGTTAATCATAACCAACTTGGAATCTTTCATTGCAACTCTTCCCAAATGAGACATTAGATGTTCCTAAAGAAATAAGTAAGAAAACAAAATAAACTTACTTCACCGTTTTCCAATTTAACCATTATATCACCATACTTGCGTAAATCGACCTGAAAACTTTGTTACAAACATCGAAACTGATATATTAAATAATCTCTAAAAAAACAACAAGGAAAACCAACCTGTAAAGATACATGCCTTGCTAATTCCTCTTTGAATGCCTCTTCTCTATATTGCATAGTTTTAAAAGCTTCTTTAATATAAAGATTTTGTGTAGAAGCATAATAATTAATTGCATCAGAAGCCTGAATGAGAGTAAAACAAATAAAAGAGTTTACTGGTGATTTTCCTGCTTTCTTGTTAACCTTCAATAAATTTGATGTTGTATGCAAATGAACAACTGATTTATTTGTAGCAGAAATAAATCTTACTAACGGTATAAAATGTAGTCGTAATTTATTCATTTCAATGATAGAACAAACTAAGAAAACAACATTAATTGAAGGTTTTCAACTATCAAATGTACGTAGTCACGTATCAACATAAGGAAGAAGGATAGACATGATCGCTTAGAAAACATTTACTTTCTACAAGAAATCCATACGTTGAATATCTAACAGGATAGTTATAGTCTCTTACACGATTATCCACAACAGTAGTCATATACTTACTTATTTGAATTCACTCTAAATTTTTTTTCCGCGAATTCCTTCTTTTTGCGGCTAATTAACATTAGAACACAATCCCTTGGTACTTAATCTTTGCCCTTTACATCTTATTTTCAGGTTCTTTTGAACATCTTCGTAAATCCTTTGAAATGTAAAAAAGAAAAGTAATAAATTAAATTAACTACTAAACCTAGTTTTAATTGTAATCAAAGTATACCATCCCGAATATCAACATATACTTGGATTCAAAGCAATTTGACAAGGAATAAATTTTCAAGAGATACTAATCTAGAATTCCAGTTGCCAAATAACTTCAACATTGCGAATTGATTCAGCTACGGTAGCAACCAATTCAGGGTAGACAATGTTTTACATACAAAATGATCACATATTCACTACCGAGATCATGACCAACTCCTTGATTCAAAATCAGACTAGTTTGTGATGAAAAAAGCTACTACTTTAATCCACGTTTTTTTCATCGAAATATTTCAATGAAAAAAAAACCTGATATTCTTGTGAAAGTTACAGCTGATATCGGTAATCTTCTATTACGTGCAGCTGCACCAGACGTTTCTAAAGAGAATTTTTGAATCATAATATCTTTTAGATTTCAGTTATAAACTATTGCATAAAATTATGTCGATCAGATTTAGTAGAAAAAATTTGCAGTACAAAAAACATCAATTCAGAACAAAGTATAAAATAGTGAATAAATATTTTTTGTGCAAAGTAACCACAATTTTTATGTTCACAACATATTATTTTTCTTAAATTTCAATGATTTCATGATACTTTTTTCAGGCATATGGTATACAAATATGGAAAATAACAATACAGTTAGCCTCAATATTATCGCATTTGGAAATATGTCAAACATACCTGTACAGATGAATAGAAAAAAAAAGAAACCAAAAAATAGAAAAACGAAACAAATGCATGTGGAAGCATCTGGGCAGAATAGAAATCCTTGGTTAGTTTCAATTTTCTTTCATTGAAAAATTTAAAAAATTGCTTTTATCAGCATCATTCGCTATAAGCCAAGATATTGCAAATAAGCTTTCTTGGCATATTGTTTTTTATTTTTCTTATTTTTTATAATTTGTTCTGAAAAATCTGTGCTCTAGAAAATTTAATTGTTATGATAATGTCATTTCATCGTTATGAATAGCTTCCGCATGAATAGCTTATTTTGACTATTTCATGAAAATATCCAGCAATTAAGTCCTTAGTCTATTCTTTAACGATGAAATTTATGTTCATCCAACTTTGATAAGACATTTTGTTTGCGTTTCACAGAATTAGCGCATTTTTTGGCGAACGGCTGTAACTTTTTTCTACTTCAAAATTCATGTAATTTGGACAAGAAACGTGTAAATCGTTTTTGTAAGTGTTGAATTTTCAAGTAACACAAATATCTATATTCATAGTAACATTTAAAATTTTTTTATAGGGCAGCCTCAATGCCTCACCCCGAATGGGGAGGAGCGGACTATAGCTATGCTTCATATCAAACTACTTCTCATCAAAATATCATAAGACCGGATTATGGAGCAACGTGGAGACCAAAAGAGAATTATTGCTTCCCTCGGTGAGTTGACTGCTATTTACAATTTATTTTTGTTTAGGGAAGGTCTGTACGACAACGTCGATCCTTATAACCGTCCTCATCCAAGTACTTCAGATCGTTTTTAGATTTCTAATCACAATTTTAGGCTCTACTCCTTCTTTCGTTCCTCATCAACATCCTCCAGAAAAACGAAAAAACCCAGGAGAACCAGTTGCTACACATAATGTCCCATTACTAAATTTACAAGGAGAAACATCAACACAGAAGATATACATTCGATGGAATCAATATACATGTCGAAGTTAGTTGTAGTTCATTTTTTTTAAATTTCTTTTCTAGAGGACGTTTACTATTTTTTATCTGTTGTTTGCGTCTCTTCCGCATGTAATTTCCAAAAAGCCGGCGAAGGGCATAAATGGACATTCGAGCAAGCTTTTACACAAAATCAAAGATGTTTGACCACAACTCCTGGAAATGTTTACAAGTTTCTCTGTTACCTTTTATTCTTCTAATCCAAGTTTTTCAGGATTACACTAGAATGCCGGGAATTGACAACTAAAAAGACAATAGTTACAGAAGAGAAGGAATTTAAAGCCTGTAAATTGCTATATTTGCTAATTTTACCGATTTTCAAGGCATGAATTTGTTACAACATGAAGAGATGTATCGCAAAGCCGTCATTTTTGCAGGACATAGTATGCATCACTTTGAAGTACTTTACCGGTGTATTTTTTTCTATTTTTTAATCATAATCTCAGCTGTAAACCAAAAGTTTACTGGGATTATATTCACGTTGAAAATAACGGTTGGATGGAGAAATATATAAAAGATAACAACGGACAACCTTCAAATCAGATTAACGGACACATAAATGGTATAACATTATATATTATGTATTTTAATACTTAGGTTTATTTTTCTCAGCAAGATTAGCTCCTGATGGCAATTTACCGACATCGTCTCCATTCGGAGATGTAAGAATGATAATTCTAGCTGATGTAAATTGCTGTTTTTTTGCCTTCAAATGAGATGTTTAGAAATTACTCCACCCAGAACTTCATAATTTTTATTTCGCCGATTTTTATTGCAATTATGTAACGCATTATGTGACGATAGTCGTTTGTGTAAAAGGATCGGAAACTGATAAGTACGTTTCCTTTTTTTTATTTATTGCTTTAGATTCTGTGCCACTCGATGTCACCCGCTTGACATTTTCAACAATCCTTTCCTCAAGGTATCACAGTTAAATCCTCTTAAATTTTCTATTTCTAGCTGTCAAGACCCTGGAATCCGCATACAAATACCTTTGATAACCTATATTTTGTCAACAAAGTTGTTTGGGTAGAGATTTATTACACCGAAAATATACATCTCGACATCGGGCATTTCGATTACATTGTCGCTACTGGTACATTTTGTTCTTTTTTTTTCATTGTCTCTAGGTGCTGGAACATCAAAAATTGGTGGATTACCGAACAATAAACTTTGTTCTTCATGTAATTTATTCACAATAAAACAACCTGTACCTGTTAAGCTAGGAGTAAGTATATATGCTTATAATATGTTTAGAAGATCGATTTTAACTCTGATGATATTGATAATTCGTTGGATATAACAGCGTTGGATCTTACAACATTTGATGATAATGTTCAAAATTCGACTTTCCGTGTTCTTTGTGAACAAGATAAAGGGGGATTAGAGGAATATTGGGATGATTTGGTGGAAGTTGTATGCTCTATCGTTGATGGGGCATGCGAATTGCGAGAGAATGAAAAGGAAGAAGATGCTTTAAAAACCGTTAGTTATATATTATCTAAAACTTTTTCTTGCAGATATCGTCGGACGTTATAAAACAAGCAGATAGGGAAATCGCACAATTAATAAAAGATACTGAAGCAGAGATTGGTTCTAGTCCAATTTTGAAAGCCGTCCCTCAATTAGATCAAGCGTGGAAATTAGTCAAAGATTTTGTAGAGCGATTTAAAACGTAAGCTCACATGTCTTTTTTCATTTTCTTTATAGGAAAGTTAACGAAATACAAGAATTAGTTGATGCCAATAAAATTTTAATAAAGCAGACAGACACTGCAAAGGAACAGCCACCTGCTGCAAAACGAGTCAAATTAGATGCGATAGAAGAAGAAAGAGATGAAGAAAAAAAAAAAAAAAAAGATAATTCTTAAGAGGATTCATAGATCTATTTTTGTATATATCTTTTTGTATATCCACAACTCGGGTCAGTATAATTTTTCAGACAATTTTATTTGTCATTGGCAGTGCATGTCTTTTTGAAAGGTAGTATAGAAAATAAGAAATACGTGTCCATTCTCGATAGAAAGAAAATTTGCTACTTTCTTGAAAGAATAAATATAAATAATTTTGGCATTCAACATGTGTCTCGTATATCTCTGGTCGTTCGACCTGCATGTATCTATGTTTTGTACTTTGTGATAGTATTGCATTTCTGCTTTGGTTATTAGGTTCATGGTGAGCGCTAGACTTTTATAACCCATCAAAAACGTCACTTACTCTGCCTCTCTTGTGTATTGTTTATCAATGGATTCGATTCATTTACGATTTAGTTGTGGGAGAAGTAGCTAATCGATCCTCTTTATTACAAAGTAGATATTATAATTTGTCATATTGTAAGATTCAATTTGTTTAGATCACATCATGGGTAGCACCGATATGCAATCATTTTCACAATGGTGTTTAGAAAAAGATTTTGTGTTTAATGATGTTGAGATCAAAGAAGCGGAAGAGGTTGATCATTTTTATCTTTTTATAATTCTTTAGTTTCAGAGCTCTGGCTATGGTGTCTATGCGAAGCGCTGTTTTCGTCCTGAAGAAAAGCTTATCATCGTTCCTGATGAATTTATGTTAACCGGAGGGAAAGTAGCCGATATGGAAAAGTATTCAGACATTGCTGATCGTGCGGAGTAATTTTTTCTATCTTTTTTCAGTTATTTTCAGTCCCCCACTGACACCATTTGAAATGTTGACAATTTTCTTTGCTTTAGAAGATCCAGATAATTCTGATTGGGGACCGTATTTGAAGATTTTACCGCAGGTTTGTTTTATTTCATTTTATTACCTTCATTTTAGTCATTTGATACTCCCGATTATCTAGGAATCGACTTCGAACCGGAACACATTCCTATCGCTTCTCGGGAAGACCTACTGAAACATCGAGCTGAACTTCAGCAGAATTTATTTAAGGCATTATATTATATATATATTTCTTATTCCTTTAGATCGAAGCTCTTTTGCCTAATATTCTGCGACAAAAAGTACTTTGGGCTTGGCATATAGTTAATACACGATGTGTTTACAATGAGAATAGGCTACATCCGAAATTAGATAATTCTGAGGGCGGTTAGATATTTCAATACAGATTAATTCTTTAATTCTCAGATACAATTATCATAGCCCCATTTATCGATATGTTGAATCATGAAAGCACTTCACAATGCATTTTTCTTGCGGATAAAAGCAAGCATGAGTACATTGTAAAAGCTAATTCAACAGTTAGGGAAGGTGATCAGGCTCTGGTGACTTACGGTCCTCATACTAATGCTAAGCTGTGGTTCATTTATGGCTTTCACTTGCCATCAAATATTCACAATAAAATCTGTCTTCCTCATGGTAAAACATTTTTCCATAAGGTTTCATCCTTTAGAGTTACTGTTTGAGTTGGCTGAACAAATTGGTCTACCAATTACTCAAGAGAACAGGGAGGCTGTTTACTGGGGAAGCTTTCCAAAGTAGGGAATCTTCAAAACATTTCTTTTTAGTACGATTTATGCGTCTGATGAATCACTTAGCTGGCAGTTTTTAACAAATGTGAAGATTCTTTTAATGTCGCGAGAAGGAGCGTAAGTATATTTCTTTGATTATAAAATATTTTTAGTGAAGTATTTCGTCAGCATGTTCTAAATAACCTAGATTATGACAAAGAGCCGGAAATAGAACTACGGATTCGGGTGCACGAAACATCTATCAGCCTTCTGCAGGCTTTGAAAGGAAGATTGATAACAGATAAAGAGAATGTAGATTTTTATTTTTTATTTATTTAATTCTTTTCAGTCTCCACAAGTTGTTCATTGGATTTGGGACGAGGATATTCAACTACTTGACACACTTCTTGATACAACACGCAATGAATTGACGAAGTTACAAAATGGAACGGATGACGATGACGATAACACTGAAGAAAGCGAGGTAGACGAATAGTTTTAACATATCTTTTTATGAATACGGTGACAAGATTTTTATAAATGTTTTACGTATTATTGAAATTTTTCATGTTCATTTAAACACTCAGTTTTTTCATGTAATTTTTAAGCATATCTTATCAGCTCAAGATAAATTATTGACCACTTCAATGTCCTTTACCATCGACGGCGCAGTGTCTACTTCTTCGGTTAATCCGGCTATTGGTACTGGAGTCACACTAGCTCCCCCACGTATTGGAACTGGAGTTAGTCCTTTTGCTCCAACTATTGGGAGTGGTGTAACACTGTCATCACCAAAGATTGGTGCAGGAGTAACGCCAAATAATAATTCTAGTCCATTTACTATTGGAAATGGTGTCAGTCCATGGAAAAATAACAAGCCACATACAAATTTATTTCCTCCAAGAACAGAGGAAAGACCGAGGTGTAGTACCATGACCTTTGGATGTGTAGATCGGCAAGAAAGCTGTAGGAGTCGTGAAAGTTTATGGCATCATTTGCCACATCGACAAAGATGCCATACAGTCACAGCTGGTGGGTTGTTTTGTGCCGCGCTATCCCTTGTGATAGAACGCAGGGCTATTTAATGTGCCCCCGCCGTCTCGCCTCGACCGGCTATGCAACTGACCCATTCGCGGCTAGACGCCTCATAAACTTACCTGGCTGGGAGTTTCGACGCGAACATTAAGGCGCCGACTCCATGGTGAGGCTGTTCCATTGCACTTGAGGGACGGCTGACCCGTGAGGCAGTCTCGAGTTGAGATTAGCCTACAGCTAAATTTTTGCGTGGGGGGCTGCGTTCGCGCGGCCCTGATTAGCTAAGGGGAGAATTTAAAGGGATTAATTTAAGGAAAGTTAGTTTTTCAGTAAGTTGTGTCATACCGTCCTCTGCCGATGCGATAATCGACCCAGCGACTGATAGAAAACACTGGAATTATTGTATTATTCTATTTATAATATTAATATTATTATTTTTCGGAGGTTTTGTTACTCTATTAGTAGTTTTAAACAAGTAAAACCCGAAATCAACTTCTTTTTCTATGAAGAAATAAATGTTTAACTGTTGATAAATAAATAAAATATCAGACTACTGCCCCACCTTGTCTATATCAAACATTCTGTTCTATTATTTTATATATAACTATGATCCATTAGTTAAAATTTTCATTATATAATTATTAAAAAAAAACTTGTTTCATTTAGAGCATAAAATACGTTTATGGTAATTTAAACCATCCAAAAAGAATGAAAAAAAAATAATTAGGTTACCAAGGAGTATAGTGAAATTAATATTCTTCCCTTTCATTCATCTTCTCCCACACCACAAATGAAAAAAAATGCAAAACAATTGCCCCGAACCAGGATCGAACTGGTGACCTTTAGATCTTCAGTCTAACGCTCTCCCAACTGAGCTATCGAGGCGATAGTACGGTTTGCCTTTTATGTCTGGACTTCCTGTGATTTCCACTAATAAATAAGGTTAATTCCTCCTCCATTCACCTCCTTCACCCTTCACCTATTCCTAATGATCCTTCGAGTAGTCGAAGAGTGTTTCCCTCTCTTTCTACAATCAGAGACTGCGAGTTATCGAGTTAGTCGGGGGCGACGGGAAAGAGATTCATATGCGACTCTTCGCAATTATGACGTCCCCGTCTTTCGTCCGAAAATAAAGGTACGTTTCTTCTTTTTCTTCTCTTTTACAATCCTCTTGTCTTCTTCTTCATCAGAAGAACCTTCTCTTCCTCGCGCGACTAACGAAATTCAAACGAAATCTCCTCGTTGTCTCCCTCCTTTGCCTTTTGACTCTTCAGTTGATATGACCGCTGGACGGGTGAGTGTATCCCCCTTCTTCTCCGCCATTCATTTCGCATAAGCGCGGCATCTTTTCGACGGGTCTTCGGATCAAAATTGGCCACTCAAAGGCGTCAAAATGAGGTCGACGTCGAAGATAGCTACTCCAGTAGAGATACTTTTAATTATTTTATGTTATTTGAAAGAATTCTGGCATCTTGTTTTGTGACAAGATGATCCGTCTTTGCATTTTCAATTGATTAGAAAAAATGTTAGGTGTTACTAACCATTTTTTGAAGTCTTCTAGAACGTTCCAATCAAATTTTGGATAATTTTCCTTCTTTTCAAGCCAGTTTTTGCTGTTTTATGCCGTACACACTATATTATAAAGAAAACTTTTTCAATTTTGA
Organism: Oscheius sp. DF5120; assembly: GCA_932521415.1. NCBI lineage: Eukaryota > Metazoa > Nematoda > Chromadorea > Rhabditida > Rhabditidae > Oscheius > Oscheius sp. DF5120. Next base: position 7,369,503 of record OW051461.1, read on the forward strand.
ATACTTCGTGAGACATACAACTCAAACTTATTTTTTTTATTTTCTGTTCTACATGGGTTAAAATAGCAAAAAAAACCAATGTAACCTTTTTGTTTTCTGGTTCTGCAAGAAGGGGCATATCAGTTCATAAAATCGGCAAAATGTTTTATTCTAGATGAGTCACCCGGGGTGGGTGATGGTGTCTCTCCTCACGGAGCTGTTATCCTCGTACGGAGGGCATGGAAGACCGAATCAGGCTACCTGTGCTAATGATACCACTGTCATCAACAGCTTGCTCAAAACGTCGTATAATAAGGTAGGTTTGGTAGATATATTGATTGTGGCAAATTTCGTTTGAGCAAGGAAACGGTGAATTGTTGTTGCACATCCGCAACATCACTCAAAAAATGTATCCAAATAGCTTCTCGTTCCACTTTTACAGTATAACTGTTGAATAACTTTAATTCAAAATTTTTTTTTACTAAAATCTTGCTTTCGTTTTCATTTTTTCCATTTTCAGCATTACATTCCTGCCCACCCGACGCAAGTTCGTGTAGATATGTGGGTACAAGAAGTCACAGCTGTCTCTGAATTGACACAAGACTTCGAAATAGGTACGTTGGAACGGGGTGGAATAAATTATTTTATGACGGGATCCCCCCTGGGGACCTCCCGCGTGGTGACAAAGAGCTTTTTTTCGTCGCGTGTGAATTTATATGCGGGAAAAGAGAGAGAATCACTGCTAGACTCCGTGGAATTCAATTGTGAAACAACCTCCTGACACTGCTGGAGGGAGGAAATGATGATTTGTATTTTAATGATGAAAACGGTGGGAGGAAGAATGTACATATTAATAGAGGAATCAGAATCACAGAGTGGAAAAGTATTAACAATTTTCGTTCCGGCTATGTTTTAGTTTTTCTGGTTTGTTAGGATTACTTATGTCAAAATGACTTTGTTCGATTTAAAAAAAATCATGCTTTTTGGCATAATGGCAGAAAAAACGCTTTCCATTACGTAAACCACCGCTGAGACGATAAATTTGTCAATTTCTACTATTTCAGATTTATATATTAATGAATTTTGGGAAGATCCAGCCCTGATCTTCGAACATATGAACCCGTGTAGAACCAACGTATCATTTGACGATACTGTCCTTCAAAAATTATGGATCCCTAATACGTGAGCCTTTCTCACTATAATTTTCGATTCTTCCAGGTGTTTTATCAATTCAAAAAATGCCGTAATTCATGAATCACCCTTCAGGTTCGTGGATACTTGTTGTCGTCTCTTGCTCCACATCGAAGCCGATTTCCTCCGAATAATTTACTTTCAGGAATGTTTTCTTAATGGTCTTCTCAAACGGAACATTGTGGACGAATTATCGGATGAAGTTGACCGGACCGTGTGATATGAATCTGAAACGGTTCCCATTTGATCAGCAAAAATGCTACTTGACTTTCGAATCGTGAGTTTTTTATCATGAGACTGAAGAAAATGAAGAATAATACATAAGATTGAAACCTCTTAAAGTAAAAGGAACCATACAGAGGACAAATATAATCCGAATTGTAAAAAAAGAATTTTATTGGATCTCAAAACTGTCCGATAGCTTTCCCACATCTCTAATAGTATTTATCTTTGTAATAATATTAAAATTGGAGTAGCAAAAGAAACCCAATGATACTGAAAAAAACCGAAAACCCCGACAGATGACGACAATTTTTTTCATGTCATGAATTTAGTGTTTTCTATAACTATAAAAAATATTTTTTCATATTCATTACAAAAATAAAAGAAAACTATAGATACAACTACAACACGGGAGAGGTGCGAATGGAATGGAATCAGCCATATCCTGTCATGTTGCTGAAAGAAATCCAACTGCCGGACTTTGAGCTTGTAAATTTTAGTGTTGTAGCAGTGGAACAGGTTGGTATAAATCACATTTTACAACTATTAATTTACAACCAAAAAATTGTCAGATGTATCCAGCCGGCTGGTGGGACGAATTGACCGTTGCCTTTGTCTTTAAACGTCGCTACGGATGGTATATTCTGCAAGGATATATTCCAACCATGGTGACAATTGTAATTTCATGGATTTCTTTCTATTTGGGGCCTAGGTAAACACAAAAATCAGATATGAAAATGCATTTTAGAGCTATTCCCGCTCGAACTATGCTCGGTGTCAATTCTCTCCTGGCGATGACATTTCAATTTGGAAACATTATTCGAAATTTGCCAAGAGTGTCGTATGTTAAGGCTATCGACGTATGGTAAGCGAAAAATTAAATAAACAAAAAAGTAATGTACTGTATTTTATATCGCATAATATTTTTTCTTCCATTTTAAAAAGATAAGCCCTACATATTCTCTATGACACAAAAAACCTGATAAACCCTAGAAAAAAAGGTGAAATAAATTAAAAGAAAATAAGTACATTATGTGTTATATAATTTGCCTATATTTTTTTGCTAAAAAGTTTGGTATACATTACCAAAATTCTTCTTTTATCATGTTTTGCCTAATTTTTTATTCTTTTAACTTATTGTAGTTCTTTTCAAGGAAGACCCAATAGATAAAAATGAATAAATACAGCAAACTTTTTTCTGACTATCCAGAAAAATAGAAAGTTGTGCGTCATATCATAAAAAATGTATTGAAATTATTTTTTTTTGGAAGATTCTTTGAAAAGAATATGCACTTGCGAGAAATAATTAAAAACAGAATCAGCAAGAGTAGGCCAATATTTCCTTCTATTATATAATATATGTATAACAGTTACATTACCTATCTAAACCAGCCTACTCAGTCTTATACAACTTTTTAGAAAGACAATTCTAACACCTTCCCAAATTTATTTTAATTTTTCTGACAAAAATCAATTCACGTCCCTATTTGGATGCCGGTCCCCCACAGCCCTGGTACGTATAACTAATATCCTTGTTTAAAGAGAAAACAACATTTTTTTTTTCCAAAGAACGCCTACTGAAAAACAGAAATTATTGAAAAAAAATGAAACACATAAAAACACAAATAAACTAACAAAAGCTACATGTTCTACAATTTGCCAAAAATATGTTCCATATTCCGCGTTCTCCCCACTTCTGTTGAGTACCTATATCCAAAGACGTGAGACTGTACACTTGATTATATAATTATAATTTTCCTGCATTATTTACTTTTATCTATTTGCTTTCATGATTTCTCGTGACCGAAAAATAATCAAACATAGTATAAACATTAAAAATAAAGCAAAGTAATAAAAACGAATTTAAAAATATCTCCATTACAGGATAACTGCATAATTATTCAATCATATTAAAAAATTTTCAGGATGCTTTCGGGCATGCTTTTCATCTTTTTATCCTTACTGGAACTCGCCGTCGTCGGTTTTATGAGTCGAAATGACGGCTTACCGCCGAAAGAGAAAAAAAAGAAGCGTCTGGTTGATGATAACGAGGAAGAATTCAGTTGGAAGAACTCGGAAAGCAGCCCTCAGCTTGAGTTAAGGCAATTTTGGGTCGATAAACGACTTCACAATCCGTCACCTATAATGAATCATCATCCAGTGAGTGAAATACAATGGGAAATTTGAGAAAATCTTCAGATTTCTGGCGACTCTTTGGAAATGGAAGTTATACCGCCGAGAAAAAGACAACGGCGGGGATTTTTTTATTTAATTCGTGAAAAATGGCGGAAATTGGGAACTTTAAAGCCTGAAACAGTCGACTTTTATAGTGCTATTTTTTTTCCGACAACATATTGTATCTTTAATATAACGTAAGAGCAAAAATTATAATAACAAGTAGTTTCAGATATTGGGGCTACTACCTCTCAAGTCTTTCGGCTGTGGAAGAGGTTCAGCCAGATTTGACCGTATAATTAGTGTAAAAATAATATCAGATGACGTTGTTCTCAATAAAACAGTTCTTTTCGGGAATTTTGATCAGCTGAAGCTTCTTTGATCGAAAACTGCCCAGCTACTTCTATCTTTTTTTTCCACCTAACAACATGCCTCGATAGCTCAGTTGGGAGAGCGTTAGACTGAAGATCTAAAGGTCACCAGTTCGATCCTGGTTCGGGGCAATTGTTTTGCATTTTTTTTCATTTGTGGTGTGGGAGAAGATGAATGAAAGGGAAGAATATTAATTTCACTATACTCCTTGGTAACCTAATTATTTTTTTTTCATTCTTTTTGGATGGTTTAAATTACCATAAACGTATTTTATGCTCTAAATGAAACAAGTTTTTTTTTAATAATTATATAATGAAAATTTTAACTAATGGATCATAGTTATATATAAAATAATAGAACAGAATGTTTGATATAGACAAGGTGGGGCAGTAGTCTGATATTTTATTTATTTATCAACAGTTAAACATTTATTTCTTCATAGAAAAAGAAGTTGATTTCGGGTTTTACTTGTTTAAAACTACTAATAGAGTAACAAAACCTCCGAAAAATAATAATATTAATATTATAAATAGAATAATACAATAATTCCAGTGTTTTCTATCAGTCGCTGGGTCGATTATCGCATCGGCAGAGGACGGTATGACACAACTTACTGAAAAACTAACTTTCCTTAAATTAATCCCTTTAAATTCTCCCCTTAGCTAATCAGGGCCGCGCGAACGCAGCCCCCCACGCAAAAATTTAGCTGTAGGCTAATCTCAACTCGAGACTGCCTCACGGGTCAGCCGTCCCTCAAGTGCAATGGAACAGCCTCACCATGGAGTCGGCGCCTTAATGTTCGCGTCGAAACTCCCAGCCAGGTAAGTTTATGAGGCGTCTAGCCGCGAATGGGTCAGTTGCATAGCCGGTCGAGGCGAGACGGCGGGGGCACATTAAATAGCCCTGCGTTCTATCACAAGGGATAGCGCGGCACAAAACAACCCACCAGCTGTGACTGTATGGCATCTTTGTCGATGTGGCAAATGATGCCATAAACTTTCACGACTCCTACAGCTTTCTTGCCGATCTACACATCCAAAGGTCATGGTACTACACCTCGGTCTTTCCTCTGTTCTTGGAGGAAATAAATTTGTATGTGGCTTGTTATTTTTCCATGGACTGACACCATTTCCAATAGTAAATGGACTAGAATTATTATTTGGCGTTACTCCTGCACCAATCTTTGGTGATGACAGTGTTACACCACTCCCAATAGTTGGAGCAAAAGGACTAACTCCAGTTCCAATACGTGGGGGAGCTAGTGTGACTCCAGTACCAATAGCCGGATTAACCGAAGAAGTAGACACTGCGCCGTCGATGGTAAAGGACATTGAAGTGGTCAATAATTTATCTTGAGCTGATAAGATATGCTTAAAAATTACATGAAAAAACTGAGTGTTTAAATGAACATGAAAAATTTCTTTTTTTTGCCGTGTCCACTTCGGATTTTTCCATTTAGTGGCCGTTCCGATGTTTCAAGCAGCTAGATTTTAGCCGAAAATTTGAATTACGGGATTCAGTATCCAGTCCTGTGTATGCTATAGTTTCCGATCGTTCCCTCGTATCTTCTCCCAATTCTGTCTTTTCTTATTGGTAGGAAAATAATAAAAACAGAAAAAAATCTTCATTAAGAAAATAATAAACGTATAGGCTACTTCTAACGGAAATGTCAGCCGCGTCGAGGCCTATTACGTGTCTCCTTTAATTTTTTCAAGAGCATTCCTTGTTTTTATTTATGTTTTTATTTTCTTTTTCTTATTTAAACAACAACATATTTAGTATTAGTTGACCCTAGATCCAAAAATTTTTCTTTCGAGAAATCGACTATTTAGTTATAATAAAGCATTCGAATTACATTTTCAATAGACTCGAAGCTTAATTTTATCATTTTTATTCAAGCAATAGGATTTAGCCTAATATCATTGTAATTTATAAAAAATGGCATTTCACTACTTTTTGATACCGCTCTGATTCACGCTCATTGTTGGCACAGTATCAAAATCTACTGTACTAGGTACTGCAGGGACAATAGTAAGATGAATAAAGATTTAATTTCATAAGAAAGAAGTAACTCCCTCTTCGCTCGATGGACTATGTATCAATAGGACCTTTTTGCTTTTAATACGAAATCCCTCAACGACAATATATATTTTTTAAAGATCCAGAATATACAGAATTAATTATATTATTACAAGCGACGACGCTGACGGGCTGGTTCACCTTCTACTTCACCACGGGAACGGCGAATACGAACAATTTCACCTGGAAAATGCCGACAATTTTTCATTAGCTTTCTCACCATGAATAACTTGTAGCTGAGCAGCTATATTATTAGCTTCTGCCACAGCAACTACAGGTTGGACGGGTTGAACGGGAGGACGACCTAAATGAGAAACGGTAAAATGGTAAAAGAAGTCGATCAAACGCCTTCTGACCCAATTTTGACCTTTCTAAGCAATCCGATATGAATTTCTAAATTTGCCTTTTGACGAGATAATACAAAGATTTCGTCCAAAGTCATTGTATTACTCATTGACACTTTTTTTGTGTATAGCGTCTGAATAAAGCTCAAAGGAATCCAATTTTTTGGTTTTTGAATCGGATTCTAACGAGATATCCCCGTACCTCTAGCTTCATTCATCAACGAATTGTTCCCTAAATTGAGAACCTCCCTTTGAGCTTGTGCTCTCTTCCGTTCTTGACGATGGCGTTCTTCCTCCTCCTCTATTTTCCTTCTTTCTTCCTCTTCTTCCTCATCTTGGGCTCTCAATGCATCCATAATGGACGCGAAGCGGACAGGAGGGTTAGTTAAAACTAGATAAACTAGTAATAAAATGAAGAAACCTACTTTTGGCATCTTGATCGGACATCGCTGCCTAAATAGATAGATAAAACGGTTATTTATTTAAAAAATCGATAACAAAATTGTCGAAAAGCGATAAAAGACGCTTCCATCTAGCCGCTTTTTTACGAATTGGAAAAGCCTATTCATCAAATGATAAACAAGGAAAGGTAAAAACAATTGCCCCGAACCAGGATCGAACTGGTGACCTTTAGATCTTCAGTCTAACGCTCTCCCAACTGAGCTATCGAGGCATGTTATTCAATGTTGGCAAAGTGTAGAGAGCCCCCAGCGACTTTACTAAAGAATGGAGGATGTCATTCAGAAATTTTTTTTACTTACAATTGATTACATACGGTTACTACTATTTAAATTTCAGTCCATATTTTTGTCATTCCTATTACTCGAATTTAATCGTTCTTTGGTGACACATTTTCCAAATTAATTAACGAATACTGAACAATTTGGTTGTCTCGAGATTGATCCTAAATTTGCTTTGAATTTTTATTGTTGTTAGTATAGGAATTGCAATAGTAAAGCTGACATGTGGCGAAAATATCACTGAAATCGAAATTAAAAGTTTTTTTTTCATATTGTATCTAATCTAATATCAGGAAATAAAAATTGGCTGTGATTCAAATATTCCATTCAAGTAGTCAACTTCCCCCGCCCAAAGCAAATGAATAGTTAGTGCGTTGAGTCCTTGGTTTTTTCGACGAACTGTGTAAATAGTTCTAGTTCTCCGATGATTCTACTGAAGGCTCAACTTTTTACTTCACTTTGTCACTACGATGACTTTTTTTCTGCTCGATCAGCTGCAAATGGAGAGAAAGGTATCAAACAGGCAGCTGATATAGAATTGTTGCTAGCCAAAAATACTATGATTTTTTCAGATCGTTTATGTTACTTCATCCGATTTATATCCTTCTGCCAACTGTTCTACTCGCGTCATTAACAAGCCATGTATTTCTTCTAGAGATGAATATTTACAGAATTTCTAGAATTTTTTTATGTTACATTTCGATTCTAAACAAAAAAAATTCCCATCTTTTCTTTAGCATTTAAAGGAAGAGTAGCACACAACGTGCCTTTTGTCTCCATTGTCTCTAGCCTCGCGCGGGTGATTTAATTTTTTTTCATTTCGTCGTCTTATTTCTATTTTTCTTGTCTTTGTGAATATCTATATTGTTATAAACATAATTCCATTGTAAATAAGAGCTACATTAATTATTCACGTTATTCTTATTTTATTTTAGATTTTATTTTTGAAAGTAATGTTAGTTAACTCCTTGACGACTGCGCGTTATTTACGTGTCTGACGCGCAGACCGCTTTTCAGGAAGCCGCGGGAGTGACAGCCGCACGGTCCCACGTGACGCAAAAGGTGTGGATCGTCAATGGGTTAATATTGATAATGAAAGAAGACATAACAGGTAAACTTTACTTTACTATTTCCTAGATAAAATCACAGACAAGAGCATCTCTCTTCTGAGCAGGATTGCTTTTAGTTTCATGGGGGGTTCTTGATTGTTATCCCATAAGTCATCTAAATGTTTCAATATTTCTGAAATAGTCGTTGAATTGCACTTCCCCAATCCAATAGTTTAGCCCATATCTTCGACTATGTTTCTAGGAAAATTCTTCAACTGCTTCTCCTTTTCATGGCAAAAAAGCATTTACTCATAAATCGTATTACCTGGAGTATATTTAGTTTCAGATACAGAGCAGAGTGCCGTCATTTCATTCCACAGTCATTATGTAGAAATAATAGAATAGATTTTGAATAAATGTCCGATCATCGAGTGTTTATTTTTTAAATGGTTATTTTATAGCAAACGTGTGAAAACCAATTAATTATCATAAAAACATAAAGAATCAGATTCTTCAAAATTTCAAAGTCTTTTGCTTTTTTTGCTGTTTTTTTAGTTTTGTATAAAATATGAATGTGACAAGGAAAATGAAAGAAACAGAATTTTTTTTAGCGATTCTGTAAATGTTCAACAAGAAAGGTTCCAGCCTTTCTTCCTCTAGAAAGACCGAAGTTATTTCAGGAGCTTTCTGATAAGAATAAATGTGAATATGGCGATTTCTGTGACAAAAATGAATGCTTGTGTTGCGGTCAATGCATAGATAGCCAGTAAATTTGCCATTTTGGCTCTAGGTTTTTCATTTCAGCTGTCAAATCTCCTATTTTTCTGTCTGTTCCGATCATCTGAACCTTTTTTCCATGATAACACGAGCTAAGGTATTTTTTTAGTTCTTTTTATTGAAAACCTTTAGCCGTGGAGGACTCTGAGACAGAAGAACAGCAAACACTTGTCACTTTTTGAAATATATTTTACTACTACGGAGCCGGCCGAACCAAGTTTCAGTGATTGGAAACTACCCTTGTCGGATTATGATTACCCAGAACTGAAAATAGAGACAACTACGCGCCCTACAGTAACCACAACAGAAAAATCCTTCTGGAAATGGTTGATTAGAGAGGCCAACGACAAATATTTATTTATAATTTGAAGTATACTATTGTGAAATTTGTATAATAATAAACCGGGTAGCTTTTGAGAAGTTGTAGAACAACAAATGGAAGATGACCAAAAAGTTCAAAACAATTGCCCCGAACCAGGATCGAACTGGTGACCTTTAGATCTTCAGTCTAACGCTCTCCCAACTGAGCTATCGAGGCTACATATAAAAAAAGTTTTTATGGTTCTCAGATCGTTATATAATATCTTAATAGACTTATTTTTTTTCATAGAACATTTTCACTAGAACGCGCATTTGGCTGTCAGATTACCATGGTAACCGTTTTGATTTTTGCCAGCTGGGAGCGTTTAGTGTTTCAATCAGATTTTGACCAAAAATGTCTATTTTCGACGATTTAGAGAGGCTTTCGGGTCTATGGTTCTACTTTTATGCTCATTTTCTTCAAAATAGCCTATTCTGATAGCTATCTTTCAGAAACAATGGAAATCTCTCATGGAAAATGGGTCAGCAGTGTTCAAGACGACAAAGCCAGTCAGTTTTTCTTCATCTCCTTCTATATTAACAAAATTTTAGAAGTAATTTCCATTACTGCCTGTACGGCACTTTCCCTTCTTTCTGACGATGGCGAGGTGAAACTGGTTATTGCTAATTTGGCCAGTAAATATGATATTTCTTTGAAAGTTTTCAAAGGAGTCGCTCTGGTTAGCGAGAGTCGACTAGCTGACATGCCAGTGGCTTTGGTTCCTTTTCAAAATGAAGCGGTGAGTGATATGATTGTGAGAAAAGATAGAATTGTTGTTTTAGAATAGCAGTCCAGCCATCGCAGTCGCCTCTGGGCCGAGTATTCTGTGCTATAAAAATCTCAGGCCATTTTACAAGGTAGGATTAGCTTCATCACCCATTAAGCTTTCTCATAGTTCGATTTTGGTTTATCTAAGCAAGAGGAGGTCGAGGAATACGAAATCAATGTTAAAAGTTATTCTAGGAACAAAAAAAATCTTGCTTCTAATTGATTTTCAGTATACTCCTAAAGGAGCAGATCTCCATCACAGTGAACTAGAAGCATGGAGCAAGGCAGAGATAGCCGAACTCACTGCCGAAGATCTATACACTGTCTTGGATAATTTAGCAAAGGAAGTGGGATCATCCTTTGCTTTTGGTTCTATAAAAAGTCATTCAGATTCCTATCAGTCATCTGTCTCCCGTTTCCCAAACAATGTTGACCCTACCACCAGAAGAATGGTCAGATTTCGTGGAACATTTCAGCCAAAAAGAATTTAAAGCCTCCTCACCGTTGACCTGTATGGCAACGATGAAAAAAAGCCAAGCAGAGAATGTGGACTTTATAATCATTGGAAATGAGAGGGGAGAAATACAAATAATTGATGGACAAGCGTTCTTAATGAAGGAGGTGAGCGTTATTATGACCATCCAACCAATTTTTGAGCGAAACAAACCTTTCGAACCAATCTACGGTTTTACCATCCCTCAAAAGACTCTAAAATGTTCAAACCTTCACTCTTGATCTCGCTAGATAAACCAAAACAATCTTTTTTTTAACTTTCAGACGATAATTCTACCCTCTACACCTCATGCCATCGTCACCTATGGAACATTTGACGTCGATTTTCGAATTTTTGTAACAACCAGGAACTCCCAAGTATTTTCAATCAAAAGAGGAGTTAAACGTGTGGATACTCCGATTATAACTACCACTTCAACGATCATTTCCATGACGAAGTTGAACAAAATGCTGGTCATTGCATGTGCCGATCGGACGTTCGCTTATTACTCCTTCAAGGGTAAGCGGTTGAATCTTTTCCATGTCAATGAGCCCATCATTGTGCTGGAGCCGTTCTTCTACGCCCCAAAACAAATCTCGGCTGTCCTGGTTCTTCTTCAAAATGAGGTAGGAATCGTTGAAGGCATGATGTATGCAAAATGCTGGTAAATTTTTTTAATAGCATTTGAATACAATAAAGGAAAAAAAAGAAATTATTTTCGCCACTCTGTAAATGTTCTTTGGTAGATATCGTCCGAAATGGGTTAAATTTTAGGTGCGAATGTACAATGAACAGTACTTAATTGACGTGGTAAAAACCTCCAGAAACCTTCAATGGATCAGATATGGACCTTTTGGTCGAGAAGAAGCTTGTCTAGTTCTAGGAACCAAAGGTTTCACTCTGTATTTCACTATAAATGAGAAAATTCTTTGTAGAGGGTGGAATAATAGTGAAAATCCTTCGTCGACGAGCACATTTCGACGAGAAAATCAATCCGAATAAACCTATCGACGCACATCAGGCCAAAGTTACTATCCCAAAGAAGACAAAAGCGTTCGTGGACCAAACTGTGAGAGAAAAGGAACAGGCTTCTATGATGAACCAAACGTATCAGAGGGATTTGTTTTTGCTGAAGTATAGGGCGGCAAAGGTAGGAAACAGAATTTTTTTTGTTAGGCAATGTCAAAAAGAGGGAAAGATCACAAAGTGTTCTAAAAGTTTTATTTGCCTGCTTTCAGGCATTCTCTCAAATGGAAGATACTTCTTCCACTGCCGTAGCCATTCCAGGAAAGTCCCAAGAAGAGATGGACCTCTCAGTTGATGTACATGGCTTTGGTCCGTCTTTTCGAATGACTATAAGGGTTAATTCTTCGGCGTAAGTACTGATTTCAAAGGCATTCAAAACAAAAACAGGCAAAAACATTTTCTTCTTAATCTATAGCAACAATAAGTCAATTTTCTGTATTGTTCAGTTCCATGGACCATAAAAATGATTGCAGATCTTCTCCCCTCTTCGGTATGTGGCTAGTCTTTATTGGCGGACAAGAAATGTACGAATTCGAGAAGAATATGATCCCTGTTTCTTGTGTTTTCCCAGGAAAATTCTACACCTATACGATCAAGATACAGTGCTTGAAACCAGAAGCGGTAAGTCAAGAGATCTTCCTAGTAGTTCATGAACTAGGCGGTAACGAATTTTCGTAGGTAGCGAGGTTTCGGTGTCAGTCAGCATTTGCTTTTTTTCTCCATTATTTTACAATTTTGGTAGTATACGCACACGTGCCTTAGTTCATTGGAGCGCGTTTTAGCATTGGAGCGCAAACTATGTCTTTTTGTGTTTTTCACCATTTTCTTTCATTTTTTACTATTCTTTTACACAACTGATCAACTTTTTTATTTTTTAATAACTTTTATGTTATATTTATTGGGACATTAACAACAAATGCCGAAAGGCAGAAAAATATCAGATATGAGCAACAGATATAAAAGGATAGATTCTCGTCGTCATGAAACCCTACAGGAAACAACTGTTAACTGAAAGAACATCTTATTTTACCCATATTTACATAATGAGCAACAGCCGCAAAGACCCGACTTTATTATATATTGCAAATAGGTGTGCTACTCGTGAGGGAAGCTATGAATACCTAAAATCACTGAAGTTAATGTCAGAACCACCGGTACTCGGTTATAACCGCGTGGGTAATTCCTTAGTTACATTTCGAGAAGTTAATTGAATTAGGGCCATGGATCTTGGGGATTTACTATCGAGGAACTAAAGAGACCCGTTTTTTTCACGTTCCGGATAGATCAGCAGCTACATTAGAGCCCATAATCCAGCGAAACGTTCTACCTGGCACCAAGATGAGTGGAAAGGATATTCCGGCCTCAATCGACTTGGATATATCCACGCCACGGTGAACCATTCCATCAACTTTGTCAATCCTACTAACCAGGCTAATACCCAGGGTATAGAACGCCAATGGCGAAAATTAAAAACTGACCAACTACGTTTGTCACCTGGGGCCGCTAAAAATACCATTGATAGCCATTTAGCCAAATATTGGTGGTTTACTTGCAATGGTGTATTGCGTTGTAATGACTCTTTTTTGCGCTTGTGCGATTTGATCGCTGAAAATTATCCAGTATAGTAGCATTTGTTGTTAATGTCCCAATAAATATAACATAAAAGTTATTAAAAAATAAAAAAGTTGATCAGTTGTGTAAAAGAATAGTAAAAAATGAAAGAAAATGGTGAAAAACACAAAAAGACATAGTTTGCGCTCCAATGCTAAAACGCGCTCCAATGAACTAAGGCACGTGTGCGTATACAACCAAAAAACTGACTGATGCCGAAATTCATTATCTCTCAGCCCATAAAGTTTTATTTTTAGGGTCTTTCCGGGGACGTACGAGTTCTTCTCTTGCGTCCAAATCGCCCAACTCCTATTGTATCAGCCGTTGTAGCAATGCCAATAAGCGAATTGAGTTTGCTGGATTGAAAATAAAATACTCATCCATCATTTATTTTGAAAATTAAGATAATTTTTAACAAAAAAAAACTGAGTTCATGGGGAAAGCTTTCGATAACTTTGATATAATAAGACAATAAGAAAAAGTAGGAAATTAGGCGATAACATGTTCAGCCGTGCGACGGAAGAAACAATACCAGACGGCGTGGATATAGGCGGGGATGATGAAGAACAACATAAGGAAGAGGTTGACAACCACGTGGATGTTGCACTCGTTGGCCTGAACAGCGACGGCGGCTGGCTGAAAATGAATTTATAAATTTTTTTCTGTTAGATTTTATAGGCAAAAAAATATTTTAAAAGAATTTAGAGCAATGAATGGTACAAGAATAAAAATAAAAGACCAACCGGGAACACAATGATTAAAACGATGAGAAGAATCAATTTGATCAGATTATCGCGACGGCGATTGTCGACGACGAAGACTTCTCCTTCGGTCACGGGGATGGTGTGCTTTTCCATTTTAATCGTTCTGAAAAAAAATTTAAAAATTTGGTATTAAAAAAATAAGAAATGAAAATGTCGTCTCCTGTCAACCGACTAATTAACCGGATATTGTGCATAGCGTGGAAAGTGAGTCAGAGGAGATAGAAACGACAGAAATAGATGGAGGAAAGATGAAGAAATCAATGGGGGAAATTAATATCTACCAAAGAAGAAAAATAGGCTGAAATTATGAAGCATTGGCACTAAAAATTAAAAAAAAAAAGACTTTTTGCAAAAAGTCAACGAAATTGAATTTTAATCTTTCCAATTGATTGCATTTTTTTAAATAAAGGTAATGTCGTAAAATTTTATCTCAGTTCAAGAAAAACAAGATAAGAAAAAAAACCGATCCAAAAAAAACTTTTCCCTATAAAGACGATAAAATAATATTTAAGTAATATTTAAAAAAATGAACTCTAGCTGATTTTTTTTATCTAGAAAAGTACACGAGACATTCGAAAGGTGACTTAAAACAAGAAACAACGTAAACAGGGACACAATGAATTTCGAAAGCCCCGCCGACTGGTTGCGACGTTTTGAATTTGAATCAAATCAATGGCAATAATAGAAGCGGAAAGTAGGATACCAGCAGCCAACAATATGGACAGGCAATCGATATTCAGCCACGAAAATACCCAAATGGGAAGGACAAAGAGGCGGGGTCAACAGTAAACAAGGCGAGGTAGACAGGAAGATTTCGAAATGCTATTATGAAAAGGAACCAAGGTATCAAAAAAGTTACGGGACTACGAGATTGGCCACAACGGACATCCTTCATAATTTTTTTTCTTGGATTTTCGCAAAGCATTTTATGGAATTGCTGGATATGGAAAATTTGTACTAGAAATTTGTTGATATACTTAAGAGGAGTATAAAACTTCTTGAAAATTTAATCTCGGCTGGTAAACTAATAAAGTGAAATGATTATTTCAACGAAGTCAAGAGAGTTTTCAAAAATAAATATCCCTTTGAAAGTAAAATAAAAATGTGTAAACAAGTTGCTTTATACTTTATTTGTCTATAAAATGGTCATTTGATCGTTTTAAAATCAGAAAAACAATAAAGATAAGGATAATTGACAGATTTTCGCAAAAAAATGATGGAATAATGATTTGACGAACGCCAAATCTAGATAAAATAAGCTCGAAAATGACTTAAAACCAAAACAAAAATCGTGAAAGCCGCATCTAATAGCCACAAAAGCATACTGAAAACCGTTAGCAAACAATGAAATCTCGTAAACACGCGTCTTCCCCCCTTTGTTTTCTTCCATCAGTCATAACCAGTTCAATAGGACAAATATTTGTCCATTCTGGCAAAAAATAGGAGAATTTTTGACTAATTCTTATATATAGTGACTCATACATTTAATGGTGTCAAGAAGAAAGAGAAGGAGAAAAAGAAGATCCGACCTTGTTTAGTTCGATAACCAACAAGGTCAGCCGTCGCATTGACTATTATAACTCTCTCCCTCCTCTGTCCATCAGAGATATTGGCCGACAATTATTGCTTCGTTGCCTGGGAAACATGAGGGAGAGGTAGTTAAACCAAAGGAGATGGAAATTTGAGACGGTATGAGACGACTACCTTTTGGGACACGGTGATTGGTGCCTTATCGCGAGAGCATCAAAAGGTTCAATTTTGAACTGCACAAGCTATTTAACACAAAATAATTGGGGGTTCAGAGTTAATACTGAGAAAAGCATCGCTAGAACACAAGTTTAATCTGAAATTTGAACGAAAAGGTATAATATGTTCTAAATTTTCGACATCATAAACGCTCAACTTTCAAAATCTTGCAAATTGACCATTCCAACCGCTTCTTACAACAATGTCATGGTGATTGTGCAATTTTCCGTCCTTTCTCTGCGTCTCTCCGAAGCGTCGCTCTTTTATCATGTCCGTGCCCACTATCCTTCGAGGTCTCTACAAAAATGTATTCAACTGAATCTCTCGTTTCTACTAGTAAATTTCTTAGCTATATTCTTCGCCATCATCCCGAATCCATCGGGCTTCATCTGGATCGAGAAGGATGGGCTGATATTGAAGATTTATTAAGCTGTGCTGAAAGAAATGGCAGAAAAATAAGTCGAGATATGATAAATGAGGTTAGCATTTTTTGACTGCAAAGATACTTTCAATCATTTTTGTCAAAGCGCAACCAACTCTTTATATATCATTCAATTTTTTATTTTTTTATTTGCTAAACAACCCATGAAAATGCCTTTTTAAAAAAGCGAAAGAAAAGACATTTGCAGTTTTCGGATTCAGATTGTCACCTTTAACGACAAGAAACGCTTTGCTCTATTTCCCGATGGCTCCAAAATCCGAGCAGTCCAAGGTCATTCTTCTTCCTCTGTCTCCATTTCCTATTCTCCAATGGATCCACCCGAGTTCCTCTACCATGGCACAGCATGTCGATTTCTTGAATCTATATTGAAGACTGGATTGAATTCTGGAAACCGTCATCATGTTCATCTATCAGCTGATAGAAAAACAGCCGAAATAGTGGGAAAACGACATGGACGACCAGTTATTCTAACGATAGAATGTGGATCAATGAGAAGGGATGGGCTAAATTTTTTCAAAGCCGATAATGGAGTATGGCTGACGGATCATGTGCCTGTAAAATATATAAAGCAGTGAATTTTTATTCTCTAGATCTCTTATCTGTTGACATAAATGTTTCTAATGGAGTTCTGTTCTCATTTTTTCGAATGAAACCCATCTATCAAAATAAGTGTTGCAAATGTAGACATTAAAAGATAAGCCCTCTCAGGAAATTTTTGGTAGAAAAGGGGTCAATCGGGCGTAAATAATTCAACATCTAATGGAAAATCCTTTTTTCAGTTATACTTCAGAGGACTGAATCAAATTTTGGTAGAATCATGTATTCTTCAGTTTTGACTCGACTTTTAACTATCGAGTCACTTTGGCTGTTATTTCGTCCTCATTCCATAATAATGTCGCGGAAGGCGGGTGTCTCGAAAGCCACTGAAAAGAAAGAGTCAATGAACGACACAAGAGGAGAGCCAGGACAGGAAAATGACACGAAATGTAGTCGCTATTGGATCAAATTATGGGGCTCAAAAATAGATGGTTGGGAAGTTGTATCCTTCCTCAGTGGCAATGCAAATGGTGCTTGTTTCTTGGTAAAAAAGACTAATGAAAAGATGGCTGAGCAGAAGAAACAAGCCAGTTATACAAATGGAATGATGAAGATCTTCTTTTACAATCCGAAGAATATGATTTATGAGATGAAAGTTTGCGAACGGATTTGCAATCCGAAGAATATTGAACCACGACATGCTCATCTTTCGCAAGCTTCGAGATCACCGAAATCCCTGACTATGAGGAAATGATTCGACTCGAACAGGAAGATAAAGGTCCCGACGCAGCTAAGAAACTAGTCAATAAGGATTTTTTTAAAATAAAGACAAATTATCTGATTATGGAAAACGCTGACAACAATCCATTCTGCCGATATACGGATCTCATGGAGCAAAATGAAGAACAAATTGAGCCGATTGCTTATCTTACCCGTGTGTATAATATGCTCCTTCGAGATCTCTACGATCTTCATCAAATGGAAATTATACATCGTGATATCAAGCCAGAGAATATGGGAATGCGGAATGACTACGTCGTCTTGTGCCGTCTGTAAGGGGAATAAACTGACCGAAAAGCCGGTAGTCTTCTTCGACGACTATAAACTATTTGAGCACTATTTTTTCTAAAGAACGAAATGAGCGAATAAACCATTATCCACTGATTTCTTGTGTCACTATTACTATAATCAGATGTAGAGAGAGATTTTATGGAGAAAAAAAAAACATAGCTTTCATGTGCTCAAAAACTTTGAAAAAGCTATAGGCAAAAATAGAATAAAGAATTCGATCCCAGTCCTGAAATCCTGTTTGATATTTTTTTGGCAAACTTGAAAACAAGTCCAAGACAAAACGTATGCCTATGAAGTCTCAAAAAATTGCTTTTCCTATGACACATGTTTCTAGGCTTAAATTATTTTCCTAGCAAACTTATATTGAAAAGTTATGAATCGAAGTCCAACTTTGGTCGGAAAAAATATTTAAAAGTGATAGGCCATTTTAAATTTTTATTATATCAATATATTGAGAATTGCTTCTTATTCGTCTTTGAATCTTTGACTGTTCTAAAAAATCATTTCTCACCCTTTTAGATCTCAAACCTTCTTTTCTCGCGCCTTATCAAAAAGGCGTTTCATTAAGTTTGAAGTCACAGCATCACCCGCATTGGATGCAATTAGTCGAAAGAGAACGACACAGTCACCACTGAGTTTAATGAAACTCTTATAAAATGACTGAAAAATGTATGATTTTTAAGGTTTTACAATGTTGTTCGAATTTAACGCTTAAAAATAGTTTAGACCCACCAACGCGGCATCATATTCTTTAATATCCGATCCAAAATCATCAATCTTCGGCTCGCTAATTCCGGCACTTCCCAGCATCCTTTTCACAAAACTAGCTCGAGCACTACTGAGGAAAATTTGCTTCGCCCAAAGGATAGTATTTGCCAGGGTTACCTGAAAATGACTCACAATCCAATTATCTTACAGCGAAAAGGATGAGAATCCAATAAAAGAGGACGAGGAAGATCTTTTCATTAAACATATTTTGAGCCAAGACACATTGAACGGAGTAATGTTGAATATTTCCTTTGTTTCGGATGGAGAAATCACACATAGTAGTTCGAGGGAAGAGACCAGTGGATTTCCAATCGGAGTTGAAACCGAGACGGAGCTCTAAATTTGAATTTTTTGATTAGGGACAAACAAAAATAAAACGGTTAAATGGACTTCTTGGCTTTTTAATTGACTTCAAAAAAATTAACAAATAAGTAATTTGAATTCAACATTTAAAGCTATCTTTAGATTCTTTTCATGTTTATATTTCATATGTATCATAGCTGTTTATCGACTCAAACCTAATTTTTGATCCTCCCATTTGTTTTCTCATTTTCCTTTCTTCTGCCATAGTACTGTTTGGTCCCCCTCCTTCTTCCGTTATCAGTGCCGTTCGAAGTTCTCGCTGCTGGTTCTGATATCAGTGTGATCAATTAGCATTCGAAACAAGGGACCATAAAGGTTGCCAGCATCGCTGCAGCCGCACTGCAGTCGCACTTTCTTATCTTGGAGTCGAATAAAAAAAGGGCAATGATAGTCAGCTTGAAATTGTGTTGTCAAAGGAATAGTAATTAGAAAAGTCGTTATAGTTAGTCTAACGTTTTTAATATTTTTTAACTATATTTGATAGATAGTTTGTTTTAAAGTATTCCATTTTTTCAATCTTTTCTGTGGAGATATGGACGATTTTAGTTATTTTTTTGTTAGGTGGGTCACCCTAAAGTGTAAAAAGGAAAAAATATACATTAAAAAAAACTCTATCGACCTACGTAGAAAGATATTAGAAATGTTAGACGGTATAATGACTTCCTTTGATAAGAAGATGTTTCGGGACGGCCACTAAATAGCCAAGGGAAATAATAGAAACAGAAATACGGCCAAACGCAACTGTGGAAACGGTCCAATATTGGCCGTTTTGGAAAATTCCAAAATGGAAACTACCCATTTCGGCCGAATTGGTACGTAATACATATTATTCTTTGAAACACGGCCCGTAATGACAAATATTCTGTTTTACCATTTCTTTTCTTTTATTTTTATTTTCTAAGTATACTACTTTTCAAAACAAAGAAAATAATAGAAAGGAAAGAGTGAAATTGACTCTTTGTCATTTCGCGCCGTGTTTCAAAGAACAATATGTATTACGTACAAAATCGGCCGAAATGGGTCGTTTCCATTTGGGAATTTTCCAAAACGGCCAATTCCAAAATTGCTGATTCCTTTTTAGACTCATTCTTTTTTTTTGCCGTGTCCACTTCGGATTTTTCCATTTAGTGGCCGTTCCGATGTTTCAGGCAGCTAGATTTTAGCCGAAAATTTGAATTACGGGATTCAGTATCCAGTCCTGTGTATGCTATAGTTTCCGATCGTTCCCTCGTATCTTCTCCCAATTCTGTCTTTTCTTTTGTTTACTGCTCCTTGCCACCGATAAAACCGTCTATCATTGACCCGACCCCGATAGTTTGCCAATTCTATTCTTGATAAAATGACTCACTCAAAAGGTCGATCCAATTGAAACCAAGGAAAATGTGGAGGATGATGATTTGCAGAACGATATTGAAAAGAAAAAGGAACTTCATCACGAGGTATAAGACTTTCAAAGGGACCACGTCAGCAGAACGACGACGTTCGAAGACACAGCGATAAATGTGATCAGCAAGCTTGTCTATCCCTTCTTCACGCTTCTTAAATGTTTTTTAGAAAAAAATATGAGGAATTTTCAAATATTCTGATTGGGAATACATAATGTTCTTGTTTTTTTAATAAAAATAAAAAAAAAAGTACATGAGTCAAAGGAGTTAGAAAAATATATATATTGTGCTGAAAAATATTTTTAACATTTTAAACTTCTAGTTTCATCCGAAATTTGACAATGCTAAAATATGGTATTTCTTTATTTTTTAGTGTTCAATTTTATGCTTGTTTAAAAAGGTGTTGTACTGAATATGCTATTAATAAATAACGGATCTCGGCAAAAATAATTGTATAATAATCTTGTAATGAAGAAGATGTTTTTTTTAACTTATTTATTTTTCTTTCTGCAATGCCTTATATTATTTGTTTTTTTTTTCATAATTTGTCGTATTGAATACTTATTTTATGGTACTATAGGTCACGCAAAACGGTGAAACTTTCATATTTTTACTACTCTAAGCAACTTACTTTCTCATCTAGTTTTACCACAGCCGTGATAATGGCCCTGACTTGAATTCCACTCCACCAGTTGAAGCTCCTCCAAAACAAATGAGGAAGGTGCCAGAGAAAAGCCAGAATTACCAACACGAAAGGGACCCACTAAATCGTTATACTGAAAATAAGGTGCCAACCTGATAGTAAGAAATCTCTTGTTCTTCACGATATTTATGATCTGGCATTTCTGGATTGTCTATAGCTACGTAGTATGTGTTTTCAATCAAACAGTAGTCTCTAGCATATTCATTCCATCCAGGACGAAACTCAGCTGGTGTCCAGCATTTTATGGCGGCTCCCATATAGGTCTAAAAGTTAATTTTAAGAAATCATGTTTGCTGTCATGTCAAAATAGGATGTTTTACGAAAAATATGCAATAATAGATAGACTTTTTAACAGATTTTTAGATAAATGGCTGACTCGGATGCTGATTCCATTATTTACGAAGAAAACGTTGTGAGAAAGAATTTGCTAAAATTACATTACTAATAAGCAGCAAATTTTCTTCTTTTTAACTTTTTCCTTTTCAATTTTTGTGTTTTTCCCTTTCTTACATCATTCCCCTTTTTGGATCGGAACAGTAACGCCGCCTGCGACGAGAAAAAACATTCCATAGCGAGGAAAATGTCACTATACAATGCTAACCGAAATTGTCTGTTTCATCACTTTCTGTAAGCTCATCCAGCCTGATTCATTTTCTCTTTATCAGGAAAAAATGCAAATGATTCAACAAAAAATAGCGTGGGAGGAAAAATATAAACAAAAGACTCACATAGGTAGTGACCAGAATTGAAGAAATAGCGAACATATAGGCAGTGAGTTGATAATTAGCCCAGTCGATCTTATCCTCTTCATATCTGAAGGTTACATTGACTTATATGAGTTATTAATATACTAGAAAATAGTCATGGAGCAGACTTACCTAGGATTCCCTAAGTGCGACACGATGTTCAATACGGCGTCCATGATTGAAGCTGCTGCTTTGGCACTACAGTCTTATCAGTTTCTTCTTATTTCTTCTCGTGCCTCCGCCTTCTTTCGACGGCAAGATAGCAAGCAGTCTTCGACGTCCTAACAACTAATGCCGGTAAGTTTTCTGTCTCTTCACGAAGAAATGAGTCATTTTTAGTCGTGGTCAGGAGAGCTCTCACACTATTTGAAACAGATCAAATCAACACATGACGATGATGGAATTGATCGTCTAAACTATGTGAGTCGTCTTTTTTAAATGTTTTCGCTACGAAAGTACTCATTAAAAAAATTTTCAATGAAATTGGAATATCAGGTTGCAGAGCAGTAGCTTTACCCATGCACAACTTGAACGTACCTCTTTATACGCAATTGTACGTGAATGTGCGTGACAGTACGCAATACTACACAAACGCGTTAAGTATTAAACAAATTGACTGCCACATGTATTTTTACGCAATTTACGTTCCTCAATACACGAGAATTTTTCCTTTTTTTAACACGTTGACGACCAAGCGTATTTTAGCATTTTTGGCCACGGGAGACCACACCATTTTTCACTTGTATAAACTGTGACGGTTCCTTTTTACTTTTTTTTCAGTACTTTGTTTTTTTTTGCTTTATGTAATTTTTTTTATTGATAATTACACTTTTTTCGGAATGTCGAGGGAAATGATTTTGATAGTAGTTTTGAAAGATTACTACTTGCAAACGATGAAGATATCGCGACTGAAGATTCTGACAAATATTCTAACTCGTTACTTCCTATATCAAATGATTCTTCAACAGACGAGGAGGAGGAAGAAGATTTGAATAGTATTTCATGTACTGACCACACAACAACCCATGATAGATGGAATTTCAATGACAAGTGGGGTAACTCTTCTCTAGTGAACCTCTGTAAGGAGCCGCTCGAATTTTTCGAGCTTTGCTTTAATTTTGATATTCAAGATCTTATCGTCAAAGAAACTAATAAATACGCGCAAAGTAAAAATCCGCTGAAAAAAAAAACGCTATGTAAGCTGTTACAACGAAATTTCCAAAAAAGAAGGACGTCAGAATGCGATTGCTCATGCTAAGAAGGTGAATACTAGATGTTGTAAATGTACGAAACATTTCTGTGTCACTTGTTTCCACAAATTTCACGTAAAATGTGGTTAAATTTCCCCATGGTCTTATATTGTTGGTGTTATAATTTTGTTAATAAACCAACGCTCTTTACAACATTACTATGACCTCTTCTAGTGATTGAAAGCAAAAAATATAAAAAATAATATGTATCAATAGTAAATTTTGAATATTGGGCCACCGGTGGGTCACACCCCAATATTGTTAAATAGTGTTAAAAATGAATAGAAATTATGTTTAATTAAAATTACAGTATGAAAAAAAATATTTAGGTTACCACTATCTACCTTTTACTCGCCTTCGCTCTCACAATTTTTGCTAAAAATTACGTCGGAGAACCTCTCCAATGTTGGGTGCCGAATCAATGGACAGGAATATGGGAAGCTTTCGCGGAGAGCTACTGCTTTGTTGAAAATACTTATTTTGTTCCAATGAATAATACACAAATGCCGGAGACAAATAAACGGGAAAACATGGAGATGATCTATTATCAGGTAGGAATTTTTCATTAATAAAAGCAATTTGGTTTTTTTTGTTTGAGAGTTAAAAACGCGCTTTTTCTTTAAAAATTTGTTAAATTTGAACATTAATGTGCCAGAGGGATTCGTAGATAATAACAATTCTTAGCCAAAAAACTGATACCAAAGAAAATAGACTGATCCAATATCGGAAAAACTAATAGGAAATTAAAATATCTAATAAAATGTGTACAAATTATTTTAATTTTCAGTGGGTGCCCTTCATCCTCTCGCTCATGGCTTTCTTCTTTTACCTCCCTCGAGCGGCCTGGCGTAGTCTCTCTAGTTATTCCGGTCTTGCTCTCTCCGATATGATGACTGCCGCTCGAGCCAGCCAAAAACGTCTTGATGACAAGGGGAAAGTCTTTGCCTCCTTCGCTCAATCTCTCGAACAACGTGTAGAATATAAAGGAACCACTCCTATCCGATACGGGAAATCACTCTTCAATATATACATAATCATGAAAATTCTCATATGGCTGAATCTGCTGCTTCAATTCTACTTTTTGAATCATTTTTTGGGCACTGAATACTTGTTTTGGGGATTCGGAATCTTGATAGATATGGTCAATGGACGACATTGGCAAGCTAGTGGACATTTTCCAAGGGTAGGTTGAATTTTTATGTGAAAATTGACAAAAAAATAATTTTCTAATACATTTTTCTCAATTGCCCTATGGCTTTTTTTCTTATATTGCATTTTTTTAAACAATATTTTAAGACAACAAAATTGTGTCAATATAGTTTTTTTCAGGTAGCTTTCTGTGATATAACTGTCCGCGAAATGGGAAATGTCAATAATTGGACAGTTCAGTGCGTTTTAATGGTATTCAGTCTTTTTTTCTGTAATAGTATTACAATTCTTCAGGTGAACATGTTCAATGAGAAGATCTTTATCTTTCTATGGTGGTGGTTGGCCGTCGTGCTTATTCTTACGACTGGAAATGTTATCTATTGGTTCTGGAATCGTTTCTCTTCCAGCAGGCGAACAAGTTTCATTAGTGATTTGAGGAAAGATGCCGGTATCAATGATGAATACAGCGAAAGCGAGAAAGCATTCTACAACGAGGTGTTAATGGATGATGGCGTTTTGGTTCTTCGGCTGGTCGACTTAAATGCAGGAAGAATTCAATCCTGTGCCCTCTTCAAACTTCTATGGGAATATAAATTCCCTGCAACTAAAGTAGAAAGCAGCCCTTCTGATGAGGATGATGATGATGATAAATCACTTCTGCTGAAGAAAGGTGGGAAATTTTATGTTACACGGTAGTAGGAGTGCAAAATAGTCCAAAAAACGGGGCGCGGTGCGAAAAAAGAGGAAGAATATCATAGTATGTTTCCAACGGATATTCCAGAACTATTACGTTTTTCCTTTAATATTTTCAGGGGCAGCTCATTTTTTTGTTTTTCTTTTCTTTTTCCTAATTAAACAATAACATATTTAGCACTAGTTGAAACTGAGGGCCCCCCATCTAACCCTAACCCTAAAAATTTTTCTTTCTAATTATCAGAGCATTCTAATTATGTTTTCAATAGTCTCGAAACTTAATTTTATCATATTTATTTAGGAAATAGGCTCTAGATCAATATCATCATTATGCCTGCTTTTTATTTTTTAAGACAAACATTGAGTATGATTCCTTGACAAAGATAAAATGAATTTCCATGATGAAAACAAGCTTCTTCATGTATGTGCAAGGGATGAATTCTTTGACACCTTTGACGGCGGTGGAAAAAGAATAATAAAGAGGGTGATAACGACGACAAACTAATGATAAATTATTGTTGTTTATCTAAAAAACGATCTATAGTTGCATAATTTCATTTTGTCTTTGTCTTTGTCAAGGAATCATACTCAATGTCTGTCTTAAAAAATAAAAAATAGATACAAACAAAGAATAAAATTTAAAAAATTTCATGAAAAGTGGATAAAAAAAATAACCGTACGTGATTACATAAGTATTTTCTGAATACGGAGGTTTTTCGGACATTTAAGGGGGGAAACTGTACATATATTGCTTAATCGCACGTATTACGGAATATTTGGCAATTTAAAGCATGTAAATGGAAAAAACTGAATTCTGAAAAGTTGAAAAATGATTATAAATAAAAGATAAATTTATAGAAATATTCTTTTAAAAAAAGCTAGTAACCACTGAAAAAGGTTAATCGCGTACATGTTCTTCGATAAACATGAAACACGTTTTTACATATTTGGCGTATAAAATTACCAGAAAATGCTTGTGGTGTGCAATGCAATGTATTGATATTTTTTATTCATGCCTCGTGAATTAGCATGAGAAATCGTACTATTGTTCTATTGAAAGATAAAACAGAAAGCATTTTTTCTTATCAGGAAAAACTTGTCATCCTGTCAGAACCCCGGTGAAGCAGAAGCCTTCTCTTTATCCGATTGTTGAAAGCCCTTCTCCTGAAGAGTTGGACGATTCGAATCTCTCCAGTTTCGATGAAAATTATCCCTGTTCGTTTGCCACGCCTTCCTACTGACAAATGGGTTTCAGGTGCTCCAACTGCTTCCGTCTAATATCCTCTGTCGATCTACCAGATGTCTTTTCAATAAAATATATAATTTTGAAGTTATGGCGTTTTTGGGGCTTTCCCATCACTTTCTCTACGTCACTTTTTTATGTTCTATGAAATTTTGCACTTTTAGATGACAGACTTTGTAAATTTCATCCGACTGCGAGCAAAAAAAGCAAAAAAACGATTCGACACATCGTATGAGGTGGATACGACGGACAGGATTAAATACGTCTATTCAATAATTATATTATGCACAGGAGCTGTCCTCTATTTTGCCAAGCAGTATGTTGGTCAACCGGTGCAATGCTGGGCACCGAAGCAATTTTCTGTGAGTTTAAGAAGAAAAGTTTGAAAAAATATATCATATGTAGTTGCTCTTTGCTTTTTTTTCTGCTTTTTATAATAATTATTTCCAGTGTTTGTGTCGCTTATGTTTGACATATACAAGGTGCGCATTTGATGTTAGATGCTGTTTAAAGAACTACATTGTTAAACAACAACCACAATATATTGTTTTTACTATTTTCTTTAATTTTCCAATTATAGTCAAGTTGGGAGCAATACGCAGAAACCTACTGTCTCATCGAAAACACTTACTTTGTCCCAATGAATGGCACAAATCTTCCCAAACATGAACAACGGTACCAAACAGCCCTCATTTGGTATCAATGGGTGCCAGTAATTCTAGCTCTTGAGGCTCTACTTCTCTATTTGCCAAGATTTTTATGGAAGGTCCTGCAGAAATTTTTAGGTGAGTTAACCGAGAGAAAACACGCCTTTCAGGAGTTTCCATGGCTATCGTCACTGTCCACGCCCGTAACCATGCCAAGAAGACAATGACCAAAAAATTCGAGAGCACCATAGACGCGAAAAGGATTAAATCCGGCTGGAAATGGGGCTACAAGATGACGGCGGCTCTTCTGGTGTCCAAATTCGTCTCAATCATAGTCATTTTCTTTCAAATTTTCAGCTTGGACTGGTAAGCTTTGAAACATAAGCTAGAGAAAATAAAGGATTTTTAAGGATAATCTTTGGAAATGTTCTCTATCCGTATGGACTTTCGGTTATCGTGGATTTAGTGACGGGAAAACAATGGCATGAGAGTGGAGCCTTTCCGAGAGTAAGTGAATGTTTTTTTTAGTGGCAACTAATTTTTTTTACAATTTTTTTATATTGCAAGAGTATAAATGTAATATGTTTACAATGCCCTACCACGCTGTTTAGAGTTACCGCCTGACGTTCACCAAATGCCCACGTTACCGCTAACATCGTGCATCACTCTTTTGTCAATAAAAAATCACTTAAGGTAACTTTCTGCGATTTTGAAGTCAGAGAACTAGGCCAAGTCCACAAATGGTCTCTTCAATGTGTGCTTATGGTAAAGGAATTTCCATTTTTCTAATAAAAATTTTTTTAGATCAACATGTATAATGAAAAAATCTTCATTTTCATCTGGTGGTGGCTAGTTATTCTCCTTACCATCAGCTTCGCCAATTTAATCAAATGGCTATTAAGAATAACTCCTGGACGACAAGATTCTTTTGTCGAGCGTGTAATAGTGAGACTTCTTTAGTAAGGGAATAAATATTCCAGAGATGCTGCGATCCAGCCGACTGGGTTAAGATCAACGAATTTCGAAGAAAAGTTTTGTACACCGATGGAGTTACTTTACTACATTTGATAGAAGAAAACGCGACAATTTATGAAGCAGCCGACTTCATCATGCCATTGTTTGAAGATTTTACAAAAGAGAATGAAAAGAAGGAAAGATAAATTAAATTTTTTAAAGCGATTAAAAAATGAAAATAACAAAAATAAAGGTTTCAGCAATGTTAAAATACGATAGCTTCCTTGAGATTCATCGAATGGTATTTTTATATCAGTTCTACAGAGTACTAATCAAGGAGAATGCAAAAAACGATTTAGTCTGAAAAAAAATGTAAAAATTAACCAACATTATGACAAAATATATGAACTATCCTGATTAATTTATTTTCCTTTAGTCACATAATTATAAAGTTTTCAGGCAGTATTAGCGTTGAATTTTTCCCGTTTTCCATAATGTTACTATTATAGTCACTGAGAACAGATAGTTCATTCAGTTCAACAGATGACTATAATTGATCTAAATAGAATTGGCATAGAATGGAGTTTCGAACAGATTTTTTATGGAAGATTATGCATTCCAAATCTAATTATCCTCGATAAATTTTTATGGAAGATTATGCATTTCAAATCTAATTATCCTCGACTCAAACTATGTCTCTAAATGCCATATATCTCACCATCTTTCGACTTGATTTTAACCTTCTTCCCGATGATTCACCATCGTTAGACGCTTTCACAATCCTCCAACGTGGAGGAGACCACGTGGAGCTAGGAAAGGGTTTA
Source organism: Oscheius sp. DF5120 (assembly GCA_932521415.1). Classification (NCBI taxonomy): domain Eukaryota; kingdom Metazoa; phylum Nematoda; class Chromadorea; order Rhabditida; family Rhabditidae; genus Oscheius; species Oscheius sp. DF5120. The sequence goes on from OW051461.1 coordinate 7,397,975, forward strand.
TAAGGAGCTCTCATTCTTTTCTTACTATCATCTACTACCCTTCTACTATTCCTTCTTTTCTTTATAATTATGTCCATCACAATTGCCGTCGACATTATAACCCTCAATGTGGGTGGGAAAAAGTTTCAGACAACTCGTCATACATTAGCTGCCAAATCGGATAGCTTTCTGGCCAAGGTATTTCACCTTTTTTTACCAATAAGAAATTATAGCTGGAGAAACATAATTTAGATGGAGAGATCTTCATTGACAGAGATCCTGCGGTGTTCCATTTGATTTTGAATTATTTACGCGATGATCGAGTCGTCTTCCCTGCCGATGGCATGACCGCTGCGCTGCTTTTCCAAGAAGCCAAAGTAGAAGTTTTTTGAAGTATTAGCGTAGTTAATTTTTAGTATTACAAGTTGGACAAGTTGGTGGAAATGATTGCCAAAACTTCATTGAATCTGGGAGGATATATGGATCTAAAAGAAATTTAATAAAGTAATAAATAAAGTTTTTCTCACATTCCCCTTCTGGGATCCCGGAAAATAGATTCTCGTTTTCGTGAATCGAAATGGCGGGTTAAAGTGAAATCGCGCCGAGAAAGCCTAGCCGGCTTTGCGGTAAATGGGATTAGCAGGCGAACTTTCTTGAAGGCATGCTAATGAAAAGTTATTATCTAATGCTACGTATCAATCCAATACAGTGGGATTAGAAGCGTCCATAGTTATCCTAGAAGCTCATTCCCGGCAGATCCACTCTTCTCAGCCGAGAAATCCAATTCGATCATTTCTCCAGGGTCACTGCCAGTGATAATAGCCCGATCGAGAACCCGTCTTTTTTCGATTTCGATAAGCGAGATCCGGCCGCCGAGTCTGGACATTGTCTCTATGCTTGCGCTGTTAGCGGTGCTTCTGGTACTCGCAAAAGCGGAAGATTTTCCGGATGAACATACTGACATCGTTTTTCTTAATAAAGGTAGTTTTTCTTTTCCTCTTGCTCATTTTTCCAGTCAAATGGGACTCCCATTTACGGTCTTTTGATGTTCCGATGCATTCTCTTGTTAATGAGACGAACGTCGTTCCCTTAACCGCTAGGACATCAAGAAGGAAACGCTGTAGCTGTGGCTGCAGCGGATGTGATCTCTTCCCAAATAGGGCTTGTTGCAGTAGCTGTAAGTACTTTTCCTTCGAAATCCCAACCCAGGTAGCTTGCTGTTCGTCTGCTCCACTTCCTCTGGCATGTTGTCCACCTCCTCCACCGCCAAAACCATGCTGTCAGCCTGCTTATGGTCCATGTTGTCCAGCTACACCTAATTGTTGTCCGAACCCTTGTTGCAGGTGGGTTATTGACAGCAATTTAAAAATTTTCACAATGTGAAGACGATTTAAATTAGTTATTGACTTTTGAAAACTTTCGGCACGAAACTAGAATTATCAGTTTGCAAAATGCCTTTCTTTCTTAACCTAGTGTTTAGAAAACATTAAACAAATTTTGAAATGTTCTCTGTTAAATATAGAGAAAGTAATTGAAGTATACAATTTGGGAAAAACATTTTTTTTATTTAAGAGGTCGCCGTCCGGAATACGAAGAGTACGAGGAAGAACCTAGCGCTCCTCCGGCTCCTCCGACCACACCGCGAACTTGTTGTCCAGCTGCTGTCCCTCCACCACCTCCTCCCCCTCCCCCACCGCCGGCTCCTCCTCCAGAACCTCCGGTTCAATGTTGCAGCGGGCCACAAAATCCTCGAACTCCTTGCAATGGATGTCAAAATGGGGGTTTGTTTTATAATTTTTGTTTGGAGAAAGAGGTTTATAGATTGCGGTTGTGGTCGTCCGTGTTGTTATTACAAGAATCCGGCGTGCTGCGATCAAGTTACGGGAGTTATCAAACCATGTTGTCCGCCAGAGCTTCCTTGTTGTCCGGAACTGCAATTGCCGAATTTGAATTGCCTAGCAACGGTTCCACCATGTCTCAGGTGAGTGAGAAATGATTCAAAACCATACATTTATTCTTCCAGAGCCTGCCCCACCTGCCCTTGCCGTAAACGACTGGCTCTTGGAAAACGCTCCAAGCGTGATGATGGCCTTCATTGTCAGTCTGGTAGGTCATTTTTCACAACGACAATCCCTTTTTTTTAGTCGTTTCTTCCCCCCAAAAAATCGCTACGTCCAAGGCTAAAGTCGCTGCTGCTCCTATTCTGATAAAAAAAGATCCTCTTGAAATAGTTGAAACAGTAGAAGAAGGTCCCGGAGTTGTACAATCTCCCCCTCGAGCTGGTCGACTCTATGAAGAGCATAGAGCTCTAAAACATATACGAGTCAAACGGGCTGGTTGTAGTATTTGCATTGGAGGGAAAAAGATTATAAGACATAAGAGATCACTGGACTGTCAACGATGTACCTATCTGCAACCACAAGCAACAAATGCCGATCCATTCGCTCCGCCTGCTTTGCCACAATCGCCTGTTGGAATTCCTCAGAAAAGAGTCAAAAGAAATTGCCTGCCACATCCCCAGTGCACACTGGGACGTAGAAAACGTAATGCATTCGGATCCCAATACTGTGAACCATGCCAAGGGGGACATTACGGAAGAAAGAAGAGAGAAGCTGAAAGAGATGTAAGTGAAGAAATTCTTTTTAGCAATGTGAAATTCTTTTTTAGCAATGTTTGAGACGAGAAAAACGAGAAGCACAATGTGATAATGAAGAATTCGATATTGATTCTCATGACAGAATGAAAAGACAGGCTTACAATCCCAAAGGAATTTTAGACATTGTCAAGGTTCTAACAAAGAGTGCCGTCAGTGAACGTAAGTTTTTTTTTCTATGTAATACTGTCATATAATTTCCCTCACAAAATTTAAAACTGAATCATTCCCTCTATTTTCCACGATCTTATAAACTCTTTACAGAAAGCGGTGGCGGTGGAACCTGTATGAAATTCCCTGCCTGTGTACTAGCATCCAAGAAACGTAGAAAGAGGAATGCTGAAATCTATCAAAAATATCACAAAGCCGTCGTAGAGCATCACAAAGCTCTAGAAGAACATCAGGCATTAGTTAACGCGCATGAAGAACATATCCGGACGAAGAGACAATTCTTCGCTCCTGATAATGCTGGATCTTGCGTTCCTTGTCCAGCTTGGGTAACTTTAGCTTTGGCGAGTAGAAAGAAACGAGAAGCAGAAAAACCGATGTCGTTGAAAGAGGCTATAGCTGATATAAGAAAGAAGAAAGGGTATGAACTCGGTTTCAATGTAAGTTTTTTGTCTGAAATTGAAAAGAAATAAAATTTCAAAATCTTAGCTATCCTTTAGGATAACTCACCTCGTCGAAAACAATCCTGCGATCAGACGGACGACTGTCTTAACGAAGTTGAGTACGCCATTTTCAAAAAGGTCTATCATCAGCGTACTAAACGAGACGTGAGTTAATGTCCTTTTTAAAATAAGAAAATTCAGGCCGTTTTCCGAAGAAAAAAATGTGAGCGTTGTGGTGCTGACTTCAACGGTCGTAGAGTCAAGAGATCCTTCGGCGGACCAGATATCAACGCCTCTGAACATAACTGCATGTCTTTCCCGCAATGTCGCTACAGAGTTAAACGAAGTTTCTTAGATGATTGCAACGTGTGCACGCCACATTTAGACGTCAGACGAAGACGAAAACGAAATCATGGAACGGTATAAATGAAACAAAGATCTAAAAGACATTTAGCAATGCTACCCTTGTTCTGGTACTGGAAAATAGACATTTACATGATGAAGGGAAGAAATTGACATATCAATTCGTGCAATCTAATAAAGCTCCTATAACTTTCATTTGTAATATAGGCAATACGCCGAAAAAGGCAAAAGGTCAAGTCAGAAAAGAAATATCACCCTTTGATAAGTCATCTGATCGTTATCAAAGTTTCGAACTTTCGCTATGTCCATTGACAACCCTCCAGCATATTCTACTGAAATTCATCATCCGCCACCTTATTTTATAGCTCCGCCAGGATATTACATTGAAGATTTCATAGAAAAAGTTGAAATTGTTAAAGAACCAGGTGCCATAACCTTTTGTCAAACAAACTTTTATTTCAGAGAAAGTCGAGAGAACCAAATGCAAATGGAAGACTATCGTGACCGTTTACACTGTGATTGGGTCAATTTTTGTGATTTTGCTGGCAACAGGAGTAATTCCATGACAATTTAATTAAAACTTTGTTGAAAAACTGCGTTTGTATTAATAAAAATAATTTAAACATTTTAGAAATACTACCCGATTGGTCAGACATGATTAATTTTTTAAAATAGTTCCAAAAAAACTAGAAAAACTAAAAGAAGATGGAAAATCTATTTCTTGAGCATCAACCTAAAGGATGTATGTTATGGGTCCCGTGACGCTGCATTTTGCGGGGCGTGAGCGAGTTCCTTGGTCACTCATTGTTTTTGAATTTTTTATTCTGTTATTCTGTTTCTTTTTTAAAAATCTATCAGAATACATATATTTTGGGAAGAAATGTGTAAAACTATAGATAATAAAACTAAAAACAGCTGAAGAAAGCATAGAAATGTAAACAGAACGATGACAAATGCTTATCTCAATGTTTCTTTGTTTCCTGATATTGATTTCTTTCTTCTCCATCGTTTATACACATTTATGTTGCTTTTCTGTTATTTATTTAGAAATATATCGAAATTATAGACAATTGAATAGAGATAGCACGGAACGAAATGAATTTCAAATGAAAAACTTGACTCGCAGGTTTTTCTTGTTTTCCTAGATTCTTTCAGCTGATTTGTGGGTATTTTCTAATACTTCAATAGAAATTGAACAACAACCACATGATATAAACGTTTGCAACTGGTCATTTTAAAATTTGAGCCTTCAGCAAGTCTAGTTTGAAACAGCTACACTCAATTTTTGTTCTTAGTTTGATGAGGAAGCCGCATTATTTTCATTTCCGCTTTCTCATAGCGTACATTCATACTGCTCCACTAAAATTCTCATTCCAATGCTGCGATTTTCAACAACTATATTTGCAACCTTTCGACGCGTAATTCTTTTTTTTTAGCACGAACGTGTGTACATATATTTCGCACTTGCCAAACTGGTCTATAAGTTATTTGACAGTGTCTAGTTCATGTAAGTATTGATTTTAGATTGATAGCAAGTTTCTAAGTAAATCAATTTTGTGTAATTTCCTTTGCGATTGTACATTACAGGTCTATATGATGTGGAAGTTCTAAATTTTTGAATTTAGCATTCTTTCTATTTTTATATTTCTTTTGACATTTTATTTGATATCATAATCTGTGATGATGATTCATGTGCTGTGTATGCAAATATATGTTTTTCAGTGTACCAATCAAGTTATGGTACCCGATTCATCCTTCGCTGTAAATGGCAATATCTCCTATTTAAAGCTATTCACTGTTTGAAAGGTAATCATAACTTGAGATTTTGGAAATATGTAGACCATCCACTAATCATAAAATTCGATGCTTTTTCGAGGATCTGATGGGTGGTTTACTTGCTTCGTTTCTGTTTCTCACACGTTTTCCTATTCTAATCGATGGCGTTGTCGTCGTCGAGTGTGATAATCCTCTTCATATACATCAGGCCCCTCCTCCTGCTTCCCCCGCGCTGGCGCTCTGCCGCTCTTTTCCTTGCCCTCCACTCGCGCCTCATGTTTGCCCACATTTCCTCCCGAGATCCGCACGCAGCTCTCTGATCTTATTCTATCTTATTATCACGTCTTTCTTTTTCTCACTCTTTACTTTTTTCCTTCATTTCTGTTTTTTTTAGAAACGCTGGTATTTGCAGTACACAGGGTCAAGTTACTTACGTGTAGATTCTCATTTGGTGATATTACGTAAGTTTCTTTTTTTTTCACTTGAGGGAGCTTTTGAATGTCGTTGTGCTGAATATAAATATTCTCCTAAAACGTCAAATTAGAAATTCACACTTGATTTATATGTCAACTTGATGAAGCAAGAATTTTGAATAACGAAATCTTTTTGTTTTTCAAAAGGTATTTTTCAGGGTATGGTAATGGAAATAGACGAGCCAGCTGGAACATCCATGGATACAAGCGAACCTATCGAGCCAGGAATTGAATGGAAATTCAGTCAAGTTAAAGGAAATATTGATGGTGATGATGCCCATACCGAAGGTTGGTTTATTTACAATGTATCTATTTTCTATTTTTTAGCTGATATAATCTCTTGTGTTGAATTCTCACACGACGGTGAGTATCTTGCAACTGGCGACAAAGGTGGACGTGTAGTCATCTTTCAACGTGACCAGAGTGTAAGTTTTAACGCTTTTCCCATGAGAACTAATATCATTCGCTTTGCGGTGTCAAGCATGACGAGATGAAGCCAATGGGTGAGAGTGTAATTAGCCACCATATAGGATTTCATCGCTACTGAGAAAGCAAGATTTTTAAATGACCTTCTAGCTGTTTATTGCTCTCTCACTTTTTACGTGCCATGTCAGAGATTCTATTAATATAGAGGATGCCCTCTGCCGGATTAGTGAGCTATCTTCTTCCTATTGATCTTGCTTAATTGTTGCAAGCCGCATCAATTGATTGTGTTAGATTATATACCTCGAGAAGTGAGCAACGCCCTGCGATCTTTCGACTTAATTGCCATTCAGTAGTTCAAAGGGGGGGTTCTCGCAAACAACATCACCGTTTTTCTCAAGCTAAAGGAAAAGACGACCTGTTCAGTGAAAGAGTAGACAGACAATTTTTTGACGGGTTTGAACATAGTGTTTATATGAACTACTTTTTTAAATTTGAGTATTCATGAATAATGTATTTATTTTCAGGGAAAATATGTCAATGGAGCTAGATCGCGAGAATATAATGTATATTCGACATTCCAATCGCATGAACCAGAATTTGACTATCTCAAATCATTAGAAATTGAAGAAAAGATTAATCAAATTAAATGGTTAAAGAAGAAAAATGCTGCTAATTTTATTCTTTCTACTAATGGTAAGATTATACTTTATTTCATCACCCTTTTATCCTAGATAAAACAATAAAGTTATGGAAGATTAGTGAGCGTGAGAAAAAAGTCGCCGAAGATGCGTGGAATATCCCGCGACAAGATCGTGGACGTTTTTCCGGTCTATTACAAATACCTTCTATTGTCCCAATGGAATTAATAGTCGAAGCTAGTCCAAGACGAGTTTATGGAAATGCTCATACCTATCATGTGAATAGTATCAGTGTTAATTCTGATCAAGTTTGTTTCCTATGGGTAGACTAATTTCATTTGTAGGAAACTTTTCTATCAGCTGATGATCTTCGTATAAATTTATGGCATTTGGAAATAACTAATGAGTCTTTCAGTGAGTTTTAACATTTTCCTGTTTAAAGTAATCGATGCGAGAATAATCAATTTATTTTTTTAAAACTAATATATTTCAGATATTGTCGATATAAAGCCAACTAATATGGAAGAGCTCACTGAAGTAATTACCGCAGCAGAATTTCATCCTCATCAATGTAATTGGTTTGTATACTCGTCGAGCAAAGGCTCAATTCGTCTATGTGATATGAGGGATCGTGCTCTTTGCGATGCTCATGCTAAAAGTAATTTTTTAAATTACAATACTTTTTCTTTGCAGTATATGAAGAGGCAGAAGATCCTAATTCCCGTTCATTTTTCTCTGAAATTATAGCTAGTGTGTCTGATATAAAATTTTCACATAATGGACGTTATCTACTTACTAGAGACTATCTAACTGTAAAGGTATGCTTTGTGCCCATTTTATTGTACATTTTTTTTTTTACAGGTTTGGGATTTAAATATGGAAAGCAGGCCTATTGAAACGTATCCGGTGCATGATCATCTACGTACAAAGTTATGTGCTCTTTATGAAAATGATTCTATCTTCGATAAATTTGAGTGTGGTTGGAGCGGTGATGATAAGTACGTTCTTGTAAACGTTGATTTTATTGTCCGTTTTTAGACATATTTTAACGGGTTCATATCACAATCTCTTTCGAACATATGCACGAGGTAATCCAGAGGCAAAAACATGGGAGGCACGACCGCAAGAACCCCATACGCCTCTTAGAACACGTAGAATTGCTACTGGCGGAAAAGCTCGTAAACGAGATGTAAGTATTTCTTTTGTTCTTTTATACTATTTTTATTATATTATTTAAAAGTAATTTTTAAGTGCATTTAAAACTTAGACTTATCCTTATTGTTGATGTTTTGAAACATCTCTGGAAACGTTTATTATTATTGTATTTAAAAAGATGTTGCACAAGTTTCATTTCAGAAATAAAGGTCGAGACATCTATTAAATGAACGAGCGCTATATGAGACATAATTGAGCTAATACTTAGATCAATGGGTTATAGTTTGAGATTACATCTTGATTTATAAAAAATCAAAGTTTTAATTTGCTATATTATATTTTTTAGTTTCAGGTAACTGGTCGTGGTCAGGAAGACGAAAGTGAGCTTGCTCCAGATGCTATGGATTTCAATAAGAAAATACTTCATACAGCCTGGCATCCACGCGAGAATATTATCGCTTTGGCAGCTACAAATAATCTCTACATATTTAGCGACAACTAAAAGAATGATGGTTTATAACTGTTCCGGTCGTATGTTTTGAATATACTTTATTGCTTGCTCTATTATTTTCTATTTTAGAACATTCACACACAGGTTTTCACACCCCCCGGTACTTATGCAACACATATACACACGGTCCTTTCACGTTCTTTCTTTGTTTCCCTGCACACAGTACATTAGTACAATGTAGGATAACTTTTAAACTTTTCGTAGTCGCCAAAACCGGGATTTCATATCGTTCGGTTGTGTATAGCAGTCTCCCCGTGTTCAGAATCAAATCGGCCGGGTGCCGATTTTCCGGTTGCACTGTAGCGCAATTTACAAGTATTTTTTTCTCTTCTCTCTGTATAGGTCACTATCTCATCTGTATTATGTTTATATAATTTATTATTATGTCTCTTCGAGAATAAAGAGGAAGAAAAATGTAGATAAACTACCAAGTAATAATTTTGAAAACATAAAGAAGAATCATAAACAAAAGAAGATTGGTGAAAACGAGAAAAGGTGTGCCGTAGCTGCGTGAAAATTGATGGAAGTATACCCGGCAATCATATGTAAGATTTTGAACTGAAAGAAAAGTATAGAGGTTTGCTTTTTTGTTGTGTCCTTGGTCGAGAAATCGGAGACAAATTGAAGTTTAAACGAATTACTACCCATGAATGAGTCATTATGTTTGATAGGAAGAAGATCGAAAACTGACCATATTTGCGGGCTCTTTGAAAACGGTTGCCTTCAGCATTTGCCCTCCATTCATTTGCCACTCCGCGGTTTATTGTTGTGGTCCATAGGGCATCTGGTGTACTGTTGCCTTCTATCTTTCCATCAATTTTCTTCCTACCATCTTCCATATATTCTACTTGTGGTTTTCTCTTCTGAACATGAAAAAGCTAAATTCAAATTGGAACTCACTTCATTTCCGAAAACGGTATCCTTTTTGTCCCCGCGTTCTTTGTGAAATTCGTCGAGGGACGAAGCCTCGATTGGCGAATTGAACACATTTATCATAGTTTCTTTTATTTTTAAAAGACTTAAAAAGGAAAAAGATAGAAGAGTGAGCTGAAAATCGGTAGATTATTATGATTTTTTGTAGAAGATGTGAAAATGCTTTTGATGATCGATGTCTGTTTGTTAGGACGACTAGATAGGGATTGAAAATGAAAAACAAGGATGATATTGATTTAGAAAATGGAAAATAGCGAGGTATGGTTTTTCTTTAACTGGCAGTCGGAACTGTTGAAGACACGAAAAACAAATAAGTGGTAAATCTAAGCAACATTTGAATCCAGATTATTGTTTAACCTTCTTCTTTAAAATCTCTTTCAAAATTCATCTATTTCTGTTAATTTCTCGCCTGTTTTATTGCTAAAGATCTCTCAAAAGCTTAGGAGTCAATTATAAACAGCAATGGTGTCTGAATTTTTATAACGACACCACAAAAATGATCGAATTAGTGCCGGCTCAAGGCCGAACTGAGGCAGTTCAAGCGACGTGTCTGTTTCGTAATTCTTATCAAATCATCCTTTTCTAATTGTAATATTTAGACATCTGCTTGGAGAAGAAGACGAGATTTTGTGAAGAAACCAGCACGGTGTGTATCTGTGTTGAATGAAAGAGCGAGAAATGGCATCAAATTAGTGATTGTGTGGCTGATAGAAACCGGTCGATCGACTCATGAAGAAAGGCGAAAAGAGAGAGAAGAACGTTCGGGTCGGTCTGTGGCAACAGAACGCGGAAATTGACGACAACTGGGTGTGGTGTGCCGACCCGGAGCGCGTGATTCAGATATGAGCTACAGTGATTCTCTCAAGATAGAAAGGATGTTAATTGACTTTATTTTCTTAAATCAGTTGATGAAACTTTAGTTTATTTCCTAATTCTATTCCATTTTCTTTGTTTCTAAAATTTAAAATAAACAAAGGAACTTCCTGTAATAACCTGCATAACAAAGTCCATTGTCTGCTATAGAGCCTGGGGATATGCGTCCTCGCTTTTCTCTACGACGCTTCTCCGCCTCATGCGATCCTCATTCTACCCTCAGTCGTATTTACCGCCATGTCGAAGATTTCTCATAAGGGTAAGTTATCGAAAAATCACCCGATCTTAATTGATTTTAAGAAAATCCCCTGATCTACTCGGAGAAATCCTTCCAAACGTCGATGGCTCAAGGCAATATCAAGAAGATGCGTCCTATCTGCTGGATTGGTATCCTCTTCATTCTTCTTCTTCTCGCTGGCTACTGCCCATATCTTCGTCATCTCGTCGGATGTCCTTATTGAGTCATTGACTCAATTGATTCCATTCTTCTGGTTAATTTGATCTTCCTTTAAATAAATTTCAAAATGTCCATTCTAAAAAAATTGGTAAAAACAGAAAAAGAATGCATCATTATAGAAGCCAGGACAGCTATTATGGTCATAATTAATTAAATTCCTGGAATTGTAGCTTTCATTTAACTGCTACATTTTGTTATAGTTTATTTCGTTAAATTTTTAACAGCAGTAGTCAAGATGAAAGCACTGAAAGAGTTGCCCAATCAATAGCGGGTACTGTATCCGGGAAATGTAGCATGAATAATTCATTATGTAAAACTCATTACAATAAATATTTGTCAGATGTTCTTATTTTTTTTATAAGGATAAAGATCAAGAATAAATATTATGATTATTTTCTTACTACGATTAGATGTAGGTAAGATTACAACACGAAAATATAAATTAAAAAATTATAGATCGTATTCTACATTCGTAAATCCAGCTGTAAGACAAGTGGCTAGTCACGTTTATTTAGAGTAGAGTGATTTTTCAACGGTTTATAACCATTCTTTACCTGAAAATTATACAATGATATGAGTAAGTAAGTGATAAAAACGACCAATGACATCAAATTATTGATACTTAATACTTCCAAAGCATTAAAAAAATTTTATTTTTACAGTTGTACAGCTTTCGTTCCTCGTTTTTTCGATTCATATTTATTGTCACTTTTCCCAGATCTGATATCAATACTTTTTTCTTGCAACTCCCTTCGTCTCTTCTCTCTCTATCAAAAATTCTCTCTATCTTATCTCTAACTTTCCTCGTCACAACAAAATTAGTAGCCTCAATGGTCACATTATTTTTGTCTGGGTCATGCGAGATATCGTCAGAAGGCGTTTAGTAGAAACCTAGTTTGCTTCACTCTTTTCGTCCTATTTCTCGAAAAATTAGAATTTAGGGTCAAAATGAGGCATAAAGATGAGCGAACGCCGTTACTACCAAGAAAAATCAGTAAAAATAGGTTAGTTTCAATTTGTTTTCATTTTTTTATTTGAAAACTGATCAAACATGAATTGACCTTTTACAAATAAAATCGCTGCGTTTTGTATCGAGAAAATCCGGTTTTTCCAGCCGTTAGATTATCAACCAGCATCGAGCCTATTATTTTACCAAAAAATTGTATTAATGGAAAAAGCTGGGCCATTTGAGCCCCTTTTACGCGCAAAGTAGGTTTTTGTTCAGTTAAAAATTTAATTGAAATATTTTTTTCAGCGATACAAGCAGTGTTGGATTCATCAGTCAGAAAGCGCCAACGCCGACAAATTATGGCCTGGTTAGTTGATATTATTTTTAGATGGTCAAAAAGGGATTTTCGAGTAAAAAAATATAAAAATTTTAGTTTTATCAGGTTTTTTTAGTCGTAGGGTATATCTAGGGGCTTATGTTTCTAAAACGGAAAAAGAGTAAAAGAAAATTTAAAAATAAAGTACGTGATATAACATACAGTGTGATATATTACCCTAATTTCTGAAACACTTTAAAAAATTTTGTCTTTAGAATATTCCTGTTTTACCTTCAATATAATTGACTAAGCCAATCTGTGCTAATAAGTACTTCAAAAATTAGTCAGGGTAATACAAGTGTGCGTTGTATTTGTCGTATGTGCTATTCGCCCAAATTTGGTAATTTTCAAGCAGCCAATTTTGTTTTCAAAATTTTGAACAAAGAACATTGATTTTTGTTGCAACTTAGGAGCACATGTTCAAACTTCGTCTTTTATCGATTGATCATTGATAAAAGACGGAAGTTTTGTGATTATTCAGAAAAAAAAAGTGACGATATAATGGAAAAAACAGGTACTTCAAAATTTTCAGCTCTCTTTCGCCTCATGGTTTGATCTTTTTCTTTTTTTTATCGGCTCCGTGGCAGCTTTCATTCATGGAGCTGGCTTTCCCATCCTGGCCATTTTCCTCGGAGGCATGACGACCGTCTTCCTTCGGGCGCAGAATTCTCCCTTCGTTGTAGGAGACGCTGGCAGTGATAGTACTGGATTGCCACCAATAACGAAGTGGGACTTTTTCTAGGGGATGAAAAGCCCTTTTCAGAGAAGAATTCGACGCGGAAGTCACAAAATTCTGCATCTACTACCTGCTTCTCGGAGTGGCGATGTATGTCACGTCGCATATTCAGGTGATTTTACCCTGTAATGTGGAGAAGTTTGCTTTAGATCGCGGCTTTTGAGTCTTTTTCCGAACGTCTGACACATAGATTAAGACAATGCTATCTAAAGGCAATCCTTCGACAGCAGATTGAATGGTTCGACAATCAACAAACGGGAAATTTGACGGCAAGACTAACTGAGTAAGTCGATTTAGTGCTTTTTGAAAAGTCAAGACCTGAAAAAATCGTATTTCAAATAACCATTTTCAGCGATTTGGAACGTGTCCGCGAAGGTTTGGGCGACAAAGCTTCCCTTTTCATCCAGATGATTGCGGCCTTCATCGCTGGTTTCGGTGTCGGGTTTTTTTATTCCTGGTCGATGACCCTCGTCATGATGATTATGACCCCTTTCATAGTTTGTTCCGGTGCCTGGATGAGTAGAACAGTCGCCACGAGAACTCAGGTGGAGCAGGAGACTTATGCCGTGGCGGGACACATAGCGGAAGAATCCTTCAGTTCTATTCGAACGGTTTTATCTTTAAATGGACAACGAAGAGAGCTGGATAGGTGGAAATATTTTAGGTATTGGTGTATTCTTTATTTAGATTTGAAGCCGCCTTGGAGAAAGGAAGGCAAACTGGATTGGTAAAATATTTTTATATGGGACTCGGCGTTGGTTTTGGAAATATTTGCATGTATACGACGTATGCAGTGTCATTTTGGTAAGTTTTAGAAATCTTTTGAAAAAACTAGATGCCTCTCAGTTGGGAAATTATTTGCTCCAGGATCGATGTGATTATTAAACTTATATTTAACCATTCTATTCCTCACCCACCGGCTTTTGTTTTATTTTTGGGTAAACTAGTTAACCTAATATCTTAAGCAGGTTTCTCATTGACCAAAGAAACACTAAAAAAAATATTGTGAGGGTTGATTACATTCCCTACAATGTTGTTTTTAAATTGTTTTCGAGCATAAGCTTCTGGCTTTGAGAAAATTGTACCTCTCCACACTGGACAGATAGAAAAATGTATACAAAAAATGAATACAAAAACAACTAAACAACAGTTTATGACAACTGTATCAAAGCAATGTGAAAATTTACGTCCCGCCGCTCATTAGACAGCAATAATAATTATTAACCAAATTGTCATTTTACACCACCTACCAGACCCTCTATTGACCTAATACTGATTTTCTAGACTGTGATTCTGAGAATTTATTGATGAAGGTTTTTAGTCTATTAAAAAAATTTATTCCAACACGGCAAAGCATGGAAAAAAACAAATAATAAAAGATTGCTGAAAATCCATAAAAATGAAGTAAAAAGATCCATTACAGGATTACTGTATAATTATTTTTGATGAAATGTGTTATTATTATTTTTTAATAAACTAATATTTTCTCTAATTTTCGACCAATTAATTATTTTTCAGGTATGGCGGCTATTTAATCATGAGCAATCCCCTCATGGATCGTGGTCTTGTCTTTACCGTCTTCTTCGCCGTCATGGCTGGTTCCAATTCGCTTGGAGGAGCTCTCCCCCATTTAAATACTATTTCAATAGCCAATGGAGCGGCTAGGAAGGTTCTCCAAGTCCTTAATACAGTGAGTTAATCACAGTGTTGTTGATCTAGTTCTTTTTTTTTCAGCAGCCTAAAATCGATCCCTATTCCCTCGACGGTGTCATTTTCCAGGATCTCAAAGGTGATATTAAGTTAAACAAGGTTCAATTTCACTATCCTTCTCGAAAGTATTTCTTGTTTTTATGAATTTAAACCACTTTTAGAGCCATTCCTATCCTCAAAAACATCACCATGGAAGTTAAGGCAGGGCAGAAAGTTGCCTTGGTTGGATCATCAGGTACTGATTGTAATAAGTTAGTATTAAATTTAAATTCAGGATGTGGAAAGTCGACAATTGTCAATTTATTGTTAAGATTTTATGATCCAGTGAGGGGAAAAGTGGGCTTTTATATTCTATACATATGATTTTGTAGGTTATGATCGATGGAATCGATATTCGGGATATTAATGTACATAATTTGAGAGAGCAGATAGGTATTGTCAGCCAGGTAATTTCCATTTCTTGAGAACATAACGGTTTACATTCGTTTTGATGGCTCAATAGGTAATAGTAATCCGGACAACCTGATTTAACCCTATATCAATTTAACATCTCGTTTGCATATTCCTCGATCTTTTTAGGAGCCAATTCTTTTTGACGGCACTCTATATGAAAATATCAAAATGGGAAATGAAAATGCTAGTCATGACGATGTACTGGAAGCGTGTCGAAAGGCAAATGCTGATGGTTTCATAAAAAAACTCCCTGATGGTTATCATAGCCGTGTAGGAGAGAGAGGAGTTCAGCTGTCTGGAGGTCAGAAGCAAAGAATCGGTAAGTTTTAAGGATAGTTAAATAAATATCTATAGCTATTGCTCGAGCTCTGGTGAAGAATCCAAAACTACTGCTGCTCGACGAGGCGACTAGTGCCCTTGATACCGAGGCAGAGACAGCTGTTCAAGAAGCTCTGGAGCAGGTTATGGACCTTTTAATATCACTAAAAGTTCTCCTTTCAGGCCATGGCAGGTAGAACTACCATCATCGTGGCTCACCGGCTCTCTACTATACGAAACTGTGATCAAATCTTCGTCTTCAAAGTGAGGCTTTTCTCCTATTTTCATCTCAAAAATTCCTTTAGGATGGTGAAATAATGGAAAAAGGAACTCATACGGATCTAATAGACAAGAAAGGAATGTTCTATGACATGACACAAGCACAATTACTAAGGACCATGCAGGAGAAAGTCGAAGGAGAGGAGGATAATGACATAGATGCGATGTCTCTGCAGAGTCATTCGAAGACAGACCGATCGAGGAAGATTTCATCGAGATCAATGACTTCTCTGGCGACGTCAGTATATAGTATGCAGTTGGAAGTTGAGGTATATAGAAGCTGGATCGCGCTGTTTGGAACCAATGTGAAATACTCTATACTGGCACACTTTTTTTTGCGATTTTTTATCTCTACGAAAGCGAATGCAACTGCACCTTGATCCTTGATTAGGAGTTTTTTTGAGAGTTGAAAAACTGGAAAAGGTATCATCAGGAGACGAAGAATTGAAATTTTTGGTCAAATTGTTTTATGATATTGACAATACATTACTAGACAATTTATTATCGTAGAATCCAAATTTAGCTTTTTTTTTCAAATTACTCTAGGAACACATATTATTAAAATGCTTTCCTTCGCCGAAACTACACTTCATTTGTGATATGTCATTTTTTGAACCTCAAGACTTTGGAAAACAAATAAGAATTATTTAACTTTTTTTTTCTAGGAACACAAACTCAAACCTACGCCCATGTCCAAGATCTTCCTTTGGAATCGTGATAAATGGGGCTGGGCAGCTTTTGGTCTCTTCGGAACTTGTGTCTTCGGTCTCGTCACACCTATTTTCGCCCTCGCCTACGCTGAAATAGTTAATGTATACAGTCAACCGGCGGAGAATATGAGCAGCGGGGTCATCTTCTGGTCCATTATGTTTTTAGTTCTTGGTTTTTTCCATGCGGGTGGATTTTTTATCTCGGTTGGATAGACTTTATGAATAAGTAAAATTTAGGCTATCGCTCTCGGTAGATGTGGTGAAGCATTGACGAAAAAACTTCGTCTAGAGGCTTTTAGAAATCTGCTTCGACAGGATATTAGTTTCTATGATGACCTTCGTCATGGAACTGGAAAACTCTGCACCCGACTAGCAACGGATGCTCCGAATGTTCGCTACGTTTTCACTCGGCTACCATCCGTCCTCTCGAGTCTTGTGACAATTGTTGGAGCCCTAGGCATCGGTTTCTATTTCGGCTGGAGACTCGCCCTCGTTCTGATGATTCTCGTCCCCCTCGTTATCGGATCCGGCTATTTTGAAATGAAAATGCAGTTCGGAAAGAAGATTAGAGATACCGAGCTGCTGGAAGAAGCTGGAAAAGTTGCTTCTCAAGCCGTCGAACACATTCGGACGGTGCAAGCGTTAAATCGGCAGGAACAATTTCATTTTATGTATTGTGAATATTTGAGAGAACCATTCAGGTAAGTACCATGGCGTCCTGGGTCACACGATTTTTATCAAATCTTGCCCTAAAACGGAGCCGTTTTTTTTTCATTTTCAGACAAAATCTCTAATTTTTGCAGGGAGAATCTTTGTCAAGCGCAAATCTACGGAGCCGTTTTTGCATTTAGTCAGTCACTGATCTTCTTCATGTATGCGATCGCCTTTTGGCTTGGCTCCATCTTTGTCAACAATCATCAGATGCTCCCTATCGATGTTTATAGGCAACTTTCAGAATTTTCCAACTAAAAATCATCTTTAGAGTATTTTTTGCGATATCTTTCTGTGGTCAAATGATCGGAAATTTCTCATCTTTCATTCCCGACATTGTAAAGGCCCGTTTAGCTGCGTCGTTGCTGTTCTATCTCATTGAACATCCCACGGAAATCGACTCTTTATCGCCATTTGGACTCAGAAGAGTCAGAGAAACCTTCTAGAGAAATATTTTTAGTGTTTTAGAAATTGGCTGGAGAAATCAGCCTTCGCAATGTATACTTCAACTATCCCACAAGAAAACAGACAAAAGTTCTACGAGGACTGAATTTAGAGGTAGCATATTTTTAGAGATCACGTGGAAACGTTTGTTAAACTCTCGTCAGGTTTCTCTTAAAAAGAGCTGTTAAATGGTCTATAGACATGATTGATATTGACAATATTGATGAGAAAAAATGGTTTTAGATCCAACCGGGCCAAACTGTTGCTCTAGTCGGCCATTCTGGCTGCGGAAAGAGCACCGTGATGGCTCTTCTGGAACGATTTTACAATCCTGGCAAAGGAATCATAGTAAATATTCACCTCGAGAGAGCCATTTGTTTAGATGATTGATCACGAAAACATAAAAAATATGAACATACAAAATCTTCGAGAGCAGGTTTGCATTGTCAGTCAAGAGCCGACTCTCTTCGATGCCACAATAGCTGAGGTTAAAAATGAAAAAAACTGTTGAAAGATTTAGAATATTCAATATGGACTGAACAGGCCAATAACTTATGAGCAGATGGTAAATGCAGCTGAAATGGCAAATATTCACAAGTTTATACTCTCACTACCAGCCGTAAGTTGAAATCAATTCCAATTCAATTCAAACTAACTAACCAATCTAATACCTCTTTAGGCTTCTCCAGTATCTAAAGTTATTATAATTTATTAACATTATTAACAATTGTCAAATTGTTTTGTTCGTTTTGTTTTTCTACTAAAAAAATTTATCAATTAATGCTCAAATCATGATTGACCCTAACCTTTCTTACCCGATTTTAGTCTTTTCTAAGCAATCAGATATTGAGGAACTATAGTGGCCCTAAAACGTATGTTTCATTGTCAAAAAAAGGATTCGAACGAACTATGCGAGCCAATTTTTTGCTCCAATTTTTATCATTCTCCATCTTATACCTACTAGGGTATTTTTTAACCTAATTTTCACCTTCCAAAGCAAAAAAAATATTGTGGAATTGAAATTCTAAAGTTGTTTAGAAAACGTATTTTTGCCTCCTAGAAAATAGGGTAATAATTTCTTTTTAGGGCTACGACACTCGCGTTGGTGAAAAAGGAACCCAGCTTTCTGGTGGACAAAAACAGCGCATAGCTATAGCCAGAGCACTGGTTCGAGATCCCCCTGTCCTGTTACTAGATGAGGCAACCAGCGCACTGGATACGGAAAGTGAAAAGATTGTACAAGAAGCGCTGGAGAAGGCTCGAGAAGGACGGACATGCCTCGTCATTGCTCATCGTCTTTCTACCATTCAAAACAGTGATTTGATAGCCGTATTTCATGAAGGAAAAGTAACTGATAAAGGTGAGGAAATCACTAAAAAAATAACAAAGAAAATTCAGGTACACATGACGAACTGCTACGTCGCAATGCAATTTATCAGAAACTATGCGAAACTCAGCGACTTGTTGAGAATCAATAGATACGTGTAATTTAGACTTGTTAAAAAGGTGCTTTGTTATTAAATATTTATCGATAAAAACTCCATCAAAATTTTCTTCCGATACTATCCATACCAGGCTGCATTTTTGTCCCATGACTTTCCTAGAGAAATCCAAAATCGTGGTCTAAAGTCTACGACACATATTTCATAGCAGAACAGCTGCTTCGAAATATTATCTCTGAACAGAGCGGAATGAAAAAATTTTCAAAACTCCGAGAAAGCTTATAATTATTATATTGGTTAAATTCATTTAAAAAATATAGGAGAGCCGATACCTTGACAAAATCTACCGTTTTTTGTGTTCCTGATGTTTTTTTGCATACTGATCGTAAGCAACAATTAGAGGAAAAATATCTCTATGTCCAAATTATCGCTAGGGCAGGCGTTCCTTCGAAGAATTCGCAACTGTCCAAGCAAAGCCTTGGCCAGCTGATATACTCGTGAGTTGATAATATAGTATCAGTTTTCTTTCCTTTATTTCTTTTTTCTTTTCTACATTCTCTTTTGTAAAAATAGAATATTTTAATCATTTTTTTAAACAAACAAGCAGCACAAAATTCTTATTTTTTCGGTAAACTTTTTGTTTACATTTGATTTTATTCTTCACTCTATATTTTAAAAGAAGCAGTAATTTTTTTTAGTGAAAAATAACTAACTAGATAACTGATTGATGAAATCACTGCAGTAAAGCCTCTAATGCACTTCACTATTGATTTTTCGTCACCAAACAGCTGGTTGCTACTTTTCGTTTTTATTTTTTATTCTATATTGATATGTGTATACTCTGTATAGAACCAACCAGGCTATAATCAATTATCGATTTTTGCTTATTTCGTAAGGTGTCAACACCACTATCACATCATTTCGCCTATTGTTTGTGTTCTTTTTTTAAATAATATTTTCAAAGATTCAGTATCGACAATGAGCAGTCTGGTAAAGAAATGCTGCTACTGCCGTAACAAACTGGAGGATTCCATTGAAACTGGGTAAAACTTTTAATTTTAATTTCATTTCATTTGATTTTTCAGACTTCCGCCTTCCGTCTACTGTGAACGATGTCGAAAAAATGAGACGAAGTATGGGAAGCCAAAGATTTGTCGGTATTGTCAGTTGCCGGCTGCATTTCTCGATGAGAAATGTGTGTATTGTGCACACGCTGAAAGAAAGCATGGTCAGCCGGCAAAATGTGCGAACTGCAAGTTGACCTCATATTTCGATCCTACAGGACGTGTGAGTTTTTTTATTTTTCACTGAAAGAAAATTCATATTTTCATTGTTCTTACAATTTTTTCTATCTTTTTAGGGAAAGCCAGGTCTTTGTCGAATGTGCATCAATGTCGCCCATTCACAGAATTTGGAGATCATGTCGGGAGTCAAAGTCCCGAAATATGACATCGCTCCTTCTCGTCACCGAGACAAAAGGAAGCGACGATCTTCTCATAATGTAAGATTTCCTATCACAATAGAAACAATTTATTAGGATTCCGCCGCTGCCAGTGTTCCTAAGCCTCCTTCAGTTGATAACGGGGAGCACGTCCTTCAAGTGCAACAGTTGAATGATCGAATCTTCGATTTGAACAAAAAATTGAAGGATAAGGATGATCAATTGATCGAAAAGGAGAAAAAGGTGAGTCAATTCGAATAAAAATGACAAGCAGAGTTTGTTAGATCGCCATACTGCAACGGGAAATCATAGAAAATGAACGAAGGGCCCGGGAACGATACGATAAAATGATGAAGGACCACGAGAAAGATATATATGCCATTCACGAGAAGTACAAACAGGAAAAGGTAAGTCGAACGAAAGCCAATTTATTCATCTTTTTCAGATTGCTGCCAAAGCAAAGAATTGAATCTTACTTCACTGGTTCTTTTTTTTCAGCCATATCTTTTTAAAACTCGTGCAAGTATATAGAAATGAGAAAACATTTTTAACACATTGTCTAGTCGATTAGTAAAACCTTAATACATACAAGTATGACAATTCATTGATGTCTTGAGACCACAGGTTTTCTTAAAACCGGGAAACAATTTTGTACATAAATCAATGGTAAAGGATAGAAATTAGTATATAAAGGGCACTAGAAGGCAAATTGGAAGTGAGTAACTACAGAAAGCCATTGATGGAGTGTATGTACAACACCGTAGCTAGAAAAGTAGCCATCTACACCGTCTTGTTGGGAAAGAGAATATGCTCGATGATCTGCGCCGGCACAGTCATCGTCTGGTCCTGGATGATTACAATGTCATAGGCGTCCATATACTGATCCAAAAGATTTTCTACCTGAAAAAATATGATTGTATGACATATTATAAAAAAGCAAACTTACATTAGCATTGAGAAATCCAACTCGAAGTGTTGGTCCATCCTTTTCTACTCCAACATCCATATGAATATCGCCCATGCTATCGCCAAGGAGGACCACATTCACTCGTTGATTTACTTCCTTAAAAAAGGTCTCGTCTTTTCGAATAACTGATGAATTCTTGCAAAATGTATGAATTAAAGGATCAGAGAAGCCGGTAACTTTGTCCTAAAATAATTGCATAAGAAAAGTTGTATTAGAAAACTCTACATGTTCATCGAAAATCATCATATTAGAAATGAGATGCATGTTATTCAGCTTTCTTCCGAATTTGTAATCAAAAAACATTTCAATAATATTTCCTATGCCAGCAGAAAAAACAACTATAGGTACATTTGCCTTTTCCAGACGATGAATCATTTCATCGGTGCCGGAACGAAGAATAATCTTCGCCTTTTCAACAAAATTACGAATACGCCACCTTTCAAAACCAGCCTGGATGATGTAATTGTGAGAGCTGTTCCACCTAAAAGAAATAAGAATTAAGCAGTAACATACCACATCTCCATAAAAGGAATTTTTTCTTCCATTGTCAACTTTGGACAGAATTCAATAGGATGATATTGAGCTTTCAAAGCAATAAACTTGGAACCGAGAGTTGGATCGACTTCATTGGCACAATTGTCGAAGACTCCATGGGTCGTCCAGCAACTTTCGCCATGGTCATCAATAGATCGTGAAAGTGTCATGTCGAAGTCCGAAATGACCTGAAAAAAAAGAAAATTTTAAATACAAATAAGTAAACTGCTAACCAGTAACTTTTCTTTTCCTTCAGCCACAATTTTCTGCAGCTTCTTCTCTGTCACATCCCAATTTCGAACTCTGACTTGCGGATTTTCGAGAAGATATTCGAAGGGGCTTCGGTCCGGGCGAACTATCTCATCTTCTAGATTCAATGCTGGCATGATATACTGATGATGGGTTTGAGTCGAGTAGTCTGTTAGATTCAAACTTGTTGCCGGTGGTGCTAAAAATAAAATATAAATGAGCCACATTTAATAAATAAAATAGCTGTAGAGCCAACAAAAGTTATGATTATCAGTGTTGTTTAGCGGTAAAAGATAAGCTAAATGACCAAGATAAGCTCCAAAATATCAATTTAGAGAAAATCCAATCTAAGAATTGTCGAGTTTCCTTCCTAAGTCACAGAACAGAAATACTTGTTCTTTGTCAAAAAGAACAAAAAGGACTAGTTCCACGTGACAAAGAAAAGTGAAAGGTGATCGTGAAACTTATAGACATTACACCTGCTAGACGAGCAGCAGGTAATTAATCATCGTGAAAAATTACTAGGATGTCCAGAAAAACTGGCTAATACTCTAGCATGTCCTAGAACTAAATAAACGCAGACCTCATACCCAGTTTAAAATAAAAAACGCAAACTAACCATTTTTATAAGTAGCAGCAAGCAAAGCAGTGACGGTAGGATGAGGAGTCATGACTGATCGTCAGATGGACTACCACTTGAGATATAAATACCGCCTAGGAGCCGGGAAAAGAGATAAGAAGTAGACTGCGTCCGACCTTGATAACCGCCTTTGGACACGAAACGAGCTCTTATCAGTGAAACAGTAGTCGTCTTAACATAAATAAGAGTCACTGTACTGATCCCCGGGGGAAAAAAGTCAGTAGATGGCGATGAAAATAAGTGTTGGTTCAAGGAGAGGAATATTATCAAGTTTTTAGACTAGGATAAACGAAAAAAGGCAATGAAATGTGTTAGGATCAGGGAGCCAGGTGCTACAGCGGAAAAATCAATGGGATAATCCCCAGAAGGACGAAAGAAATATCCGATAGTTCCTTATATCTCATCATTTTCGAAAATAGCAGTCTGGAATGTTTCGAAACAGCTGGCTACTATACTGTATAAAATAGCTATCAGAAAGGCAGTCTCATTTCCTACAAACTAGTTTGCTAGATGAAACAATCTTAAAAATAGTTTTTAATTTTGATTGAAAGTCTAGAAAAAGATGAAAACTCAGTATCATAAGGTTCATAACTTTCCCTTTCTTGTATAGTCTGCTTTCAAAGTTTGTTATCAAAACGGCATAAATTTGGCCTACAAGAACATCTGTCCTTGATATGGATCCTATCTCGATAAGTGTATAGAGAGCGGAAGACAAGGCGAACGCAGACTGGAACTTATAGTTCTTTGGCCGGGCAAACACTCCCCACTCAGCTGAGGAAAGATCGACAGACAGGAAAATAAACAAAAAAAAACATGGATTCAAGTTTTTAGGCTAAGTAAATTGGATTTTACGCTTAAGACAAAATAGAAAGATATGGTAGAACCAAACCTTTCGAGTAGCAAAAGAAAGAATGAGGAATATTTCTTTGCAAAACATGTCAGTTTTTTAAGGTTATTTCTTGTACAAAATTAATAAATGACTAACCATCAGGAAAGGCAGAATATACTCTTGATTGACCAATTCCGACGGTAAATTTCCCTTTAAATTTATAGTTTCTTGCTAGTGATCGAAATCCAGTTCTGAAATAAAGTTTTAGTAATCTATTTATGTAAAATAAGGGAAAAAAATTTAGGAACAGGAATGAGAATCATGGAAAAAATCAACTTACCCTACAGTGGTCATCAATTGTATATACAGGGATCTACAAAGAAATAAAATGCTCTATATGAAAATTTATTCTGGTAGTATTGGTTTTAACCATTTTATATTAAATTATTATAAAATAATATTTATTTATACAAATAAAAAAAATCAACAACAACGTAGGCAATTTCCATTACAAGCATTCTTACTTGCATTCTGTAGTACAACGTATATTTTGTAAAACATGTGATTGTAATCCATGTACACAATTTCTTTTAATTGTTTTTTTAATTATTTTTTTTGACATAGAATATGCCTGTATGTTTATTTTTCATGTGCAAACCTTAGAATTTTTTAACATTCTTTTTTATAATAATAGAAAAGCTCTTAATTCATGAACATATTTGATTAACAATCAACAAAATTTCCGACAAATTGTCATCTTTTAGATGGTGTGCTTTTTCCACCTGAAATATCAATTTCTTGTATTTTTTGGCTTCTTGTTACCACTGTTTCAGGATCTAGATTGATTAGAAATTGATTAGTAGACGAATAGTTTCCCAAAATACGTAAATCTTCTGGAGCATCGCCGATAATAATGAAATTTTTTGATGGGCCCATGAAGTTTGTAAATGTTTTTCGAAATTTTTCTGCCTTGTTATGACTGTGAATGATCGATCCGAAGTCAATTAGTTGGTCATTCTTTTAGAAAATTAAAAAATTGCCATCTTTCTGACCTACCTCATCGAATTTCATGTCGTTTGCTAATATATGAACATTGTGCGGCCATTTGCCTAGCTGTTGCTTGATTCCTTCTTTGATGATGTCAGTTATTCCAGCGGACACTATCCAAAATGGGATCTTTCGGTTTTCGGCCAATTGAAGGAGCTCTTTCGATCCTTCTCTGTAATTTTCTGGATAAATGATTAATTTTCAGCTTTTTTCTATGTGTACAAACAATAAACTAGCCAGAAAAGTTTTATCTTAACTAGAAACTGATAACAGAAAAAAGACTGGTTAGATAGTAAAGGGGTATTTTTTTATTCTCTTTTTCTTAATTTCAACCAACCTCCATTTCAAATAGTGTATGCATTCTTCTGAAATGGTCTTCTTGTCGATGTTGGCGTGGCATAATATCTTATGAGATTCACGCCACCTAAAACGTCAAAATGGATAGAAAATGAACGAGTCGCAGGCAGTTGGTTGGCGAACCCACCATGCAGTCAACAGCTGATCGCGTTCAGTGGAGTTTTTAGTCGTGCGCCATTGATTGTCGAATTGTGTATTCATGGCGAATTGCTAAAAATTGATTTTTACTAAGGCAATAGCAATGGATTTTTCTATAAAATATTGAAAATAAAGAGTAAGATGCGTACTAGATCACCCAATTTACCGTCTTTTCCATTCATTTTGACTCTTCTTTCCAAATCGAAGGCTTGATGGGTTATTATGCTGCCGTAGTCTGTCAAAGTGCCATCGAAATCACAAATAATCTAGTTGTCTTATTATTTCACTCATAGAAGGATTTACAGCCAGTTGACTGGCCCCTGCTTGTTTGAAGAGGTCAATAGCCATCTTCACGGAGTTGCCGGGGGGGGGGGGGGGGGGAGGTTAACTGCGTATCGAATTCTAGAGAAGATGTTGAGAAGCAAAGGCTGCAGGGAAATTTGTAAAAGACGTGCATAATAAGTAGATTTTCTCTTTATGGTCTTAGAAATCAATTATTTATATTTTAATGTATAAACCGTGAAAATAGGGAAAAATCAAAATGTATTTGGAATCAACATTTTTTTTACAAAATTTCATTGAATGGTCCATTATATTCTGTTTACAATATTTTACAGACTTTGAAATGAAAAAAAATTGCAAATTAGGAGAAAAGTTCTTTAGTATTTGTTAGAAATAGAAGTGCCCCTATAATTATGAAACTCGAACTTCGAGTTTTTGTGTTTTTCCCGATGACTCGGATATTCGGTATGAATCAGTTGACCAACACATGTCTGGGGGTTTTCAACTCTCCTGAATTCAGTGGTGATAGTCCCGTTTCAAAAAAAAATTTTTGTCTTTAGATCTATCCAATTAGAGTCTGAACGTATTCTTTTTTATTTCATGCTGTTTTGATTTTCTTCATACATGCTTCACACACACACACACACACACACACACACACACGAAATGGTAGTTGAATTGGTCATTGATGAAGTATTTCTAAAGAGGTGAGTGTTTTAGAATATGATATCCCAATTTATGAAATTTGGAGACATGATGCAATGCGCGATTGGTGTGGATATTAGCTACAGCAACACAGATCATAGCTTACCCTAGAAGTTTTTGTTATGAGTACTACTTTCTACTTTCTACTTGATTTTTGTTTATTTTGTTACTTATTGGTGTTTAAATATATACTTATTAATTGTTTGAATGCTTTATCTTTCGAAAATTATCATTGTTTGTTGAAATACTTAGTCAAATTTATTAGGTTCTTCTATTCACACGTATTATTTTATCATTTTAATGTGCCTTCGCCCTTCCTTTGAAGTGTTCCATGGTCTCATTAATGCCAAAATATTCAGCAAGAAGTTCTACTACGGACGTTGGTAAGAAGCTAGCAGCGAACATGACGAGGTAGCAGAACTTTGGAATGGCCAGAAACCGTTGATTTGTCAAAACGGCTTCCATAATACGATCGACGACGAGCTGTGGTTCAAGGATGGCCAAAAGATTGGGAGATTTTGTTTGGACTCCGTCAAACATTCCAGTGTCGATGTAGAATGGACATACGACAGTTGTATGAATTCCAGATTTCTAAGGTTTCGAGGTTTGTTGTTTATTGTTCAATTTACCTTCAAGGAGTTGATTTCTGCTGTAAGAGACTCGTGGAATCCAACAGCAGCGTGTTTAGATGCACAATAATCAACGAGTCCGGCACATCCTGTCTTTCCAGCCATTGAAGCAACGGTGACGATGTGGCCGTGATTTCTTTCAAGCATCGAAGGGATGAATGATTTACCTGTCTGAAAGGGGAAGTGTTTTTGTTTTTATAATAATAGATGATCCAAATAAGATGAAAAACTTACGAAGAGCAGCGCATTGCAGTTGACAGCCATGGTGAGCTCCATTAGCTCATCGGGACAATCAAAGAGTTTTTTCCCTGTAACAATACCGGCGTTGTTGATAAGAATATCAACGTTTCCAACTTCTTGCTTAACTTTCTTTGCGTTTTCATAGATTTCTTCTTTTTTCGCTAGATTGACCGTGTAAGCTTTGCCCTAAAAGACGAAAAAAATGCAAATATGGCTCGATAACCCTACCTCTCCTCCTGTAGCTTCAACTTGCTTCAAGGTTTCTTTGTTTCCTTGCTCATTCACATCCCAAAGAACAACTTTAGCTCCTAATTTCCCGAACTGAAAAGAAAATCCATCGCTATATTTTTTGTTTGTTCACCTCTTTCGCCATCAAACGTCCCAATCCACTTCCAGATCCTGTAATCAATACAATTTGTCCTAAAAAGTTATTTTTCAGATGATACGTGGTGAACCAACCTCTAATATTTTTCCTAGGAAGAATTCCAACGGGAAGAAGAGCTTTAACGATACCAATGAACGTGAGAATTAGAATCTTTAATGTAGTAACGATCGTCTCGACAACTTGATCCATTCCTATTTCTGAATAGAGAGATTGTGTGACAACTTTAGAGAAAAAAATAAGAGACTGCGAGCAAGGATGCATTGTGTTATCAGTTGGTCTGTCTTATATTGCCAACAGACTAGACTCGATGGTAGTCAATAGAGCACCTGTTGGCTCCACTCTGACCGAGTAGTTCAAAGGACAACTAAATGATTCTGGGAGGATGAAAGGACGGTTATAGGAATACCCTTTGTACTCTAGACGTGATAAGAGAAGGTGAAGAATCGGTGAGTCAATGGCGGAGACATTGTTTTGACAGTGCTCTCGTGGTAAAGGGACACTCTAGAGAAAGAAAAGAGATTGGCAGCATGTCAAAAGTTCCGATGGCGAAGAGAGTGTACACTCCAATCAACAATGTTTGAGCGGTTTTTCCAGCGCTATAATAATAAGCCTATAATAAGCATGTAAGCAAGCAATTATGTCCTTAACAAAGGAAAGGTCTCTCATTATCCTCCGGGTAATAGCGCCAATATCGAGGTTGAGTGGAAACACCTAGATAAATAAAACAAGAGACTTACCGCAAGCGACAAGTAAAGTGCCAATCGTCCATGCATAGGGGCTTGTGATCACCGGCTGAAGAGTTTCCATAATAAAGAATCTGAAAATGAAAAAGTTATTAAGGAAGAGCGAGAGAGCGACAAAAGGCATAGAGGAACAAAACACAATGGATTCAGATACTTTCGATGGCAAAATGACGCGGATTTGTAGCAGAAAGAGTTATTAATAGTATAATTTTATAAGACAGAAACTTTCGTATCTACAATATAATGGAATACAAATATATAGCAGAAAGAGTTATTAATAAGGTAAAGAGACCTTCAGTGATTGTAAAGGAGCCTGTAGAAAAGCGAAGCAATGTGTCCAAAAACAAGCGATGAAAAACTAGAAACAATATTTTGACACGAACCTCGTCAAGGTCAACAGCTGATTCCTCCTGTCTCGGTAAGGCTACAGATTATTTAGCAAATTGCAAGAAAGTAGCAGTTTTCAGTAATTTTCATCAGATAGGCCAAGTTTTGTAAACTTCTTGACTATATTCAGATAATTAGGAAATAAAAATAGAAAAAAGAGTCAAGAAATACAAATTTAAATAATGGGCAACGATGTGTTGTTGAAACTTTATTTCCAAAAATTAATTGGCCGATCACCATCTTGCTGCCATATAAAGTGACAGCTAATAAATTAAAAAGCCAATTGCTGAACAATTCAAAGAACATGTTGTAATAGACATCATACGAATCTCACTTCTCCAGAAGGAATTTTATTTGTAAGGAGAAATCACAGCAAAAAAACAATCATGTGGACGTAATTTGAGTTCAGAGTTAATTTTAGGATGACGACATTGAAAATTGATCATATGAACAAAGGAAAAATAAGTTATACACGCATTTGACCAATAAGTGAAATTTGAAACTTTTTATATTTTTTTATCCGTTGAAATGTTACCAATGTTTTTTGTTGTTGTAGGTAACGTAAAATACAATGTACAGTATGTAATATACAATTCGCCGAATACTTCAAGGAGCAGTATAACACGTTCTAAAATACTACGAAACAGTCCAGAAAACCACTTGATAAAAAACTACGCCGGAAAAAACCGGCGAATTGTATATCACATAATACACATACTGCACATACTTGTATATCATATACTGTATACTGTATGTTCTATCACGTACGTATTTTTTTGTTTTAATTTTGTTTTACTTTTTTTCCCTTTTTAAAAAGGCAAACCCTAATATATACTGTACGACACAAAAAAAACCTGATACAACTGCGAAAAAAAGGAACAACAATTTAAAAGAAAATAAGTAATACAGTATACAGTATGTGATATACAAGTATATGTAGTATGTGCAGTATGTGTTTGCCGAATTTTGCCGAAAAAACTACGTGTAAAAAATACCACGCCGCACCAAATTCAAACGCGCCGGCGCGGACATAACAAGATAGCCATTGTTTAACATTTCATATAATCCTTTTTTTAATTATTTGTTGAAATTAAATACAATTTTAATTGCAAATTTATGTACGTACAAAACCGTACAACTTTCTCCTTACAAATAAAATTCCTTCTGGAGAAGTCAGATTCGTATGATGTCTATTACAACATGTTCTTTGAATAAATGCGATTTTTGAAAAGGATTTGATGGATAATAAAACCCATTAATAATAAAATCGTTCTCTCTCATAGAACTTCAGATGGTTGAATTGAAGTATGATTATATTCTTTCCTTTTTTGATTTTGTTAAAAAGAATGAACATGCAATTTTTTTCTTAAAAAAAACTAATGAGAAATAATAATTTAGAAGAAAATATCAGATTAAACTGCTTCGTTCTTCGGTTGTGTTAGAACCTGTAAAATCTCCACCATTAGTGATATTGTGATCAGTCATTTTGTTATAGATACGTCTCTCGACTAAGGTTGTTCCCTTTTACAATTGAAGTCACATCAGGTTGCATTTTGTTCCGGGTTATAACAGAAAGTGGTTAAATTCTTTGAAATTTTATCCTGACGGTGCATTTTTATTTCATCATTTTGTTATTCTTTTTAAAGTTAATTTTACTTTTGTTATAAACTTTATTCTTTTCATGTAAATCTTTTCAACCCGCATTTATTTTTACAAAATGAGATCACCAGCGAACATGTGGCACAACATAAATTGAATATGTCGGTGGTAAAAGTAATAATTCTCTTGGTAAGAGAGCAAAGTAGGGATGAAGCATTGCTGCGGCTGCAGAAAGACGATCCTCTGGCTTTAATTGTAAAAATTTAGCCAATAAATCAAGTCCAGGTGATAAAAGGCGTCCTAGGGTGATGTTGATATCGATGAATGGCATTTCTCTGTAGGGTGGGTAGTCTTTTAATCGAAATTGTGACAGTCGAAAAACCTATATTATTTTTTGCATGTTTTAGAATAAATTTACTCACCTCTGGCCATTTTCCAGGATCTGGCCTGCCTCTAACTTGGAAAATTTTATCTAATTGATCAGCTACATCTTTGGTTCCGGGAAATAACGCCTGCCCTGAGCAAATTTCAGCAAAAATGCAGCCAACACCCCTAAATTTTATATTAAAAGAGTTCTCAAAACTCACCATATGTCCAAAGAAGTGTTATAGTTTGTGTTTCCTAGTAAAACATCAGGCGGACGGTACCATAAGGTCACAACTTCATTGCTGTAGGAACGACTTGGTACCGATTTTGCTCGAGCAAGGCCGAAATCTGCTAATTTTAAAACTCCTTCACCATCCAACAGTAGATTTTGTGGTTTGAGATCACTAAAATGATGGATGATGTTTTGAATATTTATTTGTTTGTTTTATATTCTCTAATATAATAAATTGTTTCAGGTATTTTAATATTATTTAAATTTTGAAAAAATTGAAAAATATTATATTCAACAAGAATCTAGATAATTTTCGGTGTTTCACAAATATAGCTCACCGGTGCAATATTTTCTTCTTATGGCAAAAATCTAATCCTCTGAGTAATTGAAAAAGCAGCAGCATTGTTTGCCTGTTTGTGAGACCCGTAGGATGTGCTTCTAGATACTTGCTCAGATCCATTTTCTAAATTTTTGTTTTCGATTTGCGCATTATCTTACCATGTATTCAAAAACGAAAGTAAGTTGATTGTGTTGCAGGTAGATGTCATGCAGACAAACAATATTTGCATGACGTAAAGTACGAAGCAATGAAGCTTCTCGAATAGCCGTGAAGGGTAGGCCTTCTTGGAATTGAAGTTTAATTTCTTTCAACGCAACAATTGAGCCATCATGTCTAAAATTATTTGTACTATAAAAAATTCTAACTTTACCTTGATTGACATTTATAAACCGTTGCATAGCTGCCTTCTCCTAATTTATCCAACCTTTCATAGAGCTCATTAACATCTTGCTGTTGAAATTCATCTGCCACCCGTGTGATAATCGTATTTGGATCATAATGAGCACTTCTAGGGCGACGACGTCGTGGAGGAGCCATTGTAGTAGGCGCTGGCGCTGTGGAAGGGACTATTATTGTCTCTTGCGTCTGATGGGTTGACCGTGAACGATGTGTTCTGAATTTTGTGTTAAAAAGCGTGATTGTACCTCAAAAATGAAAAGATATTCTTTGTACTTGTCGTTGGCTGTGCTTGACTATGCCATGATTGCGTTAGGGGATCGGGCTGTTGTTGTTTCATCTTCTTTTCTTTATTTCGACCTCGCCGCAGCGTAAACCCGCTGCTTTTCCTAGTTGGGGGTGAGTTTGATGTGACTCGGTGTAGGTTGTCTGAGCTTCTTGATGGTCGAACAACGTTTAGTTGTGGATTATGAAGGACTGACAAACTGCACGACGCTCTCATCGGTCGATCTGCTTCCTCCAACCCAAGCCAGAGGCCTTAAAGGAAATGAATATGTACTTTTAGGAAATGAATTTACCCAGATGCGATGTGATCTTACTCCACATTTTGTTGACTTTTTGTGCTCCTCTGACTAATACTAAAATGATCAATATAATGTGGCTAAAAACGGGAGAAGAAGCTTCTTTTATAGCCTATCGATTGGCCATTACAGAGAACATAATGAGAGTGACGAGAGGCGTCGCCCCGGAAAAGAGGACACACAACCAAGCGACTGGTTGAATAAACGTGGCTCCGACAATTAAAACAGCAAGCCGTGATTGGAACTGATGTGAAAATGGTGTTAAGATGATGGAGGAATGAAATTCAGTTTTTGATAGCTTTAACATTCGAAAACTAATCATTTTAGGAACTAAACAATACTAACGGTATTGTGAATACTAATTTTGAGCGAAAGTGGAGCGAATTGAAAATGTATTTAAACGAGCTACGGGTGAAAAACGTTAAAGTTTTAGGCAAATCGCATCATAAATGCAATATTCTACGAATTTTTAAAAGACCAATGTCATAAAAAGTATTTATAGGTGTTCAACAGAGAGATTTCGACAACTTGTGGCAGAAGAAATAAGCCCGAAGGGTAGCTTGGGTAATTTAATTTCGCCGTCCTCCTCTTTTCTTTCACTTCCCTGTGGCATGTTGCTCTACTGCTCATGTGCGACATGATTTCGTGAAAACAACTGCTAGAATTCGTAAAAAGCTGAAGAAAAGAGAGGACAAAGACACTCATCGGCCCGGTTGATGGCGAATGAATAGCCGATGAGGCTGGTTGGCACAAGAGCCGATGGGACGCCGCTGTCGGTCAAATTATGAGCTTTAAAGTTTTAGTTTATAGCGCGGAGGAAGAAATGTCGCTTGACCTCTTGCTTTGATAGCCATTGCAGTAAGAATAAACTGTTTCAATTTCTAGATTTTTGCGGCATATAGAACTAGTCTAAGAATTTAGATAAAAAACGTCAAGTAATGGATCAAGAGAAAAGCTAACGCAACAGGCACACCTGCCGAGAGGGGCTCTTTTTCAACGAGAGCCGGCGGGTACGAACAGCGGTCACCCCGTGAAACATTACACACTAGAGAGAAGAGTCGGCGAGGTGGGGATCTCTTGTAGATGAGTATTTAGATGCCAGAAAAAGGAATACTAATTCAAGTAACATTTTAAAAAGTTCAGATAACAAATCTCTTGTGGGAAAACAGGCATATGATGTATGAGATGTAGTAGCTACACAATAAGGGTATTTGTTGCATTTCAACTCTCTCCACAGGCATTAGCTGAGGCGGCGATTAGACTGAGGGATTAAATTGTCGGAATATGAAGAGGGACGACGTGTTTTCCCTCGAGTGCGCTTCATCATTCGTAGCCGTGCCGCTCATTAGTTGAAGAGAATCGATAAAAAAACAAATAGACCTTTTCTGATGAGCATTCATTATCACATATTAGGTAAGTAAGATAAATAGATTAAACACGATTCACATCTTCAGTGGATCCACTTTGGTGACTTTCTTGGCACTAGCAGCTGCAGCCGCTTCATCTGCTGCTTTCTTCTCTGCAGCCTTTTGTTGCTTGATTCTCATAGCCTCAGCATCACGATCCATTCGTCCAGCGGTTGAAAGTCCCTAATATATAAACAAATTCAGCGGAAATACTTACAGAGTTGCTGGCAGTTGCAGAAGCTCCCTTTTTTTTTTGCATTTCTTGTTGCTTCTTTAAATTCTTCTCACGCGCCAAATCACGCTGATTCCCACCTGTAAACATATATTATTATAAAATCTAAATAAACAAATAAAAATAAAAGGAAAAAAAGGATAAACTCACGAGTCATGGTGATCCTTTAATTGAATTAGATGTTGTAAAAGTTTCTGAAAGTATGAAATTAGAAAAAATCAATATGTGACACGTGGACAAAGAAGGAGAAAAGCGCTCGACGGATATACGAACAGGATTGATGTGCTGTACGACAGAAGGCAAAACATAACGCTGGCTGTAGAGAGGACAGAGAAATGTCAAAACTTTGCGGGTCACTCTAGGGTCACTCGTTGAGCGAAGTATCAAAAAGGTGTGAGCAAAACTGGAAAACACCATAATAATTAAAAGGCTTCAGCCAAGTGTCATAAATTAAACACAGGTTTAGGTAGGCTTGGACGATATCGATTTTCGGTATTTATCTTTTATATTTTCTTGTGATATTGAAAATATTACACAAAAAGTTAAGTTAAAAAAAATACATTTTTTTTTAAATTTACATGCATACTTCTAAACAAACTTAAAAAATTTTGTTGATTAAATTTGTTCATCAATGAAAAGTATAAAATGAACATTAAACATAAGTAACGTGATAATTTACAAGGAAAAGGAAATTCATTGTGGAAAACTCAACGATCATAATATACAAAACAATAATAATTTATATTTACTTCTCAAGTGGGTGATAGTTCAGCAACTTTTCAATTAAGTCAACATGCGCCAATAACATTCTTCTACAGCAATATCGTCGAAGATTCAAAGCGTCGAGGGCATCACCTGAAACAATAATGTAAAGAAATGGAAAAAAAATCTTCACATTAAAAGTAAAAATAAAAATTCACTAGCCTTCTGTATAATCTGCTTGGAGTAAACCAAGATAAGCTTCCCATTTGTTTCCGGTAACGTTTCCACATGTGAAGCAGCGTACTGGGATGATCATTTTAAATTTCTAAAATGAACAATAGAAACTTATAATATAACATAAAACAAAAGAATAAAAATAAAAGTGAAATATTCGTTTTAGGTATGGCAACAAAGTTCTTTAATAAGTATGAAATAACCATTGTTATGTGATTGAGAAGAAATTTTTTAAACAAAAAGCAGCTTAGGCCATATGTCAAAGCACTTTCGTAAGTGTACGGTAATCATTGTTTACGTACAATTCTATTTTTGGCAAAACGGATACTGCGTTTTTTTCTTTGAATTTTTGTAGATTTTTATTGTATATATTTTACTATTTCTTTTCGAATGTTCTTCTTACCTATTCTCTTTTTCGTTCAGCAAAATTGTTTTTACTGTAAATTGGACATTATAGGACATTTATGCTCAACAGTAATTTGTAAAAATGAAAAAAAAAATTTCTTCCCGGATGGTTCACGGCCAAAAAATTGTTGTATTAATGATTTCTTCTTAAAGAACTTTTTCAAAGGCTATAGGAAATACTCTTACTTAAATAATGCTAAAAATAAATAAGTTGTTGGTTAAATTTGAAGTATTACACTAAAAATTAAACAAATCATACAGCCAATTTCTAGGGTTTATATCTTTGAAAATATTTATCTTTTTTTCTACGTTTTTTTTTAAAATTGTTTTAGATGAACAAATTATATCCACATTTAAAAGTACACATTGATGATGGAATAAAACGAACGGAAGAAGTACAATCGGATTCAGACAGTTTTCTCGGGTACGTTATTTCTTTACTCTTTGTAATTGATCTTGGTTAGTTCTCCTACAGCCTCCAGCACACCTAAAAATGATGGTCCGATATTAAGAAATAAAACGAAGAAAAGCACAAGTTCCGTGATTGACAACGAAACTATATTAGCAGGATATACTTCACCGGCCAGGTATGTAATCTTTTTTTGTGTTATTTTGAAATTTTAGATATGATCATACTACAACTAATAATAGCACCATGATTCAATCGTTATTTACTCCTGAAGAATATTATGGAACTTTAGAAGACTTTAAGTAAGCACTTTTTTTAAAATCTTTATTTAGTCTATAGACGAAGCTGTTGCACTGGAGATTGGTGGAACTTTCTGGCTAAGCATCACCTTCGCATTCTTTTCTTTGTATTAGTTATACTTGTTTGTTGGAGTCTTTATTTATCACTTTCGAACAATTCGATAGTAAGTTAATTTCTTATATATTCAACTTTATCTTGCAGTACCGACCAGATCTAATGAAAGAATATCGTAAAGAGCTACGACATTTACGACAAGAATACAATACCTTGACGAAAGCAGATGAAAATACACTTCTTGTAGTAGGGCAACAATGGATTATCGAAGAGCGACCAGAACCTGTCGTCTTAACAGTGGCCGGAACTGATTCTTCTGTTTTCATTGAGAGACTATTTCGAGCAATTAAGAAGGTAAGCCAGTTCTAATTTTACATTTATTACTTTCCAGCATACTAGTGGAAAGATTACTCGCGGTGCTATCTTTGCTGATGATAAAGTAAGCCGAGAGCAGCTTCAAAGTGAGGCCATTGTAGGTAAGTTATTATAATTTTGTAGATATTACAATTCTATTTCAGATTTGAAAAGCACTTCATTGCCAGTAACAGCAATTTGTGGCATAGAAATTCTCTCATGGGATGCACCTCTAGTTCTCCATGCATTAGCTGATTCAGATTCTTTTCCTGTAGCGAACTCACTGATTCTTCTCTCTATCAATAGAAAAATCGACGTCTCATGTGAAGCCGGAATTGAAGAGTAGGTTGTATTTTTATTTTTTTATTCCTTTTTTAGGTACTTGAAGGAGATGTGGATTTCATCTGGTGGCAATATGGATAATGTCACACCCATCCTCTCCCGTATTTTAGGATATACTGTATGTTTATAAGTTTATTATCCTTTTCTTATGTTTTATTTTACTTGATCTCTGTCATTATCCACCGGTAATTTATTTTCTTGAGATTGTCTTTCTCAATTTATTTGCATTTTCTGTACGCCCAATAAAGTTGTCTTTACTATGTATTCCATATTTCTTGACGTTTGTCGTTTTAACTATCTAATAATTATATTATATTTATATTTATTTTCATCTTTTTAGATGGCTAAGGGAGAAGCCACGAAGGTTAAAAAAGTGGCCAAGAAACGAAATGCTGAAGTCAAAGCAGTTGAAGTAAAGGAAGAAATGAGAAATGAAACAGATGTGAAGAAGAACATTACGAACTCTAATGAATATGATTACGATTCTTCTGATGAAGAGGTTGTAATTTTTGTTATTTTCATATTTTTCATAGGATCTCCGCAACACTATAGGAAACATTCCAATAAATTGGTACGATGATGAAGAACATATTGGTTATGATAAACACGGAGAAAAGATTACGAAATCTGAAAAGAAAGGAGAAATTGATACATTTCTTGCGAAAATGGAGGATCCTGATTATTGGTAAATTATTTATTGCACTTGTGCATGTTTGTAGGCGTAAAGTATTTGATCGTCAAAGTGGTGGAGATATCACATTAACGGATGAACAAATTGAGAAGATTCGAAATATTGCCACAGGAAAATATCCATCAGCCACATTTAATCCATATGAACCATTTTTGGACATTTATTCGTCACAAAAAGAAATTCATCCGATTGATAACAGGTATTAAAAATCTACTAACTGTTCAATA
The DNA here is from genome assembly GCA_932521415.1 of Oscheius sp. DF5120. Lineage (NCBI taxonomy): Eukaryota > Metazoa > Nematoda > Chromadorea > Rhabditida > Rhabditidae > Oscheius > Oscheius sp. DF5120. The sequence continues at coordinate 7,435,394 of OW051461.1, forward strand.
TTTCAGACCCGAACCCAAGGCTAGATTTATTCCATCAAAAGATGAAATTCGAATGGTTGGAAGAATGGTTCATGCGATTAAAATGGGATGGGCAAAAGGTCCAAAAACAAAGAAGGAGGAAAATAAGGTGCTCATATTTATTAGTGACTATAATCGTTTAGTTTAGGTATATGATTTATGGGCTTCTGAAGATAATATGGATCACAAGACAAAGTCTGAATTAGCCAGAATACGTGTTCATATGCCAGCTCCAAAGGTAACTTACTACATGCTGCCAATTTTTATAATTGTATAGATGACGCTTCCAATTCATGCAGAATCTTACAATCCACCAGTTGAGTATCTCTTTGATGACGAGGAAAAGAAAAAATGGGAAGAATCAGAGCCAGAAGATCGTAAACTTCAATTTTTACCACAAAAGTTTGACGCTCTTAGAAAGGTTTGAAGAGTTTTCATATTTTTACTTTTTTTTAGGTTCCACAATATAATAAATTTATTCGTGAACGTTTTGAACGCTGTCTTGATCTTTATCTGGCTCCGCGACAACGTAAACTAAAAATTAAATGCGATCCAGCAGATCTCTTGCCTGATTTACCAAATCCTAATGATCTGAAACCTTTTCCAACAACCTTGGCATTTGTAAGTTACATTATATTATTTAAAAATGATTATTTTCAGTATATGAGAGGACATGAAGGCCAGGTTCGTTCAATTGCCGTCGAACCAGAGAAAGGAGAATTATTGGCCTCGGGAGGAGAAGATGGAACTGTTCGAATTTGGATGTTAGATTCTGGACGATGTGTGAAAACTTTCAAAGTCGGTGGCCCAATTTCATGTGTCGCTTTTTGTCCAAATCCACAGCGCACAATGTTAGCTGTTTCCTACGAAGGCCGAGAGGTTTGTCAACAAGTTTTTTTTTTTTAAATTTTATGTTAGGTGGCGATTATTAACACTCAATGTGGTGATAAACTGCTTGTTTCTGAAACGGAAAAAGCAATGAAAGAAATGCCAGTTGGAGTAGAAGAAGGAAAAATAGAGTGGCGACGCGTCCGTGATCGTCTAGTACTAAAATTCCCTAACGCAAGTAGTTTTTAGGTTCATAACTCATTTTTAGGAAATTCGAAAAGTAACATGGCATGTGAAAGGAGATTATATTGCCACTGTTGCTGCTGAAGATATTGCTGCTTCCGTATACATTCATCAACTGAGCAAAGCTAAATCACAGGTTTACCTTTTATTTCTTAATTATTCCTTTTAGTGTCCATTTACGAAAAGAAAGGGACATGTACAATCCGCTAGTTTTCATCCGACTCATCCGCAGTTGTTTGTCGCAACTAAAATACATATTCGTGTCTATGATTTGGCTAAATGTGTACTGATCAAAAAGTGCATTACCGGCCTCAAACATATTAGTTCAATTACTCCTGATAATGCTGGAGAGGTTTTTAATTTTGAATGAAATTGCTTACCAAATTTTCAGAATTTATTTGTTGCTAGTTTGGATCGGAAGTTTGCTTGGATGGATTTGCAACTGTCAAATAAACCATGGAAAACATTAAGACATCATAATTCAGCAGTAAGAGCTACAGCATACCATAGAAAGTATACTTGTTGTTGACAATATTATTTTCTCCTTCAGATATCCCCTTCTGGCGACAGCAAGTGATGACGGTTCAGCAATGGTCTACTACGCTCGAATTCACACCGATTTTTCGCGCGACAACGAAATCTATCCTGTTAAGAGGCTTCGCGGACATAAAGAGGTGAGTCAGACAGATTCAAAAGCCACTGGAAAACATGATCTCTATTGAAATCCATTTACTTTCAGGTTGATGGACTTTGCATGCTGGATTGCATTTGGCATCCGACTCAACCATGGCTGCTTACAGCCGGTGCGGACGGCTCCATCGCTCTCTTCAGCTATTGATTTGTTTTAAATATTTCTTGTTGTTATATTTGTTTGTTGATCATTATAGTTTTCAAAGAAAAAGAAAAGTTTTCAAAGAAGCAATAACGAAGAGAGTAAATGTCCTTCTGTTCCCTAACGGTCGTGCGTTCTGTCTCTTATCCCACGACTAAAACTTATAACGGTCAAGGACGTCGCCCGGAGATTAGATGCCCCCGACGGCTACCAGTCGATGACTGTTACTTTCGTCGGCGAACTGATATCCGAGGAATGTTATAGAACATCTTTTCCGGTCGATTGGATCAATGTTTTCCTTCTGTTGGAAGAACGAAGCGCACTTGTGCTCTATACGGACGATTTACAATGCTCTAAATTCTTGAAAAGTGATAGATATATTTTAGATTTTAAATGGTGCTTTTTAAAGTTAGAAGATTGAAAATTATTTTCATACAGGTAAAAAACTATTATAAAGTGCAAACTGAAAAATCATCTGTCCTTAACTTTTCACATCGGTCACACTGATGAAAATCCGGGTCAAAAACGCGGGGACGCCTGCCCCAAATTAGCTGGCCGCGAGCCCCATTCCTATTCGTCGTCTTCTGATGATAAGGAGGCTTACCGACCCTGAGACCGAAAGGGAGTAAAGGGGATGACCTTTATCTCTCGCGTAGTTCTCTGTATAATCATGCCGGAAGATCTCTTCGGGTCGGTCGGCCTAGTAGGAGATATGCTCCTTCGCCTCTTCTAATCTTTCTAATTTTTATCCTTTTGGTCAATTTTCAGTAGCTAGCTTGCTAGAACTACTAAATATATTCGAGCACAGTTCAATCAAGCTAAATTCAAATTGTTGCTTTTTTTTTTACTAGAATGAAAAAAGCCTAAAAAACAGGAAGTCAGATTTGCTTTATTCCAGTATGAAACGGCGAGAACTTAGAAAAATCCTCATAGAACAACGAAATTACTTTTTGCTTACTTGATAAGCAAGCGTTTTTTTTTCATGTTGCGAACATTTTCCTCCGCCCTTTATCCACCCATGTTACATGACCCCTGCGCATTTCACGACGACAGGATACTTGGCCTTGACTTCATTTGACCCACTTTGATTCTTATCACCCCTCTCTACTAGCACAATCCCGTCGTTTTTCCTTCTCTTTCTAGCCGCTAGAAAGAGGCGGTGACGCTGATAATATTGCAAAAAAAAAAATTGCGCTAACTCTGTGAGTTCCAAATGCCACAAAAAATCAGTCGAACTTTCTCTAGCAACTTCTAAAAGGCGAAAAAAGGATATAAAGAAGCGAATAACTTTTCCGATTCTCCCCGAAAAAGAAATCTTTTCGAGTGCCGGCGTCCTTACCGGATGCCTCTCCTTTCTCCTCTCCACTTTCTCCCTCATACTCAACCTCAATAAAATTTACAGGAGGGCAGTTAGGCGCTGCGAGATAGCCGAGACGCTGACTCCTCCCAGAATGAAGCCGGTACTCCTAACAGTACTGCTGTTGGCTGCAGCTCAAGCCGTCGAGCACCTTCGTAAGTTCTAATTCTGAAAGTAGACAGATTATGTTGATATTTCGATTTCTTTTTACCACGCCTTTTGATAATACCTGGACTGACCTAGATAGCCAATGGGGAAAAGCGCGCCGGATGTGATAAACAATCTCGGAATTCCATTAAAAATTGTAATATTTTAGCATCTATTGGAGTCTGCGGAACCGGAGAGCAAACTGTTTTCATCCTTCGACACAATGCCACCTACGGAACATCTATTCGAACAATTCCGGCAGTTTCTCTCTCCGACTGTTCCGATCATTGTGCTACATCCGCGGTTTTTATTTTTATTTTTCTCGAAATTAAAATTATTTAGGACTGTTTTGGAGTGGAATTCTCTGCTGCCAACTGTAAAGTCTATGGCGCTGGAGAGGAGACAAAAGTACCCGGAGCTCAATTCCTTGCCAAAAGCTGCGTTACAGTACGTTTCTCTTTTGTTTTTAAAGGGTAAACATTCAGAGTGACCGTGTTTGCTCCAGTCCATTCCACTTCGACATTTTCCCCCAAAAATTACTTGTTGGCTTTGCACGGGAAGTTGTTACTTCCGCAACCGCCAAAGAATGTATGACCGCCTGTTTGAATTCTTTCGATACTTATGGATTCGAATGCGAGTCGGCTATGTTTTATCCGACGGATAAGGAATGTATTTTGAATACGGAGGATCGTCTGGATAGACCTGATTTGTTTTCCGATGAACTCGACGATATTGTCATTTATATGGACAACAACTGTGCTGGATGTAAGAGATAGCATTTAAGCATTAAAAAATTTTTAGCTCAATGCTATGCACCCTACATCACTCAATACATCGCTGTCGAGAACAAACAATTAGAAAATGAGCTCGACAAGATAATCAATGTCGATTTAGACTCTTGTCAATCGCTTTGCACCCAGCGGCTGTCTCAAACCGTAAGAAAATCGAGACAAAATTATAAATCCAGGCCAATGACTTCAACTGCAAGTCCTTCATGTACAACAATGCTAGCAGGACCTGTGTCCTTTCTGATGAGCGTTCTACACCTCTGGGACGCGGAAATCTTGTCGCAACCGAGGGATGGACATATTATGAAAAGAAATGCTTCGCTTGTGAGCAAAAAACCAACAAAAAAAAACATGAAATTTAGCACCAAATACCTGCCGCAACGTCCCTTCTTTCACCAGAGTTCAGCAGAAAATTCTAGTTGGATTCGCTGCTTTCGTAATGGAGAATGTTCCCAGTGTTACTATGTGCCTAGATCAGTGTACCAAGTAAGTAAAAAAAATAAAAGCCTATTTTCAGCCCTCCTCCCGAGACGGGCGACTCTTTTGTCTGCAAATCCGTCATGTATTACTACAACGAGCAGGAATGCATTCTCAATGCTGAATCTCGCGCATCTAAGCCAGATCTCTTCATTGGTGAAGGAGATGACTTCCTTGTCGACTATTTCGACATTACGTGCCATCTTGAAACCGAAAAATGTCCGGTTGGTAGCCATCTCAAGTCTGTTCGCACAATCAATGCTGCGTTACCTGAGGGAGAAAGTGAACTCCATGTAGTCAAAAACACTGGAAAGAGCGTGCAAGAGTGCATGAAGAGCTGCTGGGAACTCTCTCCAGAGAAATGTCGTAGCTTCAATTACGACAAGGCTACAGGCGCTTGCGATTTACTATTCCTCGATGATTCAACAACAACTTTGAGGCCTCAAGTCCGTCAAGGAGTCGATCTCTACGACCTGCATTGTTTACAAGGTGAGTATCAGAGTTATCGGAACGTTTTCGCGGAACATTTACGCAATAGCTTAAAAAGATGAAAATGCTACTAACATTATTGCTTATTCTTTCTTGTTCTTTAAAGAACTTCCTCTAGTCGAATCCGCCTGCTCTGCTAGCAAGGATGATGCTCTCTTCTCTCGTTATCTTCACACTAAGCAGCGTGGAATCGCTGCTAAGAGCTACAAGACCGTTGCTCTTCATTCTTGTCTTGAAGTCTGCGCGGGAAATCCCACGTGAGTACACTGAAAAAAAAAAAATTTTTTTTTAGTTGTGCTGGGGTCAATTACAATCGCCGCCATGGAACTTGCGACATTTTCGATGCAATTGACGGCGATGCTGAAGCAAATGAACACGTTGATTTCTACAAAAATCTCTGCGTTGTCAAGGAAGAAGACACCGGCTTCAGTGCCGCTGCCAATGTTCCCCCTCCTACTCATCGTGTGTCTGGAACTGTTACTAGTCCCGATAAGCGTCAGGAGATTCTCAACGCTAAGAAAGCCAAGAAACCTAAAATCAAAGAACAGGAGCATAGAAGAAAGCCCGAAGCTACTGTACCACTTGGCCCTCCTGTTGCCGTTTCCGCTGAAGCTATCAAAACAATCTGCAACTATGAAGGAATCAAAGTCCAGGTTGACAATGATGAATCCTTCTCTGGCGTCATTTTCGTCAAAAACAAATTCGATACTTGTCGCGTGGAAGTAGCCAATAGTCCTAGCGCTACTTTGGTTCTTGGCTTACCCAAAGATTTTGGAATGAGACCAATTACTTTAGAGGAGGAGAAAGCTAAAGACGAAAAGGCTGAGCTAGTTAAGGAACAGCTCGAAGATTTCCGTCGTCACAAGCGACAGGTCGAAAGCCGGGACTGTGGAATTGTTGATATGCTCAACGGAACCTATAGAGCTACCATTGTCGTCCAGACGAATAATCTTGGAATTCCCGGTCTCGTTACTTCTATGGATCAACTTTATGAAGTCAGCTGCGACTACTCTAGCATGCTTGGAGGAAAAGTTCAAGCTGGCTATAACATGACTGTCAAGTAAATGAATTTTCTAACAGAAATTATAATTTTCAGCGGCCCTGAAGCTAATCTAATCCAACCCCGTGGAAAGATAGAACTTGGAAACCCCGTTTTTATGCAACTGCTCAGCGGCGATGGAGAACAACCTCTCGTCCAAGCAAAACTGGGTGATATTTTGGAAATGCGTTGGGAGATAATGGCAATGGACGCTGAGCTCGACTTCTTTGTTACGAAATGTCACGCTGAACCCGGTATTGGCGGGGCTAAAACCGAGGAAAGACTCCAACTCATCGAAGGCGGATGCCCTACCCCTGCCGTCGCTCAGAAATTGATTCCTGGACCTATTGAAGTTCAATCCAGTGCTGTAAAAGTCGCTCGTATGCAAGCTTTTCGTTTTGATTCCAGTAGCAGCATCAGAATTACTTGCGAACTCGAAATCTGCAAAGGAGATTGCACGCCGGTAAGTGTAAAAGAAGGAAAAGCAAAATTTTTAGGTTGAATGCGCCCTAACAGAAGGACAAAAGCAATCATGGGGAAGAAAGAAACGTGATTTGGATAACAGCATCACTGAATGTAAGTATTAAAGTCAATCAAAATACCACTTTCAGTCGAAACTGGACGTTACAAGGTACCTCGTCTCTCGCGGGCTACAACTTCTATCGTTGTTGTCGATCCCCTTCAAATGGTCCAAGAGCCTGTCGCTCTAGCACGAAGCTCTCTTCTCGATCTTGTCCGTCAAGACGCTGAGGAAGTAGCTTTCGTCGCGCCAGCTGGTCAAATGTGCGTTGGAAAACTGCCGTTCACCGCCATTTTTGGTCTGCTTGCTCTGCTGACAACCGTTCAAGCTGTTGTTGTAGTACGATTCCTTTTCCGTCGTCTGAGACAGACGAAACACTAAAATGGTCCCTTTTTATTTTAGAACCAAAGCGCTTTCTCTTGTCTCAAAAACGTCTATCTCTGCTCTTGTACGGTTATACCTACTACATTCCCCAAAAAATGAAAGAAAGAAACGTTCCCGCTATTTTGACAAACAATGTGGAGATAATTTGTTGTCTGCGTGTTAATAAGATTTCTTCTAATAAATATTTTTTGCAATTCTTTCATTAAGTCAGTCTTTTTTATTGTTACATCTGTTTCTCACAAACGCGTGCACAAAAAAAACCTGGACCACACTGGATCACGTGTGAGACAGCCACTTTAAAGAGCAAAAAAAATTAACATCATAAATTTACTTTTCAATTCTTCATTCCCTTCAAATATTTGTTGACCATTCGTCTATAAATGAATCTTCTTTCTGAAAAATTTGAAAACCATCGGAGTTCACATTAAGAAACATGTAGTCTATTAAAAAAAATAACACATCCCGCCTAAAATAGTTATAGTCAGTAACCCGGATATAGATCTAAAAGACTGATTTTGTCCCTCTGAAATTTATTTTATTTTTATAAATATACGCCCTGCTTCCGGGTTACTGCATAACTATTTTAGACGGGATGCGTTATTTTTTTAAATAGACTATAAGCAAACGATATATTTCAACCCGTAATACTGACAACAATGTTTTGATAAATACAAAAAATTACAATCTCAACTAATACAAAAAAAGTAAGTATCAATAAATTAAGCAGGATGATTAGACCGAGTACTCAAAAGCAGGCTTCGTAAAGAAAGGCTCAACGAGGGGATTGAACCAATGCATACCAAGCGGACCACCGAAAACAAACTGTAAATTTTTCCACCCGTCATTTCGTTCTCGCGTTTCTCCTTTTCTGAAATTTGGGACAAATCAAGTGGAAACAAAATAAACTCACTTTTGTAAAGAGTCAATAGTTGACTCGTCTGAGCAGATAGCAGATATTTGTGTGCCAAACATAACCATTGTAAATATTGAAAAAAGTATAGCTTCAAAGAGCAATAACAGCTAAAACTATAGCAAAAATAGGAAATTTCTTACTAGCATAACGGTAGTTCCTGGAGGACCGATACTGCTGCATTGATTCCATTCATTATTGACACAAAGAATAAATTGCCAAACTCCCCAATAAAGAGCATGTATTGAGAGGAGACCAATATAAAGCTGAATGAAAATAAGAAAACTTTGAAAGCACTTACTGTAAAGAGTACAAAGTATTTTTGATTACATTCACCTACACAATTATTAACCCAAGGACAATGATGGTCCATTCTACGTATACAACGTTCACATACCTACAAAATATTTAAATTCTCTTAAAAATGACTTACTGAGCAGTGATGAGCTCTGTCTGGTTTGATAGTTGAGCATTTATTACATTTGTAAATAACTTGTGACTGATCATTTGCCATTATTCGTTGAATGTGCTCTTCAGTTGCTGTTCCTTTTGGCACGGCTCCAGGGTCAGTAAACATTGTCTAAAACAAGAAATTCCAGTCGAAAAGAGCTTACTTTTAAATGACTAATAAAGGCTAATGCGGTGAGGACTTCAAAAAGCAGTAGATTACATACTGTATGAATAGTATAGTCATGATACGATGAGACCATAACGAGACAGACACATGCCTGTCCATATATAAGAAGGAGCCTAAAATGATCAATTAGAAATTATATTAGATAAATAATTATTATTTTCAATACAAATGTAAATCTACAAAAAAAAGAAATTGTTAGTTTTAATTATATCTAGAAAAACATAATTATAAGTTTTTTAACCATTCAATCAATTAAGAATAGTGCAAAAGTGAGTAAAAAATAACTAACCATGTTATACAAGCACAGACGATTCCGCATGGATCACCAACAAACCACTTTCGACCACAGCACTGCGTCTTGTCCCTCATATTAACATCCTGAAAAATGGAACAAATTAGATAGAAAGTCGACCAATTACAACGCATCGATTGGCGCCTGCTCTGCAGCCATTGTTGGCTACTTTTGTATTCAGAGCAGGTCCGGCTGACTTCTAAAGATTTCAGGTACATAAGGTGCTAAAACGCATATGCGTAGCTAATTAGACCAAATCAATACAAAAAAGATGATTTATTTAGCCATTAGCACAGAGGGTTAAAATAAACAACGTGAATAACTAACAAGATTTTCAACAAATATTATAGAAGAAGAATAAGATGAAGATCGTTTAGTAGATGGAACCGAAACCGAGATGCTTCTTTTTTTTAAATCATATCAGCGATGTTCATCGGCATTTCATCAATCTGAGTGGAGTAGTACTGCTCAATATCGCGAAGAATTCGGACGTCGTCTTGTTTGACAAAGTTAATGGCAACTCCCTTACGTCCGAAACGACCAGAACGGCCGATTCTGTGAATGTACAATTCACCTAAAGTAGAAGTGTAACTAAACAGTAAGAAACAACTAACGATTATTTGGGAGGTCATAATTTATGACAAGAGAAACTTGTGGTACGTCCAATCCACGTGCCCAGACGTCGGTTGTAATTAGGACTCTGCTGTTTCCACCACGGAATTCCTTCATAATATTCTCACGCTCCTTTTGATCCATGTCTCCATGCATGGATGAGACAGTGAAGTTGGCCTCCTTCATTTTTTCGGCCAACCACTCGACCTAATATATACTATGTTTTTGACAGTATACATACCTTTCTACGAGTATTACAGAAAAGAACGGCTTGTGTGATAGTAAGAGTATCATAGAGATCAATCAAAGTATCAAATTTCCATTCTTCTCGGTCAACAGCTACGAAGAACTAAAAAAGAAAAATATCAAATAAATCAAATATGTACCTGCTTAATTCCTTCCAGAGTCAACTCATCACGTTTGACAAGGATACGTACAGGGTCAGTCATAAACTTGCTAGTCATTTCCAAAATTTCGTGAGGTAGTGTAGCTGATAGGAGAACGACTTGAGCACCAGGTGGGAGATAACGATAGATATCGTAGATTTGCTCTTTGAATCCCTTATTTAACATTTCATCGGCCTCATCAAGGACCAGCATTTTAATACTGCGAGTACGCAGATTACGACGGCGGATCATGTCGAAAACACGACCAGGAGTTCCAGAAACCTAAAATTAACTATTAGTAGAATATCAAACTTTTTAATAAGCGGATAATGAAGGCAAACTTACGACATGTTGACCATAATCCAGTTTTCGAATATCTTCACCAATGTTGGTTCCTCCAATACAGGAGTGGCACTGGACATTCATGTAATCTCCCAGAGCAAGTATAACCTAAAAAAATAATAAAATAAAGTACAACAAATGATACCTTTTGAATTTGCTGAGCCAATTCACGTGTTGGTGACAATATTAAAGCTTGTGTCTCTCTGACTTGTGTGTCAAGTGATTGAAGAACAGAAATAGAAAATGTGGCTGTTTTTCCAGTTCCTGTAATTAAAATAATTTATGAGAAATTAAAATTATCAAACCTGATTGAGCCTGGGCAATAACATCTCTTCCTTTTAAGACGGGTCTGATGGCTCGTTGTTGAATTGCTGATGGCTTCTCAAAGCCATACGAATAGACACCACGAAGAAGATCATCTCTGAAGAAAAATGTTGATACAAAGTTCTTTTGCTAACCTTAATCCCATTTGGTCAAATGTTTGGACAACTTCCAGGTCTTCGGAACTTTCGAATTCGATCTGTGACAAATCTTCAGCTGTCGGCTCGACATTTCGCTTTCTTCCAGCCATATTGGATTTGAATATCTCTGTAAAATAAATTAGATATATAAAAAAACAATAATAAAGAGTATAAAGATAGTATAAACTACCATATGAAATTTAAAAAAAAATAGTAGGATCCAATAATTTAATTTTCACAGGAATAGAAATTACGGGGGGGAAAGCTGGGTAGACCAATTCTGGGGCAAGCTAAAAAAGTCTACCAATAATCAATCCGAGAAGTAGAGCAGCAATAGTGGCTAATATAACTTGGATAGTGGGAACACCAAGCTCCGACATGCTGCTGCGCTCATGTTCTTGTTGCAGTTTGGCATTTTTCTAAAAAAAATGAACAATAAACTAATTCTACCTTGAACAGTTCTTGGACTTCCTTGGTTAAAACAGCTCTTTCATTTTCAAACTTTTTCCTCAAGTCTATCTCCGTCCGAAGTTGAAACTCTAGGTCAGATGATGGCCCACGGTTATCATTTGATTTCGTCGAGGCCATAGACGCAGAAGGACTGAAAATCAGAATATTTTTTATTCATTTCAAGTACGAATAAATTTAAAAAAATAAAAGTACTAACCTGTTATATTGAATGGGGGCAGGAACTTCTTCCCTAGCAAATTGATGGGTACTACTGGAAGACCCTTTTTCAAATACAACCATTAGCTTGCTGTACATAAGATCAGATCCATCGATATCCTAGTGATATTAATAATAAATCAACCAGAATGCTCTAACCTTCCAAATTTTTTCCAAATCAACATTTCCATTAGGTGCAAAGCAACTTTGAACCATGAACTTGTGCTTGCCAACCTCAGTAATGTTCGTTCCGTCCAAGGGCTGAAGCATTACTGTGATCTGCTTGCTCTGATTAGGTTCGATAATACCTCAAAAAAGTATTATTGGAGGAAAAAAAAATTACTGACCGGAATTAGGACGAACGCAATACTGCTTAGGAGCAGTGGTTTTCACTTTAAAGCATACCGGCTTGTCGGAAGGGTTCCTAAGATTCAAATACGAATTTACAACATCGGTGAAAGGCCCTGAAAACAACATCAATGAATCGAGCAGAGTAAAAAAGTTTTGCTTGTGCGATATACGAATAGGCGAATGGTATTTTCGAAATACTGGGCGGAGCATAGCTATTTCGAAAATCGTAAATAGTTGTTGAAAATTATTGCTTTTAGTTTCTAATTAGCACAAAATCAATAACAAACACAATTGACTCACCTGTGAAGACCAACTCGTTAGGAGGATCGATTTGAAGAATCTGATTAGCTTTTCCTGCAGACATAATAGTATAGTGATCAGATGTAGTGTTGAGACCGAATCAATGCGACCTCAAAAGATCTAGATTAACAAAAGATCTCATAATAAGGAGCAAGGAATAGAAAAACGAAAAAGGAATTGGCCATAGACGCGACGCAAGCTGCTTGGCAGGTCAGAGACGTAGTGTTGGGCCCAATGTTTCGTGTCTGACTCGCCGCGGCACATAATTAACATGAGATACTCAGTCAACAGAATTTTATTCGAATGTACAATATCTTTTCAGAGAATGTAATTTCTATAAACGTGTTTTCCGAGATTACCATAAGAAACGATAAAAAGAATATAACAAAAATAAAATAGCAACAGCAAACTAGCCGTTATCGAACGGATCAACAAACACTAAACTATAGTCATTGATTTTAGCAGCTTTACCAGCAGCATGAGCTTTCCTTATCGAATTTTACGAGTCCTTCAACGAAAAAAGACATGCATGTTCAAAAAATGAAAAAAAAAAGAATTATAAGTACATGTATAAAACTAAAGTGCTTTCAGTTCTTTTTTTAACGTTTCAATAATTCCAACATTCCTCCAGCAATATTTGTTCCGTCAAAGGGTTGAAACATTATTTCGTAGAATATTGCCCTAGGACGCATATTTCATGGTGAAATGGCTGATCCAAACTAACAAATAAACTCAGGCTCAAAACTATCTGCCATTCTGATGATACGTTCTTTGGATGTGAAGAAATGTGAATTATTCGATTGATTATATCAGGGAAAATATTAGACTAGAAGGCATTCAGTAACCGCAGTTGAATTCATTCTTCTTTCTGGTCGTTTAAGTTATTTTTTTGTCAGATTGACTGTAGTCTCTAATCCAACTGGAACTATCTTCTACATTCAAGGTTGTTGCTTCTTTATAGCTCGACAGCTCAGTGGAAAATGTCTACCGGAGCCAATTATCGCTTACCTTTTCAAACAAAAGCGTCTGATTTATCGCATATCGATTTCGCTTCATTTTATTCTTTGTCCATATCATGCTCTGGATTCTGCTTATTCTGCCGTTATATGTTTCGGGACTTCACCAACAGGTATTTCAACAGGAGAAGAAGCTAAAGATTTACCATTTTCCAGCAACAATGCGAACCGATTACGGTACCTATGTGTTCTCAGGGAGATTTTGCCTATCGAATGACCACCTTTCCAAATTATTTGGGACATAGGAATCAACAAGAAGCGGGATTTGAGATGTCGTTGTTTGATCCGTTGATTCGAGTGCAGTGTTCGGATAATATTCGACTCTTCCTTTGTTCTGTGTAAGTTAGACTTTATTTGCATTTTTTCGCTCAAAAATTTGACGAATTTTCAAGTTACTAGAAGTTTTCGAAATCTCTTCTTGATATATTTTAATTGGGTTTTAGGTTGCTAAGCGAATATTTAAAGTAAAGTCACATCTTTCTTGTTTAGCTTCACACCTGCTTGTTCAGTCTTCGGAAAGCCGATCCCACCCTGTCGAAATCTTTGCCTCACTGCCAAAAAAGACTGTTCTGGACTGATGAAAAAGTTTGCGATGGAGTGGCCCCAATGGTTGGATTGTGATCGATTTCCCCAAGATTCCACCTGTATTCGAGACAACTATGTTCCAGTTAAAACAGCTGAGTATATCTGCCCTCTAGAATGGAAAAGCAACTCAATGGATAGTAAAATAGTAGTCAGAGGGAAAATAATAGAGAAATGTACCATGAGTTGCCAGGAAGATGATGAGGTAAGTTAGAAGGTCATGTTACTGGTATGGTAACACATGAAGGCATTTCCAACGTGGCTGTCTAACTGTTGTTGCATACAAACAACAGCCGCGTCGTAAATGTCTAAAACTGTTATTGCACAAGCGATCAGCTCCTCATAGGCAAAACGTTGTAGTTCTCGTTATTTTCAGTTTTCCACCTTCCTCACCACTAACGACCGTCGTTCTTTGAATTTTTGGCTGTTATTTGGATCCACTATTTGTTTCCTCACTACCTTCCTGACCATCCTCACCTTTCTCATCGACTTATCTCGTTTTGATTACCCTCTTCGACCAATCCTTTATCTATCCTTCTGCTATTTAGTTCTCGCTCTGGTTTATTTACTGGGTAAGAAAGGCAACCAATATAAAAAAATTTCTAGGAGCCTTTGGAAAGCTTTCCTGTTCTTCCACCTTGATCAGTCAAGGATTCTCCAGCTCTCCTTGTCTAATTCTTGGAGCTGTACACTATTTTTTTCAAGTTTCTTCCAGTACTTGGTAAGCAATTATAAGATCTTCAAAAAGCCTTCAGGATTTTTATTTTCGGCTTGTCTTGGCTGCTGACTTCAAAATTTCAATGGAGTGTTGAAGCTGTAGCCAAGTTGGCGCCATATTTTCATACATTGGCCTGGGGAGGACCCCTAGGAGCGACTGGAGTGGCGGTAGCTATGAGAAGTGTAGATGGAGATGTTTTTACAGGTAGGAGTCACCCAAAAGTAGATGCGTTGTTTGATACAACAAAAACGACGTGGCTGTTGATGTAAAACAACATCAATGACGTAACTGTCTAACTGTTGTTGCACAAACAATTCTAAATTTTTGTTCCCAAAAAATATTAAAAAAAATCAAGATACATTTCAGGCCTTTGTTCCGTAGGAAATCTCTTTCCTGATCACTTGCTCTACTTTATTGTTATTCCATCCACTGCCCTTCTCTCTCTCGGTTTTCTCCTCCTCTTAATTTCCATCCTCTCCATGTGGTGCATTCACAGTGATCTCCACCGCCAACAACCAAAAATCGACCTTCGTCAAATGGAAAAATTAACCACCCGGCTGATTATTTTCACTTTCTTCTACTTCTTGGCTGAACTCGGTCACAATGCTGTACTATATTTACAGGCGGTAAATTTTAACTTCTGGTTGGATGGTAAGTCATATCTTTATTTCTCAAAATAATTATTATAGGCTATTACGGTCAGAAGTGCTCAGCCGAGCCAGAAAAATTCGGCTTCTCCTCTCCATCTGACTGTCCAATTGATACCTATAGACAACAGCCAGATCTCATATTCTTCCTTGTCAAATATGGTAGTAAACTCGTGGCAGGTCCCATATATGCCATTTGGATCCTTTCCACAAAGACTGCTAAATCTTTCAACTGCTTTGGTCAACGTCCAATTCAATTTTCCGATACTGAAAGCACTATTCCTGACTATTAAATTATATAAAGGTTTTTTTTTTCAATTTTTTGAACTGCCTACGCAATCTAATACCAATGAAAAAACTTATTTTCGAGTTCATCACCTTTTCTCGTTTAAGATACTCTATTTGCCGGTTTGGTTCAAAGGACGTAGAAATGGGCAATCTATCTCGTTTTATTAGCTTATGTTTATCGTTTTCGCCTTCTCTGATAAGAATTCTCGTGTCTGTTCTGAAGTTAATGGGCTGATGAGAAGGGAAAATGAGCTAAAGGGATTAAAAATTCATCCATTATGTGAAGAGATATTTCTCTTTCAATTGTTACCTATAACAATTAAAAAAATCTCTGGAGACGTGCTTCCCGAACTTCTAGAAGCATCGGAATGCGTTATCACGGTGTGTGCTTTTTATTAACGACCAGCTTGTTCTGTCCCACCTTCAATCGATTTATGAATTGTTCTCCTATCACGTCGGTTGCTTCCGTATGCCCTGCTGTGAGCAGTGTATTTTAATATTTCTCGGTATTTTTCAGTTGTTTCTTTATCACACTAGTGTCAGTTTAGAGGATGAAGATGCCGGTCAGCCGAAAAGTCGTCGCTGTATCGCCTTTTCCTGTCTCATACCAATGACTATACTTTTTGCCGTAATGGTGTTCCTCATAATCTACGCGGTTGTCGTCAAATAACTGTACATATTGCAAGCTAGCTTTAATTTAAAAAATCTTTAAAAATCATAGTAAATTGATTGTTCGTTATAACAGTTAGACAATTCCGATGTGACTTAATGTGTAACTAGTTAGACCCTAACGACAAAAATGTCTTAATTTTCTAAAGCAGTTCAAACTCGTCAATGAAATTTGGCGCCATCTTCCCCCTACTTTGCCTCCAACTTTCTGCCGTTGTAAAGTAATTAATCTTCTTCTTTTTCATGCCGGATCATGCAAATTGCTACAACTTGAAGAAGTTGATTGGTCTTGCGTTCCGACGGTATATAAATTCTCAGCTAGTGGAGGAAAATGACATCGTCGTGGCAATGCTTACTGACTTCTTCAAAGCTGTAAGTGATTTTCATAAATCAATAGATAAATTTAGCTCCTTTACGTCTTCTTGGCTTTTCTCTTGACCTTCCAGCCAACCATTGCTTGTCTGGGGGGAGGTGGCTGCTGTACTCAGCAACCATGTCAGAATCCATGTGGATCGTATCTGGGAAGTTTCGGCTATGGAAAGTAATCCACTAACATAACTCCTATGCTTTATTTGTGTATTTAACTATCAATAAATATATTGCTTTTATCGTTAATATGTTACCGTTGCACACGAACTGTTTGTTATGAAATGATATAAAAGCAGATGCGGATGAGAAAAGAATTTTTGGTAGTATATGGTAATTTGTATATCGCGTACCCTGTATATCACATACAATTTGAATATCACGTAATTGTATAACATATACCCTTTTATCAGGGTCTTTTGTGGTTTTTTTTTTTGCGTTATAAAGTGTGTCTAGTCTCTATAGAGGCTTAGTCTGAAAGCAACAAGAAAAAACAAAAAATAAGAAATATAATCAAGGAAAAAATAATGACCGCATTCAGATAATATTCAGTAACGTTTAAATATTGTCAAAGGGAGAAAAAATGGTATGTTATATAATCATGTGATATACAAGTACGTTCAGCACGTGCAGTACGTGAAATACAATTTGCCATATACTACCGGGTGTTTCTATCAAAGGTCATACACCTCCTTTCTTTGTCTACCCATACCAGAGATGCGCAGAACACGATTTTTTTGCCTCACACAGAAGGTACAGAGCGGAACGGGGTACCTCGCGCATCTTTGTGCCATACCTCAATTTCGCATACTTTTTGTCTCTCTATCGCCTCAGGACCCGATCTAACGCAATGTCAGCTAAAGACTCGTATTGTACAAATTTCATCAGTCTTTCTCACAATGCGTTTTTATTTTTATTTTTACCCGCCTTATCTTCCGTTTTCTATTGTCTTAGACTTCCAGTATTTATTTTCCAAAAATTCAATTTCTCCTCACAGATGGTTCGCCAGATCACCTCTTGGGCTGATTTAAATCATTTGATCCATAAAGCAGCAGCTAATCATTTAATCGTTCTTGATTTTTATGCGGATTGGTGTCCACCTTGTCGTGCTATTGGTCCGTTCTTCGAACAAATTTCTGGACAATATATAAATGCTACCTTTTTGAAGGTTAATGTTGACATATCCCAAGGTATTTGCCCTTATTTTTTGTACATTTTTCTAGATATCGCTAGAAATTATGGAGTCAGTGCCATGCCCACATTTGTTTTCATCAAGGGAACACAGGAAGTGGCAAGGATAGCCGGAGCTAATCCGTCTGGATTACAACAAACAATTCAACAGTGGGTTTTATAAATATTTCTATACTTTTAGGGGATGCTTTAAGTGCAAAATAGTCTCAGATATGACTAGGATATAACTATTTTCGATGTTCCAGGCATTACGCCGATGCTGCTCCTAATCCATTCCAAGCTACTACTGAAGAACGCACTTTTTTGGACAAATATGCAATTATTGCAGAAAAAGTTGGTCCATTATTTCACTACATCTTTAAATTTACAGCAAATGAGATATTACAAAGATATAGTAAACAAGACGCTCGCCTTAAGTCTTATTCCATCTGAGGATTTAATGAACAACGCGACCATCGATGGTAAAGTTAATCGATACGAGTTGGCCAAAGAGCTTCTTCAATGGTTTAAAACTGATTTATTTACCTGGTGTGATAGTCCGATATGTGAGCATTGTGAGAAACAGACACCGCATGGAACCGGTGTGGTGGGTAGGAATTTTAGGTTATTTTTTTAGATTTATTTTTAGGCATACCAAACGATGAGGAAAGACAAAATGATGCCTCCAGAGTGGAAATTTACAAATGTGAACAGTGCCAGCGAGAGGTTCGATTCCCTCGCTATAATAATCCTGCAAAATTGCTTGACACCAGGTACCTCTTTAAAAAATTTTATATTTTTTCAGGACCGGTCGCTGTGGTGAATGGGCAAACTGTTTCTGTCTAATTGCTGCAGCTATGGACTTTGATATCCGGTAAAAAAATTTTCCACTTTATTTTGTTAGATATATTCATGATATCACGGACCATGTCTGGTGCGAATTATGGATTCCTGAATTCGATCGATGGATTCATTGTGATCCATGTGAAAATGCTATCGATACCCCATTCATGTATGAAAAGGTTTGATTATATGGAACCCATCGATTTTTAGGGTTGGAATAAGAAATTATCCTATGTCTTCGCGGTAGGATTGGATAGTATAAATGATGTAACGTGGAATTACACAACGAAACACAAAGAAGTAATGAAGAGGAGGACAAATGTCAGGGAGCCAGTGTTGTTGAATTTTACGATTGTAAGATTTTCATCTAGAGCGTTAATTTTTTTTTTTAGAAATTAACTAAAAGAATGCTTGGAAATTCTCCCAATCCAGAAAGAAAAAAAGAGATAGATAGGAGGAGGGTGCTGGAGGTGATTAGAAGTATTCAAATTGGCAACACTCAGGATATAAAGACATATGAAGGACGTTCTACGGGTAATTTATTAAACTACCTGGCTTTTTCAAACTTCCGTTTTTTTTTAAATTAAATTATTATAGGCTCTGCGGAATGGCGAGCTGCTCGTGGAGAACTTGGAATTAGTCCTAAAAAAAAACCCAGTATTGTCATTCGACCAAATGATGAAGAACTAGGAGCGAAGAAATTGAGGTATAATTTTAATCTTTCGAAATTTCTGTCTAGAATCACATACAACTCTGCTAAGGATAGCTATATCCGTGGTAGTAGCATTACCAAAAACTGGTCTTCTTTGATTTTCAAGTCGAAGGACATTATGAGAAAAGTAGAAGCAGATTGGAAAATGGCTTACTTATGCAGGAAAGAAGAGAAAGAAGAAGGAGAAGTGAGAGAATTTTTTTTCAATTATTTTTTGAGATCACCTGGGCGATTGATCTGACTGGAGTAAAAGCTCTTAAAGCCAGTGTGAAAATTTACGGAGTGACGGTGTATGAGTCTGGAAATGTGGCATTGAGCGTCTGCGCTGATGATGTAGATTACTCGTTTATTTTTATATTACTCCTATCTAGATTTGCCTTCCAGTCCCAAAATCTGGAGAACTTGTTGTTGCCGACCCCCCTTCTTCGCTTCTCAAAATCACAGCCTATTTTACTGGTGGCAATGGTTCCAATTCATTTCAACATGCTCAACTTTTTCGTTCTCCTTTGGACAATAAGGAAGATGAGCAGCTCGTGATAGAAATTAATTTTGCTTAATTTTTCGATGACCCGCAGGGACTTTTTTCGGGCCCTAATTCCGTTTCTCCCATTGTGATATTGTAAATATTAACATATCTTTATTTATATATTTGAAAAATCGAAACGAAAATATATGAAAAAATTATATATGGCAAGGCATGCCCGCAATAAATAATGAATATTATTAGAAATTTGTTAGACTCACTCTGACAGACTGTAAAAATTTCTATTATTTAAATAAAAAGAAAAGAATGAGACAAGAACAGATAAACGAGGATATTCTATTTTTTGTTGGCGGTTAGTTTTACACTAGGTTTTTAAGGAACTTGAGGAAGGATTTTTGCCATTTTTTAGCTACCTTATTGGCCGGAAAACTATTTAAGAAAATGATTTACCGTTCCTTTAGAAAAAAAAGTCACACGCACCAAAAAATACCCATTTGACGAAGATCCTCGTCTAAAAGTCCTTTTTTCTCATCTTTTTTGTTCAATGATTATCCTAAAATTTCTTATTACTCTAGTAACTTTTGTCGTACTCTCTGTTCTTCTTCTATTCGTTGTCCAGCGTAGTTAAATTCCTCTGCTCTTTTCCGTTGCCATTCTTCTTCGGCTTGTTTTTCTTTTTCAAGTTCTTCAGCTTCTTGTTTCAACTTAGCTGCTCTTTCTTCTTCTTCTCTCTTTATTCTGGATATTTCTTCCTTTCGTCGTCGTTCCTCAGTTTTTCGAATTCGAGTGACTATGGCAGCAATCAAGGCAGCTCCTTTGCCACTACCGTCCCCAGATTGAACTAATTGGAACTAAAAGAAATGTGACAAAAAAATTACTCTTACCTCTAGACCAGGATTAATAAGTTCTTTCAATTTTTCCTTTACCCAATGTTCATAGAACGGATGGTATTTGTAGGTACTGCCATCGATAGAGACGACCATCTTCTGTCGCCTCACACGGTTTAACACACAGGCGATTGCTGAAATGGATTAACATTAGTAAAAAGTTTACAATAAAGAAATAAGTGACGCGTTCACCTTTTATCAAAACGCCTCGTTCTTATGTCTTTGAGACAACGTCAGAAAAAAAACAGCGCAAAAAAGAATTCTATTATGTCTTAAGGTGAAGGAAAGACTAACAAGCTGCTGCTAGATTGGCACTCCTTCGAGAGACGACGATGCATACTTCACGGAGTAGTAGCATGTCAGAAAAAGTGTAACTCTCGATACCCAATTCGTCCATAATTTGTCGAGTATTGGCATAGGATCCACAGTCATCGCTGAAAGTAACAAAAATTGATTCCACCGAAAAATCGACCATCAGTCGAAAGACACTCCACTGTGGCGAAAAAATCCTTTAACCGTTCGAATTCGAATTTAATGTCTAAAGTTGTTCTAGGCACATGTTTCATAGTGGAAAAATCGGATACCCACTTGGTCTTAAATAGTAATGTCAACTTACTGTAAAATTTCAGAAATATATTTTGTGGGGAAGCTATTGATCTTGAATAGAGCCTTGGATCCTTTTCCGTTGAAGAGAATCTCATGCTTACAGAGTTTTTCCAACACAAGACGAACAAGCTCTCCCATGCACATACCAGCTATCAGCTTGTCCAAACTACAAATTCTCGTCTTCTGCGAAATAGTTACCTATTAACTCCCGGATGATCTGATCTGGAGTCAATTAGTTTATCATATTGAGTGAAGATGTAATCTGCTTCATTTCTATCTCCAAATCCACCCCATTCCGTATCAATAATCATCTAAAAAAATTCTTTTTAGCCTGAAGTGCCTACCATCTCATGATTGTACTCTTCTGTAGCCTTGGAAAGACCATATTTAATATTTCTAGTGGTTTCCAGATAGGAAGCATTGGTGCCAGTACCTATAACAGGGATAATGCACCTTCTAAGAAGAAATTACCAATAATTACGCCGATATCACACTGTCCATGGGATTCATAAGAGGCAGCCACGAGGGTACCGACTGTATCATTAATCAGAGCTACAATTTCGACTTGGACGCGCTGAAAAATTTTAATATACGAAGAAGATTGCTTTTTGACTAATTTCTTTAAACGCGGCACAAAAAAAAGAACTGTTAGTCTGTGCGCAAAGAATCATTCAAAAATTGAATTATAGTCTATTTCCAACGGAAAAGTCAGGCGCGTCGAGATCTATTACATGCTTCCTTTAATTTTTTCAAGAGCAATCTTTTTTTTTAAATTTATGTTTTTCTTATCGTTTTCCTAATTAAACAACAACATATTTAGTACTAGTTGGACCCTGAGGACCCCTACCTGACCCTAGATCCAAAAATTTTCCTTTCTAGAAATCGACTATTTAGGGATAATAAAGCATTCTAATTACATTTTCAATAGCCTCGAAGTTTAATTTTGTCATTTTTATTCAGGAAATAGGGTTTAACCTAATATCATTATCATTTATAAAGAATGGCATTTCACTACTTTTTGGTACCGTTCTGATTCACGCTCATCGTTTAAATTTCTTTTTTTACAAATTCAACATAAAGACAAAGGATAAACTTCAATAAATCGAGTAAATTATGAAAAAATGTTACTTTCAAGTCAAAAGGCACCGCAGCGAAAACGCGCCTCGAAAAAACGGACCGAGGAATTAACCTTTAATCCTGACTTTTCCGTTGGAAATAGACTATATAGCATTTTTACTACCAGCATACGGTAGTAACTGTTTCTTTTCGGCATTTTTTATCGGTTTAAAAATTTGTCTTTATTTTACTTACTAAAATGATATAGAAATGATTGTCTAGGTCATTTCTTCTAAAAATGGAGTCTGATAGAGGCTATTTCCTAATCAATTTTTGTTGTTATTGTTTTCTCTGTTTATATATGTTTAATATCAATGTTTTATTTGTTAAAAATTTTAAAATACCTGAAGAAGGTTAGCAAAAAAAGTTAAAAGAAAACAATTCTATTTGATAAAATTATTCTATAATTTGAGAAAAAAGATTTCGGTATGAGACCTTACATATTTGTACAGACGCAGAGATACATTTTTGTGCCGCGATTTGTTCAAATTCAAATTTCCCGGGTATTAGAGTTTTAATTAAAATAAGCCATCGAATAAAAAATTAGAATCCTCCATAGTCTAGGTATTTCCCGTCCCGGTCTACACATTTACACACGTGAAATTTTGGTTCTTTATTTTTTACGGAATAACTCACTCCATCTCTTGCTATCGCTGCTTCTAACAACTTTACAACGTCTTTTCCTACGGCACCCGTTGCGGTTACTCCTTTTGTCCATCTAAAAATATAATCAGTTTTTAGCGATGTACCTCAACAAAGTCGCACTTCTCAATCCTGTTTGATCACATGGGTATGAAAATGTGAATCCAACCGGTAGATTTTCATCTGCCACCCCTCTTTCAACCAAAAAATCACCCAAAGCTTGAGCGATGTAGTCAAATAGCTGAAAAAATATAAGTAATTGGAGTATATATACTTTTTCAGCAGTTCCGTGCATGGCGGCGTTAGAAATTCGGGTGTTGAATGATTTCATTCGTAACGACTCGCCTGGTTCAATTTCTGTAAGCATTACACGAAGATTTGTGCCTCCGAGATCCATAGCCACGAATTTTCCACGCTCGAAAAGAGGATTTTTGAGGAAATTATGGGAAGATAATACCTGTTCCATCAGGTAATTCGGGGACGAAAGAGGGCAACATGGCTATTGTACTCTTTGTTAGACCACTTTCCAGCCCTTTATCCATGTTATCACTCATGTGGCACATCATTCGGCGAAGAGTATTATTCGATAATTTAAATTCTGCCATTATTGATTCCAGCTGAAGATTTAGTGCTTTTTAGGAGAATTTTACTTACTGATATACTCTGTTCATCAGCTAATTTTGCTCCTCCGCCTACTTTTTTGATATCTTCTTTCACTACACTGTGATCTGTTACAGAGCCTCGCCATTTTCTGGGATAACTTGAATGAAATAAAAGGAAAGTAGCTTACCTATAGGCACAAGCCAGCTCTAAAGCCCCAAACATAACTTATCTTTTAGGTTCCAGTCTGAAAAGAGCAGATAACTTTTGGAGAAACTGAGAAAAAAAGAACGATGAAAAATGAATTACGGTACAAACTTTTTCAATTCCTATTTATTTTTTGCTTTATTTAAGATGATTTTTTTTTAATTTGTAGGCTTATACTCGGTTTACAATTGGAAATAATATAAAAGATAATATTAAAATGAAAAAAAAAATGATGAGAAAACTAATAATTGATTTTGCATAGTTTAATTTGATTTTACAAAGTGATAAAAATCTAAAACTTTTTTTAAAGAAGATGGGAACTTTTCGTCCATTTTGAACATTAAATAATATAAATAGCAGCAGGGAGGGCCCGGTGGCGATAGTGTAATGCTGATAAGTGTTGCCGAAAAGGGGTTCGGGTCAATCGGGATTAAATAACATTGTTTCATAAAGATCTTATTTACAATTTTTCTTATATATGATGTGTAGGAAAATGGTGAAAAGAAGCCAACAGAAATCATTTGGGGATGGTGAAATATCAAGATATCAAGTAAACATTATCACGTCACATGTGTTGTTTTGTTTTTCTCCACCTAACTTTTTCTCTTCTTTCACAAATGACAGAATGTGGTATTGAAAAGAAACAGATACGTTGAAACAATAACGGGCTATAGAAAATACGGCCAAAAATCGATAATAGCCGACTGCATTCAAATTGCTTCACCCGCTCCTACTGATTGACGGCGTGAAAACATGACCAAATGCACGTATTTTGGCTATGTTTTTGAGCACTAGAAAGCTGAGAATTCATTTTATGGGAGTGAAGAATAGAAAAGGCTCAAGAAGGTTTTATCGTTTGAAAATTTGAATAGTTGACTAATTGTTGTTTTTCTGCTTGCATTTTTGCTTTTTTTCAGTCATATTATATTTTCAGGTTTATTAATCATGTTTGCTGGAATACATATTACAGAAGTTTTACTTTTCGCTGTTGTTGCCTTACACATCTATATATGCCCTGGAACAAAAGTCGAGGTTAATCTTTCTCCTTTTATACTCATCATTTTTCAGGAAAGCTTTAATATCCAGGCTGTTCATGATCTCATATATCATTCTTGGAATGTCTCAGCGGTCAGTTAATCATCTTTTTCATAAATCCCTTTTATTTCAGTACGACCATCACAAATTTCCCGGTGTAGTGCCAAGAACATTTGCTGGTCCAGCATATTTGGCTTTCTTTGGTTATCCAGCGAAACTTGTCTTCCATTATTTTAATATTCCGAAGTATTTTATGCAAGGATTTAGTATGTTTTATGCTTAGGTATACGATATTTTAGTTCGTCTTGTTCTCGGCTTTACTGTCGTGTTTACCCTTTGTAAGCTTGGAAGAACTCTTGGAAAATGGTATGGAGGTGTTAGTGCAACTGCATTCAGGTATAATTTTGTCGGTTTGATAATTTTTTTTTAAGAATTATCACAGTTACTCAATTTCATTTCCTTTTCTATGCATCTCGAACACTTCCAAATACTTTTGCCTTGCCTTTTGGTAAGTTATAATCATCTTCAGAAGATTTTCATTGTTCAGTTATTTTGACTTATCAACGAATTCTTGATAATAGATACTATTCTGCCGTCAAATGGGCGACAGTTGCTGTAGTTTTGTTCCGGTAATTTTAGTTCTCGTTTGATCGATTTTTCTTTTAGTTGTGAGCTTATTTTACTTTTTGGACCAATATTTATATTTGCTTGGTTGTATAAGCATTTGATTTTTTTTGACCTAGAAGGTAATGGGGCTATTTTTGTCGGAATTAAGGTTGCTCTTCAAGTTTTATGTGAGCTTTTTCCATCTTAATAATCAATTTTTAGTTAGTACAATTCCATTGGACTGTCTTCTATGGGAAAGACCACTTTACCCTGAGCTAGAGGTTGCTTGGTTTAATATTATCGAAAACAGAAGCCATGAATATGGGGTAAGCAGAAATTTTTCTATTTTAATAAGGTCCTTTCTGGTCTCTCCGTTCTTGTGGTATTTCTATAGTGCACTACCTCGTTGTATGTTGTCAACGCTACTGATTGCTCCAGTTGGCATCTTCTTCGATCGAACTAGCCGGCAATTAGTCATTCCCCCGTTGATTTTTGTCTTTTTATATAGTTTTCTTCCACATAAAGAACTCAGGTGGGTTTTTGTCATTCTGGTTATTGATTCTTGTAGATTTATTCTTTACGTTGTTCCTAGTCTAAATGCCGCTGCAGCTATTGTTATGTCTAAAATGTAAGATACTTATTTTTTGTAATCGTTCTTTGCAGATATTACAAAGGAGGGGAATCAATTATTTGGAAATTAGTTAGCTACGGCTGTTGGATTGCTCTCTTGGCCAATGTTATCGTTACTGCTGGTTTTAGCAGAAGTTCTATGGAAAACTATCCGGCATATTATGCTCTAAAATCGTTGCAAGTACGGATCATTTTAATTTCTCAACTTCCCTTGTTTAGATCGCTCAAAAAGGGAACTCGATGCGTCCTATCAGTCTTCATATAGATATTGTTACAGCACAGACGGGTGCTACACGCTTTATGCAGCTCTACGATGCTTGGGAGTACGTTTTTTCCAATTTATTATAGTTATTTTTTATTTTAGATATAGCAAGGAGGAAAATCTTTCTCCAAAAGCCTATAAACGCTTTGATTTTCTCATGGTTGGTACATATAAAAACGATTTGGAACAATTATTCAAACATGATAATTTTACAGTCACACATCAACCTTGGCTGCTGACGAAAGGATTTTCCCATATCGAATGGAGGTAACCAGCTTGCAGTTTTGTAACATTTTTAAGTAAAACCAACTTATACAAGCTTTCTCTACCATCAATTGTTTTAAAAGAACGGGTCGCTATTTTAAAAAGACGATAATATGGGTTTGTATTTGTTCATTTTCACTTTTTATTATAAATTTTTTATTTTTATCTTTAACGGTTCATAGAGTTTTTTGAATGAGCTCGTATGTATCTTTTCATTTGAAATTGCTACAATTGTTATTTGAAAATAAAAAAATAGTGTATGAAGGAAGTGCAATTATAAGGCTTTTTCTAAAATACAATATTTAGCGTGCATTTGAAAATTGTGGACGCATTATTTCAACGGTTTTTTCAACAAATTTTTTCTTTTCTATCTTTTATACAAAATTCAGACAAGATGGGTTTCGCCTCAGCTTCTCGCGAAGAGAAATTGAAAATGATGAAAACAAAGAAAACTAGGAAAATAACACGAAAACTGAACAAATTAGGAACGAAGAAAGTTGTCTCACGTGGTATTTTGGATGAATTTCAAGCTATTAAGGATAGAAAATCGAAGGATTCACATAAACGGGCAACCAATGTAAATCTTTGCTACTTTTTTTAGAAGGTTATTTTTAATGTTTAGATAGAAGATGATTGGATTGCCGATCGAGAGGCTCAATATAACAAAGATGAAGAAGATATTTTACCGTTAGACATGTTGGATGCTGATATTGACTGGGAGAACAGTGCTTTCGCCGGTTTGAAAAAACGACATGACAAAAGCAAGCAATTTATTGTTGTTAATTAATAATTTCTACAGGAAAAAATGAAGACGACGAAACAGATGACCTTGAATTGAAGAAGCGCAAATTTGAAGGGCAATTAAATGAAGATCAAGAGGAATTGCTACCAATTAAATTACAAGATGGTCGATTAGTACGTCCAACTCGTGAAAAAACCGTTAAAGTTAAAGAAGAATACGATGAAGATGAGAAAGAAGAGCCATGGAGGCCTGAAGATTTTTCTGGTTTATCAGCAACAGAACTGTTAGCTAAACGAAAAGAGTTGCTTCAGGATGGAAAAATTCTAATCTCTACCGTTTCAAGTCATTTGTTAGCGAATCCTCAAGAAAATGTTGGTTATTCTCTTTGATTCTATATTTTTAGATCATTAAATTACGAGAGTTATATCGTCTTTGTCAAGGAATTCAAGTTCACCCGTTAGTCCGTGAAAATATTCAGAAAATTGCTGTAATAAGCACAATTCAGGTAATTTTAAATAGTAGATGTTAACATTCTTTAGGTATTTATTGATATTATACCTGGTTATGCAATTAGACCATTGACAGATGCTGAAAAACAGCAGAAACAGAAGAAGGAGACTAGGAAATTAATACAATTTGAAGAATCTCTTCTAAGATATTATTTAAAATTTTTACAGTTGTGCGAGAAATTTGCCGGAAGTAAGCAATTTTAGAAATCCTGTATTTTTCAGAATTTAATGGGAAAGATCGCACTTTTGGGGAAGAAACGTTTACGTACAAGATGGGAATGCTCTCAGTGAAAGGTCTCTCTCGCTTAATGATATCTTGTTCTCATTTCAACTATACTACAAATATCATCTCAACTTTAGTACGACTATCGTTGTGTAAAGATAAAGCGGTATATCTTTAAAGGTTTAAATCATCTTTAGATATTAACGGAGGTTTGTGATGCTTTATCAAAACTATTCAAAGATGATATCCATCTTCAAATGTCATTATTCGGTGCACGGAGTATTGCTTCACTTGTAACGAAGAGAAAAGGACGTGTTCCACTACAATTATTACAAACTTTTTTGAATCTGAATATTCGAGTATGTCCGAGCAGGATTTTTCACTTTTTTTTTTCTTCCAGGAAGTAAAAACAGGAGACAAAAGAACAGAAAAGACTAGAATCTTTGCTAGACGAGCACTTGTAAAGAAGGAAAAAGCTAATAAATCGGCTAGAAAGTATAAAAAGCAGCTCGATAAATTAGAAGCCGATTTAAAAGAGCTTGATGCACAAGAAGCGATCAGTGCAAAATTGAAAAATGTAAGATTTTTTATTCCTTTCTTTTGAAGTCTTTTTAGGCTACTGAAACAATGAAATATGTCTTTCAAACGTATTTTTCAATTTTAAAGCGAATGTCTAATTTGGACCTTCTTTCTCCCTGTCTTGAAGGTCTCAGCAAATTTGCTCATTTATTAGGCGTTGAATTTTTTGATGATTTGATAAGTACAATGGAACAGCTTGTCGACAAGCAGGTCTGCAATTTTTTAATATTATTTATAATTTTGTATTACAGCATCTTCGAATTGTTGATCAATTACATTGTATTCATACGGTTTTTGTCATTTTGACTGGAGAAGGACAACTGTTAAATGTCGATCCATCTAAATTTTATCGTTCAATTTATAGAATCATGAACTATCTGCCTTTTGAGATGAAATATGGCCAGTTATTTTTTTTTAAATAATCTTTTTTTTTTTTTAGAAAATCGTACTAAACAGCTGTCTATGTTATGTCTAGCATTAGATGTAATGGTAAATCAAAGAAGGAAACAGGTACCTCTACAGAGAGTAGCAGCTTTTACTAAAAGGCTTCTCTGTATTGCTACTGTAATGGATGATCGTTCCGCCGCCTGTATTTTAGCTCTTATTAGGAGTTTCTTTATTGTAAGTTATTTTTTTATTTTGATTTTCTTTAGGCTCATCCAAAATTACTTACAATGACGGAAACTGATGAAGAAGGTGGAGCTAGTGGAACATTTGGTGGTGTTTTCCGACCAGATATCAATGATCCTGATGTTTGTAATGCTTTAGGTTCAGGCGCAAGACAGGAACTTCGTCTACTAACTAAAGTATTCATTTTTTTGAATTTGAAAATAATTTTTCAGCGTCGATTCAAGCCGGTTCATCAAATTACCAATAATATACTTCATGGTGTTCCATCCACAGGTCCAATGCGTTTAAATCCGGAATTTAATAATATGTAAACAATACTTTTCATTGTTTGTTGACTTTCTGTTTCTAGGAAACCCTCACAATTATTGGATTACTCAGATAATACAGAGCAATCAAATCACGAGATAGTTGATTTGAAATATTTGGATCAAGTTCGAGACTATTGTAAGAAAAGACAAATAGAGCTGACGATAGAAAATGCGCATTTTCATATACAAAACTGGATAGAGATGAAGTAAGTTGTTGATTTTACTGTATTCTTCTTGTTGAGTTTTGATTGTTAACCAATGAATTTTTCAAGTTTTGTTTTTATTTGTTTCTTTATGATCGTTTATCGATATTTTATCTATTTTATTTAATTGTTTTTATCTTTTATGACAGGAAACAGCTAATAATGCCAGAACTTCCGTCGGAGCCATCTGTTAATACAATCAAGTAAGTTTACTTTTCAATTTCTACAAATTTCGTTGTTTAGAAAGCAACTTGAAGAAAATCCACCGACAGAAGGAGATATTAAGAAGCTTATGGAGCATATTGAAGTAGCCTATTTTGATGTTTAGCTTCAAGTTTAGGCCACGCCATCAGGTGCTGATGAATTTCTTAAAAATCTGGAAAGTTTTCCTTCTATTTTTCCGGACTCCATTACGACTTACTTCATGAAGAAAGAGGGATTAGATACGAATGATCCACGTGTCGTTCGAATGATCTCGATTGCAACACAAAAGTTTATTTCCGATCTTATTCTCGACTCTATGATGCAGGTATTTATTTAAATTAAATCAATTGATTTTTCAGGCCAAAGCTAAAGGAATTGCTTCCGTTTCTGGAATGCCCGTGACCTTGACAGAGGAACTGTTATCTCCAGTAATGAAAGAAAAGGGAATGGACTTGCAGAAAGCTCCTTATCACATGTAATATCCGATATATATTTTCACAATTTCTTTACATTGTTACATGTTTCTTCTGTGTCATTTGTTTAATTAGTTGCTCGCATAAAATGTTCCTCATTTTTGTTGGATTTTTCAACTTGTTACTGACATTTTTATTATCTTTCATTTTTTCAATGCATAAAAATTTAGAATGCGGTTAACAGGTGTTTCCCGGTTGGCTTCTCAATTTGCCGGCGTTTCTGACAAGGCCAAATATGTTCCCAGACGTTCATTACTTTATGTACCAGCAAATAATCAGAAAATGTTGGATAAAGTGCCTCTAATAAAGGTGAGCGACTCTTTTATCATTTATTTTCGATAGGGTTCAGGCAGATTCTGTGGTAATCGAATTGGAAGATGGTGTAGCGATCACATCAAAAGCAAAAGCTAGACAGCAAGCAAGAGAAGCACTGGATAAATTTGTTGGAGAACAGCTTTCATGTTTTGAACTAGGTGTTAGAGTAAATTCCGTTTCCAGTGGTCTGTTAGAGGCTGATATTAAGGCAGTTTTCTTCATTCTTCTTCAATTTATTATTTCCAGGAGTTATCAAAGGCTGAAAAACTTCCGCAGGCTTTTATGGTTCCGAAAATTGACAGTCCCGAAGATCTTGCGATAATGTATGATGTTTTTCGTCAAAACTATGGAGTATCTCGAATTACTGATACAGTGAGTGATATTTTTTATATATTTTTTAGAAAACTAGACTAGTGATTTGGATTGAGTCTGCTCGAGCAATGCTGGACATGCCGAGAATTATGTCATCTGCTTTGAATTTACACAAGAATTCTGGATTTTTCAAACTCGATGCAGTTGTTTTTGGATCGGATGATTATTGTGCTGATATAGGGGCCACAAGGAGCGCGACGGGAGAAGAAGTACTTTGGGCGAGACAGCGATTCGTATGTTGCTGTAGAGCTTTTCAGTTGCAAGCAATTGATAGGTTGTTTATATTGTGTTTATTTATTGATTTTAGCGTATATATTGATATTCAAGATCTTGATGGTTTACATAAACAAAGTGAACAAGGTCGTCTTTGGGGTTTTACCGGAAAACAAACTATTCATCCCTCACAGGTTAGTCTTTTTTCATTCTAAAATGAAATATTTAGGTATCTGTTGTGAACAATGCGTTTTCCCCACCCACAGAGAAAGTAGAATGGGCTACGGAGTTGATACACACTTTCAGCCAACATCAACAAGAAGGAAAAGGAGCTTTTCAGGTATTATTATCTTTTCTCACATATTTGTCGTCTTATAATTCATGTTATTATTGTTTTCAGTTTCGCGGCCAGATGATTGACAGACCGTTACTTCTTCAAGCTTTGAATATCATTCAACTCGTCGAAAAAATTTCTCAAAATTAAAATAGATGTTTTTTTACTTGGGTATATAAATTAACGTATAATTCATTCCTTCTTCTTTTCATGTGTACCAATACTAACCCGTGAAAAAATAATTTATAAGGAAAGTCCAAGTCAAAAGTTCAATAGTCCAATTTGATTAACACAATTTCCCCCATTGTTGTAACCGATATATTGAGTTCAGAGGCCATGTTTCTCATACTGCGACATTGATTTCGTTCGATTCCCTATTTCATGATTTTGTGGAGATGGCTTGTAGTCATCGTTATGGGACGGCCAGATTGAAAACGACCTTCCAGAGAATCACTCTACACAATGATAGACATTTTTATGCAATTGCAGCATCCGAGCGATGTTGGAAACAGGCTTATAAGATCTAACAAGATTGCACTTCTTTGACTATATTTTACTATTGCCGAAAAAAATCACTATATTTAGTTAGTATTACATATCGAAAAAAAACAATAACAATAAAAAATTTACAAACAAAATACAATTATGAATGTTGTTCCTTCCCTTTCTATTAAGCAGAATTTTTTCCGTCCATGTCTATCCAAGTGTTGCCTGATGCCTTCCGGCCTTCCAGGAAATCGGAACCTTTCCTCGAAATTGATGGAGCATTTTTTATGCGAAACACATCATAATCACATCATCGGTCGGGT
The DNA here is from genome assembly GCA_932521415.1 of Oscheius sp. DF5120. Taxonomy (NCBI): domain Eukaryota; kingdom Metazoa; phylum Nematoda; class Chromadorea; order Rhabditida; family Rhabditidae; genus Oscheius; species Oscheius sp. DF5120. Next base: position 7,467,737 of record OW051461.1, read on the forward strand.
TGTGGATGTGTATTCCTCTGCCACTTACGGGGATAATTGTTGCTAGTAATCAAGGTTTTTGAGAAATCCGACTCGCGTCATTATTTGATAAGATGATCATGAGCATAGGGGAAGTAATAGAGGATAAAGACATGAAGAATGGAAGGAGTAGATCTTTAGGCTTTTGGTACGTTTTTTTTGTGAAATAATAGGCAATTTCATTACTTTAGAATACTAACGCAGTGGTTATTTTAATATTGTTGCACATAAGACATCAACAAAACATCCAAAAATGTCTTTACATGAAACACTATTCTACTATCTTCCTTAAGCAGTAAAAGCCTGGATTCTCTAAAAATATCTCGTCATCTAATCTTTTCGCCTCTTTAGATCATGTCTTTTCTCCGTTGGTCAGCTCTTATTTCAACCGGACGTCATCCGAAAGCCGGAGGAGGAGAACCTTGATCGAGCACGAATAAGAGTGAGTGCATCTTTGATTTTCATAAATTAAATGAAAACAATAATTATGAATTATAAGTTGATATATACAACTATTTCACTTGTTATATAAAGTGGTTGAAAATAGAGAGAGATGAGTGATTATATTTAGGCTATCCATTTGCGTCAGGTGAAAGGCTTGGAAGTGACTCTCAATGGTAGTTTCCAGTAGTAATGTTTTTTCATTTCCTATTACTAAAAAAACACTCGCGCCGCCCCCCCCCCCTTTCGCCTGAATTCCCTGAAGGCCAATCTTTTATTTGACGAGACGGAAGGGGAACCTTTGTATTATCTTCTACTTCCACGGTCCGCTGTCGGTCTAAAAAATCGATTTGGTTTTTGGAAGTTTTCAGTTAAATTAGATGAATTCCGCAATTAACGACATTTTCGATATCTTTGAGTGCAATTAGTTAGACAGCAACGGAAATGTCTAACTGTTTCACAAACTGATATTTGCGTCGTTGATACTTAATTCTCCATCCCTTCACAACCAAAAGACTTTACTATTCAGCAATACGACATCACTAGGCGCCTCTTTTTTTTGGAAGATTCCTTTTTTGGCCCTTTCCTGACATCATTCTCATTATGTTTTGCGTATATTTCCACGGCCGCAGCGAGCATTCGATTTTTTGCCAACCTTTGCGTGTGCCACTGAAGGGGCTGCCCTTTGGGTAGTGGTGGTTTCCATGATGAAAAGTTTTCCTTCTTTTCAAATTCTTTCTTCTATAATAACGGTGTGTATGCAGCGACGCACTCTTCTGCGTGAAATTGAATTAAGCGACATCGCTTTGCGTCTATTGACACTTGAAAGAAGAGAAGATGAGTAAAAAAAACGCGGTAGAGAAGGTTCAGCTTTTTGCGGAAATCAAAATGCGTTCATATCTTCTTTCTCCGTCATAATTCCCACCCTCGATTGGCAAAGCTGTCAACAAGCCACGTGTGGATTAGGAGGATGAGCTCAATTAATGTTGAAAAACATTGAAGTCAGCGTATTGAGTCAGTTTTAATTAATCTGGCTTGTTGCGCGACTTCCGGTGTCTGAAGAGGAAGTGCAATTTTCTCAGTATTTTAAATTTTTTCTCAGACTGCCAGCCCAGCTAGTAACTTTTCTGAATTACAGTCCTTCTCTAATTTGCTTTCATTATTCTCGCTAATGATTGTTTTAATACAATTATCACTGCAATCAGGTCAGGTGTTTCTCTACTGGCGTCATCTAACTCATTAAGAAATAATTTGGCCTTCCAATAAGAAAGCAAGCGTGATGTGAATATCCGCGGCCATGACGCATTTTTTCGTCTTCATTTTCTTTAGGTGAAGCACCGTGCAGCGAGACCACCCTCAATCCTCCTGGGAATTCTTTGCACAAAAGTTTGATTCATAGTTTGGACCACCCTAGAAAGTGCATGGTGGTCTTTAACCTCTTTATTTAGAGGAGAGAGATTCTAATGATGTCAATTAGGTCAGCGACCTTTTTACTAATTGAACTAGTAATCTACTCATATGCGATCTTTGAATTACGGTAGACCACATGGAAGTTACACGCATAAATATTCGTGTCGTTGGTGGCTAACTTTAGTTGTATAAACAAAAATTATTTTTCCTGTTGCATTTTTTACTTTTCTTGTTCCTACGCGTCATTTTTGAAGTACTGTAAACAATTCGGGTTCCAGCTGACGGCATTCAATCCAAAATAACTTTCTGAACGGTTCGTGACGTTGGAAGACAGCTGAAAATCGAGATATTACTGTATTTACTGGTAAAGAGGCGATATATAAGGCAAAGAAGTAAAAGGCGAGATGACGGAAGTCATAGCGCTTCGTTTTTTTCTCACCACTTGACCCGAAATTCACTTGGCACTCATTGTCCGTTGTTGAATGATTCATTCTTGTTCATTGTGTCTCGCCGGTGGTCGAGCTGCAGCCTGTTTCTCTCACTGAATTCTTAAAAGGTAGGATTTGAGGGAGAAAAGGCAGCTTTGAGAGAGGAAAACTGAGAACAGTTGTGAAACAGTTAGGAAATAATGATATGATTGTCTTACTGATGATGTACAAATTTTAATTTTTTTTTCAATATTTTTTGCTACTCCAAGACATCCGACCAAAATTATTTCCGACTATCAAATTTTCATTTTGCCCGTTTTATAAGGTAAAAAAAACCCTGGAAACGTCGGGAGGCTAACAGCTTCCTGGAGATAATTTTTGTCGTGTTTTGAACCTATAAATGTAATGTTGAGAGGACAATGTGTAATTTTATGAAATTTTCTAGTATATTTGACCTTGAGTGAGTTCTCTACCCTTGTCAGCTGTGCTCGCCGATCGCTTCACCCCCTCGGGGGTGACTGAGTCTCCTGTGTTTTTAAAGGGGGGAGGGTAGATTTAGTCAGCAATAATGTCAATATAGATTTCTCATATATACAGTCAGTTTATTGATTCATCCACCATTATATTCATGATTCTCAGGGGAGCGACGTAAGAATGAGCAAGAAGGGCAGGTTAGCCTTTTTTTCTAGCCTGACCCTATTCCCTCTCTTTTCCTCTCACCCTGATGAGAATATTAGCCATTCTGAGGAAGCTGCCAGCCCGACGCTTGCCTTCATTATTTTAGTCATAACACAAACTTAGGCAGCTACGTCGTTGGCGTAGCTGCTCAAAGACATTCACTATTTAATTAGTTGTACATAAACGATATCCATGTTAGAAATATTTAATTATAAATATATAATCATCAAAAAGTTATAAAAATCCGAACAATTTGGTCGCCACCAGCTGACTTCTCGTGACGATGACCAACGATCGAACACCCGATTGTAAGAAATTGATGCATTTTTTTTAATTTCACTAGGATTTGGAAAGATTGTTAGACATTTATAACAGAAATATCGGTTTTTATAACAAAATGCTCAAGTGTCTAGCTGTCGCTCCTTCCTTGTCGTTTTCCATTTCTCCCCCACGCCTCCCCCGTTCCGACACATGTCCACCGAATGTTTATGTGTGTTGTTGTCTGTCGCAACTTGTGACCTACAGAGGAGTCACTTCCAGGCACCGCAGGCCATTTCACACATTCAAGAGGGTCTTTGGTCGAGGGAGCTATGTCTAGGCTGACCACAACATACTTACAGTAAGACAATCACATTGTTGATGTCTCACAGTAGTCTGAAAAATGTTAAGTTACCTGTGATTTTGATAATATTTCTGAACCTACTGTGTTTTAGAGTTTAGCCATACTCCAAGAGGCGGAGTCGTTCTCGTTTTTAGTTCCGCTTTGGACCTCACACATAGATGCCTTCATGAAGGCACTTTGCTTTAAACTTGTTGTTTATTTGTATTCCAAAACATTACATTCTTTATTACAGATGGATTCTCCATCGACACGACGGGATATTCTACGGCCGCCGCCGATCGTCTGTATTTCACCAGCAGTTGCGGTAAGGAGATTGTAAGGATGACTGTAAGGATCCATTTGTGCGACAATAGATAGACATTTTTTTTCAACATCTATGACGTGGTTGTCTCACTGTAGTTACATTGTTGTTGTTGTCTATTTATGGAAAATTATATAACATTTTGCTGTCTAAACGGGATGGGTTCTCCCGGCGTCCTCTTATCAGGCCATCTTCTTTTTCCCTTCCACGAACCCGGCGAGCTTATCATCACTTTCGCCCACCCTTCTATTTCAGACGGAGCCTCCTATGGCATCAAGATTCGCATGGCGAGAGCCAATCAAGGAGCCTCATCGCCATGAAAGAACGTCCTCTAGCAGCAGTGATAGCGGCGTGGGTGTTCAGTTCAGTCCATTGATTGGAGGCACGTCGATAGGTGAGAAAATTCTATTTTTCAATTAAACCATTTGACAGAACAGTGTAACTGTTATTACACGCGAAGATATTTCTGTCTCACTATGCAGCAACAGATAAACATTTCTGTTGAAAATGTCTGAATCCGTATTGTCTATCTCTCGCAGTCTTCTTCGCTGTAAACTTGATTTTTCAGTTCCCGGTCAATCTCCGACGCTCTCCGCCTTCTCCCCGCCTGGTCTTTCACCTCTAACCATCCACGACAGCGCTTTCAATACTCCTACCTCTACTTCTAGTCGTTTTACTTTTGATCACGTTCCCTGTACTACTATCCAAAAGAGTGAGAAGTCGTCTTTGGGCAGCGCTTTTGACGTTCCTTCCACGTCGAAGGAAAATTTAAGAGATGTCTTAGCATCGGTTAGGCTAGAAGGAAATAGCCATGCGCCGCTGCAGAGAAAGGAGAGTGTTATTCAGACGACAAGAACATTAGTAAGGATAAAAAAGATTTACATCTAAAGTAATTTAGGCTTTGAGTGCTGTCCTTTCTGACCCACAGCCTTTAGGAAAACTTACTGTAACTGTGCCGGAGGACTTGAACCATTTCAAGGTATGTATATGGATATTCTCAACAATATTTTCTCAATTTTTGTGCAACTTCTTTAGACATTTCCGATGTGGCTGTTTTTGTGTGCAATTTTTTGTGCACCATTAATATATATATATATTAATGGTGCACAAAAAATCGGAAATGTCTTCTTGTGCACTAATTATTTACTTTTATTTCTTTATTTTTCATTTACAGGGTCTTTTGGGTACTCTTTATACTCCCCAAAACGGTCACAATCTTCTAGCTCCTTCTTTGTCCAGCGACTCCGTTCTCCACTCTCCTAGTCTCCAAATTTCGCCTCTTTCTGATGTAATTCAACATTTTTCTGTTGTAAGAAGGTTTGTAGAAATCTCCTTTGTCTGGTGCTTCAACTGAAACGTTAGACGAAGATGACAAGAAACAATATTATTGTCAGATTTGCAAGAAAGACTTCAAACGACCAGATATTTTGTCAAGGTATAGACATTTACAGACAGTCATATCGTTAGTGGTTCACAAAACATTTTCGTCGCTGTTGTCGAGATGTTGTAGCTAAACGGACAGTCTATCTAAAAGTCTTAAAACTTAGGCATGTGGCGTCTTTAAAAATTTGACAGTTATTTATTACCTTCCCCTTAATAACGATCTTTTCCTTCATCATCTCAGGCAACTGTCTGTCGCAAAAAATTGCCGGAAAGACTGATAACGGTCTTTAGTAATAGTGTTTTTCTGATCTCTGTTCTCTCTCTCTCTCTTGCAAATTTAATTAGGGTTTTTTGAATTTCTTCTCATACCGCCAAAAAGTGACATCAGGATCAAATCGAGTATTGTGTAAGTTTCAAAGAGATTTGCACACGATGCACCATGTGACCAAGAGATAAGTAGCAGATAAGGAAAGTCATGGGATCAGAAGAAGGCGGAGGGGGCGAGACTATGACGGTACATTGATCAGGAGAGTTTTGCACGCTAAGCAAACCATTGATGTTGAATATTTGAAAATTTCAGGCATCTTCGTCGTCATACTGGGGAGAAACCATTCGGATGTGATGCTTGTGGAAGATTTTTTTCTCGGTCTGATCATCTTCGAACCCACCGACGAACTCACACCGATGAGAAGCCTTATCAATGCGATGTATGTCCCTACTCAGCGGTGAGTATATTGAATAACAGTTAGACAGTCGTAACATTTTTGTTTCCTATCTATGACCGACCACAACCTCTTTTGAAGTTGGTTTTCTAAAGCAATCTGATATCGAGGAAAAAAGAAAAACAGTCAATCTTCCCTAATTTGGCTTTAAAAGCATCATCCATTACCTACTTCTTGTGATCTTATCTTGATCAGACAATCTAGACAAATTAATTTGAAAAAAAAAGTTCATAAAAAAACCCGTATGATAGTTTATTTCAGCGTCGTCGAGACGTTCTGACTCGCCATATGAATACTCGCCATCATACAAAGGCTTCACCATCGGTTTTTCAACGCCATCGTGAGATCCGACGATGTCTTAGTGATGGTGATCCGCTTCTAACTGCTCCACGGTCATCAACCCCCAACGGGACGCCTAAACGAATCCGACACGCGACGGATATGCTGGATGAAAGAGGAAGGGAGCGAACTCTTACAGAGGTAGAATTTTTCCTCACAATATGGGTGAAATTATAGTTCCCTCGAGCTGACGAAGATGGTGGTTTCCCTTCTTTGGCTGAGATAGAAGATGATGTAATAGTCGATGTGGAAGATGGAGAGGAAGGTGAAGACGATGATGACGAATAACAGGTTACTGTATCTACCCCCAGGTTGTTTCTCTCGACAAATCTCTGGAACGAAGACGTGTCTCCTATCCCGGTTAAATCTCGATCTTACGATATCATTTCTAGTGTTTTTACAAAGTTTAGCAAATTTTTATGAAATAAGAAATGTTCAAATATATAATAAAGAGCTTAACTTCTTAATTACACGTGTGTATCAGGGCTTTACTTTGTCTATGAAATGATTTTTTGAGAGATGTTCTTAGGCTTAGCAAACAGTATTTTATCCCTTCATCGTATCCATGCTGCAGAACTATCGGTACCGATGGAGTTGAAGGTAGTTAAGAAAACTTTGAAAGACTGATTATATATATGAAATAATAAAATTATGTGTACATAAAGAAAAAATTGTTAAAACAATAAATTTATTTTATACATGGCCATCATAGGCAGCATCTAAATTCAAGCGATGCAAGACTAGAAGAATGAATTGGAAGGGAAAAGTCGCGAGCATGATGTTGACATTGAACAAGCCGAAATATGGATCGAATTCTGAAAAGCTGGTTTAATTAACATTCCTGTTAGATAAATTTTACATTACCAAAAATTCTTGTTACTTACATATAATATACAGAAACTGTCGAGCATTCGAAAAAAAACTGTTTACTAAAAAATTCGACTTACGGATTTCACCTATCATATACCACATAGCTACCCGAAAGAATAGATAATAAACAAAGACCCGTACAAAGAGCATGAGCACCTGGAATATTTGCAAAATTATTAGAAGCCGCAACTGTAAAGATCGAAATTTAGACAACAATTTAGACAACAACTCAAAAACCCAGGTGGCTGTAGCTAGACGACTAAACAAAGGATTGTAAAAGATGAAACACATTGGCATAACGCACTTATTGATACTTATCTGATCTTGCTAACGTATATATTGTTTGCTAAAGTAAGAACAGGGGAACAGGCGATTTGAGTGAAAACATCACGAGATGAGTGGAAAATGTCTGAATCACTAAGTCGATGACGGGAACCGAGCATCGTTTACACCGTCTCGTGTAATAATTACTTCAGGTTAGATACAACTCGTCGTCTATTTTAACAAAAATCCCAGATGGGGTAGAGTTCACTTTGATACTAAAAGAACTACTGCATTTGTTTCTTTTATTAAAGCTCAAAATGTTGCAGCTCCGTCACATTGACGCTTTTATACTTGGCTCTGACGACAGAATCAGTCAACTCGACCATCGTACGAATTCCCTCGTAAGGACAGATTCCTGAAGCATGACAGATCCAATCCAGATGATGGTAGACATTTGTTGCCGTGTTCATATAACCGATTATATCATTGAACTCTATCTTCTTACAGCGATGGTTGATTGTCGACATGATTGCGTTGACCGTATGGCGGCTGTTGATGGTGGTGATCAACGGACCTCCACTATCTCCCTGAAAATCAAAATAATGATAATCCGTAATTACATATTCTCCAGGATCACCCTGAAATTGACTCACATGACAGGGAAGATAAGGAAATCCATTGAAGCAAATGCTATAGATCCCATGAAGGGCACAAGGAACCGTTGTACTGCGAATGGTTCGAAGAACACCGAGTTCCAGGTTGAAATGCTCCACTAAAAGATACATTCTCCTCAATTAAAAAAATTACCATCAATGCCGTATCCGAACATTGCAACGCTTCTTCCCCAGATCACTTCATTCTCTCAAATTCGCTGTTAAGTATGTGAAGATTGCCTTACTAGGTAAGCAAGCTGGCCTTGACATGGGTTTCACACCTTCTGCTATCTCCACCAACGCAATGTCACCAAAAGTTGAAGGAAGATCAGAGAGATAGAGCAATGGATAGTGAACCTGAGGCTGCAAAAATCATTATTTGGCACACCTTCCTGATCTGGAAGGCTTCAATTATTTTGTATCGCTCCATCGTGTCGACATTTTTCGCATTGATGACATATGGATAATATACATCTTTCTTCGATTTAGACGAATAAACGAAATTGACACAATGAGCTGCGGTTAGGACGTGACGATCACTGATCCAGACACCGCTACAGTAGATGTCTTTTGGTCCTGAAAAGATTATTAGCAGAGAAGGAAGGGTACCAATGCCAATAGCAGCTACCCATGGAGCTTCCTCTCTCGTCGCAAGAGTTCCATTGGTTGATCGCTTCATTCGATTGCTGTTAAGCACTGAATGTAGAATTTTGATAGAAGGGACACTCACACCCACAGGTTCGTTGAACCTCATTATTTTCTTTTTCCGACAACTTTGTCCCAAAAACGAAGAATATGGGAAGCAGAAGAAAAAGAATGAAGTTGACCATATCGATAAATGCGTCCTGGCAAGACGTAGAAGACACAATATATTATGATGACAGGGGAGGCGGAAAAACGTCGCTAAATTTCTTCTTCCGTCATCATTTTTGAATTTTATTCAGAAAAGTGTTGTTGCACATTATGACATATTTGACGTAATAATCTTTCTGTTGTGATATGGTTGCATGTATTGTACAAACTTCGAAAAAAAATCTTATTTCACAAAAGTTCATCACCATCTTGATGTCTGACTTCTATTTTTTTCAGTATTTGCTGTTGACGGTTGACCTTTTTAATCGGAGGATGAAAGAAGGGAGCGGAAATTGGTGACTGCAGAATGAGCTATGAACAGGGAAATAATGACTAGTTGTAGGTAAGAGGAGAGAAGATAAATGTTTGGGAGGAAAGCCGAAATGAACGATCCTGAAAACTACCTCTGAATAACCAGTAAATAGTTTTATTTGTACCGGATTCCCTGAGTAAATAATAACAACACGCAATAAATAAAAGTTCCTGAGTCCCCAGCGGGGGAAGAGTTGAGGTAGTCGAACAATATTCCTGAGATAATAAGGCGAGGTATTGAGTGTAGCACAAATAAAATAACTAAAAAATTATGAAGTATAGCCTAGAATGATTCTTTTTTCGATTCTTCTGTCTCCGAAGAGCGTGACATACGTTGTCCTGAAGTTATTTCTGTTTTGAGATATTTGCGAGATGGGTATCTTTTTATGTAGCAACAGTTAGACGTCAACCTTGATGATGTTGTTGCACACAAACCTTAAAGAAGGCACCTTAAACGTGACTGTCTTTGTATGCAACTACATTAACTACAGGTTGTTTAACTGTAATTATACATAAAGATAGCCATGTCGCAATGTCTTTTTGCTATTGCACAAAATGTTGTCTTACTCTTAGCAATCCTTCCATGAGGGCATTTATCAGACAGATGTTCAGTTGATCCACACGTATAGCACGTTTTTTTATTTGACGGAACGGCCTTTTTACATTTAGCAGCCATGTGATGACCATATTGACCGCATTTGAAGCAGCTGTAAATTGACAAAGAAGATAAGAAATCCTACCGGACTAGATTCTCCTTCTTCTTACCTATTGGACGAATTTCACTGCCCTTAAGATGATCGCCTTCGACCTCAGCGCCAACCTAGTAAAATTGTGAGAAAAAAAATTTGGAAATTGTTGCCTTGTAAGCCTCCCACCCTCCCTTTCCTTTCGGGTTTGGACGAATGTTGAATGAAACCCGTTCGCCTTCAGCCAGACTTCGAAATCCTTGCATTTCGATCTCAGTCTGTTTAAAAAATTACTGACACTTCTTGATTTTTACCTGGTGGACGAATACATCAAGGTCCATGCCGTCTGGATTGATAAATCCGAAGCCATTGAGTACATTAAACCATTTACACGAACCGATGTACCTTTTCTATAATATTTGGATACTGCATTTTTTAGAAGTCAAAATACCGTATGATCAATGTCTATGCCCTCGTCCTTCTCCCGTTTAGCTGGTTTTGAAGTTGTTGGTGGATCGGGAGTTGTGTCGGACATGGCTTGTAACGGCGTGGGAGATAGAAGGCGCCGAGAGGCGAAGAGCGAGGGCTATAACTGATTTTCTTATTCTATCAGAATAAATCAAGGTCTTTTGAATACCAAAACAATAAAAATTAAACCGTAAAGGTGAAAAACAACCGTCGGAGGATAAAAGCCAGAATCAATACCAAATGGACTATATGCCGTGATTTACAGCTTATTTCCGACGCACATTTAATCCTCTATTTCTTGCACATATAAGGCAAATTTGGAGAAAAAATATTAGAAAATTGAGAAGAATATCAATAAAGTTTGAAAAATTTGGGTCGAAGTTTCGCATCAGAGCGATTGAAGATTGTTATTGGGGCGATTGGTTCTTTTTCTAACTAATTACATTACACCAGTGTTGTTGTATGTTTTTAATGAATTTCTATTTGTGAATGCTTATTTTCATATGAAATGACATAAATACTGTAGAAAATTGAAACGATTTGCAGTTTTCGCCGATATTTTTTATTTTATTTTAATTTTTTTAGTTTTCGAATGTTAGCTTAGAATTTCACTGTTGTCCTCATGTTGCATCTCCTGTCTGTACTAGCCAGTTATACATATTATTTATTATGCTAATCTGCTAATTCCTTCTTCTGTTTGTTTGATAATAACCAACCTAGGTGATATTTGACCTTTCTACGTATCCACCTATATCTACTACCAATCCCGTAATATGTTTATTGGTTGGAATAGGGTAATATTTTGTTTTATAAAATCCTTATCTTTGTCAGAGAGATCAATACTGCAAAAATCAAAGATATACTGCCACTTTGTATGATTCTCTTCTTGTTCGAAATTTTTTGCTCTACTTTTTCTTCAGTTTTGTGCTATATTTGTTATTTTAACATAGCCTATATTTCTCATCTTTTCATAATCTTATATTTTTTTAGTATGGATGCGTCGTTTCTGTGGTTATGCGAAATCTCATTTGGAATGTTCCTCGGCAGCATCATAGCTGGAATTGTACCGTTGAGGCTCACAATTGCCGAGACGAAGATGAGACGATTTACAATATTGGGAGCAGGACTTCTTATCGGTACGGCGTTTACTGTCATTATTCCAGAGGGGATCGAAATGCTCTATAATGGACGGGTGGATTACGAAAAAACTAACGAATCAGAAAAACTTCAAAAAGCGTGGTATGAATTTAAAACGAAGGCTGAAAATATCAGTCATAAAATAAAAAATGATAAGTTAGTTCTCTTACTTGTTTCTTTTTTTGTTTATTTTAGCTGTGAAGAAAATCGAACTCCTTTGATTAATGCCAAATTAGGATTTTCTCTTCTTTTCGGTTTCATATTCATGCTATTGGTCGATCAGCAGAGCACTTTTACCAAGAAAGAAGAGCGACGTGGAACTCGCAGCAAACAACGCATCTCTACTACAATTGGTCTAACTATTCATTCCGTAATAGATGGTATAGCCATGGGTACTGCAGCATTTTCGAATCAAGAGTCGCTCAAATATATCGTGTTTTTCGCTATAATGCTACATAAAATGCCGGCCGCCTTCGGGTTCGTTACTTTTCTAGTAGCTAGCAGGATATCGGCTAGGAGGATTACTAAGTATCTGACAATTTTCTCATTGGCAGCGCCGATTGGAGCACTTGGAACTTATTGGTTAATGAGCTGGATGTTATTGATAACTTCCCAGGTTAGTGTCATTTTTTTTTTTATTTTCCAGGCTACTATTGCGTGTTTGATGCTCTTTTCCGCTGGAACATTTTTGTACGTGGCTACAATACATGTTTTTCCCGAATTGGATAAGTCACGAGACGATACAAGCACAGAGTCGGAGGCGATGATTGTTGATGTTCAACATCTACAAACTGGACATTCTCATGCCCCAGGGCCTATTTTATCGAAGAACGATTTGCTCTTTTTGTTTCTCGGATCAGTTCTTCCAGGATTATTAATGATCATGATACATTAATTATAACACATTTCAGTAATTTCAAACGGGTACTATGTTTTAAAGCAATGTACATAAATATAACTAATTAATTATGTTATGTCCTTTTTTTATCAGGTTCAGGGCTTGATTCTATACTTTTATTTTCGTCTGTACTTTTTGTATTATTTATGAAGATAAAAATCAAGTTCATTTTCAGATATGTAATTCTGTTAGCTAAGAGAAGAATTAATAGTCGTTAAATATGTGTAGCTGTTAATTGCTCTTTAACTAAGATCTGTTAAAACTGACAGATCATCACCGACTTTTTTTTGAAAACATTTTTTTTATATTTTCCTGAAAAACTTATTTTTTACTTTCCTTCCTGTGTTTTACCCTCTCCCGTATAGCTTACATTCTATTCAATTTGAATATTTCAGAATGAAAAGAACATGTGCAGGTTTGTCAGTGCCAATTAATACCTGGAGAGGGCTGGTCAGGTCGTTTCATTATTTCTGCAAGTGTGGGTATTCGTCAAACAATTAATTCGTTGTTTAGGATGTTGGTATTAGTAAAAAACAAAGAAAAACCAACAATGCTTGCTTCTCGAGTGATCACATATATTGATGGAACTGTAGTACAAACAAAAAAGGAACCAAGTAGTCAATCGAATAGTTAAAGAAATTATTTAGCTTCTATTACTACTCTAGCAGATAGCAAAACATTTGAAGACAGTTCTTTTTTACACCAGGAAGGACTTAAAAGTTTTTCACAAAATCGTAGTATGTTGAGCTTCCCATCTCGAGTTTTAGACTCTTTGAGTCAAGGAACATCTTTTGGTGGATTGAAGAACGACAAAGGCTACCATTTTAGTCAAGCGTTATTTACCACGATTTGTTACATTAGAATTTGAATATGAAAACAAAAAAATTCTAATAGAAACGATTGAGAAGGTAAAAAATTTTTTAAATGGTATTGGTTTAGGAAGTGCCAGAGATTGCTGACTGGATTGAAACACAGTTAAAAGAGGCTACAGGAGAATGTATATACGTTGTGAATTTAAGTCGCGCGTACTCTTTTAAAAGAACAGCGATTTTGGCGCAAATTGCACTTCACGTCCGCGCGTCCTTTGCGTCCGTTGTAGAACAAATTCTATATATTACGTCCGTGTCGAAATTCGCGTAATTGTATTACGTCCTTATTTTTATTAATTTTTTTCTTCTCATTTTTTGGGAGTTTTATCAGTTTTTTTTGTGTCATATTAGTAAATGAACTCTCCTCTACTGAATACAAGTAGATACGAATCATTTTCAAAAAAAGTTATTTTCTCTGTGAACATGTGTCATGGGGATTTCGGAATTGCTGTATTCCGATTAAGAATTCAAACAAATAACAAGTATATATTTTATAGTTTTAAACACCAAGTAATACAATAAACAAAAATCAAGTAGAAAATACTACTCGTAACAAAAAATTCTAAGATAAACCATGGTGGCTAATATTCTCATCAATCGCCCTCAAAATAATGCGTTAAGCAAAAAAATAGACCAACTTTTTAAATTGAAGAGCTTCGGTATCTGGTTTTTCTACTTTCATTGAAGAGCTTCAGTATCTGGTTTTTCTACTAGGTTATAAGCCACTGAAAATAGCGGCGGTTTTTGAGTAGTACTTCTCCTTAATTAACAATAGTAATTCAGACTTAAGAAACTCTTACTTCATATTCATCATTTCAAAGCAAACTTGGCCAACTTGGTACCTACACAATGAAAACGTAAAATCTATATAAATAACTCCTCCTTTCGTTTTTATGCAATCTTGGAAATCATCTGAAAACGTTTAATAAAATAAAACATAGCTTACTAAGCAGATCTAATCTATTGATTGTAAGTATTTCAGAAATAGCCATCGCTCGTTCTTCATAGCAAAAACAATCTTCACTAAGTATTGACAGTTTTACCGGATTGACTATTAGGAATACTTCATCGTCAATAAGAACCTAAACAAAAAAATATGCACTTTGATCTAATATAAGCATGCATATCAGCATATAACAATTGTAAGTGGAAAATTACTTACGTTTTCCTTATTTTTTGGTCGAGTGAAGCTGTATATTTTCCAACCATTATCGAGCAAAATTTGCTTGAATTTACCGACATCATCCAACTCCGTCACTCCTTGTGGTCCACGCATTGCATTAGTTGACCTCTTTGCGTTATAAATCTTTAAAATAATAGCTAATAATAATGTAATTTACTTGTTGACGGTTGAAATTACTATCGTGCTTGATGCTCATGCATCTTTTGGGTTACAAGAATAGAGCATTTGACGAGCTTCTTCTTTTTGTTGACCTGTCATACGTACCACTAGTTTCGCTATTAGTATAGGTCCTCCTTCGTAATTGTAACAGACAATCACATCAGTATACAGAATTTTTTCTAATAGTTGATCATTCTTATAAATGGTATAGATCTAAAAATAGTATAATTAAACTTAGTTACCTTTTTATGTCAATGACAAATTCAACTGCCATTTCGTGTGTGTGTGTGTGTGTGTGTGTGTAATGTGTGAAGCATGTATGACAAAAATCAAAATCTTTTAGACTTTAATAAGATAGATCTAACGACCAAAATTTTTTTTAGAGACAGTTAGTACCTCAAAATATGTTCGAAATCGAAATTTTCATTAAATTTTGATTGAAAAATTTAGAGACAGTCAAAATAGCTAATGTTCACAGAGAAAATAACTTGATTTGAAAATAAAATTCGTATACTTGTATTCAGTAGAGGAGAGTTCATTTACTAATATGACACAAAAAAAACTGATAAAACTCCCAAAAAATGAGGAGAAAAAAATTAATAAAAATAAGGACGTGTAATACAATTACGCGAATTTCGACACGGACGTAATATACAAGGTGGACGTGTTCTACAACGGACGCGACGAACGCGCGGACTGAAAAAACTGTCATGATGTGATATTGACATTAATTAAAGGCTTGTAGAAAAATAAAAATGAACCCTATGAGAATGTTTCTAGCCCTAATTCTCTCCATTTCAGTGCGGAAACTATCGAAACGACACTGTCCAAAAGCCAGCAGAAGAAACTCAATCGTCAAAAACGTGCTGCTGAAATGGCCCTCGAGTAAGTCTTAGTTAGTCTTACAAAAAGAACTGCCTGCCGTTCTGCTAAAGAGGCTCGTAGATATTGACTTATGCTTCGGTCGCACTTTTTACTTAGTTGAAATGTATATTGTAAGACTTTTCGTAGTGTACGAAATTAACGTTTTTTAAATTTCCCAATTCGCCTTTTTATTTTTCCCTTTTTTTGTTATTAGCTTGGGAGGCTGAGTCGCTTACTTTTTTCTTATCTACTCTGACCCAAAAAAATGTTTCGATTGGATTGATAGCTTCTCGATAGACACAAGGTTTCATGTAAGCTAGAAACATAAGATAACTGTATATCACCAGAAAGAGCACGAAAAATGCAACAAAATAACAGCACAATATATAAAGAAATTGTAACTTTGATATTTGAAATTTGCCACAAAACCGCGCCCATACTTATCGGCCACCCTGTATATACTTTAATTGATGGTAGATCCAAGTATTTTCACCTGATTCTGACCACCCAAGTAATTCTTCTTGATAAGCTGTCGCCACTACAGTTCCTTATCATGCGTGCTTCACACTTATTTTCTCAACAATGAAATCGGATCCTTCTCTCCGGGATAATTTCCAAACTCTTGGACATGAAGCTTCCCATTTTCAAAGATCCTCTACAGCAAAATATTCAAAGAAAAAAATAATTTTTCATTCATTAATACTTGCCTAACATGAATGTAATGTTGTTTTGACCTTAGATTTGGATTTTTTCTGGAATAAACGGTTTCATAAGAGTCGAATTGTAAATCACATACTGCACATACTACACATACTTGTATATCACATACTGTATACTGTATTACTTATTTTCTTTTAAATTTTTTTCCATTTTTTTCGCAGTTTTATCAGGTTTTTTTTGTGTCGTACAGCATATATTGCGGTTTGCCTTTTTAAAAAAGGGAAAAAAGTAAAACAAAATTAAAACAAAAATAGGTACGTGATAAAACACACAGTATACGGTATGTGATATACAAGTATGTGTAGTATGTGATATACAATTCGCCAAGAAAAGAGGATATATTTGTTTATATATTTTTACTTATTTCTTAAAAGGAAACATTTTGATCTCGCTGTTTCGATAAGTCATATACATGGCGGTGAATATCTAAGAAGACTAAACAAACATAAGAAAGGAAGGGATTCAAAAAAGTTCAGGAGGAAGGATGAATTTCAGAGCTAGAGCTACGACGTCATTCTCGAGCAATAAACCTGTTCAAGTCGTCTCAATCAAGGAAGAGAAAAAGTTAGAACCTTCAAAGTGTTGTAGACTTTGTTCAAATTCAATTCAGCATAAGGACGAAGTTTTCTTTGAAGTGAATTCTCGTTTTAACTTTTTCATTTTTAGTACTTGTGTGGAGAGGGATCTAATATCAACTGCCACTTTTTCGCCCATAAGAGCTGCCTCAATGCGAAATATAAAGAACGTGGATTGCCTGAAAAGAAAAACTGGCAGGTGGGAAGCTACTTATTTTATTTATTTTTAGAATAAAAAGTGTATTACTGAAGGTTGTGACTTTAATATGCACTCTGTATTTCTGCATAATTTTAATGAAGCAAAAAAATGTGTGCGTTTTCTTTCTTCATTTGTCAAGTGAACACAGGTTAGTGCTCTCTAATATTTTTTTTACCTTGACAAGTCATAAAAAAATTAGATATTAAAATATCAAAAGATATTAAATCGTTTATGGAGAAAGGAGGAGGAATCCTACAAGCAATTTACTTTTCAGCATGCTAAGTCGTCTTTTGAGCAAAAGCGAAAAACTTAACTTCTTAATTTTTTAATTATTTCTAGGCACAGAACATTCGTTGCATAACAGCGATTCACACTCGCGTCATTCCGGCCACCACACATTTGAAGACACATTGGAAGAAGCCCTACCTCATAATTCTCAGTTAGAAGAACGCCAAGTCGTTTCGATCTTTCCCCTCACTACTCCTGCTCAACTCTCAGAGGAGAAGACTTCTCTTCGAATCCGAGAGGACCAATATGTAGTTCATTTTAAAAAAATAAAGGATGAGACCGAAGAAAAATATTCGGTCGGGGAGCTGAGTAAAGATAGAAATCAGAGGGAAAAGATAAAAAAGAAAGTATGGGAATTTAGCAAGGACTATAAGTTTTTTTTTAGAAAGTGCTTCCCTATGAGATACCTTCTTACAGTCAAAAAAAGCTAGCCATCGATCCTGTATCTTCTTCGACTCATCAACGTTTTCTCCGTTAGTCTTTTTTAGTCTTTCGAAGCATACGGCTGTTGTCAATGCTGCTAAAAACTATTATAATGACTGGAAGAAAGCCGAGGAAACGGCCCAAAGAAATCTTGACAAACTCTTGGTTTGTATGTCAATATTCTTCAAATTTTTTAGTCATATAACAAAGATCTGGAAGAGCTTCAAATTCCAGCGATTGAAGCCCATCCTACTCTTCAGTCATTGCTTCAAAAAGCAAAATTTGAGAAAAGAATGTTCGATGCAAATGTCAAAGCTATGAAAGTCTCCAATTCCAAACTCAAAAAGTTGAAATGTTCTCTTCCAAAGCCGAAATAGAGTATGAAGACTGCGTTATATGTAGTGAAGAGATGAAGTCAAATGAAAGGACGATTCCCTGTGAAATATGCCGTTGCAGGTATCATTATACAGTGAGTTTCTGTTTTTTGTTTAAATTTGATTTACTGCTTTTTTGTTTGAAAGAGAACAAAAATAATGGATGAACTCCTCCATTTCACGATACAACAAGGACTATTAGCCTGTGCGCAAAAAAAATCATTTGAAATTTCAGAAAATTGGATTAGTGTTTTTATTACCAGAATACGGTAGTGACTGTTTTTTATCGGTATTATTTAAAAATTTTTCTTACTAAAATGATATAGAAATGAATGTCTAGATCATTTCTCCTAAAATTGAAGCTTGATAGATTATTCAATTTTTGTTGTTATGGTTTTCTCTATTTATATATGTTCAACATCAATGTTTTATTTGTTAAAAACTTAAATACCTGAAGAAGGTTAGCAAAAAAATTAAAAAAACAAACAATTCTGTTTGATAAAATTATTCTATAATTTGAGAAAAAACATTTCGGTTTGAGATCTTATATTATAATAGGTTAAAGGGACAGTGACACGACCTGGAGCAACTTTGCCGCAGAGTTATGCTAGCGGGTTACGGTAGTGCGTAATAACAGGGCGAGGTCATTATAACATTTTTTTCTTGTGTTCTTTTCATTTCTTCCCAATAAATTGTCCAAAAAACCCATATTTACAGTGTTAAAAAAAATTATATGTTTGCAACAAAACGATAACTATTCAATAAAAATAACAGATAAAAGTTTGTTTGTTCTATAAAAAACCTTATATATACCCGTAGTCGATGCCTAATGGGTGCAAAAAAATCCCCAAGATTCAAAGTCGTGTCACTGTCCCTATAATACCCCCGTTGTTTTTCAGTGTCTTAAAAAATGGCTCACGAAAGATTCGCATGAAGACACTACCAATAGAAACTGTCCACACTGCCAAACTGTATTCTTGCTCCCAGACGAGTATCCTCCAATCAAAAAATAGCCAACTGATGTTTCCAGAACAGTTAGTATATATAGTTTTTTCAATTGAAATAGACCATTTCCTCATGGATTCACTTATTGGCTCTCTTCAGTCTTAAAGACAGTCTTCTTTTTTTTGTATGAATTCATTTGAACGTCTTATTTCTCGATTTCTTACTGATTGTATTTATATTCTGTTGGCAGCAAATACCAGGTAAAACAAATGAGTTGATCTCTATATGACGTTTTTTTAATCAATAAATTTTCTTTTTTACCCACATGTTCCTTGAAACGATTGGTTACTTGCCTCGAAATATCTCATTATATTTGAAAAACCAAGAAATAAGAAGACCGACCCGCTACGACGGAAGGATAAGATTATAAACTGGCAGGCGAGTGTTCGCTACTGGCTGAGGAGGAACGGATGATGAGGAATCGACGGTTCCGACAAGTAAGTTTTATGTTAATCTGGATGAAACAATTATAAGAAAGGTCGAAAATCTAGTGATTTTGGACCGGTTAAAATTTTTTGATTGAGTCTATAATTTATGCAAAATCTTCATGACTGACGAATATTTTAATATTTTCATGCTTCAAAAATATGGGGGGAAAATTTATTGTTATGAGCTTTTTAGTCAAGAAAATAGCCGAATTTCCATTTTCACTCATAATGTGGCGAAACAGTGGCATATGATAATTCTTTCTCAATTTATTTGATATCTAGTCGAAAAATCAGACCATCGTCATTGCACTTTTCTTATTTTGATTCCTACCTGAAATTTGTTCTTTTCTGTCTAAGAGATAAATTTATGAGACGATCTGTGTATGTCCAAACAGCCCATCAGCATCAGCTGGTCCCTCCCTCCCTTACTAGCCAGTTCTAAACAATCGCCTCGTATGCGATACAGTCAGTTATTTCTTGTTTCACTATCCTTTAAAATATCTCAGTTTTCACGTTGATTTAAACCATTTTGCGTCCAATGTTCTCTGGAAAACTAGTTGGATTGGCTAAAATTGGTCGTCCTCACCTTTCCCTTCCCCGTGATCCATTGATTTTTAACGAATTCGGCAGCTAAACTATTTTTAGTGGCGCCGATCGTTGATGAGGAGAATCAGTCTTTTCCCATTGGGTATTATTTTCGTCACGTTGGTTCTCATAGGAGTCAGTGTACTTGGGGGTGGTGAGTAATTTCTGCTTTATTTTTTATTTAAACTTAGATGATTCGATTGATTCTGAAATAGATGATGCTATGGTACCAACGCTTTCTGTTGTTGATAAGTTCCGTTTCATTCTGCTTGGAGACACGGGAGGTAGCCTTTTTCCAACTTTTTAATTTTCCAGGTCTTCCTCTAATGCATGAAACCCGAGCTCAGAAAAAAGTAGCCAAGAAATTGATCGAATTGTCTAAGAATGAAGGATTTGAAGCAGTAGTCACACTTGGTGATAATATATACTATACGGGTGTGGATAACGAGTTAGACGGGCGATTTGAGTCATCTTTTGAGGTAAATTACCTCATTTTCTTAACATATACCTTATAGAGACCCTACAAGCATCCTTTCCTCGAAAAAAAACGTTTTTACATGATCGCTGGAAATCACGATCATTTTGGCAATATTTCTGCTCAAATAGCATATACGAAATACAGTAAGAAATGGTAGGGAGATTGGAACTTTTGATTGGGTGATTCAGGTTTTATCCGTCATTGTATTATAATTTCACCTTGATAACAAAAGATGGGGCGAAAGTGGATTTTGTCATGATCGACACGATCATTTTATGTGGAAATACGAAGGATATAGAGTTTGCTGGCTTCTGGAAAATGATGTTTTCTAAGTCAACTGAGCCTAATGTGAGTCATTGCTGAATATAATGTCGATTTTTTTGAAATCTTTTACTTTTTAGAAGATTGTCACATAAACATAACATTGCCCCAAAATATGTAATAAAAACATGCTTATTTCAGGGTCCTACCAACGACACCGCCGCTGAACTTCAATGGAAATGGATTGAAGAGCAGTTGAAAAGTAGCACAGCTCCATATCTTTTCATCATCGGTCATTATCCCATTCACTCGGTCTCTTCCCATGGTCCTATTCAATGTATGAAACGATTGACTCCCCTATTAGAGGCCTACAATGCTACAGCGTATATTTCTGGGCATGATCATACTCTCCAGGTATCTAGGCGACTAAAATAATTAAGTTCAGCATATCACCTATCCCTCTTCGATAAATGGTCGCTTGATGCATTATGTAGTCTCTGGTGCTGGATCGCGATCAGACCCATCGACGAAGCATTGGGATACGGTTCAGAGACCAGGATCTGTGAAATTTCAGTCAGTGTTCCTTTCGGTTAGCGGGAAAAGATAAATTCTAGCTGGCCATCTTCCGGTACATTCATCCGACAGCTTGGAATGAGTGATGGTGCCTTTATCGTTACGGAAGTGGATGCTAAACAGACTGTTTTACGATTTTTTGTAGGTTATTAGATGATTATTTTGCTCAGAATTGCCTTTCAGGACTCGAAAGGCAGTCAGCTCTACACGACCTCATTTGACCCCCGATGATTACGCCTCCACTATCTTTCTAATTGCATATTGAATACTACTAGTGCTTTCTTTATATTTGTTAGTCGAGAATACGTGTAAATAACGTTGAAATAGAGCGAAATAGTGACCCGTCATAAAGTTATTTATTCTTCTTTGTTCATAAATTTGCGCGAAACGGGGGGAAGGGGGGAGATAACAACCGAGGGGTCATCTTCCATCGCCATCTGCGTCTGTTCTTGTCTAGTTAGTCGACTTTCTTTAGCCTAGAAGTTCTCATACACATTGGAGCTCCTTTCCAATTGAAAATTACTTAGAATCCTAATCTTTCTTCTTTGCTTGACCGTTATCGCCCTACTAATCGAATTAAAAGTGACCCCAAGTGACAGTGAGACGACTACGACGTTGTTTTGGCTGGTATAGTTCTCTAATTTCTTGACATCACTGTTTTTATTTTTCGCCGATATAACAATTTATCAAGAGGCAGTTTGGAGAAATTTCCATTATTTTTATCCTTATTTTTTCCATGGGATTTTACTCAAAAAATATATAGGAAAATGTTTAAAAAATTTTAATTAAATAACCGTTTTTTGATAGTGTTGATAGTTTCTTTTTTTGTAATATTGTAATTATAAATTAATTACAGAACTTCTGGAGAGTGATGAAATGGTCACTCACATGGATCAACAACTTCCATTGATTCGACAAAATCTAGTAAGTTTTTTTATTTTCAAAGCCTGTGGATGCTTAGCTTTTTTTTTTTTTTGTATTGCCCTACGCTCAATAAGATGGTCGAGATTTCCTATCTTATTGAAATAACTTTTAAATCGGATGTCGTTATGCATACCGCCTCTAATATTTCGTGGTTGACCTGGAATCTAGACATCAATTACACGCTTCAGCTGGACCGATGTGTCTATGATATGGCCTCGGGTTGATATCGTGTATTCACGGCGCTATTTTTTTACATTTTTGCATAGCTCTATTGAACTTTCTTGTCTAGCACATCTACTCCAATTGTCTCCCTCAAAGGATAGATAGAAATATTACAATTAGGTGGAACAAAAGACTCGTAAAGCTAGCTAATTGTCAGCTGCCTCCCTCAAACCGGATTTTGATACGATATCCCTGAGGCGCAACCGATCGTTCCACTTCTTACGAACTGGTACGGTTTGAACTTATCTTTTGAACACAATAGGTATTAAAAACTTCTCTTTGAATGTTGAAAATAATCAAATACTTACGCAAATTTCAGTTCCTATTTTCTGTACACATCTAAATTTTCTTTCTTTTTGATCATTTGTCACTTTTTCACCTCCGCTCGCTTTTTTCTTACTCATCTTCATCACGCCTCGACCTTCTAAAATATCAGCAGGTGGCCTTGCCGTTTGGCAGGTCGGAAGAAATTGGCCGGAGGCTGCCGGCATCGCTCTCTGTAGAACTGGTCTCACATTCCGCCAATTACTCTTTCTCCCTTCAGTCTCCTTTCCTTCAACACATGCATGTTATTGACTCTTCCTCATTTTTGTAGGTGTTTGAGATGCGCTGTGGTCATTCTACGCTAGAAAATGTTCAAATTCAAAAAACGATGCGAAAAAGTCCGACACCTGCACGCGAAGATGCGACCGCTTTAACTTTCTAGCTATTGTTTTAATCTTAGAAGAAAAGTCAAAACTTGGTAGAAGAAGCGTTTTTTTGTTCTTCTGCTATGCTCATTAAGTTTCAGATAAATACTCTTTTGTTCCTTTATCCTCATAATATTAAATACCTATTAAGTCTTTCTATTCAGATCTTCTTTGTTTACTTTTTAATTCGGCTAGACAACGTGATTATTTCATAATGAATCAAATATCGATTATCCCATTTTTCGTTCAGTCTGCTTTTCAGCACGCGTCTTATTATGCTGTATTTTGTTGTTAGTTTCTCATATTAATGACACCAACTGTTAGCCTGACGGGTATAATAATCTCTCTCGGCGGCACTGTCATTAAAACTGTGAAAGCGACGCAATAGGAGCGTGGGAGGGAAAGGCCGTCGGTCAAGAGATTACAATATATTTCGTATCTTCTAACAGATTAACACAAAAAATCAAGAGAAGATCTATGAACGCTGAATGTATCTTTAATCTCTAGCGACTGCTTATAAACGGTCAAAGCAATGGCACATGGTTAGATTTTGTGACCGGCGGCGCATAGTCAAAGACTGTCCTCAATTCGTCGTCGACGACACTCCCTCTCCTCGCAGTGACCTTTATCCCGTAGATCTCACAATCTATGAGATATTTTGAACTTCTACTAAGTGATTCATCGATGATTCTTTTAACTCAATGTTGATTGATCTGAAGACATCGATTGAAATTGGCACTTGACTAGGTTTTCTTCCTCGCCGCCTCGTTTTTCAAGAGTGTTTAACCATTAGCTGCTTTTGGTCGGCCTTTTATGACGCATATCACGATTCTTGTCTGAAATAGTTTAATGTACTAAAATTGACTCAATTCTCTTTTTTTCACGGCTTTATGATGTCTCCAATGAGGTCATACGGAGGGGTTATCTCTTCGAGAAATCTGTTTATCTCATAAGAGACCGGTGTCGAGGCGGTTTCTCTCATGTAAACACTTTTGTTTTGATTTTCAGTTTCATTTTCTTTTTATCGAAATGTCGATAAGCAGGTTCACTCATTTTGTCTTCCCGCATTTCCGAACGCATTTGTGTTAGCCGTCGCTTGTTAAGCTTGCCAGTTTCGATCTCTTACAAGGGAGTCGTTATACTCGAGCTAACATTTCAAATATCTCTCAACGTTCTTAAGGCGATTCTATATTTTTGCTCTTTCTAACGGATTTTTCAATAAGAAACACAGGGGAATTGTATATCACATATTGTATACTGTATTATATTTATTTTTTAATTATCTTTATCTATTTTCTTCCTTTTTCTAGAAAGCCCAGATATAATCAACACAAAAAAACCTGATAAAACGGGACGGCCACTAAATGGCCAAGGGAAATAATGGAAATGGGCAAACATTTTGGAAAACTCCAAAAAAAAACTTTTGGAAACGACTCATTTTGGCTGAATTTGTACGTAATACGTATTATTCTTTGAAACACGGCGCGGAATGAGAAAGATTCTATTTCACTCTTTCCTTTCTATTATTTTCTTTGTGAAAAGTAGTATAATTAGAAAATAAAAAGAAAAGAAAAGGTAAGACAGAATATTTGTCATTATGGGCCTTGTTTCAAATAATAATATGTATTACGTACAAAGCCGAAATGGGTCGTTTTCATTTGGGAATTTTCCAAAACGGTCAATTCCAAATTGCTGATTCCTTTTTGGAATCATTCTTTTTTTGCTATGTCCATTTCGGATTTCTCCATTTAGTGGCCGTCCCGACAAAACTTGGAAAAAAAGATGAAAAAAATTATTAAAAAAATAGACTATGTGATATACAATTTTCCGAAACACAAAGAAACGACATCATAGTTACATCACGGTAACTTTTATACCTATAAAAAAGTATATCATTTTTTTGGGAACTAATTATATCAAATTAACAGTGTTCCTTCAAGGATACTCCATACTAGATTTTTTTACCAATTGATAATCCCTTCTTAGTTTAGAAACATTTTATGAGGCGAATAATACAGACGACCGCATTCTGAAAAAAAAATAATGTGAAAGAAGAGTCGAATCAGAATCAAATGTTTCTAGCGCCATGGCTTCGCGTTTCTTATTATTACGCTAACCTTCCAAAATTAGCATCGTCCATCTTTTTGCAAAAAAAAAAATAAAAATCACCATTAAATTCGTTAGAAAAAACCTCTAGCTTCAAGAGATATTTGCAATGACCGGGTAACGACTTTGTTAGATCGTCTTTGTTCCTATCTTAGCTTTATTGTTTCAGGACTATACGATGCGGTCGTCAATCAAAATGAAGCGCCTATTTGGTTTGGTACACGTGCGACACCTTGCATTTTTTCTTGGATGTTTGGAGATTCTTATAATAACCCACCAGGTATATTACTTTTGACAATTTATTAGTTATGAGAGCTTAAACAAAATGTCGGTAAGTTGCACTCCCCAGAAACTCCTAACAACATTTATAGTTATTATCATTAAAAATATGCCCTTCCAGATATTCGTGGCAGGATCATATATGTCGTCCTCATCTTCAAACAAAATTGCCTCAGCGATTCATATGGTTACGACAATTTTGGTCACCGTAATCGTGGTACTGCTATTGGCGGGCATTGTTTTCCGCAGTCCAATTTGTCTAGGACCACACTTGCTAATGCAAATTGGTGTAACCTGCGTATTTTTTCTTCTCTCATTAGGCACTATCATCCATCTCATTTTTGGAACCTCTATTCATGTCACATTTACTCTTTTCAATGTCACGGATTTTAAAAATAATCTGGTAATTGAGGTAAATCCAAACGAATTGTGGAAAAAAAAACTTGCAGCCTATCTTGAATGAAACCAGGTTTAACATCATAGCTGTTTCATCAGCTTTGAAGTGGCTTCTCCTGACAGCTGCTGCAGGATTTTTCATTTTCACTGCTATGAGTGTGAGTGTTTATAAGATTTCAGAAAAAAGTCTTTAGCTATGGTTCATTTTTGTCGTCTTTGATTGTTATCGTTTTATGGCAGTCGGAGAAGAAGAAAAGTCAACACAACTCAGCTCGATCTCTCACACTGGCAACTCACTCTCACCACCGACAATCTTGGAGTCGAAGGCTGGTATGATAGGTGGTGTACCTGCCACAGACTTCTAATGTCGATATCTGTACGTTCGTGCCATGGATTTGATGGACCTCGTGATGCCATTTTCCTTCCTTGGCTTACCCAGTCGAGTGATGATGCTCATTATGTGACGGGTTGTTTATTCTATAATAACTTGAGAAACTTATAAAACTATAATAAAATTTTTGTTATGTCTACTTCATTCTACAATTCAAGGATTAATACAACAAACTGGCCAAAAGTATCTTCTCTAAAAAGACAATTTTTATTAAATCTAGCAAATTACCCAATGTGAAAATTAAAAAATCTAAAATTTCAGAAAGTGTTCTCAAAATTCAATTACATACAATAAACTCTTCCTGCTCGATTTCTAATGAGGAATCAATAGTTTTAAAAGACGACTCCGGAGGCCATTTTTCTTCATCATCAAAATCAGGATTTCCTGGCATTTCTTCTGCGTCGAATGATTCATTCAACTGGAAATCTTGTTTTAAAATTTTTAATACCTTATTATGTTCGTAGAGAATTTGATGGAAGGCTACTTCCTCTTCTGTATCCTTATTATAAGTACATTTCTCTTCGTGCACATGCTGATTTTTTGCACTAGCAAAGTAACGGCCACATCCTTTCATACAAACATATCTTGAAAAAAATTCATGATTCAATATGATAGATGCTTACTTTTTTTCTTTCAGATGTTTCTTAGAATAGTGGAGATTTCGAAGAGAACCAGACACAAAACTCTCACCACATCCTTCAACCGGACAAAGGAATCTAGAAAAATGCGACAATAATGGGTAACATACGGCTTCTGGTTCATATGCCTTCGCATATGCAGACGCATTGGTGTCCGCTGAGCAAACATCATGCCACATATCTCACATTTAAATGGTTTTTCTCCCGTATGAGTTCTCATATGAGCCAAAATTTTACTAGGATATTTATCTGTTTTTCCGCAATACTGACAAGTATGGATTTTAGGTTTTTTCCGATTATGTGGCGAGGCCAAGGAAACATCTTGACCCTGAAATTGAAAAATAAAACAAGACATTTAAAATCTCACTCTAGCTACAGCATCAATGATCCAATCCAAATTTCTAGCTACTTTAGTTCTTTTCTTTGGTATTTTACCCACTTCCGGCTTCGGCTTGATCATTTCAATCGTACGAGCATCCATTTCAATATCAGTAAGTTGCGGTTTCGCTATTTGCTTTCCTTTTTTTGGTGGATTTGGATCCACACGAACAGTAATGGTCCCATCGTAATCATAAAGAGCATCAAAAGATAATTCCCTAGAAAAATTATTCTTCAAACAAGTTTAAATAACAAACTCTATTGGGTAAGGTTCTAAAATATGTGATAATGTTTCTTTTTTTGTAGAATCTTCTTGAATCTGGTAAGCTGGTAAGGTTGTTTCTACCTGAAATAGCAAAATAATAAGCATTAAATTGAATACTTCTATTTCTTGAGCTGTTGGTGGTATATCTTGTTCAGCTAGCAAATGTGTTTCTTGGAGAATTTGTGGTTCAGATGAACTCGCTTCTTGAATATCTGTATTAAAAACATATTAAATACAACTTGAAAACATACCAATATTTTGATTAATTTCATCACCTATATTATATACGTCATACCCGTGTACAATAAGTTCTGACGTATGATGATCTGCTGAATAGTCTGACCACATATGATCAACTATTTCTTCTTGCTGACCGTCGTCTTCATAATTATGTATTGTCATAAGATGTTCTTCTACCTGAAAATTTAAATTAAAAATATGTAGAAGATACATACATCTGTTCGACTAGGACTTTGAAAACCACATTGTTCGAAAGGGCATATAAAAACAACTGATTCAGAGTCTAGATCTCTATGTTCTTGACTTGTTGACGGCTCTTGATGCTGTTGATCCGTGTGGATATGCTGAAAATGCTAAAATAAATATAATTGATTTTACCTTTTCATGTGTATTACGATGCGCCGTCGTTGCAAAACATTTGTCGCAATAAGAACATTTGAACGGTTTCTCTCCTTGATGAGAGCGAACATGAGCCTGTAACAATATAAAGTACAATAATAAATTTACCTTCAAAACGTGTGCTTGCGAGAAACGAGCTCCGCAAATTCCACAAATGTAGGGCTTCTCGCCAGTATGTTTACGCATATGTTCTCGGATTTTTGATGGATATTTGAAAGTTTTGTCACATTGAGTACAGTAGTAAATTTTTGCTGGAGCTCGGGTTTTCATCCTATATTTTCGTTTACCCGATTCAGAATGCATAAATTCTGTATCCATCTAATATGGTATGACCAAGTAAAAGTAAAGACTAACTTTAACAAAACCATAACCATCTTCCGTCTCAATTACCGAGTCATCAACATCAACTAATCCATCAGCAACAGTTTCGTCAAGTATTTGCCGATCGCTTACATGTTGATAAGCAATATAGTTGGATGTAATATTTGTTTTAAACATTAAAAATCTAAAAATGCTCAATTAAAAAATGTTAAACAGATAGCTAAAGATATAATATGGAAAAACCCTACAAATGAAGAAATAAAGAAACGTATAACGTTTATTAAACACTAATAATGCGAAATTACAAATCTATAACCCGTAAAGAGTTAATAATTCATCTTACCTATCGGCGTTTCAAAATTCTGGGGAAAACTGAAATTTTCTTTTCATCAACATCAGAATTTTTCAAAAGAACCTAGAAACATAAGCAAAAAATTTGAACAAACTTCTACGACATCGCCCATCTTCGGCGGTTTCATTTCAATAGGTTCGGTAAGTACCTCTGGAGAGTTATAATCTTCATCATTATACTAAAAGCATAACAAACCAAGAAAAGTGGATATTTACCTGATCTTCTACAAATTCTCCTTTCATTATTCTTCCACCATTTGGTAGTATAATTGATCCATCCGGTAGGTGGTAAACTTCATCCAAACTGTTAGAATCTTCTAAAAACTCTTCTCCTGGTACTACTACATTAACAGCTCGATCTAGTTGTTGATCTAGTTCTTCTGCTGTGGCAACAGCCTAAAAATACATTTTTAAAAAAGTAGTTAAAACATACTTGTGGATCAAATAAAGGTTGATGATATTGTGCATGATCTTTCATTCTATGTTTCATCAGGTATAGTCTTCTTGTAAACATACGATAACATCCTAAAAATAATTAGAATTCTATAACATATTACCAGTCACACTGCAGATGTATCGTTTAATCCCAGCATGAACTGCTCTTTCATGTTCATTTCTAACAGCTATGCTTACAAATGACATACCACAACTATAAGAGCACGGAACTTTAGGTTCTTCTGAACTTAATGTAATTAATTTTTGATATAAATATACTCGAATGTTTCCTTTTATTGTGCAACTTCAATGAACACATTCGAGCAAAACGTTCACCACAAACCGAACATCCAAAAGGTTTTTCTCCTGTATGAATGCGCATATGTTCCTGAAACATGATCAAGTCTCATAAAAATACCTTTATTTTGCTTGGATGTCGTAACATCAGACCACAAATATTGCACTGAGCAATAAGTGGAGTGCGCGATGCTATTTTCTTCGTCTTCTTTTTTACATTAGAACCAGTAGCCACAGATTCAATAACTTCATCTAGTCTATAAGCAAATTTATCTTTGATTTTAAAACAAATTACTTTTTACTAGCTTCTACTGATAACGGTTTGGGTACTGGTGTAAATTTTGGTGCAGTCTCTATTCTCACAGCTTTCTCCTCATCTGTCTGCTGCGGTCTCTCAAGTTGTTCCGGTAGTTCTACTTGCAATACTATCCTTTTCGGAGGTTTTAAGTGAGGTCTTGGTGGTCCACGTCGCTTCTAAGAACTGTTACAGATTGACGATAAAAACACTTACAATGCCTTGGTGGCGTAGCTCATGAGCATTCTTCTGAGCATTGTTAACAAACCTTTTGTCACAAAAACTGCATTGAACTGGTAAATCACCCATGTGTCTTCTGAACGAGATGACGCAAAAAATAATAAATACCGCATATGGTTGGTAAATGGTGTTTTTTGACTAAATCGAGCTCCACACATTGTACACTCAAATGGTTTCTCTCCTGTATGAGTTCGCATATGTTCCTAAAAACAAGAGAATAAAATTCTGCAAAAAAAAATTCAATTCTAACAAACCTTAATCTTTGATGGATGCTTCAAAACTAATCCACAATATTCACATTCAACAATAGTCAATTTCTTTTTAGTTGGAGGCGCAAAAGAACCTTCAAGTGAACCTTCATGAAACATAAAATCTTCAGCGGTTTCTTCTCCGAAATCTTCATCAAATCTGAACAAAAAATGAAAAATAACTGAAAAATAAAACATACTGTTCACTGAAATGTTGCTCTTCAATATATTGTTCTCCTTCTATATATATTTCTTCGTTAAATTCGCCATTTTCATTTTGATCAATTACTGTAGAGGATCCAGCATTTACCCAAGCTTCAAAACTGCCAGGTTCTTCAACATACTGAAATGTTCACATACACTGAAAATCAATAACATGGTGACTTAGAAACTAGTCACGGATTATAATACAAAAATACATAAAAATTATATACCTCAGCCTCCTCTTCTTGCTGAAGAATATGTTCCGGTAGTTCATTTGATTCCATAAATCTACAAAAACATGACAAAACAATATTACAAATAATGCAAATAATAGATACTGTCACAAAACAGCTCGAAAAGTAGTGAAAATAAATATTTAATACCCGCACCTCTTGACACAAACCATGTTAAAGTTGTCTTACATATTATCTTTTTATATTATCTATCGCATGAGTTGAGTTACTTCTTTAGGTGCTACTTCACCCATCTGCGCATCTACAATCGAATCAATACCTAAAAGAAATTGGCAAATCCGATTACTAATACCTTCGACAACCACATGAAATCCGAAATGCAAGTAGAAAATCAGCAAAACGTGGATTCCAACAGCACATGCAGCCAATGTCAGTCGATGAGTTGCTATTCTAGCATGCATGCAAATTAATAAACCCTGAATAAGAAAAAAAATAAAAATAAAGAAAGCGAACAAACCAATCTAATAGCACTCGGAAGACATAAAAGTAATGTTAAAGCTATAAAAAATAGATGATCATGTAGAGGATGAAAAATGGATGTCATTAAAAGCACTACACAGTGAGAAGTTAAGGAATAACCCTAAAAATACAAATTTTCTTTAACCAAAAAACTTGCAAAAACGGAGAGCATTCGAAGTGGCGGCACATCAGCTCCGAGGAGGAAACTTAAAATATAAAGTATTCCAGAAAGAAGAAGCCATGCTCCAAAACAAGTAACCATCGATGTGCCCATTAATGTCCCATTAGGAACTACATATCTGAATAAAGAATAAGAGAAATCTAATTACTTACCCACTAGACTTCATATTAAAAAGTAGTAGGGCCACCATTGTGAGTGTAATCATACATGGAC
The DNA here is from genome assembly GCA_932521415.1 of Oscheius sp. DF5120. Lineage (NCBI taxonomy): Eukaryota > Metazoa > Nematoda > Chromadorea > Rhabditida > Rhabditidae > Oscheius > Oscheius sp. DF5120. The sequence goes on from OW051461.1 coordinate 7,499,628, forward strand.
CGTAAAGATCAGGATTCGTAGCCATTTGAGAGGGTTTTCGGGGAATAAACGAGCGAACAAGGCGTGATCTTACCTAAAGATGCGTTATATAACATCAAATATAATTTTATACTTCAGCTGGTTCAACGTCAAAGTATTCACGGAGCCAATCAACTTTACCATATGACTGAATTGTTTCTTTTACGTGTTTAGAACCGGCTTCCCACATCTTAATAAAGTATACTCAAACAGAATAAAAATTAACCATTTGTCCAAATTGAGACTGCATATCAAATGGAATTTGATTTTGTTGAGAAGAATAGCTTGGTGGAGGAGGAGGAGCAGTATTAGTTCGCTGGCGAGGATCTCCACCATCTGGATAATATGTTGGCGGTTCCATCAGATCTTTAAAATATATACAAGCATATTATAAATATTATAAAAAAATAAGAAAATAAACAATAATGTTAATTTGTTGGAATCGTCCATCGGCTGCACGGTTTTCAATGGAATTAAAGTCCACGCTTGAACCTTATATTTTTTTTTCAAATGGAAACATTTAATATTTCTAATTCATTTAAAAGCAAATAGAGGGAAGTAAAAAAAATAAGAACGCAGAACAGAAAAATCAAAATATTTTTTCTACGCCGTCATACATTAAATACGTAAGCACATATACTGCACATACATTATTTTTTATTAAGAGAAACTTTTGGGAAAAGCCAAGGAAATATAATAAAAACAATCAATCTCGCCGCAAACCAGCTGATCGCTAATCAAAAACTTGTAAATAGAACTTGCCCCAAGGGTGGATGAGGCAGAGGGACGGTTGGAGTATATCCACACATCAAACTGTTTTGACACAATTTTCACCATAAAACCAACGAGACAATTGAAATGTTGCCCTATGAGATATATTTCATGGTGACATCAGATCTTATAATAAAAAGGTTGAGTTATTTGACAGTTTACTTATGCGTCCGGTACGTTGTTTATAAAAGTGAAAAAGATTTCTTGTGAAATGACAAAAATAATTTACTCTATTACACTATTGTAATAGAACTCACAACAATTGCACTGGGTTGACCAGAAATGTACATGGAAGCGATAGTAAAGCATAGTACAAGTATATCACAGTGTCTATTTTTTAATTGCAATATAGAAGAGGTTAATTAACAATATACAAGTAGAAATACCCATAAAGGAAGTGGATTTGCAGGGGAAAGCGTGATATCAGAGTTCTTTTCCGTAGATTTGAGCAAGATTCGATATCATTTCTTTTCGGAATTCATGAACTTCTCGAATACTCGACGAATATCGACCGAAACTTTGGAAAAGGGCCACTACTTCGTTCCTAAATTGTGTTCCTTTTGTTGTGTACTTAGGTTACCTAGTTAGTTGGAAGGGAAGAAGACTTTCTTTTACTTTATTTGGCGAGTAGGGAAGATCGGAGAAGAGTATCTTCAAGGCTGTTCCCATACCATTGACCTGTACTTTTCCCCATAACCGACATTTATCACATGCTACGCAGTCCATGATCCGGGAAATATTCAAGAAATGGCTGCGGAATTCTTCTCTCAATGTTCGAGCATGAGCATCGACCCCCTAAAAAAGAAATATGCATCACTAAAAGCTCACCGTGAACATTTTATGTTCATCAAAGTGATCTGTGAATTCTTCAACAATTTCCAAAAGTTCTTCGATCAGGTTGCGAGTCTCTGCGTCTTCATTTTCATTGCCCGTATAGAACATTTCTTTTTTCAAGTAAGGGGCTACTTTTTGAAGAGCTCGCAGTTCAAGAAGATAAACGAAATATACGTTCCTCAGCCTAAGAGCTAAGTTTTTCTTTTTTTCTGTCAAACCGTTGAGGTCCTTCCCAGCTCCACTGAGTACCAAAACGGCCAGCAAACATTGGGATGTTTCGGAACCAGGTTCCCTCTCCCTTTTTACCAAATAAGGCAGGTTCTTTGGCTTCTTTGTAACAGTTTGAAGCTATGGAAATTGTAATCGCTGAATGTAGACCAGAGATAAGTCGATAAAAGACTCTTTTCTCCAAACAAAGGCCAAAATTGTTTGGATTGAGGAGGAAATTTTTGTCAAATTTAGGATCAGGCCTGTTGAAAATGTTGGAAAGCAGAAGGATGTAACATACTTGAAGCAATTTTCAGAATAAATGCTCTTCCAAACACGAGCAGCTGAGTCTCCTTTATATCCGGTGTATCGTTCGGGATTTTTTGACAGATCGTAGTAATGAGCATCTTGAGAATCTTCATCTGAAGGCTCTCAACATGCAAGATGTTAAAGAAGCAAGTAAAAGAATGAACGAAAAATTACCATCGGCTTCACAGAAGTTATCACTCTCCCAGTCGTGAATATCCATCTCATCTAGCTGTTTCTTTTGATTTTCCTCAAGCGATCTGTCCATTGGGTCGAATGTGTTGCTCTCTTCGCGGGGACAACCAGAATCGTCCTGTATTTTAGCTGATTGGCGTGTTTCAATCCGAGTTCGGTTGCTCGGTTGACGAACCATCTTTGGTTCCCGTAGCACGACGGGAACTTCCTCGTCACAGAAAGCGATTCCACATTGTTTCTTTACCCCACATTCATGGTTTTCCGTCCAAAAGGGACATTGTTTGTTCATATTTACCTGGAACTCATTTTTTTAATGACTATACTCACTTTATAAAATCGGAAGTAGTCCCTATGGAGTAAGCTTTGAAGGCGAGTATAAATTTTTTCATTGTTTAGACGATCAATACTCGATCCTGAGCAGGTACACGGTTCAACAGCCTCTCCAATTTTACAAAAACATGGTTGGCTTTCATCGAATTGTGGAGAGACGAGGCCAACGAGACCAACTAGAAGGAGATATCTCATAAAGAATATCTGCAAATATATAATAAGATAAATGATAAAAGAATAATGGCATTGATAATGGGGAAGAAGAGTGCAGACGCAGGAAAATAGGAAAGAGCAAACATAGGCGAGGCAACGAGCAGCCGGTCAGACACAGCTGTGTCCGGATTTTTGAGCTGCATTCTTTTTCGGATAACCCTTCTCACAAGAAAGAAAATCGATAGAAAGTGAAAGACATGCGGGGCGATAAGCGAGAGATGGATAGCATGAAAGCTATAAACATATAGAGAGTATCACGAGGTAAAATGAATTTTCATGGCTTCTTTCTGAAAAGGGATGATAATAAAATGGAAAATAACATAAAGAACAATTATGTTTAAAGTAATAATTAATTAAAATAAGCAGAACAGAGAAATAAACTTTTTTTTCCTATCGATTTCCATGACTGTCACTTTATAGAAAATACAGGAAATTCCAGACATATTGATAGAAATCTAATAAAAGAAGCCACGCGTAAAAAGCAACAAAGTTCCATCAAGAAAAATTACAATTTGTCTGAAAGAAATTATACTGCAGTGCTTGTAAACAGTCGAAATGACGAACGGCTGAACAAATTGCGGAGGATCCTATCTTTTTCCAGCTGCTTCGTCACTAAGCTGACGCGCTAGAGAGAAAAACTAACGAAGAAAATGGTGGAAATTGCAATGACGAATAATAAAATAACGTACGCAACAATTGGACGTGTATTTGGCTCGATTCCAGGCAGGACCCGAAGCAGCTGAATAGGTGAGGGAGGAGGAGCTCAAGAGGAAGGTAGAAATGAGAAATCAAATTTCTCATAGAAAAATAACTGTTATCAGAAGTTTCGCTCATTGTCCGTTCAACCTTTCAACTTTTTTCTTTTAACAAATTCTTATCAAAAGTTTGCATTTCTCCTCCTAATAACTGTATGAAGTGAGGGGATAAATTCACCTCTAAGTACTATTATCCAATGCCCTAGTCACCTGCCCACTATCGTAAGGTCACACACAATATTTTTCTTTTCGTCGTAACTGTTATCGATCGACCGCCTACCATTAGCGTCGCCAGCTGACGCGACCTGCGCTTTTCCTTCCATTTTGTCCCAATTTTTTGCCCTTCTCACTTATTCTTTTCATCGCTCCTCCCGATATCCAGCATCTGTGGTGGCTGGTTTTGCGCGGCCCGTTTTTGGCTGAAACCTCTATCGCTCGTCATCGATTTCCTTCCATTAATATTGTGGCTTCTTCGTAAGCCTAAGAAAAGCGAAAGGATCAAAATAGTATTTTTGTCATTAAATGATTCATTTCGTTTTTCAAAGCCGGATTACGCTAAATTAGGTTCAAACGTTTCACAACCTTAATTCGTTTTTTTTTTACCTCAGAGAACGGTGTACAGCAGAACCTAACAGCCATTTTCCTGTTATCTTTCTCGTTATTTTTTCTTCATGTTTTTACTTCCATGCAATAAGACAAAATGTGCACATTTTTTGGATATGAGGAATCGCTTCAGTATCTTTCCCTTCTCTTTTTTTACTAAATATATTTTCAGAATGCGTTGTCTCTTTGTTCTTCTATTCTTGGCCGGTGCAATTCTTATCCCGACACTCGCTGAGACACCAGGAGAGGCTGTCGATGACTTCTTGGACTCTGTCAAGCATCTCGAAGTCTTCAAGATTCGGTGAATCTGCCAGCATAAATATAACCCCCCGTTTTCAGCACTTCCGCCCTCGCTTGTCCCGTTCCAGTAGTTGGACAACGCTGTCCCGAAGAAAATCCCCTCTTTTACTTCAAATGTTGTGGAGATTTAGCCAGCTCCTGCTGTTTCCGCCTCCAGGTGAGATTCCCCTATAAATTCATATATTTTCCTAGGATTGGGTGATGGTCTTAATGGTTATCCTAGCTGTCCTCATCGTCATCTCTATCGTCGTCAATCTTATTCGTTGTATGTGTTGTTACTAGTTATCCTGCTTCCTTCTCTGCATCGATTCATCTTCTTTTCACTTTTGGTGCTCTCTCACAGGTGAAACAACATTCTATCCAAAACTACACGGCTCAATTATACTTGCCTTTTGTATCACAAAATGTTTTAATAAAATAATCACCAAATGTAAAAGATATTAATATTCATCATCATTAGGGTCGAAAGAGTCGACGCCGACCTCTTCGTAGTCTTTCTCAAGAGCTGCCATGTCTTCACGAGCTTCACTGAATTCTCCTTCTTCCATTCCTTCACCGACATACCTAAATATGCAATCACTCAAGGAGAAAAACATTTTACCATCTTTTTTTTATACTTTGTCAACTTACCAATGAACAAAAGCTCGTTTACTGTACATAAGATCAAATTTATGATCCAGACGAGCCCAAGCTTCTTGAATAGCGGTGGTATTACTCAGCATGCAGACAGCTCGCTGAAGTTTGGCCAAATCTCCACCAGGAACAACAGTTGGTGGTTGGTAATTTATACCGACTTTGAACCCAGTGGGACACCTGATCCTGTTTAAAAGACTTCTTTTGGCTTACCAATCGACGAATTGGATGGCTCGTTTCGTCTTGATAATAGAAATTGCCGAGTTTATGTCCTAAATTTTGATTTTTTTAATTTTTTTTATATAATACTTTGGGAACAACATCGCCTCTGTAGAGAAGGCAGCAAGCCATGTATTTTCCGTTTCTAGGATCACCTAAAAAATCTGTTATGATCCGAAAAATATTTTTTGAGCAGCCTCCAGATATACTGTATTTTTATCACTTCCTTTGCTTACGCTTTTTGATCTGTCAGAATATTTTAGAAATCATTGTGAATATTAGAAAACGACAAAAGACCTGGAAAACTTGTGATTTTATTATTCGACTATTTGACTATTTTTGCTTAGTCTAGCTGCTTTAGTAACTCACATTTCACCATCTGGCTGCCCGGCTCAAAACAGGCATTAGTTATCTCCTGGACAGTAAGTTGTTCGTGATACGCTTTTTCAGCGGAGATAATTGGAGAGTATGTAACGAGTGGGAAGTGAATCCGTGGATAAGGCACTAAATTTGTCTAAAAACCTTTAGTTGGATGATTAAGGAGTGCCTGGAATTCTGTTAAATCCACGTTCAATGCGCCGTCGAAGCGGAGAGAAGCAGTGATGCTTGAAACAACCTGAGCGATGAGACGATTCAGGTTAGTGTATGTGGGGCTAAATTGATAAAATATGATACAGGATTTTTCTTTCTTTTGGTTTAGATACCGAAGAACACATTTTACCTGCGAATAGAGAGGCTATCTTTGCTGATCTCATAAATTGCCTCGTTATCCAGCATGAATGAGCAATCTAAATTGTATCTTTTATTTTTGATGTGTGGGCTTCCTTAAAAGGAACAGTGACAAGACTTCAGAGTTCAAAGTCGTGGCACTGTTAATTCATTCAACATTTACCGCTATGTTCCAAAGTTGTGTGAGTAGTTAGCAAAGCATTGTAAGGTTCAACCATAGCTAAATTCAGAATTTTCTATATCATCAGCCTTACAGGTGCTAATTTGTGGGGCCGGATAAATGCTAAACTCGAGCTTAGCTTTTTTGCCAAAATCAACAGATAGGCGTTCCATGATGAGAGAACAAAATCCGCTCCCTGTTCCTCCACCAAATGAGTGGAAAATCAGAAATCCTTGAAGTGAGCTGCAACGTTCGCAAAGGCCTACGGTTTTGCTGTTAGATTTATATAATTTTCTTACGCCGAATCCGATCCATGCAGACATCAATTAATTCTTTTCCGATGGTGTAATGACCACGAGCATAATTATTTGCGGCGTCCTAATATTTTTTTATTATTTTAGATACTAACCTCTTTTCCCGTTATTAGCTGTTCGGGATGAAAGAGCTTTGCATAAGTTCCAGTACGAACTTCATCAACTACAGTTGGTTCTAGATCCACAAAAATGGCACGAGGTACATGTTTTCCACTTTGCGTTTCAGAGAAAAAGGTATTGTAAGATGAATCCTCTATTCCAACGGTTGTATCTGTTGGCATCATTCCGTCCGGCGTGATTCCGTGTTCAAGACAGTACAATTCCCAACAAGCGTTTCCAATTTGTACTCCGGCTTGTCCGACATGAAGACTGACAATTTCCCTCTTTTATGATAAATAGTAAAATTACAAGAGAAACATACCATTTTTCCGTTGGGTGCCATGGTAAGCAGGTGATGCCAATAATGATAATGTGCGGCTTTCCACTCGTTTCCCTGGCGACATGCCGGCAATCAGAGCCGTCTAATCACGAGGTGCAATTCGAGCCAGCCAATAATTAGAGAGTATATAGAAAAGTATTATTGGAAAGAATATATACAATTTTTCAAAATGCAAATCAAATTAGAGAGCGAATTAGAAACATAAAAACTGGCATCTAGTTGTTGTCGTTGCCTTCCGCTTTCACAGATACCTATAAATACGTTTATAAATTGTATCAAAATAATCTGAAGGATAGTATAAGATACGTACATCATCATCAGCACCGTAATCATCATCACTGAGATCGATACACTCGTCAAAACCTTTTTTCAAAAACGGCATCCCAATAAATTGATCGGCTACTTCAGCAGCTGCTCGTACTCCACTTAAAAAGGCTCCCTAATACTTGAATATTTACAGTTTGCAACTTACTGGTACAGTGTTTGGTGCTACACGATAGGTATGTTCACCAGCAAAAAAAACTCGACATGGTCCTTTTTCCGTTCTAATCGGTTGGGCCAATAAATCGTACATGTTTGCTATTGATAACGTTTAACCTAACTAAGCATACCTGTAGCACCTAATGCAACGAAAGAAGTCGTTCCCCAGCTGTGTCTATCATTATGCCATCGAGTGATAAAAGCCTCTTTGGGCTGTAATGTAAGGTATTAGAGATTTTTAAAACGATCAAACCAATTTAGGAGTTGTCGCAGCTCCAAAAATATTTTTAAGAACAGTCATAGCATTGTTGACAATTACTTCGTTCGGCTGTTCAACTGATGCAGAGGATCCACTCATTAAGGCTGTTAAGTATGGCTTATTTCCAAACGATGTAAACAGAAAATATTCTCCTTTCGAATCGCTGAAGAAACCATTAAAATATGAAGTAAACAAACTGATTAGCATTCAAATGCCCAATAAAATTTTGTTCTGAATTCCAAAACTGTCTATCAAATATTAAAACTATCTAAAAAAAAAAGGATAAGCGGATGAATGATCAAAACCTTATTTATGGTACCAAAGCCCATTCTTTCGATTGCATCACTCTTCGATGCTGACAGAGGTGGAACAAATTTGATTGCTTCTTTTTTCAAGACTCCAAGAGGAACTGTACAAATGACAGCGTCTGCTTGAATATAATCTTCCACTAATTCCGAATCAATGCACATTGAACCTTCTTCATTGTTAGTATCATTTCCATTGATGTGCTGCAAAGATTGGCGCCGTATAAGCCGAATTGCAACTTCTACAATATATAATAAAATAAAATTGTTCTCTTGTACTTTGGTCATCATAAGAGATCATATTGACCGTAGTGGCAACGTGTAGATTATCGATATTTGAAGCAAGACGTGAAACAAATGGATTAAATCCTTCTTTCACTAAAATACAAAATAAAAATATAATATCAGCAGCTTACTAGCAATAGTATCGTTCTTAAATTCTTCAACAATCGATGGCCAGAAACCCTCTACAGAAACTTGATCTAAAGTGGTGCCAAGAACTGCTTCAGCGTATGCATAGAACCAATCAAGTAATCTTCTATCCTTGTGATTCATGTAAACAGAGCTGAAAAATAAAAAAAGAATAAAACAAATAAACCTTGGCTCATTCTTTTTTAAATCTTTTAAAAGAGCTTGAAGAGTTTCTCTTCTATCCCTAGTATTATCAGCGAGTCTAACGCACGCTACCATATCGTTATAAAGAAAGCGATAGATTAGATCACTCTGCATTCCATTCACTCCCCCGTTTTCCTTTAATTCTTCCATATCTACAGCTTTTTGTTCTAGAGTTTTTGCTATCCTCTCCAGACAATGCATCTAAAATCTTATTGATAATGAAATACTCTCCTTCACCTCTCTTCCTGTTTCAGCCAATTTCTTTTGTAATTCTAGATAATTTTCCCAATACTTTTCTTGTCGAAGCTTATTATCATATTCCAACTCTCTGGAAAATAGTAACACAGAAAAAGCCTACTTGGTAAGAATATCAAATACAGTTTGACAATCCAGCATTTCTCCATCCATAGTGTTCTTACCTTTCACATTAACTAAATAACCTATGGCAGCGGCAAATTTTCTGAGAGCTATATGTTATAAAAATAAATACTTGTATATGCCTTCAATAATATGAACTTTTTTGGTTTCAACAAGCTTTCCTGTTTCATCATAAATTTGTAGATTGTTGGACAATTTCAATGGATGACAATTGATTTGCTTCATGATAGCATATAAAGGATTTCCAGCTGTAAAAATGAGTAAATTATTTTTAAAAAAAACTAACGCAATCCCGTCATTGTATCTGCTCCTAAATCGATACCTATCTTATTAACTTTTGGTATAATTTTTTGAGTCGAGATTGTCGGGATAGTTATTGAACTATTTTTGGTGTGAAGACGTCCACCTACACGAATCTAAAACACAAAATATCTAAAAACGGAAAATTATATAGTTACATTTGATTCTAAAACCGTAACATGAGCTCCAAAGCTTATTAGTTGCCTTGCTGCCATTATTCCTGATATTCCAGCTCCAACAATAACGACATGGAGAGGTCTTCTTAATGTAGGTACAGCTGAAGATTGCCAAAATATTTTAAACAAATATTCAACAACCTGTTAACCGATGAAATAATCCATAATTAATATATCCATATCGAGTAAGAAAAAGTAAACACCGCCTAATAAGATCAAGTTGTTCTGCAAACAAGTGGAAAAACACAAACACCACTAACTATTAAAAGGTTCACACATATTTTGAGCTACGTTTTCCCATGTTACTTCAACATTTGGCTCCATATCCCAGTGTTGTAGCTATGATATGATAAAAAAAAGAAGATGAAACTTACAATTTTATTGCGAATAAAAAGAAAAACTTTTTTCGTTGTAATATCACTCGAAATATCGGCAAAGCATCTTTCTTCGAGATCCGTCAAGTAATTATAAGGATGACGACCATTACGGGCAGCTTGTCGCAAAGCTGAAAAATAAACTTGGAACAAAAAAATAAACATACCAAGTTCATCATCCTCCCATCTAGTTAGACTTATATCACCATGTTCTACCAGATCAATCCAAGTAGGCTCCTCCATTCTAGAATTATTCATTAATCAAATGGTTTAACCGAAAAAATAAAAATCAATAAGGCGACAGGTAAATTACCTAAACGAAAATCGATAGCTAAGGTTGTCATAAGAAGAAATTTTTTATTTCCAACAATTACCCAGGCTAAAATATCAACAACAATGAAAAGAAGCACCGGGTCAATGCATCACATAAAGTCATCGAAGTCATCATCATATTTTCCACTGGATACTTGATCATAATCTTCTAATCCAACAACATCTTTTTTCGTGACTATCAGACTTGGTTTAGAATTCTTTCCTCCAGCGACCGGTTTACGCTTAGGTCCTTCAGTTTTTTTAGCATTTGCTAGAGCTGTTAAATGAGCAGAAATCTTCCGAATTTCAACGGGTTCAACTAGAAAAGTAAATTAAGAGTAAGAAACTTACGCTTATCAGAAACAGCGATAATTAGCTTATTAACCAAGTGCCCATAGTGCGTTGCTTTATGACGCTTTGCAAGAAATGAACCCACCTAGCAAATAAAAGGCTAAGAATTGAAATTCAAACCTTTGTTCCCCATTCTTCAAATTCCTCTTTTGTTAAAATGTCGTCAAAAGAAACCTCAAACTTTCCATCTTCTTCATCAATTCCTAAAAAAAATTGAAATAATTAATAAATGTTTACCGAACATTTCTTTTGCCATTTTCATATCGCTTCTTTTCTGAATTTCTTCTCTTTCAGCTGCGGTTAATTCGCGATCAAGACTTTCGAGGTTAATTTCCTTTTTCTTCAAAGGGGCTGGCTTAGACGTTGGCTGCACGATTGGTTCTACCACCGGAGCTGGAGGTGGAGCTAGTGAAGCGACTTCTGGTTCGAAGTCATCGGCATCCCAATCCGACATTGTTGAATGCTAAAGTCTTGAACCGATAAAAAAAGCAACAACAGGTAATATTGGAACTAACCAAAGATACAAAGACAGATTAGCAACATTTATTGTATTTTAAGAACTGAGATTAAAAGAAAACGTTTATTTACTTTCTAGATATTCGATTCAAAATAGCTTTAGATTGTGCATTAACTCAGCTTTTAAAAACTGCACCTATGGCTGTATGTTTACCCGAACAATTCGGAGCTCCTAATTTGGCAAAATTTTAAATATTGAGTTGCGTATCCTTATCCACTAAAAGGATCACCAAGTTGATCAGTATTCAACGATAATGGAGTTCCTCTATTTCTCGCACTCCTAAAATTTTTTCGAATAACTTAAAAAGATTGCCTGGGAGGACTTCCAAATGCATTTGGACGAGTGGAATTTATTGTTGGAGGTCCAAACGTGTTGAACTGAGCTGCAGACTCACCAAAAGTTGGAAATTGTGTTGGATCTCTTGGTGGTGATGATATTTGCATAGTTCTAAAAACTAGATATAGTACAAACTATAAAATAACCCACTTTCGTGGTGTCGTTACCGGTGACAGTGGTTGAGAAAATGGACCAGAAAGTGGTCCCGATGGATTAGGATTAGATAATGGACCTGAAATAAATATAAGAACTATATCAACGGACCAGCAAAACTAGTGTTTGTTGACAGGGGTGGGGTTGTAATATGTTGCTCTGTTGCTTTGCGCAAAACTTCAGAACCTCTATCAAAACAAATCCTTGCTAATTGTTGCAAAGAAAAGTGCAGTAAATATTGCAAAGCAAGTGCTCCAACACCCTAAAATACATAGAAAAAATAACACTTACACTGTAAAGAGCCAAAAATCCTTCTCGGTCAACAATTGACCTGAAGCAGTCATAGAAACCATTATATTTAATTGGGAGAGAAACAGCTCCCACTCCTGTATCAAGGTTATCAATAAGCGTTCGAGTACCTAAAAGTTATCATGTGAGATATTTTACCTTGAATATACATTCTATGAAGAACGGTTTCAAATGGAAAAAGCATCAAGTCTGTTAAAACTGTAGATGATAAACTTGCAAACATCATGGGGACAAATTTTTGAAACTTAGATTGCTGCATCTCGGGTTTGCGATTCTCAAGACATAAGTAAAAATTAAGAAAGGTCTTACTATATATCGCTTCGCCATCAAGAAAAATTGTCTATGTAACGTGATCTCGAGTGCATAATGTACGGTACCAATAATAGTTGTGGGAACAGCTAAATGAAAGAGAGAATATCTTCGTGAACTATCACGAGCTCCAAAAAATAAAAATCTAAAAATTTCAAATTTGAGTTTTCAGAAAAAATAATTACCTCATTCTATCTATTCCTTTTGTTAACACGTCAAAAACTTTTCTGTCTTCACCACCAAGGCCTGCTTCGCTCTGCAAGAAGAACTTTGAAAAATTAATCCTTTCTAACCCTAACAGTTTCAGTGAAACTTGATACTATAAAAGGAGTCATTGTAAATAAAGTTGCAGCTTTCAAGAGTATATGTTTCCAATATTTCTCACTACTTCCATTGGGGATTATCTTCCTAGGAGAGGAAAAATAAATTAATAAAAATTCATACCTAGGTAAACCAAATAAATCAGAAAGAACAATTTGAGTAACATCATTCAATCCCCAAACAACTAAAGTGCCAAGAGTGCCTTTCCAAAATGTTAGTACTCCCTAAATACTTTTAATAAAAATAGAAAATTTACCTCTTTAGCAATGATATTGCAGCCAACTGGTACGAGTGTGAAAGGTGTCAAATGAAGAGATTTGGCAAACTGATGAACTTGACACTGTCGCCGAAGAACGGTACATGGATGTGTGATAAATATTTTTGAGACAAAACTTTTAAAGAAACATATTCGATTAACTAAACACTTACTCTGCAATACCAATTGATAAACTTATAAGATTATCTTCTTGACCATTTGGTATTGGAGGCGATGGATGACCGCCTCCAGACCAAGAAGTTTCTAGAAAAAATAATTGAAACTATAAAAGACATACCAATTTTACCGTTTCCATGACTTGGCATCATTCTTCCATAGACTATCGAGCTATCCATAGCTCTTTCACCAAAAATATAAACACCGTCTATGCAATAATAGGTAAAACTTGGTAAATTTCACCCGAGTTAGGGAACAAATGAAAAATACGCAATGAAAAGTGAAATTTACATCACGTAAAGCAATTTATATCTAACGGTTTTCATTTATTTTTGATAAATTTACAGTTCTGTTTTCAGAGTGTAAAAAAATAGATAAATGATAGAAGTTGGAGAAGGATCATTCACACAGTGGTTTCCGGACATCGAAAGCAAAATAAAATCTAGTTCTTTTATAGGTTTGTTGTTTCTTACAGCTAATTCGTTTTTATTTCAGCAATAGACCTTGAATTTCTTGGTCTTCCTTCATCGAGCAATTCGAGATGCATTAGCTTGTTTGATTCACCATCAGAAAGATACACGAAACTGCGCGAAGGTATTAAGAAATTTCCACCATGTCAGTTGGGAATAGCTTGCTTCAAAGAAGTTACTGCAGGGTTTGATTTCTCGTTGTCTTTAATTTCTTTTAGTTTCGAAGTAGAGGTATTTAATATTTATCTCTTCAAACGATTATGTAAACGTGTTTTTTCTTTCTCGCTGAGCGCTTTGACCTTTCTCTCTCATCACAATTTTGATTTTAACAAGGTTTAATTCGTTTTTTCTTCTTTATTTCTACCCACTATAGTTCGTGTCAGATGGTGTGACGTATTTAAATCGCAAGGAATATGATAAAATGAAGAAGGAAATATATAATGGTACATTTGACTATGAGTAACCTACTATAGTTATGTTTATATATTATTTTTTTTTAGTAATCTTACTGATAACCTTCAAGCTAGATTACAAATGCTAAAACTTAGAATTCTTACTGAAGCTGATGTAGAAGATGAGACATTCAAGAATGAACCGATAGAAAGAAGTTCATTTTGTCAAGATGAACGTATTCGACTTCCGTATCCATTACTAATTGAGCTGTGTACAAAAGATGTACCTGAAGATATGGATGATTATGATACTTCTGGATTAGAAAAGTACACTCCATTTTAATTTTTAATTTTTTTTCCAGTGAACCAGTCTTATGGGACGGCCCACTAACATCTGTGGAAGCTGCTGCAATTGTTTTCGTTCTTAGCCAAGAATTCCCTTTTTTTGATTTCCAATTAGATGCGTCGAGGACATTGGTTCGTCGTCATTCAGCTTTTTATATTTCTCTTCTTCAAGTTATACGTAGCTGAAATACCATTGATATGCCGGAATTCCATTGACAAAAGAAGAAAGAAAGTAATCTTGAAAACGTAAGTTTATTTTTTGTTTTTAGCCTTACAGCTTTCTCAACGAATTACTCGGTGTATCAAGGATTTTTCACGTTATTTCTGAAAACAAAAAACCATTAATTGGTCACAATTCTCTTTTGGATTTTATGTATATCTATCAATATTTCGAGACAGATCTACCTGGTATATGTCATTTTTTCTTTAGAAACTCTTGTTTAGAAACATATGACTGTTGGAAAGCAGGGATGAACGAAACTTTTTTTTACGTTTTGGACACCAAGGTGTTAGCTGCCTCGGTGCAAGATACACTTTCTCGTCAAGGCGTTACAGATTTATCGTTACAGACTTTAGGAACGTACTTTGATTCGTATGCCTTTTTGGGGAACTGAAGCCTTTTTAGACCTTCATGTGGGTCTATTTTGCCCTTCGAGACGCCAGAAATTATTATAGGAGAACATATGGCGTCTCACTTTACAAGTACGATACAATTTGCCAACATAACTGTTTAGATGAGCAATATCACAATGCTGGATTTGATGCATTCACCACGGGAAAAGTGTTTTTAAAAATAGTCCATCTCTATGCATATACGAGGTATATTACATTTTTCATTCTATAGATTAAATTCAGATGTGCGGCTTCTGAATTCTCAAAAATGCCATGGCCGTTTCAAAAGCTGACAATTCTACTCAAGTCTCGTATAACAAATAGAATTTCTATCCCATTAATTGATAGTCAATGTTGCTATTTAGTATAGTTTTATGCTTGTGAGATAATTTATTCTTTAGAATGGAGATGATCCTATTGGATTTAGACCTGATATCATTCATGTAAGAAAAAAACGTTCTTTGGAATGGTTGATGCCGCTCAGTAGATTCAATACTTTTCACGAAACTATTGCAAGCTATGTAACTTTCATTTTGCCCCCCATAAAGGTATATTGATTATTTTTGCTGAGCCTGTTTCAGATCTCTATTGATGAATGTTTGCGGCTTCAAGATGACCTTTCGCGTATTTTGGGAGCTTTTCGGGTGGAGGTCAAAACAGATGGCTCAACATTATTTCTTGCAACTAATACTGCCAATAGTTATGCACGTGTATGCAGTTTTTTCACAGTTCACGAAGAGTTCTATCTTTTGGATGAGGTAAGTGGCACGTTGAAGTCATATGAGCAACGCCTGACTTCGAGTAGAGAGAAGAAGGAATCCCATATTATAAAAAAGACCAAACTATCTCCATTTTTATTTATTACTTTCTCTTCCGTTACGGTTATCTTTCTGTGTTATTTGTTGAAACGGGTAGTTTAGTGTCCTTAATAAAGTTTTCAGGTATTGTTTTTCAGATTCTCATTATAATGACAAAACGGTTGCTATATACAGCATTTATTTCCTAGCTATCGATCGTTATTTTTTTCAGTTTCCACGAATTATGTAATCAGCATGTATTTAGGGTAACTTTAAATATTGCCCCCCAGCCTTATATATTTCTTCTAGAACAGAGCCTTACAATCTCTTTCGCAAGACATCAATTCCTTGTAAAATTGGCATTTGCCATCATAATTAACAAGAGTCAAAGTCAAAATATAGAGGTCGGTCTTAATCCCTTCGACGATAATTTCACATGGTCAACTCTATGTAGAGATTTCTTGCGTAAAAAGTGCCCTAAAAAACATTTAAATAATTTTTTATTCATATTGGATTTTAATCCTTAGAATAAATATTTTTGATTGATTCTCGAAGCGCAGTTTTTTCTTGATTTGGAAGATGCTTCAAAAAGTTTATAAGATTCTTTGGGTCTTTGATTTCATCTAAAATGATAACGCAGCCATTGTGTTCAAACCTATATACGTAATTTTTGCCTCTGTAAGGGCTTCTTGTGTCAGCTTTGTGGCCTGATTAATCCAGCGCTTAGTCTCCTTTAACTTCTTGCGCACCTCCAAATCATTCATCTTCAGTGGCTTATATTCAACCTCCAATTTTTTACATTCTTCATCAAAAGGCTTCATTTCTCTCGCAAATTTAGCAAGCCTTCTACCTATAAATAAAAATAAATAAATAAAATTGTAATACCTGATTTTAGACGTTTCTTCCACATATCTATCTCATTCTTGTAAACTCTTATCTCCTCTGTAAGTTTATTATTTTCTTCACGAAGTGCATTAAGCTTAGCTTGCTTTCCTTTTGAAGTTTTTGAAGGACTAATCAGCCCCTTAACATTTAATATGATACATATAAAAATCACAAACCGGTAAGGCCATAGAGCGGAATTGTCCCGTTATGGAGTTGAGACTCCTAGGAATTGTTTTACTCTGGAACGCGACAATCGGGTATTGGATAGTAGGGAACTGGGACGTTTCGCCACTTTTTGCGTACTATTTTCGCGCAAGCGGCAGTCTGTACGTGGTTTATTACTTTTTTGAACTTTTGTGGTTATTTCTTTTCTATATCTTATGTGTGCGAAACAATAATATTTTTTTGCTTTTGAAATTTTCAGATTAAACGTCCATCTGCGCCTAAAGACAGGTTGAAAGCGACAAATATTGCAAATTTACAACTGATTACAGTAGGATCTCCAAATCTACCTACTTTAGAGGACATAAATAGTATTTGTCGTAATTAGAATGCTCTAAGAGTGAATAGGTTTTCGACACATTGTTGTTTTTTTTAATAGAAATAAGTCACAATGTTATTGTTTCGCACACATAAGATATAGAAAAGAAATAATAACCACAAAAGTTCAAAAAAGTAATAAACCACGTACAGACTGCCGCTTGCGCGAAAATAGTACGCAAAAAGTGGCGAAACGTCCCAGTTCCCTAATGTCCAGTGCCACCGTGGGATATTTCCGTTTTGTTTAAGTTCCCATATGCCCCCGGTTCCACAACGGGACAATTCCACCTTAAGACCTTACCCACAAACCGTTTGACTAGTGGAAGTCCTACGTGATTTGACTTCAGGGTCATTGGGGGTTCTTTCTGGCGAATTGATATTTTTTCGTTTTTTTACAGGAAGAGATCCATCAGCTCCATTAAATTTACGCTGACGTTTTTGTTCTTCGTCTTTAATATGAGATATGCTGAAAATTAAATGTAATGAGGACCAAGGTTAAGTACGTACCTGGTTTTCATAGATTCGGGACTGAACGGTGTGTGGCCGACACCTTCACGCCTCTCACGCACCATTCTATTATAATGGACATCTTACCTTATAAAGGAAAGCGAAATAGAAATTTTAGGAAAGCCAGTGAAAAATAGTAATGAAATAACATAAACGAAGTCTTTATTGATTTTCATCATGAGAGATTGCGTAAAGTAGAGAATGACAAGATTCGAGAGAGCTTTGGGCAAGTTTAGTTTGTGAAAATAATAATTACTAAAATTAGCATCTAATAAAGAAGAGATTTTGTACAACATGCTTATAATGTGAAAAAATCGTTAGGGCTGCTCATTAAAGAACAAATTGCACATAATAAATTAATCGATACCAAGAGATATATTCAGGCAGGAATTTGTTCTGCTTGCGTAGCATCGTCAACTAGCCGTCGCGCATCTGTCTGTACGGCTACTTCATGAGAAACCTCATCCGAATCTTCGTCGATCTCCTCGATTGGATCGTCTGAACGTGCTTGCCCATTTTCGACATCAGCAACTGTGCTTTCTGTAGCTCTAGGTGATTTACGAGCACGAGATTTTCCTGAAAAAAATTAATTAATAATAACTAAAAATACCAAGAAGTCCGTCGGCTGCCATTATACGATAACTAAGAACAGTATTTGTTGTGGCAAGAGATAAAATTACGAGAAGAATGATAAGTCCCATGTACCACTTCAAAGTCCATATGTTCGTCAGCTATAAACAATATTTCATTAGTTGATAAAAAACAAACCGCCCAATAGACGAGATAGCCAGAAACAAACATTCGGAAAACCAGTAACGTTATCATGTTCAATGCTGCTACCATACGAAATGAAACAGATTTTTTATTGACCCCATATCTAAACAAATGAATGAGAGAAAAAGGAAACTCACAAATTTAGAAGACTACGTGAATGAAGGAAAATAGAATTAAGCTCCATGAGGAGTCCAAAAATAACAACTCCAAGATATTTTTGAGAGATCTAAAGAAAATAGTTGAAGAGTGAAAAAAGACACACCAATGTGACAGCGAAAGCTGTAAGAACCACAATATGATGGAAGAGAAGTTCCATTATTCGAGCTGATTGTTCATTAACAAGAAGATCTATTAAGTCATGAATTAAATATCCACCAGACATAAAAATCTAAATTATCTTGTTCCGAGTTTAAAAAACTTACTAAATTAATAGCAACTTCGCAACGGTAATTTACAAGGTCTTCGGCAAGTTGTGTGTAATAAAGAAGTGAATAAGCTGCCCACAATCCGCTAACTACAGAATGTAATAGTGAAATAGCTTCATTTGATATCCGCCATTTCTTATTAGGAGGAACTGCCTAAAATAGGAATAAAATAAGCTCAAAAAGAACCTACAGTTAATGTTCGACTATCTCGCTCACGTCTTAATCCAAAGTAGGAAAAAGTACGAAATGTGCATTTACCAAATAAATACCAGCGTACTACAAACTGCATAAAGCGGTAAACAAAAAAAGATAGCACAACCTTAAACAACAATATAAATAAAATCCATGTAAACATGCCCATAGGACTCCCAAACCAATTTTTCGCCATTCATTCTGCGATAATCCAAGGATATTATCGAAGTCCATAGCAGTAAAGGAAGTCCTTAGGTTTTACCTGAAAGATGGGAGATTTGATAACGGGAGCGCATGAAATTAGAAGAACATAAAAAGATAAAACAACAAAATGAGTAGTCTTATAAAATAGAATTATTCATACTTTCTCATCAAGCACAAAAAAAAGAAAGTAGGCAGTTGTTATCTCGCG
This sequence comes from Oscheius sp. DF5120, assembly GCA_932521415.1. Lineage (NCBI taxonomy): Eukaryota > Metazoa > Nematoda > Chromadorea > Rhabditida > Rhabditidae > Oscheius > Oscheius sp. DF5120. The sequence goes on from OW051461.1 coordinate 7,518,933, forward strand.
TGTTGTTAGCGGAAGCCTCAACACGTAAATGATGGGGATTATGTCTTCCCTACCGCAGCAGAAGATTGAAGGACGAACTGAAAAGGGCAAGATTACAGATATATTAGGCAGAAAACGCCATAATATTGAATTCTTCGAGAAACGTAGTTTATATTTCAGAAACCTAAATTAGAACTTTTAAAATTTAGATTTTCTGTGTAAAAAAAAATAGATATCTCCTATAGCAAACATTATTTTGCTAGATTCTTTTAGTCTCTTCCTCAAATATAGTTTTCATCATTTTTTTTTCAAATCATTATGTAATTAAAACAATTCAATAACAACAAGAAATAAAAAAAAAGAACTCTGTAAAAAAATCTATTGTCGCCGGGAAAGTGGAGGACTTGGTCCCGGAGCGCCGTATATCTGTGGCTCGTCAGAAAAAAACTGCAGTTGGAGACGTGTTTCCGTTGCTGATCGTCTAGTTACTATTTTCTCATAGTTATTTATTTCACTTTTTGATTTTTATCCATATAAAATATACCTGGAAATTGCTTAGTGGAAAAGGCAAGTAATGGCAAATATCATTATGTGCCGGTCAACTAGTTTCTTTCGATTCTATGTTTTCAGCTTTTCTTTTAATATATTTCCACTTTTATTTTGATGTTTTTGTACATGATGTTCTGCATTTTTGGATTATATAGTACCAAGCGTGTTTTGGATAACTGATATACTATTGTTGTTTTATATTATTGAAAGTTACTTCAAGCATTAATATCTTGTTTTTCAGCTAATGGGAGCTACATTTGAGTACGATGAAGTTGGTAATACATTTTATTATGTATTAATCTCATTCTATGCTTTAATATTAATCCCTGCGACGTATTTCTTCTTTCCAACTGGCGATAAAAGTAACTCCTGTTAATTCTACTTTAATTGTATGTTAGTTGAAAAAATTATTGTTGACGAAAAGGAATGTCAATGTGAAGGCTGTCAGTCGAAAAGACAGAGAAGAAATAGTAATAAACCATGGGATAGAACCAAGAAGATTATAAAAATTGGAGTTTTAGTTATTGCTTGGATTTTATTCATTCTGCTCGTAAAGAAAGTTTCTGAAATTGAAACTACTCATGAAGAATATGATCCTTATACGATTTTGGGTTTAGATCAGGTTTGCTTTTCTAAATCCAGTTCAGCTTTATTATTCAGGGTGCTGCGACTGCTGAAGTAAAGAAAGCTTATCGTGAGTTGTCCAAAAAAATGCATCCTGATCGTGGTGGAGATGCTGTGCTTTTTGATAAAATTGCTAAAGCTTATCAGGTTTTTTTTTATTTTCATTGTTATTACATCCAAGAGATTTAGGCACTCACAGATGAAGAATCTAAAGAAAACTGGGAAAAATATGGGAATCCTGATGGACCTAAAGCTACCACTTTTGGTATTGCTCTACCTAAATGGCTTGTCAGCAAAGAGTATGGTCATTGGTTACTTGTATTTTATGCTATTGTCTTCATGGTTATTTTGCCAGTTGTTGTTGTAGGTTCAATGCTTTATTGCCATAATATTTTAGGGTTTCTGGTGGTATAATTCGATCAAGTACAACGTTGATAAGGTTTTATTAGATACAACACAATTATTTGGCTATTTCCTCAATCGGAATCCGAAAATGGAGATGAACCGAATGATTCGTGTGTTCTCTGGTGCATTTGAATTTTGGAAACAATATAATAAGGAGATTGTTGAGAGAGAATCTGATGACTACGAACTTAATCGGTAAAAAGGATATAAACATTTTTAAAACTTGTTTTAGGCTAATGAAGCAGCTTCCTGCTTTAGGGGAACATAATAAGGAACGACCACTCTCTCTACCTTATGCAATGAAAGCTCGTATTTTAGTTCATTGCCATTTGTCACGGATACCTTTAGAATCTGATTATTTACCAAATGATCAAAGGTCTCTTTTTTTGACAAAATAATTGTTATTGTTTAGATACATCTTGGCCCGGTCAATTCGTTTAATTGAAGAAATGATTAATGTAGCAACCCAATTGACTTTCTATTCACAGGTATATTTTTAAACTTTGTGGTACTGTGTAGTTTTAGACTAAGATCTCCATAGAAACTATCGAGAATTTGCAAAGGATGATGCCAATGTTTGTTCAAGCTATGTGGCAAAAGAATAGTCATCTTATGCAACTGCCTCATCTTACTGAATCTAATGTAAACTTTTTGAAGCGGGTTAGAATTTTCTTACCTATTTATTCATTATTTAGAACAAGATATATTCATGCAGTGATCTAGCTACATTAGATAATGATAAACGTCGAGCAATGTTAAAAACCTTGGATGATCATGAATATCGAGATATACTCGTAACACTTTCAATGATGCCACGCCTTAATCTGAAAACACAGATTATTGGTACATACCCTAGAATCTTTAATTTTTGTTTTTTAGTTGAAGGTGAAGACGACGCTCATGAAGTTACTGCTGGCTGTGTTGTAACAATACGCGTTACTTTAACTAGAACAAGTCTTCTTGATCCCCATGTTGGTCACAAGATACATTTTTTTTATTTCTAGGCTGCTGGGTTAAAAGATCAACGTCTTCGGTCTGAGGACGAAAGTGAGAATACTGAAGAAAGTGAAGATGAACAAGACAATAAGGTCCAAGAACAGTCGCCTGAAGATGCTAATAAGGTTATTTTACGTATGTGTATATAGCAAGAAATTTAGCCTAAACGTAAACCTTGGGAAAAGCCTCAGCAAAAGAAAAAAACTGGAAATAAGAAAAAAGTAAAGCTGCATAAGAAGCCTGTAATTATGGCTACTACAAGCACAGCAACTCCTGAAACAGATGAGAAGCAAGAGACAGAGAAACCAGAAAAGACTGAAGACGATGATGAAGTAAGGTTTCAATTTTTATATTATTTCCATATTGTAGGGTTCATTTTCTGATTCTGGTCCTGAAATGGGAGCAAGTGGTAATGAAGATGATAGCGATTTTGAAGACGAACACTGGAGATCAGCACAAAGGAAGGTATGCTTTTATATTTTTTAATTTCTCCCTTTAGCCAAATCTTGAAACTAAATCATACAAGACTCATCCGGTGCATTGTCCGTTCTTCTCGGAAGAAAAGTACGAATGGTGGTGGCTGACATTAACAACAACGGATAAAAAGAAGGAAAAACATTTACTTTCTACTGTGCTTCCCTGCAAGACACTAATTGATGAACAGACGGTTGACATACGATTTGCAGCTCCGGAAGTTAAATGTGTGATGAATTGCCAGCTTGCCGTTAGATCGGATTCATACATGGATGCTGATTATTTTACAGAATTTAAGGTTAGTTTTTTTTTTGCGAATTATTTCTTTAGATTGAAGTGAAGGAAGCGAAACAAGTAGTTCTTCCAAAATACGAACTTACTGACGAAGAAGCGGATAATAATGCTGCAGGTAGTGAGAGTGAATACACTGAAGATTCTGGATCTGACGACGAGTAACTTATAGTAAAGAGATGGACGGAACGTTTAAGGAGTTGGCAATATTTTTTCTCTTGTTATGTTCGGATACTATACATAATTGCTCTTCTTTTAGCACATAAAATATAAATTAGATTTTTCGACAACTAAAAACTGAAACTGTTGTGTACGAAAAGCCATGTTTCGCTTTGGATTTTTTTAAAGTGCTTATTATTGCACCGTTCCATATGCTGATATACATAATTTTGAATTTAACGAGAAATTAGAGCGATTATATACACGTTCCGCTCATCTCTGACTTCTACCATTTTCATCTGTGATGTCTTGATTATTAGTATTTAATTGTTTCTTTAATTTATTGCAGAGCTGCCATTTCTGTATTTACCTGCTTTCTGTCGTATTTTTTGGGGTCTTTCCTATCTTAATATGTAATAAAAACTTTGTAATATTTATTTAACAGAAATATGGTAAAATTACTCGGCAAAAATCATTTTCATCATTTCGTCTTCCTTCTGTGTGATTTTCTTTGTTCCCTTTTTTTTTTGTTTTAGCGTTTCCCTCTGCGCTATTTGCCTCTGGAATTTTTCCCAATTTCCTCCTTGTTTGAGGACTTTTGTTTCTAACCGTTTCAAATTTTCGCCCTTTTCTATCTGTTCTTCAAAATGGGCAGCAATTCTTCGGGCTTGATTCACCTGAAGAAAAAGTTACAAAGTTATACAGGGACTTACCTCTGCCGTCATTTTCCTGTTATGAGCAGTCTTTTCATATTCTAATTGCTCAATCAAATGAACCCATTTGAATCTAAATTATAGGTCAAATTTTGACTTTCTAAATGTTTTACCCGCTAAGATATTTAATATTCCAAAGGGCTCCACTGGCTGGATCACGCTTCTTTCCACCAACTGATTTATTATCTACTACATTAGCTATACGTTTTGCCAATATCTTCCTTTTAATTTCAAGCCATCCTTCTGTATATCGATTATCCAATGATTTTGAGAACTTATTTTTCTAAAGGGATAATGGTTATTTCGAAGCAAACTTCTAGGTAAACTCGGCCAATTAAACCTGGCGCGTACTGTTCAAAATAAGCTTGTAATCTTGCCGGTGTAAATCTTGGAGGAATCGAAGAGAAATAAAGAACCTAAAACAAAACACATGAAAAAAAAGAAAGAAAATGATTACCCCTGATTTCTTCTGCTTTTCTTGTGTTACCTCTTCTTCTACTTCCTCGTCAAAAGCTTCATATTCGTCATTATCCATGACTATTTTTCCTTTAATTTGTTCCACTTTTTCTTCAAAAAATCTAGGAAATAGTTAAAAAATTAGAAAGAATACATACGGTTTCCCAGCACTTTTAATTTTTTTTACGCTCTTATTTGATTTTGACAAAACCATTCTAAATATAATGATTATCAAGATACAATTTACAAGAAAAAAAACAATGAAAAGAAATCAGTTCGTTGTATGCGGAAAAGTATTCCCAAACGAACACAGGTCGCTCCAACGATAATTTCTTATTGGAGCGATCTCTTTTCATTTTGTGATTGGCTGCTCCTTTGTTTTCCGTTGCTTTTTTGTGCCAATTTTCCACTTTTTTACACAACTTAAAGGAACAGTGCCACATAGCCTACTTCTTGTCTCCAATGCCTCCAGCCTTGCGCGCGCAATTTAAAAATTGAGGCTTTCTTTTCCGGTTTACTCGTAGTTTTCTTTTTTTGTACTGAATTTTTGGGATTTAAATCCCTATCGGCCTAGCTAATAAACGACGAAACGATCTCAGAAAAAAAAGAAAAGAGAACAACAAATATCGCGAGTAACCGACTTAATTAATATCTTCTTGTGATAATTACAGTACCTTAAAAAGTAATACGTAGACGCGCAGTACAAACCTGTGGCACTGTTCTTTTAACAAAAGTTTCATTTTTCGATTTGAAAAATATCATATTATTATTTTTTTCGTTTTTTTTAATTATCAGCCACAAAACCAACTCATTCAAAGGAAAGTTTATTGGAAATTCCTCTTATTCTTTGGCAACCAGATTTTTTAAATAATGCTATCTTCATATTATGACTAGCTGTTGTTTGTACACTCTGTATCTTATTGTTGTCCTCGTTTTTCTTTCAACGGCAATGGTTCTCCCTTGTGTAAATCCCTAACCATTTGTACTCCAGCTTTCTTTGCTACTCGGCCCGCAATTGATCTTGGTCCAAGATCCCAAAGTTGTAGAGTCGCCAAGCTGGTATGACCGGCGGCATGTAAAGCATGATGTGTTGTTTCGGAAGCGTGGTCTCCATATCTAAATTTTTTATTAATCCTCAGATTGACTGACTTTATTTTCACATTTTGTACTGTTTGATTAGCGATGCTTTTGCAAAGAGTTTTGCTACCTTCTTCTAAAGCCATCCAAACTGAGCTAGCACCAACAATCCCACCTCCAATAATGGCTAAATATTTTCTCTAATTTCTAATTATTTCCCTTACTAATTGTTCCTGACACTACGCCGCCAGTTTTTCCACCTCCAAATGTCTTCTGCGCCCCAGATGCTACACCCTTTCCTATGGCGATTCCCATATCTCCTATTTTATCCACTGAAATAGGTTGTTTTATTTCTTTTCCTTACACAAGAATCGCGTGCACTTAGCAACAACTTTGCTTCCTTTATGCATGTAGTGAATACTTCCTTTAATAGCTGGATTGATATTCATTGGCGCTTCAGTTGGTGTTAAAGTAGCACGATATTTTTCGCCTCTATCCTCAATGCTGCTCGATACTCGTACCGTAACCGTTTGGACTCCCCATGCTATTTTTTCACCACCTAAAAAAGATACTTTTATAGATGCAAATGGACTTACCGGAAATAAGAAGTTTTGCGATTCTGGAACTCAATCTACTTTGTTCTTCAAGCGTTAACTCTTTTGTAATATTTTGTTCTTTCACAACAGCATATTCTCGCAGAACGTCTTGAAATTCCTCATGTATTCTTGGTTCAATATCAGAAGGCAGTAAAATTGCAACCATCATGTCTTCAAATATTTTTTAAAATAACTCAGCTCACTTGGATGTACTGGCGTAGGATTATGAAGAACATAGCCCCCAAAATCGTTTCTCAAAATAGGTGTTTTATCCTTCATAAGGGGATAGACCCATGGTCCTACCTATGGTTCTTGTTTATTATCTTGTTTTTACCTACTTGTATAAAAGCGGATGGGTGGTTATTGACCTCTGCATCTTGTGGGTTGAATCGTAGGACTTGGAGCGAAGTAGGATACGTAGGCGCGGTTGTCTCAGCACCATCAATTGTAAACAGTTGAACACCATCGGGCACAAAGAAAACCAGGTCAGCTTCCTCTGTTCCTACGTTATCAAGCTTACTTCTTATTGAAGATTTGTACTAAAAAGCTGAAATAACACTGAAAACAAGCCTACTTCTTCATCTTTTGTTAATTGTTCATTTTTTGGAATATCTACTTCTTTTGACTCTTTCGATCCTGTTTCTTTTAAAACTCTTATTCTGAAATTTGTAAAATACGTAGGAAAAAACAATTGGGCTAACCTATTTTCAACACTTGGCTTTGCTTCCATCATGTGTTTGTATAACTCGGCCTTCTTTGCATTTTTTTGCTTTTCTCCTTCCAAAATTAAATTTAATCCTCGTTCATACATTTCCAATGTATTTTTCTTAAAGATTGATTTCAGGATTAAAATCGTTTTTGGTAATGGAACTTACATAGTCATCAATTTCGTCGTAACAGAGACCTTGTTCAAGGGATGCATAGCCTTCAGCAAAAAGAGTATCAGCTTGCTCAGTGTCAGGCACTGTGGAGAAAAATTTAAACATCTTAAAGAAAATACAGATCTCTTTTTGAATATGAACAAAAAAATGGTTGAATACAGTGGTGGCAATGAAACAAAGATTGCGTCGCCAGGCGACTTCAACCAGTGAAAGACGCACACGCAAGACAGAATAATAACAAATGCAACGCGTTATGTTGGCATTTTCCGAGAAATATAGCGGATAACTGAGTAAACAGCGTGTGAACCACTGTTGTGGAGAAATGACCCGTGATTCAGAGCGCAAAACAAGTTGTCTCTGCGTGTCTTCCCGCGCATTTCAACACTACTCTTCCTACCCGTAATAGTTCACGATGATTCATTCGTGTAAAATTATGAATTGGAATTTTCGTTTTTCAACTGCATCCATTTTCTTTAATTTCAAAATGTTTCATAACGAAATCAATTTGAAAGTATTTTTTTAATTTTTGCCATTGTCAAATGGTCCGTACTCTGATTTTACTGTAAAGAACAACTTAGTTGTAAGAGATTTATCGCTGCTTCTACATAAACGATCTATTATTATTGCAGATCTTCATTCGATATATCTTTTATTCCAGAGGGGAATAAACTGTCCAACAGTCTTCCACTCACAGAAATAAATCGCCAAAAGAAATCCGCTAGCTCCGTAAGCGCCGTAGGTTTTGAAACTGAAAATACAAAGTTTTTAATAATTCATAAAACTTACAACGAAGGATTTGTTGCAGCACTCTTCACGAAGCGGAATGGTTTCATGTAAATCATGATTTCTGAAATATTACAAAACAACTAACTACTTACAAAAACAACAATGGCTATAAACCAATAATATAAAGGAAGACAATGAAATAAATAGATTTATTAGAAATTATAGATTAAGAAGGGATTGAAGGACCCGAAACCCAGAAAACAACGTAGGACATCTTCCAACATGTAAAGGAAAGGAATAACTCATCCAAGGAAATTAGCAACGACTAGATGAAGAATAATATGGGCAAAAATAAAATCAGCAAAAGCACGCTCCTGCGAAATTCCAGCGAATTCTTTTTGATTCTCTTCGTTAATTTGAATACGAAGACAAGCTGGAAAATGAAAAATAAAGTTTGTGAGTAAAAGTAAAACTTACAGGCTAAAACAAATGATGCTACTGTTGAAATGAATCCGGAAAGAAAGGCGTTAAACGGGAATGTTCCAACTAGCACACAGTAAACAAACTGAAAATATGGTGATTAAATAAATGAAAAAAATTGAACCTGAAAGATTCCCGTGAGAAGAATATAAGTCATGTAAGCATCAATAATTTTCAACTTTTGTGGTGTGGTCTTCTGATAATCAGCATAGAGCTTCTGGAGAACCGCAACGGCTTGATTCATACTAATACTAAGATAAAAGCTTTAGATGTGAGATAAAAGTAAGGAGAGGTTAAATGAAAAAAAATTGGAACAGAAAAGTAATAATAAAATAAATTGTTTGAATCTGGATATATCTGGAAACAATTTTATTAATTTAAGAAAACTGAAAAACAACACGTATCAACGTGTAAATCTCGCAGGATCAGTTAGAGTACGTACAGCCGGCCAGGCAACCTTTATTTTCGCGATAGGACACGAATCCCAACGGCCCGAACGACTCAACAGCGCAGCAGTAGGGAAAAACAAGAGAGATCGAGACGTAAACAAGTGTCGCCATTCTAGAAAACAGATCTTTTTTCAACCACACGGTTCAACCCCCCCCCCCCCCCCCCCCCCTGTTTACCATAGAATGGACTGTTAGCTGATAGGTTTTTGGCATTCTTTAGCACGTGTGTGGCATGCTATACGCGGTATTAACTGTTCTATGGTGAGTACTGAGTTTTTTTTCTTTCAATTGCAGTTATTTTAGTCAAATTTACTGCAATGGACCGATTTTACGTTCAGTACAGGATTCATTCATGTTTCCTGACTCGAAACATTTTGTTGATATGAGCCTAAAGGTGGATCCAGGTAATAACAAACAATATTAAGAAAAACATCAAACGTTCAATTTTTAATTTTGATAATACACATAATAATAAGTTACATATAAAAACGTTCTGAAATTATTTTATTAGTTTACCTTTTTAGTCACAACATTGAAAAATTTTGATCTACTTGGGGAAGACCAAAATAATCCTGAAAAACTTAAAGAATTTGTTATTCTTCATTTCAACCCACCTGGAACAGAACTAATTGAATGGTAAGAGTACTAATAAATTTCTACTTATTTCAGTTATCCCTCCGACTACGTAGACTTCCCTTCCAACTTTCTACATATCCAAAATTATGATCAAAGGCGCTGGGCATTGAATTTACATCGACTATGGAAAGAATTATGTAGACGGGTAGGCATTTCACCCGATAGCTAAAATTCCACAGGTGCGCGATGATGTTCGCGTAAATCAAGATCGTTATTCTCTTCTTTATGTTCCACATCCATTTGTTATACCCGGTGGAAGATTCAGGGAGTTTTACTACTGGTAAAAAACGTGATTTACAAATGAAAGATATAGGGACTCTTTTTGGATTGTCAAAGGCCTTCTTTTTAGTGAAATGTATGAAACAGCAAAAGGAATGATTAAAAATCTTGCCTATATGGTCGACAAGTATGTTTTACATAAAGCATGAAAAATAATAGACACGGATTCGTTCCAAATGGGGGTAGAGTATATTATCTTACGCGATCACAGCCACCACTGCTCATTCCTATGGTCTACGATTTCTACTTGAGCACCGGAGATTTAGATTTCGTTCTAGTAATTTGGCACATCGCAGTCGAACATTTGCAGGAAATATTACCTACGTTAGAAAAAGAATATCAGTTTTGGGTTACCCATCGTTCAACTAAACATTACGACACAAACGGAACATTTAAGTAAACTTACTAAACTCAAGAATGCAATATAAAATTTTCAGATATCCCTATTATCAGTACAAAGCAGTTCTTCAAATGCCTAGGCCTGAATCTTACAGAGAAGATAAAGAACTAGTCGAGGAAATCATGGATGAAGGTGAACAATAACAATAAATATAAATACTTTTAGAAGAAAAGATTCGCCTTTGGTCAGAAATTGCGTCGGCAGCTGAGACCGGATGGGATTTCTCTACTCGATGGTTTTCTCAAAGTGGTGATCGAAGGCATCACATGAAAAGCATAAGGTAAAAGTTATTAAATTCAAAATTTGTCCAGGACATGGAGTATAGTTCCGGTTGATCTCAATGCCTTTATGTGCGTGAACTCACGAATCCTCTCCAGCCTCTACGAAATAAAAGGTATAGTCTATGTCCAACGGATATGTAAGGTTTAAAGGTTAATTCCTCGGCCCATTTTTTGTGCATTGTGGGACCCATTACGACCCCCAGAAGATGGATCGTAATGGGTATGACATATCCGTTGGAAATAAATTATAGTTAGCAAGAGTTATTGATAAACATATCATCATAGGTGATTTCAAAAACACGGAAAAATACCTGCAGCGATATAAATGGGCAAAGCAGCAAATGATGGAAATACATTGGAATGAAACGGACGGCATATGGTATGACTATGATTTAGAAAAACAGGTAACATCAAATAATGCGTGATAAATGATACAATTACAGACACATTCAACCAGCTATTATGTTTCTAATGCTATTCCCCTTTATGCAAAATGCTTTGATGATATCGACAATGAAAAGGCGCATAGAGTATATCAATATCTGTTGGTAAGGAAAAAATTGTTCTAAATAAGCAATGGTAATTTTTGGTAATGTTTGTTACTGCATCAGGCCTTCATTGGTGTCGGTAATCACATAACATAATTTCCTTAGTTGTTTGCTTCTTTATTTTTTAAATGAGCTAATGACGTTCTAAGAACCCATTCAACAGGGAATTTATGCGTTCATAAAGAATACAGTTTGGCAGTGTGAACAGTTTCTATTGGTAGTGTCTTCAAGCGAATCTTTCGTGAGCCATTTTTTTAAGACACTGAAAAATAACGGCGTATTAAAGGGACAGTGACATGACTTTGAATCTTGGGGGGATTTGGGGATTTTTTGCACATTGGACATCGACTGCGAGTATATATATAAGGTTTTTATAGAACAAATAGACTTTTTTCTGTTGTTTTTTATTGAATAGTTATCGTTTTGTTGGTCGTGTCACTGTTCCTTTAAAGTCGAATCAACGAGAAAAAAAAAGAAATTGTATGATATTTAACGGGGGGGGGGGGGGCAGGGATGGGTTCTGTTTATCGATGGAGACAGGCAGTAATTTTACTGCTTATTTGCATTCGGGAACGTTCCCAAAGGAGAATGCTTAGAATGTTGGCCAAAGTATACTTTAAGAGATATCATAGCATATATCATTATTTTTAGAGAGAAGGTGTGATGAATTTCACAAAAGGACTTCCTACATCCCTTGTAATGGGAAGTGAGCAGCAATGGGATAAGGATAATGCATGGCCGCCTATGATTCATATGGTCATCGAAGGGTTCCGGACGACAGGAGCTCCAGAATTGATGAAAGTTGCTGAAACTATGGCAACATCTTGGTTGAGCAATATCTACAAATCATTTCTTCGAACACATGCTATGTTCGAAAAATACAACGTTAGTTTGATTTCCGAAGAAGCAGGAGCAGGATCAGGTGGCGAGTATGAAGTTCAAGTTGGTTTTTAGACCAAAAAATTAAAAGAATAATTCCAGAAGGGTTTCGGCTGGACAAATGGAGTAATTTTGGATCTACTGGACAAATACGGACATGAAGTAATTGGCAGCGCTTCAAGAACTTCTCTCTGGGTGATTTTAGTCATTGTGATAGTTTTTTTCTAGATGAATATTCATTATTTTTTCCATAATGTACAGAACTGGTTTGACGATCGCTTTTTATGAGATCTGGATGCGAGTACAAAGAGGGGCGAGATTTCTGGAATCAAATTTCTATTCAGTTTTTGTCTTCACTTACCTAATACCAGCTCCAGCAACACAGTTGCAGAGCTGTTGAACAGTCGGCGTTGTGAAACCATTTTGTATGGCACATCTCTTTGTAGATTGTACGAGTACATTATCAGGAGGAAGAGCCAAACCACATCTAAAAAATTTTATTTTTAAGGGGAAAGAAACTCACTTCAATTTTTTAAAGCACTTTCCACTACCTCTTTCCATGCATTTCATGATGCAAGTGGCGAATTTCTTACCAGCGGCCATGAAAGTTTTGGCCTCAGAAGCGATACCTGATCGTGCGAGCATTGCATTAATTTCAGCAAAGGCAGCGATTTTCAGAGTTTCGGGGAATCGTTTGGGAACAGAAGAACCAGGGGCAGCTGCACATGCTCCTTGCATCTGATTTTTCTGGCAAGTGATCACCGATTGAATCTGTGGTTCCTTGCTAAGGATGCAACTTCGGAGAGCGGGGTATGAAGCTCCCAAATCGCCTACATGTGCCTAAGAGAATATTTAGAAAAAAAAAGTAAACCTGGCACTGATCTGCACATTGCATAATACTGCTCTGTGCTCCATTAAGACATGGATCAAACTGGCTACATGTGCACTGAGGAACCATTTGACCGAAAACGACTGGCAGTATCAACAGAAGCAGCAGCATCTCACGTCTGAAACTTCACACACAATAGGCCTTGTTGTTGTTTTGAAAAGAGACTTAAAACCGGCTACGCTGGACACGACCTATGCCAAACAGCGGGGTTACTTTGAGGCTAAAGAATAAGAAAAATAAAAAAATGACAAGCAAAGTCTTTTTTTTTATCTATTAGATTTGATGATTCCGTCGAAATTTTTAGTAGAAAAAATGAATGCGACAAATAGAACGATTTCTATACTTGTAGACTCAAAGAGAAAGTCAACAATAGATGTATTCTTGAATACAAATTATTACCGAGAATTTGAGAATAGGGGTTTTGGAAGGAAGATCTCATTTTTCATTTAGCAATTAGTTTCTCTAAAAAAATAAAAGTAACTACATCACAGGTGGCAAACAAGTGGAAGATTTTTTTCAAATCGAGTATTAGCTGGCGCGACAGTCCGGCTCATCTTATATTCGGTCGGATAGACTCCGCCCCTTGAGAACAATCGAAAAAGACATGTACATCACAACGACCTTCAGCCCCTATCAGTGACGTCACAAGTCGTGCTTCTTTTACTAATGTTGTTAATGTCCGTGCGGAATTATAAAATTGTTCACAATACCAAATTAATTTCTCAATTATAAGGTTCATTTTAAAATTTAAGGATGGACTTTCCATATGCATAAAAAACGTTTCCAAAATTAGTACCATGATTCGACTATCTTCGAACTTTCCGATATTTTCATTTCAATTTTTGTGTTCACAAGTGACACCATTTCTCGTCATAATTTTGTGACGTCTCTTGCTTTTCGGCGAATTTCGAGAGATTATTTATCTGTCGATGGAATTAAGTCAAGTAAGAGAAATCTTTCTTGCATGTCTACGAATCGACTCCGAATCTTAAATTTCATAACATGTGTTAATTTTCCAACATTTTTAAAGATTTTTATTTTTCGACTGAATGAAAGTTTTCTCCATTTAAAAAAACCATAGTTGGCTGTTTTGATCTGTATTTTGTCCTAACACAACTAGTTTTCCACAGGTATTGTACGCACGTCGGGGCGACTGATAACAAAGAAACAGAATCGACTTTCTCTGTGGCCAGCGAGACGCTGGAATAAAAAGAAGAAGGTCGTGTCTCGCCACAAAGCGCATTAAACTGTTGAGAGAAAATTTATGAAGCTAAACAGATTACACAAACTTACAAAGAATTACCCGTGTTGAATGCTGCTATTTTAGCAGCATTCTCAGCAGCCTGGGCAGCATAAATAACATGCGATGGTGGAGCAGGATATGGATTATATTTGCTTCTCAGTACTCCATGATTATTTGATGGGATTTCTTCTTCTGCTCGCTGAGAACGAGATGTATGGAGGTGATTATCACGTGTACGAGTGCCAATAAGAACCTAGAAATACATAATTACTATGTAAATCATACTTACTTCTTTCGATAATTCATAGAATTGATTTGGGTGTGTAATCACTTGCCCTAAAGCACCAGATTCCATTTTATGTGAAAACTCGAAGAATCTCGTACAAGCCTTATCATATGCACTAATTTTAGTAAGTTCAATGATCTAAAAAAAATCGAATTTTACAGACACCAAAAGAAACTACCTGATTTACTTGTTCTTTAGTTAGATCTTCACTTGTTAACCGTCTGGCTAAAAGAACTTGCTCATTATGTTTGAAAGGACAACCTATAATAATTAGACATTAAATATAATATCACTACCATGACAATCTGTAGCGGATGGTGGATTACCCAATATGATTGTGGAGCAGGCCATTGGTGCTGCTTGGACGCGTTTTCCCTCTTTGCCATACATATGACGAATATTATAGGCGTATTGCTTTTCAAATTTATCAGAATCTATCTTCTTTGTGAATTCTTCTCGCATAAAAGCTAACGCCTCTTCTAATGATAAACCAATGCCTTTGAGGAAAAGTCCGTATTGTCTAAAAATAGCTATAAACAGGTACAAAACAATTGGTAAACCTTCTTGCACCATGTCGTAAATGATGTGCAGCTCGGAGATGTTGATGTGTCTGCTTCATACAAGGAGGGAAAGAGGATTTACACAACTGATAGCGAAAAATTATGTCAAAAAGAGGAATACCTGATCAATTTGATATCTCGTTATCTTTTCACCCTTTTCATCTCCTTCATATGTTTTTCCAGTATGTGCATTATTCGCCAAACGGGCAAGTCTCGGCAAAATGCGTTGTTCTTCTTCTAGCATTGCTAAATGCTTGAAAGCTCTCTGAAAAATGTATAATGCAGCAAAATGACCACAAACCGTCATAGTTGACATCATTTCAGCGCGTAATAATCCAGCCAAAATAACTCCAAGTACTTCAGAATGAATATAAGCGGTTCCTCGACGAAGAAGAACTTTTCGACGACGAATAAGATCAAATGCATCGGTAAACTTCAGCTACAAATTATAAATATTTTAAATAGAGAAAAAAGAATGTTTCGGATAGAAATATATCAGAAAAAGCCACGTCGTAGGCTAAGTATTTTCCTTTTTTGGATCTATTTTTATCAACTCCTGTTTTTTAACTAACCTTGTAATAATTATTATTTTGAGCATAAAGATGTTGGCGAAATATCATTTCCAAATCATTTTGAAGATCTTTAATCTCGTTGTGTTGTACGATTTGTATATTTGTGAGGTTATTAACTTGGAGAAAGTCTTGATGAAGACCAATCATATTTACTTGCCTAAAGCGAAACCTAAAAAGAGCAGTCTAAAAAAGGAATGAAGAAAAACCTAAATAGATCTATCTCTTGATTTATAAACCATTTCATTTGTTCCGGTGTCCGACAAAAGGCTAAACGAAGAATGAAATGGCCGATTACATCGCGTCTTCGCCAGTGCAACAGCATTGTATTATTGAGTCCATTTCCTAGAACAAAAAATAAATAAATTAACTAATCACATATACCATCGACAAATATAGGCATGAGAGATTTTAATCGATGCTCAAGCGCTACGTGATAATCACAACTTCCATATGTATATCTCCCTTTGAGTTCTTCTACTATCTAAAGAAAAAGATAATTACATTTAGTATCTTCAGAATCTATACTCGAAGTGCATTCAATCGTTCCTGCGCTATTTCATCGAAAACTTCAAGTGTTATATTCTCCATCGGCGGTGTATTATACATTGTAACGTTGCATTTTCCTTCATAGGACGATGCAGTAATTATAAAAGTTTCCTGAAATTTTAGATCTTGTTGATAGATTTTATTTCTTTTTTTTCAGTATCTTATATCTCAAAAATATTATCATCAAATAGCAAAATGACAAAAAGACAATTATCTCACCTTCGCATCTTTTGACGCTTGCAATACTTTACTTCTTAAACTGCTAGGTGTGCTTTGGGCATTAAACTGCATCTATCCTGAGAAACACATTATCGTAGCAAAAAAAATTAAATAGAGGGAAACGAGAGACGTACTTAGGAAAAAAAATTTAAGTTTGAAAATTTCTTCTTCCCGCATGCCGGGAGACGTGTTCTACCGCGAAAGACCTATATGTGTGGAATTCAGTGCTGGCATTTTCAGTTATTAAGAACATTCTTAATGCACTTTATCACTACTCTTTCACCTTTTTAATGTGTTTTTCACTTAGAAATGTTCAGTTTTAGGTTCCAAGAAGGGATGGCGTCGTTTGGAAACGCTGCCATCGATATTGAACAAGTAAGTACGAATTTTATTTGCTTTTTCACTTTCTAATTAGTTTTATATTATCGTTTACTGTCTCTGTTACAGTTCTTGATATATCACTTTGTAAAATAATAGTTCGTTTCTTCGTTTCAGCTAGAAAGAGAAATCGCTGCTAAAGAGGAGGCTAGAAGGAATAATCGAACAGAGAATCTTGCTGGACATATTGGTGGTATAGGTGGATTCTTTGGAACAGTCCGAAAAACCACGCTGATGAAAAACCACGCGATAAAAAACCACGTGTTAGAAATACCACGCTGCGCCAAATTTAAACGCGCCGGCGCGGACATAACAAGATAGCCATTGTTTAACATTTCATATAATCTTTTTTTTAAATTATTTGTTGAAAAACAATTTTAATTGCAAATTTATGTACGTACAAAACCGTACAACTTTCTCCTTACAAATAAAATTCCTTCTGGAGAAGTGAGATTCGTATGATGTCTATTACAACATGCCTGGATCTGGATCACATCGTCCAGTTGAGGGAGAAAGGGAGGTGCATGCGAAACAATTAAAGCTTGAATTAGTTTTTCTTTCGATAACCTTTTTGCTTTCTTTTTTTCTGTAATCTGACGGACTAAATTTTAGGAAAGAAACTTACTTGAGTCAATGGGCAGCCGATAAAATCCTATTGATAATATTTGTGCAACAAATATAATTGTTAAATAATGGCTATCTTGTTATGTCCGCGCCGGCGCGTTTGAATTTGGCGCAGCGTGGTATTTCTTACACGTGGTTTTTTATCGTGTGGTTTTTCGGACTGTTCCGATTCTTTCAATTCATTTTGATATTATAATGTGTTTCAGATCCATCGAGGTCAGCTTCTAGACGAGGTCCTATGCAGGAAGTAAACTTGGATACAGAATTAGATACACTTGATGAGCCAGTGTGGGATACAATAGTGAGTTTTCAATTTTCATTTGTTTATTTTCTTTTAGAAACGTGATCTTCGTACAATCAGTTCAAAGTTTGCCCATGTTATCCTCCCTCATGGCGATAAAGAACAGCTACTCAAAGACTGGGACCTTTGGGGACCGCTTTTTATATGTGTTGGATTATCACTGTAGGTACTTGGGAGTCTGTCAGACTTTTTAGTATTCTTAATCATAACTCCCCTATTGACGGCTCAGCGCCTGAATTTACCCAAGTATTTATGATCACTTTTTTCGGTTCAATTGTAGTTACAGCTAATATCAAAGTTCTTGGCGGCAAAATGTAAGCTGTTTTTTTTAAACTATAATTATTACAGTTCGTTCTTTCAATCTATATGCGTAATTGGATATTGCTTATTGCCGCCATTGGCTTCAGCTATCGTTTGTTCACTTTTATTACATAAGAAGCTCTTTTATTTGCGACTTTTCTTGACGGGAATCGGGTTTTGCTGGTCTACATGGGGTATGTTTTATTTAATTATTTTCATTTCATTTAGCCGCTATGGGATTTTTGGCGGGTTGTCAACCGGAGAAGAAGAAGCTACTCGTTATTTATCCGGTCTTTCTATTTTACTTCGTCGTCAGCTGGATGATTATATCTCACTCGTAAATTTTTTGTATATATTATTTTCTCTTTTATATATATATATATATATATATATATATTCGTTTTAGATGAACCGATTTTGTCGGCTATCAATTTTATCATAATTGCGCATACCATAATATAATAGACCCATTAAAATTCTGAATATTGATTAAAGCTAGCCATGTCTCTTTTAGATGGAACTTGATTCCAGTATTCAACACTTTTCGTATAAAACTTCAAAGAAGACAACGAAAGCTCGGGTTCAGTACTCTGAAGTTTTTTTGTTACAAAATTCATTTATCTAACCTGAAAACAATTCTCCGCTGTAAAAATAGATGTTCTCCACATTTCAGGTTTGGATGTGATAAGCGTCCGGTCGACGATAGTTGGCTTGTACTTTAACCAATCTTCTTTATCGACTTTAAAACAACCCATATTAACGTATTTTTCATATAGCTCTCGATCAGCTGGTCGAGGTTTCGTACTTTGAAGACCATAAATGTCTTTAGCGAATTTGAGTCCTATTGAAAGAACTGGATGGCCTGAATGTTACGGCAGTGAAGATTCGTAAAGTATGATTACCATGTTTTTCGTTTTCGTTTTCTTTTTTTCTTTCAGGCTTTTCTCCACGTCCAACTAACCGATACCATGTTTCTTCGGCATCCATTACGTCGTTATCTTTTTGCTCTTCGTCTTCGTCTTCTTCATCGTCAGATTCTTTCGTAGTTTTTCCTTTGTTCTTCGCTTCGTTTTTTGCCTCCTGATTATTATTCGTTCTATATTGAATTTGATAACTTACACTTTTGAAGTATTTCAGGAATTGTGCACTTGTCGGGGTGTCTTGATTTACGCCTAATACTTGCACTGCTCGTTGGGCATTCACAACCTACAGATTTTTTTCTTTTCATGCTTTTCTTACTTGCTGTTTTACTTTTGGTTCAAGTGTTGTCAACTCAAATGTTCTATAGTAATTTCGGAAATCGTCACTACTTGTTAATTTTACCACTCCCGTGTTGCCAAGAGTTCCTCTTCTTTCTCTTTCACCTTCCTCATAGTCTTCATAATTCACCATAACATATTCCTCCAGCTCGTTGTCGTCATACATCCAAGCACAATAATCCGTATTAACTATCATAGTAGTTGGAAAATGAAGATAATAGTCACTTGGAAGGTCCCAAAGATGTTGCATGCTGCTTATTTGTGGCCTGAAAGTAATAAAATAAAAATTTCTGATACCTGAACATTCCTAGAAACAGATTTATGGCTGCTTGCTTGTCATAATCGCCAAAAGTATTACTATAGTAGCGTGAGAGCGTTTGAATAACATCTCTACTTCTTTCCTGTTATAAAAAGATAAAAGAGTGTGAAAGACTAACCTGGAAGGCGGAAATTTTCTTGTAAGTTTTAATGGAATGGACCAACTGACTGCCAGCGTACTGCCAAGCCATTGTATCGCCATGTTCATCGAACATTTCTTCGAATACGCGGCAAACCTAAAATGTCTTCCTTCATATCTCCTCCTAACCTCGCTTTGAAGTGACAAATTAGGCTCATCAACGACTCCCATAGCGTAAAGTTGACAAGCCAGAGCACTTTTTCCTATTGCAAACTGCGCCACATTCGTTCTATCAAGACAATCAACGCAATTGGCTCTGCAAATTCCTTTCTGTAGTAGGAATTTTCCATCTTGCGATGTCATTGGTTGAAAGTCGACAAAAGTTACACGAGGAAGGCAATTGTCGCGATTTGGCATCGGAAAACTTTGGAACCATCCTTGCCTCAATACTGCTTTGATAGCAATTTCGTCCATTTTTGTGAGGACATTCGACGATGGAGTTGATGCTTTATTACATCTAGCCACATCGAAACTGAAGTAGACGATTTGTTCTTGAAGTGGGAGAAATTGATTAAGGTAGTTGATAGCCTAAAAACATTTTCATTTGAAACGTCAATCGAACTTTTAAAAATTGATCATGAAGAAGGTTTTCATGTCTTCGCTTCTCTCTCCGCTTAACTAGATTCATTACGATTATCGGAGAGCCGTACTTCTTTCGAAGTTCTCTATAATCCATTTTATTTTTTTCTAGCTTTTTACCTAAAATGAGCACCAGCTGTTTGTGCATGTGGTTCGTGAATATCCACTAAAATAAGAGGTTTACCAACGACTCCTCTAGTGGCTGGATCTTGTGACCATCTAGAAGATTCTTTCTATTGAATGTTTTACCTCAACGGAACGGATCCTCGTCTTTGAGCATATGAAGAAAATCGACCCAAAGCTATATTTGGCGAAGATAAGGTATCCCAGAGAATCTGTTCTGTTTCTACATCATTTGCTACTGCTCCTGTGAAGCGAAAATTGAAAAAAAAAAATCAACAGCACCTTTTAGATTAGATCCTCGTTTCAGATACCTTGTTCCAGCATATTCAGCACTTCTTCGACCAATTAGAGTCAAAGAAAGTTTTGTGAGTGGTAAATCGATGAATTGTTGATCTAAAAATTCATTTTTTCTCGAAGAAATGCTTTAAAGAACTCACTGACATAACCATGAACAACTTCAACGAACCATCTTTCGTGTACGATATTATTTCTCAACGGCTCGAGAAGATACGAATTCCAGACAAATTTTTTATCCGATACTATTGTTCTTTCACCGTTCTGAAGCATAATATCATTTTTTTCTCATACAATTTATAAAATACCTTTTGCCAATTTGTGCTGAGGGCATTTTCTTGCATCGTTCGACTAAGATCATAAGTGTAAGAAAAATAAAAGTCTGTTGAAAGATCTACGGACTGAATATTCAAGTAAAATCAAAGAAAATCTTACCTGAAATTGACGAACATATCGTTGTTCTTCCGAAGATGTTGAAACTCCATCCATTGTAATGGAAATCATAGCAACTTCAGCTATTTTATGAATGCTATGATAGCCGAAGCTTGCTACAACATTTGCTTTTGTAATCACCTAAAATATAAAATTCACAGGCTGCTCACGATGAGATAGTATCCTTCTAAAAATCGAACTACGCCTAAGATGCCATAGGCATTGCTAACTCGTTCAATTAATCCTTTCCCAGAAGGTTTTTTACTTCCAGGAGCTGAACGAATCACCACTGAAAAGATGGAAATCTACAATATAAGAAAAACCTGAATTTCCCTCGGAAATAGTCGCCAAGAGCTCTAAAATTTCATCTTTTGTATAAATTTGATCGGGTTCTCCAGTCAGAAGGACTTTTGAGTCCACCCGATCAATTTTTAGTACGTGGAATCTTGCTCCAGATGGATCGCAGCCAACAATGTAGAAACGACTATTTGTTTCATATATAGTTATTCGACGGAGCCGTTCCGTCATGTAACCAAAAAGTATTAGAGAAAAATTTTTTCTCCGAAAAGAAAAAAAAGTCTTTAGATGAAAGGGAAGAACTAAAAAAAGTGACTAAGTAATAGGTGAAAAATAAATTACGCAATTACGTATTCATTCTGGTCTATATTCAAAATAATACTTCTAGATAGTATCAATTGTACTTTTTTTTTTTAAATTATCTACTGATCATTTCAGGTGCTTTATGAGCACTTTTATATTGAAAAACGCGAAAAAAGTGTTAAATTTTGATTGGTCGATAAAAGTAAACGCTTATTCACTCCGCTTTCTATTTTTAGGCTTCTATACCTGTAGACTATTCTCCAACCCTTATTCTACCACTTGTAACAATTATTTTCCATTACGAGGACGGAACGAACGAAGTTTTTGACTATACCAAGCCACAGGTAGGCGGAAAAGAAAATGTTTTTCTAAGCTTCTCTTAGTTTCAAAACTTTCTGTTTAAACTCAAAGAATGTATGCCAAACTCCCAACCGGCTACATTACCAAATCAACAGCCATAATTGTCAGTTCTGGTCTGATTGGCTATGTTGGTCTGGAGCTGATGTCGGGATCTGAAGATTTCTATGAGAAAGCAGTTATGCCTTTGATTATGCGCTACACAGAAGGAGAAGACGCTCACAAAATGGCGGTAAAAGCTTGTAATTGGGGCCTACTTCCGAAGTATGGATGGAATCGGAAAGAGTATCCAGAACTAAAATGTGATGTAAGTTTTCTAAGCCAATTTTCCTCTTCTCTTTCAGGTTCTTGGAAAACATTTTAAGAACCCTATCGGCTTGGCTGCTGGCTTCGATAAAAATGGAGAAGCCATTCTGCCCTTGGCAAAAGAATCCGGTTTCGGTCTTGTTGAAATCGGTTCTGTTACACCTATCCCTCAAGCGGGAAACCCCAGACCGCGGGTCTTTCGACTTCTGGAGGATGAAGTAAGGCTTTTTTTCCTATTAATTATCATAGGGCGTTATTAATCGCTATGGATTCAACAGCGATGGTGTTGGAAAAGTTCAACAAAGAGTAAAACTAGCTAGAAGTAATTGGGAAGATGGTTTAGCTATTTTTGGAGTGAATTTAGGGAAAAATAAGTTGACTGATGATGCTAAGTAGGAATTTATTTCTTTCTTTTCCCTTTTTAATTCAGATTGGACTATGAGATTGGGGTCACATATTTCGGCCCATATTGTGACTATTTGGTTATTAACATATCTTCTCCAAATACTCCAGGTCTCCGTTCTATGCAGAAAAAATCAGATTTGGAGAAGGTAAGTAAGAGGTATGAAGATTAATTATCCACAGCTTGCCGTCTATGTGAAACATTCTGTTGACCTTCTAGACATTAAGGAAAAGCCGAAAGTCCTTCTAAAAATTGCCCCGGACCTCAATACAGCGGAAATGAGTGATATTGCAAAAGTGAGATTAAAGAATTTAGAAAATAATGTTCTTTATTTCAGGTTGTTACTGATAAGCAGTATGGCATTGACGGTCTTATTATATCGAATACGACTATTACCCGTCCAGATAGTCTACAAAGTGAAAATAAGACTCAAATGGGTGGATTGAGTGGAAAACCTGCTCGGGAAATCAGTACGGAATGCGTGAGAGAGATGTACAAGTATAGTTATATTCCAACCTTTATAAAAAAATTTAGGCTAACCAAAGGAAAAATTCCAATCATTGGTTGTGGTGGTATTTCCAGTGGACGGGATGCATATGAAAAAATACGAGCTGGAGCTTCCCTAGTACAATTATACTCCTCGATGGTTTATAAGGGTTTTCCTGTTGTTGGAAAAGTAACCAAACAACTAAATAGATAATTTCAGGTTAAACGAGAGCTCGTCGAGTGTCTCAAGAAGGATGGATTCACTCATGTCAGTCAGGCTGTCGGTGCTGATCATCAAAAATAATAAATTCTTTTATTTTTATGTTATGCTGGTTTCCATGGATAAATGTTAAAATATATTCGAGTAAATTTTATTGAAGTTCAACATATGGAAAAGGCTGGTTTGGGTGAATGTCGAGATCAGTTGGGATTTGTAACCGAGAAAACATGATCGAAAAACATACAAAATGAATGATTTTTAACAAATAAAATACGAGATTATTTTGCCTTTCCCTTAGCTGTTTTTTTCGGACTTCCACTTCCGCCAGCTTTGTAGGCGGCCATCTCCTTCTCGTACCTTTTCTTCTCCTCACCGGCTTGCTTCTCCCACTTAGACTTGTCTTTAACATTTGCCCATTCAACTCCAGCAGCCTAGAATATGTTGTTTATTGTTGAAAATTTGAGAGATTTAGAATGAAAAGAGGAGAAGACACTTAC
The DNA here is from genome assembly GCA_932521415.1 of Oscheius sp. DF5120. NCBI lineage: Eukaryota > Metazoa > Nematoda > Chromadorea > Rhabditida > Rhabditidae > Oscheius > Oscheius sp. DF5120. The sequence continues at coordinate 7,542,742 of OW051461.1, forward strand.
CTTAGATACCTCTACAACTGACATTCCTGGTTTTGTCAACTTGGAGCGGTTCTCATTGAGCCAGAGCATATAAGCGGATTGAGCACGTTTGGGTGCATTGGGATCCTTCTTCTTCTTAGCAACCTTTTCTTTCTGAAAATTTTTTATCATTTTCAGAATACGACTTACTTTGGGGGAAGCCTTTTTGGGAGTGGAAGCAACGGCAGTCTTCTTGGGACGGGCCATTGTACTGAAATAAATTCGATAAGATTAGGCGATTAGGCGATTGGAGGACAACGACATAAAGACACCAAACCAACAGCAACACCAGAAATAAATGAATGAGGTTGTGGAAGCGGTGCTATCGTAGCTTTTCCCGCCAAGAAGAAGGAGGCGTGGTCGAAGAAGAGAGCGTAACAAGAATGGAGGGGCGAGTGTTTCTGTTAGAGATGAGCAATGGCCAACAGAGAGCACAGACAGACGCTGGTCTAATACGGCTTTCAAATGCCGTTCTGTGATATTACTGTTGGAGTAAAATTAATTGAGTCCTTAATTCATATTCTCATCCCTTAGAACATTGGAAAAAGACAATGACAAAAAAGTCGGTAAGAGAAAACACAGGTCAGAATAGGTACGATCTTCAACTTCAATGAATAATTCTTGATGGGCAAAAATAGATCAATAACGCTATAATTAATATCATAGTTGGAAGTTTTGACTGAACGAGTTCAATGCTTTCAATTGGAAATCCAGCACAAACAAGGTGTACCAAAGAGCAAGTTTCGTAAAACTCGTCATCCTTTGGTAATTAGTGAAAATCATACTATTTTCAGGTTATCGGATAAATATGGAACCTCTCTTCGACTTCTTCCATCGTATAAATCAAACCGGTAATATAATAACCTAAAAACGATTAAATTCCTTGTCAACTGTTTTATTTTATTTCATGCTAGCATTTATATTTTTATATCTGTGCGTTTATGATTCAAATACACCGAATTGTGTTCTCAAATTCGGCAAAAAGAAATCTATTTTATCATTTTTATTTTTTTTATATTTTTATCGTTATTTAAAATCCTTAAACGGTAAACATCTTACACATATGGGTTTTAAACTATGATGCTTCCAACCATTTCTTAACAAAAATAAAGGAAACAAACATAGACAGAATATTGAAAAGTAATGAAAGGGAAATCTAAGAACTACTATTGCTGATTTTGCTCGGAAATCGGCAAATTCAAATTCAAAGGGAGTGTTTATTTAAAAAATTAGAATGAGAATTGGAACATGCCATATTTGTAAAGAAAAAGGAAAATGTATTCGTATTTTTCAATAATCTAAATAACCGTGATGTTCTACAACTATGCACCTTTCTGAGTAGTGTAAACCTTTATGAGCCAAAGATAATGTCTAGAAAAGAAAATGTAAACAAATAAAAGAATATGCGATAAATTGTATATCACATACTGTCTACTGTATCACTTATTTTCTTCTAATTTTTTTTCCTTTCTTTTTTTTCGTAATCTTAGATTATTTTTATGTTATAGAGTATATCTAGGATTATTTTTTCTGAGACAGATTTGACATCAGCTAATCTCAACATCACTATTTTTTCGATAAAAATAGGTGTCAAATCAAGAAAAAAACATTTTTGGGCCCTTTACAGTATCCTCTCTAAATGTTCGGAAAACCTCCGTATTTCCAAAAATATTTATGTAACCACGTATGGTACTGTTTTATTTTTAGAGAGGATACTGTAAGGGGCCCAAAAATTTTTGCGTTGTTTTTTTTAAATGGACTATTTGTCTTGCATTCCTAGTGGACAATATGAAAAGTTAGGCAAATGGAAATAAATTTTTCTTAAGTACTATTTTAATAAATAATTTTTAGAGTGTTGGATGTTATATATATTTTTGTTAGTTTTCTTTTTTTTTAATTATATTTTTTTGTTTTTTTTGTACATATTGTTCGCGATAGTACAAATGTCAAATATTTAATACCCGTTGCTTTGTTATCTAATCTTGGCGTCCTAGACAAGGTCTTGAGGCGAGGAGAACGCGTCGCGGTCACTTTTGCCTTGACGCGTAGCGTTTGGTCAATAATTCCCTTTTGACCGCTTTTAAAAGCTGTTTTTGCATTGCTCTTTTATTCAACATTCGATTAAATGTGGCTTTCCGGTTTTTATCATGAATATTTTATCTCTTTAACTATCTCTTTTAAAAAATGTAAAATTGGTTCATATATTCTTTGCAGTAAAACTATGGCTGAAGAACCTAACGTTGAACTTAATTCTGAAGGTGAAGTGGTGTCACAACCGGCCACAGATGCAGCAGCACCAGTTGAAACCGCATCGGCTGGAGATACCAAATCTGTAAGTTTTCTTTGGATTATCATTATTGTATAGGAATATTCTGGCGATGAAACTTACGAAAAATTGATGACATGGAATGTTAAACCAGGAGTAGCAGAAACTATGATGAAATTATTTGAATCAGGATCTATGTCTATTGATGATGTTGATGAAAGAGCTGTAGAGATGTTAAATTCTTTACCCGAAGATCAAGGAAAATATGTTATGGCTCAACTATTGGTAAATTTTTCTATATTTTATAATTGATTTTGTAGGAGTCTATGTTGTTTGGTGTACAAAACAAAGCCCAATATTTGATGTCTATTATGAGAAACTTTCGTGACAAAGCGAGAAGCATTGGTTCATCCGCTGTAAATCTTTATTTTTTTGTTTAGTAGTTTTTAGGCCATGGGCGCGCCTCTTATTACTGGACCTGATAGAGAAAAGATGAAGGCTATTCTAGATCGTACAGGATATCAGTTAGAAATTACTGTTGGACAAAGAAAATATGGCGGCCCACCACCCGGATGGGAAGGACTTGCTACTGGACCATCTGGTGCTGGTCACGAAGTATGTTTCTTATTAATTTGTTGCAACTATTTCCTTTAGGTGTACATCGGTCACATCCCCCACGAACTTTTTGAAGATTCACTAATTCCTTTATTTGAACAGTGTGGTAAAATTTGGGATATGAGGCTAATGATGGATCCTGTAACTTTAAAAAATAGAGGCTATGCTTTCCTCACGTATTGTGATAGAGAATCTGCTGCTGAAGCTGCTAAAAAGGTATTTTACTTTCTCTTAAGAGTATGCACAACACAAGCGGTACTCATCTTTTCTCCGTTTTTGATGCATTTTGAAGTGCATAAAAAAGAAATACTCATTTCATTATTCAGTTTGATGGATACGAAATTTCTGCCGGTAAAACTCTGAAAGTGAATGTGTCCGTTGCGAATACTCGTCTGTTCCTTGGAAACATCCCCAAGTCCAAAACTAAAGAGGAAATTCTCGAGGAGCTTAAAAAGCACGCAGGTGATTTCGCCGGCTCTTTCGAACCGACATTTGTTCAACTTCTTTCGTTTCGACTTTTGAAGTACTCGGTGTCGTTTGTTTGTTTCACTGTTTTTTTCCAATGTAAAATTTCTAACTGTGCTTATTCAGAAGGCGTAACGGATGTCATTCTTCACACCGTGCCGGATGCAACGGAGCGACACAAAAATCGAGGATTCTGCTTCCTTGATTTTATTGACCATAAAGCCGCTTCGGATGCCAAAAGGAAAATTCAACAGCATAAAGTTCGTCCTTTTAATACTGATCTTGTTGTCGATTGGGCAGAAACTCAAGATGAACCAGATGACGAAACTATGAGCAAAGTATTTTTTATTTATTCGAGGCTTATTTTTAGGTAAAAGTATTATATGTACGAAATCTTAAAGAAGTTGTTACGGAGGATAAATTAAAAGAAATTTTCGGAGCATATGGTGAAATTGAGCGGATCAAGAAAATAAAAGATTATGCCTTCGTTCATTTCAAGGATCGTGATCCTTGCGTAAAAGCAATGGAAGAATGGAATGGGAAGGAGCTTGAAGGCATTGCAATTGATTGCTCTCTTGCTAAACCGCAAAGTGATAATAAACAGAAGAAACAGGCACCAAGAGGCGGTGGAGGAGGTGGTGGACGAGGTCGCTCAATGGGTTATGGAAATGGATACAGCGGCGCTAATACGGGACCCTGGAGTAATCCTGGCCGTGGAAGGGCGAATAACATGTATCCTAATCAGTAAGTTCTTTTCTTTAAGCTGATTGTTATTTTTGTAGAGGTTATGATGATCAATACTACGCCTATGGAGATCAAGGATATGGAGGAGGCTACGGAGCAGGAGGCTATGATGGAGGATATGCAACAGGAGGATATGGAGCTTTCACAGGAGCCGCAGGTGACGGTTATGGTTATGGTGGTGGATACGCAGCTGCTCCTCCTCCTCCGCGTGCTGGATTTGGTGGTCGAGTATGTTGTTTTCTTGTCTTTTTTATGTTGTTGAATTTTAGGGTGGCGGTGGTTATGGGACCGGATCTTATGGAAATCCCGGTGGTGGATGGGGCCCACAACGTGGAATGGGTCGAGGAACACCAGGAATGGGTGGCCGTGGTAATCCGATGAGAGGAGGATCACGAGGCCAACGTCGTGGAGGAAAACGCCCTGGCGGGCCAACTGGCGGGCCTGCAGTCAAACGAGATAATGGAACCGATTATTCAGCAGATGTCAATATGTCGAGTTTCTAAGTTTGTTATATATATATTTTTTTTAATTGTTATAACGTACTGCAAATTTCAAATAACCATTAATTATAGTCAAACTTCTTTGACCCGGCAATTTGGTAGCTAGCCGTTAGAACGGTTCATTTCGGCCATTCGCTGGTCGAATTCTTTCGTGTCTCAATTTGCATCTCGTATAATTTTTTGCTACACCATCATAAATCGGATAACCTATTGTTAGCTTATTTTTTTGTATTTCACGTGTTAAATTCATAAATAATTATCGTTACAAATTCTTTCTATACAAAAAACGAATTGATTAGATGTTTCGCAAGAACCGTAAAGCGGTTCATTCTAAAGTAATCAAAGTTGGGACGAAGGGTCCAACACTTCATGTGGGGGCAAAAAAATCTCGAGTTGGAAGTGGTAAATTTTATTCAGAATTTAAATTTTTTTTAGGTTTCTGCGATATTATTGGCGAATTCTTATATGAAGTCTGCTGTGCTGCTCTTTACAAATTTGGTTCTTACTCAGAAGACGAATTTGGTGTGGCTGTATGGGGCGATTATGTGACAGTTCATGTAAATCCATTTTTTTTCATTATTTGTGTTTCAGAGGTGTCTCAATCGAGAAGTTAAAGAATATGCACATCATTACGTAAGGGTTGCAAGGACTGCGCTAAAACAGAATCTATTATTAGCATTTGAAGGTTTGTTAATTTGTTCAATTATTAAATTATATTTTAGTGTCAATCGTGGATGCATTAGATTTTCCGATAATTACAATTACTGTTAGATTTAGAAAACGACCAAAATTTCGCGACTCACCTTTGTAAATTTTCCTTGTAGTTTTTAAAACATTGTCAGATGGCGATTTAAGAAAGAATATCAACAGCTAGTTAAAAATCTTAGTAATATCATACGAAATATTCAAAGAATTCCCATATCTGAGGAGCAGATGGGATTTATATATCAGACAGGTTTGCATCTTATTTCCAAATACGTTCAATTTTTTCGATTCTACAATGCGAATTCGACTAAATATAGATGAAAAATTCAAAGAAATAGCCGAAGAACTTGATATGGAAGTCGATTCTGGTTTGCCTCAGTCGTATCATACAAATTTTGTTGCAATCGGCGATCCTGTGACAAATTTATTTAATCAGGTTAGTAAACGTTTCAGCATCGTATACGGTTGAAATTTCAGTTACATTTCGACGCTATCTTTACACACCCACCATCGAAAAATGAAAACGATATGCGATGGACTATTGGATTGTAATTTCAAAACTATATAAACTTTTTTAAATTAATTAAGAATTCAATAATTAAACCCAGCTTTTTATTGCTTTCGCGTAGATTCCAATTTGTTTATTGGCTTCTTTCGCCGTGGATCGATTCTGCAACCTAGAGTCTGGAGGGCCATATCCGGTCATTGTCCTTCCTTCTTCGGCTGCAAAATTTTGAACTTAAAAAGAATCTTCCTTGCGCTATTTCTTTAATCTCGAAGACTTTATTAGATGAAAAATATTTTTCAAGAAAACAAACAGTCAACAGAAATTAGTGCATCATGGTTTGTAGTACTTCCAATTGAGTCCCTTCCTCGCGTTCCCCTGTCAGCCAAAAGCCCCCCTTCATTGATTCCTTGACACCCAACCCCTTTCCACCCTTTTTTCTCAAAAGCTATTTTGTTAAAAGGGAGTAACCAAATTGGAAAATATCTCGTAAGAAACAATCTAGAATGCAAAACAAGAAAATCAACTCACATATTTAATTCCTTTTTTTTCCTGAGCACAATTTATATTTTTTAATTTATATACACGTAAGCTAATCAATTACTTCTAAGCTATTCTAAATAATTGTCGAGAAAGCATAATGGAACAGCAGGCGACACGTGCGACTGCTGTAAACTTTGGTGGCACTTTGTCCTCTCTCGTTTTGCTGCAATATTGCTTTTATTTTTATCTAAATAATTGAAAATAAGCTTTTGTAGATGCAAAATAAATAATGTTAGCGGCAAGAGGTGTTTCCCTAGGATTGGGTAAAATCAATCTTTCGGATCTCAATCAGCTGCCAAATGAGAAACATAGGTTTGCGGCGTTTAATATTATTAATGTATTTTAGAACAGCGCTTCTAAAACGTGAAGAAAAGAAGAAACCACCTCGGATTATCATTAAAAAGAAAGCAGACGCGAAAGTGAGTTTCCATGGGCGACGGAAGGAGCGTCCGCGGTCAGCATCAATATTTTTAATAAGGATACGAAAACGTGGAGAGACATTACATCTCCAATATATGCCTAATAAGCTCTCCCTTCGCGCTAGAACTTTATTTTTATCTACCTACTATGCAGCGAACAGACAGGTATGAGTGTATGCTTGAAACAGCTTGCGAAATTTTACACGAGATCACTAAAAGTTACTTTATGTAGTTAAGAAATCATCGTAGCTGATTTAATCTTGCCTTTTATGCTGGCATAAGTCATCACGTGAAATGACTAAATCCTAGGCTTATGGTTGAAAAAGTCTAGCTCATAATTACAACAGCCATTGCAACGCCTTACTAGCAAATGAAAAGCTCTTCCTTGAGGCTATGCATTCCTAGTCAGCCCATCTCTACGAACAATTTTGTTATTACCCATCGCTGGCGACGCATTAGGTGACAACGAACCACATTTCTGCGCCATGGTCCGAGTTTTCGCTTCTCAACATGAGAAGGTACTTTTTGTGGCTTCCACCTTTTGAACCAACACAATGTCGAAAGTAGAATCTTATACTATGATCCCTGTCAACGCATCAAAACATCCTTAAAAACAACACTTTGTTTATTATAAATTATATTTTTTAAAGCAATAACAAAAAAAGAAAAACAAGGAAAAATACAAATAATATGCGCAGCATCATATATATTGTACAGGCTCTGCCATAAATATGGTCAAAATAAAAAAAATTTTCAAAAATATACAAAAAATAACGCGCGAAAAAAGTGATCATATTTATGGTGCACCCTGTAGATCAAGTAATCGTCAATTAAAAATTTATAAAAAGTTACTACATATTGAAAACTGAAAAATTCGAGTGCTAAATGTGTATTTCACACGTAATCTGGCGCTTCTATTTGCTTCGCGCTTGAAAGATTCCTCCGCCGAGTCGCATTCGAATGTCAGATATAAGGCTGAGTTCATCATTAGTGCGTTCAACTTGTCTTTTCTCATGTACTTTTGGTTTTGCAGACTGTTTGGGCAGCATGTAGAGCTGTCATCTTCGGATGTATCATCATCGCCGTAGGGCTCTCTATGACAGTTCTCGGGTATTTTGATAAACATTTTTCAAAGGTACATTTTTCTTCCTCAGGATAGTTTTAGAGAATTATAATCAATAATGGAACTGAAGAAATCTACCACGATAAAGTGGTACAAATTCAACTAAAAACCATGCAGGTCAGTTCATTTTTTTTAAATTCTGAAACTTCGGAATTTTCAAACAAAATAATGGAAATTTTAGTATCTCGGACCAGTTTTGATGGGAATCGGCTCATTTATTTTGATAGTCGCGTGTGTGGTTACACTCGAGAGTCGGGATAAACATGCGCAGGTGTGAACTTCATAAGCTAACTACTGAATATAACATAGATAATAACAGAAGATGCTATCACGAATAAAAAAAGGAGGTTGATGTCTTTGGGAGAAGAAACTCAAGTTCCCGTCTCTAGACAACTGTCCCAGAGGTTCAGGCAAGATTTCATGGTACATTGTATCCTTCCTCTTCAGCTTTTCAACTACGGTTGAAATTCATCGCCCAACCCATGGTCTTGCCCCCTTAGCCGATGAGGATTCGTTAGATATTCACAGCTGCTCTAGCGAGGTGCTCCTTTCTGAAAATCGTCTGGATATAAACGACGAATTTTATCGAAGCCAGGAATATTACGGGTCGTCATAAAATAAAGCATATATTTTATATTTTGATATTTGTATCTTATATACAGATAGAGAATGTTAGTTTACGATTAAATGTTTTCTTCGTCGACGGTAGCCCACATCATTTCCTTCCACGATTTCGTCTTGTTCCTTTGCTGGAACTTCTTGTTCATTTTTATCAACATAGACTATCTCAGTCACTTCAAGGATCTATAACCGTTAGTCTTCTATAAATTTGCTAAAATGCTTACAGTAGTGGTCAATAAAGTGGCTGGTGTTGTTGTTCCTATCGTCATTTCTGCAGTTTCAATACCTAGTGTAGCTACTGGAATTGCCGATAATTCTGTTAGTTCAACTTCCTCATAACCATGTGGATTTTCCTGAACTTGGGTGACCTCCTTTCTATCCGAAGGAGAATAGGAAACTTTTGTAAATATGGCTGGTGGAGTATTAGTCACGTCAGAAGGAGCATAGGTAACTTGCGAAGGTGACGGGTAAGATTTGGAAGAATTTGTAGGAAAATTTTCAATTTCTTCAATCTCTTCTGGAATTTCTGGTGCATAAGTGACCTCTACAATAGGCTGCTTTGAAGCATCGAGTAGTGGATAGCGTTCTTCTTCTTCAGTTTTAGGGCTGTAGGTAACTTCTTCAACTATTTCAGTAGTAAAACTAGGAGAAGATGGATTTCTGGTGGTTCTTTCCGTAGCATAACTGTTTCGAGTGACTTCACTGTCAACTACTGGGCGGCGAGAGGTGGAAGAGAAGGAGACTAAAGGACGCGTAGTGGAAGCAGAAGGAGTAGATAAAGCGATGGAATTATTTTCTTCATCCACAATTTCTTCAATATATTCGAACTCTTCTTCATCATTAGATGCTGAAATAGAGTTACACCGTAGTAAAAACCTACTCTTTTTTTCTCCATTCACATTAAGAACATCCTTAATCTCCACTTCTATATTTTCCGTCGTTGTTTCTACCAAAATGGCTTCTCTAGTCGGGGCCAATGGCTCACCTCGCGGAGGCACATAAGCCGGTGCTAAGGATATTTGAACTGGTGGAACATTGTTATAAACCGGCAGAGGGTGTTGCTGATAAGTTTGAGAGGAAATTCTAAGAGGTGGTTGCACATATACCATGGGTTGTCTAGGACTAGTAGGAGGGTTTACAATAACGGAAAAGGTCCTAGAATAAGGAGATACTTGGGGATAGTAAGCAGATGAAGGAACTACATATCCTCCTGTTGGACGAACTGGAATGTAAGGGAAAGCAGAAGGATAGGCTGTTTGACTGTAATGCATTCGAGAGGAAGCGTCATAGGAAGGTTGATAACTGGCATAGTAGTTGGAAGTATAAGAACCAGGATAACTGTAACCACCACCGGAGCAACACGAACTGCTGAAAAATATAATTTCGTATATAAAATAAAAATGCTCCTAGTTTGCATTCCCCCAACACCGTCCAGAAAAAGACTTCCTGTCAGCTGTCGCTTTTCCCGGCTGAGGTCAACAATCCAATCGAGAATTGCAAATTTAGAGATCAAAGACAAAGATTGAGCATAGATATAAAATCAGAAAAATAGTCAAAGGAAAAATTCATTTAAAGAAAAAGTTTTTCAGTTTTTTCAGAAAAAGCTTCGAAAAAGAAAAAAGCTTCGAAGAATAGGTTAAAACATTAATGTCAACTGACCAACCGAACAGCAGTCCGCTACAAGTATCAGCAGCTGGGATAAGAGTTCCCAAGAAGACGATGAATAGTAGGATCATTAGCCCAGTAGTGATGTCTTTCTAAGCTGAAACGTACCCCTTGACGTCTTATAACGGCTGTCCGCCGTTTTTAGAAACACCGCGGAACCGCCCAAGACGCTGTAAGCCGCGAGGAAAGGCAAATGAAGGTGGTGTGGATGACCTCCCGATCAGTTTTTTTTATTATTAAAGAAGAGACTATCTGTCGCTGATCATGGCAGTCACGAACAGGTTCTGAAAGTCAATTAATCTTACTTGAAAAAAGCGAATAAAGGAAAAAAAGAGTCTCCCACTTTTTGGCATTTAACATTTCGAGAAAAAAGTACAAATCATTATTCCATCTAACTAATCGTCACACGAGTAACACTGACGTAGCATTTTGGACGAATGAAAAATTGGCTTTCACATGAATTTCTATCCTTCCCTCCTACGACATCAGTTCCTTGTCGTGGGAGAGTTCTTTCGGAGAACAGCTTTCACTTTATCATATGGTAACCTTGCTGTGATTATTATATCTTATTCTTGTTTAATATTGCTACTGCTTTACCATCACAGCAAATGATCGACTATACTCTTCCTATTGGCTTTATTATCTTCATGGTAGGTTAACAACAGTATTGAGGATTTCAGACAATCCTATTGTATCACATACTGCATATGTTTTTTTTATTACATACTATGCTTATTTTCTTTTAGCTTTTTTTCACCTATTTTCGGAGTTTTATAAGGTTTTTTTGTGCTATCGAGTATATCTAGGGGTTATCTTTCTAAAAAAAAAGATAGAAAAAATTAAATATGATATAAAATACAGTATGTAATATACAAATTGTCAAAATTTAACCACTTCAGGTTGCTTGCACTGGAGCGTCTTTAAATATCCTTGTTCTTAAGTTCACCAAAAAAGCAAAGACATTTCAATCTTCCTTTGGCTATTTAATCCGATTTGAAGCTTGTTTTGCGCTGGTTTACAATTTCATCTTCGCTTTCTACGTGGCTCCGTCGTTGATTTTGTAAGTGTTTCAAGTACAAAAGAAAACTCCATTCTATGCTGTTTTTAATAGTAGACATCCGAAAAAAAACAGAAGAAAGGGAACGAATTATTTCAGTTGGATTGGTCTTTTTCAACGAAAAAATGTGAGTGCTCGATTCGGACAACTCATTGTCTTGAGTCACGATGTTTGTCTTTTAACCCATCTTACAATCTCCATCAATCGTTTCATTGCCGCCTGGTTTCCTTCAAAATATAATAGTTTTTTTACTCTTCGCAAAACGGCTATTATTTCAGCGATTATTGTCCTAATCGCTATAATAATAACACCATTTCACTTCATAGGTATGTTTCAGTTTGATATATGTGTTTCTAGAACCATGCTGGATATATTTCAACTTTACTCATCCGGAGTTTACTTATGATTTCAATACCAGTTGGTAGGATTGTTACTTTATACTTATGATTTCAATATCAGTGGCAGAATTGTTGCTTTTTACGTTCAATTTCCACGAAATCTTGCTGTTATGTGTATTTGTACCATTTTAAACGTTGTAACATATTCGAAAATACGGATTCTTAATCGAAATGTAGAAAAATTGTAATGCAAAGCAATAATTTTCAGATTAAATTAGCGATAGCAGTAACCGTTGAGCAGAAAAGAAGACATAAATTAGAATTGGCTCTTATTTCACAAGTCTGTGTCCAAGCAGCTATATATATTGTTCAATTTTTCACTTACTTCATTCTTGCTCCGCATTTTGAGAATCCTTGGATCGTCTTCTCTCTAACCACGTTTGCATGGCAAATGGTTCACGTGACTGACGGGTAAGCTATATCTATCATACGTAAATCTACCTGTTTCTAGATTGGCCGTCTTAATATTCAACAGGGAGCTTCTTTTAATTATTAGAAGAACGCTACAACAAATGCGCCCAGACCAAATAGTTACAGTTTCTGTATCCGTAAGACCTATATCAACTTCAATGAAACTATAATTATTTATATGAAATAAAAAAGTAGCAACTGAACTGATTGAAAGGGTTTCTGATAGCGAAACGACCCTGTCATCCAGACATCTAACAGACTATCTTTTGAAGCTCTTGACCTTCCAGAAAATACCGGTTAATTCGAATTTAACATTCAAAGTTTGCCCCAGAAAATACGTTTATAATGAAATTGCCGACCCATTTCGTCTACCACTTCTCGGCCTGTTCGATTTCTTTTTTTTCATAAAATTTTGAGCGTCCAAGTGTTTATATGAGAGCTGGGAGATATTTTATTATAACAAGGCGGCTAGTTAAAGATAGCTAGACTCTTTATTGGTTGAATGGACGCTCATTACCATTTAGGAAATATGTGAAATAAAATATTTCTTTCAGATAAATTTCTTGATTTCCTCTTTCAATTACATATATATATATATTCCAAATTCGCAACACCGCCCACACTTAGGAGCTTAAAGGGGTAGCTATACTCTGCCTTCCCACAGCTATCGTCTGACCGCTGCTATGTTCAATCCCATCTCTTTTTTGTATTGATTCTGCACTGATTTCAGCCAGCTGATGTTGCATCAAACGGTAGCTAAACGCTTTGTCGAACGACGCAAGTCCAGCTTCATTCCAACCGATTGTCAAATGACGATTGTCATTCTCGGAGCTTGTAAGGTCAATAGAGCACTTTGTTTACATGGAAATCAAAGGCAGGATGAGTTTGATTTTTTTAGAGACTGAGCTGTAAACAATTAATTGAAAAAAGCTTTCTAATTAACATTACTAAATAATATCCAGCTGTTAAAACTATATTTTCGATCTACATTTCTTCATTTTTTCTATTTACTCATCGAATTTGTTATTTTGGCATTGCTGTTGTCAACTTTTATTTGATTGCTACACACAATGTTTACAAACCTTTTTGTCAAATTAACAAGATAGGTAAACACCGTTATAGGTGGGAAAGTCTACGATAGTTGGGCAATATTTGTGGCATATCTTCGATGAAGAATATAAACCAACGATTGAGGAATTTCATTGGGTAGAGTACGATCGTGGGAGGGATACTATTTTCACTCTTCAGGTGGTTTTTTTTTTAAATATGGGCAAACATTGAATATAGGTCATTGACTCGAGCGGTTCGCATGATTTCCTAGCCATGAGACAGCTTTACTATAGAACTGGCGACGCGTTTATCGTACGTTTTTGTCCACGTCATTACCCCAACAAAATAGATAGTTTTCTCCATCGATAATGAGAATTCCTACAATGAAGCTAAAGAAATCGTTACTCAGCTTCTGGAAATCCACGACGATGTAATATTTCACCCTTCGTACGAGTTAATTTTTACATTTAGAAGACACCCATTGTTCTGGTAGCCAATAAAAATGACAAACGGGCCCGGTGGAAGGACAAAGAAACTCATATGTTCGCTTTGAGAACTGGTATTAATTTTTTGATGATCAGTGCGAAGCAGAAGGATCAATTGAGTTATATTTTTTGGTGAAAATCTTATTATAGGTGGACGGCATTTTTAAATTGCTCATAGATCAGCTGAAAGAAGGTTTAGACTTACCGCAATTATCTCAATTGAAGAAGAGAAGGTGGGTACCATAAGAAGCTAAGAATTTTTAGACAATCTATGCCAACATGTAGTCATAGCAGTCGGGTTAGTTTAGGAGATTTGGAAAAATTAAAGCAGAAACAGAAGGGAAGTTGTGTGATATCGTGAATAAACTGTTTATTCTGGGACATATACGATCTGTAAATTTTTTATTCTTTCGCACAAGCGATGGCGGAGAGGACAACATCCTTTCCAGAAGGTTTGAACACCCAATTAGTGCCCTTACACTCTAAGGAAGTCGACTGAATTTTCGTTGCCATTATTATTAGTTTGGTTAATTAAAACCTTAAGTGCAGTTGAAGGAGCTATAAATTCCGCTCCTTTTGTGTTATAAAACCAGACTTCATATCCCTTTGGACAATTGAGAGCACCCTAAAATACTCTTATCAATTTCATCGTGTTCACCTTGCCGCCAGCCGATTTTAGCGCTTGACCGGCTGGTAGGAAGGAACATTTCGGGCAATTGACCTTTCCTGGATTGTAAATTGAAGCAAGAGGTGGGCAGCCAGCTAAAAACTATGAATTCAACGGGAAACAGACCAAATATTAATGAGAAAAGAACGAAAAGAACGACGAAGCTGGACGACATGCCTACAATGAGTGACCCTGTGCGGAACCCTAGAGAAAAAAGTAAAGGGTGTAAAGTGTCGAACAAGGACGGAAGATCAAGCAAACTATGATAAAGGAAGTTTCTAGAGATCTTCGACGGAGGAAACAGAAAAGGAGGGTGAAGAACGGCTCCTCAGTTTCCTATGCTTAGGGATTTTTCTTTTTTGTTCAATTTGGCGAAAAATGCGCGCATCTCTAGATTCCTTCTTCTTTTCTCTTACGCGTTTTGCCTCGTTTCTATGCAACCATGTCCTCCGAACCAGTCTTTTTTTTTAGTCTCCTCTCCTTGCCTTATATTGATTATTCTGATTCATAAATGTCCGTCAAAATGTTCCTTTTTGTGATAAGGAACAATCACCTCATGGCTCCACGTCAATGTCTCCGTGAATACCCCCCTTCTCTTCCCTCGCTTTTTCATTATTCCCCTTCAGTTCCATTCTCCTGCGAAAAAACGTGTTAAACCGGTTTTTTATCCATGCATTTCCATCATTCTTTATGGAGTTCATTGATTTTTGTCCAATTTTGTAAAATATGTGTCTCGTTCCCTTACCCAATGACTCATAAAACGTGAGAAGGCGTCCTTTACGTGCAGGCGTACTTTTCGCTACTGCTTAAGGTTAATTCAACATTTATTCAAATTTTTTTTACACCAGATATAAGATTTCTAAATATAAGACTTCTTGGAAAGTTTAACGAAAATAGCATGGTAATTTTTGTAAGGTGTTACATATCTTTACAAATTCCTGTTAATGTTATGGTTTTGGATTACTTAAAGCAATCAGCAAGTAGTCTTTCAGGTAATATACTATAGAAAAAAACATGGGAGCTGGAAAAGACGAGAATCAGAATAAAGAACACAAACCGTTGCTAGTACAGCTGAAAGGAAGGATTTTTGATGTCTCCCAGTTTGCTAGCAAACATCCAGGAGGAGAAAAAGTAGGTTTCTTTCCACTCTTTCATTAACTTATTCAGGTTCTCCGTAAAATCGCCGGTGAAAATATAGATGAATTTATGAAAGGAGAAAAGCGAATTATGGGAGTTATGCATCAACACTCTGAGGCTGCTTACAATATGTTAGAGAAATATGATGTTAAGCGGTTCCACAAGGTATCCTTCTTCCATTTATATTTTTTCGTTAGGGTGACCCTATTCTTGACTCGAAGAAGGGTGTATTACCTAGAGTCGGGTCTCTTGGAACCGATTATTGGCGTTGGATACATCAACCATATGAAGGAACGATTAGGCTATTTGACTCGGATTTTTTGGAAAGTCTTACAAGAACAGCGTGGTATATGGTGCCGCTATGTTGGATGCCGATAGTTCTTATTTTCGGATTCAATTCCCTCCTCAAACTTTCATCTTCATATGGTTTGTGTTCATTTTGTGAAGATTAGACTATGGAGAATGATAGGTTATATTATTGGAGGACTGTTCTGGCTCGCTTTATTCTCTGCAGGCATCCTTGTTTGGACATTATTAGAATATACTCTCCATCGATTCGTATTTCATTGGAAACCAAATCCAGAGTCTCCTAATCAGTTGATTCTTCACTTCCTCCTCCACGGTATCTCTTCAGAAAAATTAAAAGAGATTTTTTTTCAGGTCTTCATCACAAAACACCAATGGATGGAGACCGATTAGTGTTCCCTCCAGCACCAGCTGCATTGATAATCGGATTCTTCTATTTGCTGTATTCTAACACACTTTCATGGTATCTTGTTTGCTTTGATTTCCGAATCTTCTTTTTTACTCAGGACTCTTTTCTGCGCTTTTGGAAGTGGTAAATTGTTTGGTTATATTTGCTACGATATGACACATTACTACCTCCATCATGGCTCTCCACGACCGTTGACAAATATGCATTTCAAAAAAGTCTATCACCACAATCATCATTTCAAAGATTTTGACGTTGGTAAGTAATTTTTTGGGACGTATTGAAATTTCATCAGGTTTCGGAATTTCCACATCGTTATGGGACTATGTTTTTGAGACTGTCGGCATGGGTCCTCTCTAAATATGTCATTGTTGCATTTTTATACCGTGATGTCTTGTACATATCATAGAGCTCAAATAGTCGGATATTTTAGCAAAAAGTGCATATTCCTGTGATCTTATAAATCTATTTATCCATTTTTAATTTTCATGACTATAGTGAATAGGTTCTCCTTCAAATTTTATTAATTCTTCTAATATTTATCCACATCTAGGATTATAAAATGAACAACAACTATCGAAGATACAATCCGCTTCTTGATACGTGGGTAATTGTTGCGGCTAATCGAGTGAACAGGCCATGGCAAGGAGCACAAACTGAAAAGCCAGAAGACAGCTTTCAAAAATATACTGGAATTAATCCTTTGGCTCCAGGAGGGATGAGATCCAATGAAAGAGTAGCTCAGAAAGATCGACAACTGCGTTCTTCTGTTTCAGATAACGCCGAACTACTTATCCACATTTGTTTTTGAAAATGATTTTCCTTCTTTTACCGATTTTTTAACAGAAACAGGTAACCAGCAAACAGAAGAGAAAGGGGAAGAGGTGAATCATCTATTTCGACAAGAGACAATTAGAGGAACATGCAGAGTAATTTGTTACCATCCTGAAACCCGAAAAACCATGGCTACCATGACGGAAGAAGAGGTTTGAACTATCAATTGACACTAATCATATTCCTAATCAGGTGCTTACAGTGGTTAACTTATGGATAGATCAATTTAATGAACTAAGGGAAAAGTATAAATGGGTACAGGTAGGTTATCTCTGAGAAAATTGTGACTTCACAGATTTTTGAAAACAGAGGAGCTGCTGTCGGTTGCTCAAATGCTCACCCACACGGTCAAATCTGGGCCGGAGATTTCCTTCCAACTTTACCGGCTAAAAAAAACGAAACTCAACTAGTAGGTCACATAAAGGTTGTTTTTCTGTTTCAGACATACTACAAAAAGTACGGGAAACCTATGTTATTAGATTATGTACAAAAAGAGGTAAAACTGTAAAATTCAAAGAAAAAATAAATTGCAGCTCAAAGATAAGCAAAGAGTAGTGCTGACCAACGATCATTGGACTGTTCTCGTTCCCTTCTGGGCTTTTTGGCCTTTTGAGACACTTCTTCTACCACATCGACATGTCAAAAACCTAGCAGAAATTACAGAAAATGAAAAAAAGTCTCTAGCAGTAATTTTACGCCAGTTGATAATAAAATACGATAATATTTTCGAAGTGAGATGAACAATTGTAATTACTAAATAACAGTGTATATTTCCATACAGCATGGGATGGTCTGCATGTCCAACTGGAAAGAAAAGTCCAACAGACGGAGGGGAACACTGGCAGCTTCATGCAACATTTTATCCACCACTTTTGAGGTAAAATCAGATATAAACTTTATTAATCATGTTTAGATCCGCCACAATCCCCAAATTTAAAGCTGGATATGAACTTTTCGCCGAAGAGCAGCGTGATATAACAGCAGAGAAGGCTGCAGAAATTATAAGAAGTCAGCCGAACAAACGCTTTACCGAAAACAATAAAAACCAGGCAGCCATTTACTGTATTTCTCACTAAACAAGTAACCTTTTCATCATTTTAGACTTAGAAAACAGCAGATATAATTATAACAATTCATGAAAAAATTAAAATTTTGGATGGAAATATGATTGCTGTTTACGCCCGTTGTATACATACGTGCTTTAAATGAGGCAAAGCCCATATTTTTTCTCCAGATTTTTTCTATTTTTTATTTCTTGATTATATTTTTGTTTTATCAATTATGTAGCGGAAAAAAATAATATTTCACATTGTAGAAATGGATAAACGATATGTAATAAGCGGAAAATGCATACAAGATATAATCGAATTCATATATTAGATTTTTCGCTTTTCACGTGTTATATAATGAGATTAAAACGTATTTGAAAAAAATGATTTCAGAGTGTTTTATAGCGAGTTTTTTATCTCATTTTTTTTCTGTCTTAGCTGATGTGTATTATTGCAGTCTAGATGTATCTCAGATTCTACTTTGACGAAAACGGTCGCCGGGTATACACTTTAAAGGTGAGTTTTTTTATTATGTTTAATTTCCCTGTTTTCAACGAAAGTGCATGATACGATAAAAAGAATATTCACTCCCGAATAACAGTTTGTTTGTGCTCAATATAAAAACATACTTTTTCTCTTATGCGTGTAACCAATTTTATTTTTATTTTGACTGACTAATTTTACTGATTCTCAGAAAGATTCTCCAAATAGTGGTCAAACTCAGTCTGCTCACCCTGCCCGTTTCTCTCCCGAAGACAAAAATAGCAAGTACAGAATCATCATCAAGAAACGCTTCGGTATCCTTCCTACTCAACAGGCCAAGCAGGTTTATTAAAGTATGGAAATAGTTTTTTTTTATTCATATTTTCGTAGTTTTCAGTATAGTTCATCGTTTTCCTTTCAATATTGCCATGTTGTTTTGGGAATGGCGCAGAATTTGTCGGCAAAAATTACGTAATATGTCTAGTAAATCAACGCTAACCTATCAGCAAGTAAGTGTTTTGGATATTTACATTTTTTTTTCAGTGGTCTCGTAGGCGTCTTGTTATCGCATTTGTTTTATTTTTTGTTGGCTGGAAAGCCGTTGGTTATACGCTAAATGATATGATGTTATGGACAATCGACGAAGAGACTGGCGTGGGGCGTTTTCTATCACCAAAAGAAGCTAAAGAGCGAAAGTAAGTAACTAACTTATGTATCTAACTCATATTTTAGAATAGCTTCTGAGATGACTTTAGATCAGCGTTTTCTTCCGAAAGAGCCGCCCAAGCGTTTTGCTCTCGACGATTAGTTCCATATAATTTGTATTCTATTAGCTTTGTTGTTGTCTTACATAAATCATGTTTCTCTCTATTGTAACTCTAATGTCGTTGTTGCTTTTTCAAGCGTTATTTAGTATGCTTCTTGACTCGTAACCTCATAGAAAACAGTTATATGCCGTCACCGGCATATCACGATTTATCATTTACTCACGCCGGGCAGCCGATCCATTTCTCTATTATTCAACACGTGAATCTCGATTTTGTGGTACGTCTCGTTTATTACTAAAAGCCGGTTAGGTTTTTTCATCTCTTGGTCGAATTGGTCAAGTTATTGAAGTTATTTTCCCAGAGGAGGCTGTAACTGACGCTCAAGGGAACCAATCACGTGTAGAGTACGAAACTAAACTTCTTCTTGGATCAGACGAGGTATTTATATTTTTTGATATTTGAAAACATATTTTAGTCGGCTGAAGCAGATCTATTTATCCGTCGACTAGTTATTGGTTTAACAGCTCATCAACGACGCAGAAAGCTCATCGTCAATTTAGGTGTGATTGTTATTATTCGTAGCTTATTTTAGGTTTTGATGGCCTCACCGTTGAAATCATCGCTGCTAGTATCCATAAACTTGAAATATATCTTAAAACGAACTCTGTTGAAACGTCCTCACAGCACTGAAGTACCAGGAAAAAAAACGAAGAAAACTGTCTTTCTTCCAAAAACTAATTTTGTTAATCATGTGAAATCAACAGAACGAGGTAAACTTGACCAAGATTTAGCAGAAATTGGTGGTTTGCATGATCTCTACAAATGGCAAGAGAATCAAAATAGAGAAGTGTAATCTATTTTTATATTTTATTGGTATGTTTATAGGTTTGAGTTATTAGATGGACCTCCTTATGCTAATGGTTCTCCTCACACTGGTCATGCAATAAATAAGATACTTAAAGATTTTATTGTAAAAAGTAGATTAGCTTTGGGTTACCGGTAAGTGGACTATTTTTTATGTATTTTACATTTCTAGAGTCCTTTTTCGTCCCGGCTGGGATTGCCATGGTTTACCAATTGAACTTAAGATCACGAAAAATGTTCAGGTGTGCTCATTGTAAAGTAAAATTATGTTCAGAACAAAAATGCAATAGAAATACGACAAATGGCAAGAGAAGTAGCTAATGAATCAATTGACAAGCAAATGTATACTTTCAAGTTTGTCTTTAGAGTTCTTTTATCCAAGGTTTTTAGAAGATGGGGTGTAACAGCTGATTGGGAACATCCTTATCTAACAATGGATAATGTGTATGTAGCAAATCAGTTACGAATGTTTGGACGTCTTATATCGAAAGGATTAGTTTACAGAGCATTTAAACCTGTCTATTGGTAAGGGGGCTTTTTTTTTAAATTTAGGTCTTGTAAATTTTTCTAGGTCGCCAAGTTCTCGTTCTGCATTAGCAGAATCTGAATTAGAATATAATGAAAATCATGAAAGTACTTCTGCTCTTTATCGCTTTAAAGTAAGAATCTTGAATATTATAACTTATGTAGGCTATTGACATCCTTCCTGATGATTTAAATATTATTCAAATGGGTACATTACGACCTATTGTTATTTATTTAGTCACATGGACTTCAACACCATGGACTATTCCATTAAATAATGCTATTGCAGTGAACGAAACATCTGAATATGTAGCAGTACAATTCGACGATGAAATAAAGTATTTTTCCACCGATTTTTATGCTTAGAAACCCTTTTATTAATGCTTATGTAATCGCAAAAGAACTTCTACACTCTTTCTCAAGTGAGATTGGAAAATCAGTTACTATTTTGGGACAAACTCTTGGTAAGGATCTCATAGGAAAACGTTATCAAAGTGTTATGTATGCTAGAATTCATTATTCTTTAATTGTTTTAGGTTCAATGAAGTAGCCCTTTCAATAGTAGCTGCTAATCATGTAACAATGAATATGGGAACTGGACTTGTTCATACGTCTTATGCTCATGGTCATCAAGATTATACCGTTGCCATTGAACGTGGTGAAAAAATCCAAAGTTTTGTTGACGAAAACGGCTGCTTTACTCGACATATGGGACATAATTTAGAAGGAAAAGAGGTTCTAGGAGAAGGACAAAAAGAAGTTCTCAGGTTTCCTAATTTAATTTGGATTATTCGTTTACAGAATGTTTAAAAGTAATTTCCTAAAAGTCAGCAAATATGTTCATTCTTATCCTTATGATTGGAGAACAAAGAAGGTTTATCATCTTTGTTTTCATTTTAATAATTTTTTAGCCCGTGATTATTCGAAGTAGTGCTCAATGGTTTATCGATGTCGGACAACTAGGAAAAGAAGCTTCTCATCTTATTAAAGATGTTCAAATTGGCAGCGGGCAGTCTGATCATTCTTCAAACCTTGAGAAACTTCTCATAACTCGGCCGTCATGGTGCATATCACGTCAACGTGCTTGGGGAACACCAATTCCGGCTATATTTGATCTCAATGGAGAAGCTTATATATCTAAGGAGTTAGTCAATATGGTAGCAGATATGATTGCAAAAGAAGGAAGTGATAAATGGTGGACTTGTAATATCAGTGAGATTTTAACGCCAGAGGTAAACATTTTTTAAATACTATTGAATATTCTTTCAGGTGAAAAAATCATTGAATCTCAAAGACATGGAAGGATTAACTAAAAGTACTGATATCATGGATGTATGGATTGATAGTGGAATGGCATGGTATTGCTCGAAATATAATTTTAACGATGCTAATCCAAATGTAAGCTTATTTTATTTCTATTTTGCTTTTTTAGTCTCCTGCTGACGTAGTTGTAGAAGGAGTTGACCAGTTTCGTGGATGGTTTCAATCTTTACTTTTGACTTCTTGTGCTATTAATGTAAATTTAATCTCTCTTTTTTTTAAATTTCTTTTTTTAGAATTCATGTCCATACAAGCGCATTCTAGTTCACGGTTTCTGTGTTGATGATAATAACAAAAAGATGTCAAAGTCTTTAGGAAATGTAGTTGATCCTGAAACTGTGACTGACGGTTCTTTAAAGCAGAAAGCTCTTGGTGCTGATGGATTACGTCTTTGGGTTGCGTTAGCCGGGGGAGAAAATACTGGAGAATCACGAATTGGTGATAAAGTTTTAGTTGATATCGAAAAGAAGGTAACATTTTTGTTTTTCCTCATTTGTTTAATAGATTATCAGTATAAGAAATTCATTACGGTTTCTTCTTGGAGGATGTAATGGCTATAGTGGCTTTCAACCCAAATCTTCTCCACCTATTCTTGATCAAGTTTGTAACTTTGATTGTTTATGAAGAAGTTTAGTATATTCTTCGTGAAGTGTATGCGCTCGTAGACAGAACAGCAGATAACTACAAACAATATAAATTCAGATCAGTTATGAATGATATTCTTCAATTTACTCAACGAACATTGAGTGCAAATTACATTGTATGGTTTTTTTTTTCAAATGATACTTTCAGAATTTTGTACGAGATCGTCTTTATTGTGCGACGGTCCATGCCGAATCACATAATTGGGCTCAGTTTACTCTTTACACGTAAGACGATTTCCAATTTTTTATTAATTAACATTTAGTGTAGGAACTATTCTCACTCGATGTTTTTCTCCAATCCTACCACATCTTGCTATTGAATTCTTTCAACATTTGCCGCTTTCCATGCATGAGCAACAGGTAAATTTTTCATGGACTTGGTTATTTTAGATTCTTCGTTTTCCTTTACAAGAAACAAAAAAACTACCGTTCGACTTTCATCCATCTCTTAATGAAATAATGCAATTAGTATTAACATTAAGGGCGCAAATTGCAGAACTAGCAGGTCCTAAAATAGAGTTGAGTAAACTTGTAAGTCTTTTTTGCCGAATAATATCCTAAAAATCATCTTTCAGGGCCTTTGTTTAACTCTACCATTAATAGAATACGAAGTTCTTCAACAGTTCCATCCGACTTCTTGTTCTTTCAATTCGGAACTGGTTGAACTACTTGGTGTGTCATATGTTGAACTTCAAATGTGTGACAGTGATAGAAAAGTAGAAATTGTTCCGAGTCCGGGTAAATACTGTGAACGATGTCGTAAAATGAATCGATTGCCGGACCGTTCTCATTGTCAACGATGTGCAGATGCCTTATCTAATTTCAGTGATGTTTAAATGTTGTTACTGGTTTTTTTTAAGTTATTTATGTTTTTATAGCATAAAACATGATTACAAATTTAACTGACTTACGAGATATCCATCATTTTTATGCCGATAATGAAAGCGCTTCGGTGTTCTTGTTTTTCATCGAAGGAACTCTTTATTCTTCCTTATTGTTCAAAAGAAAAATCAGTTCAAATTATCGTCATAAACGTTAGGTGACCTAGTCGCTAATGTGATGTTCTTTAACCAATTACTCAACCTTATGAGAGCGATGTGCTAGCAAGGATGGGTATAAGCTGGACAAAAAGAACATGCAATATTATACATGACAATTCCAAAAGTGCACGAAATACAAAATTTTGTGGCATTTACACTACAAACGAGAATTGACAAAAGAGGAAAGCGCAGAAAACAGGAAGTTGTGATGAGAACAGCTATTTTTCTTCGCTTTAATTCTCTTGTCTAGAAGTATAATATTATTTTCACCTTTTTCTTTTTTTCACTTGCTTTTTTATTAGCAGACGTACCACATAGCAGCTATTCGCAGACACAATTAAAAAAACCAATATCTTCAAAATAAATGAAGCTTAATAATTAGAAACAACGAAATTTCAAGCTACGTATTACTTATTTACTTAGTGTTGTTTTATTCGTTATTTTATTCGATACAAATTATTCCCAATAAATACGCATCCCCCCTCCCCTCCCCCCCCCCCCCGTGAACCAGTTATCTCGTCTCCCTCCATGTCTTTTTATTCTCTCTCTCTCTCTCTCTTTTCACACCCACTCTCTCTTCGTCATTTCATCGATCGGGTCTGGGCTGGCTGTTGCGTTGCGGTTGCGTCGCGTCAGCCTTGCCTCGTGACGGCCGGCCCCGGGCTGGCTATCAAGTTTTATTGAAGGTCTTCTTCCTTCTCCCATTTTCCCATGAATGAATAATTAAATTGTTCATTTTTCAGATCTTCAAACGTTATAGGCTTCGGCCTAAGCGCGATAAATAAGATCAACAAATGAACATCATGTCGTCGCCAATTTCCACATCACCGGTCATGCAAAGGTTTGTTTCTTTTCAAGATTTTTTTATATATTGGATTTATCGATTAGACAGTATAAAAGTATATAAAATCCAATTAATAACATGGCTATCTTATCATCCAAAAGATCAAGAACATTCCAAAATGTTTTAATGGGTTTCCTATCTTTCACCAATTTTTGTTGTTTACAACCTTTCAACTTTGCACAGCTGTTTTGCAACGTAAACCAACTTTTTTGTCATATGGTCATCTTTCACAATGGTTACATTGAGAACAATATAGTCAAATTTCATAATGCGCTGACTTTCTAGAATAATGAGCATATGACCTGAGTACTTAAAATTCGTTTTTTAAAATTTTCAACAATGGAGAGGTATAGATAGCACCTTTGTTACTGGATTAAATGGATCAGTTGTAGGTTATTCGCCAGCATTCAAGGCTCAAGTGCTTCTACTCCATCCTTCTTCACCCAGCTTGAAACTCCTAAAAGTACCAAGGGAAGATCCACAAAAGCTCGAAGTGTCACCTCGACTCCTAAAACAGAGAAGCGTCATTCTCCCACCAACACTTCATCATCCACCAAGTCCTGTTTTGCTTCTGGCTCCTTTACCGAAAGTCCTTCCGCCCATTCCATCCCTCCTCCACCCGTTACTTGGGTCATAGAGGATGTAAGAAAGTTCTTTGAGGGTGGTTGATTGTTGTATTTTTTTAGCCGGCAATTGATTTTGATACATCAGGAAGTGAATCAGATGTCAGTTCGGATTCTACCAGTTCGAGAGACGAAATGAAGACACCCATATATGGAGAAGAGACAGGCTTTCGGGTGAATCCACTACAACTCATTGCAGCTGTTATATCTGCATAAGGTGGATCTATTTCAAAAAAATAATATATCTCTTTTAAGGCGGGCCTTGCCGCAAACCTCGCATCACATCTCAACGCAACAATCTCAATACATTAATCGACTCTTCATATATATCTTCGTTTCTTTTTCGTAATCTTCTATCTACTCAGCATGTTACGGTATCTTTGACGTTCCGCGTCCGACGGTCTTTGAGCCGGGCTTTTAAACGGCTCTCCCGTCTGCCACCCAACGCCTTTTTACTCGTGATAGGACCCCTCTTCAAAGAGTGTTATATATACACATTATATGAGTCCAAGAGCAGATGCATAGAAAGTATATTTAGTCAGCTTTATTATTCTAGTTTTGTTTTTTTAAAGGTGGAACAAGGCCGTCTTTTTCGTCGACGAATAGTTCTTTAAAATTCAGTTTGTCCAAAAATAATTTAATTTATAAAAAAATAAAAAATAACTGAATTTAAAAGAACAATGAGACCATAATAAATTTCGCCCTTTTCTACCTTTAAAATCACGGGTTCCGTTCCAACCTCTTGTCTGGTCTTCATCCACTCTCTGTCTCCTCTCCCTACCCCATTTTCCATACTTGTTGTTCTCTTCCTCCTGTGTGAAGCAGCGGGTGATTCGTAGTCCCCAAAAACCAGTAGATGTATATATAGTCTCCTTCCCTACCGTATTTCCATAGCGCTCTAGGTACCCATCTACGCCACATTTAACAATTTTTACCCCTCCAAGTGGCGTTGATGAGTCCTTCGCCTTCTATGCTTCCCCCTCCATTCCTCGCTTACTGTACATACTGGTCTTTTGGTGTAGATATATACCGGTCTGCCCACAACCTTCGTCTCGATACCCATCGGGTAAATATCTCTTCCTCTTAAAGGAGCACTAGCCCCATCGGTTACTGTATCCTCTCCCTCCTCCTAAGACCATCCATGGAGTTGTACTACCATCAGTATTTGTGTACCCCGTTTTTTTGACAGTAGTTTGTGTCGGAAGTCTCTTGATTTTTTGGCAACGAACCGTACAAAGTTCGGTGTCTTTTTTGCTTGAGATTGTCGATAGTTGGTATGCTAATAGTTTTTTTTATATGAGAAAGAAAGTAAACATCATCAGGGGTAATTTTTTTATTTTCTAGTAGTTTTCAATAGTAAATTTTTTTTCGTATTTTTTACCCACCCGTCAGCATTTGACATTTCTAAGTAAGTCAACACAGATGAATTAAAACTTAATTTAAAGAATAGCATTGCATTGAACTTGAATTCATCTAGATGCTATTGAGCATTTTCAAAGCAGCCATCATTTACCAAACCTTGTTTAGTGAATATGAGAGTTAATTTAATTGAGAAAATAGCAGTGTTTCAATAGAAATTCTTTATTATTATCTTATGTAAATTATATCTGAAACATGAAGGAAATTTACCATAGAAAACGAGAAGGATAGGTAGGAGACATAAGTGAAAAAGTAAGTCAAGGCACAGTGAAGTATATAATAGAAATATGCACCGAAAAGAGGAAAAAGTAGAAGACAACCAGTCTGGAAAGAAGGCAAGAAACCCCTGAAATCACAGAATCTCGATTAGAATGGGATATGATGGATTCTAGAAAAAAAGCAACAAAATAGTCTAAATTTCTGGCTTTACAATGATCGGCAAAATGTCCTCCTCGTCGTCGGATGACGAATCTTCAACCATTTTACTCATCAGCGTCACTTTATCCGCCTGACCATTGTAGAGCGGAGTATATCTGAACAGATTTATGTAAAATAAAAAAAAAAGCTCACTCGAATTGCTTCTTATCCTCCCTTAAACAGATAAAAAGAGCTATCAAAACAAAAACAACAACAAAAATAAAAAGTATCCACGCAAAGGTGACGAAATAATTAGTCGACGAATGCCTTTCGGGATATTTGGCAGTCGGCGAACAGTCTTCTACAATATTTTTGAATTCCTCAAGAATAAAGGTCCTACCACATCGTCCTATCTCCGGATTTTCTCCAGCTCCACAACAAGGTCTACAGTAGCTTGTGGAGCGATTACCAAATCCTTTGGCACAGGTATCACAGCTGAGGGCACCGGGTCCGTGACAAATTCCACACGCTTCATCGCAGACGGCACATTTTCCAACTGCATCGATAAAATAACCAAAACCACATTTGTCCTGTCGATAGATGCAACGAGCTTGTATTAAATTAGATTCATCTGAAAGAAAGATAAAATTGAAAAATAAAAATTTACAATCGGCTATCAAGTCTCCAGGACACCGATCCACGCACTGTCCATGGAAAATCTGACCGGTGCTCTTGACATCAATCAACAGTTGAGAACCGGGACACGTCTCACAGACCTATAGAAAATCCTTCAAGTTTCAAAATTGCCTACCTCCGCCTCACTACATGTATGGCAATGTGGTGAACACATTTTACAGTTATCCCCATCCAAATAATATGTATCTTCGCACTTTTTGACACATTTAAATCCATTTCCAGCCTTATTTCGTAGTGTTTGAGTAAATATTTTGCATGAGAAGCAGGCTGTGGCTGATCGAGGCTCTGTACAACCGCTTTTGCATTCTTCATGACAGTCGCCGACGGAGGTCAAATCGCCGAAAGAGATAGGTTCAGGGCTCTCATTCTGAAATGAAAAAGCTAGAAAGAAGAATTATTGTTGATGTTCGACCGCAATTTTTTAAAGCTGATTAAATGCATGTTTCAACAGCATTACAAGCACATTCCTTTCACCATAATAATATGAAAAACACATCACAACTATCACCAGCCCATTATTATACATCACATTACAGTACAACATCAACAAAACTTTATTCTTAGCGTCTCTCTTATTCTTATTTTTGTGTCGTGGCACGGAAAATATGGTACAAACAACGACGGATTGTGTGCGACTAGATGATGACATGCGAAAAGGGGAGGGGGACAAAAAATAAATTTAGAATGGATAATGGATGGGGAAGGAATACTGCTTTTTGTGTAGACCAATAGAGAGAGGCGGGTTCAGTTTTTCTTCTGAAAACATTAAAAATGCCCTGGGGTTGAATGATGACAAACGATAAAGCTAAAGATAAGAAAAACAGTCCTTTGACCGGATCAAGGATCGGCTAAAGAATTGTAGATGGTATATGGTAGGTAGCAAGAAAACAACGAGACACACACAACCCTCCCCACAGCAAATCAAATCCCTCTTTACGCTCCAGAACCAAACATTTTCGTGAAAAACGATGAGAAATATGACTTCAGACGATCGGAATTTGTCGGCGCCTCCGAAACTGACTTAAAAACTGTCTTTAGAGCGAGTATCAAGAGGGTTAGGAGAAATTAACGGAGGAAAATTATGCGGATGTTTAACAATTTTTTGTTTGATTTGTGGTTAAAACGAGGTCATGCTGTGGGAAGAGAAGAGTGAAAAAGGGGGGGGGGGTGAAATCTGGCAAGATCAATACACACTCGAATACTAAATACCCATTCAAAAGAAAAATTGAAAAATTTCACAGCACTCATATCACAGACCAATTTATGTCTATCACAGGGAGGGGGTTATTGACTCGCGCGAGGTGAAGAACCGGGAATGAAATCAGGAGGAAGAGGCTCAGTCGAAGAAGAAGAAGAATGTGGTGAGGACCGGCGACAGGAAAGATAGGCCGCGAGAGCTATGACCACCAGAACCATTCCTTGGAGGGCCATTAGGACTCCCGGGACAGTGATCTAGAGAACTTATCAATGTGTATGGGAACTTAGAAGGGAGCGGGGGTAGCTACAAAAATTGGACAAAATTATTGGACGACTGTCACAAAATTTAACAAAAACCGCCACCGTTCCAATGAAAATATGCAAGAAAATGTGAAAATTTAAGCAAACAAAGCACATTTGAATTTTAACTTTTTAAAATAACTTTTCTAATATTTTAAGTTCATAAGAGGTAGTTAAACTAGTTGAGACATTTCTTTAATTTATAGACAAAATTGGACTCGATCATCTTCCTCTCTTGCATTTTCTTCCTACATTGTGACAGTCGTCCAAATTTTTGTGATGTGCTAATTTTTATGAATCTCCAATACCTCGTGCAACCCAAAACAGTAGAAGTAGGAGAAGGAAAAGAGAAGAGGGAGAAAAAGTGATTATAGACGAAGACGCCGTTGACTTCTCGCCATCGCAGAACGATGGTGTCGAGGGAAGACATTCCATATCCATTGTCCGACTCTAGGATCATAGATCCATTGTCCAAAAGGACCCTGATGTTGGGAGAAAACTGGCGTCTGCTGTAGGACTCTCGATGGGATCGGCATTTGTCGAACGCGGGAGAAGGCTGTCGGTCTTTTTGTCAGTTTCCTCTGCAATCACCATTCCCAAACATGCACAATCAAAACATTCCAGGGACGAAGACAAAAAGCAGTCACAGCATGCAATTATATAAGTTAAATATCAAAAGCAGCCAAGTGTGTGAGAACGAAGAAAAAAAAGACAAGACAGAAAAAAAATTAAAAAGCGAGCTAAAATAGCGGTCGAACACCCGTAAACAACTCAAGATCCGTCTCTGTTCTAATTCCTACGGTAATTTTTCTAGGGGAAGCGGAGAAATTATGAAAAAGAGATGCAAAAACTGCAAAAATATTAAAATGAGGTTGAAATATTTTTTTCATCCCAAAAACTTATTAAAAACATGGAAAAATAGAACAGTAGACTGAGACCAGTGATGTTTACTTTAAGTAAGATTTGGTGTAGAGAGAAGAGACAGCAGCTTTTCTCTCTTCTACGAGTAAAAAAGAGAAAACAAGTCTTTCAACTACCGCCAGAAAAGGTGAAATAGGCGCGAACCTGGCTCGTCAAATCGTGAACACGTCCTAGAACTGTCTGCGGTGTAGGCACATGAACCTTATCTCCTGGCTGAGCTGGCTCCGCCGAACCGTATAATAAAAGTGTCCAGTCATGGAAAGTACCTATAACCACTCCATTTTTTTTCGAAAGGAATCAACTAACCCGTAGCTTGTGGATTATTCGTAACACTTTCAACCATCAGAACCCATGTACCGCGAGGATCTTCTCCCCATTGTTGAACTGAGAGGAAGGGCCATTTGTGGAACCCGTTACTGTTGAAATCTTGCGGGCGTGGTGGCAGAAGTATGGATCGTGTGCCGGAGGGAGAAAACAAAGTTAGCTTCAGATCTCCACGCTTCGAATAGCGAACTGTCGCATGTACTTGAACGTGTTCCAGATAGAGGACTGGAGTGCCCGATTCACAACCATTCACCTGAAAATATAATCAATACACCCCAAAACAACCAACCTCAAGCGTAAAATTCAGTTGGAATCTTCCCGTAATTGGGCGTGGATTCGGTGCAGCTAGTTTATATTCATAAGTACAGATATGCTGCTCGGGTACTGTTCGCCACGTCTTCGCCATATTAACCAGTGCCTCTCCATCCATCAGCCCATATCCGAATTTGTTACTAACCTGTCGTCCGACACCATTCATCGACCATCCCGGATTATTCAACAGAGGTTTCGGATTAGCTGTCCGAAGGACGATATGTTGCATGTCACGCCAAGTAAGAGCTGGGTTCGCCTCCAACGCCAGAGCAATAATACCAGCAGCTAGTGGAGCAGACGCTGAGGTTCCGGTGTGCATCTTCGTACATCCACGAGGCACATCCACCGTCACAATGGCAGGTTGATTGATATTCGCCGAGCTATAGGTTGTAGCGATGGTCGACGGACATTCCTCCAAATACCATGGACGATGCTGGTCGAAAGTCGCT
Organism: Oscheius sp. DF5120; assembly: GCA_932521415.1. NCBI lineage: Eukaryota > Metazoa > Nematoda > Chromadorea > Rhabditida > Rhabditidae > Oscheius > Oscheius sp. DF5120. Next base: position 7,573,816 of record OW051461.1, read on the forward strand.
GAAGAGATAGATAACGTATAGACGGACGTCGTGTAACCGTCGGCCGAGCAGGAATCTTGCCTAAAAAAACTCTTATCCACTCAGAATAGATAAAATCCTACCTAGATCCTCCATTTCCACTGGCCCAAACAAAAATATTTCCTTTTCCTTGTCGGCCATTCTTAATTCCTTTATAAAATGCCTCTCTGGCTAACGGTCCTGGTCCATCGAACGTTTTTCCATCATCTTCTGGCCCCCAGCTGGCCGAATAGATGTCGATATGATCCTGATTCAGAGATAATGAAGCAGCTTCCACGGAATCAGATACGGCGCCATCTAACATTCGAACTCCTCCTATCTTTGCCTTAAATGCAACTCCCACACCACACTCTGTGTTGTCTGCTATGGCGGCGACTTCTCCCGCACAGCGGGTGCCGTGTCTGGATTGCATGAATAATAAAAGAGCAGGCAACCCACTTGTTATCTCCATTATTTTGGGGTGTTGGATCATCATCATGATCATTGATATCCGTACTAGCAAGAGGATCATAATTTGCAGCTATATCTGGATGATCTCGTTGAATTCCGTCATCCAGAATTGAGATCGATACCCCTCGTCCTGCATACCCTTGTAGCCAAGCGGGTCGAACATTCATATCCCATCCACCGACAGCTCGACCAACCAGATACCATTGATCAGGAAAAAGAGGATCTTTGAATGGCAGATGAGGTACGGGCAGCTGCTGAGCCTGTCGTCGAGTTTTTTGAGTTGTTCCATTGGCATTGACCATACCGACGAATGTCTCCCTCTTTAAGCGTTTCTCTTCATCATCCAAATGAATATAGTCACGTTTCGTTCGTCGTTTCGGCCGCTGTTCAGAAAAGAATTTAACTTCCGGATGAGATTCAAGCTGTTGATGAACGGATCTCTTCTGTCGTTGAGAGCGTCCATCATCCTCATGATATAGAAAATAATGACTGTCGAGGAAAGGCTCTCCTTTCACCAGCATTCCATGATCTTTTGCTATCCGCCTTGCCAGCTCATCATCACGTTTTGACAATTTGATTACAGTATGGTGTACATCTTCACACGTTTCACCGCTAGGATCAGTACATATCTGAATATAACGCGAATACAAGAAGAGGGGAGCAACTCACGGAATCATGTTCGTTCGAGTATATACAGCAGAAACTGCAGAGCAATAAAAAAGCACAAGTACCCGTTCGCATCTTGACTAGCGAATAACAATGAACTGAAATGAAAGGGGAATTAGGAGATGACACGTCAAATTTAGGCCCAGGCAGGTTACTTTTGTAAGTAGTAAGTCGGGAATTTTAGCTTTTTAACTTTTGCAGCCCTCCTTCTCTTGCCCCGTTAGCCCAAAACTTTCGATAGCAGACAGAAGGTCATGCTTACAGCTTAACAAACAATCGTCTATCTGTCCAAATACGCCCCATTAAAAAAACATCCACGTCAGCAATATTCCTTGTAGAATTCCAAATAACTTACTTTCTTCGTCTTGTCTCCTTTATATTCAGTCAATTCTAGTACATTTTGTAACTTATCAACAACAAAGAGGAAGAAGGAAGAGGCAACTGTGAACCTGAAATGTAAAAATTGGCCATTATGTCAGGAGAAAAATGAGGGCAGACGAATGAAGGTATCGAAAACAGCAGACAACGGTTGCCAGGAAAAGAATAGACAAAAAGAAGTTGGGAGAGTGATCTATTGACGTAAGAAGAAGCCTGTCAGCTGATTTATTGTTAGATTTTTGACCTCATTTAGGTCAATGGTCAGCTAAAGAATCATAAGATCTTTCTCGAATGACTCACGGCCTTCTTTCTGTTTATTTCACGTATGTCCAACCGGTTTCTTAGTTTTTCCCTGATATGATCCAAATATTTTCAAGATACTTCAGAGGTTTTAGAACGTTGGAAAAAAAAAAGAAGTAAAATTGCCAAAAAAGTGGGGGGTACAGCCAATTAGCTAATTATTTTTTTCAGCATTGCAATAGAGTGAGGCATTTTCAGTCTTTCAAATGTCACTGGCAACTATAAATTCTAATAAAAGAAAGAAATGGCGCTTCATTGAAAAGAAAGCGACAGAATGCATAGATAAACAGTCATAAAGCTCACCGTAACTATTGTTTAAAAAAGATGATAAATCAAAGAGAGGAAATAGGAGGTCGCAAAGAGATCAAAATGACTAAATACTGATAAAATACTTGGACTTATCCCTTAAAAAAGCTGATCGAGTAACATGGACCAGAAAAAGCGGTGAAACACAAGCAATAAAAGCGTGGGTGAAAGTAAAAATACTTTAAATTTGATTAAACTTCTAAGTTTTTTTCGCTGATGTTCAAAAAGAAGTTAACTACAGCTCAGTAGTGCAGCATTGCGACCCGCAGCAAATCCACAAAAACTCGTAAACAGCGTACAAGTAGGTCTGACTATAAAATGACCTGAAATGTTATCACAATGAATCAATCGATTGGACTAAAAATCTAACAATACCAGACAAAAAGGAAGAGAGTGGAGAGAGATGACGACGGGAAAGACTAGACTTGTAGCTATCAAGGACGAAAGGTTACATCGAAAGTGGAACCCCCGAGTGTAAGCCGGCGGCGTTACTAGCAGGATCAGACCGCGAAAAAAAAATGAAAGAAACTGAACTGTTTTTGTACTTCATGTCGATTACTTACTCTGAATCTAGATTACCTCGAAATAAAGAGAATACCCAATTAATATTCAGAGCATTCAAAAAATACCTAGAAAAAATTGATCGCTTCTCCCTCCTTCACCAAATAACAATTTGAGCAATAACATTTGCCCCTATTACGTCATTCATTTTTATTTTATCCGCGCGGGCGGATGAATCAAGTCATTCCAGAAGATATTTCAATATGTTCTTTGTGACGTATCACAATGGACATATCAAAATATATGAAGGCAACAGCAACGATAACATTTGATGACACTGTGTGATGCATTGATCGGGATCAAATTGAGGGGGGGAGGGGAACCAGTTTGAACAGGGAGAGCAGAAATGACTGAAAATTTCTTCCATTTTATATTGGATCAGAAATTAATTAATATATAATTTTTGCAAGGAAGAAGTATAGTCAACCCAAAAAACACTTTTTGAACCAGATGGAAGAAACATAAATGACAGTTTGTGTCAAAACAGGTAAATAGCAACGTCATTAATAGTTGGATGCTAAGACATTTCCGACGTGGGTGTCTTTATGTGCCATTACATCAATGAACTGTGGGAGACTAGCTGTTGTTTTAGACAAATATTCAAAAGCTAGAAGAACGACTGGCGACAGATCATCGTTCGGTATCACGCGATGACATCTATCTCTCGCAACATCCAAACAGACGGTGAAACAGCTGCCAACTAGCGGTTTGAGATGAGATTTACGGGGTGGTTGACCCTGGCAGAAGCCGGATTCCCGAAGCTTCGAGTTTTACACAGTCACGTCTTTCACTTTTTGAGGGTTTATAACGCGTGAAAGCGAGAGAAACGGTTATATAGAGACGAACATAGCGACGGCGCACAATGGATGGGAAACACGGGCGTCACGGATACAGTTCTTTCAAAAATATAATGGCTAAAGAAAGAGAAAAGGATAACGACACGCCATCTACTCTTTTCTTTGGAAGGTCATGGACACGGTAAGACGTGGATGGGGGCGAGTGGACAGCCCGGTTTCGTCCCCCTCCCCCCCCCCCCCCCTCCCCCACCGCTACCAGTTATCCCCACAACACAGATGAAAACGGAAACCGTCTGAATCAACAGTCACGAGGCGAAGGGTTAGATCGACTGTGGGCGTATAATGAAAACTAACAACGAATAGGATCAGGGCAAAGAGCGACAGAATCACCATTTCTCTGTCCGGAAACACTAGCAAATGAGAAGGCAAAACACAGAAATAGCCGCGTTTGACAGCTAGCTCGACAGGCAAATTTTCAACCAGATCAAACCAGCCGACCCCCTGCCAATCAGCTGTGTTTTTGTCTTCAGTCGGCGAGCAGCAGGAGCAAAAGAAGTGTTAGGTCAGTCGCTTTTCATACGTTGGACTGTTTATTTTGAAATTTAAGGCTACACACAACCGAGGACAGCTTGTCGGGAGTAAAATTAGCAATTAAACAATAACACGGAAAGTAAGGAAATGAAAAATAAAAACGTACAATTGAAAAAAGCTCTTAAAGATCTTGTCGAAAATTATTTTAAAAATTACTTCCCATGCCGGGAATCGAACCCGGGCCGCGTGGGTGAAAACCACGAATCCTAACCACTAGACCACATGGGACACGCAACAGAAAAGTTGGAATTAACTTTTCTTTACTTCTAGTTATATTATATGAAAAACTTTAACTACAGGAAATTGGTCAGATTTATTTAGATAACTAAGGAGCTTGCACATGAACACTTATGTCTCCCATAAGATGCAGCTGGCGCATGAATAGCTATGAAATTTGACTTTTATATAAAAAAAGATTACTAGCCTGGATCAACACCCACATTTTGCGTGCGCGAATTGAAATTCCCCCCTATTGTGTTGGCGCGATCTGTTTACATGGCATAATATGACGGAATGAGAATTCTAGGTAGCTGTTTCGAGAAAAAAATAAACTGATGGTGAAATTTCCTTTCAAAACAAGCCTTCTTCGAATACAATGACTTCCAAAAACATATGAAAGGAACAAATATAAATCTCAACAAAGTTTTGGCTGACAGTGGCACCGGCTGGCAGGTGGGTAAACAGAGAAATGCCGGAATTATGGCGAAGAGATTTATGATGGCGAGTAAAAAGGACACGAAAAGGAGGTCGATCCGATAATTACAGAATTTTAATTGAACAAGAAGGAGATAGATGAAGAGAAGAAGAGATCGATCCAATCGCACCACCCCGAAATTGGGGACACGACCGCGCTCGCGGGAAGAGAGAAGAGAGGTATGGGAGAGAAAACTGTTCACACGTTCACTCACACAGAGGAGAAGAGGACAAATAGATAACAGAAGGCAGATAGATATGATGCAAGGAGTTAGTTTTGAAACATTTTACTGACAGAGATGATCTATATATGACATTTGAAACACCAAATGCTTTTTACAACTACAGTTAGACAATTATGTCGTTTATTTTGTTGCACATAAAGACATTGTTGTCGTTATTGTCGAACTGTTGTTAAACTTCGTGTAAACGCGGTCTCTCTCTGCGCACAGCACGTGTTTCAGTTGAAGTGTCGACTGTTCGGGCGAGGCTGAAGAGCACACACGAAAAATAATATATTTGGTCTATTATAATGAGATCACGGGAAGATTCTTCACATTCAATTCAGACTTCTGTTAAGGTTTGAATTGGATCCAGCAGTGTGCTGTCAATGATTTGTGTCGGATCAGCTCCAAGAGAAGTAAGGGATAAACGACGGGGGCGGGGAGAAGTGACTGCTCGAAGACGCTAAAACTATTTTTTCTGGTTTAAAGAATCCAAATACTTCCATAAATGTTCCTTTCGAGTTCCATAACATGACTACAGCCACGATCGGAACACTTAGAATGGACAACATCCTCAAGAGCCATCCAAGTCCCACACTCCAAAGGGGATACGTGTGATTCATCACCTCCATCGGTTTAAAAGACGCTTGCCATACGGTCATTATGAAAATTATCTAGATTTTGAACTCTTCTCATAGAGATAAAAGGCTCACCATAATGAAAATAGGACACAATAGCCAACATATCCTCCAATAAAGACCAGGATAGAAGCCAAGCATTGACCTGGAACATTTTTTCTGACAAGTTTATTCAAATATACTTTATATCATTGCTGAATCGATCAATACCATAAAACCAGCAGACTGCGACCATTTCGCAAGTAACCATAAAAAGAACGGAGAGAGATACACCATATTCATCCAGGAAGGGGATCACATAGCTTCCTCCCTAAATTTTTTCGTTAATTTAAATGTATCCCCAACGTAGGAAATTGCCGGCAGGCTGCCAATGAAGTAAAGAACGCAGACGACCGCAACAAACCATTCTCGATTTCGAGTAAGGAGACGAGACTCGTCACAAAGACCCGTGATGAGGGCTTCGATTCCAGCGAACTGAACCGTTCGATATATTTTAAAGTTGCCTACAGTACTATCAATACCCAGGGTAATGAGCATTACAAAAAAGATAAATGACCAGGCACTACTGTAATCCATTGTCGCAAGAGCTTGTGGATAGACTATAAAGATTAGAGAGGCATCTTGATCACCGACTACCTAAAAATTTGAAAATTTGGATACAAATAATAAAAATTATAACTACTTCACTGATGTCCTTATTTGTCAAAACAGACATGTAACCGAGTGTGGAAAAAATAACAAAGCCGGAGAAGAAAGACGTCAAACAATTAATAGCAGTGGTAACCAGCGCGTCTCTAAATGCTATTTTTAGGCTTTCCCTTCTCTACCCACCTGTAGCAATTATTATTGAAGTCATTGTAGCTACTTAGTGCCAGTAAGACACCAAATCCTGGTCCCAGGGAGAAAAATATTTGGGTGGCTGCAGCGGACCAGACCTAAAAGTCCTTTCTTCGTTCTTAATTAAGTATTCTCACCGCTGGATCTAACAATTTCGAAAAATCCGGCGTCAAATAATATTTGATACCCTTGCTTGCACCAGGGAGAGTAATTCCTTTAATCAGAAGGATAGTCAGCACGATATACGGAGCAGTTGCGGTGACCCAAACCATCTGCACAAAAAATTTGTTTAGATATTTTAAGAACAAAAGCTACCTTTCCAGAGGACTTCGGTCCTTTCCAGAGGGCAAAATAGACAAGAATAAACACTAATCCTAGACAAATAGCCATGGAAAATTTAACTCCACCGAGATCATCGAAACCAGAAGATTTTTGAAGTTCCAAAACGCGAAAACTGAGGCAATTAGTCATGAAGAGCCAGCTTACTTGTAAAATTCTTCACTGGGAGTAGCAAGTTTTTCTCCAGCTTTACTTACAGTAATATTCAAACTATCTGTACAATAAGGTGTATTCCATGAATTATTGCAAGTTTTCCATGGGACTTCGAGCTGAAATATAGCCATTATTTTAAATCCATGAAAACTTACAGATAAAGAGCTAAAAGTAAAGTAAACAGCATGAGCAATAATAGCATTGTAGAAGCATGCGATAAAAGTACAGATGAAACAGATGCCATACCCGATTCCTAAAAATCTCTGCCTTGTTTCTCCCTTACCTTTAAACATCGGACAAATTCGTCTCCAAATGCTGACACATCCAGATCGATGAAATTGTCCCAAAGCAAGCTCCATATAGAACATTGGAAGCCCACTGACAAGAAGCATAACAAGGTAAGGGATTAAAAAAGCTCCTAGAAAGATACTGAGGAATATAAAAAAATTCAAACCTCCTCCATGTTTATAGCAAACACTAGGAAAGCGCCAAATATTACCCAGATCTACCGCATACCCTGCAAATCCCTTTAAAACCTTTTGTTTGCTGACCTATAACAGCTAAAAGAAATTCCATTTTAGTTGACCATTTGTCTCGAACGACGGAAGAACGACGACGAAGGGCTTGCACACGACTCTCGACTTTTGGAGACAGCCCTAAGATTTTTTTAGTCTAATAGAATTTTTAAAATACCCGGCAATGGCTCGACACCATCATTTGTTTCCAACAAAGCCAATGTGACTGGTTTATCTGCCGACGGCAGTGGTTGGTATTCTGCAGCGGTGGGTACTAAAGGCATGGAGAAGCCTCGAACTGTAGGTGATTTTGGAGATTTTGGGGACTTTGGTTGATCTGCGTTCAGGGCGCCATAGCCCTCGTCCATATTTGGTAAAAGAGCTCGAGAATCTTGAGCTAAAACGGGAAGATTAGCGACGATTTTACAAAATCGTTTGTGCGACTACTGTTCCGACGTGGCTGTCTCTGTGTAAAACATTACCAACTGTCTTACGATTATTACACAAAAAATAGTCTTCTAATATACTGTAAATTCTCCAATAGAACCACCCCTCTAATACAACCCCCGCTCCGTGCAAGCATTGAAAAATAGAACCCCCGGGGGTTCTATTGGAGAATTTACGGTATATCTCCAAATTTTCCAAAAAACAAGAAATAACCAAAATATACTAAATAAGACATAAGAACAGCAGATTTGCAAGAGCTACGATGTATGACTATTTACTTTCCATCAGATTTTCTGCGCTAACTACCAAAAGTGTTGTATTTCGTTTGATGAATAAGAAAATAGAATGCAGAAAGCCGACAATGGAATTTATTACAGATTTGGAACTTACAAAGTATTGGAAAACTCAATGAGATCATAACTTCTGGGGGAGATACTGCCCATCAAAGAATAAGATATTTCAGACCGGAAATGAGTTTGCTGCCACAAAATCCATCAAATGTGGCAGAAAATACCACACCTTCGATGAAAAAAAGAGGCTCTAGTCTCAAAATGTGGTCATTAATAGATCCGGAATGCCTAGCTACCGAGTGAGGTAGCAACTCTATAGCTCTTATAAAGGGTTGGGAGAACTTACCATTCTTCCAAAGCCAGGACATGATATGAAGACTTTGCTCTGTTGGCTACCTACTTCAAAACCTTTTGAGAGACCCCGGGTGTGGGAAAATTGTGGATTTGTTCGGTTTTCTGTTCCTACAATGTTTCCTCATATAGATTGCTCTCCAATTTCTATCGGATATTATTAGAATACTCACACATGCATTATTCTTACGATTTGACTCGCGACGGATATCTTAATTCGGGAGAAATAAATTACACAAGCAGTTGCATTTATAGGTTGAGAAGTCTAACTGTTGTTATGACGATATTTTCATAGCTGTCTTTAAGTGCAACAGTTAGTTTGTGCAATAACAGTTAGTGAGACACAAAATTATGCTTCCATTAGTGACTAGCTTTCAATTACAACAGCAATAAAAAATATCCATATACTTCTTCTAATACTTATTAAAGCTTTCGAATAACTCAGTTTTTATTCTTTGCATAACCCCTTTTTGATCACTCACCTGTAAGTCGGGCATGCTGTTTTCGGCGAACCGACGACCATCTAAGCATTCCTGAAATGTATTTATCCTTTTAGAAAATAAAAACAAAGTATCAAAACTGATGGACGTAAAAGATCACGCTACTAAATCCGTTGCAGTCCTCCGCTCGGACTGATCACAGGTAATGAATTCTATGGGAATCACGCGACGCGGGGGTGAGGAACTCTTGACGTAGATGAAATTTTTTGTACTTCAATACCGTATTTTAATTTTAATTTTTTATCTCTGTTATGATGCGGGATCATAAAACAATCATGGAGACTAAGAGTAGAGAAGGCTCAAGTGCATAGTAAAGAACTTTAGGCGTGAGAGGGAGGGGGAATCATGAGGTCGTGGGAAGCCTGAAAGGAGTGGGAACGGGACTAACAGCCTATTACTATCCAAATATATAGGAATAACTGATTTATTATGTAAGAAGCCTGAAAACCAACAAGTACACCTTTAACCAGCATTTGCGTCAATAAGGAAATTTTTTTTCTGAAATTTTTTAAAAGCCGTCTAGACGCTGAGAAAATAGACTAATCTCCAAATTAATCATCCTACATGGAGGAGGAGGAGGAGGAGGAGGAGGAGGAGGATACTGATTCGGAAGTAAAAGAAAGCAATTAATTCATATTTAAAAAAAAATCACGCCTCTCTTACACAAAGTTACAACATTTTGATACCATTAGACTCTTTTCTTCAAAAATAAATTTTTTTTCCGGCTCGTCACGGATTAGATAATACGAAGATTTTACGAATAGGGGGATTAAAAATGCTTAGAAAATACCAAAATATTTCTTCTTTGAACATGTAATAGCGTCCAGAAGATTAGAAACTTTTTTATTTTCGCTATAATTAGGTTGACTCAAAATTTGGAAGTAAGAGTGAAGCTAGTGGGGAAATGCAATGACGTTATCCGTCTTCCATCGAACCCAAACATCAAAATTTCTATTTGAAAGTTTATTATTTTAAAGAATAAATATGAAAACTGTGTTATCAAAAGAACAAATACTAGTACCAGTACTAGTCGAATATCCGTCATAGTACCAGCATCATTTTTTTAAATATTTAAAATAATATTTTTCGAACCTCCAGTATTTGTGCTTGATCGGATTAAGGTCCGATTCTTATTTTGGCTATTCCATAACAATTAATTTTCGTAATAAAGAAGTGCTTCAGCAGATTTGGTTAGCATATCGTTTTGTTTAAATTATCCGTTTTTCATCCATTTGATCTACGTAATTATAGTCGAAATTGAAGTTCACACAGAGAAATCTGGTTAACGTGTGAACCTTAACATAATCTCTTTATCCATTTTATGTTTTCTATTCTGAAGCATATTCCGGAACTGTTCACTGACCACTAAATCTTCTTTGAAGAGGTCAATGAACCGTCTCAAATCTCCACCTCCGGCTGTAAATTACTTTGCCCTCCGATTGATAATTGCACCGTAACGTGGTCAGTATATAAACGTTCAAGTCACTTTCTTTATTCAAACGAAAGATGAAACTTCTCTTCTTCTTTTCTCTACTCGCTCTCCTGGATATTATAAGTGGCCTCTGCTTTGGAGGAGGAGGAGGAGGATGTGGGGGATGTGGAGGAGGATGCGGACGCCGTAAAAAAAGGTTTGCTTTATTCTGCAAGTGTTAGAAACTTCCTATTTAAAGATCTATTGAACCCCCACCATTCATTAACCTTGCCGGAAAAGGCGATCAAATGCTTTGCAACAGTCCAGAATTGAAGGAGGTACTCATACAGGTAAGCTTACTAAACAAAATACAGTCCATCCCAAAAAATGACTTTGTTGTTACAACCTTGCTAAAATTTTATCAGAAAACGTAAGCTGCATTTTTTGAAATGTTCATTGTTTTTATTATTATTATGCTCTTTAATCTATTGCTGCTTGATAGTAAGAACACTTGAAGAAACAGTAAAACAACGGAAAAAAAGAAAAGCTATAAAACCAATAATAGAACAAGAACAAATCGAAGTTGCCTTTTCGACATCTTTAACATTACTTGAACTTTTTGATTGTTGGAGTGACAATAGTCTAATTGAAAATTTTCTGAATAGTAACAAAAGGAAATGGCTAACTGTTGGCCACTTCCACGATGAAGATAAAACCTTTGAGTAACATTATTCTTTGTTTCACAAACGCATGATTTCCAGAATATGCGAGATACTCCATCAGAATCTGGCAAATCCGTGGCCGCTCATCTTGATGAAGCTGGCGACCGATACGTAGTTGTTTGTTCTGAAGTAAGTTCCCTCTCCATGCTTCTAATACACATATTTTAGAACCACTTCGAATTTTTCATCCATCCCGACATGGAATTCTGCGCTGCACGTAACACGACTCATAACTGTCAAGCGTTTGCTCTCTAAATAATCTTTAATAAATGGTGAGAAATGTTGTGTCGGTTATGTTGAGGCCCCATCGGATAACCTGGCGCTTTCTCTCCATGCCTGTGACAGCCGTTAGAAAAAATGAGCTAAGAAGCTTTCTTTGAGATAGCTAAAAGGTAAAACTGTATAGATAGGCAATGCCATGTTGTACTAAAAAATAGTGGGGTAGGTTGAATTCTAAAACTTATGATTTGCGTAACATAATATTTTATAATAATAAGTAAACAAAAAATGAGTAAGAATTTATCCGGGTACCAGGTGGGTTCAATCCAACGAATATTTTCTTCATTGCGATAGAATTTCATAAAAAAAATAACTTGAATAGCATATTATGTTGTCTTCACGTTTTTTTTGTTTCTTTACAGTAAAAAAAACATGTTTTTTTAGAACGGTTATTTGGTAACACTGAAATGCATGCAATAGTATTAGTTGTTCGATAAATTTACGTCTTTTTGTAATTTTTCTTCTTAAGAATGAGTTTGAAAGTGAGTTGTATTTGAGTATAAGTTGAACCTTTTCTTCATTATTGTTTTCATTTTATCTTCACTTTTCATTTTCGGCATCTGAATTCTCGTCACTACCCCCCTTCTCATTATATGGCCTCGGTTCGCTGAATCTCTTCTCCCTTGCACTGGGCGGCGGGACTGGCTGTCAAACAAAGGGGCGACACTTCTCGCGCGTAAATATAGGAATCGTCTATGGCTCACGTATCTCCCTATCTGTCTTCGTCGATGTTCTTCAGATTTCTATTTATCCAAATTTATCTGATTTTCACTCCCTTTTTCCTCAAAAAAGTTCTCCACACAACTTTGAATTACGCGAGAGATGATTGGGACTTGGGACGAATTACAGACTTATAGATTTGGCCAGTCTTCTCCTGCGAGTGGGCGTCTCCGTGCTCATCACGTCTTTCGTGATGCTCATCATCGTCTTTCTCCTCTTCCATTGTCATTTTATCTACAGTGCTGTGAGGGATACGTTAAAAAACAGCCCAAAATTGAATCACACGGCATATGATTATCCGGACTATGAATTATTTCGACCGGAACCAGATAGGACGTCAGATTACGGTAACAAAACAATTTAAAAAAGCAAAACATACTTCCCATGCCGGGAATCGAACCCGGGCCGCGTGGGTGAAAACCACGAATCCTAACCACTAGACCACATGGGACCCAAAGATGGGACTATAAAATCAAGTTTTAGTTACTATATCATAGTGAATGAGATGCGTAATTTTTCTTTTTGAATAGGCTTTAATCATATGAAGACAATAACTATAACACATGACGATCTGAGAAGCTTTCAGATCTTCCACCTACACAATCAACTCGCAAATTCCCACAGTTGGTTTCACTTCCAGAATATCCTACGCCTTCTAGAGGCCTTCCAGGGGTAATAGTCATCAGTATCCATGAAAATAATTTCTTCAGCCTCCAGTTTCTCCATCGCGACTTGGAGGATACAATATGGGAAGTGAATTTCGAGGTTCCCGAGTCATGGGGAATCCAAGAATGAGGTATCGTCCCTCTCTTCCAAGAACAAATCCCTCCTTTCCACAGCAGCAGAATATTTATGGATCACCAATGGGTTATTCTTATGCAGGTATAATGTGAAGAAATCTAAATAGATTTCGCAATATCAGTTAGATAACCTTATTGCACAAACAGTTGCACTCAAAGACAATATGTTGAAACTATGTAATTGTTGTCGGATAAAGAGACAACAAAAATTAAAAAAACTTTTTAGGCTATATTGAGCGACAGGCTCGTCGTTTTCCCATCATGATGTATACCCTCGTTCAATGTGTTCCTTGTCAAAGAGCGAAACATCTATTAGCTGTCAGCTACAGTGATGTAGCTGCTCATTTTCTAGGTCTGTTCCCTGGTTCCCTCCAAATCTTTTCAGAGCTCGTTGGAGATGAAGACTGGCAGCGTCAATTGCAAGTAGACCTCCAACAAATAACCGGACAAGTGACATTCCCTTACATTTTCATCTGCGGCACCCATATTGGAGGCTCGTCGGATCTGTTTAACCTCCATCAAAGTGGCCAACTGCGAACTATGTTGAATAACTGCTCGCCGAGAAAGGAATAAATAACAAAAATAGATATTTATGACAATTTTTTTGCTAAAAGAATTGCAGCTGGTGGTACTGATAATGATACGAGCAAGAAACGATGAAGTATCGATCAGTTTTATCTTTTCTCAACGCCGCTTCACTGAAAATATCTTTGCCAATTTTTTTAATTAATTTTTTTCGTTTTCTGTCTTATCTTATTTTGGAGATTGGTACTATTACAACTTCAAGAATTTTAAGCCATATGGTTAAGCTCCACACGTTTCCCATTTTTATCAACAGTTTTCTTTAGTAGACAAACATGACGTATTGGTTCGTTTTTATGCAAAAACAGTTTGACAATTTTTTTGCGGCTGAAACAACATCGACGACTCGGCTGTCTAAGTTGTAAAAATGATTCTATGGATTATCTTTTGTAGTGTACAAATCACAGCGTTCATTCATCAAACTTTGGCAAAGGATCTTTATTAATGATCTCTTCCTGATAATACTGAACTCTGCTCCTTTTTTTCTACCCTGCTCTCTTCCTTCTCCGTAATGATTACATATGCCTATAATCCTCTTCATATTAGTGGACTCTGATAGACAAGAGGACGTATATGTCTTATCAAGCGAAACATTCCAATAGGAGGTAAATATTTGGGACAGTGACACCTGTGGTGTTTTGAATTATCTGATGAGTTAATCTTGCCGCCGTAAATTTTTTTGAAGTGAACAAAGACTCGTATTTTGTGGAATGTAGTGCAATATGTCTTTCTCCCCGATACTGTCATATACGAAAAGTGCTACATTTTAGACGTGACGGTATAAATGAAGTTGTGTATATGTTAATAGTGTGAGATCTCTGCTGCGTGAATCTTCATCGTCTCTTCAACTGCTTTTTTGTTTTCTGTTCTTCTTGTCGAGTGGCACTCTCTTTTCGACTACTGGTAGACAACCGACACACGGTCACTTTGCGTCCTTCTATTGACACTACTACCCAGTCACAAAACAATTGTCATCGTTTTGAAGCCATTTTCTATTCTCTTTGAAAAATACTGTACTGTCTCCTTTTCTTCTGAACGCCGAACAGATCTCAAAGCGTGAAATTGACCGCCCGTCCTTGAAACCGGAAAGAAGTTGTCATGCTTTTTGTTTGCTCTCTCCGTATTCTGAGATTAGCTGTCTACCCGGGCACCTAAGCTCCCCGGAAGAGCCTGAGACGTGTTCTTCAAGAAGTCGACAAGTGCTTTTCTGACTTTATGACTTCGATAACCTAGTTTCTCCAAGCCATGGGCTGTCACGGAGAAAACATGTCCTTTGCTCCGAAAATCATCTTATTATGTGATAGTAAAGGGTTAAGCCGTAGACGGGTCTTTGAAGGAGCTGATATTGGCTGGTAGTAAAGTGGTAGCCCAAATTTTTTTTAATAAAAATGATGAACGTTTACGTTTTTTAAATAATAGATCCTATATATGTTCGTTTATGTAACAACAGTTAGATAATTTATGTGCAACTTTGTTTTGTTCTTTGGTCCTTCGCCTCTTTCTAACTTTTTCCCTCGTCTTATTGCCTGCGTTTCGGCCTGTGTACATGTGATTCTCCTCTTTTTCGGCCTGTCTTTTTATGTTCTTCGACTTTATGAAAAGTCATTTCTAAATCCTATTCAGTTGATAATCATTCACCCGGAAGGTATCTCTCGCATCCAGCTTTGATGCGTGCGACCGGTCTGATCTTAGTCTCTCCCTTCGGGTTGCAAACAACCCAAACACCCCACACGCTCAGTCACAATCAACTAGCTATTATTTTGCGACGAAGTAGACTGTACTTCTCTCAATAATTTATTCATTTTAATTATGTTTTGTCCTTTTTAACTAGACTCATTCAATTTATTCTATTTAGATTTACTATTGAATGTCGGCGCCTTTTTATCGCCTCCCCATTTTCGGCGGGCCTTTCTAGGCAGTCTGACTCATTGTCAGCCCATAAGTGATTCATTTTGAACTGCTTTTCCTCCTTTTCCATCATCAAAACAGCGGAAATCCATAAAGAATTGTATTTACAATACTTTATATTTCTTCCACACTCATGAATCTGCCGAGATGCTATATATTTTTTTGCTTTTCCTTATTTCAATTTAAAAATCTGTCCAAAATAACACTCAAGGACGGTTACAGTACCATGGGTGTGTCTCCAAACAGTCAGCAACTGCTTCCCTAATCTATTAAAGGACATCTAGTTGTGGTGTCTCCAAATAGTCAGCTTTCACATCGTTCAGACCCGGTCAACTAGTTAGGGTCGTAATTAGGAATTGAAGAAAGAGATTCACCAGATTTGTCATCCTGCCAGTTTTGGTTTTAGTTGATCCTAAGATACCAATTCACAAGCAAAAATTAGATATTACACGTAAATGTTAATTAAACTACACTTCCAACATCGTTATCTAACTGTTGCTGCATAAACGGTCTGATGCTTCATGAAGATTATAATTTTTAAATCTTTAATCTCTCTTACTCTTGATTTCCCTTCCTAACGCGACTAACTATAACTGTTTCAGCTTTCACCGGCTTATGCGCCGGTCTTCTTCAATGGATCAGGCAGTATCGATACTTGATACTCCAACGTAAGTTGACGTGTATCAAACCTGTTTCTTTTTCATTACCCTCTTCTCAGCTGATACTCGTCATATTATGGTTCTCTTTCAAACTTCCTTACCATCTGTCTTCCCATTTCTTCTTTCGTGTCCTAATTTCTATTTCAAAAACAGTCTTCCCTCTCTCCTGCGCACCTGTCTCTTATCAGCTGGCTCTATTGTCCGAAAGATGACAGCAGCAGCAAGTGAATAAAGTGCGAATCGATTTGAAAGCTTTGTGTGACAAGCAGTCAATCGTTTTTTCTTCTTCCGCGAAGCCAAATTGTTTTCTGCCAAAAAAAGCTAGTCCCAGTGAGAAAGTGGAGGCTGTTTAGTAAAAGAGTTCATTCGATGCAGATAGACCCCCGATAACATAATTTTGTGAGAATAATGATGGCACAAAAGCTATCCAGTTCATCGCATCCTGGTTTATTCGCTTTCTTTTAAAAGATTGGCGGAGAAAAAAACCTCTATTTATGCAACAACAACAATAAAAGCCTGTTGTTGTCTTTGTTGTCTATCTTCTCCAACTATTAATCTCTCTTATCTGTACCTGTAAATTATAATTACCTTAAATTTTGTTGTATAAGAATGTAATCATCCTTTGTTTAGTATTGGATATTTTAACTTCAACTTTACCAATGCATTTAAAAATTCAAAACAGTAGTAACTATCATTCGCAATAAACAGTAAACAACTAAAAAGAAATTTTAGTAGCGGTTCTTATATACGAAACGTTTTTATACAACGGAGTATTCCCAATGACTATTATCATTTATATAACTATTCCCACAAAGTCGATGTCGACAAGCCTGATGCCGACACGCGTAAGAGAAGGAACCCCGCGTTGTAACTCAGACCTCTCAGAGCTAAACTGAGATTTCATAATTTTCGCCTAAAATCACCTATTTTTCAATATTTTTTCTATTTAAGAAAATTTTCATTAAACTGATTTTTTTTGCATTTATAAAACAGTCGAAAATTGATTTTTCCCCGCTGTTCAGTTAACAGAACGATATTTTTATCACTCATTAATCGGTTCATCAATTAGTTGTTCGGGAAACAAGTTCCCATAATGACATTTAAACTACGAACTTTAAAATATATTTATGTGACTATCTTAAGCCAAAAGTAGTGAAAAACACATTTCAATTAGTTAAAGCAAATGCGCTCTATCTCACTTATCTTTAAACAATTTTTGAAATTCTTTTTATCTGAATCATTCGATAACGAACTCTTCTGCTTTTCAACTTTCAGCTAATTTGTCTTTTTTTAATTCCATTAAAATTAGAAATAAAATCTTCATCGAACAGTCAACTTTCCTTCAAAACCTACCCAGATCCTTTCAGCTTTTCTCCTTTGCAATGATCTATTATTCTTGTAAACTTTTACTTTTCTAATTGTATCCATATGTGTATTCTGAGAAGATTTTATGAGTAAAAGTAAGAAAAAGACGGTGGAATTGTAGGATTACGGAGGCTAAGTTGTTTACACTCGTTGCAGTCGACGCGACGATCGATTCTAAATCATTTCCGCTCTTTAGATGAAAAAATCTATGACATCTCTTGATTCCCATAATTTATTGTCTCGATATATATTGTCTGTATCACCTCTGTCGTCTTTACCGTTCTTTAAACCCCCGTTCAATTGATTGTTCAGAATATTCAGCTCCGACGCTGAAAGCGAAGCTGTCGATTTACCCGCCCCGCTACCTAGATCTCCAGAACCCAAGAGATCATCATCTAGCACACATTATAGTTCATTTTTAACTCCCATTTCCTACACTCCGTAAGTCTTTCCTTGTCCTTTTGTAATTTTAGATCTGATTTGACCGATATAAGTTTTGGTTTTTTGGACGATATCAGTCCAGGAATTCCGTTGATTTCGTCCTCGTCCAGTTTTTCCGGGGATGAAAACATGGGAACCATTGACGTTAGGACAGATAGTCATTCTTTCTATCAGCATCACGGATCATTGGATTCGTTCGATGGTATGAATCTTTTTTTTTATATGTTGATTTTTAGATGATCTACCAGAAAATTCGGAGGTTTCACTTTCTAGACAATCACAGCCACGGTTATACTTCACATATGATAACGAGGAAGCGTTAAATGATTCGCAAAGATCGAGATCGCTAGGCGATTTGATCAATAATGAGAAGGTATATTTTCTACAAAACAAAAGTTTCTTATTGCACACGCTTGTAGTCACACCGAAAATGTTTACCTGTTGTTATACAAGAAGGCATTCCCGTTGTTTCTATCATATTGTTGTAAAAATGCTTACCACCCTTTTTTCAGCCTGATCAAGACTCTTCTTATTCTTCTTTGGATCGTATGAGAAGAGGATCCATCGCCTCTAACAACAATAACCATGAGAAAGGTGGTGACTACGATCCTTTTTCCGCTTCTCCACACTTCTCGACCGATTCTCCCGATGATCTTCCAGAAGAAGGATACATTGAAGCAGGTAAGTATTGATCTTCTATCGTAGTAGTCGTAGGGAGAGTGAGAGAGCGATTCGGTGACTCATAAGAAATGTCCCCCGTTTCTTTCGTTTCGGCCGTTTGTGTACATACTTTTAGCAGCAAGACCCGATATCACCTCCTCTCCTCTTGTAGATTCTATCTTTTTTTCCAATACAGTATTGAAAAAAAGGATAGAAGGAACATAGCGAATTCAGTTATTTATTCAATTTATTGATATTGACTCCACAGCTGAGATTGACAGTGCAATTTCAGTTAGATGGTCTGGGTTTTTTTCTATCTAGCCGTATCTTCCTATTAATCAATTTGTTTTAGAAACTTTCGAATACGTAACCGAAGCATCTTCTGTAGGAGAAAAAAAGTTCCTTGACTTACTGCCGATTTCAGAAGAAAACGAGGTGTGTCATCGAATTATTTTGCTAATTTCAAAACTGGCTAAATCAACTATCTAAATTAATGTATTCCAGGAAACCGGACGTTCTCGACATTCTTCTATGCATGGCTCCGAGCGTCGAAGTGTAGATTTCGGTATTCCCGAGCCGGCTACCCTAGCTCCGGGAACATCTTTCCCGGATATTCCTTTCCCTATGTATGAACCAATTAAGATTCAGCATCGGTATGTTGTTTTAATACTTCTTTTATATAAATATTTTCACAGAAGGGCAATCAGCGATAATCCCGTGCCTCATGATCATAAGATTGATGCAGATTTTCTCCCTACATTGGAACCTTTACCGATGCCAGTAAGGACATTATTGATTTTTAAATATTCTATTATCAGGCTATGGTTAGAAATGCTCTGGGAAGAGCTAGCAACTCTGGACGATGCTTGAGTCAAGTGTATTTATCACATGATGATGAGTTGCCGCCCGTTCTGGCGACGAGTGACAGGAGTTTGAGCAAGTCCGATCCGGCGATTGAGGACAAAATAGGTACTATCGCACTTTAAAGATTTTTCTAATTATTTAGATAATGATGAAACAGACAACTCACAGACTGATGAAAATATTTATGAAGTTCCTATTTGCCATGCACCAGCTCCACCGCCAGTTCTTCTTACAAGAAAGAATTCCGTAGTCAAACCAGACTCGTGGAAGGCTATGTTCAGTCATGGAGGAGCCACACCACATACGGTAGGTGCCCGATATTCATTTATTGGCCAATAGAAAGATAAATTTTCAGAAAATCAGAAATGAGTATCGGTAAGTTTCGAAATATTGTGATGTTGTTGTATTTTCTTGTTACATATGAAGACAGTCACGTAGATACTGTTCTTGTATGTAGCAATAGTTAGACAATCATGAAATTTATTTAAGCAAGTACGATTCTCTAGGAATTCTCTCCAAACCCTTGTTAATTCACGCATTGCATTTCTTGAATACCTCACCTAAAAACCTTCTTGCAGGTGGTCACACCCGTTACAGCTGCCCTTGGACCGTCCTCTCGATCCACATCGAAACTCTCAGCATCTACTGACACCCAAAATAAGTTAGTTTTTTCAAAATTTCTTTTTTGAAAATGACCTCCCGGGGGGGTACTGTAAGCATGTCTTGTGTAGTGTTTTCCCTCTTCTCTGCGGATTTCCTCAATGGCTTTTAGCTTGGAAGATTCTGGTCAGCTAGCGCGCAGCTCTTCTTCCTCTGTTGTTGCTTTTGTTCGTAGAAGTTTTCGTCGCCTTTCCGTCAAAAATACGCAGCCAGTCGACGGTGAATTTATGGAGATAGTTGTGGAAATCAACGAGAATACTCTCCGACGAAGAAACACCACACCAAATCAGAGAAGACGCAACAAGGCGGTGAGGTTAGTCAGAAAAAAGACGACTGCCGGCCTGAACAAAGCACCAGAAGCACTGTTCTTTTTAGATCTGAGTCCCCTGTGTTCTTGTGGTTGGTTTTTTGTCTTTCCATTCACACTTACTACATACGATTAACTGTCTTCTGTTTCTGATTTCTAATTGCAAGTTTGCGTGTTATGCTATATGTTATTGCTATACTTAGATAAGATAGATACATCACAAGTAAGAGTCTCTACTTATGCAACAGTTACACAGCTACGTCGGTGATGTAGTTGTATACACAAAATTATTATTTAGATCTTTATTTATAAAACTCTATTAACTAATATAGAAATTAAATGCAAATACTTAAGACGATCCATAAACCAAAAAACATCGTGCTTTATTTTTTTGATTCTTTTACGTGTAGTTTTTGTTTTTTCAAATGATGATCTGGAATGCTCAAACACTACAATTCTTTAATTCCCTCGCTCAGCTGACAACTCTCAATCTTACAATCCTTTCTCTCTTCTCATGACAATAACAAAAATGACCAGTCGACCCTAAAAATATATTCTAACGCCGCTGGCTATGACTCCTTTCAACCACATAAATATATCTCCTCCACCTATAGCTTTTTAACAAAGGGATCAATTCTATCTATAGATTGACTAAAATAATAAAGTGTTATTCAGGAGCAAGGGAGTCGAGAAAAGGAAAAGTGAAGGATCCACCTTATTTGGCAGCTTGTTTGGAACGAATAAAGATAA
The DNA here is from genome assembly GCA_932521415.1 of Oscheius sp. DF5120. Classification (NCBI taxonomy): domain Eukaryota; kingdom Metazoa; phylum Nematoda; class Chromadorea; order Rhabditida; family Rhabditidae; genus Oscheius; species Oscheius sp. DF5120. Next base: position 7,594,998 of record OW051461.1, read on the forward strand.
AAGCAAAAAGGTTTGTTTGGACAGAATTACTGCACTCTGAGTGAAAGCACTTGTGTCTTTTTTTTTAACTTCTGGAATTCAGAATCGACCAAAACTGGAACAATCTACTTTTTTGGAGGCTGGCTCATCACTTCCCGTACGCCATGAACGATCTGTTCGCCCTACGATACCGTCAAATTTAACAGAAGGTGAGCAGCATGATCTAACTCCTGCATGTTTTGGGTGTTATAGGCTTAAACTGGGCATATAGTGGCCTTACTGGAGCTTTGCCTGATCGACTAACACAGAAAGGTACTAATTTCAATCCAGTAGAATCTAGGATTTTTCCTTTGTGCGTAATAGGGCTATAATTGCCTAAAATCTCTCCCCAAAAAAATTTTCTCATCTCGCTAGACAATGCCTTTAAAACTGACCTATTCATTTCTGAATCGATTACTCGTCGTTTTTCCTTCGCTCTCGGCCATTGTTCTTCTCCTTCTTCACGGCCTCGTACAATGGCTAATAATGGTCGAAGATGTTCTTTGCCAACTAATGGAGGCTTGTTTCCAAAAAGTACATCAAATTCAATACTCAATCGACTGCAAACCCTCTTGAACAAAGCAAAAGAAGAAGAAGATGATATAATCTTCGATCGACTAGACGAAGATGATGAAGAAGGAAATTTCGCAGATATTTTGAAGAACAAAAGGAGTCAATCGGCTATTTCGGGATCGATAGAAGTCAACTTACCCACGACACTTCAGCCAAAATGGAGCTCAGATGGAGATATTCGTGTTTTGCCGACTATTATAGGAATAGGAGACGATTCCTCTTATTGTGGCAGTCAGGGTGAGCGCTTTTTTTTTGAGCGTTAGGTGTGAACTGTACTTTTGTGCAACTACAGTTAGCCAATTCTGTCGTGGATGTCATTTAATAACATCGACGATGTAGCTGTCTAATTGTTATTGTACAACGGTCGTTGGTATAAGTTTAAAATCTAGAAATATAATAAACTTCTAACTTTATTCTCTGCTTTGGGATATTTTTCGGTCTTTTTGATCTTCTCTGGTTTCTCCTGTCCTTTTCTTCCCTTCATCTTGTCATTATTCAAATTCAGACACGATTGTCGAGCATAACAATTTCAACAGTCCCGACTCTCGCTATTTAACAATTGGAATACACGACACGTCCAGTGAGAAGTTGCCTTCGGAAATGCTTCGAATGCCGAGTAATGATTCATGTTGCGATCATCGACGAGAGAAAAGCGATGACTATGCGAACCGCCGACCAAGCACAGCGGATTATCCCCGTGCTCATCGACGAGCCTCCAGTATCATGGGATTTTTAGGGAAACAGGGCAAATATGGTGGGGATTTGAGGATTTTTGTGTTGGATCTAACCCTAAACTTTAAAAAAAATCTTTATTTTGATGAATTTTTTAAGTTAACGATCTACCGGACCCATTAAACAGGGTCTTTTCACCTACTGCAGCGCCAGATACCACCGACCTTGGCTCACCTAAAGTGGATTACATTCAAAACATAGTGTAAGTAACAGGAAAAAGAGTGATAGATCATTTTATAGGGAGAACCCAAGATACGCAAGGTTGGATATTTTTAATACTTCGCTGCATAATTCATGGACGGAAAAATACAACAGCCATATGCTCGGACTACCAAAAAAAGCACAGAAGAAACAAGATGCAATCTATGGTGGGCTTTCAAACAAAATCTGTTATATTGAAAATCATTCAGAGTTAATCCATCTGGAGCGACAGCACTGCGCCAATCTTGCTTTTCTTCAGGACGGCTATCGCCTTCGACTAATCGAAGAAAATATTCTAACTCGAGATGAAGTTAATCGTCTCATTCCCGATGTCATTGAAGCTCTACTCATCTTCCATTTAAATTTGTTAGAACGACTTCAAAATAGGCAAAAGGAGAACATCGTGGTAGAAACGATAGCTGATATTATGGAGCATGAGGTGGGCAAATACTCATTTTTTGAGAGAAACGTTTAGTTGGCTGATACTGGGGAGCATACAAAAAAATGTATTGAAGCTTATACGACTTTCGGAGCAATGAAGGGTCATTGTGAGCATAATTGGACAAATTCCATGCAAAAGAATCAGAAATTTGCAGAGTTTATAAAGGTAATCCATCATTTAACTACAATGTTTCATTTCAGCGATGTAACATAGACAAAATTTATCGAACTTATGACTTCTCATCAATTATGACAAGAACAATTGCCCGACCAGCTAGATATGGCTTCCTGATGGAGAGCATTAGAGAAAATGACGCTAATAAATGGTCGGAAAGTTACAAACAAATGGAAAGGGCGACAGACGTATGTAAGAAGTTCGCTTTAAGAATCAATAATAACCTTCAAATGTTACAAATGAGCAAGAAATGGGAAGAGATCAAGAAGAATTTCGATACCAGCAGTCAGACAAGATTATTTATTGCTGACACGACAGTTCCGGAAGGATATGTCACAGTTCTTTGGAATGTAAGTTGAGAAGTTAGTTTCTGTCCCAAATATAGGCAGCAAGGTCGGAAATGTCTTTGGTACAACAACATCAATGGCAAGGGTGTCTGGTTGTTGTTACTCAAACAACAATTTTTAAACGGACCTCAAATTTATTTTTCAGCTGGATTCCATCGCGGCTCCTATGAATACCGCTGGCGGTCGAAGAATCATGATTATCGGCGAGGCGAACGTCAAATCTCATCAGCAAAACAAAAGCAATATGCTTAACGTGACCGCCATTTGTTTTGATGACATCCTCGTTTTCCTAGTCAACAAGAATGGAAAATACTCCTTCGCTCCATTGGTGAATATTTTTCTACTCTCGTTTAAATTCCCTTTTCCAGGATCAACCAGTTATCACCCTTCATTGCCTCCTTCTCCGACCTCTTGCTGGACACAGTTTGAATGTCATGCTTATCCCTCCCGTCAAACCGGCTCTAGTTGATGTTCAATTCCAATCGAAAAACGATTTGGCCAAGTGGCAGAAAGCCCTCGAATTGACGATTCGTAACGCACCTCATAAAGGTGAGAATTTTTTTGATGAGATATAGAATCATTTGACAATGTCTCCCATAGACAGCCAAATTATTGTATTGCTGAGTGATTTTTGGTAAAATTTTAGAGAGCTTCTGAAGTTATTCGATCTGAAATTAAACGAATCATCTAATAAATCTGAATTTCAGTTCGGTTATCCAAGCGAGAATCCGATGAATATCTTCGTCAGACAACTTATGAGCACGAAAAGCAGGAAAAAAAACAAAAAGAAGCCGAGGAAACATGGATGAAACACTTAATCGACCTTTTTGGTATACAAACCATAAAAATAACATTTTATAGAGCGTCATGGTACCGAGGAACTAGCTATGTTTTCGAGTTACATGGGAAAACGCAGCGAGTTCTCTATGGCTCTCCAAAGTCTCCTCGAGCAGATTCCCCTTCGTGGACGACCAGATCTCATTGAACGAGTCAAAGAATCCGTCAGAGCCAAGTTCAAAGAATTGAGGAATATGAAAACAGTCCCAATAAAGAAACGTAAGTTGCGAAGCAATTATATTCTTATTATTTTTATTAGTAATTAATGATATGACCCAAGCAAAAGAAGCCATGCTCTTTACATACTTGCAAGAATTGGAGGAAGGTAACTCCCCTCAAGTGGATGATTCTGATGGATCTGGATCGGATAGCAGTGGTTCTGGAAGGCTAAAACCTAGGAGAATAAAAACTTTCAATGGGACAACGGTTGAATCTACTTCAAAATCAAGTAAGTTGAATTGCTGGATCCCAAATATTGCACATAGGAAGTTTTTAAGGAAGTACTATCTTATTCAAAATAAGATAAAATAAGGACGTATAATAGAAAGGTACATTGCTGTTTTAGTTATATACAGCAACAGTTAGTCACTCCCACCATTAGTAACTAAATATCTTATAATAGGTCAAACACCAAAACCCATGAAATCTATTTTTAAAATCTTTGATTTCTTACACGTGTTTAATTCTTCATGCCGTCAATTATTAATAGCAATGGAATGTCTTTCAGAATCTAGCGGCATTCGACGACATACAACTGTTCCAAGGATGGGAACAAAGGAAGAAGAAGTTGTCGACGAGGCGGAAGAGAGAGAAAGAGAACAGCAAGTCGACGAAATGAACCATGCTCTGCCGGTTGGCATTCACTCGTTTCTCTAATTTCGATTAATATTTCAGCTTACTCAGCCTACATCAACAAATAGGGAATGTCGACGATTGATTAGAGATCTCGAAAGACTCAAGACAGAAAATTTGGCCTTAAAAAATGAAGTTGCATTGTCAGTTTCTATTTGTACTCAGAAATAAATTATAGGGATAAATTAAGAATTGCCTCTTTGGAAAAAATGAGATCCTCATCTACTACCTTACCATCATCAGTCGAGGCTATGGAAGTTTTGAGAAGGAAGGAAAAAGAAATTAAAGAGGAAGAAATCAAAAGTAGGAAGATGATAGAAAAGGAAGAAAGGGAACTGCAAGAAGAACGAAGAAAAATGGAAGAAGCAATAAGACATTTGGAAGTAGAGAAAGTGAGTCTAAACAAATGCTATTCTGAGTCTTTGAGTGCAATCTGTATAATTACATTTGTTTTTTTATGTGTAAAAATTATCATGTTAAAAATCTCAACATGGTAAATTACTCATTTTCAGTCGAATTTCGCTCGTCAAGAAGCTCTCTTGAACGAGCAATGGGCCACTATTAACGCAACAAACGGCGGAAATATCTCCCCTCCTAGAATCTCAACATCTCGAATAAATTACGACTATCCACCCAAAATAACGTAAGTTTTCGTAATATTATCACATTAAAGGGATTTATAGGTCATATAACCGCTGTAGTTCCGAGGTAAACTATCTGTAACTAATAGAGTGTCGCTTAATTCACGCTTAAAGCTGCCCATATAGCACTTTTCGAAATTTTCGAAAGTTTTTTTTTTTCAAAAATCAATCCTTTTTTGTTGGGTTATTCGACAGTAATATATCACCATACTAATACAATTCTTTTTCAGTCCGCCAACCGGAGTGACGCATAAGTTGTCGCATCTTATAGACAAGACGGAAGTCAGGCACAAAAAAAAATAAATCCCCCGGTTAAACTTTGTTTGTAATTTTTAATGCCCATTGAACAATACGTGTTGCGGTAATATCATGCCCAATCTCCCCAGGACTGTGAGCTCAATCCAGTGTGTAATGTGTTGAATAAGAAGTACCTTTCATCAATGAATAGGAAATAAATTATACTCACATTTGCTATTCTGATTATATTACAAAGCACTCAGGGAATTGATTTTAACATTTCTTTTTTCCTTTCAGCTTACTACAAAAATGCTCTTCAAATTTTTGCTTTGTCTTGATTTACTAGAAGCTTCCGAATAACATGCACAGCTTGTAACGTAACGTGTCGAGCCGTTTAGCAACCTAGATAATTCATCTTCCAGTTCATCCAAAAGTAGATCTGATGACAGTCAAAAGAGTTTACAAAAGAATCTAGCCAACAGACAATGGCTAGATGGTCATTCTTTCGCCGATTCTCTTTATTGCTTGTTCTCACTTAGCCGAAATTCTTCAAAAAGTACACCGACTATATGCAATATTTCTCTTTCAATATCTTTACTAATATTTTTTATACACGAATAATAAGGGGAAAGACTTTGAATATCTCTAAAATGGCCGACACCCGTAGTGTCTCGTCAGCACTAAAATTATGCGTAAAATTATGGCTAGAATGGTGTACTGTATTCGGCGATAGTTTCGAAGAATTTTCGACGTTCAGAAACCGGGATCGCAAGAGAGCGACGAATCTCTTCCGACAGCTCTGGCTCTGAAGGTAGCTGCACGGGATTGGAATGAAAGCGAATGTCTAAAAAGGTAGAATTTTTATCAGACCAGATTTTACACCTTACCTGTACGACGATTACGCTGTTGGCGTCTAAACCTGACTGCTGAAACGGGCTTCTCGGATGAGGGTTCCTCCAACTCTTCCTTGTCTGAAAAACAAACTGATCTAGATGAAAATAGTAAGGAGTAATTATTTTACACGAGGATAGAAAAAGCGACGTCGACAACTGTCTTTGTGATTAATCACAATTAGACGGCTACGTCATTGCTGCTGCACAAAAATTTGCACACAAAGTAATGCTTGCGTTAGTGTCTAATTGTTGTTGCACACATTATGTCTATGTGTAGACCGTAACAAAAAATAAACTGATCTTGTGCAGAAAAATAAGAAAGAATATACATTTCCCTGTGAAAACAAAAGTTTACTGTAGTCTTTTCTTTCGTGTAAACACGCAGGTTCAGGTTCGCACACCATGCCTTTTAATTTTTAACACTAACACAAGAGGAGCAGGAGCTAGGGTAGGTTCTCACTAGCACATGCACTGATAAACTTACTTGGATGAGGAGCGTTTGCGAGCTAGAAAAAATACAATATATTGATGATAGAAGCGAGTTAAGGAAAGGAGAAGCTCTACTTACCAGAAAGATCAGCAAGCCGTCTTTCTAGTGTTGTAATTCTTCGACGATGCTCATCGATCATCCTCTCCTTCGCATCTACTTGCTGCTGCAATTCGGCCTTGGCGGAGACATCAGCAGCGGAAAGGAGCTCATCCAGCTGGGCATTTTCCACACATTTACTGCTATACAGGGCAGACAGACTGGTTATTTCCTCTCTCATCTGCTCCAGCATCTTATTCTGTCGATTTGTCTCTGCCCGTTCTTTTTCGCCTTCTCCTTTAACTTTATCAACAGTCGTGCGGAGTTCTTCCTCATGGACACGACGAACAGCCTCCAATGCTAGACGAGTAGCTTGTTTCTCATCGTTCAGCTCTTTTTTATGCTCCTTTTTTAATCCTTCGATTTGATCTTCATAATCCTTTCGCTGTTCATCGAGCATGTCTTCAAAGGATGCTTTCACTGAGGCAAGAGAGGTTTCATTTCGTGACTAAAGTAATGTATCTTGAATTTCAAATTGCTTACCGTCATTTGGACCAGCTCTTCTTGCAATTTCTTCCTCCTCGCCTCTTCAATCTCGATCTTCTCCTTCAAAACCTTCAACTGATGCTCGAATTGATGTCTTTGAGCCTCCAGTTCTGATTGATGAGCATTCTTAACCTCAATTATGCTCCAATATTCCACATAGCTTACCTTGATAGCTAAGATTTCCGCCTCCCATTCACTTTCCTGCTTTACATCATCATCATCGTCTGAATAATTTTCCTCAGCAGCTGTCATCGTCCACGAGTCGGCTTGCTGAATTGTCGCATGGGAGACCTGGTCGAAGAGGAGCGTAACTTCTTCAAGAATTTCTTGCAGCCCATCTGCGTCGTCTTGATTCATTTTATCCAGCCTGGCGGTCAAATTCTTCACCTCATCATGAAGATCTGTTGGAAGGCAAGACAGACGAAGGGCGCTGATTCGACGGAGAGCCGCTAACTGCGACCTTAGAAGTTGAGGAACACGGTTGAGGATTGCGGAAAGAAGAGACTGTTCAGCCAAACGGCTTCGAAGCTCCTCCATTTCCTCCTGTTGACGACGGACTTCTCTTTCAGCAGTGGTGAGGTTTTTACGCAGTTGAGCAAGGGTAGAAGATTCGGTGGAACAATAACGAAGGCGCTCGTTTTCGGAGCGGCTAACATCCAAGCGAGAATTAGTTTCCTGTAGCTGATCTCGAAGAGATTGAACCTTGAAAATATTTTTTTTCGTATTTTAATAAATATTTTTGCAACAACACAAACAACATGCACACATAAACAGTCGGAAATGTGTCTGTACAACAGTAATTCGACAGTTATGTTGTTAGTGGTATTTATGATTAAAAAAATCGTACCTGTGCCTCCAGAGCTCTCAGCCTCGTTTCTTCGTTGTACTCTCTCTGAAACCAAATTTTTCGAAGATGCTGAGCGGCGGCTAGCGAATGCATTGACTACCATTACACTCAATAAAAGTTTATGAAACGCGCGAAGACCATGTGGCTGAGGAAACACAGCTGGGGAAGATGAGTGTAACTTACGTTTGATGATATTCGGCTATTTTTGGATTGGGTCGAAGTGACGGAAGAATTCGAGGGATGACGAATCCGGGTGTCTCCATTACGCCCTTCCTTCACTCGCGCTACGGGAGAACGGCGCACTGAAGGGGAAAGGGATTCTCGATGGGCAGAGCGTTCCCCACTGGAACGAGCTCGACGACGTGGGCGACCACATCTTCTCTCATCTTCTGTCGATGAATCTTCATCCATCATCGAATTTGAATGATGTGATTCTGGTGCAACATAGGCAATTCTTTTCTTTCTCTAAAAAGTTCCAAATTAAAACAAGCTCTATTACGCACCACTGGAAGACCCAAAAGATCTGAAGAATCTGCGAGAGACATAGTATCACCAGAAGCAACAGTATCCGGATAGGTTGGAGACGGATTCTGTCTATTTTGTTGTAAGGCGGTGATCCAACTGTCACGAATTCCAGGTGTCATGGCGGACAGTACATATCTCGTTCGACGACACTACAAATACAATAAAAGTAAGGGGCAATTTTCATAGAAGACTTTGAATAAAAAAAGATTCATAGAGGAGATGACGAAAGTGAAGCAGTTAGACTGTGCAACGACAGTTAGACAGTCACATGAAAAATGTCTAATGTATGAACCGCCCACATAGAATGCGTAAATTACTCGGAAAATCACAAGACCTCCTCTAATTTATGTCTTAAATTCAACCCTCCTCTTCTGAAGGGTTCTCATAATTGTCCCGTCCCGTCGTAAGAGGCAGAAAAAGTAGCCTCTTCGATACTGGTTCTCCATCCCGAACACAATGACTAATTGTTGGTTAATCAAGTGCCTTCGTGGATCGAACTGGACAACAAAAAAGGGAGCGTATGCGTAAAAAGAGGTATATCCGTTACACTATCCTAAGATTCGTAGTTACTGTTTTATTAGCTACTTAGCGAGAACTTATTCAATAAGAAAAAAGATGTCATTGTTCAGTTGTAGGTAGGCAGAATAATTTTTTCAGGTGGTCTATAAGGTTGTTTGATCTTGTGTTTAACAACAGATTATCCTGTTAACCAGTCTTGAGGGCAAAAAATGTTTATCTAGTGATAAAACTCCGTTCAATAACTAGAGGTCTGTATGACGACAGTTAAACAGTTATGTCGTTAATGTTGTTACCCAAACAACCCACCTTAATCTCAATACCGTAATTCCTCGCACTGGCTGAAGGATAGACGTTTTCACATTCGGATAAATCGATGTTGACTTGAGGATCTTGTGTATCTTCATCCCAAACATCCTAATACGTTTTGCTAGATATATGTCTCACTAACCCTGTAAAGCTTCAAACTCAATCCAGCTAGTACTACCCAATGCTTGTTCCATTCATTTGCCGTTTTTCCTCGCAACATCAGCCATCCCTTCCTCAGGGTATGTGCCATACTGGTGTCTATAACCGGAGGAGGCAAAGCGGATGAGGAGGATGCCGTTGCGGACGGTGGTGGAGCAGGCGGCAGAGGAGGCGGAACACTATAAAGATTGTCATTCACGGTTTGGACACGCCCACCTCTCGTCGTCTTCCTCTATTCGCAGCCGGTCACGCTGCTTAACTGCGCGTAGTGTGCCACGACGTGAGCTTCTCTCCTCGAGGTCACCTTTCTGAGCATCGTCAGACAGACGATCGATACTGGAAGAGCGGGAAAAAACAGGAGCCTGATCGGTGTCGTCCACTTCAATCTCTTCTTCCTCTTCTTCTTCTGTTAATCCATCCTAAAACGATAAAATTAGTGAAAATAAGGTAATTACCATAATACTGCTTTCTGGAACTGGCTCTTCAACCAACTTTCGCGGACGAATTACCTGGATCATGTTTTTCCTAGCGAACTTGTTCAAATAGCTCTGCCACCTGCAAACAGGTCAAAGATATCCAAAAAATATCTCACCATCGTATCTCCTCCGTGCTATCCGCCTTAATATAAACGACAGCAGGCTGTCCGTCAAATGCCAGAAGTAACGAGTGAGAATTTCCCGTAATGGAGTCCGCTTCGCAGACCCGATGACACTTATTCATATCCAACGTGAATTGGGGAATCGTTTCTGGCTGAAAACTACTATCCAGTCAATTTTCAGCACTAACATTGTTGTCCAAAGTGCATGCCAGCTCTCCTGAGTCAAAGAGAGTGAACCAACGCCGTTGCCACCTCTTTGCTGTATGACTTTGCAGCGAAAAATCCAAGTTTGGTGGAGCCACATAAAGGAATCCACAAGCCGTTACTTTGCGGTTCATCTGAAAGATGAAAGTTTATATTTGCAACCTGTCATATGTTCAGCAGAATTTTAACATGCCACACGGCAATGACCGGAAACATGAATATGTTAATGAGGCGAGTTATGTGTGCACAGCGGGCTACCCTCGTCACGTCTGGTTTTGATTTTATGACTAGAAGTAACAGATATTTTGTAAAACAGTAGATATAGGAGAGAACTAGTTTGCTGTGGGACTACTATTATGCGCAGAAATTTCAGTTAGAGCCGGAAATAGGACTGTTTTCGACAAAGCGCGAGATATGTGGAGAGGTCAACGCTATCGGCACGTCTGTAAAATATATTTAGATAATGCGGTTTTGTCTTCATATGCAACAATAGTTTGATATTCCCGTTATTGGTATATATAAAAATAAAAAATAACTGACCCACATCATGACCATACTTTCAGTACTTATAAAAAGTAATGTCTGAGCGACTAATAAAGCCAAATAAGTTCCAAAGACAGAAGAGGAAAGGGTGGACCCGTCACGTGCGGTGTATGTATGCTCTGTTCGCCGGAAAGGGGAAGACAAGCTGACCAAACAAAACCGCAAAAGGCTAGGTGCGAGAAAACCGGAGGAAGCTCTTCAGCAGGAGAAAAAAAACTCCAAGAGAAAACAGCTAATTCATCTTTAGAGAGAAGCGTTAGTGGAATTTTTTAACCACAAGACCTATCGGAGAGGCACGTAAGTACTTATTGTTGTTACTGGGAACTATTAAACTCCTTTTTTATGATTATCGTTTGTTAAATGATATCCTGTCAATTTATGAAAGCCGAGTATTATAATAAGTACAGAAGAAGCAACACGTTAATGGCGTCAAATTAGTTGGAATAAATCCTGACAGGAAGCAAAGGGGAACCGGACTAAAGGTGTGGCAGATATCAAATCAATTAGAGGAGGGAAGAAAGGGATGGAAAGGCTATTTTTAGTTTAATGCTTCAGACAATTTTTTTCTATTTGTGCAGCAACAGTTAGGCAACCACGTCGTTGATGTAATTGCAGACAATAACAATTTCAGCTAAAACATTGAAGTGTAGTTGTAGTTGCACAAATAATTCTTTCTTGTCGGATTTCCAAGGGAAAGTGACATTTTCGGGTGATTAAAATAACGCACAATTGCCAAAAAGAAACTATTATGGTCTTGAAAATCGATTACACACGGACGGGAGAGTAAGTGGCCAAGGACAAAATAGGCAGACACGCGACAAACATACGACATCAAGAGGCGACAGCTTTCTGTCATAAACGAACAGAACGTCTGTCTGACCTATAAAGAACTTCAACCGGAGTTTTATAGTGGGGCGACCAAGAGGGAAAAAGAACAGCCGTTTTAAATGAAGGGTGAAAAGCCAAAAAGTGTGGGGGGAAGCTGCAACCAGCCTTTTCTCTCTTCAAATAACCATGAAATCGGCGGGAAAAATGATAACAGCCGGGCGTGGAGAGATACGAGTTCTACTTCAAAATCCTTGCTTTTGATCACTTATCACCTAATTAAAATGATATGCTTATTACAATTAAAAATCAAGAGGCCGTGTAATGAGAGACGAACGCCCGTCGGCGGCTGTATATTGTGGTCACCGGTCAACACACGGTGAAATGTAGGCCAGTCGCGATTTCAATGGATTTCGGCTAGCACATCGATCCGGGGACATTATATGCTAATGAGAGGAACATGTGTCCGTTTTGTTGAAACCGTAACAGAAATAAAATATTTCGTAAGCTATTTTCTGCCTACTCAGGCCTGTTTCATGTTGTTCCCTTGTATTTAAAAGAGTGAATAGGTCTCTAGGAGAGGTTGCAGTTTCTCAATGAAATTCTGGTAAGAAAAAAAAGGCTGTTTGGGTGCTGCAAAAAACGAACTAGCATAATCCGCGTTTCTCATCATTCATAGAAACCGATCAGATGACTCGTTGTCTTTTCTTAACAAATCTACCGGTTCTCTCATCATATTGTCTAGCCCATCTTTCTCGGGAAGAAAACTTAATTGACCACATCTATACGAAAAGTGAGTAATAGAAGGATTCTTTTGTGTTGCGACGATAATAAATATTTCTCAGCTTTTAGCAAGTAAATGGGAAGTGAACTAGGTTGATGGAAAATTCGGATAAAATCTGGAGAGGTTTGCTGATCGAATTTTCGTGCATTGGGATGCATTGGTAAGTGGGAGAATGTAATCGACTTCGTAAATATTCATATCGCATCAGCCCTACGAAATTTGAGGAAACTCACCTTACAAGCTTCGAGGACGTCTGCGCTGTGTTGTTCCTTCAACTTAAAGCAATTCTTACATTTCCCTTTGTTAAAACAATTTGGTTCGAATTTAGTACAGTTGACTACCATTCTTCCACCTGAAAGAGAACGAGTGAATAGGAGACACACTGCTGACATTATACACGTAATGCGACGGTGGTGAAGAGAAAAGAGTAAGCGACAGGGTGTAATGTTGATATCTGGAGAGAAAGAGGAGGCGAGAGCGAGTAATTGGCTGAGAATATGACATAGCTCAAGTGATAGGAGAATACTTTGCTTTTAAGAAGAATGGGTAGAGGGAAAATTAAATGTCATTTTTAAGGATGGAACGGAAATGTCATAACTGTCTAGTTGTAATTGCAGAAACGGACAACGTCTTTTTGTAGAACAACATGATAAATGATAATCTCTAGCCAAAAAATTACCTTCAATATGATGAAGTATGACCAAAATATCTATATAAGTGGAAAGATGATCCTTTCCACCCGGGACTGCATGCGGACTGTAACACACCCTCCACACCACGGACTCCAAAGCCGAAACAAATCTCTTCGAAAACCTATTGTGACCAATAACCAGCGAGGATTATCGAAATCGCATAACAATAAGATGACTTAGCTGTAGAAAATGCGGTCAAAAGACGGATACAACGATAAAAGTTGCGAGTCCTTTTCAAATGAATCGGTGGTTTTATGAGTTGCGCGCGATCAATTCGTTTTCCAATAAAAACAAAAAATTGAAACATAGAAAGGGCTGATTCAGAGGCAAAAAAAGAAGCACGCATTTTACCTTTGACTAAAAGTAGCTCAACTCAAGCGATAGATAAAAAGTTTAAGAGACCATTCGGAGGAAATGTAGATACAAACAACAAAAGTTTATCGTCTTGGAAGAAGGCAGTCAACTACATGATAAGCACAAAACAAGCAGTCGGTATGAGGAGAGAGGCAAATAACCGGGCAGGATACAAGAGGATAAAGAGCCGCGGAGGACAAGAAAGCCGAAGACGATGGTTCCGGGGCACTTACAAGAGAGCAGCACGTGAAACACGTTGAGCTCGGCGTATTTGACACATTGCAAAAGGCGGAAAGTTCAAGTCGGTTAAATATTTGTGGCTATAGGATGCTTTTGTTACAGAAGAAAGAGAGATACATACACTAGCGATGTCAACGTAAAGACACTCATATCGTTGATGAACATGAATGTTTAGCATTTTCTTATTTTTCCAAACAAAATAGCAATACAATACATTCATATATATATTTTTTTTAAAGAAAAATCAAAAACCGCAAGGTTGGAAAAACATCACAAATTACAAAAATCGAAGAGAAAAGCGCTGAAAATGATAAAAAATGCATGCTCATAATTCGCCCTTAGGTCAGGCGAAAAGTCTTTCTGAGCATAGCAAGGACAAACAGGATTAGCGCCAGGTCCGCAAGCGCATCCCGAAATGCGCCTTTGCATACAAACAGACGGACGAATAAATAAAGAAGTCGAAATGTTTCAAGATGCCAAGAAATTAACGCAGCTTAACGCAAGTTCGAGAGGGCAAAATGACTCAGAGAATGCATGGACTGAGTAAATATACTTTGCATGTGTTTTAGCTATATTATTAAAAACAGTGGTAGACATTTGAGAGAAATTTTTTCTGCTCCTGTTTGAATCCGGAAAATCACACGCAAAAGAAAACAAGGCTAGATTTCTAGCGTGCTGGTGAGGACAGCTAGGAAATCATTAGCATTAGCAAATACTGGAGGCATGCGAAGGAAGTGGAGTACTAAAGAAAAGATGAGACATTATGACATGAAAAAGATTGCTCATGGTGAAAAAGGATATGAAGGGAGTCGCGTCAGTGTCAACTGTAAAATGTTTAGACAACATTTCTCTTGTTGTTAGTACAATAATAGGGAACAACGTTGTTAGTATCTATAGAGTCATAATGTATATTAGCGGAGCACAAAAGAATAAATCAGAAGTAAATCTGTCAGACTCGATGGCATTAGATCGCGCCGACAGCTGACAAAACACTCGAGTGACCACCCGAATGGGTCACTGTGTTATAAATCAGCAAAGAGCAGACGCTAGAGAGTCTAATCAGAGTGCGCGAGGTTAAGACAAAAGACTTTTCGGGAGCACTAAAGCCTCACGAACGAAAGAGGGTGGCTTAATGTGTGCTTATGGGTCAATAATCATAGAGGACGGCTATACAGAACGGCGAAGAGACTAGAAAGAAAGTAAGGTGAAGACAATCGCTATGAGTCATGTAAACTCGTCCGTTGTTTATGTCATCTAGCGTGAGTGTTTCACGCGGTCTTAGACAACAGGCCGGCTGCTGCTCGTCATCATTACAGGATGGGTTCCGGCTGTCAATCTGCACGTGAAAGAGGTCAATACGGCTTCTGCTCTCTGGGGGAGGGTGGTCATTATGTTTGCTAAGACATTCAAAACCTTCAAATTCCTACCGGGGGAGGGGGGGGGGGGGGGGGTACAGCGGAAGATCATTCGTTTATGCAATACTAGACATTTTCAATGTTTTATGTTTTTGTGCAGCAATGAATTGTAAAAAACCTAAACCATTTTGTATATCTACAGCAACCACGTCGCAAATACTTATAGTGTAACAATAGTCTGGTTGTGTGAACAATAAAACGACATTCACATTGTTGATATCTACAGCTAGCGTATATAATCCGCTAATGTGCTGGGGTTACCAGGTCGAGGTGATGAATAGACAGACAGGGAATTACGCTGTTACGCGTAACAATACCTAGCGGAAGAGTACAAAGGAAAGAAAGACCTGAGCGAATTTAGACGTCTATTTTGTGTTCTTCAATACTTCCCTTAAATAGAGATAATAAACATTTCCGTTGCTAGCCTATGAAAGCTGGAGGTGCTAGCCAGCAGATTGCTGTTCTTTCGTTAAAAACTAATCGATTATATCCAATTAAAGTTAAAATATTGTCGCGTTGGTAGATATGGCGATCGGGTCACATTTATCAGATTTGGCAAGAGAGCTAATGGGTCATCCGAGTGGGAAAGAGTCAAGTGGAATAGGAACGAGCAGTTATGGTATAACTATGGGGTTATGACTATTTTCTAGCCCACAATTATTTCTAAAATTAGGGGATATGGCTAATATAGAAGGTGAAAAGGCAGGCCGGAAGACGGAAAAGGAATATTTGCCTGCGACTGACAGACTGTCAAAGAAGTCATCCAATAATAAAGATTCGGGGGCTGTTTTGGCCAGATGGATACCCGAAAAACAGATATGATACAAGGACGCTGCCGATATATATGCGAGAGAACACGGTCGTAGCATATTTATTGATAGCAGGTCTTATTATAGTCTAGAAATTTTTGATTAATTGGGCTTGAGTGCGAAAAGGGTCGTTGCATCTGTCTATGCTCTTAGTGATCTAGAAGCCTAGAGGCGGCGAAATAGGCGATGTAGAGAACGGAAAAGAGATAGATTGCCTATTTCTATTGACGTCAGTTGATTTTCCATGAACAATTGGAGCGATGACAGGATATTCGAGATGAACTTCGCTATGAAAAGAGTCAGTGAGGTGAAACAGAGATATCAGACCAATAGCAACATATCCGAAGAGAATTCTAACGAGAAATGTCATTCGATCCATAATGCTCCATTCAACTTAATAATGCCAAAGATTGTTGAGAGCCATTGCAGGTTTATAGGTAGCTTTACGAACTGAAAAATCGCTGTGAGTCGAATCTCAATTTTTTCTTCGGGTTATTCAACTTTTTTAGTTAGGCTACTCTCTGCATGATTGCATTCTTTCACCTGTTTATTACTAAAACTATTAGTAATAAAAATGTTTTCTTGAGTTTATGCTTCTGTTCCATGCATTTTCAACATCCCAGTTTTTATAATTACTGTCTAGTTTCCTTCGGGACCCGAGGAGCATCGGTGTCACTCTCGGAGACTAGCTAACCGGTGTGTCCGGCAGCAGCTCTTCTAACCGGTCTCAAGTGCATCGTACCGTAGTCGTCGATTGTCGGTCAGCATTGCTGGTCAGCCGGTCCCGGTTATTAACCACCGACTTTCAATTAGACGGACAGTCTCAGGCTGTCTTCATTTTCCTTCGCTCGTTCTTAGGCTTTATTCACTCAATAGCTTTTTATTGTTATAAACAGCTGAAAGCTTTTTTGCAGACTGAGCTGGATACGATAGACCTGTCCTCTTGACCTCTATCGTTTTGCCATACATATTAGGAAGCCAATTTCTGAACATAAGAATGCTTCTGAAAATAGTCTATCTGCTGCAGCACAAATAGGGTAGACAAAGACTATTATTTCTAAGGTGTCTTCGTCTAGTTAGAGATGTTCGACACGAATATCTATATTAACTTGAAGAGTGTCTCTCTTTCTATTCTTTTGTTTCTTATTCTCTCAGTCTTTTGAATACACATTTACCCTATTCTCCTCATAGAGGGCAATTTATCCACGTATCCGTTTTTCCCGTCGCAGTCGTGATTCGAGAAATCCGGACTCGTCCTAGACATAATTACCGGCCCTCCCGCTCCTTTCGCACCAAAGTTGATTGAGACTTCAATAGTCCATCTTGAAACTGCTACAATCTTAACAGAATTTTTAATTTAGCTCAATGGGCACTTCTCTTTCAATTATTTCAATGATGATTTCATTATCTAAAACTCGCTTTCTCTCCCCTAATTGCTTAAATTTTACCTGTTTAGATTATTTATTTGTCACCCTCAATTTCATTCACTACTGAAGATCAAGTATTCCTCACTACATGCCATGTTCCGCCTCATTGGCACTCTTACTGTAAGTTGCTATCCTTCCATATTAATATTCTAGTTTTTACTGGCAGCACAAGCAGTCAGTATTGACAACGATATCATTGGTGAGCCGGATATCGAATGCCTCGAAGAGGAGATCAGAGTTTATGTTAAGACGAGGAAGATCTTCGCGGGTAGGGTATTTTCCAAATAGAAAAATAAAAGTTTATAGGTCGAATATACGCCAAGGGTAAAGCAGAGATAGAGGAATGTTTTAAAGATGACTATGTGAAGGAAAGAACGACAAAACCGAGATTCGATTTGCGTTTTGGAGTGTGCGGAATGCGGTCACTACGGTCTGTGGATCCTAGAGGAATGTATTACGGAATAACCATAGTCGTTTCTTTCCATCCAGTCAGTTTACACAAAAATATTTGTGTTGTTAGTCATTTCGTTTCCACACTCGTTATTATCATTTCAGTTGTTCATCACCAAAGTGGATCAAGCCTTCCATGTCAAATGTTTCTTTGAAGAAGCCAGCAAAGGCCTAACAGCCGAACTGGGAGTCAGCATGATTCCTACAACAGAAGTCGAAGCCCGTCATGGTATTCCTGGCTGCTCATACTCAATTCACCGTAGCTCAATCGCCGATTTAGATGCAGGTATGACAACAATGAAACTATTTATTACAATTATGGGTATAATTTAACCGCCGTTCATTATAGCACCGGGTGATTCCATACTTCTAATGTTAGTGGGAATGGGGGGGGGGGGGGGGGGGCGATTGTTAAAAATCACTCAATTACGGACTAACTCCTTTATTTGGAAGTTTTCTGAATTGCTTTCCGGATGCTCTTGACGTTGACTGAACGAAATATCGGATCATTTTTAACCGTTTTGAGCAGCATTCGACATCGGGTTGGAATTATCGACTACCTTCTGCTTGCAAAGAAACAGATTGAAGAAGACAAACGATTAAAATGGAAAGAAAAACCATCGGGAAGAAGATCACTTGTGAAGAAACCGTCGGAACTGGCAGAAAAGAACAGCCAATTGTTGATTTTCGGAGCATTCAAAAACGACGACAATTGTTGTCAAAATGCTGAACATAAAAAAACTTGAGAAATTTTGAATTTTAAACTTTTAAAACCTAGAAAATCTCGTCATTACGGCATATTTTTTGCAGCGTCGACAATTGAAAAACTTTTCAGGTCGTCCTGCCGGTCCAGCTATCCAATTCGCTCGTGTTGGAGATCGTGTTCTGCATCAATGGCATTGTAATGATAGTAAGCGAAATTCTTTTAATTTTCCCTCTTTTTCTAGAAATGTTTGGTATTCTCGTGAATAATTGTTACGTCACAGACGGTTTTGGAAAGAAACATGATGTAATCGACACGAGTGGTTGTCCAGTTGATCCGATTCTTATCACTGGCATTCGTTATTCGTCTGATTTACAACGAGCGTATGCAGAAAGCTCGGTAGGTCACTGAAGAAAGAGATGAGAGTTTTTTTTAGGTTTTCAAGTTTGCAGATAAACCAGGAGTTTGGTTCTTCTGTCAGATTCAGATGTGCATGAAGGGTAGTCATAGTCGATGTACTGGTATGACACCACCTTCCTGTGCTTCTCAAGTATCTGGATTGACGAATACTAATGAAATAGGATTGGAAACTGGTGATGTTGACTATGAATTTTCTACTTCCCCACCCAAAATCTCTAAAACAACGGTTGATTATCATGATTATTCAGTAGGAAAGAGTAAAAAATAGTAAAGTATTTTTCAGGATAACACAGAATTGAAGTTACATAGCCCCGATTCACATTCCTATAATCATGTTACTCCTTCGATTGATTATGAGCTTAGCACAGAACCTGTAACAGTCTTCGGTCCAGCCTTCAACGGTGATGCAACGGAATTCTCTGTTACCCAGGTGACATCATCTTCTTGACTTTATCTTCCTTCCAGACCTCGGAACGTGTTTCTCAATCGTTCGAGACTGAAGATGACTTGCGGACAACTCCATCCGGACCTCGAAAAGGAGGCAGCGGAGGGAAAAGTGAGTCAAAATTTGTCCCATAAGCTAATTACCCAGCCCCATCCTCACCGGTTCTTTTCTCTTTCGTAACTAAGCCGGTTAGTGTGGAGATTTTTGTCAGCAATTAGACCCCTCATGGCAATTACCTGTAGACCTTCCGCGCAAGGAAAATGAGGTCAGGGGAGGGGAGAAAGGCTGGGATTTTAGCTGAGAAGAAAGTAGAAAGAGGGAAAAGAGATTATTAATGAGGCGAGGGGGGTGAAAATAGTATGAAACTTCCAGCATCGTTGGCTTGTATGCAAGAGTATTCCAGATGATTACAATGATTATGACGAAGTCACTATTCCTCCAAACCTCACGGATTTATTGACTCAACTCCCTGACGATCTAAGCGCTGAAAGTCTGCAGCGAATGTTCAGGGATCAGGTACTCTCCAGCAAAGAGAGGAAAAATCTCCTAGAGAGCTTCGAATTTTTGAAAAATGAGATGAAGGTAGGAGAATTTTCATTTAAAAAATCAACTGTATTCTAATCAACTAATTTTTGTAGAAGAGAAAAGGCCAGAGAATAATGAGGGAACTGAGAGCAGGAGACCTTCGCACAGGTGATAAGATCAACCAGATCCAGGTTCGGAAAAAATTTAAAAGCCCCAAAAATTGTAGGTGGAATGGGCTTCCAAACGACGACGTGATATCTCACCATCTTCCTCTATTGCTGATCCTCCCATGATTGCCGGCCAATTAATGATCTTTGATCTGGATGAGGAGCCTCACTCTCTTGATGAAGATAGAAGGAAGCCACAAATATGCGCAATCAGTAGAGGAGGACTGGTAGCTGTGGCGGGTGGTCTCGGCTCCATTTGTGCGGCTCTCTTCTGTATAGCTCTTGTTTTTTATATCCGGCTTTCACGAGAAAAAGTCAGCCAATTATCCCAGTTAAAATTTGCCTATTGATCTCACAGCCATGAGTTTTTATTGTTCAAAAATATAAAGATTATCGTGGATTGTATGGCGGCATATAAATGTGGGGAGGATAAGTACGGTCTAGGTATTTGAGACTTTCTTCGATTACTGCTCGAGAAGACTGAAGAACGGCGAGCATGGCTACTCCTCCAAAGCCATGAGTCATCTGGAAGAAAATAGAGTGATGACAGAACTATTTTTCACATAAAGACAGCCACGTCGAAAATGTTTAACTGTTGCAAATGTGGATGTCTAATAGACGGAATTACTCTTGACGGTGACAATTAGATTCATCCGGCTCTCGAGATTAGCGCGCACTTTAAGCGGAGAGCATACTAATTATTGCATCTAAGAGTCACAATATTAAGTTTTCTAATGACAAAAAAACGGCAAATGGCACACTACCAAAGTAAAATGGCTCAGATGTTGTTGGATCAAAGGATCTAGAAGAGGTGTAGCTCTCGATGCACCAATAAATGGTGTCAAAGGTGTTCGATCCGCTCCGATGAGATCACAAAGCTCGGTAAGAACTTTTCTACGAACAAATGTTATCACTCAATTAGCTTAACTCACTTTGAATGCTCCAGAATTACCCTTCTTTTCACTGGATCTCGATCAATAACTAGATTGGCTTTTGTTAGATAGACTCCAACTTCCCGGGCATGGAATTCTTTCTCACAGACCATCGCAAAGTCCTTAGCCATGTGAACAGCTTCTTCTTCCACAAGAGCAGTCCAGGCAGTCACATTTGCCTGCTTTCGTCGACCTGCTGGTAGAGTCAAACCGATTCTTTTTAATGAATCTCGCAGCGTCTTTCCTCCATCTTTTGACTTGGCTCTAAATTTTAAAAAATATTTAAAAGTATTCCTACTTCCTTAAAATCCCACCAAGGAGAGAAGCGTTCAGGCATTCTGGGGCACTGATTCGTCGCTGAATTTCGCCGACAGTTACTCGATATTTTGTTGTACTGCTAAGGAGAGAAGTTCTACCAGGAACAGTACAGTAAATCTCTCGAGGATCAACAGGACAGAAGGGAGTCTCACCGAAAAGAACGAGAGACATTTCTGCTTTTCTAGCGGCTGAAACCTACATAGTTAAAGAGTAAAATCCTACCTTCCATCTCTTCAGGATTCGTTGGCTCTTGTGGAAAAGGCATTTGCTGTTGAAAATCCCGGTAAAAAGGAGGTCCACAAGATGGATGAGGATAGCCAGTTTCGTATCCAACAAACGGGGGACCACCTCGGAAGTCACACTGAATTACCGTATTCTTTTGATACAAATGTACTTGAAACTGATTTGGTCGAAAAAGACTTCCTTCCTGCTCATCTTCTCCGCGAAGATCTTCCTCTTCGACATCTTTTTTTGGGCAGAACATTTCAACGAAAGAGAAGAAGAGACGAAGACGGCTGTTTGCCGAGGTTTGAGCTAAATTATTACTCTTAATCAAATTCGGCAGCGCTTCGCTGAGTGCCCGGATAAGCATAAGACGGGACATATTGAAGGATTACGGTAGTCGCGAGGAGATGGGCGAAGGAAAACAAATGAAATGAATTTTCAGAATTTCATTATGAAGATTTGAACTTGACACACCAGTTAAAATTTTTGAAAAAACCCCTCCCCCCCCCCGTTATCTTCTTTGATATTGACGCTGGTAATTGAGCGATTGAGGTCGATTATTGGTTATGAGCATCCCTGAAGGAGGTATGACTAGAGGTGGGATCATAGGATTTTGGTTGAGCATTGGGGAGCGTGAAGGTGGGACAATTATTCCATGTGAAGGAAGCATAGATGGAAGTATATTTGAAGGCATCATAGGTAAAGGAGTATCTCTCTTGATTCCATTTTGCGTTCCATTGTGAACTGGAAGATAGGGACAACCGATAGATAATAGATTTGAAGACATTTGGGGCATAGAATGGCATGTGTAAGTAGACTGATACGACCGCTTCTGTCCTGAATGAGAATGTGGATGAATTCTAGAATTTTTAGGCACTCCAACAGACATTAACGATGGAATATTCCCATTATTCTTATTTGGATGTGCACTTCCTGATGATTTCTGGGGTGTTTTCTAAAAAAAATCGTCAAAACGACAAAATGATCTTACATGTTCCTGATAAGTATCTTCCAAAAAATCTTTCATAGCAGCTAAACCATTTCTCGCTGCTTCCATTTCTGCAGCATGAAGAGTTGAAGCCGTACCCTCTGCCAATTTCTTCCTTCGGAAAAATACTCCAACAGTATAAATGCGACTGTTTGTTGGACCACACTGGGAAAGCATTCTAGAAATCATTAGAATTACTTAAAAATTACTTTACCTATATTTCGGACACTCTGGTTTCTGTTCACCCGCTTTCCTGAACGCCAGACAAGCATGTTGAAGTTGTGACTTCTCATCGGACCATCTTTTCATTACCAAGAAGTACTAAACAAATTTATAATAAAGCTCACAAACCTTCAACCGTGGTAAAAATAATATTTTGATAAATTTCTCGCAGTAATGATATCCTCCATCTACAAATATAGCGCCCAGTAAGCTTTCCACTAGATCAGCTTTGTCTTTTAGTTTAAGTTGATGATGTGCTTCACTCTGATTAGGTCGACGAAAGACAAATCTTGACAGATTCAATTCGTCACAGATAACGGACTGAAAAATTCGAATTCTTGATGGAAACATGATCTCACTTGAGTTTTGTTACTGACAATACAAGTTCTCAAAAGGGACAAATGCCCTTCATGATGGTAAGGAAAATGTCTATATAGATATTCCGAGACTACTAGTTGTACTACAGTATCTCCAAGCCATTCCAGTCGTTGATTGTGACCTCTACATTTTTAATTACAGAAATTATAAACCTTATTTTACCTTGTGATCTCATTAAATGGAATACTTCTCCTTGTAAAGGCCTTAGCAAGAATTCGAATCCATTTGAATTGATAACCAATAGACTCTTCCAGTGTCGTTAATTTTTGAAGGAAAACGACTCTTGGTACCATATGGCGGTCCCCATTAGGATGTTCTCTTTTTAATTCATGCTCGTTGAGATTCTCCCATCGCTGCTTGACTTCTGGATCATGCCCGAACATGGACATTGAGAAAAACCTTCAAAAAAATACAATAAGAATGAAATCGTACCTATCGGCTTCGCCTAGATTCGAATCCAAAAATATTGCACCCATGACAGCTTCAAATGCATTAGCTAGAGCATGCCGCAAATCTTGTTCATGGCATAGATCAGGGCCATGAGTGAAGAGAAGAAAATGCTGCAATCCTATATTCTAAAAAAAATCATAAGAATAACAAAAGTAACTACTTCAGCTAGCGAAGCCAAATTTCTATTCTGAACAATAGCACTCCTATAGCTAGCTAAAGGACCTTCCTGGTGATGCGGGAGCAAAAAAAATAAACGATTTGTCACGACCTGTGGGTAAAATTGAAGTAAAAAAAGAAAGAGAATACCATCTCCAGAACAGCGTCTCCCAGATACTCCAGCCGTTCATTATGTACAACTTGATTACATTTTACTCGAAGAGCTCCATGTAAATTTTCAGCCATTCGTGGGCCTCCTCCTAAATCAAAAATGTTGTTGTAATCACAAAGATGTTGACAATTATAACAAAAATTTCTACATCATTGCCCAGTCACAGATGTCACTGAATATGTTTATACCAGCCAAAGGCCATTATTAACTTTTTAACCGGGTATAAACTGTTTTCAGAGGATGTCTGTTTTTGGGAGAAAGTTTTATCACCCTCCATTCTTACCTAATTTTTTAATATCCTCTACTTTTTCATATTTAAATTGCCTTTTGTAGCCGCAAGTTAGTAGTGCGTTCCTTGCATGGTCTGAGATTATCCCAAAGTTTTGCTAAAGAGTATCTTTAGGTCTAGAAAAATCTTATACCTTGAACGAAGAATGAGTCATGGCCAGCTCGAGCAGAGATCTATTTTTAAATTTATAGTTCAAACGGGCCTCTAGCTTTTGGAAAGACATATGGAGTCTTGCATGAAAGCAAGCTAGACTCAGAGTCAGTGCATGAGACGCCATGTCAGCAAAAAACCCGGTTTTGTAGAATTTTTCAGCGGGTACAATAACTTGTAATGTCCTCAGTGCTGCGCTGAAAAAGAAGTAATTTAAAAACGGTATATAGTTTTCTTACTTTTGGTTCTTTAAGACGTCTATTTTCCTCTGATATTTCTCAATCTCCTCCATTTCTTTCTTTAAAGGTGTTTTTTTCATTCTCATGGCTTTTCGCAACTTGTTTAATTTCTTTTGAAGAGCCTGTTGATCCGATAAATTCACAGAAATATAGGCGCTGCAACGGGCGGAAACGTGATGAATCATGGGGAATTTGTCTCCAGTTTTACGGGTCAAAGTATCAATACGGATACTGCATGGTCGCTACAAACCAAAAGTTTTAAAGAGGAAAAAAGATCTAACCTTCCATGGATTTATAACCAGCATATGTCTTGTCTGATTTTTATACTTCTCCCATAGTTCTGTTGGACTACGCATTTGTTCTATGGCTTCAAATGGACTCATCAGAGGTCGAAAACTGTCTTTGAAATAATTAATCACTTGAGCCATTGTCAACATTGTAGGGATGCCATCTGAACCATAATGTCTCAATAATTAATGTAGATTTATTTTAGAAATTGACTGATCTGGTAGTATAACAGTTAGCACTAAAAACTGGAATTTCAAATGCCCCAGGGAACTTATAGTTTTTTCATTGACTTTTTTACTTACCCGCTAGAGACGTATATCGAGGCATCACATGGTAAACAGGACAACCGCTATGCTCTGCTTTCTTCGGAAATCTTTGGAAATCGTAGAATTCGAAGATATAATCGAATAAGTAGCTACTCCAAGCTTCCAATTCACCGACAGTGAAGTTTTCTGGTACCGGCTCTTCAATAAATTCGAATTCTATCTCGGTATTCCATCGAGAAATAGGTGTTTTGGGAAGGACGTCATGGAGACGGCGATGGAAGAAAACCTGAAAGTGTGGTGATTTTTTTGAAGAACTTACTGAAAATCCTTTAAACGTAAAGGTCCTATTGTTTACTTTAACAAACGAGAATCGATTGTGTGGTGGATTCACGGCTTCATTAACGTGAAGAACATAATGGTACAAGCGATCGGCATTGCTGAAAAATTTGCGGCTATCATCAAACTGACTTTGAATTTGGATTACACGGTTTGATAAACGTCTCTCCTTGAAAAACTTGATGCCGAATTCCTTCCTCCTTTGTTTTAGGAGAGCAACGACAAGCTGGGCCATCGTTCGTCTAGAAAGTAAGCAAATTTAATTGATAATTACCATTCCTGGCTCGTTAAATGATAGAGATGGATCCAAAACGGCAGGATGATTCTGTTTTCGGTCAATTTCCCTCTTTAACAACATTTTAGTTCTCCTTGTTTTCCCCATCTTCGTTAAATCAGTCTCATTGTCATCTTCGTCTTCGGATGAAGAAGATGATGAGGATGACTCTTCTTCTTCACCATCTTTCCGACCGCCTGGAAGAATTAAACAATTTTAAATTCACCTACATTTACATCCTTCATGAGCAGGGTAAGGGGAAAGCAGAGGAACATCGGGTTGGGAATCTCTTGCCTTCTTTAAGAAGGCCAAAACGTTTTCATTGAATCTGGTCAATATTTCTCGTTCATCGTGAGAGCTATAGACTAAACCGTCGCTCTAAAAATTAGAATTTATTTGACAGAAAACTAACCTTCAAATAATTGTTAGGAGCTATAGTCATACTTGAAGCTCTTTTTTTAATTTTCATTGTTTCCGAATCGAAAGGAGGATCTGGATTAATTATAATATTCTGCTTTATGTCTTCCTCTTTCAAAATTGGGAGATCTAAAGAAAGTTTAAAACAAATTGATGGAATGACAAACCTATAGGAACTGACTGTTTTGGCTTTTCAGGTAAGAGATTAAATAATGGATCGTCTTCATGATCGCTAGCTTCAGACTTTGGAAGCTCTGGTTCTTTTTCTTTTGCCAACTTGACTAGCTCCCCAAGGGTCAGAGGAGTGGATTTCTGGAAAGATAAGAATAAAAGAGGAGAAAGGTAATTACTTACATCATCACTACCATCCCTCTTTTTCTTTTGTTTCTTGGTTTTTAATTGTTTTTTCTCTTTGCTCGCAGATCTTCTTTCTCGGCTTCTCTCTTTACTCTTAGATCTTCTGTCCCTGCTTCTTGACCTGCTTTCCCGGCTCTTAGATCTTGACTTTTTTCTTTTCAACTTTTCTATCTGTCTAAGAGAATTATTTTCCTGTCTAATGTGAGATCTAGAAGAAGAAGGACTCTCTATACCAGTCTGAAAATTAAAAATTGCAGGTTTCCTAAAATATCCTTACAATTAATGGGAAACCAGGTGATTGTGGTGAGCTATTGATACTTGAATATGTGAAACTTGTACCAGAGAATGGACATCGACCCGTAGACATCTGATAAGAATGTATGTAAGATACACGATCAATAAAAAAAGCGATCCTGAGGATTCAAAAGCTAGTGGAAATGACGCGTAAACAGCGCGAAAAGACGTACTTTGAATCTCGCTTTGATTATCGTAGACTACACTACATCCATAGATAGTTTATTTTCAGTCTATCATTGTTTCATTGTTTTTTCCTTATTTGGTTGAAAAGTATCCTTAATTTCTAGAAATGACTCCACAGCCGCTAAGAGTTCTTGTAACTGGAGCCGCTGGACAGATCGGCTATTCTCTAGTCCTTCAACTGATGAAAGGAGATGTATTTGGATTGGTAACAGGAAATATTTTCTGAAGATAGTTTTATTAGCATCAACCTATCATCCTCATTCTACTTGATATTCCTCAATTTGCTACAGCACTTGAAGGAGTCAAATTCGAACTTCAAGACTGTGCTCTTCCACATTTACATGGTACATACCCTGCACTTCCGGTTATTTTTCTCAGACGTCCTTGTCGTTACGAATGAGAAAGAAGCCTTCGACGGGGTGGATTATGCTTTCCTCGTGGGTGCAATGCCCAGACGCGAAGGAATGGAGAGGAAAGATCTCCTAGCGGCTAATGTGAAGATTTTCAAGTCACAGGGAAGAGCTTTGGCGGAGTATGCGAAACCTACTTGCAAGGTAAGCAAAAAACCAATTACTATGAATACAATGGTTCAGATCCTTGTAGTGGGTAATCCTGCCAATACTAACGCTTTTATCTGTGCTAAATATGCTAGCGGAAAAATCCCGCAAGCTAACTTTTCGGCCATGACGAGGTTGGATCATAATCGTGCTCTAGCACAAGTGAGAGAACTTTAAAGCTTTAATGTATTTTTAGGTTGCTCTGAGGACTGGAGTAGCCGTAGGAGATGTAAAGAATGTTATTATCTGGGGAAACCATTCGAGTACACAATTCCCAGATGTCCGTCATGCTCAAGTGTCCAAAAATGGATCTTCATTTGATGCCTACACAGCGATTAATGATCCGACATACGTTCAAGGAGAATTTATTAGTGTGAGATAGTTTGCGATTTATATCCCAAACGTTGATAAGTCCCCAAATAATATGATGTCGACGAATTCAAATTCTTCAAAATCCAAAATTATCATCGGACACATATTCAAAAACATTTTTTGTATTCGCAGAGTTTGGACAATGTTTATAGCTTTATGACGTTTTAGAATTATCAAGTATTTGGTATCGACTTCAATGCTTTTTTCCGTTTTACCAAATAATTTTCCAATTTACCTTTTTGAGACTGTTCAAAAACGCGGAGCAGCAATTATTGACCGAAGAAAGCTCTCCTCTGCCATGTCGGCAGCTAAAGCGGCTTGCGACCACATGAGAGATTGGCATTTTGGCACAAGACCAGTAAGTTTTCTCGAAAGTTTAAGGTCCTTGTAGGGCGAGTGGACTTCCATGGCTGTTTCTTCTGATGGTAGTTATGGTATTCCTACTGGATTGTTCTTCTCTTTTCCTGTAACCATTGATGGATCTTCAAAACAGTGGAATATTGTGCAAAACCTCCCAATAGATGCATTTGCCAAGCAGAAAATTAACATTACCACCAAAGTATAGAGATTTTTGGAACATTAAATCTTTTTTCAGGAGCTTGAAGCTGAAAGAAATGAAGCGATCGCTGCTTGTGACGATGCAAAAATCTAAGATAAGAACCATTTTTGCTGTATCAATCTAGTCATTCCTCGCCAATAGCTATAAAAACATATCTAACAAATAAAAAAATCTAATTGACGCATGATTTTTATTTTTGGGCTATTATTTCCCACAAATTTTCTTGAATTTGGTAATCGTCATTCGCGATTCTTTTATTTTTTTCATTTTTGTGTCTTTAATTATTCCTCTCCTTTTTTATCCTTGTGTTGGGTAAAGAAAGAAAACAGTAAAACAATAAATACTGGACACAAATAAACGATTACATTGATCTATTTTATTGGTATGGTTAACATGTTACGCGAAATACGTATTTTTGCGATTGCTTCGAAGCCTTGCGGGATAAAATGTTTCTTTAGGACAAATGTTTTTCCCTATTCGTTAGAAAATTCCCATTATTACCAATTATTCCAAATTTTTATTTCAAGATATGACTAAGTTGTTGTATTTTGCATGAGTAGAAACTCTGGTTTTTCGCCGTTCGATCTTTGAAACAAGTTTATATGTCATCATTTGTTTTCTATTGATTTTGTTTATAAAGTTTTATGAACTCTTTGTTTCTCCTGTATTTTAATCATCTGTTTGCAGGAATGGCAGCGGAAGCAGGATTGAATAGAGAAAGAAGCCAGCGAGTGCTTTCAATTCAAAGTCATGTAGTTCATGGATATGCTGGCAACAAATGCTCGGTCTTTCCGCTACAGGTTAGTGATTTTAACATATTTCTGAATGGTAATGTGTGTTTTTCAGCTTCATGGGTTCGAGGTAGACTTCATCAACAGCGTTCAGTATAGCAACCACGCGGGTAACGTCGAATATAAGTCGCTACCTACAAGTAAATCCTAAGTTTAGCTAAAATTAACTCTGTAGCTGACTATAAGGATTTATTTTTATTTTCTAGGTTGTTTCATTAACTTTTTTTTCTTTTTCAGGGTATCCACATCTACAAGGTCAGAAATTGACGGATGTTGAACTTGAAAGTTTATACGATGGTCTCAAGTTGAATAACATTAATAACTACTCTCATATTTTATCAGGTAATTAAATATTTAAAACATATTTTTTTAAATTTATTTATAGGTTATTGTGGGAACGTTGATTTTCTTCGTAAAATAGCCGATATTGTCGCTGATTTGAAGCGAAAGGATAGCGAAACAGTATATGGTAACTATGTCTTTGTTTTTCATAGTTTTTGCTGTAGTATGCGATCCAGTAATGGGGGATAACGGTCGATATTATGTGCCGAAAGAATTATTGCCTGTTTATAAAGAAGTTATCGTCCCTCTTGCCGATGTTCTTACACCAAATGCTTTTGAATTAGGGTATTTTCTATATTTGTATTCACTATTGTTTCCTAGAGAATTGACTGGAACAGCAGTTAATACTACTGAAGATGCTATTAAAGGAATGGATACTATGCATGAGAGAGGTGTTCGAGTCGTTGTTGTAACAAGTGGAGTGGAGGGAGCTCAATCTGGAGAACAACTTGCCTGTTTTGCTAGCACTTTCGGTAATTTAATCTAAAAACTTACGCTTGTTTATTTTTAGACAAAACTACTGGACAAAAGAAACGTTATAAGTTTGAATTCCCGCGGTTACCTGGACAATTTGTTGGAACAGGCGATACTTTTACTTCACTTCTTGTCGTATGGTTGACAGAACTTCAAGGAGATGTAGCAGGTGCTGTCACACGTGTTTTACAATCTATGCAAGGTGTTCTAAAAAAGACAAGCCAGTATGCTCAAAGTAAATGAACTTTTTTCCTTATTTGTTTTAGGTCAAGTTGATAGTAATTCGCAAGCCATGTGTGAGCTGCGTCTTGTCCAATCTCGTCATTCCCTTCTTCTTCCACCTAATATTAATGCTATTAGTGTATCTGAATTATGATGTGCTTATTTTCCAGAGTTTGATTTTGTTTTGTAAAATATCTTTTAGAGTTTTATTAAATAAGCACACGATTGAGGATGATGGAGAAAAGTCAACGGATCAACTATCAAAATAGGTAATGAGCCCTTATCTATTTGATCGGCTTACACGTAGTATATCATACCACTTTTCTTTAATATTTGGTTTTTCGTACTTCGCCCTTCTAGGAGGCTTGAGTACTTTATCACAGATTCATGATTGATAGTGAAGTCATTGATCAGCTTTTAATCGTGTAGCAACGGCTGTGAATAGTTTTAACTGACGTTGTACCTTATATACGAATATTACAAACGTCTTTTTTTATATTACAAGGTTCTGTTTTTTTATGTATTTTGTAGATTTAAAAACCAAAGTTTAGGTTTACTTTTGTTTGTCTTACTGCTTTTACTCCAGACTAAAACGCTAAATTAGCGTAATACGATCAAACATCTATTAATCGGGTTAGCAAACTTTTTTTTGCGGAGTCGTTTACAAGAAACGTGATGTCACCTTTGTCTTCAAATTCCATTTTGTGGGAAAGTGATAATTTCCCTGATAATTTATAATCTCTCGTTCTCTTGAAAGATCAGTAGATACGGCGATTGACGTAGTTTTCTTTTATCATCAAATATTGATATTGGTTACTTTAGAACCTTGCTGTTTAGTGAGAGATTTTCTCAAACATGAAGTTTTCTATGTTTTTTTAACACTCAAAATCTTTTGTGCTAACAATTTTTCGGTTTATTTAGCATTTCTATTCATTCATGCCACCCCACACTGACCATCTTCCTATCAAGTAAGTCTTTTCAACAACAACTTTCCATTGCCAGTCCTCGGAACTATGACGAATTCGAAACAGTTGTGAAGACTATTCGTCATCAAATTGGTGAAGATGCCGCTACTGCTGAAGTAAAAATTAAATCCACTGGGAAACAATTCAGGTTGGAATAATTTGTGGATCCGGTCTTGGCCCAATTGGTGATGCTATCGACAATCAAATAATTTTGCCTTATGAAAATATTCCCGGATTTATGAAGCCAAGAGTTCCGGGACACAAGGGAAATCTAGTTTTTGGAACCTTAGGCGGTAAACGAGTCGTTGCTCTTCAAGGAAGATTTCATGCTTACGAACATGGAATGAACTTAGCTCTGGTAATTATACAAAAAAATATTCATTCTCTCTAGTGCGCGTTACCTGTCCGTGTTATGGCCTCTCTTGGCTGTCATACCCTGATTGCCAGTTGTGCAGCTGGAGGAGTTCGGCCAGAATATAAAGTCGGAGAGTTTATGCTGGTTAAAGTAAGCAATACGATCAGAAAAATAGCGTTTTATAGGATCATATTAGCTTTCCTATTTTATCAGGATTTTCTCCACTGGTCGGAGTAAATGATAGACGATTTG
This sequence comes from Oscheius sp. DF5120, assembly GCA_932521415.1. Taxonomy (NCBI): domain Eukaryota; kingdom Metazoa; phylum Nematoda; class Chromadorea; order Rhabditida; family Rhabditidae; genus Oscheius; species Oscheius sp. DF5120. The sequence continues at coordinate 7,626,800 of OW051461.1, forward strand.
GAGAGCAGTTTGTGTCTCTCCATCAGCTGTATGATAAGGAATTAAGGTAAGAAAGAATACAGCGACACGCTTTCTAGAAACCTCGCCAAACGTGTCGCTACTTCCCAAATCCTTGTTCTCCACGAAGGAATCCTCTCTCAAAGCGGTGGTCCCCAATATGAAACCCCTTCCGAGGTAGCAGCCCTTCAAAAATTAGGTGTTGATTGTGTTGGAATGTCTGTTGCTCACGAGGCTATAGTGGCTAAGCAGTGCAAGATGAAAGTTCTTGCCTTCTGTTTGATCACGAATAAGTGAGTAAAATAATAGAAAAGAAGAAAAGTTTCAGAGCGAATTTGGACTGTGACGATGCCGAATTGGTGTCTCATGAGGAAGTTCTAGAAGCTGCGGCTAAAGGAGGACAACTTGCTACTAAACTTGTGAAAGAAATTATAGCGGAGATGTAAAATAAAGATACTTTTGAATGGCAATACACATAGTGTGCTTCGCTTTGAAGCATGTTGGGAAGAAATAATTTTATTTATTTATTTATTACGAAATCAAAGCTATTGCTTGTCGCAATACCGCGCTCCAGAGGTCGGATTTTTTTTTCGCCACCCTTATCCAATTCACGCCGATGTTTTTGTGAAAATTGTCTTTCCATCTTTGCTTTGGCCTTCCTCGTTTTCTTTGGCCGTTAATTGACGACCACTCAGTTACTAGTCTGCTCCATCGATCAAATGGTCTTATCGATAATGTTTTTGCCCATCTCCATTTCCTAGTTAGATAGTTCTTCCTGATGTCTGGTAGAGGGCATGTTCGTTCCAGCCAGTCATTTGCTTTTTTTGTCTAGTAGCGAGACTCCGACCATTTTTCTCATCATTCGACGATCAGTGGTGATTAATCTATTCAAATCTTTCTGTCGGGGGTTCCAAGATTCGCAACCATAAAGCATGGCTGGCTCGACACAGGTCATGTAGAGTTTTTGCTTATGCTCCATCTGCATTAACCGAGATGTAAAGTATTGGTGAAAACGGTTAAACGATTGCCAGCCAGCATTTATCCTTCGAGATACTTTTGTGGGATAGAATAACCACATCGTCTGCATATCGGAGGTTGGTGAGATATATGCCATTGTACTCGTTTTCTTTCCCAGTCGAGCTTTCGAAATACGTCTTCTAGTAATGACGAGAACAGGGATGGGGAGATGACATCTCCCTGTCTTAATCCTCGGAGCACTCGAATTAGTACTCGTTCTTCTAATATGCGAAGGTATACTGATGATTTGTTGTAGATGTTGTGTAATAGTCTAATGAGTTTAGCTGGGGCGCCTTGTGAATGGAGTGCTTCCCAGAGTGGGCTGAGTTCAACACAGTCATACGCTTTGGAGTTATCGATGAACGTCAAATATAACGGGATGTCGTATTCGTCGCATCTTTCAATAAGTTCAAGCAGAGTATGAATGTGATCCAATGTAGAGAAAGTTTGTCTGAATCCAGTTTGTTCAGGTGGTTGTTCGGTGTCTAACATCGGACGAAGGCGTTCTTCGATTATCGATGATAGAACTTTGTAAATGGTTGGCATTAGTGCAATGGGGCGGTAGTTCTTTAGCAGATATGGATCTCCTTTTTTATGAATTAATGAGACGATGGAGTCGGCCAACTGGTTAGGGATTTGTTCTGATCGTAGTGTGTCGTTGAATATTCGTACTAATGGGCCTGATATGAAGTTCTTGTAGAGAATTAGCATATCGATGTTTATGTTTTTATATTTTCTTTTATATCGATTCCTGGCGATTTACCGAACTTAAGTTTGCTTTGTGGACTTCACATTCTAGTATTTCCGGGACTTCAGTTTCTTGCATACTTCTAGGTAAGGAGTGTATGGTCCGATTTGTGTAGAGTTCCTCACAGAATTGTTTTGCAGTTTCTTTAATTTCTGTAGGATTTGAGATCTTTCTTCCGCAGAGGTAAGTCATTCTTGTATTGATAATTTGGGGGGATTGATGTGCTTTTAGCAGGTTGCGATTTATTCGTAGGGCTTGGTCAATTCTATTCAGATGTTTTCTTCTGATAACTTCTTTTAAGATGATCGTAGAGCATTTCCGATGATGGAGTATTCAACCAGGTTTCGGGACATCTTGGTGACGAAGTTTATGTCGTTTGTTGAATAGTTCACGGGTCTTTAGGGATAAGTGTGTATCAGAGCTGACTATTGCCGCTGCAGTTGTGAGAGCTGCTATGACTTCTTCATATGTTCTAAATTCAGGCTGTATGAGTTGTTCGGATGCAAACGTATATATGTGTCGGTTGAGAACTTTCTTTTGAGCTGGTTTCTTCTGCTTGTAATACTTTTTGAGTGGAAGGGATAGTTTCGACATCAGTAGTCTGTGATCGGACATGAATTCGAATTTACCAATTATGTCAACATCTTGGAAGATTTTGCAATCGTTGGAGAGGATGTAGTCTATCATGTTGTGTGTTCGTTTGTCGGATGATTCCCGTCCACTTGCGAGATGCGCGTTTGGTGAATCGTGTTCATAGCGTATGTACATCTCTTCTTTAGTGCCATTTTCCAGTTTGGCGTTAAAATCACCCAGGATAATTTTTTCTTGTTCTTCTACTCTGTCTAATGAAAGACAGACAAAAAACTCAGGTTCCACCGAGATTCGAACTCGGGTCGCGAGATTCAAAGTCTCGAGTGCTAACCGCTACACCATGGAACCACTGTGGGCAAGTAATAAAATCTTAAATTTCGGAAACTAGGGTGTAGCATATTTTTTTGATTTCATGAATTAGACTAGGATAGCTCGCTCCGTGCGGACTTTCAGAACTAACTATATTTTTAATCCGTCTACTGTTATTAATCTGCTTCTTGTTTTTTGTACTCTAGAAGGTGTTGAAATTTAGATATGACGGTGTCAACTTTTGTGCTCATGTTCTGCATAAAAATAAAATTACAAAAATAAAATACAAAACAGGTCCCGGGGAGATTTGAACTCCCGTCGCAGGATTCAGAGTCCTGAGTGCTAACCGCTACACCACGGGACCACCAACTACACCGATTCTTATTACGCACTTTTAAGTGGGATTTTTAGTTACCCCCCCCCCATGTGCTGAAGAATTATACAATTTGAATTAGACTAAAATAAGGAATGTTACTCCTTGAATTTGTTTTTCAACGAATGTTCACTTCGTATCAAATTTATTTAAAAAATTCTAATTACTACTTTAGGCTATCTTCACATCTGTTATAAATCACTTCTGACACGTGTATCCACCTTTATATCTCCTGATGGCAAACTCTCATGAACAATAGGAACACCAATAATAACCATGCGTCAGTCGTTTCGAGGGTAATAGGTCCTTATGGCACAGAGAGGTCGATGGAGACGCAGGACGAGACGGTATCGGAAGAGAGACTATGCGTAGGGTAGAGAGTCAGCCCGGCCCCTGACCGTCAGTTGGAGGGGGACGCGAGGATTTGAATCTATCCCCGACCGGATCCTATTTGATAGTTATGCAAAGCTTCCGGATTCATTTTTTATCAATTCTTCCTTAAATATTAGCCTATAGTCTAAATGTGCCTTCTAATTTTCATCATTCTGAACCAATTATTTTATTCATCTTATATAATTATCTCATAATTCAATCCTTTTTGCTTGTCGACCGAGTAATTCTCTTATGAATTCATGACCAAATAGATCAATTTCCACGACAATTATTTAAATCTCCGCCTCTTTCGCCGTCTTAAAACTCTATGACCTTCCGAGTTTAATTACCGGAGGCTCTAATAGACCTGACAAACAGCCCTTGTTATCTCGCTTTCCCATCTTCGTCCTTCTTCACACACATGAAATATACTCACGAAACCATTTATATATTTTCCTATCGGTTATATCTTCTTTTTGCAATTTGTCTTCCTACAGAGATGTATTTTTCTTTGAGATGAGTGTATTCTGCGGTCGAGTCGACTTGTTCGATGGGGAAGAAAAGATAGACGACGTCTATTATAAAATTTTGGAAAAAGCGCGTAAAAATCAATGTAATTAATTTTTCCAAAAAAAAATTGTAATTACACTTCTTTTTTTTTTTAAATCTATAAAGCCAAACGAGTGAACAGAAAGGCCTTTTTGTGGACGATTTCTTGATAGAGCTCCGTTACCGCGTCCTTTTTTCTCTTGCAACTTCTTTTTCATCCTTTGAAGGTCTTTTCTCTCCTTCACTGACATCCTACAGTTCAGCTTACCTTCAGCTTTCCCTTCATTAATTGAAGAGCGTTTTTCCCATGCTTACTCCATAATTTGATGTTGGCGAGCCTCCATACTCGAATAATTCTACAAAATGTGAATTTAATTGGGGAAAATAAGGTTAACCTGAAGCGGGCTGTTCATCGAAATGAACACATTTTCTTTTGTAATTCTTAAGAATTAAACAGGTGATATGTTACTGCTCTTTCTCTTAGCACCAATATCTTTCATAACTTATCGGAGACTAATTTATTCAGAAGCCAAGAGATAAAATGCAATCATTGAATATAGGCTAGTAAATATTTCTTCTTTTCGATTCCTCCACTCAAATTTTCTGTTTGCTATTCACATTCCCCCCTTGCGCCTTGTAATAGTCGCCCAGCCTGTTCCCATGATGAGTAAGCTAACGGTACCTTGTACCTCGATTTGAATTTTTCTCACGACATCTAGAAGCAAGCTCCGCCTACTCTTTGTCTTCTTTTCGTCCGTCACTTTTTTTACTTTCCTCATTCAGATCTATGTTATCTTGGATATGAATAATCCAAATCAAGGTCGAGGGAAAGTTTCAATGCAGGAAACTCCAATATACCCTGGCGGATATCCTCAACCTCCAGGAAGTACTATTCCATCATTTGCACCCTATCCTCCAGTAAGTTTTGAGTGAAATAAAAAAAAACTATCAGATATCTCAGATGCCACCATATTCACCCTGCCCGCCTCTGCCATATCCTCAAGGAACAACATCAATGCCACAATCTGTTATGCATCCGGCCTATCAGCCACCTCCTAATTTGTATGATTCGTTAATTAGTTAGAAAATTTTGTAAATTTAGACCCGGTGGAGGATATCCTCGATCTCCTTCACGTATCCATAAACAAGCCCATCTTCAAGATTGGATGAATGGTCCTCATATGCAGGCATATTCTCCGGTAAGATTAATTGCTATGAAAAAAAACAAAGAATAAGGTTCCTTCCGTTACGCCATCTGTCATGTCTCATCAAAGTTCCATGGCCTACGATGACCGATTATCTGTTATGAGTATGAGTAGCATGGGAATGGATTTTACCATGGATCTAGAGAGTGTGGTAAGTACTTTAACCAGCTCTGAATATATATTTTTAGCGTTGTCCTTCTCAAACCTCTTATGTGGAAAACATTGATCCGATGCATCTTGCAGCAATACCTCCACAACTTCCCCCCGATCAGGCATTCCTTCTTCAGCAATGGAGTGAAAAGCAATACTGGGATGATATCAGAAAACAGCATGAGATACTCATGCGTTGTTTGCTGTTTCTAAAAGAATGGTCTAATACGAACCAGAAAAACCCCGAATTGGGACAACAGCACTTACTCCGTCTCCAACCAATGATTGGGTTGTTGCCGCGAATGATAGAGGTACTGAAGAACATCAACAAAAAAGGAATCACTCCACAGGTGCAAAAATATAATAAAACCATTTTTTCGTCTAGGTTGAAGAAATTCGGAATATGATCTGCCAAATCTTGTGGCTAATGGTTGAAAATTTTAATCAAGATGATATGGCAAAGCGAATGAGTAATAATATTGAAGTTATTACAGAAAATTTGTACTTTTTTTTTCTATAATATAGTATTTTTAGACGTCATAAAACGAATTTTAATCTATTGAGAGCACTGGATGCTATCCTATTATGGAGTGGAAAGGAAGCAATAGCGGCGAGGTTTCAAACTATCGTCCGTGGACAAATTGGTTTTTTAAAAACATTGAGAGAGAGACTAAATAAAATATCGGACATTGGATCTCTTTACTTGACAATTTCTATTTTCATAAGCTTGGCACAAAATCATGGAGCAACTAAGGTAAAATCATTTTCCTACTAGTACTTATTTTGTATTTCTATATTACAAAAAAATATTACACTTTTTAAGGATATACTATATGCTTGTGAAGGAGAGCGTAGTATCGCAATCATTCCCGTTTTGTTCGGCGAGGTACACAGATTTCTAGGTCAGAAGTTCCAAGAGCGAGCAAGCAGCAAGGTAAAAAATATTTTTTGGTATCAAAACGCTTCTTCAGGATGTCTCACGCTGTTCCAGTATCTTTAAAGTTCTCCGACATGTGGTCGTACTTGTTCACACTATTTTGGGATCTTGTATGTCATCTAACAAACAACAGATCATACGTTGCATAAATGTGGCCATGCAGCTTGTTCATACGAATGGACTTATGGTATTGTTATTTTCTGAGGTTATTTTTTTCAGTGCATCTGCGAATATTTTTTTATGATATTGAATCCAGAAAATGCTAAACTAAGAAGAAAAAACGATCCTCTAATAGAATACCCCGCTAGGATATTGAAAACTTGCTCCGAAATTCTTGCAAATACGAAATTAATGGAAAATCCTGAATACCATAACATGGTAGAATATTATAGACAAAATTTGATAGAAAATCCAATATTTATGCGTCAATTTATGGAAAGGGTATATCTTTTTTTACAATGAAATTTAATTTTTCAGCTGCGTACCCTTATTATGCAAAGTTTCAATTCTCAATTGGAGTTCAGCACAATGCATGAGAATTTAGCACAAGCCTTTTATCAAATAGTTAATAGATGCAAAAGTGCAGAGGTTGTTTTTTTTTAGGAATATTTCATTCAACAATATGTTTTAGGAAATATGGCGGCCAAACTGCTTTGAAATACTTTCCTGGATCGATCATCTGATCATCTACAAGTATATCGTAAACCAACCGGAGAAATGGGCCGTTAGCTGTAGGCATGTGTGGGATATGGAAGACACATTTGTTGCTTTACTCAACTATCTCCTTGGGCAATATCCCAAGCTACGGATTCTAGTTCCAGAAGAAAGATTTTCCAAACAGGATGCAGGACCATTTCTTTCGCGACTCCTTAAGCAACTCAAAGACTTTTATATATGTCAAGCATTTGAAAGTAAGGTCAAAACAGAAGACATACAGAGCTGCTCACTACAAAGAACTCTCTTCAAGAGATTGGTTCAGGTATTTTCTTAACAAATTTTTTATTGTTTTTAGACAATCGGCATAATGATTCAATGTATACATTCCATATATTCTACTGACCTTCTTCTTCTAGTTATTGACGAAGAAAACAAAGAAAATATTATTTTTTGGCTTTTTCACTTTATAGAACAGACACTCGAGGTGATAAAGAAACGATCCCAAACGGTATTCATTTATGCAACGCAGCAATTAACATTTTTTAGGACGTTCATCGAAAGAGTCTTTTGGATATCGCCCTCGAATGTTTTAAAACCTTATCGATTATTTGGGCTACATTTAATCCGGCAGAAAATTCGAAGGAGGAAGAGGTCAGAATCAGGCAGAAAATTAAACTTCTAGCGTACGTTTCTTTTCGTTTTTTTAACATTTATATATTCTTTCAGACAAAGTAATACTCACATCGTGATGGCTTGGATTGAAGGTCTTCAAAATGATATTACTCCTTTAAAACGAGTACTCAACTTTGCAGCTTGCGTTTGTGTGGATGAGGTAGCTTTTACTTGGTCATCCGAACCAGCCTGTCAAATTTTAAAGGAATTGTGTCATAATCAAGATTCTGAAATTAGTATGTTTTTCAGCTTCATGTATTTAATTGTTTCTAATTGCAGATCGATTAGCCAACCAAATCTGTATCAACTTCCCCTCTACTCTCTACTCAGATGTCAGCAGTGCAATGGTATTCTGTAGTTAGCATCCTCTCGTTTTCTTCTCCGCGTTGTTTGTAGATAATCAGTGCATTTCATTGTAGTCTGTACCCATTGCTTTCTTTCATTTCTGAACGGGTCTCCGTGATTTTTTTATTACTCTCGAATCGTATCGGGTACGTTTAATAAAAAATATCTATGTCAACATTTTTGCTTCTCGACTGTACAAATTGTCGTTGAAGAAGATTGAAGAAAATACAACAATTGTAGCAGACAACAAAGCAAATAAAAAAAGTTTCCAGTCAAATGAAATTCAGCTTATTATGATTCAACAATACGCTACCTATTCTACAGCAGTTTGTGTAATAGTGGCTGTCTATTTTAATTGAACCATCAAGACGTTCTACGATTGGAGCCGACGTCGTCGTGACTCCGCCCCATCTACGATATCTGCTGCCCGCCTACCGCCCTCTTTCTCAAATCTGCTATCCGTCGTCTGTGATTTCTTAATTAACGGAGATTCTATATTCAGGAAATATCGGTGAGTTTTAGAAAGCAGATGATGGGCGAAGTGTCTTCCCTAACACGAACAGTTATTGCAAAGGAGGAGATGCGTGCCGCACGCGATCCGCCATCCAGAATTGCGAGATAGAAAGAGGGCTTTTTATTATTATATTTGAAATAATAATGACTCGAAGAACCAAAAATATGATCAAAAGGATCAAAACAAAAGTTTTAATGAGATTTTAGGTCAGTTTGATGTATGCCAGCAAGCGTCGACAAAGGAATTTTAAACGGTAAGTTAGTACTTTAAAAAATATATGAGCCCATCAACATATACTATGAAACTTTAGCCCTTATTTGATTTTTTTCTTGGGAAATCTAGAATTTTGGAAGGCTCAGGATTACGGTAGTTGCTAGAACTGAGAGTATTTTCCTCAAGTTTCCTACGAGATAGTTTCTCGTATCATATCAACTAACATGATAGAAAAGGAAAAATAAGGACGACGCGACAGAAGAAGAAGATAGCGAGGAGAATGGGTTTGGGATGCGTGTCTCGAGTCACGAGATAGAGCGTGTCTAGGTGGAGGATCTCCTCTCGGAGCACGCACAATGACAGACAACCACGCCCATCTTTGATAACCTCACAGTTTCTAAAGTCTTCTTTCAGACTCTTGATTTCCCATACCCTAATAATTCAAGCATCTGCTGCCTAAACCGAGGGAGAGATGACACGAGGTCATCCTGAGCAACAAGGGTTAATTATTAATGGTAGATCTCGTCAAAATTATTGTATAATTGGGAATTCCTTAGATAGATATTCTCTAAGCATGGTTGGTTAACTGTTGTAGATACCCTGCTATATTGAGAGTATCTATTTCTGGCGAATCTCGCTGAGCACCTTCATCCAGCTTCCGCTTTATGTCACATTTTCCCTCATAAACGACCTAATAATTATTCAATTTTTCTAAAAAACCATCCTCGAAGGTGTGATAACGACCATTACTGATATAATGTTCTTTAACACACGCTAGAGTAGGAAACCTTGTTTACAGCTGTCATCATAACTACCGTATGTTAGCAATTAGCCTCTCGAAGGCACCTTGCATTATTTATTCAAGGATCTCCCGAAGGAAGAATTGGGTCGTGAAACATCAGCAATTAAAGCTAGGCAGGGAGAAAGAGAAAGATAGTAATTTTAGGAACGAAAAGAGGTGGGGGGGGGGGGGGGAATATCTCTTAACTTGTATCAATCTCATCCTTCTCTTTCCACTACCGTAGTCGTCTGCGGAATGTTTGATGGGGTAGCGATGCTAGCGAATCTCTAATGACAGCCGGCAATCGAGCGGGGTAGAGTGTCTAAGAAACAAATTCAGGATTCGGGAGCCGACAAAGCCATCGACATCGACAAATCCATCCAAAAGACATAGGGAAAGGCTAAATGGCGAGTTGGAGACGGTGGCGTTGCTGTTGCCCTATGATCCGACTACAATCAGTCGACTAGATAAGCTGTCCGTACTGAGACTAGCTGTTAGTTTTCTTCAAGCAAAGGCTCATTTTCAAGGTAAGACATTGATTTTCTTTTATCGCAATAACATTCCCACGGATTCTTTCAATTATTGTGATTGAGCGCACTCCTCGTATAAATTGCCACCTGTCAGTATCAAATCGTCATCTCCTTGGGTAGAATCTACTAACCAAACCCTCAATTATCCATATCCTCGGTGACAATGTTTGTTTCTTTTGTTCCTGCGGGTCTCTTTCCCTTTGGATTGCGTCAAGGAGTCGCTAGCCTAGTAGGCATTGTCACGCAATCTTCAGGTGTCAGCTGGTAGTCATTGACACCTGGCTAGGCTTATGCGCAAACATGACTAGGATGACCTGAGTCGAGTCATTTGGAAACATCTGTGACAAATTGAGAGACGAATATCTTCGAGAAGACCATCTGTTGCTGGTGGATCTTCATCTTCATGAATTATTAAGACGACAGATGACGACTGAAGACTCCTAGACGACGAAATAGATATTTTCCAAGAAGTTAAACAATTTATGGGTTTAAAAGAGTAGAAAAAAATACATATTGATTTTTTTTGGCAATGATGGAAAAAACAGCGAAGATCTTTCATATATTTTTAATATAGGGGGGGGAGTACTTTTCTATTTTTCTCATTTTATTGTTAAAAATTTCATAAAACAAAGTTTAAATACAAAAACAACATAGGTCCCGGGGAGATTTGAACTCCCGTCGCAGGATTCAGAGTCCTGAGTGCTAACCGCTACACCACGGGACCACCGTTTAGCCAAAATTTGCGTTTGAAAGACTTATCTATATAAAATTTAACATATTATTCAGCATGTCTCCACAGTGCATCGTTTATATCTCCGTTTCCTATGCCAAGTCATCAATATGCTTTCCAACCACGATTATCTACATTTCTTGGCATTCCGACTGTTTATGACCCAACATCCGGTCAAACACTAATTGATCCAAAAGAACCGGATTTTGAATCAATTGTTTTGAAAGCCTTGGGTGGATTTATTCTGATCATCAACGATAATGGAGATATTTACTATGCATCGGAGAATATCGAAAACTTCTTAGGCTTTCATCAGGTAGACTTAATGGATAATTTCATGATTTTTGAGATTAGTCGGATGTCCTTCATCAACCTCTATTCGATTTAATTCATTCGGAAGACCGAGAAGACATTAGACAGCAGTTGGATTTGACATTTACCCTTCCAAATCCAACAACATCCACCCAGGACCTATTTCTTCCAGGTTCTATAGGATTATTTCGAGTAATTTTGTTCAGAGAATTGGAGTTATCTGGAACGCAATGTCAACGCAAGATTTCGATGTTTACTTGATAACACCTGCGGATTTCTGGTATTGATCCAAAACCAAGACAATCTACTAAATGTTTCAGAGAATTGACATTCGAGGTCGATTGATATCCCTTCATGGTCTTCCAGCCTCGTATATTATTAATAGAAACACTTCTACTCCAGTTATGGGTCTTCTTGCCGTCTGCACGTGAGTGGATGCTTATTTCTGAAGTTTTCTTTTTTAGCCCCTTTGTGCCTCCCTCTACACCAGATATTGCCCCAGAAGATTTAATATTGAAGACGAAGCATCATCTAGACGGAACTTTAGTCTCTATGGATGAAAAGTGAGACACAATGTCTAAATAAAATGGTTTTTTTATAGAGTCCATCAGATGTTAGAGCTGTCAGAACATGAATTACCTATTTCTTTTTATCAATTGATCCATGCAGAAGATGCTGTATGTCTTGCAGAAGCCCATAAAGAAGGTTTGCAGTCAAACATAACAGACAATCGATTAAGTGCTTAAAAATGGCTCTTCTGGTCTGCTAATTTACAGACTGATCAGTTCCAAGACTCATAGAACATATTTTGTTCAAAGCAGCTGTAGAATGTTCTATAAGAATGGAAAACCGGAGAGTGTTGGACTGACACATCGGTTACTCAAGTAAGTTTTAAAAAAAAAATAAAAAATATTTTTAGCGAAGTGGAAGGGATGATGTTATTAGAAAAGCGCTCTTCACTCAAGGCGAAGCTTCTTTCCTTCGATGATAGCTTCCTTCAGTCTCCGAGGAATCTTCAATCAACCGCGGCACTTCCTTTACCTATTAAGGAAGAATTCCCGAACGAAGAAAGGTATTTTTAAAAAAACAGGTGGTATCTTTAGCCCTCGTTTTCCTTCCCCTCGTATCAAGAAAAGAAGAGAAGATATCTCACTTATTTCTCCATTGAAGATTCCCCTTGGACAATGGCCTCTTTCTGTTAGATTTCCTCCGCCGCCGCCAGCAGCGGCGTCGTTTGCTCCTACGGACTTGCCAACTTTCGGATTACCGCCTGAATTACACTGGCCACATGAGAGTTCTTCTTTTTGGTCGCCGGAATTCAATCAAGCTTATCCAGCTTTGCCAAATTGTATGGATCAATTGTTATATTGTAAGATTTAGTGACTTATCCACCTCAACTCCCTCCTCTCCCAGTTTATTCATCGACTAATATTGAATATACTTGGAACATTCCACGTAAGTAGCCCCTTTTAATAAAAGTATTCGTTTCAGAACCAGCTATGTCACTCCCAGAAATGGACCCTTGCCTCGATTACGGCCACAAAGACCTTCCGACAACATTAACTCATTCCGCTGATTTTATTTCCGAAGTTGCGAATACTCTTCTCTCGCAGTGATCGGCCATATCCTCTTGTGATCTCATAAGATATTTAAAATTCATAAAAAACAAAAATTGTTAGGATCCTGTCCATTAATGGAGATATTTTTGAATTTCCCACAACAATGAGTCGTACCCAGGGTACTTTCAGTAGAGTGAGCAGCAAATCCATATTTGATCCATTCAATATAGCAAGGAGAAGCCATTTCAGTAAGTTTTGAACATGCCGTCAAAGTGGATGCAACACCACCGAAAAATCCGAAAACTAAAAAAATCACTCAAACGGCAAAACCTACGAATTGAAATTATGTTCAATAAAATAAGCCATTTTGGAATTGTTTGAGCTATTCTGAAAAATTTGAAAATATTCATACAAATTGTTACTCTTTTATACTCGGTCTCTCTTCCTTGTTCAGTTTATCAATCGTCGCTAGATATAACCAAAAAACACTGGGTAAAATCATAGTCATAAGAGTGACGGTACTTCCTCCAACAAGATCAAGTATCAACCCGAATTTTGGAAGAGATAATGCAGTAAAGACACATAATAGATAGACAACCGTGCGGCTAGCTATGCGTTTCCATCCAAATTCTGAAAAATTCATATGCATTAAGTGGAAAATGATTACCGAGTGGAATGTCTAACCATTCATCAACCTGTTGAGCCAAAGGGGAAAAAATTAGTAGAATTGCTGGCATTACATGACACGTAATTAGGATGTTCACTATTATAGCAATCCATTTCAGCTAAAAACAATTGATTTTTTAAAATTTTACTTGAATTGATGGAATAATTGACTCTTTGATAGAATCTCCATAAATTTCATATCCAAGGATGGAAATAATCAGATAGGTGATTAAAATGACTTAAAAATAAATTCTATCTTTTCTTACATATGTATGAGACAATAACGGATCTGGTAAAATACGCGGGCTTCCTCATATCGTGTTGGATAGTAGGAAAAGTACTATGACCTCCATAAGAGAAAACCATAGTTCCATAGGCTAAGAAGAGGTTAATCCAACTGAAAGAAGGATATTCTACGTGCTAAAAATGATTTAATAAAAAATGTATACAATACCTTGTAACAAGTACCAGCATCAGACATAATACCAGTGACAATGAGAACTGCGGCTATAGAACTCGAAAGTGCAGCTATAGCCCCAGCTTGCCTAAATGACCCTTCAATATTCTTAAAAATTAACCAAAAGTGCATAGGACTCTTTAAGAGGGTGAACGGCCAGATAATTATTGCCACAATTAAAATCAAAATACAAGAATGAACCTTTAACTTGAATAAATCATTAAGTAAGATAGAAATATTATTAGCCGAGAAAAGGAGAAAAACAGTGACTATGCCATACAGGGTAATAGCTAGGCAAACATCCATTACGTATCTAATTATAGATAATGAAAAGAAGAAAAACAAACTTGGCTTTGGTTCCTAGAGCACGTTGAGCCATTTCAGGATAAGGGCGTCGGCAATGCACACGATATTCCACCCATCTTCGCTGCATAATCGTCCAGTTATAACTTAATTGAATTCCGGTAAAACCGGAGAATATTGCGCCGAGAATTAGAAGTATCACACCGGGAATGAACCCTACAAATTATAACCAAATTAATTTAATTACCCGCTTGTCCAATGGCAACAGGTAATGCTACCATTCCTGCTCCCATCATATCAGCTACAATAAAAATTGAAGCTTTGAACCAATGCATTCCATGTGAATTTACATGTTGCTTACTGCCCTGAAAAGAAAATATAGCAGTAGAAAAGCAACCTGATTTATATCGGCTAAAGGGACAATAGCTGACGGTTCCATGCTGAACAAGTATGCTACCACGATGTTTAAAGACAAATCGTCGAATAAGGTATTAAGCTATAAACAACACAAAAAGACGGTGAAGATTGTACAATACAAGAGTGATAAGTGAGTAAGGAGAACGCAAACAAAAAAATGAGACTGTTATTCAGCGAGAATTGATATAGAATTAAAAATAAAACTAACTGTCCTTAACAAACAGTTGTATAAATAAACCACTGTTTTCATTGAGTGGAAAGTAGTGACGAGGCAGAAGGGGAACAGGATTATGGAAATTTTCGAATGACTATTTATGACTAAATATTTCATCATAGATTTCACATCAAAGATTTTTTGTAAACCTAAAAATTGTAAGCCTTTATATGTTATAACATCTTAATCACAACTGCTTAATTGTGTTTCAAATGTTCCACCAAATGGACCAAAATAAATGCCATCAATCATCACACTTTCTCCTTCCGTCCGATTGTCCTTTCACCAAAGTACACCGTGAGAAATAGACCACTGAACTTTCCCACCCTTTTTGTTTTTTGTGAATCGATGACTGGCAAAAAGGCGAGCGATGGGTCAGCCTGTCACTTTGATTTATCGCAAACAAGTTCCGAACACAGAAGGAAGATATTTGGTGAAACGCTGTAACCTTGATGGTTTGTCAACAATTTACCGGCAGATTTGGGTAAAAATGAACAAGGAAATAAAAAAATTACATGGATGAAACAAGGAGGCATTGAAGTTTGCAATAGTGACATTTTTTCTGAAAATGATGAATTCAATCCTCTCTCTGCCCATTCATGATAATCATTTTCCTTCATTCTTCTTTCTAAGCTATAATTCCTTAAGTTTCTAAATTTTTGATATTACAACCTTGAGAAAAATGACAGACATTTGTATTCTATGCTCGATAACCATTGACGGAATGCATTCATCAGGTAGAATAGGGTATTCGCGCATCACATTTGTCCATATTTGTACTTACATATCAATTACTTCATACAATTTCTCCATTAAAACCTTGGCCTTGGCGGATATATTTGTCTCTCTCGCTGTAGGAGTAATCTTCGATTTCTCAGGTGGCCCTGCCATGTTTAATTTACCGCGAAATGCATCTTTTTCTCCGGCAGTAGAAATAGACAAAAGCGCGGTTCATTTCAATATTCTTCCGATTTTGCGCAGACGGCCGCCGTTCTTTTACAGTCAACACCCACTCTTCTTTTTCTTGATGTAGTTACCTATTTTTCCATCGATTTCAGAAGAACATCAGGAAACAGAAGGACATCAAAAACGTTGAACAGTCTGCCTGTAGAAATCTCAGAAAAGTGGGTTTTTTCTCTCAAAATTTCTGTATTCCTATTCTTTTCGATCTCACTATCCGCTTCAAAAATCCTACAATTCCTCCGTCAAGGTTTCTTCTAGAAAAACTCGCTCTTCTTCACGAGTAGCTGATCCTTGTAAACTTTCTTCTAAGTTTAACAAAAGTTCAGTTAATACATTTTGGTGTAACCAGACCCGAATCGAGCCAACAGATGCCATTAAAGTAACTGAACTGCTAGAAAAAGGATGTGAAATTAAGGAAATTATTGAACTGTTCTCGAGTAAATATAACAAAACAATGTCCAAGAAGTGAGTGATACCTTCATAAGTCTTCATAAAAACATAGATTTTTGCTTGCCAATGGAGAAGAAATTAATCTACAGGTCTACAGGTGCTGCAGCCAACCATTAATGTCTACAAACAGCGACAAGCGGCACATGTGGGAGTTTTATGACTTTATCTGGAGAATGCGACCAAAAAAAGTCACGTGAGTAACAAATTTTTGATTTTTATCTTATAAATCTCTCACCTGTATCTTTCAGTGTTCACGTCCTTCCCAAGCGTCGTCGGCTTCACCATCCATCGTCTTGTGATTTAGAACCAGTTAAGTAGGTTATTTATTATGCTGTTGACAGTTTAATTCAGTAAAAGTCCATATTTAATAGAGGATAATGATGTCGAGGAAATTTTCTCCAGCATGAACCGAAAAAGTCCAAAAAAGGATGAACCTCTGCAAGGGCAGATAAAAGAAGAGCTGGAGAAAGAAAAACAGGAAATGACAAAAAAGGAAGTTGTTATAGTGGAGTCAGTACCCTCTTTGGAAAAAGAAGAAGACGTAAATATGAAACACCAACTGTTAAATGAGCAAAAACACAAAAAAACGGAAAAAGTAGGGAAAGATTCAGTAGTGAAGGCTGCAGAGCTCCAAGAATATAATGACAGGAGCAAGGTCTCGGAGGAACGGTAGTCAGAAGTTTAACAATAATCAACATTTAGAAAACCGCTAGAAGAACCCATTCTTCGACTTGTTGAGTACCCTGACAGTCCTCCTCCAGCCCTTTCACCTCCTCCATCGGTTTGTTCGTTGTGAGTTTACGTTATTGATAAAATGAATATTTAGAATTTCTGACTTCGATCATCTTGGAGATTTAAATATCAATTCGGTAGGGGAAGTATTAGGGCCAAGCGTTTGGACTTTATCTCCATACCCCGAAAAATATGACGCCTCTATTAAAGAGGTTATCGAAGAAGAAAAAGTTGGAGTAAAGGAATTTAATGAAGCTGAATCAGATGTAAAGCCAAAAGAACAAGAGATAATAGTAGCAGAAAAGAAATCACTAGAGCAGCAGCTGCCAACTGTACTCGGTTGGACTCCTTCTCCCTCTCAAGCCCACATACCTATCCATAAGTTGCAACGAGGGAAAGGGTTTTTACCCGACTGTGTAACTCAAGCTTTATTTAATTATCAAAAAAATAAGGAAAAGAAGAACGAAAGATTTCTTAAGATGGTGCATGAGTTTGTAGACAAAGCCATGAAAACAGAATTCCCAAATACCGCTTCCGAACCTCGACTGCCACAAATGCTATTGGATAATATTGGAAAGGTGTTTGGTGGGCTGACCGGTGATGCCTCTGTAAAGGGATTCGATGAAAGTTTAAAATTCGAAACGAAGCCCGTAGACCAACAGTTGGAGCTTGATTTGAAACGTCCAATTCCTTGGCAAACTTCGGTTAAACCGTCGATTCCCGCTTTTATGCCAATATATACGCAATTTCATTACAATCAGACTAGTTTTTATGAGAATAATAACCTGGAAAAGTATCAAAACGATGTCGAGCCCCGATATAACCCGCAGATACGTCCATTTGATGCATTTGAACCATCATTTGGGATGAAAAGAAAGCATTGTTGAAAACATTTTGACATTAATTTGATTTTAATTTTTGTGTTTTTGGTTTTTTGGTCTCTATATACTTTGGTATTTAATTTTGGTAATTAGTTTGATACTGTAATTCTAACTAACATCTTTGTAATAAAAATATATCCTTCCAATCTCTCATTTTTCCGTCCGGTTTACCAGATTATCCGCTCAGTTGTTCTCACCACTGTTCTATAAAACCACACGCAATTCGAATCAACATCCTTCAACGTTTTCCTATGAAGTTGTATGCATTTTTATCCCTAGTCTCCTTCTCTATTGCTGCTATCAAGCGTCATCAAAATATTACTGTCATCGGAAAAGCCACTTGTCATGGGATTCCTCTTGAAGATATCACAATTGAACTGAAAGAGAAGGACTACTGTAAATGTTTTTGTTGAAAAAAAAATGAAATTTTTAGTTTCAAAGGATGATGTTTTAATGACTTCACAGACTGATAATAATGGTACTTTCCTTCTTTTCGGAGAGGTTGGTTTCTAAAACTCGAAATATCAAGAAAAAATATAGGATAACGAGGTATTAAACATCTCTCCTATTGTCATTTTTCATCACAATTGCACTCAAATTCCTGGTTGTCAGAGACAGACTGTTTTTGATGTTCCAAGCGAATGGATTGGTGGTATATACAAACTGAACATCGACCTATCAAAACATGAAGAAGGAGATAAATCCAAATGTTGATTAGATAATGAATATGCATTAAGATTCATGACTACAATAATTTATATAAGGCTGTTAGAACAGATTAAGGAAGAACTTTGTCATGTACCATTTTGTATTGATCAGCTGCTGTCTTCTCCTTGGTTTGCATGTGAGTATATGATGGATAAATATAATGCCCATCAGATGTAGGAATCAATGACGTAGGCTTCCCCCATACGTAGTCATTATTCTGTATCAAATCATCCACTTAATAGGTGATTAAAAGGCCGTTGAAGGATAAAATCTTACTGTTACTCCAGGCGCTGAATACTTTATCTCCCTCCTTGCTCAAATTATTATTCAAATCGGATAAATATTGGGAATAATTCGGCTGAGTATTGCAGTTCATTGGATGATATCCGCAAATGTAATGGGTTCCACAACTGTCTCCTGGCCAATAACCGTTCTTAAGATTCACGATTAGATGAAAAAGTCAGGCGTAGTCGTTATCATAAGATATGACAATGAACTGATCTGTGAAATTCGAACCTTCTTGTTACAAGTCGCTTCGAAATTAGCACTAGCTCCAGCGCAGTTGCAAAGACCATAGTTCCCGCCGGAAAGACCAACGAAAACATCAACTTTGCTGGCCAAAGAGGATCCCAAATCACAGTTACCTTAAAGAATATAAATTTTATCATTTGTACCAAATTTATTACCATCATTTCCAACTATTTTACCTCCTTTGACAATTTTTCGACCAAAAGTAACCCCCATCGAGTGTGTGACAAACGCTACTTTTGGTGCTCCGGTGTAGGCGAGAACAGCAAGCATGAAACGACGAAGCCGTGTAGCATCATGGCAGTTGTGGGTTCTGAAAGGCAGATTTATCGAAACAATAAAATACAATATAAAAAAAATATACAAATACTTTATAATCTTTCCCCACATCATTGCGTTCCAAATATTTTAAAGTTTAGTGATTTTAAGGTGAAAAATTTAAAGCAGCTTTGGTGCCTAGATTACATAAAAAATCTTAGGAAATTAAAAAATTATTTATTGTCGTTAACCTTCTAAAATAGCTCATCTGATGCAGACATCCGAAATATTTACCTTTAGAACTGTAAACTACAGTTTCATTAGATCAAAAAGAATCAGAATTCAAATAAAACCTATTATCATACCAAAATTGATATGTTAAGTCTCCTTCCTGATTTATATTTTTAAAATTTTACCTTGTAGAAGCCTTGAGGGCTTTGTTATCTCCCCAAGAAGTGGCATACAGGTCGGCAGAAGTGTAACCTTGTTGCTCGAAATACTAAAGAAGCTTGATAACAAGAAAGAAAAACTAACGAGAATAGAATTATCCCAACCAGTGGAAAAGGAATCCGTTTGAAGAGCGGAATCGCTATTTCCATGAATAAAAATCACTGGTACTTGAGTGGTCTAAACGATTCTCAGAATGCTGATTTTTTCCTACGTTTAGAGCAACACTAGATTTCCCTCCATAGCTTCCATGTACTCCATAGTCAGATCTTACAAAATCGTCACCTGAATAGCCATTCCTATAATTGGTAGTTTAAAATCTGGTATTTTCGGTTACACTTCGAGCCAAGATTGAAAATCCTGTGTTAAAGGACCGCTTACTCCTGAAGCAAAGGCGGCTGGAAGAATACCGATAAGAAGAAGGAGCATTTCCGACTGTTATCAAGCGACCATGTGCCCATTTTATAGACAGAATGAGTTCAGGCTGATTACACGGGAAGTTAAAGAGCACAAAGTGCAGAAATCTTAACTCAATGACCGAATCATGTTCATATATAAAAAATGAAAAAACATCTACTTTTACAAAAAAGGACAATTTGTTAGGATTTATCTCATCCGGCACTATACCGCACATAATCTAATTTCGTGGCTATGATTTGACAAAAGAACTAGCGGTAGAGCAATAAAATTAGGAATTTAATATTGAAAGGCTACAATGAGATTGCATCCTTTCCAATAGTTGAAACTGATTTTTCTATGTGTAAAATAACAAGCAAAAAACAATAGTCAACCGATCAGATTCGCAAACATTCGCTCCATGTTTCATTGCTGTTGGTCACTTTTCCCTGATAATCCGGCTCGATTACCCATTCTCTCGGGTCATAGCAATATAACAAACTCGCTCTTCAATTCCCTTGTCTATCGCTCTTGTCCATTACGCCTTTCACCCGGTTTCCCGAGACAACTCTTTATCACGAAGAAACGCGCCGGATCCATTATGAGGTGCTTTGTTTTTCTTTATCCGCATTAGGCGATTAGCTTATTTCCATTTATTCGGGTTCCATTAAGCATTAGCTTTGCGCAAAAGGCGTATTTTGAAATTACTCCATTTTCCTAGTTTTTTCCTTGTTCTACATATCGTATTAGCTAACTTTCCTTTCAGAAACGTTCTTCTTCAAAGTGCCATGAGCAGATTTCTTCTTCTCCTCTTTATCGATCTTTCGTATGGTCAGCAACATCCCACAGTATCCCTCCAATGCGATTATTCACCTCTTGAAGTCGTCGCTTTGGTAGATATTTCCGGCGTGAATAAAACTAACTTTAAAGTTCAACAGCAAAGACTTTTACGAACTATAAAGTTAGTCTTTTTTCTAACTACTAATTTTAACATTAGACATCTTGAGATTGTAATTACTCCAAGAAAACAACGATATAGTGTCATAGCCTTTCACTCCAACCCAGTAGCCCTTATAGAGCTTGGATCACCCTTCGCTAGTAACATGGACAGGGTAAACTTTTCAGTGATGAAGTATTTTAATCTTTAGGTTGCTACAGTAATTGGAAATTTGAAACCAGATCCTTGGAAGGAAGATTCATCTGTGGCAAAAGCTTTTGAAGCTGCTGTTATACAATTCAACACAGTAACCCGGCTTTAATTTTCTTCCATAATCTTTTAGTATGGTGATAGCAATGCTAGAAGGATAATCATTCTTGTTCACGATGGATACAACACAGATTTTGTTAAAGACGCCTACGACATTGGGTACAGCCTTCCAAAAGCCTTTTACTAATTCAAATTCTAGAAACTCCGTTGAAAAAAATAGAATCCAAGTATTTGGCATCTCTGGCAATACACTGGCTAATACATTGTCTCTTTTAACATACTCTGGTGACCGGAATCGACTACTAATCCATGCAGAAGACACTCAAGATTTCCAAGCATCTTTAGATGATGGAATTGGAATATGTGGAAAGAGGACAATTGCCAGTCGAGCAAAAGGAGTTCGAATTGAAAGGGTTGAAGGAAAGCAGAAAGTGTTCGAAATGGGACAGAAATGTATCAATAATAAGGTTATTATAATTAGACCCCAACAACATCAATGCAGATCGACCTAGTTTTTATCTTGGATAGCTCTGGTAGTGTTTATGAGGTTTTTGAAGGACAAAGACAGCTGGCTATCACTATCTTGGACTTCTTTCCAGCTGATACCTATTTCGACCGTCTACAAGTGAGGTAAAGATAAAAAAATTACTTTAGCCAGGTATCAATTATTCGTTTTGCCGCCACAGCTGACATCCTTCTTCCATTTTTGAAAAAACGAAACAAAGACGAGATAATAAAAGAAGTGAAGGCTATAAAATTCACAGGACAGAATACAAGAATAGCAAATGCGGTCGATATGGCGATTGAAGAGCTAAAAAGGAGTAGAAGGAAAGATGCTACACAAATTTTTGTATTGATTTCTGATGGTCATAGTCAAGAATATTGGAGCGTTGCACAAAAGACAGGCAAGAAACTTCAGGTATAAACTTTTATGATAAATTTAGCCTGAGATTTAGGAGACAGAAGCAGAAATATTTGCTGTCTCAGCCGGATGGGATCATAATAATGACGAACTTTTAATATATGCTGGACACAAGAGTCGCCTTTTTATTGGACCAAGATATACTGAGTAAGTCAAACCATTTTGTACAGCAATTCTCTTTCAATCTTAACTAATTCAGACGCAAATAAGAGTTATACTAATGCGTAGAGTAAACCCAGATAAAAAATAAAAAGTAAGAGTTAGAGTAGACAATATAATATGAGATGTTGCCTACTCTAACTCTAAGCAGTGAAAGAGTCAATTTAACTATTTGCCACTTCAACCCTACCTATTTATTCAATGATCAGTGTTATCAATTTTTAGGTTCGTCCCGACTCTCACTAGTTATATGAGTAAATGTTTGGAAAATTCTCTTTCAAAGCCGAAGGAGATTATTATAAAAAAAGAAGGCATTGAAATAGAGACAAACGCAACGTCAACAATCGCTATCAATACATCGACAGAAGTTACAAAATCGGAGATATTGGCAGCCACATCTTTGACCCATCTATTTATTACTCCATTTGCCACTATATCTCCCACAATAAGTTCGGAAATTCCTGAATCAACCACTCTATCTGCTCTAACAATTACTACCAGATTTGCTAATGAACAACAAATCAACTCGTTTCAAATTAACTTTCAATTGCCTCAAGTAATTGAAGGGTCAGGAGAGATGGAAGGTACGGGAGAAGAAGGTTAGTCAGAAAATTTTTCTATAGATTTTTAGAGATCCAAGAACACATAACTAAAGCAACCACAATGTCAACTACAAGCTCTATTGACGTTGAAGCAAAACTAACGTCGATACCTGCTGAGGAGCTGATCACAAAAAGGCCAATAGTATTGATTAAAACCCGTGAAGAATCGATTCAAGAAATTGAAAAACGAAATGACGAACATCAAAACGATACAATTGAAGAGCAATCTGGCATTGTAGAACAGCTGATTACTGAACAAATAGAGCAAAAAACAATTGGAAATTCCACCAAAAATGTATCTGATGAAGAAATTGTAGATTAACCCATTTTTTTCTGAGAAAGATTTTTCTTTAGAAGTTAATAGAAATTGTAAACACCATTATTACTAGCACAGAAGCTCCAGAGAATATGAAAGCTCATGGAATAAAAATACCACGGGATATCGATGAAAAAAAGAAGTTAGTAAACTTGGAAGTAGATAAAGGTGAAGAATTTTCTATTTATATTTTTTTCTAGTATCTTCTTGTCAGATAGATCTTATGTTCGTGATTGATGTCTCAACTAGTGTGGAATCAGAATTTCAGAGGCAATTACAATTTGCTATTGATGTCGTAAGCCAGTCATCAAGTTTGTAAGCTTTTCCCAGATGAAACACTTCCCCGGTGACAATCTTGACATTCGCCTAAAAGTAGGAGCAGTAACATTCAACTCCAATGCAACTCTTCTCCTCAGGATGGGCGAAACTGAATCAAAGTAGGTTTTTCAATTTTTTTTAATAATTAGGTATGATGTATCGGATAAACTTTCATCTATTGACAATGTGGGAGGAAGTACTTCTTTGGTAAAAGGATTAGCCTTGGGTTTGACAGAACTAAATGCGAAAAGGAGATCAAATGCTCATCAAATTATCATTCTTATATCGGACGGCAACAGTCAAGACCATTGGAATGATGTAGAAAAAATGGCTAGCCTTTTGAGAAAGTCAAAAACGGTTGTTTACGCTGTGACTGTCAGTAAAAAATACATGTTCAAGTAAGTTTATCGTCATTCTCAAAATTTTTTAGAGAACTGGAATTCTACACTGGTGATAGTAGCCGTGTTTATACAGATGAGCGAGTATCTAAATTTGTTGAGGAAGTAGAACATTTTCTGTTGAATTGTAAACCAATGAAAGAGTTGGAAAAGGGAGAAGAGGAAAAGTATTTTAGTCTAGAATTTGTAGCTTATAATCTCCAGAAAACGAATTCCATTAATTCATGGATCAAATTCCAAAAAGTTCCGCGATACTGGTAACCTTATATTCCCAGAAGAATCACTAGATCCTGGGTATACAGAAAAAATATTTGGTATTCACAAACGGTTTTAGGTGCAAAAACCATAAAGTCGATTTATATTTGATCATAGATGCTTCTACTTCCAGAGAAGAGGTATTTTTTCGATATTGCCTAACCCATGTAGGTTTTCGAACAACAAAGAGAAATAGCCCGATCACTTATCGAAAAACTGCCAATATCTATCGAAGGAATAAACGTTGCGGTTGGTATTAGCTCTTTTTCCTCTACACCGACCTTGAGACTTTCGCTTGGGCTGGGAAGGGACAAAGAGGTACGTTATGAAGAATCAAAATGTCGGAAAAAATTATAGACTGTACAGGCGGCTGTTCAAGGCATCGAGTATAGAGGAGGATCTACGCTTACGGCTCAAGCAGTTGAATTATCGATTAATGATTTGCAAAAAGGAAGGCGGGAAGATGCTATCCAGGTAAATAGTAATGTCAAAAGAGATTTATGTAGATTGTAATCTTGATGAATGATGGTATTTCGCAAGATAACTGGGACAAAGTATCAGCAGCTAGTAAGAAACTTGCTTCCATCGGTGCCGAAAGATTTGGAATTGCCCTCGGTGACCAAATCGATATGCGAGAGCTCGAACTATATATAGGAAAAACGAATCGGATATATCGAGATGGTGATGTACAAAAGTATGTACATGTTTATTTTCCAACAACAGTCGAGGGATAATATCCGTAGTAAGAGGCGTAACCAGGGTAAGCAGCGGCTCCGACGACAGCGGGGACACCTCCTAAAATAATTTCCATATCATGTTGAACCAATATATACCAGCTAGATTGCTTGGAGCATATGCTCCATACGCATAAGGATAAGCGGAAGCAGTTGCATAGTACTGAGCAGCAGAAACAACGAAGAGGGCGAAGAGAGCGAGGAAAAAACGGAACATTCTGAAATAAAGAATGAATTTTATCATTCTTTGAGAGAAAATTTTGAAGAATACGATGAAGTGCTAGAACTCTTCACACCTTCCGCTTTTATACTCCCAATGATTAAACATTTGGAACATCATTCAAATAGAAGCTTGCCTCTTGCTGTTTGCCTTCGAACGAAGTGCCAATCCAACAGTTGATACCTTCAAATGTCTAGTTTTACCGCAAATACTGAGCGCGTGCACTTTCTACGAGATCAAGGAGCGTCTAATCTTATTGTATTGGATGAAGCAATGGATTTTTTTAGGTTCTTTCATGATATCTCGGGTCATCTGCAGAAGTATTGTGAGTCAATTGACCCGTTGGATGCAAAAGTTCCTTCTCTAACGGATGTTACGGAGAAAGAATTGTTGGATTGTGCTCATCCAAACAGCGATCTACTCATCTTGTTTGACAACACAGCTAAATCTGACATTTTATCCGATTCAGTAGTTAATTCCAACCGTTATCTTCTTCTGGATGTTTTGGGTAACATAGTAACCAGTTATTTTCATCGTTTAGGTTCCTTGGTTAACTATACTCATGTCCGGGTATCAGTTATTTCTTTTGTGGAAAAACCAAAAGTTGATCTGGATTTCACTGATATTATTGAAAGAGACCTTATTTTTTCAAAGGTAAGTTGTTCAGTTATTTACTAAAATTCAGGTGGAAGCAATCAAAGCTATTAATGGAACTCCATCGTACGCAGATGCTGTTACAGTGGGACTTGATATGCTGGAAACAAAGCGAAGGTCTCAAGAAGCCCACAATAATAATAATTATTTTAGAGATGATGCCAAAGCTACTTTGGTTATTGTCGGCGATGGAATGACCAAAGATACGGAGAGTTCAATTTTAAATGTGGCAACAAGAATTCGAGAGGTTTCCTGTTCTTAATCGTTTTCCAAAAAAATTTTAAGTTTCCTCGACTCTCATGTCTTGCTGTCGATTCTTCAAGAAAAGCAAATATAGAAATGATGAAAAAATTTACGGGGAAAAGAGAAAATGTTTTTGATTATGATAGAAATATTCTATTCACAGAAATTCTTGAAAGAATTGTAAAAAGACCAAGTTCCAACAGATGTCCCGGACTATTGGTGGGTGTCCTCTCATTCTGTTGCAAGAACTTCTAGATTTCTCAAAAAATTGTAAAGTCGGTCGAAACATTAAATATTAACAAGCAAAAAAAAATAAGTAACGTGATGAAAAGTATCATAGGTTGGCTTCCATATATCATTTTTAATTTTTTAATTATTAAGGTCCAAAGCAAAACGATACAAAAGAACCCAGCGAAGTAAAAAGAGATCTCTCTTCAGTCCTATCAGCAGGGAATTCAGATGACGAAAAGGTTTGCTGTTTAACTTGGTAATCAACTTTTAAAAAGATTACTCAACTCAAAATCCAACCATCATTAAAAATTGCATCTTTACCGAGAATTATGTCTACAAGATCAACCACGAGGTCTACAACCACTATACCGATTGTTACAACTCCTACTCCATCATTTATCAGATTCTTTCAAACCCGGGCTACGGATTCTCCATCAGAACGATCAACAACTTTTAGGCCAGGTTAGAGTTTGATATTTCAAAAATTGTTCAGGTTGTTTATTTGATGTTATAATGGTCCTTGATTCATCTGGAAGTGTCGAAGAAACTTTTAGACGGGAGAAAGAACTTGCCGCTGGAATCGTTGATTTTTTCAGAGTCGGGCCTCATAATACTAGAGTTAGTTCATTATTGTATCACATTGATAAATTTTTAGATATCAGTTGTCAAGTTTGCTGCAAAAGAGAAAGTTAAAACTGTTCATAGTTTCAAGGACATGCAATCAAGACTTCTTATATTACAAACTATACAAAGTATTCCCTTCAGTTCTGGAACGACAGCTTTACATTCAGCTATATTACGAGTAACTTTCCTATTCTTTCTTTATTACATTTTTAGGCAGTAGCGGAATATTCCGAAAATAAAGGAGCCCGTCCAGGAAAAGCCCTTCCAATTGCCATAATTTTTACTGATGGGTTTGGTCAGCAATCTATAACCACAGAAGCAGAAATACTTCGTGAACTAATACCTCATACTTACGCTGTGGCAATTAACCATCAGGTATAATTCCGCTCTAGTATGACGCTTTAGTATCCCATCTCTCGCAAAGAGCTGATAAGAATAACAGACAATGAGAGCAGAGTATATACCGATGCAAATATTGAAGAACTGCATGAAGAACTTAAATCACTTACCACGGATTGTATATTGGAATAACTGCCGTTTATTACTTATTTTTTTCGAAGATGATCCCAATAATATTTATTACCACGTTTGTAAATTTTGTCATCAGAAGTTTAAAAAAGCCAAAGTTGGAAGCAGTTTTATATCTCCTTGCTTCACCCGGACTTACAAGAAGCAAAAAACGAAACAAGAAAAAATGTACGCTTGCTACATAAAAAGCTTATGTGCGCAGCGGGTGCCAATTTTCCCCATTTCTTCAGAATTCAAAGTCGTGAGACTGTTCCTTTAACACATTCGGGCAAATTGTAAAGTACATACGTACATACGGTACATATATATAAAGTACGTATTTGGACAGTACATACTTTTTAAAAAAAAATATAATTTTTCTCGAGTTTTTTCCGAGTTTTATAACGTTTTTTTGTGTTCTTATTAAATTTCGAGCATAATCATCTCAATACAAAAATTATAAAAGGCTGCACTATATCACTTCACCGTATCCCTCCTTGTTTTCCTTTTCGTCTTCTTCAGCTTCTGAAATGAAATATATTACTAATCTAGTATTTCTATATTATATTGCTACTATTTTCATCAATATTTAGTTAAGAATGCACTGTAACGTTTGTGGTCGACGATTGGATAAAAAAAAAGGAAATTTCCAGTAAATTTTGAAAAGGCAGTAGAATTCGCCAAAAAAGCTCAATTGGCTTTATGAATTTCAAAAATATATCAACTGCCACAGCTATTTATCACTTCGCCTATGTCATCGACATTTTAGAGAACAGGATGTGACCAATAAAGGATTCAAACCAGTGAGTTCTTTTTGAAACTACAAAATATTTTCAGTTTGATCATACTCTATTCCCTTTCTCTTAAGATGAATGTGAAACATCACCAATGCTACATTGTTTTGATACTACTGGTTTTGGTGAAGAAATAGGTTGTGAAATCGACGATGTCACAAATGCTGAGTTTCTCTTGAAAATTTGAGAAGCTTGATAAAGAATCTAGGTAAAAACGAAGTCCTCATATTCATCTTTTAGGATGCCTCGAAGGTAGCCGCAAAAAAATTAGAAAAGGAAGGGTGCACGGCTATGGTGACAATGAATTGTGAAAAAAACGTGTTCAATCACCTAATGGAGTTCTACGCCTAAAATTGAATCCAATGCACCCCGAAGCATCTATCAAGGAAATATAGATTTTATATCAGCCACCAACATTTTTTCTTTTCTGTAATATTTCGTTGATGGATTATAATACGAAAATGATAATAGGTTACACTATTGTCGATAGAACTCAGACTCAAAGTATGTCTTCAATATTCAAAATATTTTAAACAGATGTTTCAACTCGTATGGAACAGGGCTGTGCGGGACTGGCATTTTCAAACCGGGACGGGACCGGGACGGGAATAGCACTCTCAAAATTGAACCGGGAACGGGATTGGACTTGTTCCCGAAATTCGGGACGGAACCGGGAATTGTTTGAAAAGAATAGAAAATTAGAAAAAGAAGTTAGAAAAGGTGTTTATTTTAAAAAGAGAATTATACATCAGCATAAGAAACACCAATATTAGTGCCATCAAACGTATTAAATTTGGAATTCGTTTTGAGGAACAACAATTGCTCTAAAGTTTCTGGACTCATACTCTGTCGATAGTCGGAAAGAATCATTCGTGCATATAAAAAGAATATATAACCACCTGATTGTAATTAGAACTATGCGTTGCTTTCAGATGTTTTCTCATTCCACTAGTCGATCCATCAGCATACTTAGTGAGACTCTTTTTTCATAAGAGACAAACCACTTTCTGTTTTTCCGAATCGTCAGAGAAGAATTTGCTATATTTATTCATTTTTATAGAGCATATACAAAATTTTTCTTTCTTAAAAAGAAGGATATATTAAATATATAATTAAAAAATAGCATTAAAAAAAGAACTGCAAAACGCATGAGAAGAACACAAACAACAGTTTAAAAAAAAGCAAAAACAATGCAAATTGAGAATATTGATCGCGCGCGGGAAATCCCGAAATATTTCAAAAATTTCCCGAATTTCGGGACGGGAACGGGATTTTGGATGAGTCAGTCCCGAAAACAGGGACGGAACCGGGACTGAAAAATTTTGTCCGGGACGGGACGGGAATCCCGCACAGCCCTGGTATGGAAGCCTATGGGAGTCTAGATTCCCTAGGAAATCTACAACATAATTAAATCCAATATGAGCTATCTGAGTTCATAACTGACGCCCATTTCTCTGTTATGAAGCAAGTTGTTCAGCATTACCCTTCCGTGCATTTGATTCATCAAACGGACAAATGGCATGCGCTGAAGAATATGCAGCCTAAATATCGAAAGGTTAGTTCATCTAAAATACAATAGACTAGTTATAGAAACTAAATGCCAAAATGTATGGTCCTAAATACTAAGAGCTTTGGAGAAAATTTTTAACACATGTATGGCTAATACGAAAATGATAATAGGCTATCTATTGAAAAGGTCGCAAATAGCGGCGAAGTTGAAATTGAATATGAGCAGTCCACCTTAGATCATGTTCTTGGAATACACGATTTCGGAACAAAGTATTAGTACATTACAAAGTGCTTACACGACGATAAAGAGAAAGGGCTAGCTCTCCTTGACTTCACATATAAATATGATAGCTCATTTTATAAAGTAAGTAGTCATTTCAAAAATTTCAATGCAAATAGATACTAGAGGCTGTTGCCAAATTTTGAACTTTGACCGAAATTATTCTAATCAAACCCTGCCAACCAGAGAGCGGTATTCATCTGCCCAAGGTAGGAGAGTCACTATTCGGAATAATCCCAAGCCGGACATGTCTTGGAAATTAGAAATTGTAAACATCAGCGATTTTTTTTGTAAAATCAATTGTGGACAGGATGTTCATTATTATGCGGACAAAAAGCAGCTCAAGATGCAGAAAGTAATTTTCGAAGATGAAGATAATAACTGCAATGGTTCAGGTGGCATCGATCGTCACATCGACGCGCTAATGGCCGAGCTAGAATTGAACAACGATAGCGACGAGGATGATATTTTTTGAATTGTTTAACAACAACTTTTGTTATTTTTTTTAATTAAAAAATAAAAATAAAAACAGCTGATCTGAAAATACCAAAATGAACAACTTGTTTATCTAACTATAACAACACTACTCAACCCAATTTTTGAGTTCATCTAAAATTGTTTAAAACCTGATCAATGTCAAGAGTGATTACTAGGTATCCATTCAAATTTTTTCTCCACCGCTGTTTTTTCTTGAAATTATAAACGAGATAAACTATTTTTACAAGACTTGTTCCCTTGAATTGTGGATTGAAAACGAAGAAGCTTATCTCCTATACTTTCTCTGCATACATTATGATTGATATTAAACTGATTATCAATTTATAAGTTGAGACGTTTTTAATAGGAAACTCAACAATTTGATAAGGATTACTTCAAGACTGCTCCATTTATCGCAGTTTTCCGTTTGCCGATAACAGTTTTTGTCCTCTTTTCCTGACTTGGTTTTAGATGGATATGGACGGAATTCAAACATTTACAAGAAATGATTTTACCATATTTGAAAAATTAGAAGCAGGTGGAGAAGCGACAACGTATTTTGGAACTTCTCGAATTTTCGGGTGAATCTTTCCAAATTAAAGTTATGTTTAGGGACCTCTGCATCAAAGTTTATCATGCCAATACTAGCAAATACACAGTTAGTCACAATGACAGGAGAGAGATTAATGTTCTTCTAAATGCAAGACTCGAGTGTTTTAGAAAAATTTTTGTTTAGCAGAACACTCATCAAAACTTGGTACGTTTTTTTGGCTTGTATAATGATGAATCGAAACAACTTGATGGATATGTGATGGAATATATAGCTGGAGGGAATTTGCATAAAAGTATTTTCTTAATTCATAAAATATTCTAGTAATTAAATCTAACGAAATATATACCACCAGAACAATATTCAACTGGATCCTTCAAGTTTCACGAGGGCTAGCGTACCTTCATGACGGCAATATTATCCATAGGGATATTAAACCAACGAAGTAAGGAAAACAGTTTGAAATTTTTTTCTTGAAATATTTAGTATGCTAATTACCAATGATCGTAAAACCATAAAGTTGTCTGATTTCGGTATTGTTAAGTTCACAAACGAACATTCATCTCTGTCAACAACGTAATTTTCTCATAGTTCACTAACAAAATATAGAAAGGGGACGACAGCATACATGGCACCAGAAGTTATCACCGGACAAAACTACGATCACATGGTTGATATTTACTCGTTGGGAATTTCAATTTGGGAAATTTTTCATAGAAAGTAAAACACTATCTTTCGTTGAAATATATTTCAGAGAACCTTACCCACCTCAAGCGGATTTTGGATTACAAAAAAAAATAGTAGAAGAAAATCTTCGTCCAACAATTGAGCAAAATCTCAACGAAGAATCCGTAACACTTATTGAACGGTGAATATGTCTTTCTAATTTTCACTTGCTATAGATGCTGGCACCAAAATCCACGAGATAGAATTTCAGTTGAAGGGATAATCGACCATATTACAGACGTTTGCTTGCCTTTATGTGAAGATTCAGATGATGAACCATCTTCGTTAGATCACAATCAATTTGAAGAGGATTTTATTACTATGCAATTAAAAGAACTGGAATTTGAAGAGCAGAAACCTAAGAGAGAAAGAAGAAAGAAAGAAAGGCAAAAACCTCTTCTTGATAAAGAACACTCTGTTACCACTAGTATGATGGAACAACGAGTTTCGGCAGTTTTGGAACAAAATAATAAGTGTTCTTCTGGACCGTTTTGTTTCAATGTATTGCACAGAACTCGACATTTTCTATTTTACTTCTTCTATTCCTTACCTGCCCATGCGTTTTCTCAAGCAATACAGGAATTATATGCCTTCTTGCAAGAGTGGGGCCAGAATATGGTTGATCACCTTCAGTCCCCACTTATGTATCATTTATTTGCCGTGCAAAAAAAGACTACCTTTATTCTTGGTCCTAATGGAAGAGTAGAAATAAATGATGTCAACATGTGAGTGACTTTACCATTTGTTTAAGAAAAACTTTCAGACTCGCAACGATATTACGAACGTGTCACCGACTTGATGTCGTGGCTTTGGACCGTTGGCTGATTTTAAGTTATAATCCTCAGATACTCAATGAAGATAATGAAACATACTATAATGCATGCTGCACCGTTTTGAAAGAAATGCTAACTAAAACATCCCTTCTGCCTTCAATACCTTTAATCCAAGGGAAGTTGCTTGTTATCGGAAATGACAGCAGTCTAATTTCGACATTTGTCAAAATTGGAAACAGGTGTAATACTGGACCTCAATATAACATAGAGTATCAACAAATACAGTTTCCTTTGTGTGCGAACAAGAAACAAATGGCTATACCAGCAGCAACTTATCATCAAATAGTAATCTTGGTTTCAAATGTCCAAGAATTAGGGACATTTCCTGAAAGCTGGAATGACATAGCTTTATCCCTTATTTTCTTTGTTGGTTGTGACAATGAGAATATTGAACTGGAATCGAACAAATTGAAAAACTGTTTCGAGGGATCTATAAAGCCTCAAATGATTTTTCCAATCAATGTTTCACCAAAGGTAAGGTGGACATTTATTTATAACTTTATATTTAGAAAACATGTATAAATATCGAAAATCTTTGTTTAACTCTTCTCGCTGCTCACATGCGTGCTGTGACAGATATTATATGTTAAAAATCATTTGTTTGTTAATGGTAACATTTCATTAAGCTTTGTTTGAAAAAGAGTATGGTTGAATTGATTGAATGTTGAATAAATGATGTCAACATCATGGCATCATAAAGTATTGGTTGCATTTGCTTCTAAAATTTCAATAACTCTATGAAATAACCTTTTTACCCGAAAATAATGGATCCCTTTTTATTCCTGCTTCTATATTTGCAAACATAAAAACTAAAGAATAACTAATAATGCATAGTAGCAGTATAGCTTCATTCATGTGACTAGACTTGTGCAATAAAATAATTATGCAATACAAAAGGAGAGAAGAGTTTGAGGATCGCGGTTTTATTATGCAGTAATTCCTAGGAATCAAGCCCAAATCTAAAATTCGTGAAATTAACGTTTTTTAAACAATTGCTTACTCTTATAGTACAATCCCAGCTAGCCGTACAAATAGCAGTTCCATCAGGACTGGTTCGTAAACAACTAATACGATTTTCATGACCATAAAGGACAGAATGTCGAATACATTTCAAGGAGTCCCAAACTCCAACACGATAATCACCATAGCCGGCAAAAAGAATTCTGCCTAAAAAAAAACTTGTATGATAAAAAAAAACATACCACTGACGCTAAAATCTACACCATTAACTGGGAATAAAATCGATTCTTTCTCATAGACACAAACTTGTCTATCTGCTCGAAGATCAAACAAGCGGCACTAAAGATTCAGGGTGGATATTAAATTAATTTTTTGAACAAACCGAAGCATCATCCGATCCTGTAGCAAAAGCGTCACCATTTGGATGGAATCTTACAGTATTTATATCTGCTTCATGCCCTTCAAATGACTGAACGCATTGGCCAGTCCTAAAATACCAAGCAGTAGGAAAAATATTCAAAATGTACCTTATATCCCAGACCAATGAATGCTTGTCTGCTCCTGCTGATATGAAAACATTTCCTGTATCACATTTTGGTACGTCAACGGCAAAAACATCTCCTGTATGCCCATGGAAATTTTGAATCATCTGCAAATGAAAATAAAGTAATTGAGCCCATACCTGTCCACTTTCAACATCCCAAATAGCGCATGTTGAATCGCCGGAGCCAGTTAGAAGTAGATTGTCTGACCGGAGAAACATACAACAACTCATATAAGAGGTATGAGTGGCAACTGAGCGTTTCTTCTGAAGAATATCGTCTTCGAAAGAAAGAGGCACAACGCTGCATTTGTTGTCAAGGCCTCTGAAATAGAGAATAAAGTATCCATTGAACAATTAGTATACCCGCATGCTATCATTTGAGCACTAGGTGAATAAGCACAAGCCATTACCCAAGTTGTCGGCATAGTCAGAGCATGTTCTTTATTCGTAGTGAAACCATCCCAAACTATAACCTTTCCATCCTGCAAAAAGTGCTTTATGCAGCTCAAAGAATAATACCCACCTGCGAAGATGACACAATGTGTCTCTTATCTAATGACCAGTCCATACAAAGAACCTTTCCTGCATGACCTTTCAATATTCTTCGCTGTTTTATTCCAAGATTCGGTAATGGATCGAGACGTTCAGCTGCTTGTTGGACTGCAACAAACGAATACAACAAAATAAAAGCTTACTGGGAATGTCATTTAACTTCATCCGTTCTTGATCTAACTTTTTACGAAGGTCATCTGCTTCTTTTGCAAGAGCTTCGATCTGATCGGCCTGTCTAGGGAAAACTAAATATTTGAAATAACACATACCTAGTGGCGGGATCCTGTACGGGAGCCGCATTTTCAGGCATTCTACTGATATCTTTCGAAGAAGACGGCTCTTGTTCGCTCATTCGACTACAGCCAGATCATTCTAAATTGATTTAATAACACTAGAGAAATAGGAAAAAAGAGTCATTGGGTAGATTGAAGACGTAGCGAAAAGTATTTAATAAGTAGAAATCCAAGAACTTAAAAATCCTTATTACTGGGAAGTTTCCAAGGCTTTCTTATTAGTTTCCATTATTGAAGTCTCTTTTTACCGCTGATTTTCTATTTATACTTTGAATAATCGCGTTCCAAAAGCTTTGCGAGTAAATGCAAAGAATCATGACTAATAACACTGACTCAGAAGATAACGGGAGGGGGGGTGGGGGGGGGGGGGGGGGGGAATTCGCAGTAGTGGTGGTCGGTGACGCGGCGCGGCTGCATGCGAGCCGATCAATATAGCCTTCCGTTCGTTGAGTGACGAGCAGGGAGAGGAAAATTAAGTTATTTATTTAAATGTAGCATATATTTTGAAAAAATAAAATGTATAAAGGAATTTACCAGATTTTAAAGGAGTTCTGAATACATCAAAATATTTTGTCAGTGGAGATAGAATCATGTATAAAATTTAATTTTATCCATTCATGATGGCAAACAAAAGACAAGAGAAATGATGTATTACCAACAAGAAACTAAATTTTTATCAAAAATATTAAAAATGAACGTATTTATACAAAAGTTTTTATCGTCATTCGTGAAAGACTTCTTGAGAACCTTCGAATGTAGAGTATTGTCAAATTCGCAAGAATATAGCCCGCTGAAGAGCTCCTCCTTACTGACCACTTGGGCATAGCAGCCTGTGTGCTATGTTCTCAGCGTTTTTCTCTAACTTCAGCTTGTGGCTGCGATAAATCCTTGTCTATAGGACCGGTTCGACTTTATTTGTCTTATATTGTATTCCTGCGGTCTCCGTCGTCAACCTGACGAAAAAATAAACTTTCAAGTGCCCTCTTTGTCTCTAAAAAACGTTTTTTTCTTTTTAAATTATTTTTTCAGCTATGGTAAAAGAATTGGAATTATTTTCATTACCGGGAAGAGGTAGAGCAGAGGTTATAAGACTTATGTTGACCTTCTGTGGAAAACCTTTCACTGACACCCGTCTCACAATCGCTCAATGGAAGCTGAAAAGAAAGCAAGGTATGCGAGCAAATACCAAAAACGTTTGTAGATGGTCTATGTGAAGATTTGAAACTTCCTCTAATGCAGGTAGATGGTAAGAAAACTTTTATTGGAGTTATTGAAATTGCTCGGTATATCGCCCTTCATTACGGTAGTCTATGCTTTTCATAATATGCCCATCATCTGTATACAGATCTGTATGGCAGCTCATCCGCTGAGCAAGATGATGTAAACGTGATCATTGAGGCTTTGGAAGAGTTAAACAGTCAACTGAATCCTATTTTACGTGCGACTCTTACAAAGAATTATGAGCAAAGAGTAAGATATAATGAATACAATAACTAATAAATACCAAGAAAACCTTATGGGATGAATTTAAACATAATGTCTTAATCTCGAAACTAACGGAATACGAAGAAATTGTTCAGTCAAAAATGTTTATCATTGGTAGTAAAGTATGTATTATTTAATTTGGAAATACTTTTACAGATTTCTTGGGCCGACATAGCCCTTATCGAGACCCTCACTCGTTTCCAAGCCTGCTATGACAGTTTTTTCTTAGCACACTTCCCAGCCTTGAAGGAATATTGCAGTCGATTTGAGAAACTACCAAATATTAGACCTTATGTTCAATCAAGACCGGACGCGTATTATTGAAGCATGTTTCATTGTTATATAAGCAATCGTAAAGCTGATTAAGCACTGTTGTGAATATTTTGAAACGATAAATTTGTATGCATAGATTCGAGTTACCTACTGCTTTTACTAAATCTAACATTTTATATCTATCCCAGATTTAGCCTTTCTTAACACACAGATGCTGTAACATTTCTATATCGATACTAAAACAATTATGGCTAGAGAGAGATGAGACACAACCATTTCCCAGGTCAGTCTCTGACTAATCCTTGGTTGGAATGGACAAAGGGATGAGTTACAATATCGAGTCAGAATACAATACAATAATACAAGATACAAGGGGGTAGATTAGCTCGGGGATTGCAAAACCCTGGAATATCTAATTAGGCACCACATTATTATCCTTTTCTTCATTTCGCATTGTTCTTTTCACACAATAAGTTTTCTAAAAGCCTCAATAATTGGCCGTAAATAAAAAAAAAGAAGGAAAAAATCTTGAAAATACTTAAAAAAGTGAAAAAAAAAGAGAAAAAAATAAATATGTTTATTTTAAAAAAGGACTATGTATCAACATGACAAACAACAATATTATTGAAAAGAATTCCCGAAAACCGGGGCGGTTCCGTATCCCGTACAACCCTGGTGCGTACGTGATATAATTTCAGTTTATTGAACTATATAAAGTAATTCTGTAAAACAGACTAAAACAGATCACAAGTAATTGTACAGTAACTGATGATACGCGTTAGTTTTTAACAGACTTATTTTTACAGACGATGAGATATTTGATTGGGATCTACAATAGATATAATCAATCGAGGTGGATCGTAAGATTGGTATTGATATAACGATGACGCTGAAATGATTTCAAAAACAAACCGAATCGTTCATATGAATTTTCCATTTTCTGTTCTTTTCCTCAAATCTACTTGACAGAAGTCTTAATACCAGCTTTCCTGGTAAAGAAAAGAAAAAAAAAGGCTAAAAGGCAAAGATGAGCGTCCAGAAGCAATTTGCAAGATTTTGTGGCTTTTCATCCCTTGTAGTGCTGAATTCCAATTTATTGCTCATTCCGTCTCATCTTTCTAATGTTGCGAACTGTGTTTTCTAACCCGTGATTCGGCATCGCATTTATCTCCTCAGGCCGGATGTTGGTACCCTTTGCCCCGAGAGCACGTGAACTGAAAAATTATCGCGCTCTTCGTACTTAGTTCGGCTATATTATCAGAATATGAAGACAGCTGTGAAAATGAGCAATTAACAGAGACAAAAAACGGAACAATATGCATCTCATAGTATGAGAGGATACCTAATCAAGTGATCTTTAGCTTCCTACATAATATTTTTACTTAATTTGTCTCATAATATATGTGAAATATATCAATCATGAAATGAATAGTTAAGCTGTTATTATTAAGAGAATTGCTATTAAAGGAGTACAAAAACAGCAATTGTCTGTTCATTAAGGATTTTTCAGCTTCATTATCGCAAGCTTATAGCGAGATGTTTAAGAGCATGAGACATTCACGTGAAGCGCGCGCAGTCCCGCCCGACTCGATCAGCCGGCTGTCCTCAGAGCTAGCTTCTATGCTCTTTATGACCGGGTGCATTGAGTCCTTGTGGTTAAATACTTGTTATTTTACCTTTTTCGTTCTGTCTCATTGCTGTCTTGTCTTTGACATATAAAAAAAGGAAAGGATGCGAGGATTTCATAATAAAGTCGATCACATGCTCTCTTACCATTAAAGGTTCCATTTGGGAATAACGACGACAGCTCTTTGAACAAATAGTTTTTCTTATTTGCAAGAAGAACAAATCAGTTGTTCAGAGATTGACTAAAAGTTGAACAAAAAGAATCACGCCACATACATTCCGTGTGTCAAGTTTTCGTGAGGCTTTCCAACATGTGCAAACCGACTGATTTATTTTTTGATTCTTTTAATTCCTTTATCTTCTATACGCGTGTCTTCTCCCTTTATCTCTTTCCTTTCCTCCTCTTAATGATAATTTTGATAAGATGTTGGCAAAAAACTTTCACAATGACTTTTTTACCACATATATTTTTGGCTTACCATACCACTTTTAAACAACATTGATCATCTTTGTTTTAAAATGAATAGAAGATTATTCACGAAACAAGGAACAAAGCCGTCTGTTCACATGTCTAACCAGTGTGTCAATGAAAGATGGACCTGTTTTCTTCCTCCGGAGAGGGCTCATCGTTCTGTGTAGTGGTAAACAATGTGAGGACTGGAGAACAGAAAAGATAGTTCGAAGTAACTAGCAATTGTATATACTTCCGTGAATTCATCTATACATTGTTTTATACCATTTCAATCGCATTTTTTTAAATTCTTTTATTTTAAAATTATTATTTGTCGAGGTCAAAACCTTGTCCTTTAAATTTGTGGTCGATCGCACTCTGGGTTGTCTGTCACATGGTCGACGGCGACCCCTCTAAAACCCGCCTCCAAAACATTCGTACCACCACGTGGTCTCGTATCTTTTCTTCCTCCTCTTCTCGCTCATTTTTTAAAATCTTAAGGTTAAGGTTAATTATGTCCATATCCTTCCGTGTGAATCCTGAATATGCCCGAATTGATGAAATAGTACCTGGTCTTTTTATTTGTGGAGTCAGTTGTCTAACTGGTGAGGAGATGCGGAAAAGTAAAATTACTCATATTATTAACGCAACAAATGAGGTACGCTCACTTAATCTCTCATTATAACTTACTTCAGGTGCCTAATCTTCGCAGTTTAGGAGATATCCAACGAACAAAACTCTGGCTTGAGGATACTCCCCAATCTTATATCTACCCTCATCTTGAGTTACAATCCGATCAGGTGAGAGGGAATAGTACAATGAACTAGGCTTGAGACATTACAACAAAGGGCTGACAAACGACCTCGCAGCGCGTAACTCTATATTATGTTTTCTTTTTTGAATCATAATCTGTGTACACCGGGGACGGAATTCTGGGAGAACAGCTTTTTTGGGGGAAACAGGACGTTGACAAATAAGACGGAAACATATTTTGATTTTATGAAAGGGGCTCTTTAGAAAAAATTAGGAAAAATTAATTATCAACGGTCTCCTGAGTCGTTGTGTGAAGGTTGCTCAATTGTTCAATTAATCCCAAGAGAGGTAATTTTGTTAACGTATACCTCACATCATTTTTAAAAAAAAAACATGCGCTCTTTCATTTAAAAAAGATTTTTAAATCGTCTTTTATCTCGTACATGCTGAACTCATTTTCTCATCTTTGCGCTGATCACATGTCTTTTAAAGGGACAGTGACACGACCTGGAGCAACTTTACCGTAGAGTTATTTTAGCGGGTTACGGTAGCACGTAATAACAGCGCGAGGTCGTCATAACTTTTTTTCCTTGTGTCCTTTTCATTTCTTCCCAATAAATAATTCAAAAAACGCATATTTATAGTGGTAAAAAAATATTTATATGTTTACAACAAAACGATAACTATTCAATAAAATCAACAGAAAAAAGTATGTTTGTTCTATAAAAACCTTATATATATCCGCAGTCGATGCCCAATGAGGGCAACAAATCCCCAAATCCCCAAGATTCAAAGTCGTGTCACTATCCCTTTAAAAAATGCGCGCGGTACAGGTGTAACTGCCTCCAAACAATATGAAATTTGAGATACAAGCCCTTCTTGCCGATGGCGGCCGCGTTCTCGTCCATTGTGTTGCCGGTGTTTCACGCTCGGCTTCGATTTGCTTAGCCTTCCTTACAAAGTATAGGTAAACAAACAAGCAATAAATGAGACGAAAACAATTAAGATGTCGTAGTCTTCGCGAAGCCTATCAACTCATGAAATTTAAACGCCCTATGGTGCGTCCAAATCTTGGCTTTTGGCGCCAATTGATAGCATTTGAACAGGTATGTTTCTGGCTGAAAAGCGACGAGATTCTTTTATCGTAACACGTGACTGGAATAAAAAATTGTTTTCAGGATATCAAAGGAACTGCCGGCTCTGTACGACTCGTTCGAGATGAAGCACAGTCCGATTGTCTTCTTCCCGATGTATATTTGATACAAGCGATTCCACCAAGACCTCAGGTAAGAATAGAGTTATGTCCAGGTAAAATCCTTATAGAGCCCTGAACAAGACGTTGAAAGAGCCAGTGATGAGCCGCGAGAACGTCGACCGTCTGAAAAAAGATCAAAATTCCGACCAGTCCTAGAACCCTTGTCTGAACTTGCCGAAGCCGTCTGTTAAGATTTTCTGCTTATGTATATGTGCTGATTTTTGAAAACTGGTGCCGGAAACGGGTCCATATTGAGCCTTTGATTTATTCATACTGCGTGAATTATGTAAAAATGAAGCCTTGGTTTCATGTGATTTTTATACTAAAATTTGATTTTTTATTATTTGCTCCTTTTTCGTCAGCTGAAGTATGATTGTTACTTCCTTCAGCAAAATCCGGAATAAGCAAATGGATTATGTAAAAGAATAATCGCTCAAAATGGTTTAAAGCGCTGTGAACGAAGTAGCCAAAAGTTTGTTATCATAAGCCATAACTTCAAGGTAAACGTATCCTCCAACTTGATTTTTTCTGCTTTTTTGTGTTACAATATCTTTAACGTTTGATTTTTACAAGCATTGATACATTCTTTTGCATGAATGGACTCTGTATTCTAATAACAATATTATCATTATGTCAATAATAATAATTACCAACAGTTAGGCAAAGTGAAGAAAGCCGTAGAAGAAACGTTAAAGAGTTTAGAATCCTAATGTTTTCTTTTATTTTCATTTTACACTTTTATATCTTCTCCATGTTTGTAATGGGGTGTTTTGCCTGTGAAACTATGCCTATAGATGTTATAGACATAAATAGGGAACATTAGCCCAACTGGTGATAAAAATTAAAATACTTTATTTGTCACCATTGAGCAAAGGCTTGATAACCCGTCAATTACATATATTCAGAAAGAGTAGCAAATGTTACATGTCAGCAAATTCTACATGTTGTTGCACAATGCTGACGCTTGAATGCAGCATCAAAAAAGATGCTGTTACAGAAGTCATTCTGTTGAAAAAAAGCGCATCTGAATTCAAATGTTTAGAATCACAGAGAAGAAATTAAACCTGGGATTATTGTCGGGAGGAAAAATAGAGCAATAGGAGTTGCCTAAGCCTCCTGAAACGGATAGGGTCGCCTAATACGCGAGAGAACCCTACCAACGATGGAAGAAGTAATAGTGGAGGTGGTCTCATCGCAAAGACCACACGTGCGGCGGCAGTTGGCCTGAAAATAGGTTCTTTTCATTCATTCTTTGTACTTTGATTACCCTAACAAAATTTTCGAGTCCCCTTCTATTGCAAATCATTATATCTACACTGCAATCCGGAATCATATCAACACAGCCTCTCTCACAAAATCCGCAAACATTGGGGCAATCTTCCGCTAGCAATTCAATCCATGTTGGATTTCTACACATTCTTTGTGTTACTGTGTTGCAATCCACTCGTGGTCCTGCAATTAGATCAATGGAAGTAGGAACTCACTCCGTTTATTGGCACAGTTATAGGCCGGTGACTGACAGCAATATCCTGAAATGGATAGAGTTACATAATATGAGAAATAACCCTACCACATTGACGAGCGCAAATCTCGGATGATAGACTTTTTAATTCGTGGTCAATGTTAGTCCCATCTGTTGAATAACAAGTAGAATTCCTATCAGTAGTTGTTCCGGCGACAGGTGGATTTCCATATAAAGCCAAGCAGGCACTATCGGGGTAAACATTGGCACAGTTTACAGCACGATTGTCAAACTATTTAAAAATTTTGAGTAAATATAAGGGTTACTTTTCCATTCGTCGTACAAACAGGATCCAAAATGATACTTTGCGCTTCGTAAATCATAGAGAAGCATAGAAGAAACAGCATGCTTCAGGTCACGGCAAACAAATGACCGACGAGGGACGGCTTATTAACAAACCGGCCATCGAGGTGCGCCAGAAAAATCGTCTTCTCCTATTTCAAGAGTTCCGCGACAAGAAGAGCTATTTTGGGAGGCGAAGAATAGAAAAAGAGGTGACTTTTCAAAAACTCTAGCTATATAAATGTTTCTTCGAAAGTACATTTTTAAAGTTTGTCAAGATATAAATCTTCGATTTTGGTATTTTTTTGCCTATCTGATGAAGTTAAAAGTTGCCTTACAATAGTTTTTTCATAATGGAAAAATCGAATAACATTCCCCCAACCGATGAACTCCAAAAAATGTGATAAAACCTTGTTCAAGCACCTTCCAAAGCAAATAGGGCATAGGCAAATTTCATAGTTATGTTGTCACTACTATATATTGGATATTTTTTATGAAAATCGATTTTTTTTAAAAATAAGTGCTCTTTAAAATAAACATTATAATCATGGCAACATATATAATCACATCATGTTTCAGACCGATAGGGGATCTAAACAGATACAAAATATACAAATATCAATGGGTAAGATATTGAATTATTAATTACTTGGTTAAGTAATCAGTAATTCTCTTACTTGTCTGAGCAGCGCAATAGTCCTGTGGTTCTTCCGCCATGTAAGCTTCGATTTCTTCAACAGTTCTAGGCAAATGGCTTAAATTCTCGTTACCCTTCTCCCAAATAACTACACAGTCCTCGATGCGAACCTAGAATACAACAAAAGCTAAAAGAATATATAAGAACTGACTCCACCGCTGTGCTTAAACTCATCGATAACCTTCTTTACAAGATATTGTCCTGTAACAGGATTTTCATAGGCCGGTTCAAGCAACGAATCAATGAAATAGCAGCCAGGTTCGATTGTTATGACCATTCTCTCTCTTAAAGTACGTGTACAACGAAGGGATTTCAATCCAGGTTCAGTGGAACGCGGCTTAGCATCATTTAAATATCCACCGCAATCATGGACATCTAATCCGATAAGATGCCCAAGACCATGAGGCATAAAAATTGCTCCGATTCGAGCATCAACCATTTCGTCAACATCACCAATTATAAGTCCAGCGCTTTTCAAATGAGTTAGCATAACTTTTTCCGCTAATTTGTGCATATCAATCCAACTAACTCCTAGAAATTAAAGAAATTAAAGATAAATAAGGCTCACCTGGCTTAGCTGCCTTGAAAACAGTCCTATTCGCATCCAGGACGGCATTATAGATAATTTTCTGGTTATCGGTAAATTTTCCATTGACCGGGAA
The DNA here is from genome assembly GCA_932521415.1 of Oscheius sp. DF5120. Lineage (NCBI taxonomy): Eukaryota > Metazoa > Nematoda > Chromadorea > Rhabditida > Rhabditidae > Oscheius > Oscheius sp. DF5120. The sequence continues at coordinate 7,670,695 of OW051461.1, forward strand.
GCTGGTAGTGATATCGGACGCATAGCAATTGTATTCTGGACCCATATCAAATAAGCACATATCGCCATCTTTGATTTCCTTTTCATTCGGAGCATTTGCATGGCCATAATGAAGAATTGAGCCATTCTCTCCACTAGCAGCAATGCAGGTATAGGCCAGGTGACGACAGCCACCGTGGTAATAGGAAACATGACGGAAGAGACTAAAAGCCTAGAACGTATAAATAATATACCTTTCCATTTGATATTCAAAATGTCCTGCACGGATGTGTTTCATCGCTGCCTGATGAGCTTCAGAGCCGATTTTATTTGCATAGCGCATGACCTCTAACTCTTGATCAGTTTTGAAGACTCTCAATTCTGCCATTATCGGATAAAGGGCAATCTGATCGACGGGAAGACGATCACTTCCTTCGAAGTCAGCCGATTCAAGCCAATCTCCACTATCAGTATTAAAAGCATGAAGTACAAGATATTTCTTGGGATTCCAATGACTTTGCAATAGATTTGCAATATTTTTACCCGAGTTATGGAAGGTTACAACATCGACTTTGTATTTATTCATGAACCAGGACTCATCGTTAATTCTACAGAGAAATAAAGTCAGAAAACACCTACTTTCCATCCCAAATAGCATATGAAGCATCTAGTTGAGGAGGAAAAAGCCACGAACGACCAGAATCGACATCAATAGCACCGAAACAGCCACTTTCATGAACGCCGAAAGTCCAGAAAAAGTAAGATTCCTAAAAAAAATGAAAAAAAAAAACAATTAATAAAACCTGACGAAATGGTAAATCTTCGGCGTCTGTATTGTACCGATTTTTCTCGACTCCTCCTTGAAGAACGACAACACTTCCAGGAGTCGTTTGACCGCGGAGAGCAGCTACAAGACGTTGACGATTCTCTACGAAGAGCTTCGCCGAGACTTTTAGAGTACCAGGACCCCGACTAAATGACATTTAACTGAAAGAGTGATATTTAAAAAAATATGAGTTGATCCTCAAAGAGATGAGGTAGGAAGGGGAAATGAGAAAATGGAAGAAAATCATAACAAAAACAAGCAAGAACTAGTTAAAAGCAATATATCAAGCCAGCAGCACGGTTAAATAGCAGATAAGATAAGTATAACGGTTGAATAACCAAACGAGAAACGGAAAAAAATCAATAGATAATTTTAAAAGGGGAAACATCTTATATGAAAAAAGCAACGAAAAATCTGTATAATTTATTACCTGACAGAGTCGTGCGCGCAAAAATGGTGAAATGATGTATGGAATCAAATTGTTGGGCTCTTAGATGGACTAGAAATACAACTTTTATGGGACGTTTTTCAAATCTTTTTTGTCAATTTTAAAAATCCTACTAAAGCTAATGGTTTCAAATGGCCCAACAAAGGATGGTCCAATTTCTAGCGTAAAGACGACAGTAATCTCAATTGATTGAGCCCTGAAAATTGACCTTTCAAAATATAAACCACCCCTTTATCCTATGATTTCGTATCAGAAGAGGGTAGTTTATCGACAGTTGAAATGCCTCATGCTGTTTATTCTCTCGAATACTTGAGTTAATGACCAAGGTTTCACGAATAATCTGATATAACAGATATCCAAAGATTCTCAGTAAGTACTAACCTGAACTTTCGTCTCCTTCACATGAAAAGTCTGATAGTCAAATCGAAAAACCTGTTGTGACTTCAATACAACAGCAATACCACCGTCTTCTCGGAATAGAAATCTTCGCATAACATTAGACTCGACTACTGTTTCTCCATTGATGCCAAGATTTAAATCTCCTGCTCGTATTTTAGTTTCATCTATATTAAACATACTTTTTTGAAATTAAAAATGTTACATTTTCCTTGTCTTGCTGCTACCGACTTGGTAACAGATATGGAAGCTGTTAGGAGACAAAGGATAATAGGGAACATATGACTATGATAAGGGCTGATAAGTTGTTAATGGAAAAAAAAGGAAACCAGCCTACAAAAGGAGGGATTTCAGAGCAAATTGTATACAACATATCAATTTCTTTTTCCCGAGCTTTACTAGATTTTTTGCTTTTATAGAAAGATTAAAGTGTATGCTCCACGAAAATCCAAAAAGTAATCAAAAGGCAGCTTAAACAAAAGCATGAAACTCGAAGCTTCTTGTAGACAAAAAATAAATGTTGAAGCAATAAGAGAAAATGATTTATATGACGCAACTTTTATTTTTTTTTGAGATCATATGTGTAGTCTGTCCCAAAAAAACGATACGTTTTGCCCGTTTTTTACAACCCTGCTAAAAATTTTTTTTTATTATGTCTTTATCATTTTGTAAAAGAATAGTAGTAGTTCAGAAATATGAAAAGAATAATATAAAAGAATGTTATCCATAACAAGTTAAAGAAGTAATAAAAAAAGAAAACTGCGCGTACAAAACGTAACGTTTTTTTTGGGACAGACTATATATACATTCTAATATTTCTATTAAACACAAAAAAATCTAATATATCTTGACAAGAGACAAAAAAACTTTATATAATGTATTATTATGTTATTTAATCTATTTAACAGCAAGACTAGTGGAAGAGCCTAAAAATACTAAAAAAAATCGAGAAAAATTACAGCACAAATAACGAAACGTGATCAAAACTCCATCTTCCAGACCTTTCGTCCCTTTAATTTTGCTTATCGTTTTCTTAGAATTGACTATAGAGATCAAGACAAGAGGTCGTTTGTCCTTCACCCGAAGGAAAGTGGGTAATTCTCTTTTGTCCAGAATCTTCTCTCTTCCTTATTCTTCTTACACAATGCCCCACTTGAAGTCTACGTGGCACCAGTCAGTTCCGTGCAACCGGACCATAAACGGCTCCGGATGCGAACTCGAGAGCACTTATGCATCGTCGAGTCAACATTACTCTTCTCCGTGCATCCGGACTACTGTGGGCGGAGAAGAGTGCCATCAGAAAATCATCTTCATTCGTTTGTTACAAACACGTGAGTGACGTCCGATAGCAAAACAGATACTATCGTTGTTGTTTGCTAACTGTTTACAGCCTTTAAACTTTTTTCATAATTACCCTCACAGTTGGTGGGGAAACCAGTATTCGTCGCTAACCCTGATGACGAATATGCTAAAAACTGACTGACTCATATCAAAACTGTATCGTCTATTTGCCGATGGGAAGCTTCAAAGAAACGCAATTGTTGAATAAGACGAGAGAGGCGGCGTTTACCTCCCTTTCGTCATCTTTTCATATTCTTGTTCCTCAACTGTTTTTACCTATTCAATTCTCGTGTCAATCTTTTCGCTCCATGTCAACCTTCCATCGACTTTCTCTCATGTTTACCAGGCAATAAACATTGTATTCTTAGATGACAAGGTTACATTACGGCCTTCTTTTTCTTCTCGCTCTCTTATCCGTTACCTTGGCTGTTGATAATGATGCAACAGAGGCAAAAAGTCGAAGCAAAAGAAACTACTATGGAGGATATGACTACGGCTATGGGTATGTTTGAAGTCTCCATAAACATTGTATACCGTAAATTCTCCAATAGAACCCCCCTCCCAATAGAACCACCCCCTCTAATACAACCCCACTCCGCGCAGGTATTGAAAAATAGAACCCCCGGGGGTTCTATTGGAGAATTTACGGTATTTCAATTTTTTTAGAAGCTGTGGGTAGGTACTATCGGGTAACTATTGTAGAAATATGTAAAAAATCTATCATGTCTCCTGTTTGTGATGAACCACTTTCAGAGATGACTATTGGTATGCTGGACGTATTTTCGGTATAATCATTGGCTGTCTCCTTTTCCTTCTTTGCTGCTGTGCTCCCTGTATCTGTCTAGCTGGAATATGGTAATTTATGGACAATAAAATAATACTTCAGGTTCCTCGGCTGGTTCGGACTCCGTGATCGGCGTGCTCGTCGAAATGCTGATAAAGGTTTGTTCACCGCAGATAATTCAGGTAAATCATCCTAGTTTAGCAATGAAAATCCAACACGACTCCTCTCTTCCAGCTCCAATGGCTTATACCACCGCTTCACGTCCACGTGAGGTTATTATCGACACAGCTCCTCCTCCTCGTACCCGAAACGACCATATCATTTACCAAGCTGAAGACCGATTCTACTCTTCTTCCGCTCCCGTGACAGCCAATCGTGATTACCGCTCATCCAATTTTTAGAGATTAGTACAAATTCTTTTTTTATAAACCTACTACAGCCTGTATATGTTTGTATATAAATGGTTACAAAAAATCGATTGTCCTGATGTTTCTCTAGAGCAATGTCAGGTTGCACCGCACAATGCGAGCATCGCGTTATTAGGTCACCGTTCGTGTTGGAGGTGATCATGTGGCCCATCTTTACAACCAATTCTGTTAAAGGTAGTATTTTGTATACTTTTTTTATACTTAAAAGTCTTATTTTAGTAGTAAAGCTAGCTGACTGGATGAACTACCCTGTCTATCGTCCCTTGGAATACAGCGAAGAGGCAAAGAAACCGTCTAAATACATTCAAATAACTTTTTGGACTCTAGGAATTACTATTGGGATGTTTCTTTTGTTTGTGTGTCTTCAAACGTTTATTTCCCGTAAGAGGAGTGCTTGTGAGAAGCATCAATATATAATTAAAAAACGTAACGCTATTGAACCCATTTTTTTCCTTAATTCTTCAGTGTGCGATAATATCACTCTCATCAAAACTGACGGCGTTCATGTTGCTGTGATCGGTGAAGAAAAGATCTCTCTGTCAGTAAAGAACTTCTCTTTTGTAAATATGATGAACCTTGCCGTTCATATCAACTTACCATCTCCTAAAGTCTATCCATTGACCGATAAAATATTTTATGTGAACTCCGTCAATAAGAAGGTGAGCTCTTTTGCTTGTTTTATCAGGAACATTATATTAGCATTATTTTATGTTAATAATAAAGAGAGACCTATTTTTGAAGGAATGAAGTCTCTGATGAAAAAAAAAATAAAAATATTTCCCCTTTTTCACATTTCAGTTTTAAAAAAAATTGTTTTTTGAAAAAATTGAAAAGTTTTGACAGTATCAATCGGAATTTTAAGAAAAAAAAAAGAATTTAAAGGTTTTATAACTTTATAATATTACAGATCAAAAGCTTTAAAAAACTGTTTGAAGTCTCTTCAATACTTCATAGGTCTCCTTTTCACTCATTTCAGACGAATACCACGGTCCATGAAATAGCTAGGTTGCCTTCTTCTCCTACGTACGTTTATTTTTATATTCATTCTTTATAAGGAAGCTGTACATCAGCCAAGTGAACATTGAATACGCGCTGGAAATTGCTTCTACTCTGGAAGGTCCATATACGACTGTGGTCTTTAATAGATTATTCAAAATTAATATCGATGAGAAGGTTGAAGAATCCGTCAATAAGATCTTGACTCATTTAACTGCCGTGAAGATTCGCTGTGAATAAGATGACAGGCAGGTATTTTATTAACACTGATTTGTAAAATAAATGTTTGTAATCTCAATCTTTATTATTAACAGCTAGAATTATACATAAAAGAACAGATATGGATAGGTTTTATGCGTTAGTAGCAGGAAGAAAAGATCACAATTGCTGTGCGGAAAAAACCGACAGCGAGAACCGTATTCGAAAGGAGAGGAGTATTTTTTCGATGGTAATATACCGGATTATGATTTTTTAGATGTTGTTTAGGCATAAATCTCTGGTTCAGCTAGGGGAGCTTGAGGAAGAAGCAAATAACCAGGAGCACTGCCAGTATATCTCGGAGGAGGAGCCATCTTTTCTTTATTACTACGGAGACGAGAGGAGACGGCTTGCTTTAATCTCTACAAATTTCATTCAAAAGGAATAGTAGCTAACCGTTCCTCTACTATTTCCAGCCTTATCTCTACAACAACATGCTCTGGTTATTGTGGCCAAGAAGTAGAGAGGAATAGGAAGGAGAGGGACAACAGCTACAGCAGCTCCCACATATTCACTCCACTGCCATTGATGGATAGCTGAAGAGAAGGTAGTAAAATCGTATGCCATTGCATTGAGAACTGCAATGGCGGCAGGAATAAATGGGAGGAGATAAGTCAGTAGAAGAATCGTTTGTCCCAAACACTTTGAGCAAGCATTACGTAACATACTCCTTAAATCGGAACCGAGTGTCCATGCGCCTGAAAATTCTCTTACAAAAGGAGAAATACTAACAGTAAAACCAAGCGGCTGCAAAAAGCTCAAAAGAGAGGATAACAAAGATTGTAATGTATTTCAAAAATCCAGTGACCAGTTCGTAAGCATGTCGTCCAGCTTGAGTCGCAAAATAAAGTGACATGGCGAAAATCACGCCACAGATGAGAAAAGCAAGGGTGAGACGTGGACAACAACGAGATGCCTTATCTCCTAGAGCGTCCTCCATCGTTGAAAGGACAGATAGTGTAAGAAGATACTAAAAATTAAAAAATAATGGCTATACTTACAAAGATGTTCAAAAGAATAATGATACTCGTGGTGAGAAGGACTCCAGTAACTAATTTTGTCTGTGGAATATAAGACAGATAAGCAAGTATATGCCACATTTGAGATTCTCCTATAAAAACATAAAACTTCAAGATTTATTTCTACCTTTGTCCAACAACTCCGCAGGTTGTAATCCTGTTTTCATGGAAACATACCCCAAGACTCCAATTACGAAAGCCACCTGCATAGCTGAAAAGATAGCATGGAAGAAGACGATGATGAATGAATCACAGACAAGATTGTTCGATCTCTTGTTATAAGAGCCTATGGTAATCAAAGTACCAAAACCAATACCAGTAGCAAGCGTAGCCTGCTCAGCAGCAATTTTCCAGATCTAACAAACAAAATCAAATGAATTCAAGTATACCTGATACTCCATGAGTCTGTTCCAATCTGTCGCATTCCAATAGACATTGAGGATATCCATCAGGCCTCCAAGAGTTAATGCTCTGACAACAAGACCGACAAAGAAACAAAAGGCGAATAGCATGTTAAAGCTGGTGACCTAGAGACTGGAAAAACAAGAAAAAAAGCTTACTTTACCAAGCCATCTGACTCCGTAGAAGATGGAAAGAAATACAAGTCCCCAAACAATACCTTGTGCACCCAGTAGCCAATACTGGAATTCGCCAAAATTGTCGATTGAATCGCTGGGATTTTCGTAATGGCTAAGCAAATATCTACCCTATGATCAAATCGGTACCTCATGAATTGCATCATCGTACTTTCCCCCTGTATTGCGCCCAGTTTTGTACTAGCAGCTGAGGTAAAATTACCAAGAGAGCCGGCTTCTCGACAAGGTTGACCAATAATTTCTGGAAATCCTTGGCATTGAAGCCACGGCAATCCAGTGCGTCCTAGGTAAATAGTGTAGAATAAATTGTAAGCATAGAGTCCGAGAATAGCTAAGAATCGAGTCATACATGCCAAAACAAGCATAGTGAAAAGAATTTGTGAGACACCGATTCCTAAAATCATTCTTGTTCGTGGATCATAAAGTTAAAATACCTTTAAAAGCCGGACTAAGATTGTAAAAAGCCGCTACAGGAGCTCTGCCGGTCAACTGTCCTATAGCCAGTTCCAAAACTATCACAGGAAGTACCAGACACAAAAGTGATGTTCCATAGGCAACTATGAATGCTACTCCACCATTATCCAAAATCAAACGAGGTAAACTTAAAAAATTCGTTGTCGCGAAGACATAAGATATTACAGCTACCATAAATTCTAACTGAAAGATTCTAATTACCCAAAGAAACGTCTTCCTTACTTTATGAGACCACAAGTCCCGCCATTCTTCAACCAATTCCGAGACTCGTAAATTCGACCAACTCCTCTCCTCGAACCACATGGCTGACTGGAAAAAATTTCCAAATATGTGGATTAGATTATAAGAGAATGCGGTGTATTTTTGAATCTTTTTGTTGTCATACAGTCATGTACGAAACGTTTTTACAGAATTCAAAAAATGGTGATTGCCGCAAAACAATGTTGTGATTCACTTTAGACACAGAGGAGAGGCAGAACAACCACAACACCGGTGCTTCCCGTTGATACGGGCTGTTCAAACACTTGACTGGGGGGTGTTCATGAAGTCAAAATGATAAGAGGCTACCGAAAAACTTACAAAGTTTTTACCTCGTTTCAGACAGGTTCGCTCCCCCGTTGTTCGTCACAACTGAAAACTATATAATTGTTTTTTTTTGACAAGAAAAGAAGAAAGAATAATAAATAGAAGAAAAGTGCGGCTTAGAACAAAACATTTAAAACGAAATCCAATCGATACCACGAAAGCTGTAAAAAATATAAACTAGATCGACCCCTAATAATAGCTAGAAACAGCTGTGAAGATTGTGTAACACGCAACAGCTTGTTAATATTGCAAGGGTTAAAGAAAAATGAAGAACAAGATGAGACAATATCTTTCTCAACAAGTGAATCTAATTGCTTTGACGAACGCCGGAGATGGCGCGCGAAACTGGTTCTTTTCGGGGGAATGATAACAGTATCGTGTGCAGAGATAACAATTTTAAAAATGAATCAAGGAAGGAAAATGACGAGCATTATGACCCGCAACTAGTTCTCTCTGTCACATCGAGTCACGCAAAAACACGCGCGTTCTGTCGACATTGCTTCAAATCAAAGTTGCCAGCCTTCCCGCTTATTACTTCTGCTTTGAAAACAACTTTCAATTTAATACCTTCGAGCTCCCCATAAAGAGAAAAAAGAATGAAGCATCAAAACAACTATTTCATTACATGCTTAAAAAAGGGAAAAAAAACATTTAAAAAAAACGAATAAAAAGGAAGTAAATTTTTCATTTGTAGTGAGGACTAATATATATTGAATTAGAATGACTATATTGTACAATTTTACAGTCACCGACCATCAAAAATTTAAATATTAGCCGCAGCTTTACGTATAAAAACGGCTGTCTGCTGACCAGCTGTCACATTCAATGCCTCACTGGGCGGCGTCAGTGCGAAGGTTGCAGCAATGAGCAAAAAAGGCGTCGATGCTCAATTATTTGAACTTCATCATTATTTCTTAAATGCAAAATAGGTCTTAAAATTGACTGATTAATATTTTTCAGACTATGAAGTGTTGTAAAACTCTTTCAAGAACATTATTACAAAATGGGTCATACATCACGTGGCCGGGAGATCCTAATTGACTACAGGAAGTGCCATCAATGGTAAACGTCAACCAATTAGTTATTCTCGTAGCAATTAAATAGAAGATAAAAAAGAAAGGGGGGGGGAAGAAAATGGAATGATCTGGATTGCGGTCAGGCGAACAACTGGCTGCCCTAGTCCGAGGGAGTAAACAAAAGATCAGAAGCAAGAATTTAAACGGAATTAAAACACTGGCCAATGGTTACTACTAATGATATTCTGTTGAGGGCTATAAGAAGACTAGAGTGGCTGCCAGTGTGTCAATAGGGGGTGACTGGCAGGGAAGGGAAACAAATAAGTAGCAGGTGAGTTCACAGATTTTCTCTATGTCAATAAAGGTCATCGCTATTACTATCGCCAATCGGGAAGAATCATAAAGTTTTGCAGATAATATCTGCGATTCAGCCTTTCTTTTTATAGCTGTATGGCTATCTGCCAAAACAAGCTGTCGTCTGTTGACGCAGAGCCAAGCCTTAAATAAGGGGGTTGGGTGGCTCTTAATGAAGGGGGTAATCAGAGATCGATCGGTCTCTAGGGGGAGGGGGGTGGGGTGGGATAGAAGAGAATGTGGAAAGATCCTGAAAAGAGAAATAGAAACGACAATTAAATTAAAACGGAAAATTAAGGTAAAAAAGGTTAAAAAGGAAAAGAAAACCAATTATAATGGTGTCCAATTGGCAACTAGATTGTCTCTGCGCAAATGTCCTTATTGAGCCATCTGTTCAGCAATGCTCTTATTTACAGCATTGCATATGCGCACACTTCCACCATCCCCTGTTCCTCTAATCTTCTTAAGCCGCCGACCCGCACAGCTAACTATTACCAGGCAAAGGACTGCACGAAGAGAAAAAAGTGAATGGATGAGGGGAAGACTAGTTGAATATTCAAGAAGAGAAGGAGGAAGGGAGCATTAATTGGATCCTCTTGAAAGAAACGAAATCCAACAAAAACATATGGTATATAAAAAAACATTTCGCGAAATGTAGAGCTTGCTGTCACCTAATTGCAAAAGACATTAATGGGAGGTGGTCCGAAATTGCGCCGCCTCTCCGTCGCATATGTAAATTTATGTGACCACAGTCGGTCAATGCGGGAGAGGAGAGAGACACGCAGATTACGCATATGCCCAAACAGGCTCCCATTTCAGGTAGAAATCAATAATACCCATAAGCTTTTGTCTTGGTCGCTTTCGTTATGATCGCTTTTGAAATTCCAGCCATTCTATTCTCGAAGCTGACGATAGAAAAGTAAATTTTTGCTGTTAGCTGATAATTCTCATTTGCAGTGTCCGTTTTTGAAGATGTAGAAATTGGATCCAAAACTCAAAAAAATTTTGAAAAGAACAGCACCACTGTATTGGTTGTCCTCTGTTTTCTCCTTGTTCTTGCCATTATAGCTGGAAAAATAGCCAGTGATGAATTCTACGATAAATTGTCTAGAAATGGTAAAACACTTTTTTACATATTTATTGCCGGTTTAGAAGAAAAACACTCTTTGGAAATTCATCAACTGACGGAAATGCTCATTATAAAAAATCAAGAAATTGAAAGTCTTCAAAACAAACTTGGAGAAATAGAAGGATTTATTGTAAAACAGAAGATAGCTCAATTGGCTGTTACTAATGAGATACAAGAAGAGCAGCAGATGAAGGAAGAGGAATATAAGAAGGAGATGGGAGAGTATACTGAAGATTTTGAATTTATTTGATTTTTTAAATAGTCTTTGATATTCCACTAATTTAATTATTATTTGATGAAGAAAATCGCTTATGTAGTATTTGAATAAAAATGAAGTTATCCTTTGATATTCATTTTGCGTATAGTATCCATTAAAAACAATGTTATTCATGTAATAATTACTTTTTATTCCATTGATATGATTCTGAAAGGACAATTTCAAAACATTTCCCGCACATGATAAACAAAATAACTGAATGAAGTACTTGAAAGGCGGCTAGATAAGTGAAGAGATTCCCACTCATTAGCCGATTTTCACCTTGTCACGGGCTAATGAGATTAAAATTCGACAAATTTATCGTCCTCGCTAATAGCTATGGGTTTGGTTTCCAGCTGAACAGCTGATTCGGGGAATTTAAGACGTCTCATAGGAGCACGACGAATCTCGGTATTGGATTTTTTAACTCCAAGAGCTGATCTAAAAAAATAGGATATTGACAACAGAAAGAAAAATTGTAGAGTGGCATCTAACCTGAAAGCATCCATGATTCCCATTCTTATGTCTCCGATAAAATCACCTACTTCCCGTATTTTCATTGCCACTCTAAACAATCCCCTTTATTTCATAAAAATCTTACCTATTTCCCATCAAACTTCTCCGGAATTCTCTGAGTTCCATCTTCACATTCATTGGTAACGTGTCGAAGATTTCTTTAATCTGTTCTCTTCGTTCGATAGGAGATAAAGCGATATCTTGCATAACTTTAGAAAGTGCTTCGTCAGCTTCTTTAGCTTCAGGAGATAGCTGTTTTCTAAGCTCTGCCAACTTTTTCTCCCATTCAACCCGATGAGCAGCCATATCCGTTTTGAAGTTTTGGAAGGCATTCTGGAAAAAAAAGTGGAACCGTTCCTTTTCAAGCCTACTTGAATTTCAGGCGACTCAGACTTCAAAATTTCCTCAATCTTGATATCTTTCTCTACTGCCGTTAAACTAGAATCTCCAATAACTTTAAAAACGTTTCTCCTTGATTCATCTGTAGCATTGCGAAGAAAAGCTGGCTCTCTGAAGCTAAATTCAGCAATTGTTTTTGTAAAAAATTAAGCTGACCCTTTCTTTCCTTTCATGAACTTTCTCTTGAATTTTCCAGGGAACTCTCCTTCTCTATCGACAAATGGATCACGCCTCATCCCCATAGGAAGAAAGTCAGGAGAGCCCACCGGACGTATTGGTTCCCATGAACCTATCATTTTTTTCTAAAAAAATGAATAACATGAGAACAGCTTACAAATTTATTCATTCTGCCGATCTTTTCAAATTCCTCGGAGGAATCATCAGTTATAGCTAGGTAAATGAGAGATAGAAATAAGAAAGCACGCATTGAAGAACCTAGTAAGCGAATGACCTAAACAGGAAGGAGATCGTGTGTTTAAATAGGCAGCCGTCAGATGTTTGCAGTGCTACCGCGCACGCGACAAGGAAGCAGCGTAAAAGAAGATGACTAAGGTTTCGATAAACCAATTGATCATTGCGATGATAGTATAAAACATTCAGGCAGTCCGCCACCGAACTATTGGTTAAGCTGGCTTAGAGGGTATCAAAACTTGTTAGTCGATTGAAATCATCGTTGATATGAAAATTGTCGCTTCTTCTTATTTCTCTGAGCTATATGTGAAAGTTCGATAAAACAAAATGATGGCAGTATAGTCTGGCCCAAAGTTTGGTTTCATAAACTTCTCATTAACTTCTATGTTTTTAATGTTCTAGTAAGTGACAAAAAACAAAAGTTGAGAAAAATTTCAGTATATTCTTTCTGCATGATCTTTTAGAACTTTTTTCATTTCAAAAAAGTTTCAATACACCATGATGTTAATTATTCTAATAAAATTTCCAAAATCCAATAACTTTCCTATGTAACATTGGCTATCTTATTATTTTTCTTCAAAATTCCATGTAAATGTGCTTGTTCTCCAAAGCTTTTCTTCACAATGTTTGGCTTCAATGAATTTTCATCAGTTGACGGAAGAGTTAAAGGAGCATTAGACCGTTCTGACGACAATTATTAACTTTCATGATCATTACCTCCTACTCTTGTCATAAAAACTGAAACGGCAGTTTTTGGAAAGTTATTCTTCTTCCGCTTGACTCGATCCCTAATTGCTCTGAAATCTATTAGCTATCAATATTTCAGCCTACTGGTTTACGGTATAGTATATTACCGGATAAACTCCGCTACTAAATATCCACATAAAGTTTAGACCCATGTATGACCAAAGGCTTTCAGGAAGAAGTACTTGATAATTGTGCCAGAAGATGTTTAAAATCATACAATAAACAGTGATAACAGCTGCTTGGATAAGGATTTTTACTTCAGTGGTATAGTTTGACGAGGCAAGAAATCTTTTTCTCTAAAAATTTCACAATGACAAGATTTTCAACTACTACCTTTCTAGATAGCAATATAACAACGAAAATATAAAATGCTCCAGAAATTCCTATAGTACTAATTTCAATGTACATTTCTATTTTTTGAACAGTGTCCGAGTATTGCAGTTCGTGGTCATAATCCCAGCTGTACCAATCAGGATTATATTTTATCGTCGCTTGAGGGTGTGAAAGGAAAATCAAAAACATTAACCAGAAGAGAATACCCATCCCTAGCCAGAACTGAAATTTTTGTTTGCCAAATGCAAAATTCGCATACTATAATTGCTTTGCCCGTAAACAACCGTTGCTCCAATTTATGTGATATCAATTGAATGAGACGTTGAAAAGACAAAACCACAGTCATTACACTATACCCGACGTAACAAGGGGTAGCTAAAATACCCATAACCTAAATATATGTTTTTATAAAGAAAAAGAAAAATACCTTAGCTATCCAAGGATACCATGTAGACTGAAATATGGTGAATAGACCAGTTACAAAGTGCGGCAGACATTGAACTACATCAAATACTCCTAATAAAAACATAAATTTGTATGACGTCATTCGAATGAGCTCGGGATCTTTCCAAATTGTCTGAAAATAGGGCAATAATCAGTGGCAATTCAATTATCTACGAGGCTACTAATGCACCTACTCACGTAAAGAATTAGTGTATACGATATACCACAGGCTACTGAAAGAACCATCATGAAAATGCCAACAATTATGTCGGTCACTAAGGTGCGACCTGGAAAAGAATTTTTCAACTTTGAGAGGTAAAAAGTTCACCGTTTTCTGCTGCATCCTCTTTTAAATCTAATGTCATATTTTGGAGAAAGAGTGTAGCATTTTCCATGTTCACAAGATGATGAAATTAGAACTTACTCTGAGAAGAAGAAGGGCAAAGAACTGTGCCGTGGGAGAGATCAATTCTGCAATTGAGGAATAATGGGTATGGAACTTCATAAAGGTGTTCTAATGCTGCCACTGTTTTACAAAGAAAGGAAAATAAAGCCTCAGCATGACTTATGCCATAATCTAATATTCGACGGCAAATGGGCGTACCCGGAACTAGGCTAGTAACGAATCAATCTAGAAGAAATTTTCAATGCAGTTAATCAACATTGAATCCACAATTAAAATGTTTTTTATTTGCTTGATGTAATAGGGGTTCCATTGTACTCTCTGATTATTTTTCTATTGCTTTTAGATAATGTCTTTTGTAAACATATTTGCCAGATCCAAGATGGCGTGGATTCATTGCTTTATTTGTACAACCAGCGCGAATTTAACGGATTTTCATTTATTTGTTAAATCCCTCCTGTCATTTCCCCTTTTAAAATGATTGTCATTAAGTTACCTTTTTTTGACATTGACAAATGTCGATTGAGAGAAGCGCTGAAACAAAAAAGGATTCTGACTCAAATTTTGAACAAGGTAGTAGTTTCTTTCCCTTTAAGCTTGTTATATAGATGGTACCTGTAGCATTCGTAAGGATAAGAAAGGCCGAAAAATTCGTGGATCAATTGGTGCTGGATAATCGAAACGATTTTAGGATTCATGTAAAGTATGAAATTATCCTTCGCTCTTTTTGTTATGATAGTCTAACTGTGTGGGATCTAAAGGTTTTCTCTTTGTTTTAATGATTTTTTTAGTATTATAAAGAGACTAAAAGAGACAAGGAACTATTGGAATGGCTGGAGAAAATAAGCAATGATTTACGAGTCTCCGTATCCATCTCATGTTCCCTCAAAGAGCACGAGAAATGCGGATGCACATTGCTTTGTACCAGTTCATTAGAAAGGGGGCATAACGCTCAATATGATGCGAAGACTGTAGAAGCAATGTATTCTGGATTCTATTTCACTAACTTAAGAATAGTAAGCATTTTTATTTTTATTGATTTTGTAGGATCGTCAAGAAGTCACTACAGCGTCATGGATGCCAAAAAGGACACTTATGATCCAAGAATTCATTCCAAGATTGCAGAACCATTTCCCTAATGTCACCATACATGGGTACAATACAACAAATATATGTGAATTTGTTGACATGCTAAATTATGATCATCTTATCCTTTCTATGATTGAAGCCCCTATTGCTTATGATAACTTTTTATTATGTGCACCTCTTAAAGTAAGTTTTTTTTATAATATAAATTTTCAGAAAACAAAAGATATTACCATAACATACATGACTGCTTTTCGAGGTGCAAAAGTATTGGAGGCACAAGCAAGCTCATTAAAAATGGAGTATCAAGTTACCAAATTACTTTGTAATTATCCTTCAGGATGCTATTTTTCTTGAGTTCTGCCCAAGTTTTGAGTCTTTAGCGCCAATTTACAGGAGTATTTGTCTGGATAAGTGGGGGACAGATGATGAATGGAAAAGTGTTGTTAAACTAATGAGACAATTTCTTCAAGTTTGACTACATTTTTTAAAATTGTGTTTAGTATTGGAAAGACGGAAGATGTGTAGAAAAACTTAGAAAAGTAAAAATCAAAATATTACAAGGTAAAAGTAGCTATAAGGATATTATTGATGGACTTGATATTGTTATTTTTCCTCAACCTTGTAAATTCATTGAATACGTGAGTCTTTCTGTTTACTCAATTTAATTTTAGGATATTCCTAATCACAAGGTTATTACTCGTTTCAGTAAACCTTACTTTAACCTGGCAATGATACCAAGAAATGAGTACAGAGGAATTCTAATAATATCTTGTTTGCCTGGAAAATGCATTATTCGAATTGTCAACACGTATGAGGAGCTTTTTGACGCACTATATCGAGCTTATGACGGTATTCCTATTGATATTGGAAAACTTTTTGCTGATAAAATGTATATAATTGAGGAGTGTTTGGAAGAATAAAGCTTACTTTTCACAAATACGGAAAACCTCATCAGGGATAAAAAATAGATAATTTGAATATAGCGATATAATAAATTGTACATCAACATACGTATGGATCAGAGAAGTGTGGGTCGCGGGACACGGGTCAAAATAGTTCAAATAATGTTCACGGGTCACGGGGAACAGGCACGGGGCACGGAGTTTGAAAAATATACACAAAAACATGGAAAAAAAGGACCGGTATGACGATCGACCATGTCCTCCTCTCGCTCCCCCTCTCTCTTTCCTATCCTAACTCTCTGATGTGTTAGTGACTATATAAAGCACCTTATCTGAACGGCGTTGTGCTTGTGAGCTGAGGCACCGTCCTGTTGAAAGCACCAGCGTCTTTTATCAATTAGCCCAGGGCAAAAGTTGGGTCTTCATCAGTGAACAAAATTGACCTGTGGTTTCCACCTTTGAATCGTCGAAGCAAAGTTTGGGCTCGGTCTTTTCTTTTGTTTTACCACTATCAGAGAGAAACTGGCCTTTTCTCTGCTTGTACGCTTTGTTTATTAAGCATTAAGCTTTTTATAAAACACAAAAAAAAACTAATAAAGCTCGGAAATAGGAGGCAAAAAATAAAATTGATATACTGTATATAATTTGCTGACGTTTAACAGAACTGTAAACATCGAAGAAATCATGTTTTGAAACTTTTCCTCGAATCATATTAATAGCGATTGGATTTTTTTCTAAGCTTCTGTTTGTTATTTTTCTATTAATTTTTTTAATTACATATTTTCCTTGATAACTGTAGACGTGTGTTAATTGTGTTTTTGCTCAAAATTAATAAATAAATGTGTTACATTTTATAGTAGAAAATAATAACCTATTATCAATTGTAGATAATCCATTTTTCATTCAGTTACTCAGAAGATTAAGTAACAGATAGGGAGTTATAACTCCCCACACGCCAGACACAGATCTAACTCGCGGTTGTCCAGGGGGTTAAAAATGTCCCTAGACTGATATTACGATACTATCCATGAGAGCGATATCTTTTTTTTTCTTTATTGTCTATAGTGGCAGTGTTCGTTTCAATTACCCAAACCATTTAAGTAAGATAGAGTCTTACCCATACATTAGGAAGGCATTTGTAATGCAACTTCAACCCAGCAGAACCGATTAATTGGGTATGTCCGAATATCATACCTGCGTAATAGAATGCCTGTCACTCAAGGAACAATGATCGTTTTTGATTCTAATAAAGCACTGGTCTCATCACTTATTATTTCCTGTAGAAATAAAAAGATCTATATTTAACATGGAATTTAATGCTGAGAAAGCAACATGTGAGGTGAAGTTGAAAGTATTTTCAGCGTCCCCAAAGTCCGTTTGCCATCTGCCATTGTGCTCTAAAAATGTATCTGTAACTGCAAAAAAAAGGAATAAGCTCGTGCGATTAGAAGCGAAGATGCAAAAATAGTAAAATAATTTTACCTATCTAGATTTTGCTTCATCGCCAATCTAAACAAGCGACTTCTATTTAGGTATAGCCATACAATAAATTAACCTACCGTTTCTCTAAGAATGAGTTCAAATCATCGGAAGAAGATCGCTTGCCCCAAAGAGTGTTCAACTTAGCCCAATTTTCTGGTCTCTTTTGCTCGGCCTCAAATATTTCCTAAATAATTCATCATATAGTCAAGAGACTCCATACTGCTCCAAGGCTCCTTTTTCCCCATAGTCCGTTGGCTTTGTTCCAACCCATTAACCTCTCATCTTCAGACTGTACATTGGAGAGAAGAAGAGCAAACAATACTAAAAAAAAGGCTATACATTTGTAAATAACATCCACGTGACAAGGAAAAGCCTTCCACCGTAGTTCAATTGCATTAAATTGTTGAATATGAATCAAAGTTTACCTGCACAGAATAGCTGAACATAATAAGACTGCATTTCTCAAAATTTGTACCTGAAAAATGAAAACATAATGAGAGAAGAGTAATGAAAAGAATATATCCCAGTGTGACATTAATTGTCTGGCCTACGGAAGAGTCGGTCGAGCTCTATCAATTAATTAGATCGAAAAATTGTCTTCAGCCACGAGCACAACAAAAACTGGAGTTTTTGGATGCACGTCAGGGAGACAATGAATTTGTTTTAGAGACGCGTGCGGAGGGGGTACCAGAATATCCCTCGGGATTGGCTTCTTTTGCTTTATAAAACGAAATTGTAAGAGATATTGTGATGAAAAAAAATAATAATTAAACAAAATGACAACAAACCATATAAGTGACATAACTGATTGTCCACTAAAGTATTTATATGAAGGTTTAATCAACCCAGGTGTATTATATTGGTGTTTCCTTATTCATTTTAACGATTAAAGATAAAATGAATATATAGCTGGTAGAATGTATAATAGAAGTCTTGTAAACGTTTGACTTCAGATATATTTACATGAATTTTTGAGCTATGCAAAGTGAAGATTCAAATAAGATCTTTGAAGTGCCTTCTACACAACAAAAATAAATGAGCTGTGACCGTCTCGAGTATGTTGTAGGTACTATTAGGTTGATAGACAATACAACATATATATGATTACAGCTCGAGATTGAGAGTATTTGATAAGGAAATTAACTAATATCCACATTGAATCCGTGGATGGCATGATAATAATTCAAGCTAGACCAGGTTCACGAAGACTACTCTGAGAAGGGGGGTTGAGAAACAATATTCTCATCTTCAATTCATATGTCCCCAGACCAAATTACCCCATTTTGAGCCTCTTTCTATCCTCTGCTCGTATGCAGGTGGGCAGTAAAACGATGTGAGACTGCAGAAAAAAATGAACGTCGTTGTTTTTAAATGGAATCAAAATACATATCCCTATGAATAGTGTTAATAATAACGTTTGTAGTAGGAAAATCTGGCTAGAAGGAAGCCTCCCTCGGGAAGATGACATCGCGGGTTATATGTCTGTTGGATGAAGGAATAAGATTTATGTCACAAAGGATAAAACACAAGTTAAAGATGCTTGGGAGGCCATGAATACATAACGATTATAGTGTCCTGTGGGCTAAACTTCATAGTGAGATCATTTCACGAAACTAGTAATTATTCCTCAGAAAATTGGAAGGCGATGACTAATTTCCTGAAACAAGACGGAAAGTAGCCTGATACAACCGTAGGCGTCCCTTAATTGGATATATGTGCAAAATGAGAATATCGTCATCTGGTTCAGATTTCTAAAAGATCTTTTTATCCAGAGAAAAGTATAAACTATAGTAGAGGTCTCTTCTGCGTGAGTAGCGAGACAATCTGATAAGTGACCCATCGAAGCCTGTCCGACTTAATTATCTGACTCCGAGATTGACGTCACTTCGGCAGCAATTGTGTGAAGAAATTCTTCCACTGCTTTAATTGATTTAGGACAGATTTCGGAGAAATATTAAGGGAAAATATAAAGATTTTTTTTGAAATTACTGTTCCTTTTCCCTTAGCGTTATGGAAGAAACATCCTAAAAATAATTATACAAAATTTATAAAAACATTAATTTTTAGCATCCAATTGTAAAAAAATCCAATTAAATATTTGTTACTCCCCATTGTTATGTAGCTCATTTCCTTTAAACATTCTTTTCGATCCGCGCCCTAAAGGACATGTCCTGGGTCCCACAACGAATAGCATGATTTCAGGGATTCCTCCACAGTATACTCAGCTAGGCTATGAAATGCTTTCTCGGTTTTTTTTCGTTTATAAAACTTATTTTCTGGACTTTTAACATTTCAGCACGACGGAAATAACCCGAAATATAGTCGCTTGCTGGAAAAAGTTTCCTAGTTACATGTAGTAGGAAAGCTACTTTAAATTTTGTACTCTCCTTTTTATCTCTCCCAATCAGAAAGTTTACTTTTTGTCTCATTGGCTTAAAAACTTGATTTGAACTAACTTCTAGAACTGGGTCAAAGATGCTACAAGGCAAATTACTGAAGCCAGAAGGCTCTGCCGTAACTGATTTGGAGAAGCAAGTTTCTCAAGCTTTGGTCGATCTTCAGGCCAATAGTGAAATACAGGCCCAACTCAGGGAGCTCTACATTGTAGGAGTCAAGGTAGAAACTGTTTAATTTATCAATTGTTGTCTTGTTTATGCTATTGAAGACTTCAAGAAATTTAGTATTTTTCAGGAAATCGAAGCTGGAAGCAAATCTGCCATTGTCGTCTACGTCCCTGTCCCTCAACTCCGTCAATTCCACAAAGTTCAAGTCAGACTCGTCCGTGAATTGGAAAAGAAATTTGGTGGAAAGCATGTTATTTTCCTTGCTAAGGTGGAACTCATCCTCAAATTTCTAAAAATTGTGTATTTTAGCGCCGTATTCTTCCTAAACCCATGAGAGGCAGCAAGAGACGCCCCGAAAAGCAAAAGAGACCTCGCTCTCGTACTCTTACCGCTGTACATGAAGCTTGGCTTGATGAAATGGTATTCCCCGCTGAAGTTGTTGGACGT
The DNA here is from genome assembly GCA_932521415.1 of Oscheius sp. DF5120. Taxonomy (NCBI): domain Eukaryota; kingdom Metazoa; phylum Nematoda; class Chromadorea; order Rhabditida; family Rhabditidae; genus Oscheius; species Oscheius sp. DF5120. The sequence goes on from OW051461.1 coordinate 7,691,316, forward strand.
CGTATTCGTGTCAAGCTCGATGGAAAGAGAATCCACAAGGTAATATGCTTGTTTTTTTTTGTTAAAAATTGGTTGTCACTTGTTTGTAGGCATTTTTTATGTCTTATATTACGATCTTTTTATAGATCCACCTCGACAAGGCTCAGCAAACTAACGTAGAACATAAAGTTGACACTTACGCCGCCGTCTACCGGAAGTTGACGGGTAAAGACGTTGTCTTTGAATTCCCTGAACCCATCTTCTAAATTTGTTCTCGTTGAAATAAATTGTTGAAATTGAATGAAGTTCACTTAATATCCGCACCTACTGAGTCATTGTTGTCAAAAGGTGCACATGTGTTCCGGTTTCATAATTCGCTCAACTGCCACTTGCTCACCCCGCAGCGATGCTTACTACTCTTCTACTCTTTACTTCTATCTTTTTAATTAATGGCGAAGCGCTCGTCGTAAGTGTTTTTAAATTATATCCCAATAGCTGTTTCTTTACCAAATTTTAAGAATCGTCCATTCTTTACCGATGTATCCACACAAGCAAAACAAGATTACTACAAAATCGTGAACAACAAAACTTTAACTAGGACCCAGCAAAAACAGTTAGTTAGCAAATGGGGAAAAGAAAATGGAAGAGAGGTTGTTTTTGAAAATATTTTTTCATTTTTTAGACCGCCACAAGCAATCATGTTGAACTGCAGATGAAACAATTGCACGATTATCGTAAAAATATAACTATATTTCTCAATTATTTAATTGATATGGAAAAGGAAATCGATGCGATTTATTTTGACAATGAGATTACGGGATTACAAAGAGATGAAAAGTTGAAAAATCTGATAATGATGCCAGAGGTGGAGTAGAGAACATTTTGTGATCTTTTTAGGCTCGAAAAATTCTTTCTTTTGCTGCTACAACTGTAAAGAAAAATAGAGGTATCATTTCTAATTATTCCGGCTCTCATACTATCCAAACAACACCAACAACTATTGATTTTGGTGGCGATCAGCTTTAGTGTATAGATTTAAAATAAATCAGTTCAATGAAAAACATAGAGTCGCTTTTTCGCATGGTGTCTTTTCTGTTTTGGTAGTTTTGTGAAAAGTGTCCCTTCGGATACCTTAAGTGTCCACTCCATCTCTCCGCCCTCGGCGCCAGTGTTTGACGTGTGTACTCCCTTCACTGCTTGCGCAATGGCTTCTTGGGGTACGTTCTTAGGTATTTGTTTTTATTTTGAGATTAGAACACGAGCTTCGTGAAATGTTCTCTCAACACGACAAGGATATGTCCGGATTCATCAACAAAGACGACGTTCTTTGTATGCTTCTAGGAGCAGATAAGGTAAAGAAATTAACTACCTCTATGAATCATATCATTTTAATTTGATTCTCATGAAATTTTAGGATGATCAACGCGATCCTATCTTCAGAACTAACTTAAAATTTCTGATCAACGTTATCAAGGAGGCCGATAAGGACGGTGATGCTAAAATAACTTTTGAAGGTAAGTTTTCTTCCCAATCTCTTCAAAAAAATATCGATTATCCTGCCACAGACAAGCCTGGATTGTTTGGAATGCTCTTCGCCGCAAATTGTTGACAAATCCCGCGTGCGAAGATCTGTTTGACCTAGAAATAACGAGAGAGAACTATCCTGAAATTTTTTTAGAAATATAAATTAACTCGAATTTTTTTACAGAGTTCAAGGAGTATATCAACAAAGCTACATCAGCTCAGTAGATTTAATATTCTTACAATCGCCTTTCAATAAAGTCTTTATCGAATGCATGTCGATTCATTTATACTGCGCTATTGGTTTCTATAGCAACCGTCTACCATTCATCATGCGTATGGACGATGTCGCTGGACCTTCTTACAATCGTCAGCCAAATTGGCAGAAAATTGTACAAAGAACGGATGACTTTACCAGTAGTGATCCCATTCAATACACAGGTAGAAAAATCAAAGTATTCAAACATAACATAGAAACCGGCCAGGATCCAATGGAATCTCATCATAAAAGCACACAAACGGAAATTGAATCTGCTTCAGTAAGCCTGAACTTATCCATTTCTGAAGGATTTCTGAAAATAATAGAAGATAATATGAAAGAAGCGCAGAAAATCAGAAGATTATTCGATAAATTACTACCATTTCACATAAAAGAAGCGGCAAAAATTCAACTAGCGAGGACTATTGCAGTGACTGCGGTAAAGATTTTCAAAATGCTCTATTTTTTACATTCTACGTTTTTGATTTGATTATCACCTATCCTCATTTTTAGATTCCATCCGACGCTTTACCTGTTCAAAAAATGGTAGTCGGATCTAGTGGACGAGTTGCTCTTCTTTCAGCCTCAATGGAACACGAAACATGGTGTTCTCATAATGCTTATGTCATTGTTTGTCATTGGGGAAAGGTTCGATAATAAAAATTTTTAAAAATTGATTAGCAATATGCTCTTCCCCAAGCTGTCTGCCCTACCTGCGCTGTATGGGGGAAACAGGGACAACTTATCATTGCAACCCATACTGGTACTGTGGAACTATATCATGGACAGCAATTGCTCTCAAGTTGTCAGGTGATTTCTGAGCAAATAATAAAGATAGCTTCCGCATTTAGATTCATGAAGGACCTGTAACTGTAATTGACTGGACTGGAAGAGAGTTAATTTCAAGCGGGACAGATGGATGTGTTGTTTTATCCCTACTAAAAGGAACTAGTTTTGAAAAAGCAAAAGTAAGAATTTTGTTTCCTTAATCAAAGATTGATTTTTAGAGCATCAATTTAGTAGTCGCTGATCTTCCTCGTCAAATTCGTCGTGGCGGTCTTGCTTCCAGAGCATTGGGAATTGTATCACTATCAAGAAAAGGAAGAAGTTTGACCGTTGCTAGTGAAACAGGAGGAATTTGGAAACTATCCATTCCGGATTTAATCGTCATACCTGTCATAGCTACTCCAACTTCTATTGAAATGATTATAGCGCTGGAAGAAGATAAACTAGTAATTAAGGATGTGAATCAACATATATCAATTATCACACCCGAGGGTATTGCAGTATTCTAGAACTTAACAAATCTCTAGGGTCTGTAGAAGATGATCAACTCTTTGAAGAGTCTAGATGGTTATTCAGCTCTGGAACTCTTCTGATTTCTTCCGATGAACATAAGTTGACTATTTTTGACACGATTACTTCGAAAAAACTTTGTAAGACGTCTCTCCGTCTCAAAGCCGCCGCTTCTAGCACTCAGGACGAATTTTTTATTTTGAATGAACACAACGAGCTCCAAGTTTATACGATATCGTATTAAAAATTGTGAAGTGCACTGTTTTTATGCTTACTATGCAGTCTGTTCTAACGAGTTGAAGCGCTGTATATAGAGTATTTGTTCCTCCTCCTTCACGTAGTTAAGGCAAAACATAAGGAAAATAACATGTGATAGAGTAAAAAACAATCTCCCACAGATTTCGATAACTATGAAATAAGCATCATAATTGGGTTTCCATAGCATTCTTGAGGGAATTACTACGGAGAGTGCAGCCTAAAAACTTTCTCTGGAATTTGTGGACATACAATGACGGCTACACAATAAAATGTTAAAATCTTGATAGCTTTGCTGGTTATTGGCTCATGCTTTGACGATAAATCGCTAGATCTGAGAAAGAGAACAAAGAATTCAACAAAAAATAGAACCAATGCCATAGAGAATACAATTGGAAAGATCTAAAAAGTTCTGCTTGAAATAGACTTACCCAATTTCTTTCGAAATAAGCACAGTTAATCAAAAATAACAACCCCAGTATAGTAAAAGTAAAGCCAACAATTCTTTTTCCTTGTTCGAAGGACCACTCTATAAAGGTACGAAAGAGAAGTGTTACACAGAAAAGTAAAAATAAAGAGATAAGCGTTGTGGCCGTTCCAGCATATACTAAATATGGAAAATGATGAAATAAAGCGATGAAAGAAAGATCCAAAATGTTTAATACCACCGAATATCCACAGATCATGATCATTGTCCAGTAATATTGGTCCTAAATTGTTTAAAAAGTTTACTTAAATTTTACAGCATTACTCGGTGTTGCTCCCCTAATTCTTGAAGGAATAAAGAAAATTTTCTATTGATTCTGTGTAAAACCGTTGGATTTTCTATTTCTTGGTTAGGTAAATTGTTGGTTTTTACAACATCAAGCTAAAACAATCATCTTGATTATTAAGAAAGCCCACGACTGCTTTTCTATGTCTTTTATAGAAAAAATAGATTGTTGAACCGTTCAAGAGTATTGAAATAATAATTGGCCATATAATGATAAGAAAAATAAAGGAATAAGAAGATTTGCTGAAACTTTTTATGAAGAAAGATTTCCTCACTGAATCATACTGTACCATGTACTGCTATCCCAGTCCACTCGTGAACGATTCTGGTGATTAGGATCTATTGAAGAAGGCATAAAAATCTGAGAAGATTCAGGAGAAACATTCATATCAAAATATATCGCGGCAGTTAAATGGGTGCTTGGTTTGACTCTATTTGTCTAGACAAAACAGAAAGAAACGACAACTCGTAGCCAGGGAAACGTATAAGCAGTAAACAAGACTACCTTAGAACAACCAATGTGGATACGATAAAAAAATGGCGTCATTGATAGAATATTTCCAAACAATTTAGGCTTTCTTACCCCCCCCCCCCCCCCCCTGTTTTTTCCCGTCAAGTACAGATTGAAACATCGACGTTATTCTCCATATTCTAGATACTATCATCCGATCAAGCAGCTTCTGTGGAGAATCTTCTTTATATCTAGTTGGTATTGTTATGCACCTTACAAAAGTTGATCAATGTTGTTGCGTGTAATCTTTTTGTTGATAAATAATTAGGATTTATTAGCTTCATTTAAGCCCAAAAAATTCAAAAGGTACTATACACTTTCAAGTAAACGTCTTCCGAACCAAGTTTTGACCTTTCAAATTTTATTCGAAAAAAAACCACCCTTTGAGCTAAGTTTGTCACTTTTGCCGTAACTCTCAACATTATTCATATTGTATAACGTATATTTTTATTTCTGTTTTTGCAAATTGTACTAAAATATTTTTTATTAGAATTTTGTCCGTTGTTTACAGGAGTCCGCTGTTTATCTCACTACTTCCTGGAAAATGTTAAGCAGCAGTTTCTTTGACCAGCTGACTTTGAATATTCAAACCTAGCTTATTCATAATTTTTTTCTACGAAATTTTTACTGCATTTATAAACTTAGTCGAATTTTTGGTATGGTACTCGAAGAACAACCATGGTACTGGGGCGATGTTGACCGTAATATTGTTGCCCATGCATTGAGCAACCAGGACAATGGGTCTTTCCTTATTCGAAATGCTACGGCCCCGGGTAATTATACTCTATCTGTGAGGTTGATTCTTATAATTGTTTTGCTTACGTTAAATTTACAGAGCCAATGGTATTACACGTCTTGCTCGAATAATCAATTGCGAGGGTAAATTTGGCTTCGTGCCAACTGATATTTACGATAGCGTCGAAGATTTGGTTGAGTTTCACAAGAGTGTTTCCCTGAAGGTAAGAAACGAAAAAATTATTTTCTACTAATTATTTGCTATCAACTTTTTATTTGCAGCAATACAACAAAGATTTGGATGTCTGTCTAGTGACTCCGATACCCAAACCTCCGCCAAAAAAAACTCGGTCCACTAGTGGATCTTGGAGTAAGAAGAAATCTATCACTCCACCATGTACTCCAACGTCGAGCAATCCGAGCATGGATCCAGGTATTTCTCCCTCTTGTCTTTTTAAAATTAGAATGGCATCTTCGCCTTGAACTTGAAAGATTGAGAATCACTCACACAGCTATCATACGTGATCAAAGATTGCATATTTATTACACATGTGAACTGAACAAAGCTGAGCATCTTTTTCACAATTATGGCAAAACGGTGAGAGAATAACCAAGTGCTTAAAGGCGTTTAAAGGTGGCTGAGTTAGATCGAAAAATTTCTGAGCTCTCAGAGATCTGTGAGAACCAAAAAGCCACTTTAAGAGCTGGAGGAATGGATGATAAAACTCATGACGCGATTAGAAACAATAACACGGTAGCCTATGATTACTGTTTACGTTTAATATGCATTCAGATTCTTGCAAGAAGCCTTGATAGAATTGTTGAGGAGAAGAACCGGTTTCAAGAGCGCAGAACACGACTTTCAGTTATCATAGAAGATTTGAAGGAGTGTGTAGAGAAATACAAGGTAAGCTTCGCCCTTATCCATATATTCATTACTTAGCGTCTTGGAGAAGGAGAAAATTCTAACAAAACTAGAATTCTATCTCGTCTCGTAGACTATGGTGCAAATCATGAACAGGTAACCCGAACTATGGTACATTCTGAAGAGATGGTTCAACGTGAAGCTTTTCAAAGAGCCCAACAGCTTGGTGACATGCCACTGCATTGGGATCCTGAGACGTAAACCAAATCTCATATTCTGCTCATTGTTGTTTTCAAGCTATCTTGTCAATGACTCATCCAAGGATTATTCTGGCAATTTAATACAAGCGGCAAAAGCACGATGTGAATTAGATGGCAAGCAGACTGATGGGATTTTCGTGATTAGACCGTCTTCGTCGCGACAGGGTCACCTGGTATTAGATGTACTGATAGGTGAGAAGATAGTGCACTGTCTCATTGAACAAGCATCTGATGTAAGTCAATTTTGTTTTCATGAAATCTTCCAGGGATGGGGCTTCGTCGACACGAAAACGTGGCTTTGTACAATCGGTGATTTTGTTCGTTATTATAGTCACGAATCCCTTGGGGATCATAATCCTGAATTAAAAGCTTGTCTCTCCTGTCCCGCTATGGAACCAGAAAAAACATAGTTTTCTTCTCTTGTAAGTTTTCGAAACTGATTTCCTTTTGTACAAAATTTCTTTTAATTCCTCAATTTACATATTTTAAACCCGGTTATCTCGATATAGTATCCAGAGAGGGTGTGTATCTTAGCTATTTACTGGTCTTCATTGTTTCTCATAATATAAACATTATAACTATTTTTAAATGGTTTAAAGTCGGTGATTTCCAAATTTCTTTCTTTTTTTTTTAATTCCAAAGCACATACTGCACGACATTGATTTTCTTTATGACTAATTTAAATACTTAGAGTTTGATTTAACTTTTGCATATTTTGAGATCCCATTTAGGAGAATGGTCCTAATGACGGTGGTAGAACGAATTCGATCTGTGTATAGAAAAACATTTGGAAATCATCAAACATTAGATGAAGAAAATGAAGAAGTGCCTATTCAATCTCAAGATCCTTGTCCATCGAGGAGTGTTACAACAGACTATACAGAGTTAATGGGAGGTAGTGTCCCTTGTCCATCGTGCAAAGGGACCGGAAAAATACCTAGAGAAATGGAAGAAACTCTCGTTGCTCTTATACCACTCAATGATGAACGATTAAAGCCAAAGAAAACGTGGTTATATGTTCTTGTTGGAATTGGAGTGAGTTACTGTTATCTTTATTAAGTTTTAGGCATGTACTATGATAGCAAGTATAGCCATTTTTATGTTAGTACCTCGAGAAGTTGAATTGATTGGTAATCGGGAACCTGTCAATGTGGTCAATATCACTGATGCTAAGCCAAAAGAGCTTTCTTTCTTTTTCATGAATTTCGTTAACATTTCTAACTACAATTACTATACAGTCCAAGTACTCAATACATCAGCAACTGTGACGGATATGTTTTATCCATGGAATAAGGATCAAAGTGGAACAGGCTATAATTCGACGCTGTTAACTATAGCTCCATTGAGTTATTCGAAAAATCAATTGTGGTTCAATAATACTGTCAGAGTGATTAATGAAACAGCGTAAGACATTGTTATTATTAACATTGTTTTTAGTGAATATTGTCAAGCATCATTCTCCAAAATAACTCCATTATGGGTTACTATGAGATTTGATGTGACAGTTCAGCTAATGTATTTCAATCATCGAGAGCAGGTGAGAGAGTATAATTCATTTCTAATAATTTCGTTTTGAGGTAGCAGTGTCATTTACACAACAAGTATGTTGTAATACGGTGTGTGCCAAAAAATAATACCTTCACTTATCTAATAATCCAAACTTATCTAATAAATAACAAACACTTCCTGTATCTCACATTCATCTATTATTTTAGTCCGTTCGTGATAGTTTCAAATGCCATGCGTTGCCTTTGCGGCTTTCGACATATCGTGTACGAATAAATTTTTTCTGTATTGATTTTTTCTTTTATTAAATGTCCAATAACAACCCTACTGTAGATAATTGATAATAATTTTAACGTTCAGAAGCAAATGCAAACAGTAGGGAACATAGCAATACATAGAAACCCTATAGAGGTAGGACAACTTTGTTAGACAACTTTTACAGCATCTAACTGTTCCATGGAATAGAAAGTTGAAAATTAATTCAAAACCCAGCAGTCTTCATATGATTTTAGACATTTTACAAAAATATGAAAAGGATAACGTTATTTCCCATCAGTAAGTATTGTTTAGTCAAGGTATGAACTTGTTTTTCAGTGGTCAAATAATGAAACAATTATGTGACCATTTAGCAAATCTAACTTATTCTTTAGTACAGACTAGAGACATTATAATATTTGAAAAACTTAATAGTTTTCTTCACGAACTTTTATCAGAAAGGAATGGATTTATACGTGGTCAAGCATTGGCCTCTCAAATTCTCCTAGACATTTTAAAGACTTCTAATAAGCACTGCTCTATTTTCCTTGAAAAAACTGAAGTTTGTTATGTTCACTTTTTCGCATTTTTACAGACAGCCCCCTCTATTGTAATCCTTCTAGTTAATTTATTTAATCGCTGTAGAAATTTAGAGGTTTTACACAATGCATTGTTGTGCATTCTTAATTTCGTAGGTTACTTTATTTTCCAACGAATTGCACAGGCATCTGGGCGATACACATGGCGAAGGACATGTGAAATCTTGGACACAGCCGACAAAAAGAAAATAGTACCATGGATTATAATGTTAAATGCTTGTAAGGATGACAAGAGCCCGGTTCCGACGGTAGAATAGATGCTTAATCTTCATTTTTTAAGCTGGTATCAGAAACAATGGTTATTTTTTTATGCTGGTTCAACTTCTGTCGTTCGGTTATTTCATTTACCGAAACCTGCCGTAATTTCATTGAATCGAAAGGAAAGGATACTGACATCACGGTTGGTGTTTCGAAAATATTTTTATGTTTCAGCGTATTATTTATCTGTGGAATGGATTTCTCGTTACTTTCGAAACTCTGATAAACACATTCAAAACTTATAATTTAAAACATTTCTTCAAAACTTATAACATATATAGTATTTTCGAAACTGGGTAAATACCAGGTAATATAAACTACTTTTTTTTAGCAATATTCTGGCTGCTGTTCTTACTCTTTTAAATATAACGGCTAATAATAAAAAAGAAGTAATTCCGTCGATCAGCTCCTTTCTTCGGATAATCCTCAATGATGAAAATGGAATTCTCTATTTGTATACAAGTGATCATATCGTTGCTTTATTGGAACATTTTGGCTCCTCGATACATGTAGGGGTAAGTTAGCTGGTATTTTTGGATTCATGTATTGTAGAGCATCGATACAAGTCCTGAATACATTTGTACACGTATAATTAACGGATTTAGAATTATACGTTTTTGCGATCAACTCTATGGATACAAGTTTTTAAAATATATTATTGTTTTACTTTTATATTTTAGAAATGCATTGCACCTGTGCCTCAATAATAGTGATATAACAAATTTCCTATATTCTCTGGAAGATAAAACTTTATGCAAAGAATTTTCCAAATTTATGGGACAAAAATATATTTCTATGCTTCTAGAGTTAATGAATGATTCTTCAAAGGTGGGTGGTTAATTTTTCCTTAAATTTTCAGGATACTGCTTATTTAAATACTTTTATTTATCTCCTGGAAGTTATTATCGAGGAAGCACATAGCACAGAGTTTTGGTCCAAAAATTGGGAGAAACTTTTTAAAACTTTGAAAAAGAACCAATTGGGCAATGACATGTATGATTTTTATTTTAGGGATATCAAAAGTAGCCAACGCTTATCTATTTTTACTACAAAGTTATCCATCGGTGAAGCAACAGCAAGTGTAGTTCCGAAAGCCTTTGAATCCGCATTTAGACGGTACTATATTTTAGTTAGTTTTTATTTATTCTTTCAGGCTAGCTAAAGCATTCGTAAAAGAGCAATCAATTACAGCTGCTCATCTCATTGATGGATTGGTACATATTCAAATTTTTAATTGCCTTTTCCAGATCATTGCTGATCAAAGCCGATATAAAACACAAATCTTACACGAAATCATCGGACTTAAGTTGGAAAAGGAACTCGAAATTGCAGTGAAAGAAGCCTTGCCAGGATGTCTTGCATATTTTAACGCTGGAATGCCTACAATAACTTCAGAACAATCTCTTTTACTTCGTTATGCTATACCTACTTTAAGAATTATTGGTCATATTGTTGATTCATCACATATAGGCGTAAGTTTTTATAATTTATAGTCTGTCCCCCAAAAAAATTTTATAGGTATAAAAGCTACAGTAACGAAAATTGTTCAAAGCGCGGGCCTTTAATAAAGCTACTATTTTGCAAACAAAGATTTACTAAAGCTAAAATGGCCAGTAACCACACAAAAAATAAAAGTAATAAAAGAACAAATCTCTTTATTAAAGACCCGCGCTTTGAAGTCTTATTCGTTACTGTAGCTTTTATACCTATAAAAAAGTATCATTTAAATAAGTCTGTCCCCAAAAAAACAGAATTATTTTTTCAGGAAAGCATGATCTCACCAGGACACTTTGACAATATATTAGGTCTATGGACATTGACTTTAAACATCAACGGACAAGCTCAAAACGAACTTCTAGTTAGAGTACAGCATGAGATTCATAACTTTTTGATTCCAAGAAAGTTCAGAATATTGGTGAGAAACATTATTTTATTAGGGCATTTAACAACGAGTCTTTCGAAAAAAAGTAGTTTTTGTTTTGCTCTTTTGAGATATCGCCTTGAATTTTTAAAAAAGTGGCAGTAGACAGCAAAAGATGATTAGTATTCATCAAGTTGTGTTGAAAAAAAATTTTTTTAGGAAGGAAAGAGCTTTATTTTCTGGTTATTAGATAGTGCAACTCATAAGCCATTCTATTTTACTGCACTATTGGATATTTTCATGCATATGCTACCCATGAATCCTCCTGATGGTGATCCACTGTTACATGAGATTTGTGAAAATGAAGTAGAACGTTGGACAAAAGAATTCAATGACTTTGAAGACCGATTTTTTCTGGGAAAGGTAAAAAAAAATCGCCACAATTACGCGCATCAGATTTTTCTTTGCTCGATTCCAACTATTAAACATTTGAATACTATGCTGATAAGAAGAATAATAACGTATGAAAATAAAGGACTAGCTAAATGTTTAGCCAGGTAAGCTATAAAAAAAATCTACAACCAGTCTTGTTTAGTATTGCTTGGAAATATCTTTGTAGGTTTATATATTTCGAAGACACCGAAAAAAGTGGGGATGTAGATAAAATTAATTACTCCACCGAATTCCTCGATGTATTTACCACGCTTGTCAAATTTATGGAAAACAAACAATTTACCGTGCCGTCAATTGGTTTTAACATGATAGATACTCGATCAGATATCTACCAAAAATCGGAACAATTAGAGGAATCACAAATATTCTTCATAGTAAGTTTTTCTATAGTTACTTCTATGGTTTTATTAGAATACTTTATGCCAATTTTTATCTAACTCGTCACAAACTAATTCATCTTTACTTCTCGAAAAAATAAAAAGAACACTATTCAAAGGGGATGTTTGTTATGCAGTTTCCGAACCGTTAGGAGGAATGAAAGCTTCTTCTAATAAAGAACTGGAGGACCATTCGGTTGGACAAGAACATCATAATCATCGAGAAGACAAGGAGGCAAAAATGGATGGTGATCTAGTAAATTTGGTGAAGGACACACTCAAAAAATATCCTAAGTTAGAATATGCTAAAAAAACAAATAATTTGCAAGGGGTAAAAGTTTACATTCCAGAGCAATTTGATTGGTTTATGTAGTTTGTTATATCTGTACAAAAAATCATATTAAAATATTTTTAAAACCCTAGTCATGCATGAATTATGGATGAGGACAATTTAACCCTACAAATAATTATTAGGATACTGTGGTTAACAAATAAACAAACAATTGATTGTACCTAAAAGAGAAACATGATGAAGTATATTGAAAGTCTGAAATATAAATTGGAATAGATCCAGATTCATTCGAATGTAACCACTTTTTGCTTTCTCCGTGTGAATCTCGAGAAAACAACGATAGTCTAAATAAAGAGACTGGAGGCCGAAGAGGTGTTTGTCCTCCGGGACAGGCTTCTTCAAACCTTTTTTTTTCCGAAAAATGGCGGATTGCTCTCACGTTCTGTTGTTTTTCATCTGCCACAGTCGCCACTTCATATTATGCGTCAATATTTGGCCCTGCCAATGACCTCAGAAATACGATAAGCAATAGAGGATCAACAGCATCTTCAATAATAACATCTAATAAAAAAGTACCGTGAAACAATTTGAATTAACTGACTTTGTTTGGATTCTTATATTCAATCTCGGCCTTTGACAACAAAGAACCGCTTTCTATAGGTTGTTCTTGAAATCTCTGAGCTAAAAAAGCAGAACTTCTTGTCATTTGCAGTATGTTCATCCCTGGTCATCCCTCGGGCGGAATGTGCGCGTGTGCGTCTCTCTGGGCGTAACCCCTTCGGCACACGGATTAGGCACTGTCTCGAGTGCGAAACGCTGACCACTGGCTAAAGAGTCAACGACTTCCGTGGCTTTGTCTTTTGTATTCATTCGTTCGTGACAGACATCTTTCTTTTTCTCGCTCTTTCTCGCTGTTAGTTGTATTCGAGTCTTGATTCTTTTTCTATCTCTGATGAAAATCGAATGATCAAAGCAAGCAAAGTCTTTTCTATTTGTATGTAGATGAGGTCTCCGTCTCAAAGAGTCCAAGCCGGTTTGAATGGCTAAGAAAAAGAACGAATCGTAACGAAGTGTACTATGTTAAACATCAACTGTAATTTTTTACAATCCTTATAAATTCTTTATTTCCTTTTTGTCCCTTCTATAATTACATCTATTTTCTCATACTATTTAGTGATATTGCCTAAGAATTATAGTCGTAATCATACAGATAGCAAAGAACAAAAAAGTTTATTCGTTTTAATCTCTACTCTCTATGCAATCCCTCAAACAGTGATGAGTCAGCAACCCAGAAGCGCAACAGGTGTTCTCCTCAAAAGAAAAACACATGAAAACATTCGCCAAATGTCCCTGACGGTCTTTTTAAAAGGCTCAGCTGTCAGAATTTTATATTAGTCTCGGACAAAATTATATTTATTTCATACGTTATTTTTTATAACCTAGCAGTGTTTGATCTTAGTTTGTGCTCTCTACAGTTCTTCTTATTTTTTATCGTCTCTATTCTATTCACTTGCCGACCAGCTCAATTGGTCAAGCGATTATCGGTATGACCCCAATTCTCTTACCATGTGAAGTAATTCCATTGCTTGCTTGAATTCCAGCGTAAAGGACACTCCCATATGATTTTTCAACACAGTCCTACGATATAAAATGTCGTACCACCTAGCACACACCTTGTCTATTATTTTACCAACCAGTTAGCCCCCCCCCCCCCCCTTCCTCTAAAAGTGGCACATAAGAGTCTCTTTGCCTCTCATTTATGATCGATTCTCGAAGACCTTTATCATTTAGATAATTGTATTTTGAATACTTCAAAAGAATGTCATTTCCGCAGGTCCACGCGATCGTATCTCTGGACAGCGACGATTAGCGCCGGTCGAGGTCTTTTCCGCAATTACTTCACTACGTCCTTTGGTCTGTCATTTCGCCTAACCGCTAAATGGTCGTTTAACGGTAATGGGAGTAAAACTTTTTCATCCTCCGATTAATTCAGAGTTGTTATTATCACAACTAATTTTTTAGTTAGTATTCAGCATTGACAATTTTTTCCAATCGAAGACCGTTATCATTGGGCGCTTTGTCAAACTTGGTCAATCGAAAGAAGTGGCAGCTGTTCGGGTGGGAGCCGTCACGCTCTAAAAAGCGATCGCGAGGTGGCGACAACATTCCTTATCCGGATTACGGGTCGATCCTCTCGTTTTTTTAATGATATTCTCAATCAAGAATTTCAATGCATCCCTTCAGTTTTGTTGCCACTACCAGCTGTCACAAAAAGTGACCAATTACTAACAGCTGGCTCACTCTCGACTCGTGCACTCTGCTCTTGTTGTCGCCCCTGTTCTCATCGTTCTAATTACTAATATTACACGAGAAACAAACTACGAGGTGATATACAATATCAGCTGGTAGGGCAGGTACACTTTTTAATTAGCTCTATACCACTGGCTACTTGTTGTCGATAATCCAGTCCAGTTGTCCAATATCCTCTCCTTCTTCCATTTTTAGCATTAGCTGACCGCCTATTGACCCTCTCTGACCGGTTTTGATGCGGACAACTCCTACCTACAATTAATAGGATTCGGGAGAATGTTGCCACTGGATCTTCCAAACAGGAGATGTGTCCCGTAATTCGAGATTATGTTTCCACTCTTCTTCAGATATCTCTCAAATTACATGCCTTTTATTTACTTGATACTTTAACTTTCTATTTCTTAGGACTTCATTTTCAGACATTTTCCTTGATGAGGTGGCTGGTGGCGATTTATTCGCTACTGGCAATCGTTTGGTCTCAGGAGGATACCGCATCTTTTCCCTCCGAAGCAACTCCATTGATACCTACACCCTTTCCAGTAACTACTACGCTAGAGCCAACACAGTAAGGCTTTCTTTATCATATAATAGCTTACAGCGCTGGTACCTTCCTTGTTGTTGCTCCTTCCGTAGTCCGCCCAGACTTACCTTATGCAGTGTCCGTCAACATTCTAAAGTCAAGGGAGGAAGCTCACATTTTTCGTCTTGAGATCAGAACATCCCAAAATGATACAGTTGCCGCGAAAGTAGTTAACAATATCAAGCAGGGTGTTCCTCAGACGGTTACAATTGATCGCGTGCCAGTTGATAGCCTCCTTCCGGACAATAATTACAAGGTAAGAGGTCCCAACACTAAAACTACTGGATCAGGTCTATATTAAAGGAGAAACCATCACTTCTCAAATCTTATTTGTAGAAGAAAAGCCTCTACGGTTCCATAAAAAATCTCTCTCGGTCTTTGTCCAAACAGACAAGGGAATCTATAAGCCTGGACAAATTGTAAAGTATCGGGTCGTGTCTGTAACTCCAGAATTGTTACCTTTCAATGGAACAATTTCTGTGCAAATCATTGATCCTAACCAGAATGTTATCAATCAACAAATGGACAAGGTTCTCACTAAAGGTATTTTTTCTTAATTTAATTAATTATTATCGTTTAATTTAAGGAATCGTTTCTGGAGAACTGGAATTAGCTTCAGAACCTCCACTTGGTGATTGGAGTATTCAAGTAATTTCCAAAGGGGGATCTAAGTTTTCAAAAACCTTCACAGTCGACCAAGTAAGTTGAATAGAAGACATTTCTAGTCGATTACAGTATGTTCTTCCCAAATTTGAAGTAAACATCAAAACTCCTCCATTCATCACAGTCAATGACGATCTATCTATTCTTGTCGAAGCTAAATACACATATGGAAAAGGAGTTGCAGGAAAAGTTAAAGTCGTTCTTGAACAGCCATGGCATCATTGGCATCCATTCCCGCGACCTATTATTGTCAATGAAGATGGTTCTACTACACAGGTAGTCACTCTCGCTTTAATTAGAGAGATTTTCAGACCGAAATTGAACCCCAAATTGAACGAACAGTCAAGCTCAATTCCATGGGAGAAGCGACAGTTTATTTCGCAAAAGATGATTTAAAGAAACATAGATTAGTCATGGACTATGGAGGCGGAAGTATTCGAATTGTGGCTACTGTGACGGAAGACCTTACCGAGATCGCTCGTAATGGAACGGCTCATATTTCTACCTATCGTCATGACGTGAAGCTAGATCTTGAGAAACAAGGGGATACTTTCAAGCCTGGACTTTCTTATAATGTTGTTGTCGCTCTAAAACAAATGGACGACACCCCAGTAAAGGCAACAGTTCCAAAAAGAGTGCAACTTGCTACCTTCTACAATTACCCTTTTAATCCTGATGTTCCTAGCCAGCATGAGGATATGGAGGTTAAGATTGTTGACCTTGATGCCCATGGTACTACTGTCTTCAGCCTGCAACCGCCTCTTAACTGTACTTCAGCGAGAATTGAGGTAATTCACTATTCTTATGTGTTTTATAGTATTTTATTAGGCTCACTACGATAGAACCGGAAAGGATAATTTCACGAATACCAACATCTACAGTAGTCTTTATGTGGAAGCTGGAAAATCGCCGTCGAAAAGCTTCCTTCAGGTACTACCTGATAATGAAGGGGTTCTGGAAGCTGGAAAGTCTCTCTCCTTCTCTATAAAAGCTACAGAAAATCTTCCTGTCATCACCTATCAGGTTAATCTATTTGATATAAGTAAAGAAATATTTTTAATTATAGGTTATGTCTCGAGGTGCTATGCTGCTCTCCAAAGAAGTTTCCATAAATGCTGACCATGCAACTATTTCTTTTACAGCTACAACCCAAGTAATCAGACTCATAATGTATATATGATTCATAGATGGCTCCTAAATCCCGTCTTATTGTCTACGCTGTCCGTGGAGGAAATCAAGAAATTCTTGTCGACGCTACCGACTTTCGTGTTGACGGATTGTTCCAAAATAATGTCACTTTGAGTCTGGACAGAACTGCCGCTGAACCAGGAAATCCTGTAACTTTTAAAGTTACTGCTGATCCAGACTCCTACGTGGGTCTTCTTGCTATTGATCAATCACTGCTTTTATTGAAATCTGGAAACGATATTACTTCGAAAATGGTTTGTAATATACTTGAAACATAAGTTTCAATGCTTAGGTAGCTGATGATATTGAAGAATATGATACTGCCGGATTTACTGGAGGATATCGTTCATGGGAAGGTGCTATAGACAAAAGAAAGAAAAGATCAGTTTGGAATCCCTGGTGGGGAATTGGAGGACAGGATGCTGCTCGCATTTTTGAGGTAAGAAAATTCAACTTCTAAAATTAAAAATATTAGAATGCGGGTCTTGTTGTGTTGACTGATGCTTATCTTTATCGTGAACCAGAACCGGAAAGTGAGTTTTTGCATGTTATTTTTGCATGTTTTGCCTGTGAAAGAGTTAGTTATCAATTATTTTTTGTAATTATTTAAAAAAAAAGTTGGAAGCTGGCTCTTCTTTGCATGTATAACTAATTTTTTGTCCCACTTGCTGCTAATGCTTCGTCCCTGTATTAAATACTTCACTCCTTTAAACAAAAAGACAGTTCACGCTGGCCCCCTAAAAACCACGAAATTTATTATTTTATTATTACGTAAGACCCCACCCCTTAGGATACATGTACATGTCAACAGCGGCATCTGGTGTAGGAATTGATCGTCTTGCGTCTTTGGCCACACGCCAGGTCTCCGTTACTGTGCGCCATCGCTTCCCAGAAATATGGCTATGGGAGGAAATGATGGATATGTACGTTTTCAGACAGAGTTTTCTTCGCATCTCCCGCGCTGGCAGCGGATTCAGCAGCCGGCGGTCCACTTGACGAAGTGGCTGCTGTGGCTGCTCCCATTAGGAAGCATTTCCCTGAAACTTGGGTCTGGATTGAAGAGCGAAGCAAGTAAGGCTATATGTGTCTGTCCACAAAGAGTCAGGGATACTCCAGGGGCAACTAGACGTAGATCAAATATTAGTTGATAAGAAATTCAAATAAGTAAACAAAAATTATCTGCATTGCTTCTCCTATTTCTATCGCCTGGACCTTCTTTTGTTTTTTATCTTTCCCTGTCTTTCCCTTTTTTTCTTATCCTATCTAATTCTGGTTTATCCAGTGGTCATCGCATTTGCCAATGCAGCTCCTATTGAATCCATCACTTTTCTCGGCGGATCAATTGGGAAATCAAAAATACGTTCAAATTTTCCGGAAACTTGGTTATGGAATGCCGCAGTAAGCGGGTGAGTGCTGTGAAAACTAATATTTAGTGCAGCGAAGACGAAGAGATTAATTTCTAATAATGGTTGAAAACCTCCAAGATGGCGGCGGCTTCTTTGACATACATGTTTCTTTACCTCCAAAAATTTTTTCTGGATAATTGGATTTTTCCTCAATTTTAAAGTTGTTTGTGTTGCTTCTTAACTTTTTTCTCGTTCTCCTCTCCCTACCCGTGACACTTTCAGGATTCTATTACATGCGACGGGGAGGCTTCCTTGGACCAGACGGAATGCCAGTGGCCATGTCAATGTTGGCGCCGCCTCAGCCATACACATTAAAATCTCAATCTGCTGCTCCTGCTGCGCCTCCCAAAACTAGAAAAAATTTTCTGGAATCTTGGATTTTTTCTGAACAGACGTCAGGGTAGGGAAAGGGAATAATAAGAATATCCATGGTCATGTGGGGCCCAAACTCAGCACATCTTCCCTCAGTATTGTTTTGTCGTGCAGTGTGGATCATTAGTTGTTTCTATAATTTGGCCCTATAGGACTCTACTTCTACAAGTCTTTGGCTGACGGAGGACCCATGCTAGAATCGGCAGCAATGGATTTAGGAGACGCAAAAGCCTCTCATCCACGTGTAGATCCTAGAATGCGTCAAAAATTCCCTGAGTCGTGGATTTTTAGCGAAGTTCTTAGGTAAGGGATGATGTTTTAATCACTCACTGTCTTTTGAAACTTTTTCAAAGACAATAAGATCCGTCACAGGACTGCTTAATGCGAGACGAAATTCCGCTTTTACGTTGTCGCCACATCACATAAGTTATTATTTTTGACTAGTTGCAAGTTTTATTTTTTCCTTAAACTATTCTAATGATTGATACTGATACGATTAGAAAAGTAGCTCTCAAATTAAGACTAAATTTTCCGAAGCCCTGGGGGATAAATTAAGATTATAATTCTTCTGTTGCGCGGCATGGCGTGTAATTTAACCAAACGGTGTGACAGTTTTTTTTAAATAAAAAGTTTTTAAGTTTGGCGAAAAATTTACTCAGTAATTGCTGTGGACGGAGAGTCACTGCCTACTGACGCTGTCGGATTTTTTGTGGCTGCCGATTTTTCCGACTCCACCGTCGTCGATTCAAGTGGTGTCTTGACACATGAAATAGCACAAGAAAATAGACCTAGATTGAGGCGTACTTTCCCTGAATCGTGGATTTTTGAAAGTAAAAACAGGTCAGAAAATAAATAACATACATTTCTTATTAATGCTTTTGCTTGTTTTACTTCCTTTTTGATTCGCAGGGGAATACAATTAGTCGCTTTAGGACGCTGTCAAGGGCAATTATGTTATCGAATTAAAATTACTAGCAATCCATTTATTAGTTTTGCTCATGGTAGGAATATGACAATGAAGAAAGAACATATATTTATTTCATCTCCATCACTTACGAATTATCCATCTCTCCAGCCTAGAAATCGAAAAGTCTTTCCAGAAAGTTGGATCTGGATTGGGAGAGATAGGTCTGATATCTGAAATCGTTGTACAAAACAACTGCACCAAATTTGACTAAGGTTAAAGATATTATTGCGTTTCAGTGAAAATGGAGAAGCTGTCTTTGAAGCACGGGCTCCAGACACCATTACTTCTTGGGTAGCTTCAGCCTTTGCTATTAATGACAAATCTGGATTGGGAATAGCAAATACTCAAAAGGTACACAAAGCTTTTCCTAAATTGCTCCTTCAGCTTCGTGTTTTCCGTCCATTTTTCATCCGTTTGGAATTACCTTACTCCGTGAAACGAGGCGAAAAATTCGCTCTTCAAGTTCTTGTTTTTAATTATATGGAAAAAGAGCAAGATGTTAGAGCTATCAGCGTTATAGTTAAATAAATTTAAGGTTATTGTCACATTGAAGCACGATGAAAGTAGCGGTTTTGATTTCTTGGCCAAGGATGGAAGTATCAGAAAGGCTAGAGATACTGGAGATCGTAGTTATAACTCAAGGATAGTGTCAGTGCCTGGTGGTGGAGTATCCAAAGCGGTTTATTTTCCAATTGTACCCAACACAATTGGAGATGTTCAACTCCATATTACGGCCACAGCTAACAATGCTGGAGATGCTGTTCAAATACCATTAAAAGTAGAAGTAAGATCAAATTACATTTTCTTTGAAGATTATTCATTATAGCCTGAAGGCTATCGAGTCGATAGAAATGTTCCTCTCATTGTCTCATTAAATGGAACTGATAAGTTAGAACGTGGAGTTACCTTCAACTGGCCGAATGATGTTATCGATGGATCTAGGAAAGCTCGACTTGACATAGTTGGCGATATTATGGGTCCTGTCCTCTCTAATCTTGACGGCCTTGTGAGAATGCCTTATGGCTGTGGAGAACAGAATATGCTAAATTTTGTGCCTAACATCGTCGTCATGAAATACTTAAAGGCGATTAATCGAAATGATGCTCAATTGGAAGGAAAGGCAAAGAAATATATGGAAGCCGGTTATCAAAGAGAACTTACATACAAGTAAGAGAAATATTTTTGTGTTAATACATTTCAGACGATCCGATAACTCTTTCTCAGCTTTTGGAGAGTCGGATAAGGCTGGTTCAACATGGTTGACTGCCTTTGTTGTTCGTTCATTCGCTCAAGCAAAGTCATATATCTTCGTTGATCCTCAAGTACTGGCAAAAAGCATTGCATTTTTGAATGCTCAACAAATGGTAATTTAATATACATTTTATAACAAAGCTATACTTTTAGGAATCTGGAGCATTCGCAGAACATGGAGAAGTTCATCACAAGGATATGCAAGGAGGAGCTAGTGAGGGAGGCATCGGCTTAACTGCTTACGTTACAATCGCTTTACTGGAAAATGGAGTAAGTTACATGAATTTAGTGATATCATATTCAGGTGAGAAATCAAGCTGCTATTTCATTCTTGGAAAAACAATTTGACTCTATCAACAAAGATACTTATACTCTAGCTGTCGTCACTTATGCACTTCATCTGGCTGGAAGTGAAAAGAAGGCAGGCGCTTTGAAAGTATTGGAGTCTTTAAAAATCGAAGATAAAGGTAGAAATAATCGTTTCCTACAAAATTTAGATGGAACTCATCACTGGTCGTCTCAAAAAGGTGGTCCTGAAAGGCAAAAGGATACAAATGCCTATTTCTTCCAACCAAGACCCGTCGATGTAGAAACTACTGCTTATGTTTTGTTGTCTTTGATGCACGAAGGAGAAAGGGACAAGGGTCTGCCTCTTGTCCGATGGCTAACTTCTCAGAGAAACAGCTTGGGAGGGTTTTCTAGTACACAAGATACTGTAATTGCTCTTCAAGCGTTATCAGCTTATGCTCAGGTGGAAATATAAATATATTGTATACGTTTTAGACTGCTTACATTCCGGATTCCAATATCGTCGTCTCCATCGCCAATGGAAATGATGCTCATAACTTCACAGTAAACTCTGCGAATGCAATTGTTCTTCAAAGCTATGAAGTAAGAAAAGAAGTTATTCTAAGTCATCAAAATACTTTTAGATTTCTAATCTGGATTCTGGTGTTACCGTTCATGCAAGTGGAAAAGGAATTGTCTTCGCGCAGATTAGTTATTCGTATTATCGTAGTGCACTAAAAGATGACACACCTTTTTTCTGTCAGAAGGAGATTAAAGAGTTAAGAGGAGGAAACCGTCTCCAATTGGATCTTTGCTGCAAGTAAGAGATACTTCTTAGGTGGATACCAAATTATCTAGCTATACTCGCATTGGAAAATCAAATATGGCCTTGGCAGAGATACCGACATTGACGGGTTATCGTTATGACGTTGAAGATCTTCAATCGCTAACGAATATAGCTGAAGTGCAAAGGACAGAGTATGAAAAAGATAATACAAAAATCAATATTTACTTCAACGCGGTATGAAAAAAAAAATACATGTGCAACTTTTGTAGCTCGGTGACAAGCCAGTGTGTCTCTCTCTTCTTTCCGATTTGGTGTATCATGTGGCTGATCAGAAGCCAGCTCAAATGATGTTGTTCGACTACTACAATCCAGAAGACCAGGTAGAATTATCCCAACAAAAGTAAAGGAACGTTTTAGCTTAAAGCAACGTATTCTTCACGACAAAGTCGAGCTCTCTCCGATTCCTGTCCTGAATGTTGGCAGTCTAATGAGGCTGTCTCCGCTCCAGCTAGGCCAACAGCTTCTTCCACAGGTCTTTTTTCGTTACTGCCAGTCTTAGCACTTATACTTTTCCTTACTGCATGATCAAAGTGTGCTGTACTTCTCAACACGGGGCTTTAAAGCCTGTCAATTCCACAGATTACGGTTATTATTGCGTTGTGTTGTGTATATACGCAGATAAAATTATTTTTGTTGTGTGATTTAAACACGAGTGCCTGACGAATTGTCACTTACATTTTTGTGTGATACAGTTACGTTATTGGTGTGCTGATGCTTGACTAGTAGAGGTAAGAAAGGTAATTTTTCAGCTTCTCCATAGAGTAATGGAAGAAAAGAAGAAACTTTCACTGTGTAATAAAGATTTTCAATTAATAAAAATGAATTGATTTAAAGATATTATGGTGATGAGTATTTTGCGTGATGAGTCAAATTGAGAGATCTTGTTGCTAATATAATACACCTTGTTGAAAACTGGTCCCTTTTAGAATAGGTACACTACTGAAAGGATATTCGCAAAGAATCTTTCCTAGTTTCTTTTTCTAATTTTTAAGAAAAATGAAAGACTTACTTTCAAGCGATGAACAAACGTTAGGATATATCTCCGATGATTTTAGTAGGATGATAATAATCACTTACTTCAAATGGAATTCTATTTGTTCGCACACTTGCAACTACATCCTGAATTGAACTCACAGGAAGGTGTACGCCAGGGCTGTGCAAATTTGGGTTTTTAAGTTCGAATCGAATTCGAACTCGAACTTGATTATTTCAACTCGAATCGAGCATTCGCACAGCCCTGGTGTACACCCTTGTTTATAGCGACAATAGCTCTCATTTCTGTACTTTTCTATTGGAAAATGCAAAAAAATTGAAAAAATTTCACACTCGTTCCTATCAAATAGCTAACTAGAAACTTGCGCAAATTAAAATCTTTGATTACTACAACTCAGATACGCAGTTCCAATCTATTACTCTTTACTCTCACCGAAAACAAAAAGCTAACTGATTATTGTTTAGATTGCTGGTAGTAGTTATAACGTCAACCCATTCTATCGGTGCATAAACGAGTTCTCAATTTGTCTAATAGATGAATGAATAATATAAAAGGCATTTTTAGCAGATACGAGTCTTCATCAGATAAATGAATAATTGAAAGCAGAAAAGGCAGGCTATTTTGAAATAATTTTCACTTTTTTTTCAATAACAAAAATATTTCCGTTGCATGACGTAGACGATTGCGCAGTTTCCTTATCAACTAGCTCAAAGTGGGTACTTAGATGACGGGCCTAGAGTACAGATTATTGATGGAAAAAATATAAATGGAGATGTTTACGAAGAATAAGTTTTGTTGTAATTTTTTAAATCATAGAAATTAATTTATCTGGGTAGAATCTTCTTTGAGATTCTTTTTTGTTAAAGATCAAATACTTGACGGCTAATGCATCCCTCAGCTATAGTTGCTTTCACAATTTAACTTCGACATTAGCTTCGAAATTGAAAATTATTAGTCCATATTAAAATATTAATGGATATTCATGATGATTTTTGTCACCCTTCTAATCCTTTCCCTAAAATTCTAAAGAATCTAAGCACTACGTCATCGCCGCCTGTCCTGACGTCTGGTGGGCGGTGCTAGATAAGGCCATCGCCTGTGACGAACCCGCTATTCTCAACGATGCGTCTCCTCGTCGCTCTCCTTCTCCTCATCACCGTCGTCTTTGGTACTTTTCATTTTTCTGCTTTGTGTAGTTGGTGTGCATATGTTCACTAAACAGATCCAAATATAAGATAATTGAAGTTTTGGAAAAGGAGGCAGTAGAAAAAAAAATAAAAGCTCAGATTTTATCTGGTCTTCATTACTACCATGAATTCATTGTGACAAAAATATCATAGAAATCTATCGTCAGGAGGTTAACGCAAGCCCTGCAGCAATAAACTAAAAATTTAACTTAACTGAGCATTTCGGCGGCGGGGGGGGGGGTCAACTTATTTGTTTGTTTTTTTTATTTTACTAGGATTCAAAATAGGAGCATAAAATTTTATGGAAATGGAACAATAGGTTTACTTAGTCGCAGATTGACTGGGCAATAAACTTAAACTAGTATTCCCTGGTTGAAAAGTTCCTGCATGGATAATTTTTTTTGTCAAGGGTTTAATTTATTTCGAGTTCAGATTTTAATAGCACCAATAAAATTCTTATCTAACACTTTGCGAAATTTTATGAAAACCCCCCGTTGATGCAATCAAATTCCTCTTATATTTGAGTTCTTTCAGGTGCACCAGCATCTCCATCTATTGAAGATTCACTCCGCGCATTACAAGAACAAGTTGCGCGTCTGCAAAAAGACATCCAAGTAATCCATCTTTCGCATTGAAATAAAGTTTTAGGCTAAAAATGAGATTTTTCCAGCTGAAGATGCTAAAAGTTGGCAACCAGCAAAGAGAATGGTTGCATGGCAGCCAATGAAGAGAAATGTTGCCACCGATGAACGTGCTCCCCGTAAGTTAACATCATATTTTTTCTGTATCTTTTAATCAATTGGCTAAATCCCTTAAAGATTCTTTATAATCGCGTAATCCTCTTGACAAGACTGTCCCTTGTTCTCTAACAAGACTCTATGTTTACAATAATGGCAGAAAATAATCATTCCTCACAAGAAAGGTCAAATGTCGGAAAAGCTATGAAATTTTGATGTTGTTTTGTCTTTAGAGTTGTTTTTAAGAATTAGCGGTTGTATTGAAATTATACTTAAAAATATATTGCTGTTATAATTCCACTCTTCAGAAGTAGGCTTCTTGAAATTCCTTTCCATTCTTATCTTTTTTCCGGATCACAAACAAGGCCTCTTCCTTTTCCTCTTATTCTTATCTCTCGCCTAAATTTCAAGGAAACAAGCAAACACGTGTTACGAATAGTTAACCCTCTCATTGACTAATTGTAGTGAAAAAATTTAAAAAAAAAAAGGTTTTCAGAATGGTTTCAAACTTCAGCTCTACTTAATTAAGTTTGTGAGCTAGATGTTGTGCATTGTTTTTAAAACATTGTTGTTTTCTAGAAACTGCCTAAATGTTTATATTTTCAGTTCTCCACGCCATTGAGGCTCGACTATCAGAAGTCCTTCGTGCTGGTGAACGGCTCGGTGTTTCCGCCGACGAGGTTCTCGCCGACTTGCGTCTTCGAAATACCCTCAATTAAAAATTGTTTACTAACAGAAAGCACCTCATTTGTTTTCCTTTAACCTTTACCACAGTATTACCTGTAGATAATGAAGCAGTTGTTGCTTTAACCACATCTGCGTCAACCGATGCAATCACAATGTGCCATAAAAATGTAGAGATAACATCTCTGACACGTATTGAAATGTTAGAAAATCTCTCGTAATTTAAAGGATGACATTTGGGGGTTAATGATCATTGAAGTTTGGTAAAGAATAAAATGACGATTATTTGAGTAGCTATTGATAGGTTCTATATATCATTAAGGTTTGCAAAAATTTAACAATTTTTTTAACACATTGACACGCATTATGTTTTGGACTTATAACTTTATCATAATTTTTTTCGATGCTTTCAAAAATTTTAGAAGGCAATACCATTAATACTCAATTAAATTTGAAATAAAGTTGTTGAAAACAAACTAAACAATGGTATTTTTACACCTATTTTATCTTTTTCCAACCTGCTTTGCATTCGTCTTTTTTGTTCCAACAGCTGCTTGAGTAGTGTTAATGTCCAAAAAAGAAAAAAATTTTAATTCTTTTAATTTTAAACATTCGAAAGATTTACTTGTCGGAAATGAGAAAATGGAACAACCAAATAATACAAAATTGATGAATAACTTGGTAGTATATGGCAAATTGTATTTCACATACTGCACGTACTGCACGTACTTGTATATCACGTACCCTGTATATCACGTAATTGTATAACACATACCATTTTTTCTCCTTTTTCAGGGTTTTTTTTGCGTTATAAAATGTGTCTAGGACATTATCATTAAGTTACAATAGCAATAGAATTTTTCTAAAAAAAAAAGTCTAATTTTCATACTTTTTGAACTGACAATATTTAAACTTTGCTGAATATTATGTTTATTTGAACGCAGTCGTTAATTTTTCCTTGATTATATTCTAACGTAAGAAAACCAGAAAAGACTCTGAAAAAAAGGGAGAGAAAATTTCAGAAAAAATGGTATGTGTTATACAATTACGTGATATACAATTTATGTGATATACAGGGTACGTGATATACAAGTACGTGCAGTACGTGATATACAAATTGCCTATACTACCAATAACTTATGTGATAGAGAATTAATCATGTTTCATAAGCTAGACAGGTTACACTCCTCATTCATGGTCCCGTCGCGAGGCATTATTGTTTGCCCGAATACACTGCATGATTAGTTGGTTTTGGATTCGAAAATTGTTGTTTCTATTTAATGCTTTATTTTGAATAAAATGATTGCTTTATAGTAAAGACCAATCTGATTGTCGGTAATCTCCTCAACATTTTTTCTGAAATTGCATGTGACACACACAGTCGGTTCTAATAAACATTCACCGATCCACGGAACATGTTATCAAATGCCGTCAATTACTATTTTGGTGTCATTTTCCATACTTCGAGATAGTGTTAGTCTGACAACACTATGATAAGGCGATTGAACTCTTTTTTTTCTTAGTATTTTTATATTATTTTGATTATAGCTGATTTTAAAGGGCTTTGAATGGATGGAGGCTTTGAGGCAGAGGTTCGAACTGCAGCATCATCAAGATAATGTTACCGCAAGTCTTACAGTAGCAAAGGTTAGCTTGTTATTTTCATTTATCTTTTCTTGTTTTTTCTAAAAGCCAGTGTTTTAGAACGTATTTGTTCACATTTTCGATATTGTTCTACGTCTTCCTGGCCTCATATTACTAGAACTATGGTGGCGAAATAAGGATGTAAGCTTTGATGAAATTTCACAGGAGATGCTTACAAAAGTAGGGGTTCAATGTTTTTCATAATTTTTAAACAGGCACCCTTCAATTCTTACCTCGACATGAGCACAATATTGGACTTTGTACATCGAAGAGATTTTGATAACTCGGCAGCCTTTATTCTTAGTAATACAGGCAAGATTAGAGTTAAGTAGTATTTCAAATTTGTTTATTTCAGTCTTCATTCTAAGTTGTCTTTTTCTATCTTTGCCACTGATTGATCTTCTTCGTCTTTATGCTCATGGTCTTTCTATGTGCCTTTTTGCTTTCGCACATTATATGTCATCAACATATGTGGCTCTAGAATCATCTTCCAAAGAAAATCATGTGCAGTTGGATGATTTTGTCAAGTTGGAACGACATGGGTTTCATTTTTTGGCTCAGGTGAATTTATTTCTTATGTTTTTAGAAAATCTTTAGTTAATGCTTAGCGTCCTTCAAAGTTTTGTGCTTGGGCTGGAAAGCGATCTGGGAAGAGCTTGTTTGACAATGTTTACAGCTCCTATTGTGGCGAGAATGTGTGGATGTCCCCCAGATAAACTCATTCTAGGTATGAAGTCTTATATTTTTTTCAATTTCAGCGCACAATGTGGCGTGTTCCTTGGCTATGATGTTTATAAGTTTCTATGTTTTATACTCAGTACCGCATATGATTGCTGGCTTAAAGGCGGCCTTAAGACAGTTGCGCGACATTTTTATGGGACATGGATTGGCAATGGGTCAGAAAAAAAAAACCAAAGATAATATTATAGGTTTTGTAACAATCTGGAGGCAGCTTCGTTTAGCTGAGCAACTAACATTTGCTTGGCTAACGATGTTCTTTATTCGCTTGTATGTTGAAATGGTAGAGAAAGGACGCAGCTGGGGAGAAACAGGTCCCATTCTTCTTTCCGGAATTGCTGAAAGTACAAATACTCCCCTCACTCTTCTTGCTCTTGCGTTGACTGTTGGATATGTCTGTAAATGGATTGTGGATGTAGCACAGCTAGCAGTAGGAGGCACCAGAGATCATGGACATGTTCTAAACCATTCTGGATACACCGAAGCGGTAACATTAGTGCTGCTTTGCATTCATTCAAGTCTGATTGGCGTTAATACTGAGAGGAAGGCGTTTATGATGGGGTTGGCATTATTTATCGGTAAATTTTAGTGAAGCTTTTATCTTTTATATTTTAGTTGTTGGAGCACTTCTTCAATCACTATATGAGCTGCTCGAACCTCAACTACTCTCACTAGCTTCTTCACCTTCTGCTACTCGTGGAAGACATATCCGATGTCTTATTCTAGCTGGTGTACTTTTTGTCTCATCTTGCATCATGGCAACTTCTATTATTACATATCTTCCCTTCGATCTCTGGTAGTCTGGTTTCTTCTTTTCCTGATGTTCAGGTGTGTTATAATTTGTTGTAATGGTGTTCTCAAATCTGTTCACGCTACTTCAGCTACGCTGCAATATTTTGTAGGACTAATTGAGGTGAAGAGCAACTATGAGAAACTGCTATATTACAGGCTCGAAAACCTGAACCTTGGGAACGAAGCGACGACGTTATGTTCGCTATAAAATGTGCTACCAAAGTTGTTGAACTTCTTCTATCTTTTGCTGTTGTCGGTGTCAGTATATACCTTATGGTCAAAGGTATTTTTTTAGCAGGATATTAATAATGATTAGGAGAATGGTATCTTGTGAACAGCATTATTTTACTTTTTCATGTAGTCATCAATATTTATCAAAGATGTCATAACTTGATAACAATGTATTATTCAAGACGCTTAGCTGTTCGTAACATAAACAACTTGGTCAAAGCTACTCCTGAACAATTGAAAGGTAAGTGAAATATAAAAAAGAACATCATAATATCGTATAGATAGAAGTGATGTTTGCGCAATTTGCTTCACTGAAATGGTTGAAGAAGCACGTGTTACACCATGCAAGCATTACTTCCATGGAGCTTGTTTGAGAAAATGGTTGGCAGTGAAACAGGTATCATTATGTCCTTCAAATTCACAGCTTAGGTTTGCCCATTGTGCTACTCGGAATTATCAGTGGTTTTGGAAAATCAAGAAGTAGATGTAGAACCACAACCGGAAAGGGATCATGAGTATAGAGAGCTCCATAGGATGGATGGAGCTCGTGACATGTGGCCATTGTTAAGAGAAAGGTAATTGATAAATAAAATGTTTACAAAACAATTTCCAGAGATTTTGATACGGATGAAAGTGACGCGGAGCAAGAGGGTGATATCACTCCTTCATCTTCCCTCCCAGCTGCAACAGTGTCCAATATTACCTCAATTTCTACTCAATGTAATTAACAAACATATCATTTGTAGGTTTAGTCCGTCGGGGAAAACTACCGGGTATACAATAAAAAATTTTTCATTATAGAGAATATGATTCTATTGTATCAACGTATATTTATGATTAAAGCCTACGATTTTCGTGACTTGTATATCTATAAAAAAAGAATTTAAAAAAGACAGACTATTGTTTGCAAGCGAATTCCTAGAAAAAAACCGTTTCTTAAATTTAAGGTTCCAAGATTAATTGTTCTATGCTCGAACCCTGAAGATGCAGATAGGAACCAAATAATAATCCACAGGAACTCTCATCCAATTTCTATAATGGTTCAACAAGTAGCAGCAACTGCTCGATAGACTTCTGTAAGGGCTGGAGTTAACGGCACTGGACAAACATCACGGTTTTGTTGAAAAGAATGCCAATATTAGCACAGATGTTTCAATCAATGATATTCTGATGCTTCCTTGGACTAGAGTGATTTTTATTCTGTAACTCATGGACACTTTTGTCGAAGTTATTCGGGCTTGTTTCTTAGGTAAAAAAATATACTTTAAGACACTGTTAATATTCAATAGCAGATTAAAAGAATTTTGACAACTATTCTTACAGCTCTGCTTTTATATATTGGGATGTGTATTCTATTCGTTCTGTAAAATGATATGCTTGTTGTACAGAATGACCAAAATTAGGCATCAAAATGTTTGGTTATTGTCAGATAGACTAGATAGACTTCGCATGGTTTCCTAGAAATCTGTAAAAAATTTTGACGAAGGAAGTTTCTTTCTTAGACGAACTCTAGATATTCAAAAGGTATATAGTCTATTTTCATCGGAAAAAATCGGCGAAAAAAAGACTTCTAAAAGACGGTCTTATTTCTTTATAATTTTTTTCCTTTATTTTTTATTGTAAAAATTTTTATCTTGTTCTATCGATAAAAAGTCGGTACAGTGTGTTAGGAATGTGCATTATGAAAATATCTTTCAGGGAAAACTATGGGACGATTGTAAATATCGCATATAGCTATTTTTTCCTCCTATATTGTCTTCCTGACTCCACTTAGGTGGGAACGGTGTCTAGAATCATCAAAGTAGCTTAGAAGTCTGTCTCTAAATTGGTTTCACCATTGTACATTTTTTCTGTAAACATGAGGGTGGGAGCAACAGTTAACTTTAAATTACTTTAACTCATAGGAGTGATTTTTTTATTGAGAAGAAAGAAAAGGCCATGAACAGTTAAAAAGAATAAGAAAAATAAACTTCGCGAAATTGGGAATGAAAAGAAGTTATAGAACGCAGGAGATTCTTAATCTGCGGTCTTATTTCTCGATCAAGTTCTATACAAAATTTGTAATAAATCTTATTCGCTTGGTTTGTATTTTGTTCCAGTATGTACTTTAAAAAATATCTATTTTGGATTATATGTATTTTGTCCCGCTATGTAAGTATGTACGCATGTTAGAATAATATTAGGACAGGCAAATTTAAATTTAGATTGTGAGATTTCAATCTTTCTTTGCTTTTGTTTTATTACTCTTACTATTAGTTATTTATTTTTCATTTCATAAATGTTTTGAATAAAAAAAAAAAAGCCTAAAAAAAAGAATTTTTTATATTGCTTTTTTTTCCTTATTTTTTAGTTGTAGTTGTTGTGAAAAAATATTATTAGATACACTTACTAATATTGTATCTCTTTGTCGGGCTACTTCACTCACAGGCTGCAGTAAGTTACTCTGCGACTCTAACCATTCTCTGATTCTAGCCTTTTGCCTAACCAGCGGACAGCGGATGAGTTTTCTATTTTTCATATAAAATTTAATATGTAATATCTATAAATGCATATATACTTTTAAAAAATCAGCAAACGTTTCACAACCTCATTGCTTTTCTTTATAAATTTTGGTTTTCACTTTCTTTCTTTCTTATTTTATGCTTTAATTTTAGATGGCACTTTCGAAGAAGACTTTGTCAACATATGTAAGGCTCTTTTCTACTGCCAGTTGTCCATCCATGTAGGTTATTTTTCCCATTTAGAAGCTAATTTTAATTCTTTCTATAAGATAAAAAATATTGTCCAAATTAATTAAACAACCATATAAATATATTTTAACCAAAATGGTACAGAAATGTGAATGTATTTTGATCTTGTTAATTATATATTTCTGTAGCGTAACTTTTAGTCAGCTTGATAAGAAAAACTGGCTGCGACATTTGCATTGTTTAGCATAGCTTATCATTGCTATTTTCTTTCGTTTTTTCACATGTTTAAGCTTTTCTTTCAATAGATTTCAGCTCTTAAACCTGTTTATTCAATAAAGCAATTCAGATAATTAAATTGGAAATGGCACAGGAGATTCCTCGGCAAAAAAAACCGAGAAAAAATGCATGTCAGAGCGTAACAAATTCAAGTGAGTTTTGCTTCTTGCAAGCCTCTCAATAGAATCTCTTAAACATAAAAAAACGAAAGAAAATAGTAATTTATCTTAAGGTAGACAACGCGTGAATGTCATAACCACGAGCACTGAACCATAGTATTAGTTCAATTATTACATTATTTCTTTTGTTTTGTTTTTTTTTTTAGACCATCACTTGCATCGACGAAAAAAACCAATTTGAAACAACGAATGGAAAAGTTACAGCATATTCCCGAATTTCCGTAAGTCTCACATTTTTTTAACATATTTTTGGTCAATGTTTACATGGTCATTTGTTTTTAAGTTACTGGGAATGCTTACACACTTCGGTAAATTTGAACATAAGGAATTTTTCTATTTATTATCAAAAAGTGTTTTGATTTGAATTGCTCAGTTAATTTTGTCATTTCGAAAACTTGTATTTAGCTGAATTATTATTTCATTCGCTATAGCTTTTATGGTGTAATACACTTTATTGACAGCTTTCCAACGCTTATCTTTGGGCCTTGTGTTTTCATCCATGTCCTTCTTTTGTTGATTTCGTTCTTTTCTTTCTCCTTTCTGCCCTCATGATTTTAGGCTATGGGAATAAATTTTTTCGCAGAACACGCAAAACATTTATTACAAAACTAATCTTAGCAAAAATGCTTAAAAGTTACGATTGAAATGAATAATACATTCTTTTCTCCGTAACAAGTAACTTTAATATGTTTCGCAGTCATCATAATCTCATAAGACATTTTTTTGGGTTGTTGTTCAGCTGTGCTCAGTTGAAACTTTTCGCTGATAAAATGGAGTGATTTTTTTTTTACTTCTGCTAGTATTTACTATGAGGTTTCTGTTACTTTTTCTTCTGTCTGATAGTTTTTCATCCTTTCGAAAATTCTGACAAGCGTCAAATTAGAACTTAACAAAAAAAGTGAAGCTGTAAGTGTTTTAATGAATAACGAGAATAACAAAAAAATTATCATTATTGTTGTGTATCACTTTATTTTTTGCTTACCCATTTCATTCAGCGGCCGCTCGCACTCGTCTCAGCAGTGTAATCGCTTTCTACCATTTTTTATGCTTAGATAAAATTTTATTTCTGGGTTGATTTAATATTTGCTTCTAGTGCTCTATTCATACTGTCGCTTTTAAAATATATTTTGATCTTGAAAGTTAGTAAAATATTTGCATTGCCGCAAATTGTCATGTGACGCAAGCGCGAGGCCAACGTATATCGTCCATTAGTAGACTTCTGTTATTTAACAACCATATCATTACAATGAGTATTCAATACTTAAAAAAATCTCTTTAATGCGTTTTGCTTTCTTTTTTTCAACTTGTCTAATTTGATGTTCTTAGAGCAGTCCACCTTACCTTCTCTTTTTAGCGCAAATCTTACAGAATGACGTTCGTGATGGTATTCCTATATCGATTTCCACTATGTTTCCAGCTTTTTTCGTCATCTAAAGATCGCCATCAGGATACCGAACCATTGTTCGGGAAGCTTCTGGGTGCCAATTTCACAGGCAACCGGATTATACGCCGTTTATTACTGATTCTCTAGCGTCTATGCAAATGTATTAGGAAAATAGTGTATAAAAAAAGTAATATTTTATTTTCTTATCGTAACCAAACATTTCTTTCGCGCCTCCTCAGTGTTTGTGTCTGTCAATTGCCCGCAGCTCTTGTGTGCCACTAATCGCGTGTTGTCAACTGCTGACATTTTATTTATATTAAACTCATACTTCTACAAATTTCATAATGTTATAAAATTATAGAATCTTCTTGTAAACTAACTCATTGAAAAAAAGGTTTTTTCAGGTTCATTTACCCGGATTTCCTTCAATCACCTGTAGAAAATCGAAGAAATGCGCTCTTTGAAGAACTTCAAAGGTCAGATATGTTGGAACGCCGAATGCAACTCGATATTCCGGAATTTTATGTTGGTACGGCTTGCTTTATTTACAATTTTTCTATTATATACAGTTGTTGTGTATGGTTTTCTGTATTTCAGGATCTATTGTGGCGGTAACAACAGTTGATAAAAATCTTGGAAGTAAAGAAAATCGATTTGTTGGGATTTGTATCAGGCGTGAGAGACCCGGACTGTTTCATCAGTTTACGCTAAGAAATGTCATAGATGGACAAGGTATATAACATTCATTCTTGTTCAAGTTTAATTATTTGCAGGTGTTGAAATCATGTATGAGCTTTATAATCCAACAATAAAAAAGATTGAAACGCTGAAGCTGGAAAAGCGTTTAGATCAAGACCTCAGTTATCTAATAGATGCTTTTCCTGAATATAGTTCCTTTGATTTTCATATGGAACCAATAGCTCATCCGGCCGGCACGTCTGTTCCAGTGAATCAACTAAAGGTTTGCCTTCTGCTTCACAGGCGTGCTTCTGCGTCTCTGCTTTCAGAGAAAAATATCGCTCGCTGTTAATAGTCCGAGTGCTCTAAATCACGGTTTAGGCCTACATAACGGCAGAGGTTGAAACTTTATCGAGACCCCCTACCTCATGAACAATTTTTGAGTCCTCTTTGGTGTTTATTATGGGAACTTTTATTTTAAAATATAGTTTTTTAAGGTAAAACTTCGACCGCCGCCATGGACACGACGTTGGGAGCTTTATGATTGTAAAGGAATTGAAGATTCGTGGATGTTAACAACTTCCTGGTATAAAAGAAAATTTCATAAAACAAAAGTAAGCTTTTTGGCTTAAATAAACCAATTAGGTGAATGATTATCAATATTATGATATTATTGCTAACTATCGCACTGGTTCAACGCTAGAGCATGAACTCCAGGTTGAAGAAGAAATGCAAAAGTTCGAAAAACAGCGTCATGATGCAGGTCTCACTCGTCGACGTATTTTTAGGAGTGCTGCGAGCAGTCTTTAATTTTTTTTAGATTTTGTCGGTTTGTTGTATGTTTTTTTTGTTATGAATACTTGAATAATAGATTTAATTTCAAATGTAAGGATCATACGGTTTATTTCCCGTTTACTTATTGCAATGCTGTTTTAGACATGGAGATATTCTACTAAAGATTTAGTTTTTAACTATGCTACCGCTATAGATGGAATGGAAAAGCGTGGGCTAATGATGGAAATTTGCTCTTTAATTGGAGCTGCCAGGGGGCGAAGTGGTGAAAACATTAATATCAAAGAGAGCAATAAGGTCACCATTGAGGTAAACTTATTTTTTTAACTTGCTTTTTTTCTGCTAAGCCATATTTCCTACTTTAATTGAGAATTGTTTGTAGTGTTTATTAGCTCACGCCAGTTGTGGATCTAACTGTTGTCGGGCTGTCGTCGTCGAATCGTGGACAATTCAGCAAAGGTGTAGAATAGAGGATGAACAAGTAAAAAGGCCATTATGATATGAAGTTTTATAGGAGCTGTCTGTTGTTTTTCTGCTCAATGCAATTAGATCACATCTACATTTTTCACAATTGACGGCATATTTGACAAAAAATCCATTACCAAAAAGATTTATTTGTACGTATAGGTAGGATACAAACATAGAGAAGATGGTTTTCAGACTTGCTCCAGGTAAATCTATCCTAAAGGACACTATATATGATTTTACTGTACATAATTTTCCTGTATGTAGTGTTGATCGAGACACCGTCTTAGCAGTTTCTTTACAATTTCTCAGGGAAGATGTTATTCACCTTCCAGCCGGCTTCTGTTTGTCCCTTGGCAACATGACCAATGATCTTTGGCTTTTGCCAAGTCCAATAGAAACATCTCCGGAAAACTTTGTTTCTTCTCATGACTATTTGGAAGAAATTAACAAATTGAAACACAAATTGCCACCAACTGGTGAACCAAAAAACAAAGTTCCAGCAACTCTAGAGATTGTAACGGCAAAGTTGCAGGTTGTTAACCACCGATATTATTTAAAAAAATTTTTAGAGAGATGAAAAAACAATAGAAAAGCTAACAACTTCTTTGAATATGTTAACCAGAGGAAGGCAAAGGACGAAAAGCGGCTCGGCTGTATTCAATAAGGTATCTAGCCTTGTTGAATTGGTTGAACACACGTCCTTTGCAGGCTACAGGCCTGCCATCACGTTCCAGCCCGGCACCACTCTCGCGACAACGAAAGTGAGTGATGTTTTAGATGGAAGACACAAATTGTTTAAGTTTTTCTGCTGGCGATGTGACTGATCTTAAAAAATCACAGGGATTGCTGGGAAGCTTTGAAGAAAGTGCCTTGAAAGATCGATTAAAACCTGTAAAACAGTTGGATGGTTATAAAATTCAAATAAGTGAGTAGTTCAATCGACCGAAAATATTTTAGCTGCTTCTGGTTCTTTCTCACCACATACAACCTTCCCTATGAAGGTCAGTATTTTTGATGAAAATGAATGTGATCCTCTTCCAAGTCTCGCCACCTGTAATTTGTATTCGTGTGGAAGGAAAGGTTACCGTATTCCGAAACATGGAATACTTCAAGCTGTAAGGAAAATTTTAAAAATGTTACCAAGACTAGACTCTTTTCAATCCACAAGGAACCATTGTAAAAGTTTTCCTTATACAGTATGATGTGGCGGATATGCCACCTTCTTCTCAGACTTTTTTGAGACAACGGACTTTTTTAGATTCTGGAAAAGATAAGCATCTTCAATATCTAATTCATTTCAGGTGATGAAGATGTAACATATTGAAAATGATTTAGGCTAGCGTCGGATAAATCGAGTCGGATCTATTTACATACAGATATACGGATTCTGTTCTCACAAAACAGTAGTCTGAGTGGATTGAATATTCAAGTCAAGGCATGAGAAAATGATATGGTATACAGTAAATTTTAGGATAATGTTGGTATGGAAAGTGAAAAATACCAATTGACAAGTGAGCTTCAAACCCCGGTATGCCCCAAATATTCCCCAAAAAAGTAGATTTTGATGTACATTTTGTATTATAGCTACCTTGTTTTTAGGATTTTTTCAATTAATCGTCATAGTTAGTCGCT
Organism: Oscheius sp. DF5120; assembly: GCA_932521415.1. NCBI lineage: Eukaryota > Metazoa > Nematoda > Chromadorea > Rhabditida > Rhabditidae > Oscheius > Oscheius sp. DF5120. The sequence continues at coordinate 7,728,348 of OW051461.1, forward strand.
TAGAATTTGTGCCTCTTTCGATTGCCTTCACCTAGTGACTTCTCCTATAAGTGTCAGATTTATTCGTGTTTTACAAAGTTCGGTGGCTCCCTCAGGGATCATTTTTTGAACCATGGGTTCTTCAATAAATTCATTTACGATGGTAGTCATTTAGAATAGTCATCGGAAGGACAGCACGTTTCTCCTGATGGCGTTTATATACATTTAGATTGAAGCACATAACTGTTTCATGGTCGTCGATCAAATGCACAATATTTTTGTTAGCGATTATCCTAACATTAGACAGTAAACAGAAGAATTGACTTACAAAAAAGTGATTCCGTCGGCGTGAGTTCTAAAGGTATGCATCCTGAAAAAGGAAAAATACCACTTGTGAACAAAATACTCACGCATAAACAAGATATCCTTTGTCTGACAGCTGCTGATTAAATGAATGCAGAGGAATATCCCTTGGATGTCTAATTGCTAAATCCATTTCACTACCATTAGCATTATAAAAATTAATAATTTGAAACAAAAATAATCGACTGCAACAGATCTGAAGAATATTTTTAGTAGCTCGCCTTCTACCTACTCTTTGGATTTCTCTCAATTGATCCGCTGATAAATGACACTTATCGATATCTATTCGTCTATGATTTCCTTCCAAAACAGGCGGACTATGATGCACTTCATAATCCGGTAGTGATAAAAACAATCCTTCGCTCGCCGTTTTCTCCTATAACAATTATTTTATTGTATCTCAAATCACCCAGCTTTCCAATAATGATAGGAAGAAGTCATTATTAAGATTGGAGTAATTATTTTTAAGCGTTGGATGCTCGGCAATGAATATGTTTTGAGTTCTTTGGGGAAATATCTAAGAGTTGTTGCCTGCGAATCACTTAAACCTACAGATCCTGTAATTATAGTTCGATCAAAAAGCCCATAGAAATGAAGTGCAACTGGGTTCATATACTCCAAAAATTCCTTTAATTGATAAGAGGATAGCTGAAATTGGAAAAACCGTTATTTGAAACTTGTTTTCCAGAAATAAAGGTCAAGTACTAAGTTGTTTCTTACGTCGCATCTATCTAAATCCAGAAGTAATGTATGTTGAGGTTCATAACAGCAATTTTGACAATTGAAGTTTCTTATCAAATTAACTATTTTCTCATCCAGATATCTAGTTCTAATATGGAACATTTCAAATCGCGGATTGTATATTTCGAAAAATTGAACAATCTCTTCTTTCTAAAAAAAATATTGGACAAGTTCTATATTGAACATGTCCCACTGTATATTGAATATTCGTCAACTGATTACATTTTCTTCGTTTTGTTTTTCCTACTGGTACCATCGCTTTTTGAGACGACAAAGTTACGCCGTTGCGCTCAAATGATAACTTTCCATAGTTCCAAGTAAGATCGTGGCGTCTCTCGTGGTGGCGCCGAAGTTCTGTCAATGCCACAAGTCTAAACCTCGTATAATAGTGAATTGGAAGTTAACCTGAGCTTCTTTGAAAGCTTTGTCATTGAAGCCAATTCATTAGAGCTTAGATATAACATAATTTTCTTCATTAACAATTCCGGCAATTTATCGAAGGCAGATGCCATTGCTAAAGACATAATTTATATTAGCAGAGTATTGATTTATGAAAGCATGCAATAGGATAAGTAGGAAGAGATGAAGGTATGAAGGCAAATGGGAGAAAAAATTGTTTACATCAATTTGTTTAAGTAAACTTAAAAGAATAAAATAAATTTCACGGAAAGTTTTACAAAACTAATGGAAATATTATTAAATTTCATAATGATATCGAAAAATTTTACACAAATGTTAAAAAAAAATAGATAGTAATCAGCTGAGCGTATCTATAAATGTGTGTATGAGAAGTAGAGAGCAGAGGGCACAGACGACGAGATACTAGCCCATGGCCGCGTCGCAGATACACAAAAGTTTTTAGGTGCGAGTGTAGGTTGGCTAATGTAGTCATAAATATTAGGTTGGCGACTAATTTATGAAACACTTTGCAACATATTTTTTCAACGACTTTTTATTCTATCTAAACTTTCAATCATGGACGTATCCTCCATCGGTATCTACGACGTGTTGTCAACGGCTTGTAAATTCCTTCTCTGTAGAAGGCCGGAAATTTGCGGTCAAAGAATGACTGACCTGTTATGAGGTCTTCGTCATCAATGAAGTGCCGTCCCCCAAGGTAGTGAGCCAGAGATCGGAACAATTGATAATCCGAAGGACTGTATGCGGATGGGGTGTCCAGTCGAGACTGCAAAGCTTCATCTGAGTTATCTTAGCAACATGTGGGCACGCGTTGTCGTGTAAGAAGAAAACTTTTCTGTTTCCCTCGAAATTTGGCAGCCACCAGATCCAATTGCCCACAATAGGTCTCAACGTTGACAGTAGAACCATGTAGCAAAAGCTCCCAATGAACTTTTGACGTTCCACCAGCAGCAAAGCATGATCGTTTTCGAGTCCGGACGAAGAATAGGCACTTTTTCATGTTCAGGCTTGAGCCATTGGCGCTTGCGCGAGTACTGGATGCAAAGTATCCATTTCTCATCTCCAGTTACCAGATAGGACAGCCAGTCAGAGACAGCCAGTAGTGAGAAGTTAGGAGAGTTGTGCAGATGTCAAACCACAAACAAAGATTCTAGAGACAAAAATTTCTAAAGTGCTTCATAAATTAGTCGCCAACCTAATATAATTCGACTTTTTTCCAATTGCCGCTAGTCGCTATGAATTTCTACTCTGCTATTGTTAAAGTATTCATTAGCAGACATAGTGGCAAATAATCTCTCGTGGTTCTGAGTCCATGAGAGATTATTTACCATATTATGTGTAGTAGTAGAAGTCGAGAAAGAGGGAAAACCACAAGAAGAAGATCTTTCCACGATCTTAGATTTCTTATTGCACTTAATTGAACAAGAATGACCGCTCTTGCAAATGAACAAACCGCACATGAAGATGAATAAGAAGGTAGTATTGAGACCTCTACAACTTGCTATGAAAATAAAAAACCACATCAAAGTAAAGTACTATAATATAATGAATCTGTTGTGGAGCGAGTACGACGTGATGCAAGGCGAGTGCGGAGAGAGAGAGAGTATTAGCAAGCGACCGTTTATTGGCCGGGAAGACAATACAATACAATACACAAATATAACTAATAACATAATCTAAACGGGTCTAGACTTGACTCGACTCCGTAATATCTCCCACGTTTCTTAGACGAAATGATATTTCTTGAGGGTAGGATCGATTTGAATAGGCATCCTTGGTTTCCTATATCGCCGATGGTGACGACCTGTTGTTTTCTCTTTGTGTAAGCTGTCTTCTGGTGGGTTCCGTTTTTCTTTTCCTTTTTTCGGCCTAAGTTCAGCTTCGAGTAGTCCTTCCGAAGTTGCGAGATCTGCTCGGTTCCTTAGTTGGTTGGCGTGTCTTCTCCATCGGATTCCGTCAACTAGTACCTCATATATGGTCGAGCCCAATCTCCTTTTAATTATGCTCTGATTCCAACTTGGCTTTGCTGGTACGCGATAGTCCCGGACGTACACGGCTTGGTTCATATGAAATATTCTCTTCTTCGCCCCATGGTGTCCATTGAATTGAGCCCTCATCTTGTCCACATAGATATTTTTCACATCCGACGTCAGCATAGAAAGTTTTGTTCGCATCTTTCTGCCAAGGAATAGTTCCGCTACGAGACGTTTCCGGGCGTCCTGAGGAATATAGCCAGCGTATCGGTTACTGTTTGACAAGCTTTTAGCTTGCTTGTGGTCCTTTTGAATATATCCACGAACCTTTCGGCCTGGCCATTAGATTGCGGGTGGAATGGAGGTGATTTGAGATGCCTTATTCCGCGTTCCTTGCAGAAAACATCGAACGATTGAGAAGTAAACTGGGTTCCATTATCCGTCACCATAGTCTGCGGGTATCCGAAACTGCAGAAAACGTTTTCCAGAACGTTACACAGTGAAGTAGTAGTCGTACTTTTCATCTCGACAATTTCTGGCCACTTGGAGTATGCATCCACCAGGACCAAGTACATTTTTCCATCCAGTGGGCCAGCGAAATCGGCATGGATCCTTTCCCATGGGCTTCGCGCTGCTGGCCATTGCTGTAGCTCATTCTTTGTAGGATTTTTCGCTGCTAGTTGACATCCCTCACAATTTCGGACTGCGACTTCAATATGGGCGTCGATGCGGGGCCAGTAGACATGTGACCTGGCAAGCATCTTCATCCGTGTTAATCCTGGGTGTCCTTCATGCAGCATCTCCAGTACGCGCTTTTGTAGCCTATCGGGTACAACAACTCGGTCTCCATTGAATAAGACATTCTCTCGAATACACAAATCTCTTTGGCAGTTCCTGTAGCCTTCCAAATCAGGCGGCCACTTTCCAGACTTCAGAGCCAAAAACACCTTCTTCAGAGTAGAATCGTTCTTGGTCTCTTCCTTTATCGCGTTTCGTGAAACTGGTAATTTGTCCAATTGTGCTTCCGTTACGAATCTTGTTCTACACGAGCGATAACGACATCTTCGTCGGGCTGACTCTGACTAGCTATGAGCCTCGACAGGGCATCCGCTTGCCCGAATGACGTCGTATTACGGTATTGAATTTCATAGTCGTAAGCCATCAGAATAAGAGCCCAGCGTTGAAGTCGGTTGGCAGTTACTGTGGGAATCCGTTTCTTCGAACCGAATATGGTCAACAGCGGTTTATGGTCGGTCAAGAGTGTGAACCTTCGACCATAAATATATTGATGGAACTTCCGTACTGCGAACGTCAGGGCTAGACCTTCTTTTTCTACCTGACTATACTTCTTTTCTGCTGGTGTCAGTGCTCGGCTTATATGGAAAACGGCTTTCTCTGTTCCGTTGGGGCATTCATGGCTGATAACTCCTCCAATTCCATAGTCGCTGGCATCTGCCGCTACGATGATCGGTTTACTCGGATCGTAGTGCGTCAATACGAGGTCGGATTGTAGGACTTTCTTGAGCTCCTCGACTGCCTCCGAATGAGCCTTGGTCCAAACAAACGTAACGTCCTTCTTCGTCAGCTCGTCCAACTTCCAGCGAAACTTCCTCATGGGGGGTACGAAGGCAGAGTAATAGATGACCATTCCAAGGAAGGACTCTAGTTCCTTGCGGTCGGATGGGTAGGGCATCCGAACCAGGGCGTCGATTTTGGCAGCATCTGGTCTTCTTCCGTCTTTGTCCAGGATGAAACCCAAAAATTTCAGTTGGGGCACTCCGAATCCTTCTTTTTCACCACTACGATCGGAGCCGCCCAACGACTGTAGTCGACAGGCGACAGTACTCCCATCTGGATTAGGCGGTCCAGTTCCTTTCGTGCAATGATGTAGACACATCATTGCACGAATTCTGTTCCAACTTCTTCATCAGCTTTAGCTGAAACTCCTTCTCGGATGTGTCCAATCCCAGCACGAATATCAAGCATTTTATGACTTTCAACGACATCTCGTTGACCTTACATCATATTTTACATCACAACGTCGATTCACCGTTCCTGCGAATTGGCGGAAACTTTCCGTGAGATCCTTCTGGCAGCGAAGTGCTTCATATCGTCGACGAATTAATGTGATGTGCTCTCCGAAAAGCTTCTCCAGCACTTCCGTTATTTCCTGGTACGACATCTCCGTGGTACTGCGCGGAAGTATTGCATCTGCGAGACGAGCGTAAGTACTGCTGTCCAGACGATCCACCATCAATCTTGCCTTATCGTCATCCGAGAGAGCGTGGTCTCCATCCACAACGTTGTCAAATCGTTTCTTCCAAATCGTGAATGATTTCTCTTCTGCCAAGTCGAAAGAAAATTCGGGAATTCTTGCCATTAAAGTTCCCATCGTAGTTGACTTGTTGGTGGGGCGTCCGAGCTCCTTGTCGTCTATTTTGTCATTCATAGCTTCTCTCAGATCCTTGATCTCCTTCCGTAGCAGTTCCTCGCGCGCCTTTCCATCCTCCGTCACTTTTGCTAGAAGCGACGAAAATTGAGTTGTGAGGTTTGCAGTCGTGTGGTCGAGAATGGTTTTCAACGTCTCCGCGTCCATTAGTTCTTGAAGATCCTGATCGCCACTGTTGTGGAGCGAGTACGACGTGATCCAAGGCGAGTGCGGAGAGAGAGAGAGTATTAGCAAGCGACCGTTTATTGGCCGGGAAGACAATACAATACAATACACAAATATAACTAATAACATAATCTAAACGGGTCTAGACTTGACTCGACTCCGTAATAGAATCTCAATATAGTTGTTCGTTTCTGATATGGTAATACTACACATTTTAAACATCAAGTTCAATACGAGAAACATCGGAATCTAGATACTTGTCAATGGATGGATGAAGTTCTTCCTTGACAAATCGGCGAGTTTGTGATGCTGATCGACCAGTAAATGATATTGGGCTATTTGCCAGAGCCAAAACTCTTTCGCGTATCTGAAAACTATTTAATTTTATTAATTTAATGACCCACTGGATCGAAAAAAGTGTCCTTCAACATCATTTCCATATTGACAAGCTCAGTGGCTTGATGAGCTTTTGCACTGAGAGCTGTAGTTCTAATAATAGCATGAGCTTGCTGACGGTCTACACCTTCCTCCGTCAGCCACATCATAGCTTTTTCCAAGGCGAGAAAAGGCAGCTCGTCACGTATGATCTTTGCAACATTATCTGTTTGGACAGAGAGTCCTTCAAAAACATTCTGCAAGGAAACGTAAATAGTGGGTCAATAACAAACTGTAAAGGTAATCAATAAAGCCTCAGCGGTTAAGATCATATCAGGAATCAGCATACGCCTTCCAGCCGAATCATCTAAAGTTCTTTCCAGCCCTTGATCCGCATAAATAGAAAGAGCTTCGTTTGTCAGGTTGATTAGTTTTCGAGCAAAAGCACAACAACGTTCCGATTTCATCGGATTTTTCTTATAAGGCATAGCAGATGATCCGATTTGATTCTGAAAATTGATATAAGTAGATATATTGTCATTAGTACTTCTTCAAAAGGTTCCAATAACTCTCCATTGGCCTGAAGGAAACGGATGTCATGACAGATTTTTTTGCAGGAAGCTCCAATCATAGATAAAGGGAAAATCAGTTGTGCATCTTGCAGTCGCGTATAAGTTTGTCCAGTAATGTTGAACTTGTGCTCAAAGCCGGCCTTGTTAGTCACTAACAGATCTAATTCTTCAACCTGTAAACAAATAAAAAAGCATAAGCTTATCCAGACTTTCTCTTCATTTCCGTTGAACAACGTCAAAAAAGAGTCTTGAGTTCCAGTAGCACCCTTAATACCACGAAAACGAATAGTCTCACGAAATTGTTTGAGCTAAAGGTTTGCAAAGTTTTGTATCATTATGTGCACCTGATTGAAGCCAATAAGTAAATCCTGGGACCATAGAGCTGCTCTCTTACCAGCGGTGGTCAATGAAGCTGTTTGATAATGAGTTCTGCCAACAACGACAGTATCAGCATTCTTATTTGCGAAGGTAGCCATTCTTGCTAGTGCTATTGCAATCCTAAAAATGTTTTGATACATGAATGTATTGTTAAGGCTTACCTTTTCAACAAATGATCAACACAATCGCGAATGACAATCAAATCTGCATTATCTTGAACGAAGCATGAAGTAGCACCGAGATGTATTATGCCGGCTGCTTTTGGACAAATCTGACAAGGTAAACTTAAACAAGAAAGCAATACCTTTCCGAACGAATGGTTGTGCGCCATTACATCGTGCTTCAGCTTTTTTTCCTCGGCTCTAATCATCTTCCAGTCTATATTTTCCTTATTTGCCTTCATTTCATCAATGGCTTCTTGAGTTATTTGTTTCAAGCCAAGTTCCTTTTCAGCTTCAGCTAGCCATATCCAAAGTTGACGCCATAGAAGAGTCTACAATTTAAGAAAAATACCAAGTACAGTTGGAATATTACCTTATTCTTTTCCGAAAGGATAACCACGAGAGGGGAGTTTTTACAGTAGCGAGAAGCTAAAACGGACTCATATTTGTCTTCGGTTGACATGGCTGAATAGTTTTTATATGATGAAGTAACGAGATCTATTAATAGAAAAATGAGACCGTCCTTGCTGACTCAATGGTTTAAAGAAGACATACAGTGTAGTAAAAATCTCGATAAGACTTCGATAAGATAAGCTATATCAAGGTATAACATGCAAAATATCCAAAATCAGAATACTAATAACTAAATACGGAAAGGATTGATCGCCGTTAAACTGGTTACACGTTATTTAGCGGATACGGTAAATGTTACGTTGTACGTAGATAGTGATTGTTTATTTAAAAGAGTGAGGGCAATAGAGTAGTAATGATTTATTTTCTGCGCTTTCCACCTTTTCAAATCAAATTTTAGGACGTGGAAGAGATATTTAATATAAAAATCGATTAAATTTACCGTGTGCTTCTTTCATATTTGAATAGATTTTTAAATTTCACAAATAATGAAAATTTACTCTTTTCTAAAATCTACATTTCGCTAGCTTGTAAGTTATTATTTTTTAGATGACTTCCAGCGAATTCAAAGTCCATCTTGATATACTGAAAAAGGAGCATCAAGAGCTTACAAATAAATATATGGAGCTTCAGAGGTCTTCTGAAATCGTTCACAATAAAAATGGGCTTGCTAATCAGCTTGTCAGTTTTGTAGGAGAGTTATATAACAAGAATTTTTTAGCGTGAGTTATTTTCCTTCTTTCGAAACAGATTTTTTTTTACAGTGATATCACTATCAAAGCCAGTGGCAAAGAATGGAGAAGCCACCGTTTTCTTCTGCATGCTAGATCACACTACTGGAATGATATTGAAAAACTGGACGTAATTGAATTGGAAGATAAGTTTTAGTCTATTTTCTTTATTTTGTAGGTGTTGAAAGTTCGGTTTTTGATCTCTTATATCATTGGCTCTATACTGATACTCTATCTCCTGGCATCCAAGATAAAGAAATTTTACTACTAGCAAAGCAAGCCTGCAAATATAAATTCGCTGGACTCAAGGAGATCTGTGAATTATGGCTGACAGCAAGAGTTGATGTTTCAAATTGCATAGATATTTTTGAATTTGCAGAGCAGCACAGATTGAAAGAATTGAGGTAGGCAGATATATATCATTAGCGGTGGGGGGTTTTTTTTAGTAGGAAATGCAGTACGCTCGTCACTTCACGTTGGTCTGAATTCAAACCGGAATGCTTTTTACGTCTTTCTGCGAATATCTTGTACCGATTACTAAAAGGCAATACCGACAATGTCCTACATTCGATTATTCAACTTGGAAGAGAGGATGTCCTGCTTCTCTTTTTTATTGAAAATAAGTCTAAGGTAGATTTTTTTCAGAATCGTTTTTAATTTGATTAGATCTCTTCTATATTGAATGATAAATATGAAGTCAGTACACCACTTGAGGAAGCGCTGTCCCTGCAGTTTTTGGGTATTGCTACCCAGCTAGTTCAACATGGAGCGGTTGTAAATCTTATTCATGAAACTGGAGACAAGAGTAGTACCTTACTGCGAATGATTCGACAAGAAAACATGCCTGCTCTTCAATTTCTTGTCAAGAATAATGTAAATCTCAATGGGATCCAGGATCATATGAAAAGGAAAACGCCATTAGAACAAATAATTTCATCGAATTTAAGTGAAAGCTTGATATCTTGGCTTGAGGAGGTAATCCCTAATATGCAAGTGAACTTCGTAGGAGAAGAAAACGGAAGGTACAGTCATTTTTTAAAAAGGTCACTTATTTTTAGGACACCTCTATCTCTCGCAAGTCTTAGGCCTTCGCCGAAAATAGTGGAGATATTATTGAAAAGCGGAGCAGATCCAAATCTAATTGATGCAGATGGACTATTCCCATTGTACCACGTACTTATCAAATCCAAAAGTTTGGATATAGCGCAGAATTTGATCAATGCGGGAGCGAACATAAATGCAACTATTGGAAAAGGTAGATTACTAGAGATCAGATAAAATTTTCAGTGCCTCTGATACATTTATTACTGGACAACTTGATAGGGTTTAAATTCCTTTTGAGTTATAACCCTGATTTAGATATTGTAGACGCGGAAGTGGGTTTCAGATTTAAAAAAATATTTTTTTAGGGAACACCACTTGTCCACAAAGCAATTTCTTCGTTTAAAACACACTCAAATTCACTAGAACTTGTGCAAGAAATAGCGAAAAAAAATACAAATCTCGCTATAAAGGATTCGAGGAACAGGACAGCTATTCACTTGGCTGTTTTGACCGATACTTCTTTTGTCAAAGCTCTATTCCCTCACATGTCCAAATTTTCTTGGGAATTAATAGATGATAAAGGGAAAACTGTCCTTCAACAAGCAATTGAAAAGAAGGACCTTGTTTCAGCACAACTACTCATAGATGGTTAGAGGAAAATTTTTATATTGATACTTGAATTCAGCCGGTGCTCCTATTAATTTTCTTAGCTCATCTCTTCTAATTGAAACTCTTCATCACTCAAATGACGCTGCAGCGGTTTTATTACTCAAAAATATGGCGGATTATCATGTTAGGTATTCTATGCGACCGTGTTTTTTAGTTTCAGAGATGAATATGGTAGATCTCCTTTAGAAATAGCTTTAGCGAATGGACTTTTAGAAAGTGTCCGAACTCTTTGCGCTAATGGTGTAAATCTTAATGAAAGAATTGCCAGCGGATATACAGTACTGGAAACAGCTTTGTCAAATGGTAATATTTTTGTATGCAACAATCATGGTTTGTCAGGTCATATGGACTGCGCTAAACTTCTGATAGACTTCGGATGTGACCTTCATTCGTGGACGCCATGTGATAATAGTGAACACACACTTCTATATCACATGATGGACTTGGGAATGCAAAATGCAGCAGTGTTTTTAATCGAAAAGTTTATTTTCATTTGACTTATATATTTTAGTGGTGCTGATATCAATTTAATTAAGAAGTATAACGATCCAACAGAAGATGACGGTCAGTCGCCTCTTCACATAGCTGTTGCTTGGGGTTTAACAGAGGTCATAAAAGTTTTGATTCAACATGGAGCAGATGTGAATATACAGGATAGAGATGATAGAACGGCGTGTCATTTAGCGACGCGAGAAGGGAATCTAGAAGCATTGCAATGTTTACTAGAAGCAGATGATGTATCTTTTATTGGAATCAGAGATAAATTAGGACAAACACCACTATCTGTTGCAATTTCAAGGAAGAATCATAAGGTAGGAGAATTTGTTTCCTTCTTTATTGCTTTAGACCGCTGCTGCTATAGTTGAACGACAGCCTCACGCAGCTCTTCAAACAAATGGAAACGGTAAATTGATTAATCATTCTGTTGTAGGCCTGTTTATTTTAGGTGAAAACCTATTGCATATTTCTGTACGATCCAACGACTTGGAGAGCGTACTTTTTCTTTTGGGCACTCATACTGATCCCACACGAACAACATTAGATCAACAAAGAAAGACAGCCCTACATTTAGCTGCTAGTATTGACAATGAGCTGATAATGCGTAACCTAGTAAGTCAGTTTAACCAAATCTTCTCTCCAAATCTTGAAAAATTTGGTCCATTCAATTAATCCATTTTTTGAATTTTATAAAATCGGAAATTAAAAAGATAAATCAAAAATTTGTTTTTGTTCCACTGTAATTTAAAAAACAATTTTCAGATTCTTGCCGGTTGTGTGATAGATGCCAGAAGTTCTAATGGTAGTACGCCTCTGCACGAGGCGATACGCAATCGAAGAGCGAACCTGGTTGATATTCTTCTTGAAAATAATGCGAATACAGAGATTCTGGATGACAGGGGGGAATGTGGTAAGTCTAAAAGAGGAAGATAACTCTTGTTCTCAGCTTATTTAACAGCTGTCAGAGCTGGGTCATATTTGTGTTTGAAAGTTCTGTTAGAGCATAATAGTGTAACTAGGTCGGTCATCAACCAATGGTAAGTGAAAATCATCCATAATAATACCGATTGTACAGCGGTCAATCATCTTTGCATCTCTGTGCTACTCTGTCATCCGATCGTCTTGAGAAAGGAACAACGGCTTCCGAAATTTGTGAACTTCTTCTAAAGCACGAGGAAATTAAACTCACGGAAAAGGAGCTTGCTGTGTTTGTAGATGCAAAGGATAAAAACGGAAATACTGGTTGGACCTTTTTATGTTATCTATACATTTCAGCCCTATTGACGGCATTTATGCAGGGAAATGCAGGTGTTTGTCGATCGCTTTTGAAAAGAGGAGCTACCATGGCAGCGAAGAACAACGATGGAATAACAGTATTTACGTATGAAACTCCCACAAAGCAACTTCTTTTTGGATTACTAGGTGAGATTTTTTTCGAATCTACAATCTCTATCCAGAATCGCTTGAGAAGGAACCTAGATGGTCAGAAGGTGATGCCTGTGACTGTGGTGTAAAGTTTTCCATTACTCAAAGGAAGCATCATTGTCGTCATTGTGGACGGGTCGGTAAGCCTTTTAGAATATCTAATTTACATTTTCCTAAGTCTGCGCCCCTTGTTCGTCAATCTCAATGCCTATTGCAAAGTTTGGAGAAGAGAAGAAAGTCCGAATCTGTAATATATGTTCAATAGTTTTAACAGAAGGTGGAAGAAATATGTAATAAGTCTGAATAAGTCTCTTGATGGAAAAAACTGAACGACGTATTTCTTTTTTTATGTACTTTTATCCTTTCATTTCTAAATCCGTTATCGGTGCTAACTGACAAAATGTATGTATATACAGAAGAAAAATAAAATTTAAATATCTAATTTAAAAAAAAACCATTTTTAGGGGGGAGAAACAACAATTCAATGGAAATAGTATATTTAAAAAAGCGATACAAAAAAAACTACGTGACTTCATAAGTATTTTCCAAAATACGGTGGTTTTTAAGAATTTTTGACATGGACTGTAAGGAAACCAAGCTTTTTTCTGGTTTTTTTAATAGAAAAATTGACTATAAATAAGGAAAAATTTGTTGACTCAGCATTTTCTTTTCTAATTTATATTCATGTTTGTTTCAAAAAAATTTTTTATTAATCTTTTGCAATTTTTTAGATAATAAAATGTCAAATAGACAGCGTCGAGTTGACATTTCTCCTCGAGGACTCTGGCTTGTAAAAGTATAACTTTTTTAAATGTTATTGAATATTCAGGTTCCTCGATATTTATCGGAAATTTGGGATAATCATAAAGGATACAATGTTGGCCACCTAGCAGTTAGCAGTTCAGGCGTAAGGTTTATTTTTTTTTTTTGAGTTTTAGGTAAAAATGATATCTACACCAGGTATGGTATCTAATATGGCTAAAAACGTAACATCAGAAGGAAGTTTTAGTTATCTTCAACAAGGTACAATATTAAAATTTTGTTAATTTTATATTTCAGCACCGGAAGAACACGAATTCGTGTTTAGTAATAACGTGGGTCATAATATGGTAGCTATGCTTGAGGATAAAAGTGGACTGAAAGAAGATTATGAAATCAAGTAAGAATAATTCTGTATCAATTTTTTATTTATAGATCCGGCAAATTGTCAATCCAAGGCAAAATAGTAAAGAAGGCTGACTGTCGACCAAATGATAAGAACTACATGAGAATGAAAATCGAGCAAATTCAAAAAAGTCAACAACCAAAAAAGTTTGTAAAACAACTTGAAAGAGTGCGTTTACTTTTGTATTACACTTTTTTTCAGGCAGCAGTAAAGTTCAAGCCAGTATCTTTTCATGAAGAAGAAGCTGCTATGATCAAGCAAAAGAAACAAGGTGCTAAACTTGCCCGAGCTGATGAAGATGTTGTGCGAACGGCTCTATTTCATGCGTTTGAAAAACATCAATATTATAGGTGTGTTAATTTTAGAATTTGTACTAATTTCTAGACTTGTCGATCTTCAGCAGTTAACACAACAGCCTGCTAATTATTTGAAAGAAATACTTCAAGAAATTGCAGTCTACAATATGGCACCACCACATAAAAGTATGTGGGAATTAAAGCCAGAATATAGTAATTATTCAATCAAGGAATAATAAATTGCTAATAAATGTTTAAATTATGTTTCAATAATTGTTTTAGTATTCATCACTTATTACTTCATTTCTTTTCTTTCACGGATATTCGAAAAAAAAAACTGTTGCTCGCTTGCGAAAATCCGTCGCTCCCGCGGGTTTAATAGAATTCAAACGTGTTCTTACGTAGCTAGCTTTATTTCTAAATTTGACTTTTGGTGAAAATTTTTACATACAATAATTTCTTGAATACTATAAGCTACTACATATTTACGTGTGAACTATCTTATAAAAATTGATCAGCTTTGAAAACTTTTTCATTCTTGCATATACTATTATTTCCGGATATTTATTTTCATTCTAACCAGTTTCTAATTTGTTTCATTACAGGCTTTCCAGAGTCAAATATTTATGTCGCATTCAATTCTTCTTATTCAGCCGACTGCGCGGGCAGATTCACGAACTTGGTCCGACTACGAGACTACTAGTGAATGTTTGGAAGGTTGGGTAACCGGTAATAATCGAAATTTTTTGTAGGTATCTGTAAAATCTTTGAAGAATTTTTAAAGAAGCAGAATCCAAACTCAGCTTCCATCACTTACGATGCATCTAGCTTATTTGAATTTATCGATAAGCTTGCCGATCTCTCAATTTTGGTTTATGATCAGGTTAGGCTATTTTCTAATTTTTAGAGATTTTTAAAGGAAAATGCAATGTACACGCCTCATAACAAAGACTGGGTAAAGGAACGCATCTTTACGATGCTCCGTAATCAGGCTCATTGAAATGTTTTGCAGTATCTTGTATTTTGTAATGTCTGGTAACGATCTCAGTCATATCAGCACGTTGATCGTATATGATTTATTTTGTTATATTTTAAGGCACCCAATAATACTTTCAATGTCTACTGCTGTTAATTCATTCCTGGTGGAGACCATCTTCTTTTCGATTACGTTGATTTCACTTTGCAATGTCGCCATTTCACATATAAGCTGGAAAAAAAGGTTTTGGTATTTTAAAGCCTATGTTTTACATTAATGGCCAACAACATTGTTTTTCTCCCTTCTTTGGCAACTAATGGTTCCAAAATACCAAAAGGACGGAAGGAATTATTAATAGGGAATTCTTCTTTTTTATTTTTCTCAGTTTTTCGTGACTTTATTTTCTGAAATTTTTTAATCGTTTTTGCTAAAAAGATATTAATACCTTTACTTTATCTTCATTTTCAAAGAGTCGAAAACCATTGCGGTCATCTAATCTGCAATAATTCTTCATTTAAAGCCGGAATAGTTTACCTTATTTGACTAACCAAATTGATGGAGTCAGGATCGGCTAGATATGTCAAGGTAATACCATGAAGGGTCCTAAAGGAAAAATTTTTGTTTATGTTATTTTACTTACTTTGCTTTAGAAAAATTAAGACGTGCATTGGTAAGATAATTTTCCAGTTGCTTTGCTAGCTTTAGATAGTTGTTAACTAAACGCAGACGGTCAAATGAGAGGCTGTTGAGTTGTTCCATTTTGATGAGAAAACTAAAAGCTACCAGACATCATTGATCGGTTAACAAAGGTGGTCCTGAAGCGATGTGGATGCAGGACAAATTTGTCATGTTTTTAGGGAATTGATATGTTTATTTAGAAAAGAGATCCAACAATTGCACAGCAAGAGATCGAATTGAGAGATCTGGTGAGGCAGTTAGCAGTTTTTTGGCAGCCGGAAGAAGCGCTTTTACAGCGATTGTTGGGTTTTCGTCATTAATTGCCATGTTGATCGGCATTAGACAGATTTCTCGATAGCACATTAGACGAAGACTGTTGCAATCGATCTAGAAAGATTTTACTTTTCTATCTAAAGTAACATACCGCCGTTTTTTCAGCTTGTGCGTCTTGACTCAAGCTTTCTGTAAACGGGTTTTTTCTTTCTTTTGCTGGTTGAGTTCCTAATGGCTTCATTTTTTGGTAGGCTATTTTTTTGTTTTTTCCATTTTTTTTTTTAAAAATACCTGACAAAAGGTTATTCATGTCTTTCTGGGAAACAATCTTGTATAATTTTTCGTCTTCTTCTTCGATTAGCATAAATTCCAACGTCTAATGGTTATTTTTCTCGAGATCTTTTACCCTACCTCTTCTTTATATTCTCTCTGAAAAACAGTCATTTTTTCGTTGACTGCATTTTTTTCATATCGCTGTAATTCGGTTATTATTTTTTCCAAACATTGACAGAGCAGAGTCATTGCACTATCGTCACTAAATCTTCTTTTTTTCTTGTTAAAACTTACTTCTTTAGTTTGTATAGTTTAAATAAAGTATGAAATTTGATTAGACTGCTTGAAAGCAACTGTTTGAATAAATTAGAATGTTGTAGACCGATAGTTTTAGAAATAAGAAGAGATATACCGCTGCGACAATCTACCTCTCGTGCAACCTAGGAAACAGCTATTATGAGACAAAAACATACTTGAAAAGATGCATCAAGACAGTAGAAAAGCCTTGAAATAGTTCGTCCACTTAATTTATTCATTAGTCCTTCATCTGTGACTTTTTGACCGAGAATTCTCTTCATCTGTTCCGATGAAGTTGGAGAAGACAAAAGAGTTCCGATAAGCTGGAGAATCAGTTGATGAGTGAGTAGTGACGAAATTAGAAGACTTATGGGTATTCTTTGAATTGTCTTTTATTTTATAAATTGTAACTACCTGACTCGACAACCTTTTTCTTCAAAAATCAAATCAATATCTTCAGTATTTATCTCGTTATTATGTTCATTTTCAAAGTTAAGATTTTGAGATTCCAAAAGAAACACCTAAAAGAATTTCAAATGTTTAAAATATCTTGCCTGTTGAGCCATGATTTGTATTTTTATAGGTAGAGGCCCCGTCCCGTTGGTTCTCAATTTTCCACTTTCATCATTGTCACAAACAAACTGTGATGTTAACAAACGTATTGGATGAAGTGTTGTAACACTAAATAAGTGTTTCTTCTTATTTACGTTGAATCTACCCAGCATCCCAAAGAGCTTTTTCAAATATTGTCCATTGAGGCGTGTCGAATTTTTCCGAAGCAGTTGATATAAGACGAAGACATGCTGCTCCAACACGGCTTAATTATTTTTTTTTACAATAAAATAAAATTATAAAATCAATCCAGCTTGCTCGAATGATATGTTAATCCTACCTAAGGTCTCCTGGCTGAGCGCAGCATTCGACAGCTAGTCTAGAGATGTCAGATAGAAGGCGGGTCGACCAAATCGAAGCTAAGTCTATTAACTGCCACTATGGTGACTTACATTCATTTCCATCTATCAAATTCAAAACAATCTGTGTACAAGTACCAATAGCTTGTTTGAGATTCTTTCCCTCGTCTAAATACTTTCCTCTTCTTAGCCATTTTTGAGTCATTGGAAGAAGTAAAGCCGAGATACAAAAAGATGATGTAGCATGACCTATAGATGAATTTTTTGTCAGATATAGGATTACCAAAATCACTCGCTTTAACAGCTGAAATTAACAGTTCTATTTGGTTCAGGAGAGGTGGCTGAATTTTCTGCGGTGCTGTAGCAAGGGTTCCTGCCAGTTGGTCCACGAAGGAGAGTAGAAGCTCAATCGAAGCTGTTGCATGTAATTCAAGATCAGTCCAAGGTAATTCTCCACGGGGTACTGTAACTCTTTTGATAGGGACTGACCAATGCTCACCATTTAAGCTTTCATCCAGCTCACTTACTAAAGGGTCTTCATTTCTATGAGCATAGAATGTCGGATCCAAACTGGCCGATAGAGGTGAAAGCCAATTAATAGTTGCTTCCTGGCAAGCAATAGATGACTCGACTTCTTCTTCATTAGTGGAACGAAGATCCGCTCTGAATCCTTTTCTTGGGATTTTAAAGAAAACCTGTGAAGCAAATTGTGATTTGGAATGTGTGGAGTTCGGTAAAGATTCAGAATTACACTGTAAATAGGTTGCACAAGCCGAAGAGCAGCCTCTATAACAATTAACTGACAATTTTATTTATATTTACCCGATAGTTGACTATCTATTTCACTTGTTTCCTCCTCTGTAGATTGTAAAAAGTGCATGATACATAGAAAACAGTCGGGGAGAGACCATGATAGCACAGAACTAAAAAGCAAAATAACTTCCCATGCCGGGAATCGAACCCGGGCCGCGTGGGTGAAAACCACGAATCCTAACCACTAGACCACATGGGACACATTATACCACTCACTTGCTAATGTTTACTTTAAACTTAAAAGTCTAGCCTTAATAGACTATCTGAATATTCAAAATTTTTGGCTGAATATTCAAGTAAGTGACGCTCGATAATCAAGTGCGTTTTTGGACATTGTAACTAAGATCCGACAACCCGGAGCATATAATATTTTTTTGGCAGCTGGAATCGCTACTATAGGGAATTTGAGTTGGTTCTAAAGGTCAGAGGCACATACCACTTCTTTATCCGCAAATAGGAACTAATCACATCAAGGACGGTCCAGTGAACACTTGAATTCTCTACAGTGGAGGTCCTTACAGCTCTGAGGGTTCCAAATAATGGTTTCCAACCGCTTCCAAGAGTATCAAACTTGTTTCGCACATAGTCCGAGAGAGTCGAAACTAATTGCTCGCTTGTCTCAGGACTGCAACTGTCAGAACAGACAATTGCCTAAAGTTCTTATACCTTTAGGCTAAAGTAGTACCTGAAATGGTGTTAGCAGCATTTGATTGAAACATAATCCATTAGATTCAGTAACTAGCATCGAAGATGCAGCTTCAGAAAGGACATCAATGGCTGAACGGCTCTCCTCTCCACACGGAGCAATCTAATTGGAAATATTAAGATGGACAAAAGAAATACCTGGCCAAAATGCGTCCCGACTATTGGCCAAATTATCATTTGATGTACTAATGGACGATTAGGCATTGGCTGGAGCACCTCAGAAATCTTAAAAAGTTAACAATTCTCAATGACATACTCGAGTGATCAAATTAATTGCAGGAGCTAACGCTGGAGCTTTCTGGTCCGAATAAAGTATTCTGTTTTCACTGGCTCCAACAAGTGCCACACAAAACTCGCGAAGAGATCGAAGGCAAAGTTTTCTACCACTTTCAGCGTAGAAACGGTCTACTTTAGCTATCAAAACAGCTAATGCTTTATTCATGTTGTCTTTGTCTAGCTCGACGTCACCAATTGCAGTCTCCACCGACCTATCCGCACAGCTCAAACCCTATAAATAATAAAACTATAAATTGCCAACCTCTTCTGTACTATTCTCAAAAAGTATTTCTTTTTTCTTCCCAAAGCTAAATCTTGCTGGTTTGTCGTAACAAAGTGCGCCGTAGATATATTTCTCTAGTTCCCAAACGAATTCCGTGCAGCGAATGATATACTTCCAACAGTCTGAAGCATGTACAGCAACAAATGCTTGATCAAGGACAATTTGAATAGAGAGAAGATCAAGGCGCGTGACGATAGACCATCTGGATAACTAATATAACATTAAACAGGAGTACCTTTTCCGTTCTTCTGTCGTCGCTGTATTTCTTAACTCTTCAACATCACAGCTAGCTTCCACTAAACTCTCGAATATCCAGCCACATCGTTCTCCCAAATCTAGTTCTAAAGCTATAGCTGCAAGCTTTTGAACGCCATTGATGGCATACTCTGCTCCTTGGAGAACTTTTGGTCGAGCTCGACGACGTTCTAACAGGGTGAGGAATCAGCAAAAATCTTACCCTTTACGCCAAGAAAAATAGACAAGATATGAACAATCGAATTCCATGCTGCCGTAATAAACCATCTGGCGGCTAGTCTTTCTTCATATAAATGTGAAGCACTCATACTTCCTCGTGAAATTCGGTGCAAACGGCTCCAATCCGAAAGCAATTCTCTTTCTATACCATCATAATCTGAACATTTAATACTTGAAAAAAAAGTTAAATACCGCAGATTACATCTTTAAGGGATCCTGTTATACCCAGTTTAGGACATTCGGCAAGAAGATGATCATAAACTTTTTGTAGCCAACTGTCACTGACATAAACAATACAGCCACTGGATAAAACAGATTCTTTGAATTTGATTGAGGACATATGTTTCATTCCTCTCAACAACATACTCAATGCAGAATAGGTAGTCAAATAAATAGCATCCGTGTTCAAAAATTCTTGTTGAATCTTTAACTTAGACTTAAAAACTTCGTTATGCACTGCAGAGAACTCTGAATGACAGAATATTTTCTTCCGTAGCTGCCATACCGCTGTAAAAATTAGCTGAAAACTCCAAAATGGCTTCATCTACAGCTAAGGTTGACCGCAAAGTCTGCCATTCATTTATCTTGTCAATCAAATTGTCGACAAATTTTTGAGCAGTAACTTTTTCACTCTGTTTGAACTATATTCACTATAAACCGATGGAACTTACTGTTTCATCATATTCTGTGCTTCTTCGCTGTAAAATTGGATTTGGTGCTTGTCCATCGGAGTCCATGCCAAACTTTGCTGTTAACCGCTTCAGTGTTTGAGACATTTCCTAAATTATAAAAAATTTTAGATAGAGAACTAATTACTTACATCATCCATATCTGCAAGTTGTTGAACATTAAGGGTAGGTAATGATTGGCTGTCTACAAATGTTCGCAAACTGCAAGATAGGTCAGAACGCGCAGTGAAACCTAAAAATAAAAGTATAAAACCTACAAAAAATATTTTTACTAGATACTGAAGCATCCTTCAAGCTTTCGAACATATTACCCAGAATCTGTCTGGTTTCTTTGTCCAATAACTGATCCGATCTTGAAAAGTCAAGCACACCTTGTAGCTAAACATTCCTTTTTTTGTAGCAAAACTAGTTGGATTACCATAGAGGCACAGCATTTGACAGCGTCGATTGCAATTTCATAGTTAGGATTAGCACTTTCGAGAAGACAAACTATGAGCATTCTCCAAAGCGAAAGTGATTTCGATCTTGTTGCAGCAGCTACTAGATCAGCGATTCTTTTTGGACAAGACACAATCCTTTTTATGACGCGAATAGCTTCAGTTCGTTGTTCTATCTTTGGAAACAGGAAGGCTTTGTGGAAAAGAGCCTCAAGAACAGAACTGACAGATGGTATGCCAGCCATAACCCGGATCAATTGTTCTAAAATACTGAAATATCCAATTTTTCTTTAGAAGGTAATTCGCGACTCACGAATATAAAGCTCTGGTGGCCTCTGGATTTGATATAACGGCTGGACTTAATGGAAATTTATTTATTTGGCCTTGCCCTAAAGGTTCTTCTGTATTAATATTAGCTAATGATGATGTAACATTTTTATCTGGAACACCGAGAAGGAGAATCAGTAACGGACAAAGTTTTTCCCTAAAAAATTAGACTGCAATGGATACTTACCATAACAAATTGACGAAGGGAATATGTGTTCTGATTGATAATGGCTGTGCTGACAAAAGTGCATTTGTCGCATCAAAAACGACAACACTTTGATCATTCGAAGTTGTAAGTTGGTCTAATTTAGCTATATAAGTTTCCAACAGCTTTGTGCTATCGAGGAAAACTGGGATTTGATCTTGCTGTTCTTCCTAACGACCATAAAATTCAGTAATAAACTTACGATTGCGCTGTATCGGTTACTAAAATAAGAATTTATTGACTGTGATATAGCAGCTCGTGCGGAGACTCGAACTGATTCTTCTCGAGATCCACCATAAACACGCATACATAACTAAACAAATGTAGCATTTTAAAAAAGTTACTTCTAAAGTTTCTTCCACTTCTGTCAAAGATACTTTTAACTCACTAGAGCATATCATCTCAACAAGAAGCTGAAGGAAAGATTTGCTTAGGTAGTTAGGTATTATTACCGTACCGTTAAACAATGACACTGTAACTGATGGTTCCATTGTTCAATTCCTGTCATACAGTGCAAAACCTTTTTACAGATTGATGTTATCATTATTGGCTTACCTGTGTTGGTAAATTTTGTTCTGGTTTCTCAGATGAAATCGAGTGAAACCTTCTATCACGAAGTAAAGCCTGTAAAAGATTTCACTCAATGTATCTTCAAGCTACCTGAATGCCTTCAACAGCAGCATGGCTACACTTGTCGTTTCCATAATCGAATGCAAGTTCAATGGCAACCAAACATTTTTCTCTCAAATAGGGTATTGGTACATCACCCTTCTCCTTTTGATTTTTAAGAACCTCTAAAGATTGACCCTACGCTTTTAACAGTTGGAGCAAAACAATTTCTGCTAACATACCTCTTGCAGCGGCTACAGCCTCTTTCGTAGCATTGTGCTTTGTATTAGCAATGCCATATAGCGCGGCCTCCATGCCATGAAGCAGAAATAAAGCCGCGCGCGAGCCTCTCGCGAGCGCTCGCGGCTCTTTGCCTTCCAGCATCCTAATTGAGAAGCACACATGGGAGATTTATTGGGAAAAATGTGTAACCGTAAATATTTAATCACTCAAAACTGTACAAAGGCAAGGTCGTCTGAATAAATAATAAATAAAAAAATATTAATTTCCTAATTGCTGTCCTCTGCCCCATTGGTGGCCTCCAGCAGGTGGGGCCGTTCTCCTCGGCTGCACACGCTCCTGTCCAAATCCATGAACACCTCCTGTTTCACTAGGTAACCAGTTGTAGAGAAACTCCGGTGTTTTCAAAAGCGTTGTACCACCATGTTCTAATGGGTAGCGAAAAGCAATGAAATAATATGTGTGCCCAACAAGAATCCCGATTAATTCTATCATGCCACCACCACTAAGAACGGCATTGAATGCACATAGCACCCAAGGAAGATACATAGCCTGGAACTTTAAATAGAACAATAAAAACAAACCTTAAAACGCATACCAAACCAGAAACTAACTATTTGATCTTTATTTAATTGACACCAAACATAAAGAACGCTCATTACCATTGGATCCAAGAGCCACGGAATATTAGCGGCCATGCAGATTCCCTAAAATACAAATAAAACAAACTTAGAGAAATTGAGCAAGATTAACAATGCATATATATGCATAAAAACATAAGAGTAACAAAAAAGCTTAAAAAAATGTGCTTACCACACAAAGCAGCCAATTAATAATAAGCATATATAAATAGTCAGCAGGCCGGCCGCCGAAAACGCCGCTTTCCAAGTTCTTTGAGTAATTATACAAAAAATATAACATAAGTAACCAATGGAAACCTGTCTGAGGTGTCACCGGATAATATACTAACGAACTGAAAGGCCTCCAAAACTGAAAAGATTGTAATAAAACAATAAATAAAACTTACATGAAATTTGCTAATGACTAATTGCCAATCAAGAAACATCCATATCGGATTAATAAGTCCGATTCTTCCCAAAAGCGGTAATACCAAAGAAGCAGTAAACCAATATCTTGTTACAAATGGAATAGAATTGAAAAAATCACCCAATTCACTTGGCATCTGAAAAAAACGTTTAAATACAGATCAGGAATATAATCCAAATGTCAAAATGCGAAGATAAAAACCAAAGCCACGTCTGCGTATTTTTATATGGATATGGCGTTGCGAGACGCAAACCTGTTCGAAAATTGAAAAACCGCCGAGATTGAATAAAACCAAATTTTGTTAAAACGATTAACTCAACATCAATACTATTAACAGTACCTAACGGTAGAAAATATGGCAGCAGACGTTAACAAAAACAGCAAGATATAAATAGAACAAACAATGATTCATTCAAACCAACAAATTAATTCTTTTTGCTATCCTTGGGAATAATGCCATCTTTCTGAGCAAGGCGTAGGATAGCGTCATCAGATTCTCCCATACGGCGAAGAGCTCCGCAAATGGCATAACGAGTTGTCTGTCCGGCGATCTAAAATATTAAAAAATTATAACAAGGATTAATCGGATAAAATAACTAATCTAAAAATTAAAACTAAGGGGAATTCACAATGGTATAAATATTCTTTAAAATAAATATAACAAAAAAAACCAAGATTGTTGTAAAAAAATTAAAAGAAAAAGGACTAACCATACGTCCTGTAACAGGGTCAACATCAACAATATCTATTTGGACAGAGGCATGATCCTTAGGCCCAATGAGTCGGTTGGAAGAAGAGCATTTGCGGGGGGTGTAGAGCTCGACAACTTCGCCGTGATCGTTTTGCATGATTACCTTAAACAAATGACCTTTATTTATTAAAACAAATTTAGAAGAAAACGACTAACATTATTCGTTTTCAAATAAATTTCGAAATAAAATAAAAAATACGAAAACCAATATCAAAGTACTTTGGCGCATTCTTCATAATTTTTCAAGAAATAAAACGAAAATAAAAACAAATAAAAGCAAAAGAAAAGTAACAATTATGGGGAAAAATTTAGGCCGACACTGCCTCATTTTCGTTGCCTTTCTCCCATCGTGGCGGGACAAGGGTTGATGCGCTCCGCAGCCGCTCGCTTGTTCCAATAATAAGGAAGTCAACGTGTATCAGCTGATCCGGTTGTCATCTTCTTTGTTTTAATTTTGCTTTGTATTTTGAGAAAGTCATATTATAAAGAAGAATTTTTACAGAAAATTTTAAGCAATCTATGGGAAAAATATTTCGTAACATTCTTTTACTCTATCACGTCTTATTATAAGTTTTCTTTTTCTTCTTTTGTTTTGCAAGGTAAAATTATCCCCAATATATATGTTGTTTTTCGTAAGGCAACCTAAAAGTTAACGAAATTATTTTCACTATTTAAACCGCTTTTTATTTTCTCATTTTCATCATTACTTAAGTTGTGTGGCAAATTTTGGGGTGTTGATTGCTTTACTTATCTATTTTACGATTAAAAAAGACTTTTAGAAGATACGTAAGAATGTCGGGAGATAGATCAGACTCAGATTCTTCAGTTCCGGATGCAGTTCATCTCACGATCCGATGTGCTTTTCAAACTCATGAAGATTGTTCAGTCGAGGCACCCATCGTTTGGACAGTTAAGCAGCTTAAACAACATATCAGTCAGATTTTTCCGACACATCCGGTTAGTTCAGTTTTGTGTTGATATTTTTTAAGGGAGCCAGTACATTAAAATTGATATACGGTGGTCATTGCTTACAAGATGGACGAACGCTGAAAAGTATATTTGAACAAGTGTAGGACTGTTGTTTCTATTTTTAATTTTATTTTCAGTCCACCTGTTACTGATGGTCCAACTGTGTTTCATCTTGTTGCTCCAATTTTGCGTACAGAACCACAGCTTCGAGAAAGGAATAATGCCACAAACAGGTTTTATACTTTCTAAAAGTTAAGTGTAATTCTGTATTAAGATCTGCTGCATCATCATCTCAGTTACCGAATTATCAAGAACTACTTCAAAACTTAGGAAATTATCCTCCTGTTTCGAATCCTCCAACTTTAAACGCAGGACAAGATTATCTCGAATACTACCGAAATTATGTAAATTAGTAAGTCGTTTGAGTTCATGTTTTAATCTCCATTTCAGTTGTCGTACACAGCAAATGGCTACAAGTCAATGGCAAAGTACTATTCCTAATGCATTTCCTCATCCGGTTTATATTAATGTTAGCTTTTTTTTTCTATGCACATTTTAGAACGGCTTTGGAGCACCGGCAGTACCATATTTTGTGAATGCCGGTCAAAATCAACCAATTAATCTTACTGGCGGCAATAACCCGCCTATTGTATTGAATCCAGTAGCTGCTCAGGAGAATGCCCCACAACAAGTGCCTGCTGCTGTACAAAATAGAGGTGTTGGAGGACTTGTTGACGATGGACTAGAGTTATTCTATAAAGGAATTCGGCTGCTTTTTATTCTTTCGGTTTGATTTACAGTTTCTAGTGAATTTTATTTCAGGCTGTGATCCTGTATAGTACTTTTGAAAGATTTTTACTTGTTATTGGAATAGTGTTGGTTATACTATTCACGCAATATCGAAGAGCTGAAAATCGACGTGCTGCTGCTAATATTCAACCAGTGAATAATAACAATGCTGGAGAACAGCAACAAAATCAGCAACCAGCTAATGAAAATGATGAAACCAATAATGATGTGGTTGGCATTTACCATATGCTTTTTAATTTTTAGTCTCAGGTAAATCTTCCTCCCGCCGAACCGATAGCAGTTCCCCCTCAAGCTACTTTTCATACAGCTTTGTCAGCAGTTTATTCCTTTGTAACTTCTTTTATTGCATCATTAATCCCAGATCATGTTCCAATTGATGTTAATTGACAGGTTTTTTTTTTCATTCAAAACAATGTATGGGTCCTGAACTGGAGGATTGATTTGGTATTGTCTCAATGCCGATTTTAGCCGCCAGATGCCTTGTAAATTTTTATCCGGTGTATACAGTTTGCTAGCGAGAAATACATAAAGTAGTAAATTATTTTCTACACATTTTCAATTTTTTTCTTTTGGCAGATATGTCAGGATTACATGATTTGCTATCTCTACAACGAATTTGTCAAGCCAAGTTGTGGGATTTGGAGTATATGAAGACCCTTCTAGAAAACCAAGATGACCTGGAAATTACTTCATAATTGAAAAAGTCAAAAACCTACCACCATGCTTTGTGCTTATGAAGGCCATGTTTTCTTGAGCTTCACACATTTCCTAAATATTTTTTTCATTAAAATAATTCATACTCTTATTGGCTTATACAGGTCCTTTGGTACAACGGGATCATCCTCTGCGTTCAAGAAAACCACGGGAATGTCAATTTGTGACAATCTAGGCAAACAACTACACCATTCATAAAAGGAATCCAGATTATCAAAACCAGCAACCCGACGATTGTAATGTTCATCAAGAGATGCAATCGAACAAGAGGACCATAATTTTTCGTCATCAATTAATTTTCTAGTCACATGGGGCTTAACTACTGCATCATAGTTTCTTCTCAAAATCCGTTTAACATTCTCTACAATCATGTGATTGTAGAAGCGTCTTCCTTGTTTCCATTCATGATACATGGGTGCTGATATAGTAGCCGAATATCCTTGGCATATACTTATTGCAAAAATGATTTTTTTTCTCTGTTCTGGTGATGTTCTTAAAAGGAACAGAGCAGTAAGATTTGCTCCCATAGAATATCCGATAGATATAAAATAACTAGATGGATATTTCTCAAATAAGTGATTCATCATTGCTGATATTTCGTCAGTTATACCTGAAATTATGAAATTTAAAGAGTTTAGTGCCAAACCATAATTAAAGATTCGTGTACCGGTAACTTCTATAGAGGATATGACACCGATATGGTTAAGGGATACGCATCGAAACCCAAAGTCTAATGCATAATGAATGCATGTTTTGATATAATTACTTTCCGAACAATTTGAAATTCCTGGCACCATGACGAGTGTTATATCCAGACATGACTGAATAAATGAAAGTGGCTCGATTATCCTACCTGATGCGGTTTGATAGGCTCAAAGATGTCAAAGCTTGTTGTTGAACCATCTGAGAGTGGCAACAAAACCCTCTCACTAAACTTCCTTTGCAACATAGGAAGACTAATAGCCCCATAAATTGCTGTTTGAAGATGCCCTGATTTTCCCCAGAGCCATGGAGGTTCATAACTGAAAGATTATTTATGCCTTTAACTTCAGTAATGAATCTACCATTGTTTAAGAAAAGAGATACTTCCTAGCATCTTTGCTATTTTGTTGTTATCTATCTGCCTAAAAAATATTCGAGGCACAGCTGGACGAGAAAAAATTTTCAGTGAGGGGAATAAAGCCAAAATCTAAGCCTAGGCAATAGGAAAGATGAAGGAAAACTTACACAAATGACAAAAAGGATGGTGCTTGCTCCAAGGTGCCATGATTCGGTTACAAACAACGATCCGTGAACCGATTCCCACCACATTTACTGAATAATATAATGTTTCATTAGGCAGAATTGTAAATAATAAGATTTGACATTGAAAGAATGCTCAGCATAGTCAAAAATCAATGTGGCACTCCATGCTTGCACAAATAAGTTCTATTGAATGATAAAGAGGACGTTGATATCGTTTAGAGTTTATTCAAAGAATGAAACAGGATACAAATCGTTGTCTGCATGATGAACAAAAGGAGAAAAAACCTCGCCAATCATACAAAATTTTGCTGCGACAATTATTGAATGGTTTACTGTTACAACAGGTGGTTAATTACATTATAAAGCAAAAATAATATAGTAGTAATAACTGATTGCTCTGCAAAAATACAACATAATTAAGTCAGTGATACAGCAAAAGTTGAAAGTTGAAAGCTGCCCAAAGTAAAAAGGAAAGGACAACAGAACAAATAGGAGTATATATCAGAAAGGAACAACACCGTGCTATTGAAGCCGTAAACACTAACTGAATTATGTCAGTATTGTTGTGGGAGGGAGACGACCGTCGGTAACACAATAGAGGCGCGTCGGCGCTCACATCCAGCGAAAGAAACGCAATCGTTCGAAGGAATGGGGATATTGAGAAAGGGAAAGTTGCTTTATGCGTTTACGTGAAGTTTTACAGAATGTTTTTCAAAAAAGAGCAAATAGGAAACAAACAAAGAAGCTGTTCCATCAACATTACATTTTTGGCCTTGAATTGTTAAAAAAAACTCAATAAGGAATACGATAAAAGCCAATAGGTGTTAAGAGGCCAACAATATCTTGATGATGAAAATAAAGTAAGGGAAATTGCTGTGGACAAGAATCTAATAGGGTTGAAAAGGGGAAAACTAGAAGAAAATCTAGTTACTAGTCTCCTGTCGAACCTCAATCTTCTCCACGGTCATATCTGGGTTCATCTGTGTGGCTTCAGCTATAGCTGCGCTGAGCTCCTAAAAAAGGTATGAAAGAAAAATAGACGATCAAAGCATACGGCATCATGATCGATAGGAAGATCGGAATGAATTGTGACGCGATGTTCGACATGAGTTTCAATAATACCATCTCGTTCTGTCTTATAAGTAATTGTTTCGATTGTTCTGTTTCCTGATGTAACCGTCTTGGAGGATACAAATTCTCCCAAATTCTAAAAAAAATAGCAAAAGATATAGAGTCTAAAATAAACAATTACCTCTGTTTCGGCTGTAGTAGGATTGTTGGCTTCATAGACAACGGATCTAGTTTGAGTGTCTACAATCGGTCCAGAGTGGGAGGAAATTCCCAACGGCGTTAACTGTTCTCGTGTGCGCTCTACAGTAGAGGGCTAAAATGAAAGTTTATATTAGTCTTTCATACTCACTTGTTCAGTTTCATCAGGAACAGTGTAGTTCTGAAAAGTTTGCTTCTGGACGGTATGCTTCACCTGAGATGTTTTAACTGTTCTTCTATAGAAATTTCAGTTTTTTTTAAGTTTGAGAGGAGCTTACGTAATTCTGTTGCCTTGATCGTCATATTCAATAGTCACATTATCAGGTAAAACAGTCGTTTCCTGCCAAGAAGCGACGGTGGTATGCGGCTGGCCGCTCTCCTAAAATGAGGCATGATACTTAGATAGGAAATATTTACAGGAAGCAACGTAACAAGCATTTCACGACTATTAGTGTTTGGACGAATTAGTTATAAAGACAGACGCAAACAGATGTCATGCACATGCCGCCGGATGCTTCTTTTCAGCGCTTCAAGCATTCCGAATATTTCTTTTATCACTTGGTTATTGACAACAAAAGCTTTACATAGCCTTCTTTAAATAGTAAAAGTTCTCAATGACCGAGACAACCACCACGAGCTTTTCTATTTTCTATTGAAAAGAAGAGAACTATATAATGTTCGGAGAGGACTAAAAGATCTCTCGGTCAGAAAGAAACATGCCAGCGAGCCAGCGGAGAGGCGAATACCTCGAAAGAGACCGGTAAAGGTGCCAAGGCGCGCACAGTAATGGTGCGCTCAGCATGTTCCAGCCGCGGACTGCGCTGGTTCAGACGCTCCGCTTCAGCTATCGTTGACGAGAGGGACTGAATATAAAGAGGTAAAATTTGAGAACCTGTTTCCAGTGAAATAATAAAAAAATATTTGCTCAAATCTTCAATGTATCGGAAAAAGAGATATTTGGAAACAGAAAATGTGTCGAAGATAGAAAGAGTTTCAGATTTTGCTTGAACTGCTGTAAACCTAAGTAACCTTAAGCTAATCATGCTGTTAAGAAGAGTGACTGACAATTGTGAATATTGTTCTTCAAAAATACTATTAAGTCTATTTGATGGCAACATAGTTTCTGAAACAAAGCCACTCATTCCTCTTGTACTATCAAAATAGTGAGAGATATATCCGAGAGGTAAAAAAACAAAAACGCAACCGGATGCTCTGGGTTAAAACCCGATGTCTTTCCAAGTCCAGATAAACGGTAGCTCTGCTCCTTAGTTTCGTGACGAACCAACTTGTGCCCTTCCTTTTTTTCGTTCGAATCGGCCAGTGAAGATGTCTGTTTAAAGTGTGCATTACAATCTTTTATACTGTTAGAAAAGTGTAAACTATTGTCGAAAAACCCGTAAAAAATAGGGACATGCTGTGAAATACGTGCAAATTTAGATTAGATAAAAATCTGACAAACCAACCTCGACTACAGGGACTACTTTAACACGGTTCTCATCATCACTGCTGGAAGAATCACTGGAGTCGGCTTCTCGTTCTCCTTTCGACTTCTTAGACTTTTTCTGCAAATAGATGTTCAAGTACTAAAAGATGTAAAAGGTTATTTTTTTTTAAATTTCATTAGAGGGGAAGTTACTGAAATGTACTCAAGCCTCTGTGCCATGTTACTAACTGCGTGGATTGGTAAACATGGCGTGCACTCAAGACGAGAGCGCATCGACTCTTCTTCTCAATGAAAAAGTTTTGACGATCTTCCTCTCAAATGAAATCTAGCCAATTCAATTTGGGTCTTTATAGTGTGCTGAGTGAATTTAAGCGACCACAGCCACAAAGGTGATGACTAAATGTCTTACTCACCACTCTTCGAGCATATAGGTTAAATAAAGACGACGTTTGTCTACACAGCAACAAAGGAAAAATAAATAAGTTAAAAATGGTCGAGAACCAGACTATAATGAAGCACATAGTTATAGCTATACTAAAAACAAACACAACACGGTAAAAAGCCTCTACGTTCCATTCGTCTACGGCACAACAGAGCATACAAAAGCGTAGCAGATAATGCAATATGTGAGGGTTAATCGATCCTTATGCAGTGACAATAATCCGCGCCCACGAAAGACCCAGAATGAAAAGGCTGAACAAAAATGGCACTAACACCGACCTTGAAACCCAGACGACTCAGAAACGACCGACCAGCAGGTGCCATAGGAGCAGGCGTCGCAGAAAAGATGAGACCGCCCTCATCCTCGGATACAGCACCCAAACCCGCG
This sequence comes from Oscheius sp. DF5120, assembly GCA_932521415.1. NCBI lineage: Eukaryota > Metazoa > Nematoda > Chromadorea > Rhabditida > Rhabditidae > Oscheius > Oscheius sp. DF5120. Next base: position 7,759,707 of record OW051461.1, read on the forward strand.
CCGGATAAACAGAACACCGGCTCTAACTGAACTTCCACACGACGCTCCACCCGAATTTCGGTGAACTGTTGGCCATCCACAGTAACACCCTCATTACGATATGAGGATTCAGCAGAAAAATGCCGTCCATCCACATAACAGCATGAAGATTTCTTGCCAACAGATTTTAAAAGGCCGCCGAACAACAATGATCGAGATTCACGATTATTATCTTCTTTTCGAATGGTTTCATCCGCAGATTGAGGTTGAATTTTAGCCAATAAGCGCACTGGTTGATGTTCCTCTTTTTCAACTTCTGATGATTTTACATGAATCACTGCTTTCTTTTTCGGTTCCTTTAAAGCTGTTTCTTTTCTCTCTTTCACGGGTGATGTTTTCAACCAACTTTGACCGGAATGATAAACTTGAGAATGCTCTGTAATTGGCATTTGTTCTAAATCTTCCGAACGTGTGACATCTTCTAGAGGACCATCATAAGAAGTAGATGGCAAACCATAGAGTTCTGGTTTAATCTGATCCTTTTCAACAATGTCTTCTTCACCTTCATGACGAATACGAGCTACATAACGATATTTATGAATATCATCCGTTTCACTTTTTACTTTTGTGATTTCCTTCACATCAACTTGTCGGCCTGCACTTGGTAGTTGCGGATAATTTTCAAGTGGTCGATTTTCTAGATCATTACGACGATTAACGACGTCCAATGGACCTTCATAATGCTCAGAAGTGCTAGGTGTACGACTCTTTCTTCCAGAATGCTTGAAGAAACCAAAGAGGCTAGATCGAGATTCACGATTATTATCTTCTTTTCGAATGGTTTCATCCGCAGATTGAGGTTGAATTTTAGCCAATAAGCGCACTGGTTGATGTTCCTCTTTTTCAACTTCTGATGATTTTACATGAATCACTGCTTTCTTTTTCGGTTCCTTTAAAGCTGTTTCTTTTCTCTCTTTCACGGGTGATGTTTTCAACCAACTTTGACCGGAATGATAAACTTGAGAATGCTCTGTAATTGGCATTTGTTCTAAATCTTCCGAACGTGTGACATCTTCTAGAGGACCATCATAAGAAGTAGATGGCAAACCATAGAGTTCTGGTTTAATCTGATCCTTTTCAACAATGTCTTCTTCACCTTCATGACGAATACGAGCTACATAACGATATTTATGAATATCATCCGTTTCACTTTTTACTTTTGTGATTTCCTTCACATCAACTTGTCGGCCTGCACTTGGTAGTTGCGGATAATTTTCAAGTGGTCGATTTTCTAGATCATTACGACGATTAACGACGTCCAATGGACCTTCATAATGCTCAGAAGTGCTAGGTGTACGACTCTTTCTTCCAGAATGCTTGAAGAAACCAAAGAGGCTAGATCGAGATTCACGATTATTATCTTCTTTTCGAATGGTTTCATCCGCAGATTGAGGTTGAATTTTAGCCAATAAGCGCACTGGTTGATGTTCCTCTTTTTCAACTTCTGATGATTTTACATGAATCACTGCTTTCTTTTTCGGTTCCTTTAAAGCTGTTTCTTTTCTCTCTTTCACGGGTGATGTTTTCAACCAACTTTGACCGGAATGATAAACTTGAGAATGCTCTGTAATTGGCATTTGTTCTAAATCTTCCGAACGTGTGACATCTTCTAGAGGACCATCATAAGAAGTAGATGGCAAACCATAGAGTTCTGGTTTAATCTGATCCTTTTCAACAATGTCTTCTACACCTTCATGACGAATACGAGCTACATAACGATATTTATGAATATCATCCGTTTCACTTTTTACTTTTGTGATTTCCTTCACATCAACTTGTCGGCCTGCACTTGGTAGTTGCGGATAATTTTCAAGTGGTCGATTTTCTAGATCATTACGACGATTAACGACGTCCAATGGACCTTCATAATGCTCAGAAGTGCTAGGTGTACGACTCTTTCTTCCAGAATGCTTGAAGAAACCAAAGAGGCTAGATCGAGATTCACGATTATTATCTTCTTTTCGAATGGTTTCATCCGCAGATTGAGGTTGAATTTTAGCCAATAAGCGCACTGGTTGATGTTCCTCTTTTTCAACTTCTGATGATTTTACATGAATCACTGCTTTCTTTTTCGGTTCCTTTAAAGCTGTTTCTTTTCTCTCTTTCACGGGTGATGTTTTCAACCAACTTTGACCGGAATGATAAACTTGAGAATGCTCTGTAATTGGCATTTGTTCTAAATCTTCCGAACGTGTGACATCTTCTAGAGGACCATCATAAGAAGTAGATGGCAAACCATAGAGTTCTGGTTTAATCTGATCCTTTTCAACAATGTCTTCTTCACCTTCATGACGAATACGAGCTACATAACGATATTTATGAATATCATCCGTTTCACTTTTTACTTTTGTGATTTCCTTCACATCAACTTGTCGGCCTGCACTTGGTAGTTGCGGATAATTTTCAAGTGGTCGATTTTCTAGATCATTACGACGATTAACGACGTCCAATGGACCTTCATAATGCTCAGAAGTGCTAGGTGTACGACTCTTTCTTCCAGAATGCTTGAAGAAACCAAAGAGGCTAGATCGAGATTCACGATTATTATCTTCTTTTCGAATGGTTTCATCCGCAGATTGAGGTTGAATTTTAGCCAATAAGCGCACTGGTTGATGTTCCTCTTTTTCAACTTCTGATGATTTTACATGAATCACTGCTTTCTTTTTCGGTTCCTTTAAAGCTGTTTCTTTTCTCTCTTTCACGGGTGATGTTTTCAACCAACTTTGACCGGAATGATAAACTTGAGAATGCTCTGTAATTGGCATTTGTTCTAAATCTTCCGAACGTGTGACATCTTCTAGAGGACCATCATAAGAAGTAGATGGCAAACCATAGAGTTCTGGTTTAATCTGATCCTTTTCAACAATGTCTTCTTCACCTTCATGACGAATACGAGCTACATAACGATATTTATGAATATCATCCGTTTCACTTTTTACTTTTGTGATTTCCTTCACATCAACTTGTCGGCCTGCACTTGGTAGTTGCGGATAATTTTCAAGTGGTCGATTTTCTAGATCATTACGACGATTAACGACGTCCAATGGACCTTCATAATGCTCAGAAGTGCTAGGTGTACGACTCTTTCTTCCAGAATGCTTGAAGAAACCAAAGAGGCTAGATCGAGATTCACGATTATTATCTTCTTTTCGAATGGTTTCATCCGCAGATTGAGGTTGAATTTTAGCCAATAAGCGCACTGGTTGATGTTCCTCTTTTTCAACTTCTGATGATTTTACATGAATCACTGCTTTCTTTTTCGGTTCCTTTAAAGCTGTTTCTTTTCTCTCTTTCACGGGTGATGTTTTCAACCAACTTTGACCGGAATGATAAACTTGAGAATGCTCTGTAATTGGCATTTGTTCTAAATCTTCCGAACGTGTGACATCTTCTAGAGGACCATCATAAGAAGTAGATGGCAAACCATAGAGTTCTGGTTTAATCTGATCCTTTTCAACAATGTCTTCTTCACCTTCATGACGAATACGAGCTACATAACGATATTTATGAATATCATCCGTTTCACTTTTTACTTTTGTGATTTCCTTCACATCAACTTGTCGGCCTGCACTTGGTAGTTGCGGATAATTTTCAAGTGGTCGATTTTCTAGATCATTACGACGATTAACGACGTCCAATGGACCTTCATAATGCTCAGAAGTGCTAGGTGTACGACTCTTTCTTCCAGAATGCTTGAAGAAACCAAAGAGGCTAGATCGAGATTCACGATTATTATCTTCTTTTCGAATGGTTTCATCCGCAGATTGAGGTTGAATTTTAGCCAATAAGCGCACTGGTTGATGTTCCTCTTTTTCAACTTCTGATGATTTTACATGAATCACTGCTTTCTTTTTCGGTTCCTTTAAAGCTGTTTCTTTTCTCTCTTTCACGGGTGATGTTTTCAACCAACTTTGACCGGAATGATAAACTTGAGAATGCTCTGTAATTGGCATTTGTTCTAAATCTTCCGAACGTGTGACATCTTCTAGAGGACCATCATAAGAAGTAGATGGCAAACCATAGAGTTCTGGTTTAATCTGATCCTTTTCAACAATGTCTTCTACACCTTCATGACGAATACGAGCTACATAACGATATTTATGAATATCATCCGTTTCACTTTTTACTTTTGTGATTTCCTTCACATCAACTTGTCGGCCTGCACTTGGTAGTTGCGGATAATTTTCAAGTGGTCGATTTTCTAGATCATTACGACGATTAACGACGTCCAATGGACCTTCATAATGCTCAGAAGTGCTAGGTGTACGACTCTTTCTTCCAGAATGCTTGAAGAAACCAAAGAGGCTAGATCGAGATTCACGATTATTATCTTCTTTTCGAATGGTTTCATCCGCAGATTGAGGTTGAATTTTAGCCAATAAGCGCACTGGTTGATGTTCCTCTTTTTCAACTTCTGATGATTTTACATGAATCACTGCTTTCTTTTTCGGTTCCTTTAAAGCTGTTTCTTTTCTCTCTTTCACGGGTGATGTTTTCAACCAACTTTGACCGGAATGATAAACTTGAGAATGCTCTGTAATTGGCATTTGTTCTAAATCTTCCGAACGTGTGACATCTTCTAGAGGACCATCATAAGAAGTAGATGGCAAACCATAGAGTTCTGGTTTAATCTGATCCTTTTCAACAATGTCTTCTTCACCTTCATGACGAATACGAGCTACATAACGATATTTATGAATATCATCCGTTTCACTTTTTACTTTTGTGATTTCCTTCACATCAACTTGTCGGCCTGCACTTGGTAGTTGCGGATAATTTTCAAGTGGTCGATTTTCTAGATCATTACGACGATTAACGACGTCCAATGGACCTTCATAATGCTCAGAAGTGCTAGGTGTACGACTCTTTCTTCCAGAATGCTTGAAGAAACCAAAGAGGCTAGATCGAGATTCACGATTATTATCTTCTTTTCGAATGGTTTCATCCGCAGATTGAGGTTGAATTTTAGCCAATAAGCGCACTGGTTGATGTTCCTCTTTTTCAACTTCTGATGATTTTACATGAATCACTGCTTTCTTTTTCGGTTCCTTTAAAGCTGTTTCTTTTCTCTCTTTCACGGGTGATGTTTTCAACCAACTTTGACCGGAATGATAAACTTGAGAATGCTCTGTAATTGGCATTTGTTCTAAATCTTCCGAACGTGTGACATCTTCTAGAGGACCATCATAAGAAGTAGATGGCAAACCATAGAGTTCTGGTTTAATCTGATCCTTTTCAACAATGTCTTCTTCACCTTCATGACGAATACGAGCTACATAACGATATTTATGAATATCATCCGTTTCACTTTTTACTTTTGTGATTTCCTTCACATCAACTTGTCGGCCTGCACTTGGTAGTTGCGGATAATTTTCAAGTGGTCGATTTTCTAGATCATTACGACGATTAACGACGTCCAATGGACTTTCATAATGCTCAGAAGTGCTAGGTGTACGACTCTTTCTTCCAGAATGCTTGAAGAAACCAAAGAGGCTAGATCGAGATTCACGATTATTATCTTCTTTTCGAATGGTTTCATCCGCAGATTGAGGTTGAATTTTAGCCAATAAGCGCACTGGTTGATGTTCCTCTTTTTCAACTTCTGATGATTTTACATGAATCACTGCTTTCTTTTTCGGTTCCTTTAAAGCTGTTTCTTTTCTCTCTTTCACGGGTGATGTTTTCAACCAACTTTGACCGGAATGATAAACTTGAGAATGCTCTGTAATTGGCATTTGTTCTAAATCTTCCGAACGTGTGACATCTTCTAGAGGACCATCATAAGAAGTAGATGGCAAACCATAGAGTTCTGGTTTAATCTGATCCTTTTCAACAATGTCTTCTTCACCTTCATGACGAATACGAGCTACATAACGATATTTATGAATATCATCCGTTTCACTTTTTACTTTTGTGATTTCCTTCACATCAACTTGTCGGCCTGCACTTGGTAGTTGCGGATAATTTTCAAGTGGTCGATTTTCTAGATCATTACGACGATTAACGACGTCCAATGGACCTTCATAATGCTCAGAAGTGCTAGGTGTACGACTCTTTCTTCCAGAATGCTTGAAGAAACCAAAGAGGCTAGATCGAGATTCACGATTATTATCTTCTTTTCGAATGGTTTCATCCGCAGATTGAGGTTGAATTTTAGCCAATAAGCGCACTGGTTGATGTTCCTCTTTTTCAACTTCTGATGATTTTACATGAATCACTGCTTTCTTTTTCGGTTCCTTTAAAGCTGTTTCTTTTCTCTCTTTCACGGGTGATGTTTTCAACCAACTTTGACCGGAATGATAAACTTGAGAATGCTCTGTAATTGGCATTTGTTCTAAATCTTCCGAACGTGTGACATCTTCTAGAGGACCATCATAAGAAGTAGATGGCAAACCATAGAGTTCTGGTTTAATCTGATCCTTTTCAACAATGTCTTCTACACCTTCATGACGAATACGAGCTACATAACGATATTTATGAATATCATCCGTTTCACTTTTTACTTTTGTGATTTCCTTCACATCAACTTGTCGGCCTGCACTTGGTAGTTGCGGATAATTTTCAAGTGGTCGATTTTCTAGATCATTACGACGATTAACGACGTCCAATGGACCTTCATAATGCTCAGAAGTGCTAGGTGTACGACTCTTTCTTCCAGAATGCTTGAAGAAACCAAAGAGGCTAGATCGAGATTCACGATTATTATCTTCTTTTCGAATGGTTTCATCCGCAGATTGAGGTTGAATTTTAGCCAATAAGCGCACTGGTTGATGTTCCTCTTTTTCAACTTCTGATGATTTTACATGAATCACTGCTTTCTTTTTCGGTTCCTTTAAAGCTGTTTCTTTTCTCTCTTTCACGGGTGATGTTTTCAACCAACTTTGACCGGAATGATAAACTTGAGAATGCTCTGTAATTGGCATTTGTTCTAAATCTTCCGAACGTGTGACATCTTCTAGAGGACCATCATAAGAAGTAGATGGCAAACCATAGAGTTCTGGTTTAATCTGATCCTTTTCAACAATGTCTTCTTCACCTTCATGACGAATACGAGCTACATAACGATATTTATGAATATCATCCGTTTCACTTTTTACTTTTGTGATTTCCTTCACATCAACTTGTCGGCCTGCACTTGGTAGTTGCGGATAATTTTCAAGTGGTCGATTTTCTAGATCATTACGACGATTAACGACGTCCAATGGACCTTCATAATGCTCAGAAGTGCTAGGTGTACGACTCTTTCTTCCAGAATGCTTGAAGAAACCAAAGAGGCTAGATCGAGATTCACGATTATTATCTTCTTTTCGAATGGTTTCATCCGCAGATTGAGGTTGAATTTTAGCCAATAAGCGCACTGGTTGATGTTCCTCTTTTTCAACTTCTGATGATTTTACATGAATCACTGCTTTCTTTTTCGGTTCCTTTAAAGCTGTTTCTTTTCTCTCTTTCACGGGTGATGTTTTCAACCAACTTTGACCGGAATGATAAACTTGAGAATGCTCTGTAATTGGCATTTGTTCTAAATCTTCCGAACGTGTGACATCTTCTAGAGGACCATCATAAGAAGTAGATGGCAAACCATAGAGTTCTGGTTTAATCTGATCCTTTTCAACAATGTCTTCTTCACCTTCATGACGAATACGAGCTACATAACGATATTTATGAATATCATCCGTTTCACTTTTTACTTTTGTGATTTCCTTCACATCAACTTGTCGGCCTGCACTTGGTAGTTGCGGATAATTTTCAAGTGGTCGATTTTCTAGATCATTACGACGATTAACGACGTCCAATGGACCTTCATAATGCTCAGAAGTGCTAGGTGTACGACTCTTTCTTCCAGAATGCTTGAAGAAACCAAAGAGGCTAGATCGAGATTCACGATTATTATCTTCTTTTCGAATGGTTTCATCCGCAGATTGAGGTTGAATTTTAGCCAATAAGCGCACTGGTTGATGTTCCTCTTTTTCAACTTCTGATGATTTTACATGAATCACTGCTTTCTTTTTCGGTTCCTTTAAAGCTGTTTCTTTTCTCTCTTTCACGGGTGATGTTTTCAACCAACTTTGACCGGAATGATAAACTTGAGAATGCTCTGTAATTGGCATTTGTTCTAAATCTTCCGAACGTGTGACATCTTCTAGAGGACCATCATAAGAAGTAGATGGCAAACCATAGAGTTCTGGTTTAATCTGATCCTTTTCAACAATGTCTTCTTCACCTTCATGACGAATACGAGCTACATAACGATATTTATGAATATCATCCGTTTCACTTTTTACTTTTGTGATTTCCTTCACATCAACTTGTCGGCCTGCACTTGGTAGTTGCGGATAATTTTCAAGTGGTCGATTTTCTAGATCATTACGACGATTAACGACGTCCAATGGACCTTCATAATGCTCAGAAGTGCTAGGTGTACGACTCTTTCTTCCAGAATGCTTGAAGAAACCAAAGAGGCTAGATCGAGATTCACGATTATTATCTTCTTTTCGAATGGTTTCATCCGCAGATTGAGGTTGAATTTTAGCCAATAAGCGCACTGGTTGATGTTCCTCTTTTTCAACTTCTGATGATTTTACATGAATCACTGCTTTCTTTTTCGGTTCCTTTAAAGCTGTTTCTTTTCTCTCTTTCACGGGTGATGTTTTCAACCAACTTTGACCGGAATGATAAACTTGAGAATGCTCTGTAATTGGCATTTGTTCTAAATCTTCCGAACGTGTGACATCTTCTAGAGGACCATCATAAGAAGTAGATGGCAAACCATAGAGTTCTGGTTTAATCTGATCCTTTTCAACAATGTCTTCTACACCTTCATGACGAATACGAGCTACATAACGATATTTATGAATATCATCCGTTTCACTTTTTACTTTTGTGATTTCCTTCACATCAACTTGTCGGCCTGCACTTGGTAGTTGCGGATAATTTTCAAGTGGTCGATTTTCTAGATCATTACGACGATTAACGACGTCCAATGGACCTTCATAATGCTCAGAAGTGCTAGGTGTACGACTCTTTCTTCCAGAATGCTTGAAGAAACCAAAGAGGCTAGATCGAGATTCACGATTATTATCTTCTTTTCGAATGGTTTCATCCGCAGATTGAGGTTGAATTTTAGCCAATAAGCGCACTGGTTGATGTTCCTCTTTTTCAACTTCTGATGATTTTACATGAATCACTGCTTTCTTTTTCGGTTCCTTTAAAGCTGTTTCTTTTCTCTCTTTCACGGGTGATGTTTTCAACCAACTTTGACCGGAATGATAAACTTGAGAATGCTCTGTAATTGGCATTTGTTCTAAATCTTCCGAACGTGTGACATCTTCTAGAGGACCATCATAAGAAGTAGATGGCAAACCATAGAGTTCTGGTTTAATCTGATCCTTTTCAACAATGTCTTCTTCACCTTCATGACGAATACGAGCTACATAACGATATTTATGAATATCATCCGTTTCACTTTTTACTTTTGTGATTTCCTTCACATCAACTTGTCGGCCTGCACTTGGTAGTTGCGGATAATTTTCAAGTGGTCGATTTTCTAGATTATTGCTCCCTGAGGTTAATGATGCATTGGTTAACTGTTTATTTTTATTTAGTGTAATTTTTGTTTTTTTGTGTCGTTCCTCTGAACTGGCTGTTTCTTCAAATGTTCTTTTTTTTGATTGCTTTTTATAGTTTAGCGGTTTTGTTTGATCTTGATGTAATGCGATTTCTGTTGTTGAAGTCAGATTTTGATTGATTTGTTGTATTTGCGGTAACACTCGAGCTACAAGTTTATATCGTGTCTGTTGTGTAGGTTCATTGTAGCTTCCTTCATAGTATACATCGGAATGCTCTTTGAGACTTGATGGTTCAAGGTCATAATGTCGTTCCAGGTTGTGAGATACTTCGGTGGTATATTGTGGGAATACATAATTTTCCACCATAGGGTTACTGATTTCTTCTGGACCAGGATGTCGAATTCTTTTTGTTTTTGGCCTTTCACTTGCGCCAGAATGACGAATGTTGACAAAAAATCGTATTGGATGATGGTTCAGCTCTCTAAGAGGTTGCAGCCTTTCTACCGGATGGTATCCATTCCGTGGTGCATAATGTTGGATGCGGACAGTTGGTTCCCTCGGTCGTTCAGTGTAAAAACCTCGATGATAAACAGTAACTGCGTTTTGAATAGGAACACGTTCAAGCTCTGCAGACCGCGCGATTGTTCCCCACTGTTGCTCTTCCTCAAACGTTGTGAGACGCAGGGCGGAGTTGTCCGTTAGTGGTCCAAAAAGGTTACGACGCGCAGTGGAAGGCCGATACATAACAACGTCTCGCCCCCAAGCGCTCCAATCATTAGGCGAAACAGCACCCGAAGAATAGGGAGAGCGAAGCGATGACCGCTCAGATAGGTAATAAGCAGCCGAAGTAGGCGACTCAACAGGCGTGTAGACAAGCTCGTCGTCCGTTTCAAGCGAAGTACCCACCTTGCCACTAGAAGATCCGGCTCGTTTGCTGGTCGAAATATCGTATGATACCCCAGGAGAACGAATAGGCTAAAAATAATAACTATTTGTATGAAAATTTACAGAAACGAGCTTTCCATCGCGTCCTAAAGTGGCTGATGTCTCCTGATAATTGACATTTTCTTTGTTCACTATAATTGAGTACCAGGAGAAGAACAAACTTACGTCCGTTATCACAGGACTGAGTTAAACGCGCACTTGTTGATCTTGGAACTGTTCCACTATGGGCTTGGTCGAACATTTGCGAAGCCATTTTCGTTTGAAATTGAGTACGTCCTTGATAACGGAATCGTGAAGAACCCCAACGGAATAGACCTCCTTTTGGCTTGTCCTCCGGTTGGATCAACCTATTCTCATTTCTATACGACAAAAGTTAATACCGGAAGAACGTGTGATGTTCAACTCCACATTTCCAGATTCTTTTTGCATGTAAATAATCGTTTACTCGGTAGGACAATGTAACCTCTTTCTTATTATCAAACTGAAAAAAGTCGTAATCATTTTTGCGCCATACTTCGTCTGCTTTCAGTTTTACCGAAAAAGTGTTCTTTCTATAGCTGATCTTCACTATGCTTTGCCAGGCAAAACGATGTACACGAATTGTTTCTTTATAAATATTAATACCAGTAGCACAAATTCCAATTCCAACATTACTATTATCATGGTCCTAAAACTTTGTACATGACAAGTCTTCACTAACTTTTGCATCAAAGACGAAAACACCGTACATACTGAGTTGTTTACAAGCATCTAAATATTTGGACTCTGCCTCCGAAGTTGTGAGACCTCTGAAGATATGTTGAAATGAGTGAAAAAAGGGCTATTTACTTCTCTTGAAGGTGTAGATCTTTTACTTTATCCAAAAGTTGTATAAGCTGAGATTGGTCTTTCAAGTTCGGAACATGTATGGAATCCCTTAGATATCGTTCGTATTCGGCTGAGGAGTCGGCATCTCCATACTCAGCCTGTGCTACAAAAGCGGCTAATGCAGCGTGCGTCGGAATAGTCGCAGGCAACCTAAAAGAATTACCAATGGTTTAAAAATCAGTCTGCCATCTAACCTTCCCGAAATTACATCCTTCCTGAGTTGCAGGAAAAGATTGTAGCGGGCGTTATCGTCGTTCAAACTGGTCGGTTGGGTCGGATAAAATTTGACCTCATAAGAAAATACCCAAGGTAGGCCTGGAAGTAGTTAAATATGGCAAAAGTACATTACCTTTTAGCTGTTTCATGATTTTTTTGTCATTATATAGCCAGTGTCTGATACCTTGTTCGTCATAAAAACACAAAGAAAAATATTCACGTTCCTCAATAGACAAGTCGGAACTGACCATGACAAATAACACATCTCCGTCAGATCCTCGCTAAAAAAAACTCCGTCATATCCATAAAATGAAAATGCTTACAAGAAGTTCGAACTCTTTGTTAGTTCCATTGAGCATATGAACTTTTGCTGATTGCATTTTTGGATCCCTTGGCTTGGACAGCGTATTGGTGGTGGATGCCTCACCTACTGGGTCTCCGCTCTTACCCATTTGCTCTGCAAAAAATATAAATCGACAACACCATAAGAAAGTAAAAAAGAGTTATTGAAACACAGCAATGATTCACCAAATACCAGTAGGTAAGTAATACATTAGCGCGCCCGCGGCGAGTAACTGATTAAATGTGTAAACTAAATATGGGAATCACTAAGTATATATGTAAGTATTCAACTATTTTTAACAAATTACAGTTCACGCTGAAGAACTAGATCTACTGACATATTTATGATAATCGCAAACTTATTGCGGAAAACCACAGCGCATGACAATAGCGACTGGCAGAAAACAGATCTCAGTATCGCGATCAATTATGTTTGCTTAGAGACAGATGGGAAACATAGTACTATAGAGAAATATAGAGTGGAACTATGGAGATTTCTAGCCTTACTTAGGCAAATCGAACAGATAGGATTATGTTTGCAAAGATAGGAAGTACGGACGGATCTTGTGTAAACAAAAATGTTACGAATAACAATCCATCAACTGTGCTTACTTTTCAATCCGATCAAAATACTCGTATTATTGATCAGGCAGATACTAGAATGGCAATAAACCATTAAATGTATCCAGTTTTTTAGTATCGTAAAATATTGACAGGTTTACTAGACACATATATAAATGTTTAAAGGAGGTGTAGCAGCAAGGTCGGTTAAAATATAAAATCGACACAAAATGAAATGAAAGAGACATGTACAACGCATTTCAAATTCGCCTCCGCCTTCTCTCCCAAAATCAATAACCACTCGCGGCTGGTTGGATGCAAGGACACATCTACCAAGAAAAGAACATTAGATGATTAAGTGCGAATAGATCCTAACCTTTCAAATTGCTAAAGGATAAAGAACAATAGAAGGAATTTTATGACGATTGTTTAAACATTGTGAGTTTAAAATGATGCTCGAAATTCACAAGAAGTATTCAATCAAAGAAACCTTATTCCAAGAATTTTACACTAAAGATGGGTGGGGAATAACAGAAGATCAAAGGCACATACCATCGCATAGCATGTTACTTTAGAAAAGTAATCATGTTTCCTTGATCTGCAGTGGAAAGACAATAGAGACCAAGGGTGTAGCAGATGGCAGCAGAGCGGAGAATGATGAAAACACGCCGCAAATAACAGGGACAGTTGTGTTTGGACGTAACAATTGACAGCAGCCTGCTAATCTTGGCATTCACCAGGGAGTCGGAGTGAATTAGTGTCCAACAGGAACGTTGCGTAAGGAATCATTCAAAAACGCGTAATAAATGTTATAATTCGTAAAGGGACCTTAGCGGAATGCAATACAATTGCGCAGAAAACACCACCATTCAGGGCAAAAACTGGTTCGTCCTTAAAGTGATTTTTGCACGTTCTTTTCATGAGTGTGAATGCTAAAAACATGCTAGTGACAAACAAAGAAAACTAGACTGGTCAAAACAAAACGAAGGAAATTCTTTTCTAAGTAAAAATTGAAAAAATTTTGCATTTATCAGAATAGGATCAAAACTAGTCTAGTTCCAGTATGCAAAAGCAGCCACTCTTCGCCCATATTATGTATTATATGGTTGCGCAACACGCAAACGAAACATAGTTTCAGACAAGAAATGTTCTATTCCAAACAAAAAAAAACGCAAAAGAGAAGTTTTCCGTAATAAATTTTCGCTAAATAGCAAATGCTGTAGTTTCGTCATTGCTCACAACAGAACTAGTATTCAATTTGTTTGTTTACTGCGTTCAAATCAAATAATTATTTGGATGAAGTTTCAGTATAACTTAACGAAATTAAAATGTAGAATTAAAGAAAATTTCAATTAAAAATATCAATATTTTACTGTAACAGTCAACATATTTTCCTTCGCTTCTTATCTCTATACTTTTCGCTACCAAAACTATAAATAAATACATAACAAATAAAAAGAAAAGCAAAAAATAAAAAAATATATAACCATAAATAAATAAAAAGAAAATCAAAAACATTTAGATGGTGTTAAGAATTCAAATTTACCAATTTTTGAAGGACTGTTTGCTTTAGCCGTAGGTCAGTTAATGTTTTTCGCTAGCCGTTATATAGGCTTTTAGAAAACATTTTTTTTACCGTTTTCTTGATTCCTTAGATTTTATATTGCAAGTGCATATAACAAAGTATAAAATATAAAAAATGTAATTAAAATTGTCATTTTTCATATTTTATTGGCTTGAAGCATGTTTCAAACCATGAAAAGTTGTATAATTAAAGTTGAATAGGTCTAGTTATTGAAATTTATCTATTATTCTATTTTTTCTAATTTTTGTTTATAGACGTTGTGTCGTTTTATATTCCAAATAGATAGTAATGCTAATATTTAGATGGTTATTGTAACAGAAGTAGGAAAATACATGGCAAATGATGAAGATGATTTGGAAAAACGTGTTTGGATGGTATCATGGAACTGCAGTGGAACTTTACTAGCTAGTTGTGGTGAAAACAAGAAAATTGACATTTGGAAATATCGAAAACCATTAGAAGTTTTAGAAAATCCAGGTATTGAGACTTTTTTTTCTGTAGTTTCGATTAGTGTTAACCTGCCTCGAGAAAACCTCTTCATTAAACGATTCACATTCAAGAGCTGTGAGATGTGTAAACTTTTCACATTGCGGAAAATACTTAGCTTCAGCTAGTTTCGATGCAACAATTATTATTTATGAGTTACAAAAGTAAGATAGTAGTTTCTTTTATTTTACACGTTTAGTGGTGACTATATGGAAGTTAATAAATTAGAAGGACATGAGCATGAGGTCAAATGGTGTGCTTTCTCACCAAGTGATGAATTTTTAGCAACATGTAGCAGAGATAAAAGTGTATGGTTTTGGCAAAGTATGCTTTTTTTTCCATTTTTTTTACAATTTAGTGGATGAAGATGATGATTTTCAAGTTTCATCAATTTTACAACCGCATACCCAAGATGTAAAATATGTTTGTTGGCATCCAAATGAAAACGTAGAATAGTTTTTCTCTATATTGATTGTGTTTTCAGCTTCTTGTTTCTTGCAGTTATGATTATTCTATTCGTTTCTACAAGTATGATGGAGAAGATTGGATAACACAACAAAAAGTTAATCGAGTAAGTCAATACAAAAGTATATATGTATAGTATTATAGGCACACGAAGGAACAGTTTGGTGTGCTGACTTCGATGCTTCTGGCAATCGACTGGTAACTGTTGGTGAGGATAAGATTGTTCAGGTATGTTATTGTGTGCTTTTATACTTTATAAATTAGATTTGGGGAAGAAAATATCGGGACATATCTATAACAAATGACGAATGGTTTTCAATTTGTAAACATGAAGTAGAAGGTATCCGATGGCCTCTTTATAGCGTATCATGGAATAAGACAACGGGGATAATCGCCGTTGGGTGTGGTGATTTACATATTCGGTACATTATCTTTATTTGTCTTTCATTTTTAGATTTTTTTCAATTAATGGTACTGGTGAAACAACAACAATTTCTTCAGATTGTGTAGTCGAAGCCCATGATAGTTAATGTTTTTAGTACTCAAATTTATTTTTCAGGTGATGTGAATTGTGTAGCTTGGAATCCATCTGATCCTTCACTACTTGTTTCATGTAGTGATGACTCGTCAATCAAGCTGTGGAAAGTAGAATTATAAGAGATCATGATTTGTTGGTGTTGTTTTGCCTTAAAGTTTTCAGGTTTTTGGAGATCTAGTTTTATTGAGTACTTAAAATTATTATATAATAAAAATAAATCTCTAAGACATGGAAATGTATGAGATACAACGCTTGATAAGCTCCGTCAGATTGAGCCATACCTGGAAGGCTTGGAGAGTGGTGAGCTATTTTGGTTTTTTAATTTTACAGTAAACTAAAATCTAGGAGCGAAGTAATTCAGGAGCGATAGCGGTTACAGCTTTACGTATCTTCTCTACACAAGTAGAAATATCACGTAATTCCATCATGTGGTTGCGCTCGTACCGTTGATAAGTTTGGTTCTCTTGTTGTTTCCCAGATGGTACTTTGGATTGCTGAAACAACCTCATTAAGAATTATGTATATGTTTCACTGCATTCATCTCATGCATTGGAAATTGATTGGGCTACTCTTGAAAGCATCTTTTCCGTTTTTAAGTAAAATTGCTTGAGTCGAAAAATGGTTTCCAAATGAGAAAGTTTTGTTATTATCTTCACAGCAGACTGACCGACCAAGTGACGGTAGTTGTTGGAGCAGCTTCAGCCAGATTTGGAGTAGATCCATGGAAAGAACGTGAAGGCTGCAAAATTCCGATAATGTCTTTTGGTATATTACTTTTAATGTTTCTTGTGGTTGATTCTGTTGCAGAGGCATACTCTTTCTTCTCTCTTTCTTTTTTTCTCTTTCTTCTGCTGATGGTCGAGCTCTAACACGTAAATATTCCGATAATGCAGCCTGTGCAGCCTAAACATAAATGCTTTTCTGTATTCGCGTCAAAATTTAACATCAAAAGAAAAATGGAAACTTGCCTGAAGTACTTCTGGATCGCTACAGCATAACTTGAGCATACCATCTTGAGTCGTTTCTATGCTGATATCATTTTCATCCTCATCTTCTACTGTAGCGGTGGATTCGGAACTTGGATCAGCCTAAACATTCCTGTGTTAGATTCAACTTATAAAACATACACGAAGCGGGCTCATATTTCTGCGAATCGTTTCTATAATCAGGTCCTTCGCTCTTTCAATATCTTCCATTGTACTAGCCGTAATTGTAAGTGTTCTCTCTTTGCTTTTAGGGTCTACCTAATTATATTTTTCCAAGTTTAACTGAAACATTACAAACCTTTTGGAAACTTATAACTGTATTAGTTAACTGCTCCACCAACGCCACTCTCCTTCCTTTGACTCCCATAATTTTTCCACTATCACTGTTTCGTATAATCATTTCATGACGTAACTGCATCGTTTTTGCTGCTGCTTTCTTGATACTTCGTTGTCTCATCAACAATTGAGCAGCATCAGGAGGTAGTACCGGTTGAGGAATGAAAGGATTTGGAGGTACCATTCCGATTGACGGCATCCATCCGCCAGCAGCAGGAATAAGATAGAATCCAGCATTATGAGGAGCAACTTGTCCTCCTCCAAGGTCTGGAGGCATGTAAAGAGGACTTTGAGATATGTATTGTTGTGTAGGAAGCGATGAAGCTGGCTCAACTTCTAAATTTTTTTATATAAAGTCTTCGTTCATACGTTGTTCTGGTCGATTCACGTAGTACTGTGTATGGGCAAGATTGCTTCTCCAGTGCATGGCCCGAAGTTCGACAAGTTCCATAATTTTCAAACGACAAGGTGTCCCCAACTGTCCATTATCTCTGCAGCAGGCCTGTCTCAACGATACAAAAACTTTGTTTAGTTCATCTGGAAAAACGACAAATTTCTTTACGTCATGTATATCAAGTTTCTAGCATGTGACTTGAAAAACGAGAAAGAATGTCAGAGAGAAGCTCACTTTTATGAGTGGATTCTAAAAGCTGACCGCTTGATTTCATTTGAGCACATAGTGTAAAGATGGTATTGGCAAGTTGAGCGGTGAACTGCCCATTTTTCACCATTATATTTATCGTGTTCATCAGCTGGAGTTGTTGCTCTACAAACATATTTTTATGTATAATGACTTAATAAAAACAAAATGTTTCAATTTGTTGTAGAGCTTCCCATTGCTAACAGCTGGTGTCAAGTATCATAAATCAAGAGTTTTCATTATGTCTCAGAACACTCTTCTTTGTTACAACAAATGACCACAGCTGATTATCGAATTTTTTTTTCAATTCTATACATCTACTTTACTCTTCGATCTCTACAGTATTTAAGTATGTAACATCATGATGTCTTATGATCGGCGGAGATGATACGGGGTGAGGGAGAGGGAGACACTTGTAAGTCTATTTGATCGACGGATATAGGCAAACAGCTCGTCGGCGGAAATTCTCAAAACACCTTGCACAAGTGTCGTGTGTTTAATGAGGATGTGCGATCATAAAAGTGTAGATAATATGTGAGGGGTGAAAATGTAAAGATGATTTAGAGGTTTTCCAAACCTAGATTTTTTTAAACTGGTTTTTTGCTAATTTAAAGTTATATCTACCTACAGAAATACAAGATTTACTTTTTTGTCGCATATAATTTTTACCTGTGGTCATGGGTGCACGTGATGTGTCGTTCGAATTTTGATGACTAAACATAGGTGCAGAAATAAAGAGTGAGCTTGGATAGAATTCGGTCGTTCGAGGTGGTCGCGGTCGCAAACAGCGAGCGAAAGCCGACCACTGGGCGTTACACTACAACACACTCAGCTCCGCCTATTCCATCGCGACGCTTATGCTAATCACCTGTTCAATGGGACGAGAATGAACGACACAAGAAGCGCTTAACCAGGATACTCTAATAACAATCACAAACTTATTTTTATTTTATTAGATGGTCAAGCGTTAGCAAGGTTCTTTTGTTGTTCTTCGACAAATTTCTTCTCCTGACTCTCAATCATTTTTCCATGAATTTTATGATATATTGTTATAGCATCATCGTCATTCTAAATTATTCTTACCTCTTAATGAGGAATGTACCTTGAGTATTCCTCTCTTATGAATAAAGGCCATGATACCATAATAGACAATAATATAGAGACATTCGACGAGTATAAATACCCAAACAGGATAAGGTTTGTTAGTAGAATTAGTAGTCGACAGGACAGTCGTACACATGGTCTCACAATATCCAACCTAATATTTTCGTCCCCGGTTATGACAAGTCATACAGACTGGCAGATGGACAGACACTTCTTGTTCAATCATAGATCTCGAACCCTTCGCCAGAATAAGAGGTATTCAAAGTCATCAGGTAGAGCAGCTTAAACCGTCATCCGAGGTGAGCACTATCTTATTACTTTTTCATAGAACCTCGCAACATCAAACAAGCTCACCTCTCATCTCTGTCAGACCGTTTTCTCTGGGACCGATGAATCAAGAATGTTAAAATTAGCTTATCACATTGTTTTTTGGAGTTGAACTTGCGTCCTACGGAACGTTTCGTAACGGAACGCGGAACACAAAATTTAAAATCACGGAACGTTCCGCTCAGAGCACAGGACAAATTAGAAGCGTTCCATTAACAACATAGTTCTTATCAATTCGTTCGAAATGGATAGCTGTTCTTATGTATTTGGATTTTATCCACTCAAGGTTTATTAAGTTATAAAAAAGTAAATAAATCTATTCCATAAAAAAATCAAGTGAAAGCTATAGAAAAACAGAAAAATCTAGCAGAACTTGTAATTTAAAAGACAATGAAGACGCAAGCCAAGGTATGCAGAAATGACTGAAGTCTTCTTCCACTATGTGACTCTCGATACTTTTCCTCCAGAAAAATATACAACGTGGCTCAAACAGATAAAAAGATGACTTACATTTTGGTCTTCCAATAACCAAAATCGACGGTTTTTACGAAATATAAAAATTTTACAAAGATAGCTTTAATAGGCTACTAGACTATACATATGTAGCTTAGAAAATTTAAAAACGGGGAAGTGTTTGTGTTGAAAGACTGAGTTGTCTTGCAACCATTGCTACAAAATACCAGGTAAACGCAATAACTTACCAGCATGTGCTACCGCAGCGAAATGAGAGCCTCTTCTTATTTCTCTTTTTGTAAAAGGACGATAATCTCTTACAAAAAATGAGACCAGCATGGCATCAAGTGAAGGAAACAATGAAAGCAGCAATGCCAAAACGAAGCTTGAGTTAGAACTAACAGGAATCCTGAAGAAAAGAGAAGTAATATAAAAAAGCACCGGCGCATAAAGTGTGACCAAAGGAAGCAGACTCTGTTATTGTTATGTTTCGTAACATAGGCTTATACCTGCATGACAAGTAACTTTAACATTCTCCTGTGCATTCTTTTGGCCCTGTGGCTTAATACTTGCTTATGTAATTTTCCAGTTATAAGCAATGTACACCAGGCACAGATAATAACTACCACGACAGCAACGACCGAGAGTTCAACAAGGATAAGTATTCCGTATGCGGCATCGTTTTCATCCTATAACAAGAAAATTTAATTTACGTGGAAAAGTACGGCTCCAATAATTTTCGCGAAGTAGGCAGCTGTATAAATGTCTACATTATAAAGCTCCGATATAGAAGGAACATCTAGAGCACGAGAAATATAAGTTTTTGGTCCAAATTTGAGATTTCCAATTATTATGAATGGACTTGCAATAATCAACGGACAAATACAACTGAAGATGTCATATTCTAAACGTTGAAGAACATGAAGTAGTGATGATCTGTAAAAAGGAGATCAGTATTTTACAACTTCTAATTCTCTAGGATAATACCCGAAAAATTACAAAACTAATAATTGTAAACACTTGTTCTAAGTGGTGGATTCTTAACGGAGAAAAGACGATTGTTAGCTTCTATCCACCGATAGTACGGAAACTCACTTGCATAAATAAACAAAGCGATAGACAAAACTGTGCAAAACAAGAGCAATGAATGAAAGATAAATAATATAAAGAAGATTAAGAAGGATTTGGGAAAAGTTAAAGCAGCAGAAAATTCCGACAGAAAGCAAAGCGATTTTGTCATCCTCATATATGAATACCTGAAACGAGTTGTTGTAATTTAGTATCTGAGGTGAGATGACTGAATACAGCTATGTTAGGCTATCATCATATAGTTCTAATGGTACGAAGGACAGTTTACCGGCAATAGCAGGGAATGTAAGATAGCAAATATGATATCCAACACCGCAAATATTAGAATAAGACGATCATATGAGTTACGATGTGTTTTTTGAGGATGAAAATGGAGAACAATTATGCAAAGATTCAGAAAGATAGCCATCAAGCCAGATACTATAAATACATATTGAGTAGACATTTTGTCCTGAAAATATAAAATAAATTTAAGTAAAGAATTGCTGTTAGATTAAAAAATAATAAGTGCAACTAAACGTTATCGAATTGAATATTGAAGTATTTTCAGACAGGTGATTATGAAAACATCATGCGAGAATAACAACTAAACGGAATCAAGTTCACCAAATTTCCGACGGCAATAACGAAGTTAAGTAATACGTTTAAACATAGTTATCAACATATACCTTCTACTTTCGGCTTATTTAATGGAAAAAGATTTTGGTTTTGGTCAAACCATGACCAAAGTACAGTCGCTTTATAGCAGCTAGAAATATGTAAGCCTCAATAGAACTTGTCATTATTATTGTATAGAATTCAGTAGATACGCCTCAACACATTGTAATCATAACCTAAGTGCAGCCCCGCCCAAAAGTGCAAGGCAGTCGCCGGAGGACTGGCATGACGATCAGCCGTGTCCTCCTCTCTCAGCCTATATACAGGGTGGCTGAAAAGTATGGGCGCGCTCAATAATGCATTTTTTCCAAAAATATACGCTACTTGATGACATTTTTTATTCTAACAAAACAAAAATATAATAAATAACAATATTTAAACAAATTGTTCAAAGTGTCCACCATTTGCTTTTACACAGGCCTCCAAACGAGGAATGACAGAATTGACAGTGCGCCGCAGGTAGTTCTGGTCAAGATTGTCCCAAGCTTTTATAAGTTCGTGACGCAAACGGTCCAAACTTGTGATTTTCTTGGTCTTTAGCTGTCCTTCTAAGTAGCCCCAAACGGAGAAATCGAGGGGGTTAAGGTCCGGACTGTTTGAAGGCCATTCTTCCTTTGTGAAGTATCCAGGTACATGAGCGTCGAGAACGGCCATTGTCGCTTTTTCTCCATGGGCAGGTGCCCAACCCTGCTGGAAGATCTCATTAGGATTTTTTTGCTTCCACAAGGTCACAGCCTTTGTCAATACTTCATCTTGGTACGTCTTGACGCTAATTTTGACGTATTTATCAATAAAAATTAAAGGTGTTTTCCCCGTGGCGGAAACTCCTGCCCAAACCATCAACCCTTTCGGGAAAAGTGATCGCGTGACGATTTTTCTTTTCCTTGAGCTTTTCTACATTGGATTTATCAGTTGCCGATCATTTTGGCGGTTGTGAGCCTTCTCAATGGTGAAAATTTTCTCATCTGACCATAAAACATCCTCCACGCGGCGCGTCTTAAAAATTTGGAGCAGCTTCTTGCATCTTGTTAGTCTCTTTAGCTTGGCATCGTCTGATAAATGTTGTCCACGGTACAAACGGTAACTATGAAGTCCAAAAGAGTTTTTAACAATGCTTTGGACACTTTGACGAGAAATATCCAAACCCTTTGCGATGGAATTCAGGCTTACGCCGTCATTTCGGGTCACCCTCTTCTTGATGATGGCACGGATTCTTCTGGTATTGACAGAAGGCGGTCGACGTCATTCTGTGATCCTGATTAATTGCTTTCAAGGCTTATTTACAGGGCTTGCCCTGTATAACTTGTGGTTAGGCTTGAAACAAATTTGGCCACCTTTTGAATTAACGTATTGGGGGGACCTATGCTAGGTTACAGTACTCAATGAGTACATTAACAATCTGCAAAAAAATAGGGGGGTCACAATGCAAAAAATTGACTTTTGGAAATAGTGTGTGTATGAAGCTGAAAATGATGGGGAAGCTATAATTTATGATTCTACGCGTAAGAAAAGCATAAAATTTAAAAAAAAATTAAAAAAAAAATAAAATTTTTTAAAATTTTTTTTTGCGCGCGCACCACAAAATACAAAATATTTAGGCGCCAAAATTTGAATATGGTGGTTTTGCGGGGAAAAGCTTAAAATTGGATTGAAATTGAAATAAAAATTTTTGCGCGCGCACCACAAAATACATAATGTTTATGCGGGAAAAGTTGAAAATGGTAGTTTTGCGTGCCAAATGAATGGAAAATTTTCCAGACAAACGGGAATTTGTCTAGAATTGATAATGGTGGACAATACAATGGGAAAAATGGAAATTTTGATGATGTAAATGAAAAAAGAGAAGGAAATAAAAATGGATCGGCGGCGAAGCCGCCGCATAGAAGGGGGGGTGTTGGGGGGGCGGAGCCCCCCCAACGATAAACGGGGGTTTGGGGGGCGGAGCCCCCCAAGATGCTTTTGCTTAATACTTGATTGGATTATTTGTTTTATTTATTGGAAGGCGACGTTAATGGATAGGGCGCTAACCGAAAAAACAGATGGGCGCTAAGAGCTCTGAGTGATTTCCTGATTGGGTGGTATCGGCGGCCCCGAAGGGGACGCCAAAATTCCAATCAGGCTGTCCGACTAAATTCGAATAATTATGAATAACACACCTAAATTGTTTTTTGCGTTGATTGTTTGCCTAGTGTTTGAATGAATAAAGCAATTTTGATATGAATTGAATATAGACGAGTAGGGCGCTAACAGAAAAAAATAGGAGGGCGCTAAGAGCCCTGAGTGATTTCCTGATTGGGTGGTGTCGGCGGTCCCGAAGAGGACGCCAAATTTCCAATCAGGCTGTCCGACTGAATTTGTAATGATAAAGAAGTATACTTTTAGGATATTTGATTATTTATTGTTACACACAATTAATCAGGATCACAGAATGACGTCCAACTCGCAAACCAGCCATTATTTTTACATTGGGATGTTCGAAAATTTACGGCAGCCCAAAATAGAGGGGCAAGAATATATTTTTCATGAATTGTTTCTGTATTGGCCAAACAATCATAAAATTCACTATCCCCGTCTTCTTCCATTATTCAGACTTCTTGGTGCATTGCAATCTTTGTAGATATTTCGTAAGATTTATCATGATACCAACAGCATTCATTGATTCCTATATAATTTATTAGAAGAGAAACAATTTTAAAAACATACTTTTTCTGTCAGCTAGCATTGTTAGGAACAGTGTTGCTCCTTTAAATGCAAAGTTATTTCCTGGCCCACAATGCCATTCATTACTTGTACTTGTTCCATAATAAGAAGAACAACTGTTTGTAAAAGTAAAAATAAGGACTATAAATATTTTAGAATTCAACATTTGCTTAAAACGACAACCCTTAACTGCCTAATATTACTCTATTATATATATATATATAAATGACTCAAACAGTTTTTTTTAAAAAGATTTTGGTACATAATATTTTATTAGTTAGCAATTGGTTGACGATGCATAATTAGTGAATAGTCTGGTGGGAGGCTGGTGGTGGGAATCACGGGATAATTTAATTGTTGTAATGGAAAATAATCACGACGGGGAACTACTGGGGGAGGAGAAGAAGATGGAGGTGGGACATTGAGAGGTAGGGTGGGTTCACGAACTGTTGGATTAGAAATTATTCTAACAATAAAGGCTCTAATCGAATTGAGAAATTGGTGGAAATATGAAACTTGTCTAACATCATCATAAATGAGGTTTGGTTGAACTGTCGGATGTGGTACTTTAACATATCCACAACATTTCAAACAAAATCGGCAACAATAAAAACAGCAAATGCATAAACTCACAATCATAGCAAAAGAAAAAGCCAACGCTAATCCCCACCCTACCATATAATTTCTTACTATCGAGCTAGTTCCACAATTTCCAGCTTTTCTGTCTTCATCCGAATCTCCAAAGCAGATTTCTTTTTTAAGTGTTTCCTCCATTCCTTTATACCAGTATTCTTGTACGGCTATTCGTTGACGCCGTTTTGAGATATCCGAAGATTTGGGTAAAGTTATAAACCTTCTTGAATATTCCAAGCTGACCATTTTTGATACAAACAAATTGTTTAACGATTCTAAAAGTTATATAATATTAGAATAATTAAATGCCTACTATGTGCTTTTTTATATTCATCATAATTTAAATGAACATTTTCGTGCCAATAGCCAATTATTTGGCCACAAATTTGCATATCTCCGAATTCCGGAGATGAATTTACCAGGATATTTGAATATCCGATATCAATTTTTTCAAATTGATTGGTATATTCATTCTTGATATTTATGAAGCGTACTCCTTCAAAAATGAAGTCGTTGCCATTCTTCATAATAATTTCGCACTGTTTAATCGGTCGAACAGCAATGTAGCAACCATCTTGTTCATAAATTGAACAGTTGCTTACCTTTGCCATTGACAAATCACATAAAACTTGTGCTTTAATCTGGATAAAAATATAAAAAAAATTTTAATTAGGCTTACCGTTCTACAGGCGTTTCCAATATCCAAAGCTTTATTATCCACATATGCCAAAGGCGGATAAAATGTTCTTACAGTGATATCACTGCCCAGAACAATATGACCAATATCAAAATGCTAAAAATTAAATTATTTTGTAACTGTAAAAAACCAACTTGAACTATTTGATTAGATTCCACATGGAGTGGAATAATAATTTCAACGATTAAGTTAAATACCAGACTTCCTTGTGGTGTATTCAATACTTCACAAGTATTGAGTGAAATTTTTGACAGCGCCAGAATTTGCTCAATCGCAAAATTGGGAAATTTCATCTAAATGTACTTATTGGTGGTACCAAAAACATACTTGAATAATGCGGAAAACATTCACTTGATCAGCTGGAATTTCAAATAGATATTTGTACTTTAACAAGTACGAAAGATCATCTGTATTGAAATTCATAAGGTCCATTGTACGGTTAGAAAATAAATTTCGCAAAATGATCAACGTCGATTTCATAATTTGCGAAAGACTTCCATTTCTAGCTATTTTTCCGTACATTCTAGTGTACTCAGAATTTCTCTCTAATCTCTATAAAAATATTGACTAAACAAATTTTTTGAAACAAACTTGATTCTTGTATCGTTCGTCATAACTGAATCTTTGATAAAATTCATTATTTATCCTAGGCGCCGGTCGTTGATTGCAAATTAAAAAAAGATTTTGAACAATATCATCAGTATTATTAAAAGGAAAACTTTTTAAATAGAAGCTATGTTCTCCCAAAGAAAAATCACCCGAACGGAATCTAATACAATAATAAACAAATTAGCATGACTTACATAGCAGATTCCGTACGGTTGTACAGAGAATCGTATTTAATATATTGCAAAGCATCTAACGTTGGACCAGTGTCAGCAATTCGATTCTGCCAACCAAGAATAATAGGGAAACAGGCAACCAGAAAGAGAGTGAGCATTTCGTTCACGGGGAAAATCTGAAATCAAACATTGAATCAAATGGTCAAAATGCGGCTTATCATATGTCAAAATGATCGTGGGTACCATACGAGTTCAAAAAATAAGAAAGATTCTCGAAATTTTTGGTGGGAAAAATTTTTTCGCGGGGGGTCGATATGATGAAAGGTCAATTAGTTCAGGGAAAATTTTTAAAATTCAAACTCGAATCTATGGGGCAAAATGGGACTTATCATATGTCAAAATGATCGTGGGGACCATTCGAGTTCAAAAAATAAGAAAGATTCTCGAAATTTTTGGTGGGAAAAATTTTTTCGCGGGGGTCGATATGATGAAGGGTCAATTAGTTCAGGGAAAATTTTTAAAATTCAAACTCGAATCTATGGGGCAAAATGGGGCTTATCATATGTCAAAATGATCGTGGGGACCATACGAGTCCAAAAAAGAAGAAAGATTTGAGAAGCAATCGGTGGGAAAAATTTTTTCGCGGGGGTCGATATGATGAAGGGTCAATTAGTTCAGGGAAAATTTTTAAAATTCAAACTCGAATCTATGGGGCAAAATGGGGCTTATCATATGTCAAAATGATCGTGGGGACCATACGAGTCCAAAAAAGAAGAAAGATTTGAGAAGCAATCGGTGGGAAAAATTTTTTCGCGGGGGTCGAGATGGAAATGAGTCATAATGGTAATATGAATATAGTATGGAATAGAGAAGAAATAATAGAGAAGTAATTTCTTTGCCGGAGGGGAATGAAGGCAATGTATGAGCAAAAATTGTATAATTTAAGAACTCACCCTTGGCGTATTATCCTGTCCAGATGAACTTTGTATTCCTGTTGGAGTGGCACTACGGAAAATCTAAACATGCGATTTTGTTATAATAATAAATAATTTGAGTTGGGAGGAATATTTAAAAGCTGGTTTTTTGGTTTAAGAAATAGAAATGAAATATATAAATGATACAATGAAAAGAGAACCGAGCTGCCGAGCGCTAGATAATATTTGAACATAACTAACTGAATATGTGGGCGGGCGGTGTTGACCTTTTTGAATCTAATCGAGACAAGATAATGCCAAACACAGTTCCCATGACCTGAACAGTCATAAGGGTTATTCACACGACATGTATACTAATAATAAAAAACCCTGTGATCCATTTGAAATGAGCCTAAAACGAGTGGAAAATTTGAGGTTTCTATGACAAATAAATAGGAAGTGGATAAATAAAAAAATGGATGGAAGGGATGGAGTGATTTCGTGAGAGACGATGTCGGCGGCCCCGAAGGGGACGCCGGAATGCCATTCAAGCATTCCGATTATGCTTAACTATATAAAAAAAAGAAATAACTTACGTTTTGAATATACTCAATTCTAAACCGAGTATTTTTTGCGACTACAGTATCTTCGCCGAGATAATTGGGGTCGGGCGAGAGAATCACTCGGCGAGGAGGGTACCAATCAACGTGCTCTAATCATAGTTGACCCGCGATAGTGACTCGTTCAAACAACTAGCCACATAAGTTCTTCTTGATTGTAAACAGTCGACGATGAATAATTCTCAAAATTCATATTCTGATGACGAGCGAATGGAAATCAGCTCCAAAAACTCAAGTCAAGACTCGTTCGCTACTCCCCCTGCTAGGGTAAGTAAAAGTAGTGTATTAAAAACGAAATTTTACTTCTAGCCATTACGCATTGCCACTCCAACAGGAATACAAAGTTCATCTGGAGAGGATAATACGCCAAGGGTGAGTTCTTAAATTATACAATTTATGCTCATACATTGCCTTCATTCCCCTCCGGTAAAATCCCAATGTACGAGGAACATAAGCATTTTTTAATTCCCCCATCCCTATTTCAAAGAAATTACTTTTCTATTATATTTCTATACTATATTCATGTCTATAATCAACTATATTCTATTTCTATCTCAACATTATCCAATCCCCAATTCCTACGTAGCTTCAAAATCATGATTATTACCACTTTGACTCATTTCCAGCTCGACCCCCGCGAAAAAATTTTTTCCCACCGAAGATTTCGAGAATCTTTCCTATTTTTTGAACTCGCATGGTCCCCACGATCATTTTGACATATGATAAGCTCCATTTTGCCCCATAGATTCGAGTTTGAATTTTAAAAATTTTCCCTGAACTAATTGACCTTTCATCTTCTCGACCCCGCGACAAAATTTTTCCCACCGAAGATTTTGAGAATCTTTCCTATTTTTTGAACTTGCATGGTCCCCACGATCATTTTGACATATGATAAGCTCCATTTTGCCCCATAGATTCGAGTTTGAATTTTAAAAATTTTCCCTGAACTAATTGACCTTTCATCTTCTCGACCCCGCGACAAAATTTTTCCCACCGAAGATTTTGAGAATCTTTCCTATTTTTTGAACTCGTATGATCCTCACGATCATTTTGACATATGATAAGCGCCATTTTGCCCCAAAGATTCGAGTTTGAGTTTTAAAAATTTTCCCTGAACTAATTGACCCTTCATCATATCGACCCCCGCGAAAAAAATTTTCCCACCAAAAATTTCGAGAATCTTTCCTATTTTTTGAACTCGTATGGTCCCCACGATCATTTTGACATATGATAAGCTCCATTTTGCCCCATAGATTCGAGTTTGAATTTTAAAAATTTTCCCTGAACTAATTGACCTTTCATCTTCTCGACCCCGCGACAAAATTTTTCCCACCGAAGATTTTGAGAATCTTTCCTATTTTTTGAACTTGCATGGTCCCCACGATCATTTTGACATATGATAAGCTCCATTTTGCCCCATAGATTCGAGTTTGAATTTTAAAAATTTTCCCTGAACTAATTGACCTTTCATCTTCTCGACCCCGCGACAAAATTTTTCCCACCGAAGATTTTGAGAATCTTTCCTATTTTTTGAACTTGCATGGTCCCCACGATCATTTTGACATATGATAAGCTCCATTTTGCCCCATAGATTCGAGTTTGAATTTTAAAAATTTTCCCTGAACTAATTGACCTTTCATCTTCTCGACCCCGCGACAAAATTTTTCCCACCGAAGATTTTGAGAATCTTTCCTATTTTTTGAACTCGTATGGTCCCCACGATCATTTTGACATATGATAAGCTCCATTTTGCCCCATAGATTCGAGTTTGAATTTTAAAAATTTTCCCTGAACTAATTGACCTTTCATCTTCTCGACTCCGCGACAAAATTTTTCCCACCGAAGATTTTGAGAATCTTTCCTATTTTTTGAACTCGTATGGTCCCCACGATCATTTTGACATATGATAAGCTCCATTTTGCCCCATAGATTCGAGTTTGAATTTTAAAAATTTTCCCTGAACTAATTGACCTTTCATCTTCTCGACCCCGCGACAAAATTTTTCCCACCGAAGATTTTGAGAATCTTTCCTATTTTTTGAACTCGTATGATCCTCACGATCATTTTGACATATGATAAGCGCCATTTTGCCCCAAAGATTCGAGTTTGAGTTTTAAAAATTTTCCCTGAACTAATTGACCCTTCATCATATCGACCCCCGCGAAAAAATTTTTCCCACCGAAGATTTCGAGAATCTTTCCTATTTTTTGAACTCGCATGGTCCCCACGATCATTTTGACATATGATAAGCTCCATTTTGCCCCATAGATTCGAGTTTGAATTTTAAAAATTTTCCCTGAACTAATTAACCTTTCATCTTCTCGACCCCGCGACAAAATTTTTCCCACCGAAGATTTTGAGAATCTTTCCTATTTTTTGAACTCGTATGATCCTCACGATCATTTTGACATATGATAAGCTCCACTTTGCCCCATAGATTCGAGTTTGAATTTTAAAAATTTTCCCTGAACTAATTGACCCCTTCATCATATCGACCCCCGCGAAAAAATTTTTCCCACCGAAGATTTCGAGAATCTTTCCTATTTTTTGAACTCGTATGATCCTCACGATCATTTTGACATATGATAAGCGCCATTTTGCCCCAAAGATTCGAGTTTGAGTTTTAAAAAATTTTCCCTGAACTAATTGACCCTTCATCATATCGACCCCCGCGAAAAAATTTTTCCCACTGAAGATTTCGAGAATCTTTCCTATTTTGTGGACTCGTGTCGAGCTGGTTCCTTTAAAGTAAACACCGGGCGAGATTATTTGAGGTGGACTAGGGAATCTCTCGTCGTGGAGGGTTTAGAGATTTGTTTCTTAATTGCCCAAAGATGGATGTCGGTCCTATTAAATTGCATAACTGATTTTTAGCGCCGTGGTCCTGGAAGACCAAGATGCCTAGACTTCCTCGTCAAATGATTTTCCCAGTTTCCTCACAAGAAACAAAAGATCGGGGGCTCTATGTCGCGGAGTATTAGTAGAGAGCTTAATATTCTTTGATGACACTCTTTCGTCCACTAGAGTAGGTGATTTAATTATATTTGGACATATATTTAAGAGCGGTAACGTTTCAAGGGATGAAAGCCCTAGTACATCAGCAAAAAATGCCATGTATCATATGAAAACAAGACCAGAATTTGAACCTGAAGGCCTTGAATTAAAGGAACGAATACAGAAATCGCGAGATATGAAGAAGTGGATAGAGAAAAAAAGACGACAAGTAACGGAAGTAAAAGCAATTCTAGATGAAACATTGGACGGTGTCCCAGCATATATTGGCAAAATATGTTCGTGACTACGGTTTCCTGGCGGATAGATTCAAAAAACTTCTTGGAGGTTTGTTGAAAAATTATGAAAAGATGGAAAATGACGACGAAGAACCTGAACAACAACTGGAACATGCTTTACGCCGTTGTATAGAAGTAAGAATATTAAATTGAGTTTATGACTTTAATATTTTAGGATGTATACGTGCTCTTTCAATAGCGGAAGGAACAAAATTTATTATTAGAATTCGTAGTTCAAAAGATCTTCACAGCTGTCTGCAATGACCCAAACAAAAAATATGTGAGATGAACAGAATAATATTAATTTATTTATAGATGACAATATGTGAGAAGTTTGAAGAAGCACTTCAAGCTGAACTGAAATGTCGTAGAATATTAGTTCTATGTACTACGACATATGGTAAATTACGAGATAATATGGTGAAACAGTTGACGAAAAAGCTTCTCGGATTTCGTTATAAGAACTTGGTGGATATTAGTCTTGGACAACTTGGGCGTTTAAAATACCATGTCAAAAGTTTTGGTATTGGTCGTGAACCGCCTTTGGAAGTACTGGATTCGTCTGGAATTCTACTATGGCAACCTATTGAAAAGCTGTATCCCGAAATACATGGAGAATTTATCGGAGTATCAAAGATAAAAGGTGAGTCATTGAAAAACATATCAAATAATTTGTCAGCAAATGAAAAAAAGGTCGGAGAACCAAGAGGAATCGAGTAGCAGCCAAGAAAATGAGAATCAATTACCATCAGTTTTCCCCCTCTTTTCTATTGGCAGATAAAGACTTTATGAAGTGCCAAAGGTTATATTTAAAGTTAGCGAAAACCCAGGAAAGCAGGAAATTATGTAAGTTACTATATGTTTAAGTCTTATCAAAAATCTATTTTTACAGTATATAAGCTAATAGAATTAGCACTAAAGGTTGACATTCCTGTAAAATCCTCGAGAAAGCATATAATGATAAAAATCCGTTCGTTCCGAGGCGATATGGAGAAATTTAACGAATATATCGAAGAATTGCAAGCATCAATCATAATGTTCTTCCAACAATCAAAAGTCTTCGCGCTACGGGGAAGATCTTATTATGCAGAGGTTATTCTAGCAAGAATAATGGAAGCTTATTGCTGGAGTAATGAATTCGTAGATGATAATGTCGAGGAGGAGGAGGAGGAGGAACAAAAGAATGAAGATGAAGTTCTGGAGACAATGGATGATTTAGTGAGAGCAACTCAAGAAGCAAATCCTGTCTCACCTGTAGTAACTGAAGCAGTAACAAAGCATGAAGAAGAAGGTCTCATCAGTGATTGGGACTCTGAAGGTAAGTATAAGCCTTCATATACAAATGACAACTTATTTGTAGAGACGAAGAATTTGACAATGATATCAAAGCATTGAATGAGGAACAGTTAGAACAAATTATGAATACGATTGATAATAAGAAAATAGAACAAGGAAAAAATTTAGAATTTTCTGCTGATTTTGGACGAAGAAATCGCTGAAATTCGTGGTGAGGATTTTGCTACAGAAGCTGGAGAAGAGAAAGATACACTGGCTCATCTTCGACACATCACATATATTCGTAAATGCGACAAAAATTGCCCCTAAATGTGAACCAAAGTAATAATTAATGCAAAAACCTTATTATTTTTTAAAGGGAAGCTCATTATATTCGTGGAAGAATAATGGATTTCTTAAATCATGTAGGAACTGGATCCACCCACATACAATGAAGCACAACGGCTTCATAATGAAGAAAATGAAATAATTGGAGGATGGACTGTGATACAATGGCTTGATGAATATCAAGCATGTTATCAAGGAATGAGATCAATTTTCCGACGGATAATGGAAATGCTTGAGCTCCTGGAATATATTTCTTATATATGGAAGGTGCAAAAATATGGCGATTATGAATCTTGGAAAATGGTAGATGAATTTATGATGCTTCCGAAACGTATTGAATTGGAATATTGAGAAGTTATGGTGGTTGGTTAAAAAATCCATTTAAATAATACAAAATTTCTTCAGTCTTTAAAGTTCGTGCCCACCACTATCAAGATGTCGTCCGCCAGCGATTTGAATTGGAACGTCGAGCATTCTTTGATGCAAATGAAGATCAAGAAATATACTTTTGTCAGTGCTGTGATCGACAACGATGTCTGAGTGAGCTCCATTTCTTCAAGGAGATGGATACAACAAAAATGGAGAATTGCTACCATTTTTACCGGAAGACTGTCAGCCGATTAAGACATCCAAGGTATATTA